>CM028137.1:744532500-745782500 GCA_016271365.2 Neoceratodus forsteri
TTCTACCTTCTCTTCAGTAAATACTGAGCAGAAGTATCTATTTAGGATAAATGCTTTACATTGTCCTCTCTTCACACGCCCCTTATCCCCTTTGATCTTGCAATACCCTCTGGACTTTCTCCTTTCACTAATGTATCTTTAAAAAGTCTTGTTGCCTTCTTTTACTGTTCATGCTAGTGTTTCCTCAGCTTGGGTCTTTGCCTGCCTTACTGCCTTCCCTGCTTCCCTTAGGGAAGTTTGGTATGCCTCCCTGTCTTCATCCTGCTGCATTCCCTTACATTTCCTGAAGGCCAGCCTTTTGGCTCTGACCTTTTCTGCTACTGTGTTTGAGAACCAAAGTGGTTTCCTTCTTCTTTTGCAATTTCCTTTCTCACTAACACAATGGGATGTTGCTTCAAGTATTGCATCTTTAATGCCTGCTCACTTTGCCTGTACCCCTCACCTGTATTTCTTTTGCCAGGGCTAGCTTAACTCTGTTGGCCATCTTATCAAAGTCAGCTCCTCTGAAGTCCCATATTTTTGCCTTGGAATGAGATGATTTTGTTCTTTTTTTAAATTTATTATTATTTTTGTAAGTTATGTCACAATAATATGCACAATAGTCTACTATCAAAAAAAAATCAAATATACACATAAAACATACAAAGTGCATACTCTTAAACATAAGAATAGATCTAGACCAATTCTGAAAAAGAGGAGAGGCAAAGATAATAAAATTAACTATTAAATTAATAAACAAATAACCAGGCTGTATAGCAGTTACATATTTAAACTGTCCTTATTACATTTCTCGAAATATCAAGTACATCCCCAACTTACCCTCTCCATATTAATCATATGAAATATCTTAAACAAAAAGACCATGAATACAGCCATTAGATATAAATAATAATAAAAAAAATGTTTTTTCCCAATCAAAATATATTTTTTCCATAATTCAAAGAAAAACAGGACAGAGCGAAGATTCAAAACTTTAAACATTTACACATTCATATTTTCCAAATTAACCAGCATCTCATGTTCTGATGTGGTGGGGGATTCAACAGTCTCCTCAGATGAATATTGCAAGTGAAGGTAGTTCATTAATTGATCTGCTTCAAAGAAAATATATTTTTTCCCACCTTTTACTATTTTCACCTTTGCAGGGGGTAGTAGAGAAAACTGTGCACCAGTTTCTAAGATCTCCTGACGAAATGCCAAAAATCTCCTTTTGCGTTGTTGTGTAGCATAGCAATAATCCGGATATATATATTACCTCAATCTGTTATATTCTAAGATCCCTCTGTCTGGCAAGCTTAAAGATATAGTCCCGATCTGAATCTTGTTGGGGTGGGTACACTCAATGCTGTAATAGAAATACCAGAAGTATTCCTGTTTCGCTTAATTACTCGGAACGCCTTTGAAATCAAGGGAGGGTTTTCAGCTGGTAAATCAAATGTTTTAATCAAATGTATTTTACTAAATCTCTTGCAGTTTCAAAATTTGCATCCAATTGGTCAGGTATCCCTAATATACGCATATATTTCTGTAATGCAAAAGATTTTCTGCATTCTCCAACTTTCTATTGATATTATAATTTTCTTTAACTAAACTTGCACAGTTTGCTTCCACTGAGACCAACTTGTTTGCTTGCTTATCAATTTCAGCTGAAATCTGAGCTACACTTTTTTTCATCTCCTCAGCCACAATTTTCATAACATTCACTTCTTTTTGTAAGTATTCAGTTTTTTTAAACATAGCTTCATACCTCCGGTCACTTTTTTCAGTCCATGCTAGGATTTTTTCTAAGGTAGTCCCCAACCTCTCCAAAGTGTAACCTCCCCCCTTGGGAGGCGATGAATATGCAGGAATCTCACTCCATTTCTGGAAATAAGTTGAATAATACGACTGAGAACTGTGTGCTGTCTGCATCTCAGCTTGCTCCACCGGCTCTTTTCAGTGGGGTAGTAGGTAGCAGTATTTCCATAGCCTGTGGGATGTATGGCGAGCTAGACAATGCTCCACCACCACTGTCTGGGCTGGGCTTGAAAGGAAGATGCCACTGCTCGAGCGGACTAGACCTCGGGGAGACGAAATCCATTCTAGAAATGCCCTTGCTCCTCCGTGACTCCATTTAGAACAAATTTGTCACACCTCAGGTACTGAGCTTGGCGGACTAACAAAACTTTCATTCAATGCAATGAACAACACCAACAAGTGCTTTCCACAATGGCAACACAGAGCGTCACAACAAGATGCTACTATCACCGCCATCTTGGTCCCCTTTCAACATGTATCTGACTGGATGATTTTGTTCTAGTGGCCAAATTGAACTATACCATATGATGGTCACTGGCTCCAGGTGACCTTCTACCTGGAGATCTGTGATCCTTTCCTGTTAGTCAGTACTAGATCTAGGATAGCCCTGTCTCTTGTGGGTTGTTGTATCAGTTGTTTGAGGCTCCTCCACCTGCAGGAATCCACCATGTGTCTAGTTCTGGCAGATGTCCCTGGTGCTATTGACTAATCTGTATCTGGCATGTTGAAGTCTCCCATTGCCAGAACCTCCCTTTAGCTGTCATGTTTTGTGCATCTTCTAACAGTAACATATCTATGTCCTCCCCTGGTCTGCAGGCCTGTACATAACCCCAGTTCGTATGGCTGTCCCATTTCCTGTTTCAGGGTGACCTACAGTTCTTCTGGCTCCTTATGTGTATTCTGAATTTCTGTAGCTTTGATATTTTCATTGACATAAAGGGCCACTCCACCACCCCCCCCACTTATGTACCTCACTCTCTTCTGAACAGTACATAGCCAGGTACTGAAGTCTCCCAAGTGTGGTTACTGGTAAACCATGTCTCGCCAATGGCTACTATGTCCAGTTTAGCCTCTTTCATTATTGCCTGCAAGTCTGGGATCTTGTTTCCCAGACTGTGAGCATTTGTGTACATGATTTTCCATTGGCCAGATTTTGGTGTGTTAGTTGTTGGGCCAGGTCGGGCTTTTCCCCTGTGCATCGTATGGGGAGAAGGACCTTTTTCTTTACCTGGTGATGCAAATGAACTACAAACATGCTGAATTCCTGTTTGACCACTAGCTGAGGGGGGAAGGGTGTTCTTCCCATTAGATGTATGGGGTGCTGCACCCCCTCCCCATTTGCTAGTTTAAATATTCTGCAAAGACATCAGACTTCTGCCCCAATGCACTGACTCCCTCCTTAGTCAGATGCAGTCCATCAAATTTAAAGAACTTTAGCTCCCAAAACTGTTGCCAGTTCCCTACAAATTTGTGTCATTTTTCCTGGCACCAGCCTTTGAGCCACATGTTTAGCTCCCCTATCTCCCCTTCTCTGACCTTCCCTCCATCTGTCCCCCTCTCCCAGACTGACAGGATCTCAGAGAAGGAGATGCCAGATGAAATGGATGATAAGTTTGTCACCCAACCTGATCAGGTGTTCCTTGTTCTCCACAACTGACCGGCTGGTGAGATCGTTAGTCCCTATGTGTACCAGGACATCAATGTTTTCTCCTGCTTTCTGAACAATTTTAGCAATGCAGTCAGTGTCTCTCCACGCTGATGTACCTGGGAGACATCTGACCAGTACCCTTGGCTGGAGATACGTATCAACTCCCCGAATCATGGAGTCTCCTATGATCAGAAGTTTTTTGGATTTCCTTTTAGCTTTTTTTGTTTTGGTTCCTGTTTTGGGTGAGTTTTGCTGTGCTAACTCCTGTGCTGCAGTGTCCTGCTCTGCAGTGTCCTCTGCCCCTTTGTTTGATTTTGGAGATAGAGGCAGATACCTGTTTGCAGTTTTTATGTGGTTTGTGGAGGTGATATGTTGGAGAGCACCGAGTGATGGGGCACCTGATTTGCCCCTCCTAACCACCTGCCAACCTCCTGGACCAACTACCCTCTGCAGTCGAGGTGCTTCTGTTCAATGTTGGGGAAATGGCAGGCGGTTCTTATAATATATGTCCTCTTGAATATGCAATTTGAGGTGCACAATCTCTGCCCATGCTGCCTGGAGCTGAGCCCTTAGATCTCCAATGGCTCAGCAAGTAGGACAGTGTCCTAAATCCTGTAAAACTGCCCTTCTGAAAAGTGTTCCACAGTACCTGCAGTTAATGCTATCCATTCCAGATAAGTTGCTGGGTTTATAACCTGGTCAGAGTAATTAGAAGGAAGAAAATGAAAGCAAAAGTTTGATTTTGTGTTTTTGTTTGTTTGTTTTTGTATAACTTGTTATAACAAGTTAAATTACTAGTGCCTCCGTAAATGAGGTCACTGTGTGGATACCCCTCTGATCCGCCCCTTCCTGCTTTGCTACAGGATATGTCATGACTGTGCTACCCTATAAAAGGAATGTAGTGTGGGGTGGTTGGGGATGGGGGTGGGTAACTGTGCATTTCCCCTGCCGAAAAAGAAGAACCATGAATGAAAGAAACAAGGAGGTAAGAGCAGAAACAATCAGCCAGCAACAAGTGCAGTAGCCCTGAAAGCTTATCCTAATGATAGATAAAACTGTAAAATCTGTAAAGCACCAGCTGTTATAATTTCACAGAAGATATACCCTGTAAGAAACACTTTGCTACAGAGAAAAAGAAAGCAGTAACAGAAGATATACCTTGCAAAAGACAATTTGAATCAGAAGATTACAGCAGTAATCTGTAAGCACACACCTGTAGGCACACCCTGTAATAATGCAGCAGAAGGTATACCCAGCAACAACAATTTGAATCAGAGAAAAATAAAGCAATAAAATATTAGCAATAAACAGTAACAATCCCTGTGAGTACAAAAAAAAAATAACACACAGTAAATCTGCCTAGCCAAAATAAGCCTTAATCCTTATCCTTGCTCTGGTAAGGTTCTTTGCGCTGTCCTTTCAAGCAACCTAGAAGAAAAGAGCTCAGGTGAAGCTAGGTGCCTTGGCCAGCAAACCTAGTCTAGGAATGGCAGTAAAGTACTGAAGTGATGCCAACCCCATCCACACCCTGCAGAGACTGACAAGCATTGGGCTGTGCCTTTGGGTTGTCAGCTATAACGCTCATGCCATTTTACCTCACCCTACCCTGTAGACACTAAAAAGTGTTGTGGTGTGCTTTGGGGTCTTTGGGTGTTATACTTACCCCATTCCATAAGGAAATACACTGAGGTGGGTGCAGTATAGGATAATGGGGTGAACTTTTATGGCTGAACACTGTAAGGCACACCACGATGCCTGTCACTGGCTGCAGGGTGGGGGTGGGGGTGGAATGGCATGAGCATTACAGCCGATGATCCCAAGTCACACCCCTGACACCTGTCAGTCTCTACAGGGTAGGGTGTTACAGTTGGAAACCCTAACACCATAGGCGTGTGTTGGTATTTTCACTCCAAATTTCAACATGGGCTTTTTGTGAGCCTACCTCATGAAAAGCAGCACTATCAGTTTGTTAGCTGAAAGGTGGTTTTGCACAGCAGCTATGCCATTTGGTGACACGGGGACGAAAAACACATTTTGGGCAGTATGTGGAAAATGAAAACTATATTGTTCATGAGGAGATCTAAAAAAATGGCAACTTTGAAAATCCGGAGTGAAAATATGAAAAATTGGTTAAGTCATGAGCATGCATAGAAACTGTGCAACACACGTCTGTAACCCAATTATTTTGGGGATTTTTTAACCATATTTTTAACATAGGCATTTTGGGACCTCCCCTCATGAACAATGGCACTGTGATTTTGTTAATTTGTCCGAAACATTGATTCCCCACAGTGACCACGCCATTGTCTGCCACAGGTGCAAAAACACATTTAGGGCAGGATGTGAAAAATGACAGCTGTACTGTTCATAAGGAGATGTGACAAAATGCCAGTGTTAAAAATCTGGCATGAAAATAATGCAAATTTGAGAAGTTACAAGAGTGCGTGGAAACTGCACAATGCACACTTGTAACACAGTCATTTTATGGAATTTCGTCACCAGATTTTCAACATAGGCATTTTAGGACCTCTGCTTATGAACAGTGTCACTGTCATTTCCTCAAACTGTCTCAAAAACTGATTTTGCACAGAGACTACGCAATTCTGCACCAGACATGCGAAAACACATTTTGGCCAGGATATGTAAAATGACAGCTGTACTGTTCATGAGGAGGTGTGGAAAAATGCCAATTTTGAAAATCTGGAGTGAAAATATTCAGATTCATGAGGTTATGAGCGCATGAGAAACCGCGCTGATGCATGCTTAAAACAGCCATTTTGATTTTTCCACCAAATTTGCAACATTGACTTTTGAGAGCCCCCATGAACAGTGGCACTGTCATTTTGTTAATTGGTCCTGCAAGGTGATTCCACGCAGTGACAGCGAAATCACCCTTTGGGACCGAATAATGCCATGACAGTGACTAAATTCATCAGGAGGGGTGCCAATAACCCCGTGTTGAAAATTTGGTGTCAGAATTCAAAATGCCCGAGATATGCACCAAAGTTGAAAAACTTATTTATGCATATATATATATATATATATATTTTTTTTTACATTATATATTTATACAGCTTACTGGCATTTCTTCAGTTCAGGTTGGCTTTAAAGAGTGTAGATATGTTCCCGTCCACTGAAGATCATCGCACCGGACTCGGAGGTAAATATGGGGTGGGGGTGGGGGAGGCAGGGTGTGCAGTGGGTGGGAGCGCATTGTGGGAGGGTGCAGGGAGACTGCAAGGGACCATTTTCTTTTTACAGGGTAAAACAAAAGGAACATCGCAGGACAGTTTTTTTTTCAGGGATTTGGCATGCTGGGGTGGGCTCCAGTGTGCCACCTAAGTGTTTTATTTGGGGGATGCTGAAACCCACGGGGATTGGGCACCCCCTCAGCACACAACAAAAGTGGATAGGGGACATTATGCTGATGGGGAGTGGCTCCCCATTAGCAAAATAAACGGGAAGGGGATAAAAGCCAATTGGGCATTGGGCCCCTGTTGTGAAAGAAAGACTTTTGGGAGTGCATGATGCCGAGGGGATTGGGCACCCCTCAGCACACAACAGAAATGGGAGGGTGAACATTATTCTGACGGGGAGTGGCTCTCTGTCGGCATTGTGACAGGTGGATGTGGAAGTGCAGTCTACTACCGCTATGTTGCTTGCACGCGGAGCGTGGTTGTGGTCTCGCCTGCATGAGAGCTTAGTCCTCATTGCAGCGGACCTTTTCTTAGATCTGTGGCCACATTAGGGATGCATGATGTCGGGCGCCTGCTGCTGGCTTATTGGGGAATGCGCACCTACTGATGCATGCCCTGCATTCTCGCCAACAGTGACCGCCCTCCAAATCTGCTAATTATCGCAAGATGTTGGCTGGCACGTATGCGAGCCAACATAAAAACAGATGGTGTTTTAAGATGGGAACCCTGATTTTCCCCTCCCCAACACACACACACACACACACACACACACACACAACTTTGTTTTTTTGGAAAAATCTAAAACATTTTCACTGGTTAGATTAGGTATTTTTTTCCACTCGGCACGTTGGTTAAGTGTAAAGTGGTTTACATCATTTGTAATGTGTAGCATAGCTTTTACATTGTCCTTAAGAGGGTCACAAGTACTCTACTGAGGCCAATTTCAAATGACTAAATAGGGGCCGTGGGGCTTGGTTATAGAGTAGTACTGCAGCAAAGTGAATAAACAGTTCACTGTGCACCAGGGTGGAACCATCTGACAAGCTGACAACCCTGGTTCACACTCTGAGCCTGGCATGCCAGGAGAGGAAAAGACCGCAGGGAACAATCGAGCATTTTATCAGGTGTTTTCCTCCTTAGAGTGTATACATTGTGCTATCTAACTGCCTTCAATAAGTGGAGGCAACATGCAGGAACACATGAGGTTAGAAGAGTTGCTGGGGCCAGCTGGTGCTCAGAATGTGATGACATCACAACTCAGCACCCCTAGTGCAAGTGGGAGAATATGAAATGGAGCCTGCAACCAGCTTCCTCATGTCATCAAGGTATGTTCTGAGAGGTACAACCTCCTTTGAAGTCCACCATCCACCCCAACCTACACTCAATACACTTTTATCCTCTCACCTACCAAATTAACCATTTTGCTACATATTTAGAGATAAACATGTAATAAGGTCACTTGGGTGTGATTCCCTATACTGGTGGGGTTCCAGCTAGGGCTCACCCATAGTTGCAAATATAGTTACTGCTCTATGGGGAATGGAGGGGAGAGATGTGGTGGCACACCAAGTCTTGACACCTGGATCACTAAATTTCTGGGCAGCAAATACTCTGGGGCGCTATTATGAGGATAATGAACACAGGACCTAGTATTCTCCATAGGTGTCACTCTTCCATCAGCTCTTTCAGTACTCGGCTTCCTGATAAAGTTAATTCTAAACACAAAAGAACAATACGAGCAGCAAGTGATTTTATATTAATCACAATACATCCTTTCAAGGCAAAAACAGTTCAGGTAATTCCATTTATCCTCCCATCACCAAATGGTAATCCATCCAAATGTATCTGCATGTTATTACTTTTTCTTTCACTTCATGATTTTCAAAGGGAGTTGCTTGATTATCAGATTTGCTGAGATATGAATTAAGCTCAGCCACCAGATCACAAGTTGAACTCCATGTCTGGGTACCTACTTTAACATTTACATCTATAATGCACCTGGATTTGTTCCAACCATCTCCTTCTTTTCAGGTCAACTCCAGTCAGTCCAGGTTGGTGATGCCCTACCCACCACCCTGCTCATCAGGTTCAGTGTTCCCAGGACTCCATCCTCAGCCCAGTCTTTCTCTCCATCTTCTTAAATGCCCACCTCTTTACCTGTGTCTCCCCACACATACACTTGCATGCTGATGACACAGCTCTATTTGCCTCAGGTGTTTTGGTACCTGAGCAGAAATTGTAACTCCAGTGTGACCCTGATTACATTCAGCACTGGTTCTGCACAAATCAACTCTTACTAAATGCCAAAAAAAATAAACCTGCCTAACTTTTGGCACTAGACAGAGACTAGCAAGGTTCATACCGGTCTTCAAAACTCTGGATGGCAACTTGCTTGTGTCACTGCTTCCCTGCCCTCATCTGTCTACATTGTGATCTCAAAGGCAGGCCCCACTGCTTTGCTCTACAACTTCTCCTGTGGGTGGTACATACTCTCATTCTGCAGTTTGGCACCAGCATCATCCCTTCTGCTGTCTCCTCCAGCTGCTACACAGACTCTGTCCACTGCCAGCTGCTATTGTGCTTTTTGCCTTTGCTATGCCACTCCGACCTTTGTGCCTCCATAACCAATGGCAGCTGTCTGCTACAGTACTGCTTTATGTTCCCCACCTGCCAGGCACATGTGTACACAGACACCAGACCCCTGACAGCTTATTGTACCAAATGGGCACATGCTTCCTTCATACTGCCACCCACTTCCTGATGAGTTATTGGAAGGGTCATGTGTTTAATAAGTGGTGGCTCTGGGAAATTTACTACTTTTGACCAGAATAAACAACTGGGGCAGGGGTATGAGAGGGAGGACCAAGAAATTGGGAAGTGCTGTCTGTAGTAATGGCTGCCTGTGTGAGATGGGCAGGATGCACAACCGAGTGAGAGGCAGGGTCATGTCACTTGGGGGTTCATGCACTTTAATAGCACCATAGGTGTTTGAGCAGCATGGCAAACACAAGAATCATATGAAACACACATGGGCTTACAATAAGTAGTTTTAGATATATTACAACATTTGCAGTTTTTAGACAATAATTATTTGTATACAATGTATGTGGCAATTTCAGTATTCAATAAAAATCAATTTTGTCAAGAAGCTGACCAAAGTGAAGAATAAACATATTATTCAAACCGTCATGATGGGTCCAAAACAGTGTTTGTTTTGTTCCCTTGCCACGTCTTCCATTGAGGAAGATATCACTATCTCTTGTCCCACTTTATCACATTACTGTGATATCTAAAAAAGAATGCTTGCTGGAAGTACCGATCCAGTCAAAAAATTATCCTTTTTTTTCATACCACACTGAAAAACAAATTTTCTTTAATTTATTCAGCAGTTATCTGTACTTTCAAGCTCCTAAAGGTTCATCATTAACAACCATCACAATCATGAAGAGCAGCACTAAGCACTCACTCAGCATTCGCAATTAAACACAGCCACAAATGGAAAACGCTTACTCAGGAAAAATGAAGTACACAGAGCTATCTTTCTGTTTCACCAGAGAATCCTTCACAAAATTTAACACAAGGTGGGAAGGGGTTACTTCACTTTCGTGGAAGGGCAGGGAAAATTGGGGGAGGGGAAAAATGTACTTTCATTGGGGAAGAGACCAGCACTTTTGGGGGCTGAAGAGGGAGAGATAAAACATACAACAAAGCCACATATACTGTATATAGGAAGCATACAGTGACCAGTGTTCAAATATGCCACTGATTTTTATTCATGGAGGGATTTTCATAACACACACCTGCCTGTGCCCTTCAAGAGATACGTTCCAACCTCCCCAATCATAGAAATAAATTGCTTATTTGAATACAGGCCATTGTATATCAACTACATATACAATTTGACATTGTTTACAGGTTTTAAACACTAATTATTCATGTATGACGACATTTACAGGTTTCAGACACTACATGTGTAAGGGACCCTTTGACAACATCAGTATGGAAGATCATTCAAATTACCTAACAGCAGCGTCATGTAGCAGGGTCACTCTTTGGGAATGAAAAACTCCATCGGTTAATGGCTTAACCCTAGCCACGTGTATATTTTAAAAGATCAATGAGCTACTCCGTTATTTTTAGTGAGATGTTTTGATCCCGGTTTCAGGTAAAGCTGGGGGTTTCAATATGAAGTGTTGACCCTAATTTCAAGTGCAGCTGGGGTTTTCAATGTGTTGCTTTGAGCCTGGTTTCAAGAGAAAGAACACTGTTTCAGCTATACACAGACATGTATAACACACATATTTCCAAACTACATAACTTAGTTTCATTAAAAAACAAGCATTTGTCAATGCCGAATGTTTGCTTGCTGGCATTGGCAGTGGTAGTGTAGTTACAGAGCTGCGTAATAGGAATGGCAGTGAAGTATTGAACTGAAGCCAACCCCACCACCACCCTGCAGAGAGTGACAGGCATTGGGGTGTGCGTTTGGGTGCGTCAGGCATACTGCCACACCATTCACCACACCCTCTGCAGAGACTGACAAGTGTCACGTGTTCCTTGGGGTCTTTGGCCTATGCGCACCCATTTCATTAGGAAATACGGTGAGACAGAGAGAATGGGGTGAAGTTTGGGGTCAGAGCATCCAAGGCATACCTCGATGCCTCTCAGTGACTGCAGGTGTGGAATGGTATGAGCATCACAGGCAAGAATCCCAAGTCACACTCCTGATTCCTGTCATTCTCTAGAGGTTGGGCGATTTAGTTGAAAAGCCTAATACCTCAGGCATTCGTTGGTATTTTCACTCCAAATTTTCAACATGTTTGTTTTGTGACCCCACTTCATGAACAGGGAGAATATCAGTTTGGTAGCAAAACTGCTTATGCACAGTGACTACTGCATTTAGCACCACAGGTGCAAAATATTCCGAACAGGATGTAAAAATGACAGCTGTACTCTTTCATGGGGAGGTGTAAAATGGCTATGTTGCAAATGTATAGTAAAAATATTTTAAAAATGGTGAAGTCATGACTATAGAAACTGTGCAACGCACAATCGTAATATAATTAGGTTGGGGATTTTTATAGCAGATTGTCAACTCAGGCATTTTGTGCCTCCGATCATGAACAGTGTCACTGTGATTTTCTTTATCTGTGCCGAACAATGATTTCCCACAGCGACCACGCATCTCTGCACTGAAAATGTGAAAACACACTTCGCCATGTTGTGAAAAATGGCAGCTGTACTGTTCATAAGAAGTGTGGAAAATGCCACTAGTGAAAATCTGACTGTAAATATTACAAAGTCATGAACTAACGAGGATGCGTGGAAACTGCACAATGCTCACTCGTAACACAGTCATTTTATGGACTTTGTCACCAAATTTTCAGCATAGCCATTTTAAGACCTCTGCTCATGAACAGTGTAACTGTGATTTTCTTAATCTGTCCTAAACATTGCTTACACACCAACAGCACCATTGTGCGCTACATGTGCGATAACACATTTTGGGTGACATATATGAAAATTGCAGCTGTACTGTTCATAAGAAGTTTAATAAAATGGACATGTTGAAAATCTAGAGTGAAAATATTAAATTCGCAAACTTACGAGCATGCATAGGAACTGTGCAACGACGCCAGAAAAGTCATTTTTTAGGAATTTTTTCACCAAATTTTCAACATAGCCATTTTAAGACCTCTGCTCATGAACAGTGTCACTGTGGTTTTGTTAATGTGTCCCATACATTGAGTTTCCACACCGACTGCGCCATTGTGCGCTACATGGGCGGAAACACGTTTTGGGCAGGATGTGAAAAATGACAGCTGTACTGCTCATAAGGAGGTGTGGAAAATGGCAATGTTGAAAATCTGGAGGAAATATTGTAAATTCGCAAACCCACGAGCGCAGGCGTGGGAACTGTGCAATGCACATCAGAAATAGTCATTTTTGATTTCACCAAATTAATGACGGTTTTCTTCATGATGTCATTGTCATGGCGGGAGTCAGCCCGGCGGTGATTTCCGTCAGCTGCGCGAAATCACCTTCGGCCCGAACAACGCCATGACAGTGACATCATTCATGAGAAGGGGTCCCAAAACTCCATATTGAAAATTTGGTGCAAAATTCCAAAAATGGCTGAGATATGCAGTAAGTTGAAACCCCTATCTAGCCCATTATACAGCTTACCGCATTTCCTCAGTTCGCGGTCAGCTTTGAAGAGTGCAGAGCGTGTTCCCGTCCACCGGAAGATTGTCGCGCCAGAGTCCGGAGGTAGGTATGGGGGGGGGTGGGAGGCTGAGTGCAGGGTGGGTGCGGGTTGTGGAGGGTCGGGAGACGCACCGCTGGGACCGCTTTTGTCTTACAGGTAAAACAAAATAATAAAAGACGTCGTGGGACCATTTGCCATGCTGGGGTGGGCTCCCAGTGTGGCACAAGGACTTTGGGAGGCGAGTCAGCCGACGGGGATTGGGCACCCTCGTCGGCAAAAGGAGGGGAAAAAATCAAAAACCCTCGTGGGACCATTTTCCACACTGGGGTGGGCTCCCAGCATGGCACAAGGACTTTGGGGGAGGTTCAGCCGATGGGGGATTGGGCACCCCGTCGGCAAATGACTGATTACCACGCTTGGGGTGGGCTCCCAGCATGGCACCATCTACTGGGAGGAGGAGGGTGGAGGAGATGATGCAGCTCAGCCGATGAGGATTGGGCACCCGTCGGCTATACACTGCGTGCAGGCGCATGCGCCTGCGTTGTGGGAGCGCCAAGTGAGCAGCTTCTCTACGCTGCTCACTCAAGCTTAGCTCCCCTTTCAATCAGAGGCACATTGCATTTTGGAGTGTCACAGACAGCTCCAAATGCATTGGCTTACAGGGGCCGTGGCTCTGCCAGCACACTGCCTGAATTGGAGGAGGAGGTGACACACATCCGAAATCTCCAATGATGGCACTATGTTTCTTGCACATGCATGCAAGCAAACATAAAACAGGTAGAGAAAGACCAGCATGCTTTAATTTGCTAGATAAAGTCTCCTCCTTAAAACTCTCAGTTCATGTTTGTATAACCCCTTCATTCACATTTATTGATGTGATTGCAGTTTCAGAGGGTACAGCTGCCCACTCCCCCAAAAAATAATAAGGTACAGACATGTTCTCTCCATTTGCATGGTATATTTCATTCTTTAAGGTATCAAAACAGAATGGCAAAGAAAATAACAATTATATACTGTAAATGAATGCAATGTTTTGAACTGAAAATAATAGCCTTTCATCAGGTATAGGCAAAGGCAGAAAGCAGTGGAATTAAATTAGGAAACCTCAAAGACAGAGAGAGAGAGAGAGTAAAAAAGAGAAAACAAGAAAAGTTATATTCATTAATTGGTGGTTAACAACATCTGAGGAAACTGATGAAAACCTGGGGATAGTAGTATTACAAGGAGCACCCCTTTCTTTTATAAACCTAAATGCATAACTGAAAAATAACTAAATTGGTTCTTTTGACTGTATTCTTACTGTAACTGTGACATTTTCTGCAGTCTGTATTGATCAAGGCCAGCCTTAACCATTCTGGGGCTGTGTGCAAAACCCCTCTCGGGGGCCCCTTCCTCCATTCCATGTAAACCCCTTTCCTTTGCATCTCTATTCACTCCACAGTTTTGTACCATGTCAAATTAAGACATGTTTAAATACCAAAATCAGTTATCTTACCCTGACATCAGGAAACCAATGCTCAGCAATACAGTATGTTGCTGAGGTTGATTGTATTTATTGAGGACACCATCAAGTTGTTACAGAAATAAAAAATAATTACATCACATACAACAGTCCCCCCACCTGCACTTCATAAGCAGGGATTAAACAAGCAAGTAAAGTGATAACTACAACACATACTACTACGGGCAGGTATTTGATTACTGATCAAGAAAATATAAACGCTCTCACTGCACTGTTACTACACTTGTTTCATAAAGTGTTTAGTTATTGCACCAATCATTCTTTCAGAAATAAAATACTGTTGTTGTTTCACTGTAAATAAATTGTTTCAGTGTACTGCACTATAGAGGTATTTAACATTGTATGACTCTGTTGCAAGTACAAATAGAAATGTAAAAAAATTTAGACATATGTACAATATTTACAAAATGCTAATGTAGTACGAGAGCATTGTCATTGTTAATTTGAAGCTTCTCACTGTAAATTAGTTACCAAAACATTAATTACTATTTACAAACATGAGCTGTATTTACAACAATGTTACACACTCGTGCAAAACTGGAATTTTCAAGAAGTTAACCCTTCTAGACATTCTTGCAGCAAAGTCATTGATTATATCCCCATAATTAGGTTGCTAGCCTTGCTTGTAGAGCAGAAAGCAGCTAACTAAAAGAAGCTACATTTTCTTATTAATTGAACACTGATATCTCAGCAGGAGTCATTGTCTGTTAAGATTAAGTAGACAGATAACTTTATTAGAAGTAGAAGGGTCTTATTTAGGGTTAAAAAGAAAGAAAAGAAAGTAAGTCAGTGTGTGTTCTGTGCTGGGAAGGGTACTGTATCAGCTGACTTTGCTAAACCAGTAGGAGGAAAGAGAGCTTAATTGGGGTGTGATTTAGACACTATAAAAGCAGGTGAGTCAAATTACAACTTCCTGTTGCTAGCCTTGCTTGTAGAGCAGAAAGCAGCTAACTAAAAGAAGCTACATTTTCTTATTAATTTAACACTTATATCTCAGCAGGAGTCATTGTCTGTTAAGATTAAGTAGACAGATAACTTTATTAGAAGTAGAAGGGGTCTTATTTAGGGTTAAAAAAAGAAAGAAAAGAGAGTAAGTCAGTGTGTTCTGTGTTGGGAAGGGTACTGTATCAGCTGACTTTGCTAAACCAGTAGGAGGAAAGAGAGCTTAATTGGGGGTGTGATTTAGACACTATAAAAGCAGGTGAGTCAAATTACAACTTCCTGTTGCTAGCCTTTTTTCTTACTAATTGCCCTCCATCCCACCCAAAGCCAGTTCTACTTTTATAGCCACTGAATTTGACTGTCAACAGGAACTTCCTGTTTGGCAGCAGGAAGGAAAGGATCATAGAGAAATATTGGTTTTGTCAACCCTAAAGGAAAAAAGTAGCTCACTCTCCCCCAGCTGGTGGTGGTCTGATATTGAGCAAGGAAGAAGGAGGCTACTGAAGAAGATAGGAAGTTGCTGTCCCAGAACAGGAAGGGTGAGAGTTGTAAGGAGAGGAGAGAGTAAGCATCCAGAGAAACAGTAGAGGGGACACAAAATAAGACATGTTAGGAGTGGTGCAGTGCAATGGCTGTGGAGTGGCAGTGTTCCGGGAGACATTCTGGAGGCTGCGATGCTGCCCTATTTGCAGGCACCTCTCTGGTCTGAGAGAGGAGGTTGCCCACCTCCAGGCTGACCTGGCTAGGATTTGTGAAACCTCCTCCCCCACCCAGGGACCACCAGGGCCAATGCCACTACCTCAGAGGTTGCCAAGAAAGAGGAGAGGCTGGACCAGGGTGTGCTCAGGGAGGAGAGGGTGGTGGAATAGAGTTGCATCCTCCAGCTGTACCTCCACACCCATTCGGCTTCTGGTGGATAGTGGTTCCTCTATGGAGGCACCACAGTGGAGACCAAGGAGGATGCTGGGAACCTTCACAAAGGAGACCCACAGGAGGGTGGCATGGGACCCATAGGGAAGGAAACAACCCTGGTGGGGACCTCAATCATTAGGGGGTAGAAATGGGGGAGGAAGGGGAGAGGGAGGTAAGGTGCCTTCCTGGCGCCACGGCTTGGAGGGACAGGAAGCGAATCCTCAGGATCGTGGGAGGAGCTGCACGAGGGAGGGAGTTGGATGTCATTGTCCACCTACGGACAAATGACCTGGCTAGGAATGGGATCAGAGTAGTGCAAGAGGAGTTTGTAGAGTTGGGAAGGGGCCTTAGACAAGTAGCACATACGGTAACCTTCTCGGAGGTGCTGCCTGTCTATGGCAAGGGAGATGCTAGGGCACTCCTCACCAGGGAATTCAATGAGTGGTTGAAAAACTGGTGTGGCACTCAGGGTTTTGGCTTCATTGGGGACTGGGGAGCCACCTGGAGGGACACAGACCTATACTGGTGTGATGGTCTGCATCTGTCCAGGAGGGGAACTAGGATCCTAGGTGAGAGGTTTAAATGCTTCATTGGCAAGCATTTAAACTAGCCAAGGGGGGAGAAACTGAAAAGGAGCAGGAAATCCCAGCCTCCTCACAAAACATGATGATTAGTAAGGTAAACACCAAGGTACAGAAGTTATTAGGAGCAGAACAGATTTAAATGTAAAAAAGGCAAAGGCAGTAAGGACAGAAATGGAGCAAGGGGTAAGGCTATCAAAAAGTGGAGGGTGATGAGTACCAATGCTCATAGTCTGTGTAACAAGCCCCTGAACTAGTGGCCTTGATGGAAGAGGTTGCCTGATATTGTGGCAGTCACAGAAACATGGTACACAGAGAACCATGACTGGGATGTCAACACACCAGGATACACAATCTACAGGAGGGATAGGGAGGGTAAAAGAGGAGGAGGAGTAGCTCTCATGTAAAGGAAGGGATCAAAGCAACAGAACTAAAGAGTAAACAGGGAGCAGATGAGGCACTTTGGGTCACCCTGGAGACAGAAAATGGCACCACAATCCGCATGGGGTTGTATACAGACCCCATCTCAGGGAATGGAATGGACAAGGAAATGATGGAAGGCTTTCTTAGAATGGCAGAAAAGGGAGATATTGTTGATGGGGACCTGAATATGCCAGATGTTAACTGGAGCACCTTTGCTGCAGGCACATCCAAGAGCAGGGTCATTCTTGATGCCCTACAGGAGGCATGCCCTCAGACAGCTAGTATTGGAACCCACTGGAGGGAGAAATCTTAGACCTGGTACTTTCAAATGGAGACAGAGAAAGAATCTCGATTTAGAAGGGTAGCCATCTGGGAACAAGCGACCACCAAACAGTGTGGTTCACGATAAACACAGCCATACAATCAAGCCATACAAAAGCAAGGGTACTGGACTTTAGGAGGGCTGACTTTGGGAAAATGAGAGAGTGCCTCAGAAAAGCACTAGCAAACAGGCAAGAAGGAGAGGTGGAGGAACAATGGGGACTGATCAAAACAGCCATCACAGAGGCAACAAGCCTTTGTGTAAAGCAAATCAATAAAATACAATGAAGGAAAAAAACGCTATGGTTCTCAAAAGAGGTGGCAGGGAAGGCTAAGGAGAAAAGGACAGCATTCAGGAAATATAAGGAAACACAGAAGGAGCAGGACAGAGAACTTTATCAGTTAAAGCAGAAAGAGGCTGGGAAGGCAGTCAGAATAGCAAAGGCCCAAACTGAGGAAAGGATAGCCAATTCTGTTAAGATGGAGGATAAGACCTTTTATAGGTACATTAGAGAGTGAAGAAAGGCCAAGGAGGGATACTGAAGCTTAATAAAGGGAGGAATGTGGGTAGAGGGTGACAGTGAAAAGCAGGATACTGGATGAATATTTCTGCTCAGTATTCACAAAGGAAGAGGAGGGGGAGTTACCTAAACCAAACAAGAGAAACACTCTGAAGATGGGGGTCGATACCAGTCCATTTACAGAAGAAAGGGTTCTGAAAGAACTAATAAAATTGAAGGTGGACAAAGCAATGGGGCCTGATGGGATTCACCCAAGAATTCTAAAAGAACTAAGGGTAGAACTAGTGACACCGCTGACTACTCTCTTTAACAAATCATGGGAGGATGGGGTGGTACCGAGGACTGGAGGAGGGCAGATGTGATTCCTCTTCACAAAAGTGGGAGCAGGACAGAGGCAGGAAACTACAGACCAGTTAGTTTGACCTCAGTGGTAGGGAAAATGATGGAATCACTTCTGAAGGAAAGAATTGTTGAGTACCTAGAGGCCAGTGGGGCACAGGACCCAAGGCAGCATGGATTCATGATGGGAAGGTCGTGTCAGACAAATCTAATAGATTTCTTTGACTGGGTGACCAAAATAGTAGACCAGGGAGGGGCTGTGGACATGGCCTACCTAGATTTTAGCAAGGCATTTGATACAGTCCCACACAAAAGATTAATACACAAGATAGCCAGCCTTGGAGTGGGTCCCAAGGTGGTAGCCTGGATAAAAAATTGGCTAGACAACAGGATGCAAGGGTAGTAGTTAATGGAGTACACAGTGAAGAAAGGAGGGTTACTAGCGGGTACCGCGAGGGTTCAGTACTGGGATCGGTCCTTTTAATGTCTTTATAAGTGACATTGCAGAGGAACTGAAGGAAAAGTATGTCTCTTTGCAGATGACACAAAGATCTGCAACAGGGTTGATACACAAGATGGAGTGGAAAGGATGAGAAGGGACTTGGCAAGGTTGGAGGAATGGTCAAATGTATGGCAGCTCAGATTCAATGCAAAGAAGTGCAAGGTAATGCACATGGGAAACAAAAACCCAGGGAGGCGACACAATGGGGGGTGAGATACTGACAACAGTAAAAATAGAAAGGGACCTGGGGGTAATTATATCAGATGACCTAAAGGTGGGCAAGCAATGTGAGAAGGCAGTAAGGAAGGCTGGGGGATACTGGGATGAATAGGAAGAGGCATCAATAGTAGAAAACAGGAAGTTGTTATCCCTCTGTACAGACAGTTGGTGAGACCCCATCTGGAGTACTGTGTGCAGTTCTGGAGACCCCATCTCCACAAAGACATAGACAGAGTGGAGGCTGTCCAGAGGAGGGCAAACAAAATGGTGCAGGGTCTGCACCAGAAGATATACAAAGAAAGACTAAAGGAGCTTAATATGTATACCCTTGAGGAAAGAAGGGAGAGAGGGGACATGATAGAAACTTTCAAGTACCTCAAGGGAATCAACAAAGTCCAAGAGGGTAGCATCTTCCAGAAAAAGAGATGTGCAAGAACAAGGGGGCACAATTTGAAGATAGAGGAGGGACGGCTCAGAGGTAATGCGAGGAAGCATTTTTTCACAGAGAGGGCTGTGGATGCATGGAACAGCCTCCTGAGGAGGTCATGGAGTCAAGAACAGTGGGGAATTCAAGAATGCATGGGACAGGCATAAGGCAGTCCTAGTGGGGGTAGGAGGAAGTAAGCTGTTGGTTAACTAGGATCTGCAGCTTATCTGTTAGGTAGGAAAATGGGCAGACTAGGTGGGCCAAGTGGTCCTTATCTGCTGTCAAATTCTATGCTTCTATGTTTCTATAATCAAGTTTCCTGGCTTTGTCCCTTTGACATAAAGTGTGGCTAATCCAGTGCTTTCCTTGATACAATGAAGAATGAAGGTAGATTTTGATAAGTTTTCATTTTGAAAACTAAGTTCTGCTGAAGCAACAATAAAATATGAAATGCAATGAAAGCATTCAGAAGGAGTTCAATCATTTCACTCTTGTGAATGTATGTTCCTCTTCCCTACTACTCCTCCTTCCATCCCTCCTCCCTTCAACTCTCCCTGTCCCTCTCTATCTCTTCCTCCTCACTCCCCACCACTATTACCTGAACCCCATTCCCACTTTCTTGCATCCACTTCCTCCTCTCCAGCTACTTTCTCCACACTCCTCCCTTCTCTTATCTGATACCCATCACTTGCCCCTCCTTTATACCTCTATACTTATTTCCAACCCTAATCCATCTCCCTACTCTTCTATCCCTCCACTTGTCTTCTCCTGTGACTCCCTCCTGTTTTAATGACCTCTTCCTACCCTGTCCAGTTCCAGACGTTACAGCCTCAGAGTGCCTGGTACCTCACACTCATGATGTAATCAGTTTGTATTGTTATTAATTATGCCAATATGATACTGTGTATTATTGTACATTGCTGTGCCTTATTGCATTATCCTATTACCGTGCTTTCTACTTGTTTTTATGTACTTATCAATCAATCAATCACTTTATTTAACCAGGTATAAACACCATTGAGCAAGCTCATTTCCAAGGTGGTCCTGGGCATTAATACAATACAGTACACTTCATAAGATTACAATTACGGTGGACAGCAGTGGAAAAAAAAAAAAAAAACATTGTGAAGGTGCTGGTCAATATGGGCCTATACATACCTGTCAACATAATTAACATGCAAAGGTATATAATGATAAGCTTTATTGGAATGAGAAGAGACAACAATCCCATATAGTCTCCGTTAAGTAAGAGCTCATACCTAAATGATAAAAAATAAGGAGGTATTAAGGAATAGGGTAGAAATTGGGGTGAAAGAGTAGGCAGCCAAGAAGGAGGCCAGAATATGTAAAAGGTAGAGAATAGGCAGGGCCATCTTGAATTAAGGGAACTAGGCTTGTAGGTCCTAGGTTTCTGTTGTTAGGAATGTGGGTGGATGAGATACTTAGGCGTAGGATCTGAGAGTGGCACCCGGGGCTTAGGAGTCATAGGAATCTGAAACAGTTGCATGATTCCTTCAGATAATCCGTTAATAGAGCTTTGAATTTGAAAATGCTTGGAAGTGAGGATCATTTTAATGAGTCTTGCATAGTGTTCCAAAGTGATGGAAGTGTGAAGTTCATTGCTGCTGAGACAAGGGTAGTTTTCACTCTAGGAATCTGGAAGCAGATTATGGAGAAGCATCTCAGGCCATAGGAACCTTTAACCTGTTTGAAGAGGTTTGAGATGTGTCAGGAGGTTATCAGATAATGCCTAAAAACCAGAAGAGAGCATTCCTTTTCTCCTAGTTGAGAGTGAGGTCCATCCCAAAACCTGGTATAGACGACAGTGATGTGTACCACGGTAGATTTAGGATAAGTCTTAAAGCCCGGTGGTAAAGGGTGTCCAGTTTGTTTAGCATCGTTGATGGACAATGACTGTAAAGAAGTCAGCGAGTCCAGTATAGGTAGGAATGTAGTTTGTACTAGTCTCATTCTGGCTTCTAACGTAAGTAAGTGTTTAATGCGATGTTTAATGCGATAGAATAAACCTAATCGCTGTGTTAGTTTCTTCGAGGTTTCATTTAAGTGGCACAGAAAGTTGAGCTTGTTATCCAGCCAGAACCCTAGGTGTTTAAAGGTATCAACTACTTCAAGGGGTTAATTTAAGAGTGTTTGGATCCGTGTGATATGTGGACATCTGGAAGTAGACTTATCCCCTCCCCCTTCCCCCAGGACACATCTGGAAATGAGCTTATTTGACTCAGTATGTCTTTCCTGGTAAATCTCTTCTAAATCAATAAATAATATCTGATCAGCAGATTGATTCTGTTCAAACATTCTAGGTAAAGAATGCAACTCCCTTCCCAAGTCTTCTGCATCAATGTCACTATTCTCATCCTTTCCTTTTAAGCATATGTACAAGTCTTTGCAGTGATTAAGAGACACCTCTTTTCCCATTTTATGTTAGAGGTACTAAGAGAAATCCAAATGAAGTTTTAATGTCATTCATTAATTTGAATGTCTCCTCCAATGTACTTACAGCCAGATCAAGCAGACGGCAGAAAAAGTCTATCTTATAGTGATACTAGTTGTCCTCATTTGAGTCATCCTCACATTCATAATCAAACTGATGTTTAATGTTTCTGCTGCATTTTTGTGGAAACTCTTGACTCACACTCATTTGGCCAGCAAGATCTACTGCAGTTTGCAATGCCTGTTCAAATCCATTTTCTCTGTCGGCAACTAGTTGGTCCCTGGTACTCTGAATGAGCTTCACGACTGTATCTAGTTGCATCCTTTGATCCTGCATCATTTTGCTTAAACAGTTTATCAGGTGAACAGTGATGTGAGAGAGTATTATTGAGCAACTCAATAATCAGACATTACAGAAATAAAAATGACTAAAACAGAAGTCATGAACAAAATCAAAAAAACTAAAACCCAGTAAATCAATTGGACCCGACAGTATCCACCCTCATTAACAAAAACAGTTAGTAGAAGAACTAGCTGGTCCAATAGCAAAACTATTCTCAGCACCTATTGATGAAGGAGATACACTTGCTGAGTGGAGTGAGGCTACAGTTACTCCCATATTTAAAAAAGGTGATAGGCAAGAGATTACTAACTATCGCCCATTAAGTTTAACATCACTCCTTGGTAAATTATTAGAAGGAATACTACAGAAATGTATAGTCAACCATATCAGAAAGCAGGGTTGTGTAGACATCACGCAGCATAGTTTTACATAGGGGCACTCTTGTCTGACAGCACAGTTGCACTTTTATGAATATGTGAGTACAGCATTAAGACAGGGGCCTACCAGTCGATATCATCTTTCTCAACTACTCCAAAGCCTTTGATTCTGTGTGTCATAAGACCTTGATAAAAATTCTCAGAGACATATGGATGCATCTAAAAGTAGTCTGACGGATAGGATCGTGGCTGGGTAATGGAAGGCAGAGAGTAGGTATTGCAGGACATTATTCCAAATGGGGAAGTGACTAGTGGGTCCCACAGGATCAGTGTTGGGACCCACACTGTTCTAATATTTTATTTCATCAACGCAGACCTCAAAAATTATTGGTTTTGTAAATATGCTGATGACAGCAAAATAGGAAAATTGTGCATAACAATGAATACACTGAACAACTACAAGATGATCTGGTACGATTGGAAAGATAGGCTGAATTGTAGAAATTAAGCTTCAATGTAAACAAATGCAAAGTAAGAATAATCCTGACTCAGTACTAATGAAATAAAACTGTAATACAAAAATCTAAAATGAACGAGACTTGATATTATCATAACAGAAGATTTGTTGTTCTGACACACATACTAGAAACATGGCCAAAAATGTAATAAGATACAGGCATGTATCTTAGAAGCATAAAAGTAGAAATTCGACATAATACTCCTCTATGCTCATCGCTGGTGAAACCCCATTTAGAATATTGCTCTGCATTCTGTGCTCCCCTGAGTATAATGGGACAAAGGCTCATTTATTTATTTTATTTATTTAGTTTTTGATGACCGGTAGGTACACTAGACAGTGGAATGCCTATTTTCAGGTACAACCCGGAGGATTACAAAACAAGATTACAAGACAGGCAACAAGTGGATACAAAGTACAGTAAATACAGTAGTGACAAAACATAGTTGTACCAGTAGAGAGCTAAATACAACAGTGCAGCAGGTAGTACAGAATAAGGCAAGTGCAAGTAGCTCCAGAGAACCTTCGAGTACATAACTAGAATAGGCATGATCAGGCAATGAGGGAAGTACACAGGTGAGGTGAGTTATGTTTCCAATAACACAAGTGAAGCAGTGGGGAAGTTAGCAGCAGAGAAACACTTATTCCAGGAGATACAGATGGTGCAAATACAGGAACCAGAGCAGAATGGTGGCAGAGGGCAAGCAAATTGTGAGCAAAGATTATAAAAGAAGGGGGAAGGGATGGAGAGGCAGTGGGGGGGACGGAGTAAGGACAAGAAGTGAGGACAGGCAGGAGGCAAGCAGGAGCAAGGGAGAGTAGGCTAAGAGGAGGGGACTGAAAGTGTGACGACTGGGTAGAAACAAAGGAGTAGGCAGAAAGGGTGCAGATGGGTGGAGATTATGCATTGGTACAGGTTGGGAGTGTCGTAAGTTCTTTTTGAGGAAGGGCATGTCTCGGGAATGTCTAAGAAATAAAGGAAGGGAGTGCCAGAAGTTTTATTTATTTAATTTATTTAATTTATTTAGTACAGTATCCACTTACCAGGTAGTATACAGGATGGGAGTATTGCCTATCTATGGCAGGATTTTTTTTGGGGTTACAAAAAACAGGATAACAAAGTACAGCCAAGAGAGACATTGTTTATGCGCAACAAATAGGAAGTTGAGAACAAAAGCATAGCAAGGACTACAGACCAAGAGCAAGCAAATTTTTACAAAACCTAGAGGACAGAAACAAAATTACAAGCACCAGAGGTGGAGAAAAGTACGAGCTGAAATCTGGCAACCAAGCAAATTAGGGGTCAATACCAGTTATAACAATAGGGTTTGGGAGAGGAAAGGAGGGAAAAAAACACGGCCGGCGCCAGAATACAGAGAGAGTGGTAAGTCAAAAGGGAGAAAATAATAACGAGGAGGGGCACAAGTTTCAGAGCAGGAGCAGTAGAGAGTATGTTAAGAAGGAGCGTTGACAATGTTTGAAAGCCTGGTGAGAGTTTGAGTCTGACCTGTTGGGGGAGGGAGTTCCAGATGTACGGTGCAGATGTTGCAAAGGAGAGTTTACCTTTTT
This sequence comes from Neoceratodus forsteri, assembly GCA_016271365.2. Lineage (NCBI taxonomy): Eukaryota > Metazoa > Chordata > Ceratodontiformes > Ceratodontidae > Neoceratodus > Neoceratodus forsteri. The sequence continues at coordinate 744,557,317 of CM028137.1, forward strand.
TTGTGAAACACCTCAGAATTTCTAGTGGAAGTTTTGCCGACAATCTAAAGGGATAAGCTTGGGTGGAATGGGTTAGCAACCTTGAGAGGTACTCAGGGGTCCCAGTTTTGATTATATTGTCAATCAGGCAGCCAGCAGAATACAGTCTATACGATGATGGGGAAAGCCAGCCCAGACTTGAGTAGAGTTGACAGCAATGAGTTAGTCGGTGAGCAGAGAGGGCAAATCTGCATATGCTGTTTTAGCTGGTGCTCCATTTCTGAAGGCTTTCTAGCATCCAGGTATGCTAGGAACAATATGTGAGACTGGGAAGGAGGAAACCTGTGCAAAGCTAGCTGAGCGGCATCGTTGAAAGAGGACCTCATTTTATAAGCAAGTCCCAGTTTGGTGTTTACCACCTTACAGGTAGCAGCGATGTGCAGATTAAAATCCAGGGATGGGTCAAGTGTAACTCCTAGTTATCTAAAAGAGTTAACAGATTTCAAAGGGGAGCCATCAAGACAGGCGATCAAAAGGACAGAAATACAGGATTTGATCCAGGGAAGGGAGCCAAAAAGCATGGCCATGGTTTTACTTGAGTTTAAAACAATCTTATTTTGTAGAAGCCAGCCCTGTAAACCGTCAAAATCCTCCTGGACATTTGCCTTAATGGTCTAGGGGTTGTTACCACTTGAGAGAAGCACCATATCATCAGGGTATAGGATCATAGAGGAGGAACAGGGCAGTGATGGCAAGTTGTTAATAAGCAGAGAGAGAAGAGGAGAGGGCCAAGAATTGATCCCTGAGGGACTCCAACACAGGTGGGGGCAAGGTCAGAGAAGGTAGTTTCAATTTGAACAAATTGCATCCTCCCAGTGAGGTAGCTGTCAAACCAGGTAATGACAGTCTGGGAAAACCCAGGGATGACAGACTTGAAAGTAGTAGAGGGTGATCAACAAAATCAAAGGCCTTTGTGAGGTTGATGAAGATGGCACCCATAAGCAAGCCCTTATCCATAGCCATTAGATGTTGTTTGAGCGCTAGCTAGCACTGTAGTGGTAGTTATGCCCTCAAAGAAACCATGTTGAGCAGGAGATAGGAGATTATGAAGATGCAGGTATTCTGTGACCTGGGAGGCAATGACCTTCTCAAATAGTTTGTTTAGGGTAGAGAATGGCAATCGAGTGATAGTTAGCCATGTTTTGGGGTCCCCTTTTTGTGTACTGGGACAATGCAAGCAGTTTTCCAAAGAGTCAGCACAGATTTGAGTAAGATGGAGAGAATGAAAATTCTCGCAAGTGGGACAGCAAGAGCAGGAGCAGCCCATCTGATGAAGTTTGCAGTAAGCCATCAAACTCAGCGGATCCATGAGCGGGAATAGTTCTAAGAAGGTGCAGCACCTCAGCAGAGGAGACCATTTTAAGGTTAAAAGAGGATCCAGGAGGCAGATTCCTATCACAAGTGGGAGCTGGGGACTGAGTAAATTTAGTTACGTACTCAGAGAGATCGGAGAAATGGACAGTCAGAGCATTTGCAATCATAGGTAACTTGTTACAGTTTGCATCATTTATCATTATTTCGATTATAGACAGCTTGGGCCTTTGGCCCATTAGTTTTTGATGTGGTTCCAAAAACCAAGGGTATCTCCAGCAGAGGCCTGGAGTAGTTTGTGACAGTAGTCCCTTTTTGCTTTCAGAATGACTTTTTTGCAATCCTTCCCCATCTTTCTGTAACTCATAGGAGTTCAGAGGAGAATGACCAAAAAGATAAAAGCACAAAGATACAAGACATATGGAGAAAGGTTAAATAACCTGGGTCTGTACTCGATGCAGTACAGATGATTAAGAGGTGACCTGTGTCTAGTGTATAGAGCTATGAATGATGAGTTACTGATGGAAAGTACAGGACTAATAAAGAGAACAGCAAAAAGAACAATGAGGTTTCATAACTTTCAGCTGCAAGGGGAGGTAGCCAGCACCACTCAGAAAACAAAGTGGTTTACACAAAGAATAGTATCAACATGAAACTCTTTGCCAGAATGGGATGTGTCATGTAAGACCATGGAAGCTTTTAAACAGACATTAGATAGACATATGGACATGGCAAAATGTAGGTACCATCACTAGAAATAGTGGTGAGTTATCACAGGTCTACGACCTTCTAACTCAAAACTGTTCTATGTCTATGAATAATACCACTCATATTGAAAGCAAGTGAAAAAATACACCAACGAGTAGGTTACAGTGAGTGTAGCGGTGAGCTGCACTTGCTGTAACAGGATATAGGGATTTGTTTCACCAAGCCCTGCCGAGCTGGTAGTTTGACGTAGCGGCTAGACCCACTGCCGCTTGAGCTGGTGGACTCGGGTTTGGGTCTGTCGACGGGACTGATTTTTTTTTCTCATTTTTTTTTTCCATTATGCTGCCCACGCCCTTCCCCTGGATTTTAGAATAATTAGATTTGGGAGTGTGGGAGGCACAGCCCCACATAAATCATTTTATGTTTCTTGCCGGTGTTAAGAGTAAGTGACCATCACTCTTTATGATGGTCGGAATGTTGGTCACTTTTTTAATTTGGGCTCATATGTGTTCTCCCTTTGTGTTCGGCGAGATAAAAGACTCTCCTTTATCACATAAAACCATTTATCATGCTCAGAATATTATACCAGAGCACAAGACAAAAAGAACAAAACTGCTCACTTCCTTTTCAAGGCTTTGTACTTCTATAAAGGTTCTACAATTGTTTTCCATTAGGTGAATACTTGATTTCACACAACACTACAAACTTCTACTGTCTGGAACTGCCCAGCTTTCACTGCTTTGATTTTGTATTCCTATCAAGTTTCACATAGGGCTTTGACAGTCACCTTCATATGGATATCCCACAGATGCATTGATGCAGGGCACAGTACAGAAATTCTTTGGATAATATCAAAAAAGGATATTGCATTGATGGATGAATTTGCAGCGTCTGCAACAAGATTTAGGCAATGACAACCACAAGGCACCCAGAATGCTCTAGGATTCATTTGAAGAATTGTGGCCTGCACTCCATTCAGTGACCTTTCACACTACTTCTATTGTCATATCCTTGCACGATAATCATGCAGTTGAAGACCATGCTTATTTAGGGTATGAAGTAGAGTTTGTCAGTCTTTGTCCCATAGTATCTTACACATTCGAAAACTCAATGAAATTTCAGAAACCTTAACATCCCCATTCTCTGTGATTTTAAAAAATTGTAGTACCAGACTCAGTTGTTCCTAATGATTAACATTAGGAGTGCAGTCTAAAATAACAGAATAATACTTTGCAACCTTAGCATTTTCCATGATTTGCTTTTTAATATTCTGAGACATGATATGTATATCAATTCATTGTGTATACTTTTTCCCAAACAGTGGTCATACATTTCTTTTTTCTGTACACATTGGACATGTTCCACCATTACTGGATCAAATTTTGTCATAAGTTCAAATTTCCCTAAAAAATTTCCATTGCTCCCCACACATATAGCTGATCAAAATTTCTTTGTAGAGCCATATTGCATTCAGCAAGGTGCTGAATAATAGCAATCAAGTTTTGAGGACAGCATGTCAGTGCATTTTCTCCCTCGCAGTCTGTTGCTGATTCTAGTCATCCACAGTTTTATTTGCTTTAAGATGAAGATCGTACAAACATACATGCATACTAACACATGAAATGCCAGCAGAAACAGGTGCCCATGATCTATCGAGTCAGCTCGATTGTGCAGCTCAACTTGCAGCTGCCCCACATTTCCCTCCTCATAACCACCCATCAAGTTTATTCCACATCTTATATGCTCTGTTGAGTTTTCTTGGCATCTCAGATACTGTGCTATGTGTCGCCATGATCTAAAGCCATCCTGGGTTAGACACATGAGTACAGTGCTAAACCACTTGCAATAGGAGCAAAACAAACCCTCTTTCAGCCTGGAATACAGAAGCCATGTCCTTTCAAACTTCTCTCCATTTGGTAGTTTTAGTAAATAGTGTTCTGTTGTGAATTGTCCACTTTGATCAACAGGGTTATATAGCAGAATTCTTCTACTAGGTCCTTTCTTAACCACTTAAGCACGCATATGATCATCCATCATCTCAGGCGAAGTGCCAGGATCGACACTGATAAAAGCACTTTCTAAACTGTCATAATATGCTTCAGATGCAGATGTTGGTGTAAGAGAAGCTGTAGCTGTAAACTCATCTTCTTCCTGTTCATCTTCAACAGCAGCAGGAGATGTGTTTGAAATTTGTAGCTCCGCCTAGATTCTTTACCGATAAAATGACTCTCTTTGGGTAAAGACTGTATTAAGACTATAGAATTACCACTGGTAATGCCTTCCAGTCAAGCGAGGTGGGGCAGTGTTGTCTCCTTAGTCCTTCTTAATAAATGTTTCCTGGAACCCTTCAAACATTTAACTGATTCATCTTTCTGCATTTTTCAGTTTTCTTTGCTGCACCAAAGGTAGATTCTTTACTCCATTATCAATTATCTCCCATAGTCAACAGTAAAACTGATGAAATATCAATATATTGTTAGTGAACATCAAGGACAAGGGTTATAAAAACCAAAACAAGGCATCTGGAAGCAGAAACAGTCCCTTGCTTGGGTGTCTGCATTTTCAGATGACACGTGGAGATAAAAAAAACAATCCAGTATTTTCATAGGTTAAAGGGGCTTGATTTTCAAAAGTTGGGACTAGCGCAAGAGGGCTTGCAGTAGGAAGTAAAGGTGCAAAGGGCTTCTTGTGCTACATCTTGCACCAGTCCCGATTCTGGAAGGGACTGTACACCACTGGTGGGGCTGCCTGTGCCAACCGGGTTTGCACTGTTCCTGCAACAGCTGCACCAGTGCATCATGGCAGGGCTGCAGCATCCCCTAAACTGGGAGTTTGAAAGCCCCCCCCCCATGGTTACAAATCGCAGCTGTACTTAGACCAACCAAGTGCTGGTCTAACAGCCCTTGCAGTTAAACTCAGACCTGAGTGGTGGAGGCACCCTGCAACCAGCATGGGATACTGAGCAGGAACCTGTGGTAGTACCCAAATGGCACTGTGTGCACAGATGGCAGTGCCAGGGCAAACAGTGGCACTGGGCAGGTGTGCCGCATCAGACTCATAGACCCATAGATGGGAAACTGCGTAGTTGGGCTTACTGTACAACATGCACAGTAACATGTGCACAGTGGCATGGCAATGAGGTGGATAGCAAAAGTCTTCCTTAAGTCCTCAGTATCCCAGTCATCCCTGACACTGTACGGTCAATATGGAAAGATAGACCCCCTTCTTACGCACACCAAAACTGTCAGACAATTGCTAAAAGAAGATTGCAGTGTACAACTTCAGACAGCTAGGCTCTTACATGCCTGGAGAGTGGCTCTGCTGGAGCCAAGATATGCTAGAAAAGTACTGTTTTTGTCAATAGCAGTTTGATGGCTCCAGTCAGGGGTGATCAGACACAGCAGCAGGAAATCAGGGAAGGCCTGGAGTGGCACATCATCTGAAGTGACTTCAGACTGGAGCCCTACCTATCCAAGCACAAAGCAAAGAAGTAGGTTACTAGGCTGAATTCTTACATCATACTGATGCTGCACTGCTCTCCAGTGATAGCACCACAACATCTATATGAGGTAAGAATTCATGCTGGTGACTCGCTTGTTTTGCTTCATGGCTGGTGAAGCCCCAGTCTAAAGTCCCTTTGGAAAATGTGGCAGCCCTTCCCCGATGCTACAGAAGGACAAGAAAAATAGCAGGAGGCACTGGACTGGTACAAGGTGAGCACTCTATCATCTGGGAATCTCGGAATAGTGAGATAAGGGAATCCCAGCACCTAGTAGCAAACCATTGTGCCAGGCCCTGCAGCAAGAGCAAAAGAAAGAGGAAACCACTGTGGTTCTTCAGGGAGTAGCAGAGCCAGTAAGAGGAAAAAAGATGGCATTTCTAAGATACACGGCAACACAGAGCAAGGAGGAAAGGCAAGAATACTCAGAAAAATGAAAGGAAGCAAACAAGGCAGTAAGGGCAGCAAAGGCCGAAACTGAGGAAAAGCTAGCTAAATTGGGGAAGGAAGGGGGGAAGGCATTCTTTAGGTATATTAGTGAGAGGAAGAAGATGGGGAGGGTGAGACTTAGGGAAGAGGCAGGCAGGGTAGTGGAGAAATACATTAACAAGGCAACCATCCTCAACAAATACTTCGGCTCGATATTTACGGAAGAAGGCAATGGGGACATCCCCCATTAATGGAAAGGGCAAACAGAGAGAGGGGATGGACATAAGACCCTTTTCAGAGGCCAGAGTAAAAAGTGCACTAGAATTACTTGGGTAGAAAAAGGTATGGGGCTGGATGGGATACACCCGAGGATCCTAAAGAAGCTCCATGATGAACTGGCTAAACCTCTGTCTAAGTTGTTCAGTCTATCACTGGAAACAGGCCTGGTTCCAGAAGAGTGGAGAAGGGCACAAGTGGTACCCCTACACAAAAGTGGTAGCAAGGAGGAGGTAGGAAACTGCCACCCTGTCAGTTTGACCTTGATAGTAGGTAAAATTATAGAAACCCTACTTAAGGAAAGGCTGGTGGACTACCTAAAACAAGGGGCTGCTGGACCTAAGACAACGTGGATTCACTGCAGGAGGTCATACCAGACCAACTTGATTGATTTCTTCGAGTGGGTGATGAAGGATATAGACCAGGGCAGAGAGATAGATGGCCTATCTGGACTTCAGGAAGGCCTTTGACACAGTCCCACACAGGAGAATAATCCACAAGCTGGCAAATCTGGAGGTGGGGACAGAGGTAGTCACTTGGGTTAGAAACTGGTTGAGTAACAGAACACAAAGAGTTGTGGTAAATGGGGTTAGCTCACAGGAGGGATGAGTAACAAGTGGCATACCCCAAGGATCAGTGCTGGGACCAGTGCTCTTCAATGTTTTCATAAGCGATATTGCACAGGGTCTAGAAGGGAGGGTTAGCCTGTTCGTGGATGATACAAAGCTATGTAACAGGGCAGATACACAGGAAGGTATAGAAAAAAAATGAGGTGAGATCTGAAGAGGCTAGAAAACTGTTCCAAGGAATGGCAGTTGGGTTTCAATGCAAAAAAGTGCAAGATTATGCACCTGGGGAGAGGGAACCCTGGGGTCGAGTATGAACTAGATGAGGTAACACTGGAAGCCACCAAAGAGGAGAAAGGGATCTAGAGGTAGTCATAGAAGACAACCTCAAAGTGGCTAAACAGTGCGACAAAGCAGTTGGAAAGACTAAAACAATACTAGTGTGCATAGGGAGTGGTATAACAAGTAGAAAAAGGGAAGTGGTGGTTCCATTGTACAACTCCCTAGTAAGGCCTCATCTGGAGTACTGTGTTCAGTTCTGGAGGCCCCATCTCCAAAAGACATAGACAGGATGAAGATGGTACTGTGAAGGGTGATAAAAATGGTGACTGGGATGCAGCATAAGTCGTACGAGGAGAGACGCAGAGCTCTCAATATGTACTCTCTGGAGGAAAGGAGAGAGGGGAGACATGATAGAGACCTTCAGGTTTCTGAAAGGGATCAACAGGGTACCAGAGGGGAGCATCTTTCACATGAAGGGAAATAGCAGAACAAGGGGACACAGCATGAGACTAAAAGGGGGAAAACTTAGGGGGAACTTGAGGAAATTCTACTTCACTGAAAGGGTGGTAGAGTGATGGAACAGTCTCCCTTAGGAAGTTATGGGGGGGGCACTGTTCAGGGATTCAAGAATGACTGGGATAAGCACATAGGAATTATCAAGATAATTATTATATTATCAAGATGCGGCAGAGTAGGCAGAAAAAAGCACTTAATGAATACTTCTGCTCTGTGTTTACTAAGGAGAAAGGAGGGGTGCTACCAAGGTGGGGCGAGAGGTCAGGCTCAGGTGAGGAGGAGGTGACAGATGGGGGAATCACAGAGGGCAGGGTATTGGAGGACCTGAGGGCACTGAGGGTGAACAAGGCACCAGGGCTGGATGGCATTCACCCCAGGGTACTGAGAGAGCTGACAGAAATCCTGGTGGGCCCTTGGCAGACCTGTTCAATGCCTCCCTGGTCTCAAGAAGTGTAATTCAGGACTGGAGGATGGCTCACATGGTACCCCTCCATAAGAGCGGTCCCAAAGACGAACCAGGAAACTACAGGCCAGTAAGCCTCACATCCATTGTGGGAAAACTGATGGAGACAATCCTGAAGGAGAGGCTGGTGTCCCTTCTGGAGACCAGTGGCCTGCAGGACATAAGGCAGGATGGGTTTGTCATGGGCAGATCCTATCAGACCAACTTGGTGGATTACTATGACTGGGTAACTAGACAGTTGGACAAGGGCCATGCAGTGGATGTCCTGTTTCTAGATTTCAGTAAGGCATTCGACTCAGTATTGCATGGGAGGCTGGGTAATAAGCTGGCAGGTACAGGTGCAGGGGTGAAAATCGTGGGATGGGTAGTAAACTGGTTACAGGGAAGGCAGCAGAGGGTGGTGGTGGGAGGGGAGCTCTCATCTCCAAAGGCAGTAACAAGTGGAGTACCACAGGGCTCAGTGCTGGGACCAGTGTTGTTTGGGTTGTACATATCCGACATCTCAATGGGCATCAAGAGCAAGATCAGTTTGTTTGCAGATGACACCAAGATGGGAGCAGTAGTGATGACCTAGGAAGTGGCATGGGTTGCAGGATGATCTGTCAAAATTTGAGACCTGGTCAGACACCTGGTAGTTGGGGTTCAATGCCAAAAAGTGCAAGGTGCTACATTTCGGGGCAAAAAAACAAGGAGCTACCAGCTGGGGGTGGGGGGTCAGCTAGCCATGACAGATGAGAAGGATCTGGGGATGATTATAACAGGCTCAATGAACAACTCAGCACAATGCAGGAAGGCAGCTGCAAAGGCTAGCAAAATGCTGGGTTGTATTGCCAAGGTATATCTTCAAGGAAAGGGGAGGTGATCCTGCCATTGTATAGGTCACTGGTTAGGCCACACTGGGAGTACTGCATGCAGTACTGGCACCCATACCTGAAGAGGACATTGGTTACTGAAGGGTGCATCACAAGGCAACAAAGATGATCCAGGGACTAGGGGACATACACTACGTGAGCAGGCTGAAGGAGTTGAACATGTACTCACTGGAGGAGAGGAGAGACAGGGGGATATGATTGAAACCTTCAAGTACATGAAGGGAATAAACAAGACAGGCACAGAGGGACTATTCAAGTTAAGGGGGGTACGTAAACTCGAAGTCACAATCTCAGATTGGAGGGGGGGGAATTCGGAAGGGAAATAAGACTTTTTTTTACAGTAAGAGTGGTGTCTGGGTAGAATGCGTTGCCTGCAGAAGTGGTATCCTGTAGAACACTGGACTGCTTCAAAAGGGACTAGGATAGGGTAAAAGGGAAGGGCAGCTGTAGTATAAGGGTTGCTAGCCACACACTCGAGCAGACTCGATAGACCATAAGGCCTTTATCTGTTAGCAAATTCGTATGTTCGTAAGATAGGGCAAAAGGGGGGGAACTTGTCATAGCATCTAGGGTTCCTTAATCATCAGAAAGAGGGATAGGGCAGACTGGATGAGCCACAAGGCCCTTCTCTGCCAACAACATCTATGTGTCTATGTACCTATATTTCACACACATCTGCCTGCATACCTGTATATAAAAAGGCAGATGTGGAGCATGCCAGCCACAGCTGTTGATGGAAGAAAAGGTGGACAGCCCACCACGCAAAAACGAACTAAACTTCACGGGGAGGGATAATTATTTTTTATGGGCACATTTAGTGGATGACGGCCAGCCAAGCCCTGCATAGTATACACAAGAATGTGCTGCTTTAATGTAGTTCTCTTTTCATTAGAGATTCTGGAGACTGCATGGAAGTAGTCGTTTTAATTATTTTTTTTTTGTTCAATTTGGCTGCATTTCTGTGTGATAACTGCTTTGTAAAAAAGATAGTGAATCAAAAGTCTCTGTTTACATTGTTTGCTTTGCATCAGTTTTGCATGGTCACAGAGACATACCTACAAACCCTGCCCCCATTTATCCTACAATATCTTCATTTTATAATTTGTTAAAAATATTCAGATGCTCTAACTACAGTGAGCTGGGAGTAAAATATGAAATGTAAAAGCCAGTCTGAGTGCATCAAGTGCAGATCATAAATTTTATCGTTCGGCTAGCACTTGTTATTAATTACTTCAAGCAAAGGCATTCATGTGTGTTATTTAAACATCAGGATGCAGCGTATCAACAACCTTTCTTTTGCAGTAAAATAATATGTGAAACAATTGTTGCTTTGGCTCGGCTGTTATTAATCCTATGCACTCCTCAATTCTGGCCTTAGTCCTGTGTCCTTGCCTTTAATGAAGTGTTTTAAAATCTCAAACTAACAACGCTTTCACAAGAAAAGTTAAAATGCTCTCCAAAACATTTCTTTTTCTCAGTTTTCAACATTTAACCAGCCACAAGGAAATATGAACTGAAAAATGACACCTGACTGTCCAGCTGTTTACCGTATCTGTTTGGGGGTCCAAAATGATGAGTAGGACCCAGTACAACTATTTATTTGTTTGTGCTCAAGGTGGTCTGGTCTTCAGACTTATCTCCCACTATCAAGCTGTTCCTACAATTAAAATTCAATGAATATACATGTCCTTATCTCTCTCAAATTCAGTCTCCAGCACTGAAGAGCTGTACATCTGATACAGATTACCCTGTCTTGCCACACGCACTGAACTCCAGTCCTTAGAACAACAGTATCTGTTGTCCATCAAAAGCATTTTAATGCCCCCACCTTTTTTTTTTAGCTAACAATGTTTTTTTCTTCTTTTGAGGAGGCACATTAGCAAATCTGTCAAGCACCACTGCCCTTTCCACACACACTAGGATATACAGTATGCATAGTCTCATTAAACCACTCTGAAACCCTCTCTCTCACAAGGAGATGGAGCTTTTAAGTTCTCACTGTAGGACCTGTTTGTATGTTTGGCTTTACATATCAAATACAGATTTAAATCTAGGTTGGGAAAATTTCACACACTTTGCTTCCCCTACTCCCAATATCTGAACAAAACACCACAATCAGATTAAGAGATTAAAATAATTTCCTATTTTTCCAGGTGTTACAGTATATCCGCTATTGAAGGACGTCTGCTGCTGCTACAGTATAGTCAACATTGAAGTCAAGTGCCCCCAACCCCTACCTCACAACTACGGTATGCCATTAAGATTGCAACGGAATACACGTACAGTCGAAAATCATGAGGTCAAAACAGAGTGTGCGGTTCGGAGTTAGTTTATTTAATCTAGCGTGATTTTTCACCATGTGCTTTGTGGGGTGTTCATACAGAGATCTTTTTGACCGCGCAGGTTTCAGCAGTGTAATTAATATACAGAACCCACAGCTACAATAAACACAATATTGGAGCACCCCAGCTGCTAAGTGTAACTGATATTGGGTACCTCTGATTGCTACAACAGTATATCCAATATTGGAGTAGTACCCTGCTGCTATAGTACAGCCAACACTGGAGCTAAGCCCCACTCCATAACCTGTAGCTATAGCATATTGATTTAGTTTTTTTGACCAGGTGTAATAGGGATAAAAATGTGTCCTAGTATTGCAGGCAAAACTTCATTTTGGTCTAAAACATAAGGTGTTTGTGTAACAAATAATGATCTATGAAGCTAAATCATAAAACTTGCAAAGCTATTCAAGTGTATTTGATATCTGTACTAATCATTTGAGTAGTAGAAAACAGGTGTTTTAAGTGTCTGCAAAGACAGAAATAAGGGATAGTGTTCAAGTTACACTCTTGACTATTATTATCAGGAGGACAGGCCAGAATAAGTGCTTGTGTGCACATTCTTAAAGTGCAAGTCTATTTCTTCCTTCTAGATCTTAATAACTGGTAATGTCTACTATTGCTATCCTTATATAGTAGTATAATTTACACTATCAATACATTTGAGCTAAATAAGGATTAGGTCATGCAAGAACTAAAAAGAGCATTGCCTTGTAAGATGATGTTTATATTTGTCTGTACCAAACATAGACAACCACAGTACTGTCTTCCACTATATAAGCAAGCCACTATACGCTGTTAGTTTGAAGAAATGAAAATGAAGAATTGAAAATGAAGAATTAAGAATGAAAGATGCACCACCTGTAATCTCTTGCTATGATTATTATTGTTATAATCATTAAAATTCTTCCGCCATCAGCACCATCTCCGTGTGTCTCCTTTCTAAGTATCAGCAATGAACAATTTAAAAATGGGAATCTTTTTGCCCTCCTTACACCAGGTAAGTGCATTGGACAATTCAATGCCTATTTTCAGGCACAACCCAGGAGGTTACATAGGGTCAGGGTCAGTGAATAAGTTACAGTACAGCAACAGTAAGTGACAGTGACAACCGCATATATGACAGATTACATAGCAAAGGCAGTAGATGGATAAGCAAAGGTCAAAGTTACAAGGCACTGGAGGAGCAAGCCAACTACTTGTTTAATGATGCTACACTGCAGCAGTCCCAGCTGCTACAGTATATTCAATATTGTTCCCCCATTCTAAAGTCAGTTGCATTATTTCATCCAACACTTACAAGGGAGAGAAAGCATAATGGAGAGCTGCCTAGAGCAGCTGTTCTGTTCCTAAAATACAATGCTAACATTGGAAAAACAGGATCCATGGTGCCCCACACTTCAGAGGAAGAAGGGAAGCAGGAAATTCTGGAAAGTTTGATAACATTAAGAAAGGTGACCAACCGCCAGCACGCCAGGATGCTGATGCAGAGTAAACAAGTATGAAGTAGAAAGCACGCTTTCAGTTAGACTTGATGCTTTCTTGGTTTAGATAAATGAGATACTTGGAGAAGAATGCATTCACAGACCAAGTGATGCTATAGTACAATTTTGTTAATCCTTAGGCAGCCGACAGAATTAGAACGATAGGTATTCTGGACTCTGTATCAGTCCTTAATTCATTTCCACATCACCATTCACTATGCTAGTGAGACTGCTGGAAACTGGGAGCAATACCCCAGCAGATCGAGGCTTAACCAGCCTCTTCATCAGGGAAGATGCTGTTGCATATCCCATAACCCCGTATATACTGCTTCTAAATCATAATTGCCAATTAAATAACTAATAATTGAGCTAAGAGCCACTTTCTTGCTCAATTGTCTTCTTACTTCTTTGCATTCAATTGACAATTAATGAAATCACTAACGTAATAAATTCAATACTTTATGGCTTGATCTTTGTTTAAAACAATTTGTGAACTAATTATTTTTCACTTCAGAAAAAAAAGGGAAGGGGGGGATTCCTCAGCCTAGCCACTGGAATAATTCCAGAAATGTTAACATAGAATCGAAACAAAGAATGTGATGGCACATGAGGGCTGCCGGACCCGCCCAGTCTGCCCATTTTTTCCTTTTTATGTTGCTTGCACGCATGTGCAAGAAACATAGTGCCATCATCAGAGATTTCGGAGGTGTGTCACCTCCTCCTCCAATTCAGGCAGTGTGCTGGCAGGCGTGGCTCCTGTAAGCCAATGCATTTTGGAGCTGTCTATGACACGCTCCAAAATGCAGTGGCATACAGTTGAAAGGGGGGAGCTACGCTTGAGTGAGCAGCGATAAGAAGCTGCTCACCCGCAGCTCTCTCCCCCACCCACAGGTGTGCTGCCACCAAGACAAGAGTCAGCAGCCGACGGGTGCCCAATCCTCGCCGGCTGAGCTGCTGCTTGGTTCCCCCAGTTAGGTGCCACGCTGAGCCCACCCCAGCGTGGCAATCAGTCCCTGTAGCCGACGGGTGCCCAACCCCGCCGGCTGAATGCCAACCCCCTAATAATTTTGTGCCACGCCAGATTTCCACCCCAGCGTGGCAAATGTCCTCGTAGTCTTTTTTTTTTTTTTTAACCTGAAAATGAAAACGGTCCCACAGGCGGTCTTCCTGAACCCCCACAACCCGCACCCACTCACTCGGCGCACCCAGCTTCCCCACACCCCCATACTCCCATACTTACTCCGGACCGCGTGACGATCTTCGTGGACCGGGAACACGCTCTGCACTCTTCAAAGCCGACCGCGAACTGAGGAAATGCCGTAAGCTGTATAATGGCTAGATAGGGAGGTTCAACTTTATTGCATATCTCAGCCATTTTGGAATTTTGCACCAAATTTTCAACATGGTTTTTGGGACCCCTTCTCATGAATGATGTCACTGTCATGGTGTTATTGGGCCGAAGGGTGATTTCGCAGTGACATGAAATCACCCTTCGGCCTGAATACCACCATGAAAGTGACATCATTCATGAGAAGGGGCCCAAACCCCATGTTGAAAATTTAGTGTCAAAATTCCAAAAATGACTGTTCTATGAGCGTTAAGCAGTTCCTACGCAGGCTCTGTAAGTTCGTGAAATTTCAATATTTTCACTCCAGATTTTCAACATTGCCATTTTACCACACCTTCTTATGAGTAGTACAGCTGTCATTTTTCACATCTCACCCAAAATGTGTTTCCACCCATGTAGCTAGAATGGCGAGTCGGTGTGCTAAATCAATGTACAGGACAAATTAAGAAAATCACAGTGACACTGTTCATGAGCAGAGGTCTTAAAATGGCTATGTTGAGAATTTGGTGAAAAATTCCTAAAATGACTATTTTCACGAGCATCGTTGCGCAGTTCCTCACGCTCGTAGGTTTGCAAATTTTCAATATTTCCACTCCAGATTTTCAACATTGCCATTTTACCACAACTCCTTATGAGCAGTACAGCTGTCATTTTTCACATCCTGCCCAAAACGTGTTTCCGCCCATGTAGCGCACAATGGCGCAGTCGGTGTGCAACCTCAATGTATGGGACACATTAACAAAATCTCAGTGACACTGTTCATGACCAGAGGTCTTAAAATGGCTATGTTGAAAATTTGGTGAAAAATCCTAAAAGTGACTGTTTTATCAGCGCAAAGAAGTTCCTACTATCAAGAAGTTCGCAAATTTTCAATATTTACACCCAATGACTTCCAAATACCTAAACAGCACATAGAAGCAAGCAACATTCGCATTGACAAATGCTTGTTTATGTTGTCTTGAGCATGCGCAAGCAATATCTTGTGGTAGTAGCAGAAATGCAAAGGTGTGTCAGTGTTGGCGAATGCAGGGCACGCTTAGTAGGTGCATCCCTCATTCTCCAATTAGCCAGCATGCTAGCGCTGACACAAGAATTATATAAATTGCCACCAACTTGAAGAAATGTGCCACTGCAATTGGAGACAAGCTCATCATGCAGTGGCAGAGATGACACACCTCCTGTATGTGCCTTTCCTGGTTAAACATTTCAATAAACACGGCAGCGGCTCCTCCCCAAACAAAGTCGACATCGTGGGTGAAATCCACATGTTGGCATGACCCCCGTCCCTCAACATTGTAAGGCAAACTGGGAGTCCATCCCAGTGTGCAGCTGTTCACACAAATCTGACTATGTCGGCATGTTCCATCTCCCACATGCCCATTGTGTGGCACACTGAGATTCCACCACAGCGTGGCCAACATCCCCCCTGAAAGCCATGGGACACACTGGGAGCCCACCCCAGTGTGCCCAACATTTGTTTTATTTCATCTGTAAAGAAAGAAAACCATCCACAATGTTTTTTTTCTGTACTTGAAAAACAGAAAATGGTCCCTTGTTGTCTGCAGCACCCCCTCCTCCAACGTGCACCCACCCTCTATGCACCCCACCTCCCCACACACACACCCTCACCCCATACTTACCTCCAGAGGTCTGGCGTTGTGATCTTCAGTGGAGCAGGAACATATCTGGACTCTTCAAAGCCAAACTGCAAAATAAAGAAATGCCAGTAAGCTGTAAATGGCATCCGGGTAAATAACTTAGGTGGATATCTCAGCCATCTTTTGAATTTTGGCTCAAAATTTTCAACATGGGGTTCTTGGCACCCCACCTCATGAACACATGCACTGTTGTCTCATTATTCTGATCCAAAAGGTCACTGCGCAGAATCATCTTTTGGGGCCAGTTAACAAAACGACAGTGCCACTGTTCATGAGCAGGGGTCCCAAAAAGCCTATGTGGCAAATTTAGTGAAAACATTCCAAAAAATGACTGTGTTACGAGCTTGCATTGCACATTTTCCACTCACACTCGTAACTTCAACAATTTTTGATATTTCAGTCCAGATTTTCAACATTGCCATTTTTTCACACCTCCTTATGAATAGTATAGCTGTCATTTTTTATGTTGATTGCTCGCACAAGAAGAAACATATTACAGCAGCTTTCTCCAGAAGCTGGTTGTGGATGCATGGCACTGTTGTGACCATTGCCCCCACAGCCTTTAAAGGCTTGGCCCGATTTCCCATGCCGTGGCATGCTGCTGCTGACACTAGTTCAGCCAGCATGTCACCAACTTGTAAAATTTAGCCGCTGCAATCAGGGGTCACCACACAGAAAGGCCAGCCCATCATTGCAGGGCGGATCTTTGAAACACAGATATTGTCAGAACACGCGGCGGCCACCGCTGTGTTCACAAACAGTATTAACCCCCACCTGCCGAGAGGGGTGCCTAGTCCCCTCGGCAGCATGTGCCCTCACTGTAGTTTATTTGCCGGGACGGGGCTCCTAATCCCGCCGGTTCTAGTACCGTGTGACCGGGAGCTCCTGCCACTCTAGAGGACTCAATTTTCTTGGATCTGTTACAACAGTTCTTCTATTACTAAGCCTAATCTATCCTTTACTATTTCTAGTCCATAAGGTTTGCCACCTGTAGGCACCCCCCTTCCCTCTCTTGACTATGCTACAGTGTCCCCTTTAATTTTCATTTTCACTCTTAGGTTCTAGTACAGTGAGGTTATTGTGGTGACCTCCAAGTGTATGTAAATCAGGTTGTGTTTATTGTTGTTGGATTTAGTATGTAATAGCACAATGTCATAAAATACCTTAATGTATATACCTTGGCCCAGATATTCAAAAGGGTTGTGCATGGCGCAATGATGTTGCACCATGCACAACCCACTGATGCACCCCGGGTGCGATATTTAAAGGAAAAGTGCACCAAGACAAATCCCGATGCACCGGGGCGATCAATAATGTATGCAGGCACAGGTGGGGGGCGTGCCCATGCATAAACTGTACAGCCAGATATTCAGCCCGGGCCGTGCAGAGTTATGCAGGCACAACCCCTATCTGCGCCTGCACAAAGCTGAGCAAAAAAAAAGGAACAAGTCGAGGGCCACCTACAGGTGAGCTGCCGCATTGCAGGGCTCAACACAGCAGCTGCCACCTGTGGGTGGCCATTGGCTGTTCCTCACGCACCTGGTGGCGCCCCCATGCCCGATCATGGGCATAACTGTCCCCCATCCAGGATTAGCCCGATCGCAGGGCATAACAGTAACCCTCCCCAAGTAACCTGATCACGGGCATAACTGTGCCCCGAGTAGTCCGATCGTGGGAATAACAGTAACTCCCCAAGTAGCCTGATCACAGGCATCAGACCCCTAAGTCCAATATCCCTGGTGGTCCAGTGGACTCAGCAGTCTGATCGCTGGTGGCATTCCTCACCCCCAAGTCCAAAAATCCCTGGTGATCTAGTGGCCCCACCCCACCCCACCTGCCCACGGTGCCCCACCACCCCGCCTCCCCATCAGCCAGTGGGCGGCAGCTCCCCACTCGCTTGCTGCCCCGCCACCCACTAACTGACAGTTAGAGGCACGCCCATTGGTTCAGAGCATGAGCCAATGGCTGCAGTCGACATTATAGCTAGTTGTCCAGATATGTGAATGAATTCATTCACATTTCTGGACTGATTCATAGGAGAAAGGTACGCCCATTGGCTCATGCTCTGAACCAATGGGCGGCAGCCATACCGAGCTGTCGGTCGGCGGGCGGCAGTGGGTGGGGGTGCCACCCCGGCTTACAGGGGGAGCGGGTGGTGGGGCTTCAGGCAGGTGGGGTGGGGGCCACTAGATCACCAGGGATTTCAGACTTGGGGATGAGGAATGCTGCCCACTGATTGGGCTCCGCTCGTCCACTGGACCACCAGGGATATTGGACTTTGGGGGAAACAGATGCCCGCAATCTGACCAATGGGGGACATTACAGTTATGCCCGTGATCGGGCTACTGGGGGAATAGTTATGCCCGCGATCGGGCTACTCGGGAGACATACAGTTATGTCGGGCGATCAGGCTAATCGTGGGTCCACTGGACCACCAGGGATTGGAGCCATTCATTGTCCCTTATGGTACTTCCCGTGATCGGGCTGCAGGGGCATCAGTCACTGATGGCTGCTGCCTGGCAGTGTGCCAGGTGCAAGTCATCGGGATCGCACACCTGTAGCTAATGGATGCAAATGGGGCCATAATCAGATGCAATGGCCCCGCGTCGCCTTGCATAAATTATGGCCCCTGTTTGCATGTCACCCTTGAATATCGCAGGTGCTGTGCATGGCACAATGGAACTTGCGCCACTGCATCTCAATGCTCCACTCTGACCACCACGCTGGCACAGTTCCACTGCACTATGCACAGTGGGTGGCCAGGTGCGATATTCAAGCAATTGCGCCATAGTGCAACTCTGTTGAATATCGCCTGGCCACACCCCTGCACAACTATTTTGAGCGGCGCACGGGCTTGCGCCACAAAATGACGCAGTTTAAATATCTGGGCCCTTATGTTTATGAAACCTGTAAATGTTTAAAATACCATGGCACTAGGTGTTTTTGATAATGGTAAAAAGTACTAGGTGACTATTATAGA
Source organism: Neoceratodus forsteri (assembly GCA_016271365.2). Lineage (NCBI taxonomy): Eukaryota > Metazoa > Chordata > Ceratodontiformes > Ceratodontidae > Neoceratodus > Neoceratodus forsteri. Next base: position 744,576,087 of record CM028137.1, read on the forward strand.
AACTAAGCTAGTTGTGTTATTTAAAATGCGTAAATTGATGTAAACTTAACAAGCCAGAAATGTATTGATGATTTGCATATATCCCATGATGCATTGCATTATGGAAGTATGTATAATGTATTTCTTTGAAACTTGATTTGTTACCAATGCCCTTTGGGGTAACTGTTCTTTCAGTGATTCTGCATTGAGGTTCTTTGTTTATAGCTTGTTTTGTTTTCCTTTTTTTTTTTTTTTTTGAGCCCCACTATGTAAGCAAATGAGGGCTTGCATAAGGGTTATGGGTACAGTTTAGCTAGTGGATTGGACCAGAAATCAGAAGGTGTTGGCTAAGTGCAGAGGAAGGACATTCATAGTCTGTTACTACAAACTGATATACTGAAGAAGAAATATGCCATTGCAAAAGGTTATTTTTGTATTTTGAATAAACATCACACAGAGATTGTGTGTTGAACCTGAAGTTCGGTGTCTGGTCCATCTGTTATCCCACAACCCCTCCACATGCTGCAAAATTTATACTGCCAACGGGGGAGCCCACTCCCCACTTTTCTTGTGTGCCAATGGGGATTAATTTAATACCCCCCCTTTTGTTGTGTGCTGACAGGGATGCCCAATCCCCCATCAGTTACAGCTTCCCCCCCAAAAGAAAGTCTCCATTGGCATGCTGGGAGCCCATCCCAGAGTGCCACATGTCCCTGTATAATAAACAGTCCCGTCATGTTTTTTTTAAACCTGTAAAACAGGAACGGTCCCTTTGCGGTCTTCCTGCCCTCCCTCAACCTGGAGCCCACCCACTGTGCACCCTGCCTCCTCACACCCTCCCACACCCATACTTACCTCCAGAGTCCGCATGATGATCTTTGTGGACTGGAAAATGCTTGCACTCCTCAGAGCTGACCGCAAACTGAGGAAAAGCCGTAAGATGTATAATGGAATAAATTTTTGTTTTCAACTTTGATGCATATCTCAGGCATCTTTTGGAATTTTGGCACCAAATTTTCAACATGGGTTTTTTGGGACCCCTCCTCATAAATTCTGGCACTGTCATGTCGTTATTCTGCCCAAAGGTGATTTCGCAGTCACTGCATGGAATCACCTTTCAGGACTGATTAACAAAATTACAGTGCGAGTGTTCATGAGGTGGGCTCTCAAAAGCCTATGTTGCAAATTTGGTGGAAAACTCCAAAAATGACTGTTTTACGAGTGTGTTGCGCAGTTGCTATGCATGCTTGTAACTTCATAAATTTACAATATTTTGAAGCCACATTTTCAACAACTGGCATTTTTTCACACCACCTTGTGAACAGTACAGCTGTCATTTTTCACATCCTAGCCGAAATGTGTTTTCGCACTTCCGGCGCAGAATAGCGTAGTCGCTGTGGGAAATCAGTTTTTGGGACATATTAAGAAAATTACAGTGACACTGTTCATGAGCAGAGGTCCTACAATGCCTATGTTGAAAATTTGGTGATGATACTCCATAAAATGACTGTGTTACAAGTGTGTGTTGCGCAGTTTGCATGCACGCTCGTAAGTTCACAAATTTATAATATCTTCACTCCAGATTTTCAACATTTCCATTGTTCTGCACCTCCTTATGAACAGTACAGCTGTCATTTTTCATGTTCTGGCTGAAATGTGTTTTCACAGTTCTGGCACAGAATAGCACAGGCGCTGTGGGAAATCAGTGTTCGGGACACATTATGAAAATGACCGTGACACTGTTCATTAGCAAAGGTCCTAAAATAACTATGTTGAAACTTTGGTGACGAAAATCCATAACATGAGTGTGTTACTAATGTGATGCGCAGTTTCCACACACGTCAGTATTTGCAACTTTGCAATATTTTCATTCCAGATTTTCAGCATTGCCATTTTGCCACACCTCCTTATGAAAAGTGTAGCTGTCATTTTACATCCTGGCCAAAATGTGTTTCGCTCTTCCGGCGCACAATAGTACGGCCGCTGGGAAATCAGTGTTCGGACATATTAAGACAAATTTGTCAATGCCGAATGTTTGCTTACTGGCATTGGCAGTGGTAGTGTAGAGTTACAGAGCTGCGAATAGGAATGGCAGTGAAGTATTGAACTGAAGCCACCCCCACCACCACCCCTGCAGAGAGTGACAGGTATTAGTGTATTGGTCATCAGGGCATAACGGCCACGCCATTTCACCTCACACCACCTGCAGAGACTGACAAGTGTCACAGTGTTCCTTGGGGTCTTTGGCTCTTGCGCACCCATTTCATTAGGGAATATGGTGAGATGGGTGCTATGTGTTAACAGCCTAAGGGTGTGTTGAACAGCTATCATCACTCCAGGGCGTAGTAAGGCACAAGGCCCTGCCGAGTTCCTTCAGCCCCTGGAAGTGCAGTAATATCTGTTCAACACACATACCCTGGAGTGTTTTATTGCGCTTATAAAATGGTTCTTTTTTAAAATATTTGTAACCTTCAAAAATATTACTAAACTGAAGAAAAACTGAAATCAATGTGTTAATTTGAGATAAAATAGTCCTTCCGCCTACTAGGTGATGACATCATTGTCTTCCATTCATGCTAGTGCCCCCCACGTCCCGATCGAGAGAACAAGTGTGGTTAGGAGAGGTTTGTGTCCTTTTAAAAGAACAATTGAAGAACAAGAAGTTTATCTGTGTACATACTTTTTTGTTTGAATGTCAAGTAGCTCCTCCATTCCCATGACAGCCCGAGCACCAGAATGGAGCGAGCAGAAGTAACAGGTTCCCTCCGACAGTTTGCGTCATTTTCACAATAAAAAAAAACAAACCGAATAACAGATGCAGATTTTTTTTTCTGTTTTTTAGTTAACTGTAGTGGGACAGAAGCTTAGTTTGCTGTGAGACGGTGGAGTCGGATGGTGGGGATCACTAGTGATGACTATGGCTCAACCTAGTTCCTTACAGTTCTTTATAAAAATGGGCATAGCATAATAGAACAGTTGAATGGCAGTTTTGTCGGTAAGCGGTGGAGACAAGTGGGGGTTAGCTTGTGACCACAGCTCGACATTGTTTACTGTTTGGTATGTGCTTTACACAGAGGCTGAAAACAAGATGGCTAACTGCATTTTTCTCAACATTCCATTCCTAGCTCTGAACATTCCATTCATGGGCATTGATTTAGTTACCTGTTCTTTTTATTCTGTATGTGTAATACGTATTTGACACCTCATTTCTGGCCAATCGCAATGCTTCTTTTTACATGCCCATTTTATAAAGGAGAATGGGGTGAAGTTTGGGAACGAAGAGTCCAAGGCATATCTCGATGCCTCTCAGTGACTGCAGGGTGTGGAATGGTATGAGCATCACAGGCAAGAATCCCAAGTCACACCCCTGATTCCTGTCATTCTATATAGGGTTGGGCGATTTAGTTGAAAAGTCTAATACCGCAGGCATTCATTGGTATTTTAACTCCAAATCTTCAACATGTTTGTTTTGTGGACCCCACCTCACCTAACAGGGGAATATCATGTGGTAGCCGAAAGCTGCTTATGCACAGTGACTACGGGATTTAGCACCACAGATGCAAACATATTCAACAGGCTGTAAAAATGGCAGCTGTACTCTTTCATGGGGAGGTGTAAAATGGCTATATTTGCAAATGTGTAGTAAAATATTTAAAAAATGGTGAAGTCACAAGCGTACATAGAAACTGTGCACGCACCCGTTATATATATGTAGGTTGGGGATATTTTATAGCATATTGTCAACTCGGCATTTTGGTGCCTCCGATCATGAACAGTGTCACTGTGATTTTCTTTATCTGTGCCGAACAATGATTTCATAACGACCATGCATCTCTGCACTGAAAGTGTGAAAACACACTTTGGCCATGTTGTGAAAAATGGCAGCTGTACTGTTCATAAGGAAGTGTTGAAAAATGCCACTAGTGAAAATCTGGACTGGAAATATTACAAAGTCATGAACTAACGAGGATGCATGGAAACTGCACAATGCTCACTCGTAACACAGTCATTTTACGGACTTTTGTCACCAAATTTTCAACATAGCCATTTTAAGACCTCTGCTCATGAACAGTGTAACTGTGATTTTCTTAATCTGTCCTAAACATTGCTTTCGCACACCAACAGCACCATTGTGCGCTACATGTGCGATAACACATTTTGGGTGACATATGAAAAATTGCAGCTGTATTGTTCATAAGGAAGTTTAATAAAATGGACATGTTGAAAATCTAGAGTGAAAATATTAAATTTGCAAACTAACGAGCATGCATAGGAACTGTGCAACGCACGCTCGTAAAAGTCATTTTTAGGCATTTTTTCACCAAGTTTTCAACATAGCCATTTTAAGACCTCTGCTCATGAACAGTGTCACTGTGGTTTTGTTAATGTGTCCCATACATTGAGGTTGCACACCGACTGCGCCATTGTGCGCTACATGGGCGGAAACACGCTTTGGGCAGGATGTGAAAATGACAGCTGTACTGCTCATAAGAAGGTGTGGAAAATGGCAATGTTGAAAATCTGGAGGAAATATTGAAAATTGCAAACCCACGCACAGGGGAACTGTGCAACGACACTCGTAAAACAGTCATTTTAGGAATTCTGTCACCAAATTTTCAACATTGCCATTTTAAGATCTCTGCTCATGAACAGTGACACTGTGATTTTTCAATATGTCCCATACACTGAGTTCGCTGCTTGACTGAGCAGCCATTGTGTGCTGCTACATGGGCGGAAACACGTTTGGGTGAGATGTGAAAAATGACAGCTGTACTACTCATAAGAAGGTGTGGAAAATGGCAATGTTGAAAATCTGGAGTGGAAATATTGAAAATTCGCAAACCTATGAGCGTTCATAGGAACCGCGCAACACATGCTCGTAAACAGTCATTTTAGGAATTTTTTCACCAAATTTTCAACATAGTCATTTCAAGAGCTCTGCTCATGAACAGTGTCACTGCAATTTTCTTAATTTGTCCTGTACATTGATTTCAAGATAACTAATGCGCCATTCTGCGCTACAAGGGTGGAAACACATTTTGGGTGAGATGTGAAAATGACAGCTGTACTACTCATAAGATGGTGTGGTGAAATGGCAATGTTGAAAATCTGGAGTGAAAATATTGAAATTTCGCGAACTTACGAGCCTGCGAGGAACTGCGCAGAAGCACGCCAGTTAAATAGTTATTTTTGATTTTATAATTAGATTTTCAACATACGATTTCTTCATGTATCGATGTCACTGCGTCATGGTGGTCTTGTCCTGAAGGGTGATTTCGCAGTCACCAGCAGTCACCGCGTGAAATCACCCTTCAGCCCGAATAACGCCATGACAGTGACATCATTCATGAGAAGGTCCCAAAACCCCATGTTGAAAATTTGTGCAAAATTCCCAAAATGCCCGAGATATGCAAAAAGTTGAACCCTCCTATCTAGCCCATTATACAGCTTACCGGCATTTTCTCAGTTCGCGGTCGGCTTTGAAGAGTGCAGACGTGTTCCGGTCCACGAAGATCGTCACGCGAGTCCGGAGTAAGTATGGGGGAGGGTGTGGGAAGGCTGGAGTGCGCGGTGGGTGGGTCGCGGGTTGTGGGAGGGTTCGAGAGACGGCGCCGTGGGACAGTTTGTTTTACAGGGTAAAAAAAGGCGTGTGGGACCGCTTGCAGCTAGGGTGGGCTCCCAGCATGGCACAAGGACTTTGGGGGCTTTCAGCCGGCGGGGATTGGGCACCCCGTCGGCAAAACAAAAAAAAACGAGCCGCTTTGCGTACGCTTGGGTGGGCTTCCAGCGTGGCACAATGACTTTGGGAGGGGGCGTGTTCAGCCGACGGGGATTGGGCACCCAGTCGGCAACATAACGGATTGCCATGCTGGGGTGGGCTCCCAGAGTGGCAGCAACTGTGGGAGGGAGGGAGACAAATAGTTCAGCCGGCGGGGGTTGGCACCCGTCGGCTGCTCTGGCTGCGTGCAGGGGCGCGAGACGCCTGCGGCTGGGGGGGCTCGCGTGAGCAGCTTCTTATCGCTGCTCACTCAAGCATAGCTTCCCTTTCAACTGTAGCGTTATTGCATTTTGGAGCGTGTCATAGACAGCTCCAAAATGCATTGGCTTACAGGGGCACGCGCCAGCCCAGTGCCTGAATTGGAGGAGGAGGTGACACACTCAAATCTCCGCTCATGGCACTATGTTTCTTGCACATGCTGCAAGCAAACATAAAATCACACAGACACTGTTCATGAGCAGAGGTCCTAAAATGCCTATGTTGAAAATTTTGTGATGACACTCATAAAATGACTGTGTTACTTAGCGTGGTGTTGTGCAGGTTCCACACACCTTCTAAGTTTGCAAATTAGTAATATTTTCATGCCAGGTTTTCAACACTGGCATTTGTTCACACCTCCTTATGAACAGTACAGCTGTCATTTTTCACATCCTGGCCAAAATGTGTTTCTGCGCTTGGCTACTATACCGCAGTCGATGTGGGAAATCAGTGTTTGGGACAGATTAGGATCGAGCGATGGAGGGGGGGGAATGACAGAGCTCAACTGAACTCTGTCGGGACTGCTGCAGATTTCTTTTTCTAGGCAGGAAAAGGAGACAACGCAGGCAGGAGCCCAGTATAAAAGGGCAGCCTGCAGTGCCGGGAGATACAGAACGAGCGAGTGAGGGAGGGGGAGTGAGTGAGCTCAACGGAGCTCTGTTGCGACTGCTGCAGATTTCTTTGTGGGCACAAAAAGGCAGCAATGCATGCAGGGGCCCAGTACAAAAAGGCAGCCTGCAGTGGTGGGAGAAACAGAATGAATGAGTGAGAGAGGGGGAGTGAGTGAACGAGCTCAATGGAGCTCTATCGTGACTGCTACAGATTTCTTCGTGGCCAGAAGAAGGCGGCAATGCAAGCAGGGGCCCAGTACAAAAGGGCAGCCTGCAGTGCCGACAGAAATGGAATGAGCGAGTGAGAGAGGGGTAGTGAGCGAGCTCAATGGTGATCTGTCAGGACGGATGCAGATTTGTTTGTGGGCAGAAAAAGGCGCCAACAGATGCAGGAGACCACTACAAAACGGCAGCCTGCAGCACCAGGAGAAACCAAATGAGTGAGTGAGACAGGTAGAGTGAGCAACCTCCACAGAGCTCTGTCAGGACAGCTGCAGATTTCTTTGTGGGCAGAAAAAGGTGCCAATACAGGCTGAAGCCCAGTGCAAAGGGCAGCCTGCAGCGCCGAGAAACGAACGCAGCGAGAAGGGAGAAAGGGGAGTGAGCTAGCCTAACGGAGCTCTATCGTCACTGCTGTGGATTTCTTTGTGGGCAGAAAAAGGTGGAATGCAAGCAGGAGCCTAGTACAAAATGCCAGCCTGAAGCACTGGCAGAAATGGAACGAGCGAGTGAGAGAGGGGAGGAGCTACCTCAACGGACCTGTGTCAGGACGGCTGCAGATTTCTTGTGGGCAGAAAAAGCCCCCAACAGAGGCAGGAGCCCAGTACAAAAGGGCAGCCTGCAGCACCAGCAGAAATAGAATGAGCAAGTGATAGAGGGGGAGTGACCCACCTCAACGGAGCTCTGTCAGGACAGCTGCAGATTTCTCTGTGGGCAGCAAAACATGCCAACACAGGCAGAAGCCCAGTACAAAAGAACAGCATGCAGCGCTGGCAGAAACGGAACGAGCGAGTGAGAGTGGGGAAGTGAGCGAGCTCAACGGATTTGTGTTGGGACTGTTGCAGATGTCTGTGTGTGCAGAAAAACCCGTCAACACAAGCAGGAACCCAGTACAAAAGGGCAGCCTGCAGCAGTGGGGGAGACAGAATGAGCGAGTGAGGGAGGGGGAGTGAGTGAGCTCAACGGAGCTCTGTTGGGACTGCTGCAGATTTTTTTGTGGACAGAAAAAGGCAGCAATGCATGCAGGGGCCCAGTACAAAAGGACAGCCTGCAGCAGCAGGAGAAACGGAACAAATGAGTGAGAGAGGGGGAGTGAGTGAGCGAGCTCAACGGAGCTCTATCATGACTGCTGCAGATTTCTTTGTGGGCAGAAAAGGGTGGCAACGCAGGCAGGAGCCCTGTAGTGCCGCAGAAACAGAACGAGTGAGTAAGACAGGGGAATGAGTAAGGCCACTGAGCCTGTTGGGACTGCTGCACTTTGTGGGTAGAAAAATGCTAACAGATGCAGAAGCCCAGTACAAAAGGAGCATGCAGCACCGACAGAAACAAAACAAGCGAGTGAGAGCGGGGAGTGAGCGACCTTCAAGGAGCTCTGTCAGGACAGCTGCAGATTTCTTTGTGGGCAGGAAAAGGTGCCAATGCAGGCAGGAGCCCAGCACAAAGGGCAGCCTGCAGCGGCAGGAGAAACAGAATGAATGAGTGAGTGGGGGTGAGTGAGCTCAACGAGTTTTGAATTGCGGTGATTTCTTTGTGGACTGAAAAGGCAGCAATGCACCCAGGGCCCATATTAAAAGGGCAAGCTCTGCAGCGCGGGAGAAACAGAATGGAATGTGTGAAAGGGGGAGAGTAAGCAAGCTCAATGGAGCTGTATTGTGATCAAGGTTTTATTTCTTTGGGCCAGAAGAAGGTGGCAACACAGGCAGGAGCCCAGTACAAAAGGGCAGCATGCAGCGCTGACAAGAAACAAAACGAGCGAGTGAGAGGAGGAGTGAGCGAGCTCAACGGAGTTTGTCGGGATTGCTGCAGATTTGTTTGTGGTCAGAAAAGGCGCTTAACAGAGGCAGGAGACACTACAAAATGGCAGCCTGCAGTGCTAGGAGAAACAGAATGAGCGAGTGAGACAGGCAGAGTGAGCGACCTCAACAGAGCTCTGTCGGGACACCTGCGATTTCTTTGTGGGCAGAAAAAGGTGCCTATGCAGGCAGAAGCCCAGTGCAAAGGGCAGCCTGTCAGCTGGGAGAAAACAACGAGCAGTGAGAGGGGAGGAGAAGCTCAATGGAGCTCTATCATCACTGCTGTGAATTTCTTTGTGGGCAGAAAAGGTGGGCTACGCAGCAGGGGCCCAGTACAAAAGGCCGCCTGCATGACAGAAACGAATGAGCGAGTAAGAGGGGAGTGAGCTAGCTCAACGGACCTGTGTCAGGACTGCTGCAGATTTATTTGTGGGCAGAAAAAGCCACCAGCAGAGGCAGGAGCCCAGTACAAAAGGGCAGCCTTCAGCGCCAGCAGAAACACAATGAGCGAGTGAGAGAGGGGGAGTGACCCACCTCAACAGAGCTCTGTCAGGACACCTGCAGATTACTTTGTGGGCAGAAAAATGTGCCAGCACAGGTAGGAGCCCAGCACAAAACAGCAGCCTGCAGCACCGGGAGAAACAGAATGAGTGAGTGATGCAGTGGCAGTGAGCAAGCTCAACGGACCAACGCAATCAACATTCGGCATTACAAATGCTTGTTACATCCTGCCTGAAATGTGTTTTCGCACATCTGGTGCACAATGATGCAGTCGCTGTGGGAAATCAACTTTCGGGACAGATTAACAAAATCACAGTGCCACGGTTCGTGAGCGGAGGTCCCAAAATGACTATGTTGAAAACTTGGTTAAAATAGTCCCCAAAATAATTGCGTTACAGGCGTGCGTTGCTCAGTTTCTATGCACTCTCGTGACTTCACCAATTTTTCATATTTTCCAGATTTTCAACATGCCATTTTTTTAACACTTCCTCATGAACGGTACAGCTGTCATTTTTCTCATCCACCTGAAATGTGTTTTTGCACCTGTGGCACCAAATGGCGCAGTCGCTGTGCAAAACCACCTTTCCGCTAATGAACTGGTAGTGCTACTGTTCATGAGGTGGGGGGTCACAAAAAGCCCATGCTGAACATTTGGAGTGAAAATAGTAACAAACGCCTGGGGTGTTAGGGTTTCCAACTGTAATGCTCTGCCCTGTAGAGACTGACAGGCCAGGTGTGACTTGGGATTGTCGGCTTGCAATGTTCACGCCATTCCACCCTCACCCTACAGCCAGTGACAGGCATCGAGGTGTGCCTTGGACTCTTCCGCACTAAAGTTCACCCCATTCTCCTATACTGCACCCATCTCAGCATATTTCCTTATGGAATGGAGTGAGCATAAGGCCCGAACACCCCAAGGTACACTGCGACACTTGTCAGTGTCTGCAGGGTAGGGTGAGGTGAAATGGCATCAGCGTTATGGCCAACAACCCAAAGGCACACCCCAATGCTTGTTAGTCTCTGCAGGGTGGGGTTGGGCCAGTTCAATACTTCACTGCCATTCCTATTATTCATCTCTCTAAACTCCTGCACTACTAATGCCAATGCCAGCAAGACAACATTCAGCATTGACAAATGCTTGTTGATAATGCTGCAGACTTCACTTGATCTACAGCACCATCTCTACCCCCTCCTCCATTCCTAACACCTGCAGTTTCTCCTCTCTTCCTTACTCCTACAATTCCCTGTGTCTTTCCCAGGAATTTTTGAACCCCACCACTTTTTCACTACTATTACCTCTGTCAGAAGGCTGTTCTGGGGATCCACCACCCTTTCCATGAAGAAGTACTTCCTCACATCGCTCCTGAAATGACCCCCCTCCAGATTCATAGCATGCCCTCTTGTTCTAGAGCACCTTTGTTTCTGAAAAATACCCCTCATACCTTATTTACCCCTGTTAGGTGTTTAAAGGTCTCTATCATATCCGCCTTCTACCTCCTCTCTTCCAGGGTGTACATGTTTTGCTGTCTTAGCCTCTCCTTGTAGGACTTTTGATACAGACCCTGTAACATTTTGGTGGCCCTCTGCTGGACCACCTCCACTGTATGTCCTTCCTGAGGTGTGGTCTCCAGAACTGGACACAGTATTCAAGATGCAGTCTCACCAGTGATCTATACATGGGTGGCACCACCTCCCTCTTTTTACTGGTGCTATCTCTACCTATGCAGCCCAGCATCCCACTTGCCCTACATACTGCCTAGTTACACTGCCTGGCCACCTTTAGGTTATCCAATTTGATTACTCCTAGGTCTGTTTCCTGCTTTGTCTTTGGCAGTACCATTCTGCCATTTTGTACTCTGCTCTGGGGTGATTATGGCCTAAGTACATTATCTTGCACTTTTTTGCACTGAAACCCAGCTGCCATACCCTTGCCCACTCATTCAGTCTTTTCAGATCCCTCCTTATCCTTTTCACACACACACACACACACACACCACAGGATGTCCACTGTGTTGCAGATCTTGATGTCACTGGCAAAGAGGCAGACCTTTCCTTCCAGTTCCTCTGCTATGTCACTTATGAAGACATTGAAGAGGACTGGACCCAGCACTGATCCCTGAGGTACCCTGCTGGTCACACTGCCTTCGTCGGAGTGCACTCCATTTACCACTACCATCTTTGTCCTATCCACTAACCAGTTTTTACCAAGGTTACTATCTTATTACCCATCTCAATGCCTCCAACCTGCTTACCAGTCTCCTATGTGGAATGGTGTTGAAAGCCTTGCTGACGTCACATAGGCCACGTCCACTGTCCCACCCGGATCCAATTCCTTGGTCACCCAGTCAAAGAAATCTATCAGATTTGTTTTGCATGACCTTATCACCAAGAATCTACACTGCCTTTGATCCTGTAATCCATAGGATGCAAGATATTCCAATATTCTTTCCTTGAGTAATGTTTCCATCCATCTACCCACCACCAACGTCAGACTGACAGGCCTATAATTGCCCACCTCCCCTTGCAACCACTTTTATGAAGTCAGACTACTTCTGCCCTTCTCCAGTCCCCTGGAACCATGCCAATCTCCAGTGATCTGTTAAACAGGCCTGTCAGAGGTGCAGCCAATACTTCCCTGAGCCTCCACATCACCCTTGGATATACCCCGTCTGGCCCCACAGCCTTGTCTACCTTCAGGTTAGTCAGTGCTTTTTCGACTTTCTCATCAGAAAATAGACTGGTGTCTACTTCTCTTCCCCCCCAAAGTCCCTGGTGCCTTTCGAAGTCTCCCCCACCCTACTACTGTGACTATTGAGCAGAAGTATTTATTCAAGATGTCTGCCTTTTCTTGATCCCCTCCATACAATCACCCCTTCTCTCCTTAACTGCACAATCCCTCCTGTCATCTTCCTTTTCTCCCTCACATGTCTGAAAAATACCTTGTTTCCTTTTGATATTTCCTGTGCTATTCTTTCCTCAGTCTGTGCCTTTACACTCCTTACAGCTTTGCTTGCCTCCCTTTGTTTTACCAGTTACACCTCCCTATCCACCCATTGGTTCCCTTATACCTTCCTTTAGCCTTTACTTTTTCTGCCACTTCTTTGTATAGGCTCTTATCCTCCCATGAGGCTTCCAGTCACCAATGTAGCCATGCCCCCTCTATTCTGTGCATTCACTTCAACCATGGGTTGGAGAGGACTGTGCAGAGCTCTCCTTTTCCTCGTAGACAGGTAGTTCCTCAGCAAAGGCTACTGAGAGTGCTACCTGCTTTAGACTTCTTCCCAGCTCCTGAACTCCGCCTGACCTGTGGCTGCCTTATCCCTAGCCAGGTCATTCATCCCCAAATGGACAATGACATCTGACTCCCCTCCTTGTCACTGCCCTAGCAATCTGTAGGATACGCTTCCATCCCTCCTTGCTGTGGCACCTGATAGGCACCTGACCTCCTATTCTGATCCTTTTCCTACTCCCAGCTCAATCTCCTGATGATTGAGTCCCCCACCAGACGTTGCTTCTTCCTTCCCCGGGGTCCTCCTTCACCCAACATGGGGCTTCCACCTGGGAAGGCCCCCACATCCTCCTTGGCCACTTCCACAGGTGCTCCTTTGCAGCCCTGCTATGCCAGCACAGCATAGGAATTTTTCAGTGGAACCAGTTGGGGAATGTTCCTGTGACCCCCCCAAACTTCCATATCCCACCACCCTCCCTTCAAGAGCCCACTGTAGTCCAGCCACTACTCCTGTCTGGCAACCTTTGAGGTAACGGTGTCAGACTAGATGGTCCCTGGGTGGAGAGAGATCCCCCGATTCACAGCCAATGCTGCTTCGAGTCTAGTGACCTACTCCCAGCTTGAACCAAACTCAGCCTCAAGTCTAGAGACCCTCTCTGCCAATCCAGAGATATGCCTGCTGATGGGGCAGAACCGCAGTCTCCAGGTGGTCTCCCTGAACACTGCCGTCCCAGAGCCACTGCACTGCACCACTCCCCACATTCTCTATTCCTGCACTCCTCATGCTTTCTGCCCTCCTGACCCAGAACCCAATGAGACTAAGCTGTCCCCAGTAACAGTTTACCAGAGCACAATACCCCTGTTTAGCACAAAACAACTTTTTTTGTTTGTTTTTCTTGTTTGGTAGTTTGCTAGTTTAGCCCCCCCCAACCTAGTCTACAGTGTAGTTGCAAGCCACCAAATCTTCCGGAAACAGTTACCAGCGACCCCCTCCACCCACAACACAACTCTTAACCAGAAACCATTTCCAGCAAACCCTACACTCACACCCCAAGTTTTACCTGGAAGCAGTCACTAACAAGCCCCCTCACCCACCACACACTTTTACCTTTGCTCAGAAACAGTCTTCAGGAAGATCCACTGTCTCAACACAAAATTATCCCAACAGCAGTTACCTATCAAGCCTCCTGACCTACCAACACAATATTTATGCCCAATAGTAACAGACATAGCAAGCCCCCAATGCCCCCAACCACAGAACAACCCAGCAAGTCTTACCTGTGATCTAATGGACAGGGTTCCTGGTAGTCATCTGTGTCTTGGGCTGACTTAGGGCAGCACGTGTCACTGTCCTTGGCGCATATCCTTAGTACGAGGGCAGCAATCAGGAGGGCCACTTAGCAGGAATCACTTTTATGCCGAGAACCTGCCCCCTTAGCACTGCCCCCCTCTGATCAATCTTCTTCCTGATTGACTTTTCACCCACCGAAAACACCAGAGCTTCCTTTTGCCCAGAATTGTAACCCCCAGTGGGCTCTCCCAGCTCATCCCCTGTTCTCCTGGCCACTCAACTGGTGGGCACTCAGCAGCCCCAGTCACCCAATTGCTGGACCGTCTTCAGCTCCAAGGCCAGTAGGAAACTGGTGTCCCAGTCCTATAGTTGAGAAGAGAGATGCTAACACGATTTATTTATTTGAAAATTATTGACTGGGAAAGGCACACTGAGCTGAGGCTCATTTCCAGGTGCAAACCAGGGGGAAGGGAGCAAAGGATAAAAAAAATGATATATTGCATAGACAAATTCAGTGTTACAGAAAAAGTGCAAAGTCAGAGCACACAGGGACATTATAAAGTGCACAACGAGCAAACAAGACATGATCAGGCAATATAACATTACCACAAATGTATGAGAAACAGTTGGGGAGGAAACAAGAGCAAGGGGGCAGGAAAGGAATCTCAGTTGTTATCTGTGGGAGGCAGGGGAGGTACTGAAGTGGATGGAGGAGGGAGCAGGTTCCAAAGTGAGGGAGATGATGAGCAAATGCTGACTGGCTAGACGAGGTGGGGACATGGCAAAGCAAAGGCGCAATGGTCCCTGGAGTAAAGGGAGCAGGAAGTGGAGGGCACAAGGAGAGGATCAGTGAGAGGTAGGACAGAAGGGACCAAAATCAGAATTTAGAAATAAATGAGGCACAGTGCATCTGGTGACATGACATTAGAGGAAGAATGGATAGTGATAGGTTTGAAAGGGTGAGTTGGTTGCAAAGCAACAGAAGGCATTACAGAGGATATTCAGTCTGGCTAGGGATGTTAAGGAGGCAGATCCATAGACCATGTCTGCATAGTCTAAAACAAGGAGTACCATTTTTGTAACAAGCTCTCTGTGAACCTGAAGGGAAAGACCATCTTTATTTTGGTGTAAGGTACCAAGTTTAGGTCAGAGTTTAGCACTGATGGTGTTGATGTGAGCAGAGAAGTCAAGCTTGTGGTCAATCTACATACCGCCTTAATTGAAGGGACCACTTTGAATGGGAGAACCATCCAAGGTGGAGAAAGTGGGCAGTGGTGGAGTTTGGCAAGTTTTTGGCTGGAACCAAAAGTCATAGACACCATCTTTTCAGTGTTGATGTGAAGTTGGTTTGATTGCAACCAACATAGGATGTTGTGAAATCTTGTTGTGGCAGAACTTCCACATCTAAGGTGGATGGACCAGAAGTGCAGATGACCGTGTCCTCAGCACACGTGCATATGCAGGTGACACAGGCAGAGGGAGGTCATCGAGGAAGATGGAGAGAGTATGGGGCCCAGGATGGAGCCCTGTGTGGGACTCCCACCTGGATGGGAAGCGGAGGTGACAGGGCACTACTAACCTGTACTGACTGTAGACAGCCCGTGAGGTAGGAATCCAGAACCAGTTGACAGTAGAAGCTGAGAGGCTAACAGAACCCACATTATTCAGGAGGAGAGGGTGAAACATCAGTCAAAGGCCCCAGCCATATTGATGAAGATGACTGCCATGATGTGACCCTGACCATGCCTGAGAGTTGCACACAGCAGGGAGGACATAGCGGAGCGATCCTTCCTGAAACCAGACAGGACAGGCTATTGTTTGGGGGCCAGCAGTGGCCGACGGGATTGGGCACCCCGCCACCAGGAACAAACCGGGAGGAGTAGAACATTATGCCGCCACGGGATTGGGCACCCCGTCAGCAAGAACAAAACTGGGGATATCATTATGCCAATGGAGATTGGGCACCCCGTCGGCAGGAACAAAACCGAGGAGGGGGTTACAGAATGCTGATGGGGAGTGGGCTTCCCCGTCGGCAACAACAGAAACACAGGGGCAACAAAGCCGACAGGGATTAGGGCCCCCATAAGCAAGTAAACACGGTGGGGGGAGGGGGTTATATTGTTTGTGAACACGGCGGCAGCCCACCGCCATGTTCACAAACAATATCGGGGTTTCATATCCCACCCTGCAATGATGGGTCACTCCCTCATTGCAGCAGATGGCTGACGCTGCAATGACGAGGCGGCCCCTGCTTGCAGCGGCTACTTTTTTAGAAGGTTGTGGCATGCTGGCTGAACTAGTGTCAGCAGCAGTGCCACAGCATTGGGGGATGGGGGACAAGCCTTTGCAGGCTGTGGGGGCATTGGGCACAACGGTGCCATGCCTCCACAACCTGCTTGTGGAGAAAGCTGACACAACATGTTTCTTGTGCATGTGCGCAATTAACATAAAAGGGGGGACTGACTAATTGTAAAGGGCCAGTTATATGCCCAAAAATTATGTTCTTGAATAACATTGATATTGCAAATGGGAAGAGGGGAAAGGGAGAGGGGCCTAACAAATCCATGCAAGCTGGAATATAGCTGTATCATTTGTGAGCAACGGTAAAGAACCAAAAAGGTGACTTAGACTATATGTTCTATATGCCTGCCACTGCCACTGTGAAGTCCTCTCTACTCTGGGTTGGTTATCTTATAAATTTAAACTAAGGTATGCCATCCTGAGTTTTATGCACAAGCTGGTCCACAAATATACTCCTCCTTGCCTCAGTGAGTTTATTCGCCTAAGACAACCTCAACATGCCCTGAGATCTGCCTCACTCCCCCTACTCATAATGCCCAAACCGCGGCTAATTGTGGCATGTAAATCATTCATCTTCGCAGCTGTGTGTGACTGGAACTCCCTCTCCCCTTCCATCCTGTCATGCAGAACCCTCTCTAAGTTCCAATCCAATTTGCTTTCTTTTCTCTCTGCCTCTGAAACTTGCTCCTGCTACCAGTGATATTCGATCCCAATCGCTATCAGCTCTATTTTCTTCTTCTCGTCCTTGCCCTACCCCTTACCCCTTGTTCCCGTCCTTGCCTCGCATTTAGACTTAGTTACTGTTTGGTTTGCTCCAGTCTCCTGTATTTGATATCATTAGCTAATAAGTATATTTTGTAGTTGACTCCCTTGTATGAGCCTTGTATTTGTCACAATACTGTGCAGTCTATCTGTTTGTTGTTATATATATACCAATGGATGTATCTGTATGTACCTTAATACTGTGGATCTTTGAATGCTACATACAGTATCTAATCTCCTCCATTGTAAATGTCGTTGCTATGTTAATGCATTCTACTGTGTACATATTACACTTTCGTGTCGCCCTTGAAAAAGGGACTGTAACTGTCTCAATGGATTTACCTGGTTACCAAAACTCAAATAAATAAATATTAATGTATCAGATTTGCCTATTGCATTCTTTATGCAACATAGGACCTATATGGAAAATCCAGTTATTCACTTAAAATGAGATTCTTAAAGATTCATGAGAGGTGAGAAGGAATATATGTAATTGTAACTAACTTATTTGTTGCTTGCAATTAGAAAAATGGAGTGACATGACAAGTGCCAGAAGAACTAGGGGCAGGTCAGAAAAACATATTGGAGTAGAGTTCTGCTCTAGTGTTTAAGAAAGTTTTTTTCTGACCTACACCTAGTTGCTCTGATGGTTCTCGTCACTCTGCTTTTATAATCGCAAGCAGCAAATAAGTAAGTTAAAATTACGGATGTTCCTTTCCCACCTCTTAAGAATACAATATCCTGCCCAGCTCATGTATCCCTCCAAATACAATTCACATTTCAATGCCTGGCTGAATGAATTCAGTAAATCATAGTTCTGACAACCTACAAACAGAGTGCTTATGCATGAATAAATGGACTGATTACTCAGCACTTCTGACTTTGTACTCACCTAGGCTCAGAATAGTCAGTGGATGTTCCACTGCTGTTCGGTATTTTCTGCTCTCTCATCTTCCTGGCATGATTGGTCTGGTCGGGTTGACTTGCTTGCACAAAAACTGCAGTGGTACTGGGCTGGGTGGGCAGAACTTAATGGGAACAGATCATCAAGACAGTGAAGAGGTCACGGTGATGGTGAGGTTGAAGTGGAGTAGAGGATGGCAGAGGAGCAGAGTGGCAGTACACAGTGAACTCTAGGCTCTGTTCTGAGGTGGGTCAATTCCATCGCAATCAGTAATTGGTATAGTAGCAGCCTACCGTGGGTTCAAGGTATGAGGAAGAAACACTGGGGACTGATGCCTACTACACCACATTTATAATCAATCTACACTTTGTTTTGGACAGTTGGGCTTGGGTATACCACACAGATGTACTAAGCAGCCCCACCCGTTTGCTGATTTCAAGGCCAAGCAGCTAAGATTTTGCCACATTCTGGACAAGCAGACCTTATGTTCTAATTTGAGCAGTTGTTTTAGGACCTGCTGCTCTGGGCTGGGGTCGGGGGTCTATTCTTATCAGGGCTGTGACTGAAATGAAAAGGTGTGAATGGCACTTTTAGTTTCATCCAAAACAGTACCACTTCAAAGGAAGTCTGTAGTCATGGTGGTGGCTTCAAAGCACAGTTTTACATCATTTTGAATGGGGGCGGGTGGCTGCACCTTCCACCCCCCCCCCCCGATCCACCACTGTCAGCCAGGAACTGTCAGGTAAAGTAAACATTCAGTTGCAAAGAGATGCAGAGTTGTGGTAGTGTAGTATAAAAAGAAGTGAATTTCATTTAGTGTCTATGTGTGCTTCAAAGACCGCTCAGCTGACTGCAGGGTATTCTGAGAGCCGGGACCTCATGCAGGTGCACAGCTGGCACGATGGAAAGGCCAGCCCTGGTTTTAATGAATTTACAATGGAGGCCTGCAGTAAACAAGCAAAAAAAAAAAAAAGGAGAAGAATGTGCCTGCCATAAAACCACCAGGAATGTAAACTGTTTGCAAGGGAAAAACAACTACTGCCCCTATCTATTTATTTATTTTATTTATTTATTGAAATTGTTTCACCAGGAAAGACACACTGAGCAACAAGCTGCTTGTCTCCCAGTGCGATCTGGAGGAGGGGGAACATGGGAAGGATAACACGTAGGTTTTCAAATTGAGTAACATTTAACAGTAAAGTACACTTGTTTACACTTTGCGTGAGTTACAGATGAGATCATGGAACAACCAGGTTACAGATAGGCACATAATACACTTGGTACACATATACGAATATACTGTAGTAGAGATTTCACTGGTTGAATAATTGCAGACATAGACTCACAAGAAGCAGCTAGCAATATCATTAAGTGCATAGGTTCAAAGGTGCATCAGTTGGCAAATAGGCCAACTCGTAGCATTTGCTATGTGCTGCTGGTCAGGCAAGGGGAAGGAGTGGGGCAGTGCCTGACAGTCAGGTGCAGGAGCAATTTACCATGAAGTAATTTGCCAGGGCGGTGGAGAGAGTTGGCAGAGGAGGAGGCAGATTTGCAGAGGCAGCTCATTGGGGTGGTGAGAGAAGGCTGCCTGACCAACAGTGGTCCTTTGCCGGGATTATTAGTTGGGGAGCCGAGGGATCTAAGGGCATGAGTGGGGTAGGGGCAGATGAGAGCACGGTAGAAAGGTAAGGTGGAAAGACACCTGGCCAGAACTTAGAGACAATGTAGTGCAATGCATAATGCATTGTTTTTGAATGATGGAAATGGCAGGGACTGGTAGAGATTGCAGTGATGGGTGAGGGGAGGGCATTAACAGCAAAGCACCAGAAGGCATTGAAAAGGGTATCTAGTTTAATTAAGGTGGACTTTGAGGCAGCACTGTAGATGATGTTGCAGTAGTTGAAGGAGGAAAGTATTATCTTCTGGACTAGTTTGCGGCGCACAGTTAGAGGAGAGCTACTTTGGTTTCTGTACGGGCACCTAACTTGGGGTACAGTTTTTTATGATAGCATTGATGTGGTCAGCAAAGGATAGATGCCAGTAGAACCAAACCCCTAAGTATCGAAATGAGGTGACATCCTCAAGTATTTGCCCATCCATGGTGTGGAAGACTGGGAGGGAGGGGAGCCTGGGCAGGCGTTGTCGTGTGCTGAAGGTCATGGTGACAGTTTTTTAGCATTGAGAGAGAGCTGGTGTGTGCTGAACCAGAGTCGAATTTTGTCAAAATCAGCTTGGAGATTAGCAGATACCACTTCTGTGGAGGTGCCTGAGGAGAAAGTATGGTGTCATCTGCATACATGTGGATCAAGGAAGTGGTGCAGATGAGTGGCAAGTTGTTTAGAAAATGGAGAACAGAATGGGTCTGAGCACTGACCCCTGAGGGACACCGGTAGATATGGGAAGGGGGGCAGATACAGCATCGGAGATTCTTACAGACTGTGTTCTGCCAGTGAGGTAGGAACTGAACCAGTTGGTGGCAGCAACATTTTGATAGCTGCTTCACAGAAAAGACTCTTTTACAATGCCACTGGACTGGGGAGAAGCACTGTGAACTGACATATAGCTGGCTCATATAGTAGAGCCACACTTTAGAATGGGAACCTCCATAAGTGAAGAGATCCATATGGCAAAACCCCAGCTACATTATCTATCCTTTTAAATGATCATTGAGCTACTCCATTGCTTTCAATGGAAACATTTGATCCTTTTACACAGTGTTGTGTTTTCAGAATATGCAGTAGCTATGGATCAGCTACAGTGCAAGCATTTGTCAATGCCGAATGTTTGCTTGATGGTACTAGCACTGAAAATGCAGGAGTTAGACAGATGCAGAATAGGAATGGCAGTGAAGTATTGAAGTTCACGCCAACCCCACCTCCATCCTGTAGAGATGGACAGGCATTGGGGTAAGTGTTTGGGTCGTCGCCCATGACGGTCATGCCATGTCACCTCACCCTATTCTGCAGACACCAACAAGTGTTGAGGTGTGCCTTAGGGTGTTTGGCTTTACAGTCACTCCATTCCATAAGGACATACGCTGAAAAGGGTGCAGCACAGGAGAATGGGGTGAAGTCTGGGGCCGAAGCATCCAAGGTACACCTTGATGCCTGTCAGTGGCTGGGGGTGGGGTGGGATGGCATGAACAGTACAGTTGGCAAATCCAAAGGCACACTCTGATGCCTGTCCATCTGTCAGAAAAGGACGCTATGGTTAGAAACCCTAATGCCTCAGGCGTTTGTTAGTATTTACAGTACAAATTTTCAACATGGCCTTTTGTGACGCCCACTTCATGAAAGCATTTGGGACCTCTTCTCATGAAGAGTGGCAGTGTGATTTTGTCAATGTGTCCTGAACATTGACTTCCAACAGCGACAGTGCCATTCTCGCCACATATGCAAAACACAGATCAGGCAGGATGTGAAGAATGACAGCTGTACCATCCATAGGGAGGTGTGAAGAGATGGCAATGTTGAAAATCTGTAGTGGGAATATTAAAAATGCTCACACTTCCAAGCATACATGGAAACTGTGCAAAGCATGCGCGTAACACAGTCATTTTATGGACCTTCCTCACCAGATGTTCAACATAGGCATTTTACGACCTGTGCTCGTGAACAGTGTCACTGTGATTTTCTTAATGTGTCCCACACGCTGATTTCCCACAGCAGCCATGGTATTCTGCGCCGGAAGTGCAAAAACACATTTCGGCCAGGATGTGAAAAATAACAGCTGTACTGTTCATAAGGAGGTGTTGAAAAATCGGGCAATGTTGAAAATCTGGAGTGAAAATATTACAAATGTGCAAAGTTATTAGCATGCATGGAAACTGCATAGCATAGCTCAAGTAACACAGTCATTTCTTGGATTTTTCCACAAATTTGCAACATAGACTTTTTAGAGCCCACCTCATGAACACTGACACTGTTGTTTAGTTAATCGTCCCAAAGATGATTCGTTGCAATGACCAAAATCACCTTTTAGGACCGAATAACGCCATGACAGTGACCAATTCATGAGGAGGGGTCCCAAAACCCCATGTTGAACATTTGGTGCCAAAATTCAATAAATGCCTGAGATATGCATCAAAGTTGGAAAACACTTTTATGCCATTATACTGCTTACCGGCATTTCTTCAATTTGTGGTTGACTTTGAAGACTGTAGACATGTTCCTGGTCCACGAAGATCGTCGCGCTGTGTTCCGGAGGTAAGTATGTGGTGAGGGGGTGTGGGGAGGTAGGGTGCGCAGAGGGTGGGAGTGGGTTGCGGGAGGGGGCAGGGAGACTGCGAGGGACCGTTTTCTTTTTTGTACAGATTAAAAAACCAAAAAAGATCACAGGACATTTTTTTTTTTTTTTTACAGGGGCATGTGGCACGCTGGGGTGGGTTCCCAGTGTGCCAACAGACTGTTTTTTTTGGGGGGGCAGCTGTAGCCGATGGGCGATTGGGCACCCCTAATGGCACAAAAGGGGCGCAAGAGCCGAGGGGGACGCACCGCCGCACAAATCTAGTGTTTTTTTTTGTTGGGGACATTATGCTGATGGGAGTGGGGCACCCATCGCAAATCAAACTGAGAGGTGACATAAGCCGACGGGGAGGGCTCCCCCATTGGCAAATCAAACTGAAGCCGACAGGGATTGGGGCCCCATGGCAAACAAAAACTGTTGTGGGGGGTGCATGCTGCTGAGTGGGATTGGGTACCCCCTTGGCAGTGAGGGTTAATTAATATTGTTTGTAAACTCGGTGGCAAGCCGCCGCCATGTTCATAAACAATATTACACTTGGCAATGTTCCACTCAGCAATGACGGGTCGCTCCCTCATTGCAGCGGAATTGCTGATGCTGTAATGACGAGGCCGCCCCTGATTGCTGCGGTATAAACATTACAAGTTGGTGGCACTTTCGGAAGCCAGTGTCATCAGCACACTGTGCCTCCATTGGTGCACCACCGCCAAGCCCCCAAATACAATGCCTCCGCTTGCTGCCACACTGCCGCTACTTCCACAACCCGCTTTCTCTCCTGGCGCTTGTCGCCTATCGTTTCTTGTGCATGCACAAGCAAACATAATAAAGGATTAGGCTATGAGTTCAGAAACTGATGTCGTCATCATTAGCTTTTCAGTGAAACTAGCTTTTTGAACAGGTAATGTATTCAGCATTATAAAAAGGCTTGCAACTTTAAAAGACACATAGAGATTTCAGATGTGACATGATGCTTTTGGGAATTTGCTGTCCATTAATTCTGAATTTTGTGTTTTGGCTGGACTCCTCAAAAGAAGGATTCAGAGTCCTACAGTAGGTAGTCAGCTGAGGGCAGCCAAAGATGTGGTAGCCTTCTCGAAGGTTTTACCAGTGCAACATGAGCAGAGGTACAGACAGGACAAAACAAGGGAATTTAACAAGTGACTAAACAGATAGCATAGCAAGGAGGGATTATTTTTGTTTCAGGGACTGGTGATTATTCTGGGATGACTGCAGTCTGTTCACAAAGGACAGACTGAACCTCAATAGGGGAGGGACCAGTGTACTGAGGCAAAAGCCAGGCTTAATGATAAGCACGTTTTAACTAGGTCGGAGGGGCGAGATGATGTACAAGAACATATTTAATTTATTATTTTCTGAAGGCAGTATAACCAGAGATTAGAACATCAAGCTGTGAACCTGCAGACCCAGCAGACTTGGGTTTGAACCCATAACATCCGCATGTATACTGTGTGACCCTAAGCAACCCATCACAAACATGGCTGCTACCTTTACTCATATATGAAAACCTTTAACTAGGCCCTGCAAATAAAAATCTCTTCAATTAAATAAAATAAATAAATGAATAATTGAACACCCTTCAGCTCCTTCCAACACACGTAAACAAATAAAAAAAATCACATACTGTTCAGCGTTTCTATTTCTTGAGTTTCTTTATTCACTATGGGAAATCCCCACCTATCCTCCCCTATCCTACCCTTACCAGTTTGCCAGAGAAATCCCTGTTCCTTATACCATACAACAGATGAAAATGAGGTTCTGACACCACTTGATGCCTCTGTGTGTGTGTGTGTGTGTGTGTGTGTGTGTGTGTGTGTGTGTGTGTATGTATGTATGTATGGCAGTTGAATTCTGCAGAATTTTGAATTCATGTAGTCTATGTAAGCAATAATACCCGACAGGGTGGGTGGTGATGGCAATATCCGGACACTAGGGGCATAATGAGGCCCGGCCTTGAGGCGGAGGCCTTATATACCTGGCAGGTCGGTAGCAATACCTCCCACCCTGGAGGGTATTATTGTGCTAAAAATGGGCACAGTACAAAAAAGTTTGATAATATTATTAATATAATAATTAATTTTCAATATGTTTCATAATTAAATAGTTCCTCCGCCTTCATTATAATGATGGCCTTTTGCGAATTACCACCGCTATAGCAGACTGTTTTTTTTTTCAGTTGGAACCCCCACCCTGTCATCATGCAGCAGTGTTGTAACCCTCACCTCCAACTTGTTTTTGTTGTCTGTAAGTGGAAGAGGAGCACTGATTTATCCTGACCCCCTCCCCTTCCATGCTCTGTTTAGCTAATTTTGTCAGTTTTAAAGGGACTGTACCTGTAGTTGGCAGGACCTGAAACACACAACATCACCAGAGTGGAGACGACTTCAGCAAATATGGGTGGGTGACAGATGTAGCATGGTCGAAATATACTCTGCCGTTAAGCAATCTTTCATTTAAAACTCCAAGTATTCACTTCTGTTGGCTGAGGGTGAGGTGAACACGAGCTGGGAGTTTGTCAGTGCAGCACCGATTCGTGAGGTGCTAGCGCTAATGTTTTTCATTTACAAAAGCTTTCTTGTTTCTGTCAAAGGGGAAAAGATCGCTTGTGTTTTCACTCAATTGAGTTTTTTTAATCCAGAATAATAGCGAGAGTCAGAAATTGTTGAATAGTTCCTCCGCCCACACTTGTATGCTTTTTTTTTTTTACCCGAGGACTTTTGCCCTGTTGGAGCCTCTGTACTTGTAACTTGTGGTCATGGTTACCATAACCAAGCTCCCATGGCTTTCTTTAAAACAGTTATGTTTGTTGGTTTACTTTTTTTTTGTATCCATCAATTTGTTTGCTTTATTTTATGTATTCTGACCGCGGTAGAAACGGAACACTCAGCACCGCAGTTCAGATGAGAGTCTTGAACCAGAGCTTTTTTTGAAGGTAAAAAAATAGGAACTTTGAGTGAGGGAGACAGAACCATAGAGATTCAGCAGGCCGGGCACAGACGCCGACTCACCTCTTACTCTAAGGTCCCCGAGAGTGCCACGGCTTTTAAAAGGTACAGTGGCTTCTCCCTTTAAGCAGTTAAAGAGACGCCCTGGTGCTGTGGCCCCAGCTGGCAAGGTTGCAGAAGCACTATTCCTTCAGCAGCAACGGACTCCGCTGCCTAATGAGTAAGCAGGGATGTTGTCAACTGATCGCGATTGAGAAACAGTCACTCGCTCTCTCTGACCACAGTAGAAATGGAACATTCAGCAGCATGATTCATATGAGAGGAGAGTCAGCTGGTTCGATTCACGTACCCAAGTTCAGGAACATGGCAATCAGGGCAGGCATGCTTCGCTGATTGTGATTTTTATGATAATTTATTTATTTCTCTCTCGACTCCAGAGTCCTTATTTTGTTTACTTGACACCGGCAGCAGATGGATTGGGGGGGGGGGGATTTAGAAAAAGCATTGTGGAAATAATTTCTTTCAGTAAGTGAGAGGAAAAAAAATGGTGGCAATTTTAAATTGAACGTTCTATGGCCACATAATTTTTTATGGTAAACAGGCAAGCAGAGACTGGGATTACTTATTTCTCGGTCTCTGTTGCCTGATACCGGACCGGGTAGCTTGTGGCCTAAGCCAATCAGCTTCTGAGATTTCCACAA
Source organism: Neoceratodus forsteri (assembly GCA_016271365.2). Classification (NCBI taxonomy): domain Eukaryota; kingdom Metazoa; phylum Chordata; order Ceratodontiformes; family Ceratodontidae; genus Neoceratodus; species Neoceratodus forsteri. The sequence continues at coordinate 744,601,620 of CM028137.1, forward strand.
CCCATTTTCTAAGTTCCCATTCCATGTGTGTGTGTTGGGCCAGGCAGGATAATTCTACTGGTGGAATACAGCAGAGCTGTGCATTCCATGATAAACAAACACATGATGTAGTGACTGTGTAGAAAGACAGATTAGTGACACGTGGAAACCATCTGTGAGGGACTATTTTACATTTTGTAATTGTAACCCCCATGCCACTTTTGGCAAGTTGGCACCCCCATAAAACAGAACTAGTACCCACATATGGCATACCATTTACCTTTAGCAGAAATTCTAAGACTGATACCACCTCTAATGTTAGAGTGTATGCCAGGCTCATTATCTAGAGGAAGGGGGTGAGGTACAATAACCAAAACTGAACCTTTGTAACTACAACCATGTCCAGGGGTGAGGACGCTAGGTGTATGTTAGACCTACTTGCTGAGGGGGCCCTGTTAATTCCACATAGAAGCAATGATCAGATTGTCCAAAAGCAGCAGCTGGGATTTTGCAGTATGCTTTATTCACAGTTGTTACTAAAGCATCAGTGGCCCCAAAAGGGTTGGTCATAGCAGACAAGTACATTTTCTTTCCACATCTCTTTGCTAGGCTGTACAATTCTCCTCAGAAACAATTCCTTTCTCTTCCCCATGGTGTATGCTTGTGGACTGTGCCACACACCGAAACAGTTCCATTTCCCAAGAGTGTATGTTTGTGGACTGTGCCACACACGAAACAGTTCCATTTCCAAGAGTGTGCTTGTGGACTGTGCCACACACGAAACAGTTCCATTTCCCAAGAGTGTATGCTTGTGGACTGTAGCACACACGAAACAGTTCCATTTCCCAAGAGTGTATGCTTGTGGACTGTGCCACACACCCGAAACAGTTCCATTTCCCAAGAGTGTATGCTTGTGGACTACTGCCACACATTCAGAACATCTTCTTTTCCATAGGTGTATTCCTGTGGACTACTGCCACACATTCAGAACATCTTCTTTTCCCATAGGTGTATGCCTGTGAATTTTATCGCCCACCTCATCCTGCAGCAAAGGCCTTTGCTCAGGGTAACCTGGTGCACATCAACGAATCAGTTAGCTCTGGCTTGTAAGCTCCCAGATGGCATTCCTCCCACCCTTGGTCGCAAACGACAGCCTCTGCCATTCCTTCCGGGGTACATTACAGAAGCCTTCATTGCCCACTGAAATGCTAAAGACTCCAAACTTTACTTCAAATTACCACACTTGGTGAACAGGGGTCCTGACAGGTGTGATCTAGCCTTATCTTTGGGCACACACACCCCAGAACAAACCCCTAACTAGAGAACTTGTCTCCCATTTTGTACTCACAGTTAAGTTGCTCCTTCCTTTAGACATGGAAACAACCCCGAAAGCACTCTTTTCCACAGATTAATTACTCCTTCCTTCCTTTAGGCATGGAAACAACCAGAAAACTCCCTTTTCCCTGATAGCTTGTTAGAAATCTCACATATAGTCCTCCTCAAAGGCAGCTGTACACATACAAGGACCTTCAGGGGATTGGTCCTTGGATCCAACAAACTAGCAGTCCCTTTCACATCTCTTGGAGTGAACATCAAGGAATCCTGCTGAAGAAGGGTCTCCACCACTTCACTGGGGGCTGGTAATTGTAATCCAAACTAGGGTGAGAAACACAGGGCTGTCGGACACAGAGCCCCAACTGGTAGAGCTCCTGCCACTCTAACTTCCAAACTCAGACTAACTGAACATTCTAAACTTCCCCAGAGCAGCTGACTTAGAAAATATGGAGGCTGCCCAAGGATTGCATCAGCCGGCCTTTTGTCCAGGGGGCCCCTTACCCCCACTGACCAAGCTGTGATGCAGGATGCCTGGCCAGGGGTATGGCCAGCAGCCTGTGGACATGTCCTGTGATAGGACATCTCCAAGCCCCTCCAGGGGGGGCGGAGGGAGGGAGGGAGGGAGGAGTCTTGAGGATAACTGGACTGCTGCCCAGAGTCCAGTCCTTCTGTCTCCTCTCTCCGTCGGATCAACAACAACTCCCTTGAACACAGCAAGGTAAGATAGCTGGGGCCTGGGGGGAGAGCAAAAGCCTTTGTCTGGAGAGGGACAGAGCTGGTCAAAGATAGCCACTTCCTACGTAGTGTGAATCTGTCTGTGATCTCTCAGCAGTATCAGCAGAGGGCTATGGATTGTACAATAGAACAGGCCAATTTGTTTCATGGAGAGTTTCCCTCCTTTGTGCAAGCCCAGTGGCTGTGATTCCATGGATCTGCCGTGGGGTGGGTGAATTTGTATGGCAGGTCATCTGGGAACCCCTCGTCTGGCAAGGTGACCCTCAGTTGGCTGCCAGTGCTCCTCAGGCAGTGCTGATGGCGTGAGGTGATTCCCACACCAGCATGCCTGCAGAGGCCTGCTGCATCATTTTCCCGATGGAGCTTCCATTTCAGCCCCAGACCTCCCTGATAGTTAAGGCGATAATGTTCCTTGCTAACAGTCAGGGCCAAGTTCAGCTGACACGGTGAGCACTGGCACTGCTGAGAAATAGAATGGTGCTGCCAGGGGCTGGGCACCCCAGTCCTGGCGCTTGGTCCCAGATGTTCTCCTGCCCGGCAGTCCTTCCCAAGTCCAGGCTGCTCCTCTGCCCGTTTCGCCCCCCAGCTTTGGCCCATGCGGCCGCCCCAGGTGGTCGGGCACATCCATGAGCCCTCCTTCTCCTGTGTCCAAGGTACATCCTGTGGCTCCCTAAGTGCACTTACAGCCAGAGGCTCAGGGCAGAAGCTAGCTGGAGTGCACTTTCTGGCCCACCATCCAGCTGTGGAGCAGCCCAGGGCACGTAATGTCCTCTCATGGGAGCTGCAATTTCGGTGGCCATTTTAGCCTCTGTACTACAAGCCCCATAATACCCAGCTCCTCCACGTTGAGAGGTGAGTCAGCCGATGAGGCCGATTGTGGGGCCTGGGGAATTAAATAATCATAGCCAGCAAGTCACACCCCCTCAGGAAGCTGCCACAAGCACGGCGTGATCTCACAGGAGCCGCAACTCCAGTGACCAGCTGGTTGGGGACTACAACTCCCAAGATTCCATTAGTCCACCCACAAGCCTCATCAGCAGCAATTTACTGCTTTCTAGCCAGGCTGTGTATATGGCAGAATGTTGCTGGGGACTAGGAACTCTCCTCAGGCAGCAGTGGCCAGCACCTGGAATGAATATATATATTTATATATATATATATATATATATATATAAGTAAAATAAAAAGGAAAAAGTTATATATAAATAAATAAAAAATAAATATAAATAAAAAGATAGGTATTAATTCAGACTCCAGCAGGCAGGGGCATGCCATTCAGCTGGAGCAGGGGGCCCCATGGCCTTGCGGTCTCTTGGGGTAGCCAGGCTATGGATCCAGTACTCCACCCCACCCCTCCTCGGAGATGAAAACCGGTCCACGCAGTGGTGGGGTCTGTTCTCAGCACCAGCCCCATGGGCTTTCCATCCTGTGGGGGCAGGACAGCTTAGTAGTTAAAGGCACTGCTCTGCAAGGCAGGTTTATTAGAGACCTGTAGAGCTGGGTTGGCCTTCAACCCAAACTTGTTATGCGGGGCCGGAGCAAGTCACTTATCTTGTTGACCAGGATTGGTCAGTCCAGAGACACTGGCTATCTTAGCAAGACACTAGTGAAAGGGGGGCCCCCTTGCAGAGGATGGATGGGGTTCCATTGTGGCAGTTACTAACGACCTTGTTTGGGGGGCATTTAAGCTGTTGTTACAGGTGATGTCTTCCAGGAAGTGAAACCCATCATCCAAGGCATTGGCTGCAGCAGAGGACAAGCTATGCACCTTATACCAGAGGAATAGAATGGCTTGGCTGGAAGCATGTCTAGAGGGGTTGAAGGAGTCTGCAACAACCCCAGTAAAGAAGCGAGAAGGAGGCTGGAAGTCATTGCCTCCAGCTAAGGTTCCCCGACCAGAAAGTAAGGAACTCCCTGATGGGCCTTTCAGTAGGGCCAGTCCAACTGCTGGATGAAGGATGCATGCTTGGCCTGCAGCAGGCAGCACCCCTTTCTGCAGTGCTCCTCAACGCAAGGGGGGAAGGGGACTGGGAGGGGAGGATGAGGCAGGTTTGGGAAGCCTCACAGTTGGGGAGAGTCTTCCAACAGCGAGTTGGAGGGACCATTAAAGACAGGAGGGGCGGAGTCTGATGGGGAAGAGTCCTAGTGTGCTCCCACCAGCTTATGTGAGGAGGGAGCGGGGTGTCCACAACCCAAGACAGATGCCCAGTGGGTAGCCACCGATGAATGCATAAAGCAGTTGGTCGGGGAGGTGGTGGATCTGGTGGCTGAATTTTAAAACAGATCACTGCCAGATCTGTCAGGAGGGACCGGGGCAGGGGCGGACAGTCAGGCACCAGACAAGCCAGTGCTGCCTCTGCCAGAGAACCCTTATGTGTGGCTGGACTCCCCCGTGGGCACTCACTTAACAGATAAAGTCAGACAGCAGATTAGGAACAGGGAGTATGTGAACATCTCCCTTCTCAACTGGCCCATGGAGCACACAGACAGTAAGAAGGAGAAAGACAAAGGGGAAGAGTAGGAGCACAAGAAAGTCAAGGTCCCATGCACTCATGATAACTGGGTGGTAGCCTTTCTAATCTATGCCACTGTCATGCTTCAAGCGGATGCAACACAAGGGGTAGAAATCCTCAGTTATATGCATCACATTTCGCTGATGCACCACAAGAAAGGGGGCACGGCTTGGCTGGACTACAATGAAGAGTTCCGTTATAGACAGCACATGGACTCAACCCTCACCTGGGGTGAGCTAGATATGCCTTTGATGATGGATGTCATGCAAGGCAGAGGAGTGCAGCACACAGACAGCAGGTTACCTCCCGGCCCGGCTCCGCGACCACAGGACAGCCCAGCTCACCAGCTGTGCCATGCGTACAATCAAATGGCCTGTTCACACACCAGCTGCTGGATGAAGGACACATGCTGGCCTGCAGCAGGCATTACCCCTTTCTGCAGTACTCCTCAATGCAAGGGGGGAGGGGGACTGGGAGGGGAGGACAAGGCAGGTTTGGGAAGCCTCGCAGTTGGGGAGAGTCTTCCGACAGCGAGTCGGAGGGACCATTAAAGACAGGAGGAGTGGAGTCTGATGGGGAAGAGTCCTTGGGTGCTCCCACCAGCTCAGGTGAGGAGGGAGCAGGGAGTCCACAACCCAAGACAGATGCCCAGTTGGTGGCCACCAATGAACGCTTAAAGCAGTTGGTCGGGGTGGTGGTGGATCTGGTGGCTGAATTTTAAAGCAGATCACTGCTAGATCTGTCAGGAGGGACCGGGGCAGGGGCGGACAGTCAGGCACCAGACAAGCCAGCGCTGTCGCTGCCAGAGAACTCTTATGTGGGGCTGGACTCCCCGTGGGCACTCACTAACAGATAAAGTCAGACAACAGATTAGGAACAGGGAGTATGTGGACATCTCCTTCTCAACTGCCCATGGAGCACACGGACCGTAAGGAGAAAGACAAAGGGGAAGAGTAGGAGCACAAGAAAGTCAAGGTCCCATGCACTCATGATAACTGGGTGGTAGCCTTTCTTTTTTTTTTTTTCAATTCAAATTTTATTAAAAAATGTTCACATTAAGAGACAGTTAACATGAAAATAAGACAAGGATACAGCAGCTTATTATGTTAAACTGCCCCCCCCACAGCAGTAACATATCAGTATGTCACATAAGTTCAAAGCCATTATACAGGAGTGTACAAGGCTATTTGCTCTAGAACACTACTAAGTCTGAGCAGTTAAAATTAGAAAGTGAAGGGGATCCCATATTTGAGTATAAACAGATAATCTGTTGTGAAGGCTAGCACTCACCTTTTCCGTACGCAGGTTAGCAAGGATTTCATTCACCCATTCCTGTAATGTCGGAGCAGACTTGTCTTTCCAATGATGTAAAATAAGCTTCTTGACAGATAGAGCTATCATAGAAATATGAAACCTTCTCACTTTGACTCTAATAGAGGACAAGTCCCCAAGGAGACAAACTTCAGGCGTGAAGTGCTCCTGTAAACCCAGTATAGGATCTAGGGAAGCTTTGATAGAGTTCCACAAAAGGGAGATTTTGGGACAGGACCGAAATATGTGAAAGAGTGTTCCCTCCCCCTGAGAACATCTAACACATATGTTTCAGTCCAACAGACCCCACTTCTTTAACTTAACGGAGTATAATCATATTATGCAAAATATGATATTGCATTAGACGCAACCTATCTTGGGAGACAAATTTATGGCAGGACCTCCACAAAGTCTGCCAATTAGGTGAATACTGAGGAAGTAAGGAGCTCCAGAACCTCGTCTGTCCAAAAGAGTCCCATATCTTTGTGAAACAAAACCTGATATAATTTGGATACAATACCAAGACCCAAGTAGAGAAAATTTGGGATCAAAGCCCCAACCGCCTGATTGGGAGGGTATTACCAATCACTATTGTAAGTAGGTGTCTTATCTGTACTACTTTAAAATGTGAAAATGCTGGGATACTAAATTTCCGAATAAGATCACCTACAGACAGCCATTGCCCCTCCTCATCCACAAAAGAAAGTACTATCCCATTGCCCAATTGAGACAACCAAGTGCGGGGAATCTGCTGCTTATTCACAGTGAAAGATGGGGAGTTCCAAATGGATTGGGCCAGATCTAACTGAGGGGTATATCGCAAGAAAGAGCAAAGTTGCACATATACCTTTAAAGAAGTGGCAACTGTGGGACATTTCTCGGCAACATGCACCTGAGACATTTTTACATAGAACAGAGTTAGGGGATCCAGATTCATGGACCGAATTGAGTCCAGCTCTATTCTAAGCCATGTTGGCGGCACCTTTTCAGGGCCCGGAATTATCCATTTCAGACATTTTGCCAAATAGCTAGCCCAATAATATATAGCTAAATGGGGAATCCGCAGGCCCCATTCGGAATTTGGAGCAGCCAGCTTATAGTAAGCCAATCAGGGGTATTTGTCAGACCAGATAAACTTGGTAAAAATACCATGCAATTTCTTACACCAGGATAATGGGATAAAAGTATTGAGGAGAGATAAAGGGTAGAGGGTGGTAGACTTTCTAAGCTATGCCACTGTCATGCTTCAAGCGGATGCAACACAAGGGGTAGAAATCCTCAATTATATGCATCACATTTCGCTGATGCACCACAAGAAAGGGGGCATGGCTTGGCTGGACTACAATGAAGAGTTCCGTTATAGATGGCACTAGACAGAGGAGTGCAGCACACAGACAGCGGGTTACCTATCCGGGGCCCAGCTCCACTACCATAGGACAGCCCAGTTCACCAGCTGTGCCATGCGTACAATCAAATGGCCTGTTCACACACCAGCTGCTGGATGAAGGACACATGCTTGGCCTTCAGCAGGCAGCACCCTTTCTGCAGTGCTCCTCAATGCAAGGGGAGGGGACTGGGAGGGAGGACGAAGCAGGTTTGGAAGCCTCACAGAGGCAAGCCTTCCCACTCTGGTCTGGATAAAAAGATTAAACCATGGCTGGACTAGTACACAGACAGAGTAGCCACAGATTTGCTGGAGCAGGGGTTTTCAATGGGTTTCAGATTCCTTACTCCAGCCCTCGGGGGCCGTATGAGACAGAAAACCTGAGGCCCACTAAGGACCGGCCACAAGTCATCTGGGATAAACTGGAAAAAGAAAGGAAGCTGGGGCTAATGAGTGGCCCCTTCTCCAGGCCACCTCTATCGGATCTAAGGATGCCCCAGGGCGCATCTGGAATCGAGTGGTACTCCGCTTAGCATGCCTTCCTGGTAAATCTCTTAAATAAATAAATAAATAAATTGGCCTAGTGCCCTAGAAGGCCCCAGGAGAGTTTCTAATGATCAATCATTTGTCACACCCATAGGGAGATTCAGTGAATGATCGCATTGACAGTCAGCACACTTCAGTGCATTATCAGTCCTTTGACCGGGTGGTGGAAGTAGTGCAAGCAGCAGGGACTCAGGCCCTCATGGCGAAGGTGGACATTGAGTCGGTGTTCAGGCTGCTGCGGTGCACCAAGAGGACAAGGTGCTGTTGGGCATGAAGTTCGACAATGAGTACTATGTGGACAACTGCATGCCAATGGGCTGTTCGGTGGTCTGTGTGGTGTTTGAGAGTTCAGCACCTTCCTGCATTGGGTAATGACCAAGCAGCCGGCAGTGACAGCATAGTGCACTATCTCGATGACTTCCTGTTCGTGGGGCTAGCTGATTCTCCAGCTTGCGCCTCCTTAGTGACTGCCTTAACCAGGTGTGCAAGGAGTTCAGGGTCCCTTTATTGAAGAAGTCTGAGGCTCTGGAATGGTCCTCACCTTTTAGGCACAGAGATCGACTCTGGGAACTGCCTCTGTTGGTTGCCTCAGGCCAAGCTGGTGACCCTTCAGACACTCTTGCACAGAGTTTTAGGGAGTAAGAAAATTACCCTCCGGGAGTTGCAGCAGTTGGTGGGACACCTTAATTTTGCATGTAGGGTGGTTCTAGTGGGCTGGACTTCTATGCGGCGGCTTGCAAAGAGGGGTGCACGGTGTACAAGACCTCATCACAGAGTCCGGGTCGCAAAACAGTTCAGGGAGGACCTGCAGGTATGGCAGTTGTTCCTGGACTACTTCAATGGCATTGCCTTGTTGCAGGAGCCAGGTGGGGAGACACTCTGGAGTTCTATACTGATGCAGCCAGTGATCTGGGGTCTGGGGCCTATTTCCAGGGTCAGTGGTGCGCAGGGCAGTGGCCGGGGTGGGGAGGAAGATCACTATGCTTGAATTCTTCCCCATTGTGGTTACCCCGTGCTGTCTGGGGTCCCAGGTTAAGAAACGGAGCAGTGCATTTCAGGTCGGATAACATGGTGGTAGTACATATGATCAATCAGCAGTTAGGTCACTTGGGTCCACTGGGGGATTTGATGCGCATTTTCATTTTGAAATGTATGTTGCTTAACATTACTTTCAGGGTGATACATGTTCCACAGGTTGATAACAGAATTGCTGATGCTTTATCTCATTCACAATGGGACAGATTCTTCAAGTTGGCACCAACAGCAGACAAGAAGTCATGAAGGGTACCTCCTTTTTGTGGGAGGTGGTGACCGAGAGACTTGAGATGCATAGGTAACTTCATTGCCGCCAGCACCAGGGAAGCTTACTGCCGGGGGTGAGCACTACTTAGCCACAGGAGGCCATGGGGTGGCGGATTGTGGCCCATTCTGGCAGACCAGTTTGTAGGTATGTTATGGCAGCAAGAACAGCGGGATACTCACCAGGAGTGATGGCACAACACTTAGCAGGTCTGTCATGGGTGACTAGAGCCATGGGGATGGTTGACACCACAGCAGCTTTCAGGGTGCGAAAGTTAATGGAGGGTTGGTGAGAGACCGGACCACCTATCCAGATACCAGATGGCCTATTATGTCAGCTTAGTTGGAGGTCATTTGGGGTCTTGCCCTAGGGTATGAGGATGAGTCTAAAACCCAACTGTTTAGCACTATGTTTCTGGTAGCTTTCTGTGGGGCTTCAGGGTGTCAGAGTTAACACAACCTGCTAAGGCTAAAGACACCCCAAGCCTGCAGATACAGGATATAGTGTCAATGGGAACAGGGTCTTCCTGCACCTCCACAGGTCTAGAGTGACACAGCAAGGGCCAGGGCACTGGAACAAGTTGAAAGGCCCTGGCGGGATGAAGAGAGAAATGGCAGGTCATGCCGCCGCATAGCTGATTATCGAGAACACTGTGCGGCAGGGGGAGGCCTTTTTCCAACATCAGGAAGGTAGCCCAGTGATGGCTTACAATTTAGGTTCATCCTCGGAAAGCTATTCAGGAGCTGGGGTTACACATCTGGGAGTATGACACCCATTCATTCACATTGAGGCAGCGACAAGCGCCAAAGTGTGGGCCTACCCGACTCGGAGATTCAGGCCTTGGGACGGTGGAAGTCTCAGGCCTTCCTGCACTATGTGAGACCACACTTGCAGCAACTGTTTTTGTCTTTTGCAGGCCCTAGGGAAGACTTTAAGCACATCTGGATATGTGGCCATTCCTTCATCTGGTGGGCAGCAAGGAGGGCAACCAGTCAGCCGGGGAAGCAATCTGTCTCTGCCTCAACATGCAGCTTAATTTGGTGGCTAGGGGACAAAGGATGCATTGAATGGGTTGCTTCTGAAGTTGTGAGGTGAGGCTGACCCGAGGTCAGAAGCCAGACATATTGGTGAATTCTTGGGTGGAGAAGACCTGGGCGAATGAGCGGTTAATCTACTACAGGAGATGAAGAATGATTTATGATCCATTAAGAGCTGGTGGCCGAGCATTACTCATTTGGTCCCACTTGCTGATGAGAGAATGGTGGCGCATGCAAGGACAGTGTTTGCATTGAACAGGGCTTGTCTCATGCGGATCAACAAGAGATGAGAGCTTTTATGGAGTCCTGGGGGGCTCTATTTAGGCATGACAGCATTTACCATACCCACTGGGGCCTAACGGTGGGTCCGGAAGGTCAACTGCAAATAGAAGTTTTAGATAGCTTAATAAAGGATTTTCGAAGGATCTTGCAGGATAAGGTTGAGCAAGTGGCTTGGGGGGTCGAAACTGGTCCGGCCTATTGCAGCGTAGGAGGAGCGCATGAAGGAGGTAGCGGAAAAGTAGGAGACAATGCCAGTTCTCCCGAAGGTATTGGGGCTTCTGGTTGGCGTGAGGATTGGGGACTAGAAGACCTGTACCCGCACAGGGGTCTCGGTCTAGCCTCAGTAGCATAGACTTCAAGGTCGGCACCACCAGACAGGGACAGCCACCAGAACCTTGGCCATGTGACCTGTCCTGCTACCACTGAGGGGTACCTAGGCCAGCACCTGAAGAGATTTCACAGGTTGATGGGCAGTGCAGGGGCCTGAGGTAGTGCATCCTTCCGGCAGCACCCACTGCTCAATATAAAAGGTTATCAGGTATTAATCTAGAATATTTAATATGATAAAGGATTGAATATATTCAATAAAGATTAACATTAAGAATTGTAAAGTCAATAAATCATGGCTGAGCCATTTCTCTGCAAGATCTGTGTGGTGTCTTTCTTGGCAGGCAGGGGAAAATTTGGGAGCCTACTGGACATTAGTTATGCTGCTGCATGAGTTCTAAATGACATAATCATCCTTCCCTCAGGCTAGCTGAATAAACAATGTAATTATGTAAGAAGCCCCTAAGTGAGCTCCTTACCAGCTGCCTTTTCTACCTGCCTTAACACTAGTACTAATGGGATTCTAGTAACCCCAGGGGACTTGGTGGTTACACTCCCCACAACCAGACCACTGGCTGTCCGCAGCCAGATTACGGCCCAGTACAAAATCATCCTGCCTCCATGCTCCCTACGGGATGGTTGATCAGGTCCTCCCCTACCATGTGCCAGGCCCAGGCTAGTAACACTAAAGTATAGAGGCCCGCTGAAGAAACTTCAGCTCCCACCCTACTACTGTACTATCTATGGAGTCTCAGTGGCTCCAAGAAACTGCAACAAGCATGTCCTAACAGACAGCATTGGTGACCCCTATCCAAATTCAGGACCACCAACCTGACTCCCCCCGCCCTCTAGGGAAAAGCTTATCTCACCTATGCTACCTACCGAGCCCATACCCCACAACATTTTACATCAAAAACTGTAGCCAACTTTAGAAATATGCATTTATCAGTACATTTCCTAAACTTAAGAACTACAAAAACTCTACACTTGCAAAGCAGAAGAAATATATAGACATTGGACCACACAGTTACAGTACACAAAGCTTAGCAACTCTACACAATAGGACTCCGATGAGTCCTAAAAAAATCCTCTTCTTGTCTTCCTTCAGGAACACCTGCAAAAGAAAACATTGCAAAACACATTCTGTAAACAAACACAACCTGTAAACCACATAGTGACCAAACCCTCCCACTGCAGATACTACACAATCCCAAAAAGTATTTTAAAAGAGTTTTTCTATGAAAGTACAAAACTAGAAAACATAAAAGCATTTACAAAAACATTTTGGGGAAGGGAAGCCCTACAATGTCCAATGACTACGGAAAAAAATCCAGAGTGCCAAGGCACTATACATAGAGTCTCTCCTAGGCTGAAGCCTACTGAAACACAGTTCTTGGACAGGCACAAGGCCTGCTAGCACTGCAGTCCAGTTTAAGATTGTCTATTGGTGAAACAAAGTTCCTGTGACATCCTCAATTGTAGACAAAACAGTCAAATTAAAATGTGAAATGCATCTTGCCAGTTTCTAGGTGACAGATGGATGTCAACATAACCTCTCTCGACTTGCAGCCTGAGGATCTTCTGTTGCTGGACAGACGGACTCTTCGGATCAGATGCTTCCACGACCTCCTACTGGACCCAGACAGTAAATCCTCTCCTACTGCTGGGCTGATAAACCTGGATGCTGTTGCAGTTGAACTTGGATGCTGATGGAGTCGAACCTGGAACACCAGAAGGAAGGCACCTCCTCACTCGGTTGCTGCCTCTTCAGTGGCAGATGCTGAGCTGGCATTGCTGCATTTAACTTGGAATGTGGGCACATTTACTGATGAGTGGCACCATTCATGGATAGTACCACGCAGGATGTGGGGCAAAGACTGTCTCTCCATTTGGATGAACCACAGGAACACTGTAAAATGTCTCTTGGCCAGCCATGTCCACAATTCGTACTGAATCAATTAATAAAGTTCTGCCATGCTTCCAAAACTGAAGTCTCTCATTGCATACTTTTATTCTTACAAATGTGTTTACTTTCAGATGCAGGTTGGCACAAGCTTCCTCCCACAACCAGACATGCCTGTTTTCCTCAGTTTCCTCCACAATTCTTCAAGGGATAAAGGGTATGTCTGTCCATACTCGACCACAGCTCGTCTCAAATGATTCATTCTTCCTTGTTGCTCTTGGACCAGCTCCAACCCAATGGCTCAGCTCGGGGGTGGCCATTCCTGGTTGAGCCAGCTTCCAACACACTAGCATGAGTAAAGCAGTCCACCTCTGCGCGATGGCAGCGTCTCTAGAGCCCTCCTCCATTTATGTCTCAGGAGTCTCTACTGAAGCCAATGCTAATGGTGACTCACTGAGTCCCACCATATCCATTGCAGCTTCTTCCTTTTCCATGATCTTGGCCCAGGAGCTGACGGTTGTACCAGCTCCTGAAATTGTCCATTCCTTACTGCACTCAGAGGCATTGGCCCCCCAACACAAAGCTTCTTCTACCTCAGATTCCCCCCACAAGGCTTGGGCCTTCCACCCAAGGATCCACAGAACCTGCATCTGCAGCATACAGATCCACCCTCTGCAGCATGGAAAATTCCATCTCTTCCTGGCCTTGCAAAGTATCTGCACAGACATTCTCCAAAAACTCCTTGACAAACTCAGTGAGGTCTCTCTGATTGCACTCAGCCTACTGCTGTTCTGATCTGGCAGGGTCCCCCGCCAATGTCCAAGTTGGAGCTAAGCGGATGTTTCTTGCTTTGCTACTACTGTGCCACCTGTTCCACTTATCCGGAATTGCTTGTGATGGTCTGTGCAATGGGGACTAGCAGAACATCCCTCCTAGCTTCATACAAGCGATGTATACATTGACAGAAAAGTTAGGTAAAGTCACATCAGATGGTGTTGACTCACAATTGTGCAGTTGTTCAAAATGAGCTCTTTCTTGTTGTGCAACCCATACCCTGGCATGGAGTGGGTAGTCCGGGGTGCTGATGTGCCATTTTATGTCAATAAACACACAAGTCCCAAATTACTATTTTGCAATCAAACTGAGATTTGACTTTAAATACACTTATAACAGTTCTCTAACAGGCTGCCTGGCTTTTGAATGTTGTTCCACAACTTTAGCACAACCACTTGAAACTTTTTCTGCATTTGAGACACTAGTGCAAGATGGCGCTGCATTGTTTACATTTGCTGACTACACCTTAAAATGGTAGCTGTAACTTTTTTCTACATTACACACAGTTCAAAATTGCTAGAACACTTGTCCGATCTTGCATTTAACTGTTTTACTTAAGCACAACTTAAATTTTACTTTTAGCACTATCAGCACATTTATACTGTTTCTGCATTTCTTTTGGACCTGCTGAATCGGTACTGCCTTAGAGCTCTCTCTCTTTTGGAATAGATACTACTCACACACTCTGATTTTTAAAAGTTCACTACCTCTTTCTCTGCTGCTTTGCTGCATTGCTTTACTGATTTCTGACTTTTTGCACCACAGTCCATTTTATTTTTGCACTTGGTACTTACTAGGCAGTAGCTGGTTCCCTCCGCTGATGGTGAACAGCCTGCTGCCAGTTCGTAGGCCTTTCCGATGTTTGGGCTGGCAGACCCACGGAACATTCGCAAAAACACTGCAATCACTGCTACTTTTGGTCAGAAAATGGGTTGAGCCCAGTTTTACTGTGAATGTCCGAAAACTGCTGTTTAAGGAACACTTTTCTCTATTGGCAATTCCTCCTGCTGCTGCACAAACTAGCATGCTGCTCGCACACTGCTGGCAGGCTGCTCCTCCTCAAATGCTCCACAACACTGAGACTCAGGTAAAGTGTGGGGCTTAGATTCACTGGACCAATCACAGGACACCATGCAAATGAGCTCTCTCTCTCTCTCTCTCTCACTCAGCCACACTCCTGCATGGCAATCCTGGAGAAGGCAAATTTAAAATGCAAACTGTCACTTTCATTTCTTGACTGGCTAATTTTAGTGGGCAAAACACTTTTAAGGCATTTTGACATAGTTCTTGGTGCATTTTCCTAGTGACTCTCCAATTTTTCAATACACACATGAAACTTTCTGGGCACCTAGAAAAGGCTGTTATTTAAGTCCACAAATACTTTTCTCTTGGAATTTGAACTTTTAACAGTTTCTCAAGCACTTAAGCGGCAAGGCAAGGCACTCATTTCCAGCTCAACAGTTCATTTTTCAGTCCAAATACACAAGCAACAAATGTTTTTCACTTTCTTTCATAGAACCACAGGCAGCAAAATACTCTCAGGTGGCATTTTCCTACAGCACAGGCTTTGCTTTTCTGGCAATGATCTTCTGTTTGGGTGCACTACACTAGACAGAAGATCCTAGACACACTACTGCCTTTGCCTCTCCCCAAAATATATCCCTTTGGACAAGCCCCATTTTTGTAACCCTATGCCATTTTTGGCAAGTTGGCACCCCACAAACAGAACTAGTGCCCACATATGGCATACCATTTACTTTTAGCAGAAATTCTAAGATTGGTACCACTCCTACCATTAGAGTGTACACCAGGCTTATTATCTAGAGGAAGGAGGTGGGGGTACAATAACCAAAATTGAACCTTTGTAACTACAACCAGGTCCAGGGGAGAGGATGCTAGGTGTATTCTAGACCTACTTGCTGAGGAGCCCCATTAATTCCACATAGAAGCAATGATCAGATTGTCCAAAAGTAGCAGCTGGGATTGTGCAGTATGGCTTTATTCACAGTTGTTACTAAAACATCAGTGGCCCCCCAAGGGTCAGTCATGACAAACAAGTAAATTTTCTTTCTACATCTCTTTATAAGCAGTACAATTCTCCACAGAAACAATTCCTTTCTCTTCCTGATGGTGTATGCTCATGGACTGTGCCACACACCAGAACAGTTCCATTTCCCAAGAGTGTATGCTTGTGGACTACTGGCACACACTCAGAACATCTTCTTTCCATAGGTGTATGCCTGTGATTTTTATCACCCACCTCATCCTGCAGCAAGGCCTTTGCTCAGGGTAACCTAGTGCCCATCACTTGAATCAGTTAGCTCTGACTTGTAAGCTTCCAGATGGCGTTCCTCCACCCTTTGCCCCAACTGACAGTCTCTGCCATTCCTTCAGGGTTACACCACAGAAGCCTTCTTTCCCCACTGAAATGCAAAAGACTCCAAACTTTACTTCAAATTACCACACTTGGTGAAGAGGGGTCCTGACAGGTATGATCTAAACATAGAAACATAGAAGTTGACAGCAGATAAGGACTGCAAGGCCCATCCAGTCTGCCCATTTCTTTTTCTACCTTATAAATGTGCCATCGGCCTTTGCTCTGTCAATGGCCTATCTAGTCATACTCATCTGTATTGCTCCCTTATGCCTATCCCATGCCTGTTTGAAGCCCTGCACTGTATTCATATCCACCACTTCCTGAGGTAGGCCGTTCCATGCATCCTCCACCCTTTCTGTGAAAAAGAACTTCCTCACATTGCCCCTATAATGGCCTCCCTCTAATCTCATGCTGTGTCCTCTTGTTCTGCTATTTTTCTTATATTGAAACATGTTAGACTCTTTCATCTTGTTAATGCCCTTAAGGTGTTTGGATGTTTCGTTCATATCACCTCTCTCCCTCCTTTGCTCTAGGGTATACATATTGAGCTCCGTTAATCTGTCCTTATATGTTTTCTGATGCAGTCCCTGCACCATTTTGGTTGCCTTTCTCTGGACTGCCTCAATTTGGTTAATGTTCTTGTGAAGGTGTGGCCTCCAGTACTGCACGTAGTATTCCAGATGGTGCCTAAACAGTGTCTTGTAAAGAGGGATTATTGCCTCCCTCTTCCGACTTGTGATACCCCTTCTAATACACCCTAACATCTCCCTAGCCTTACCTACTGCTTTAGTGGTCTGCTTGGATGATTTCAGGTCATCGGTGATGATGATGCCCAAGTCTCTTTCTTCCCTTGTGACTGCCAGCAACTCCTCTCCCATCCTATAGGTGATTTCAGGGTTTCTCTTCCCTATGTGCATGATCTTGCACTTCTTTGCATTAAACCCCAGTTGCCATTCTTCCGACCATTTTGCTAGTTTATCCAGATCTCTTCTCATTCTGCCCACCCCATCTGGATCATCTACTCTGTTGCAGATCTTGGTGCCATCTGCAGACAAACCTTACCCTCCAGTCCATCTGCAATGTCACTGATGAAGATATTGAAGATCTAGCCTTATCTTTGGGCACACACACCCTAGAACAAACCCCTAACTAGAGAACTTGTCTCCCAATTTGTAGTCACAGTTATATTGCTCCTTCCTTTAGGCATGGAAATAACCCCAGAAGCACACTTTTCCACAGATTAGTTGCTCCTCCTCCTTTTAGGCATGGATACAACCAGAAAACTCCCTTTTCCACTCTGTACGCACAGATTTGTTTCCCCTTCCTTTAGGCATGGGAATAACCAGAAAGCACCCTTTTCCCTGATAGCTTGTCAGAAATCTCACACATAGTCCTCCTTAAAGGGAGCTGTACACACACAAGGAGCTTCAGGGGATTGCCCCTTGGATTTAACAAACTAGCAGTCCCTTTCACTTCTCCTGGAGTGAATATTGACAGATTCTGTTGAAGAAAGGTCTCTACCACTACATTGGGAACTGGTAATTGTAATCCAAACTTGGGTGAGAAATACAGGGCTGTCAGACACAGAGCTCTTATTGGCAGAGCTCCTGCCACTCTAACTTCCAAACTCAGACTAACTGAACATTCCAAACTTCCCCAGAGCAGCTGACTCAGAAATTGTTACGCTGCTGTGATAGTTCTGAATAACATAATCATCCTTCCTCAGGCTAGCTGAGTAAACAATGATGTCATTATGAAGAAGCCCTAAGTGAGCTCCTTACCAGCTGCCTTCTACCTGCCTAACACTAGTACTAATGGGATTCTAGTAACCCCAGGGGACTGGTGGTTATATAGCAATATTCAATTAAACTTTTTCTGTCTTTTAAAACTTTTAGTGTTTGTTTTAAAGTTGTCTATGGACCCATTTTATTAGTACAATCAGGTAATCTCCCCTTTATGATGTATATAAATGTCAGCTATAATAACACCATCACAATAGCAGATGCTTTCAATCGATTCTTTTCCAACCTCTGTATACATGGGGGCCAGTCTCACTTTCCTCACCCTCCTCACTGACCTTGCCACTAAACAATAGGTCTTTCTCGTACCCTGTAAGTCACCTGCTGTCCCACTTTAAAGTCACTAAAATCTCGGGGGTGCATAAGCACCTGCAGTGTATCCCAACAGCCAGAGCTAAATATTCTGATGAAATCAACCGTAAACTCTCTAAGGTAGCTGCTAATGAACTGGTATTGCTAATAACCAGACATATTAATCTCTTCTTAATTGCCGGGATTGTTCCTTAGCTGTGGAAACTCACCCATACCATCCCTGTATTCAAGAAAGGTAATGTTAAAGTTGTCAATAACTACTGTCGAATTGCTATATTTTTAGTTTTTAAGAAAATACTGGAAAAGATTGTTGTCTCTCAATTAAATGAGTACCTAGGTAAGTATAACCTATTGTCTCTGGCACAACAAAGGTTCCATAAAAGTAATAGTATTACCACTGCCCTCCGTCCCTTATCTCACAGGTTGTAAATACCATGGATGGGGGGTGAAGTCACTAAGGTTGTGTTCATCGACCATACAAAGGCCCTTGATTTGGTTGACCACCAGCTTCTATGTTTCAAGTAAGGCAACCTAGGGGTATCCCCCCGACCTACCTGGTTCAGGAATTACCTGGACAGCAGGCATCAACAGGTGAAGTTTGGAACCTCTTTCTGAGACCCTGGCCCTACTCTGCTAGGTGTGCAACAAGGATCCATTCTTGGGCCTCTCATTTTCTCCCTTCACATAAATAACATACACCTGGCATTTGCTCATAGCACCACCCATCTGATATGCAGATAATTTGGTGCTATAGCTCCTGTAGCATGGCAGAGGTCAATGAAAGGCTGTCTACTGACCTCCAGGGAGTGCAACAATGGCTCCTAGCAAATAAAATTCTTTTAAATACAGCAAAGTCCAAGACTATGCTGCTTGGCTCTGCTCCTAAACTTATAAGCTGTCAGACCCCCCCCCTTAACAGTTTTGTGCTGTAATGGAAGTCCTCCTGAATCAATGTCTTCATTCAAGTACCTAGACATGATGCTCAACCTATCCCTGGACTTTTCGCCACATGTAGTGGGCACCTGTAAATCAGTTAACACCAAACTGGGATGTTTAAGGTCAAGCATGCTCTGACCCCTACTGCTCACCTTAGCTTTATCTCATGGTATCTTACTTCCTAAGCTTACCTATTGCATGTCTATATGCCATGCTTCAGCCAAATGTACCTTGCAAAAGTGGGATGTTACATACAGTAGGCCCTATGCACATATGGGTGCAAGTTATGCACCAAAGGCATGTAACCCACACGTGCAGCTCCTCACCTGCAGACAGGTGCACACTAGTGGCATTCACCACCACCGGCCACCTGTCCACAGCCCCACCCCCTCGGCACACTGGTCCATGCAAGGCAGGCACGTGCGGAGTCACAGACCCAGCCGGGCAGACGGACATTGGCAGAGCACCCTGCAGATGTTTGATGGCTGGTGGCAGGGAGGGTGGTGGACTCAGCCACTGGCCATCCCACAATGCGGCATAGAGCCATTCCACGGTGGGGGGGAGACAGATCTCTGCCACATCCCCGGAGGGGCCAGTGGAAGTGGTGGGCTGGCAGTGCTGTGGGGGGGTGAAGTGGGCTGCAACATTCGGCGCCCATGTGTGGGTGTGCATTGGATGGGGGTGGCGCATGGTCAGGGACCCGCAGCACTGTGAGCTGTGCCCAGTGGCACCTGCGGCCATGGAGGGATCCAGCAGTAGTAGTCCCTGTGGGTGGAGGGCTATCCACCCTAATCAGGCGGTGACCCGACAGTAGGGTGGTTTATGGCAGGGTTCTCCCCAGCATACACCTGCACCTCCTGTGCACTCCCGTGGCCAGCATTACGCACATTGGTGCATGGCGAGTAGTGCTGGCATGCCCCTTGCCCACCCCGGCACGTTGCTCCTCGCGTGGCCAGGGGATCGGGCGCATATGTTACTCACCCCCCATTTGAGCATCCCATGTGGGATGCATAAGGTGCAGAGTGGTTGCGCACCCCAGATGCGCTGCATGTAGCCACTCTGCACCATTAGTGCCTAGGGACCAGTAACATCTGTCGCTTCACTTTGTCTCTGAACTGCCATACCCATCACTGTACTTTATAGTCTAGACTGGATGGCTACTCCTGCTGTCCTGCATGATTTAACCCTATGTGGGATAATTTTTAATACAGTGCACAATCAGTCCCCTCAGTTACACAAGGCTTCTTCAATCCCTGATGGTGTCTATTCACTAAATATCCAGTAATGTAGATGCACTGTCAATACATAGAACTAGAACACAACTGGGGATATAGCATTCTCTGTTGTTGCTCCATGATTATGGAATCCATACCAGCTATCTTCATTTGTGTCAGACTGCTTTTTTGTTTTAGTTTTTGGTTGCACTGTCTACTTCATTCAAACCTTTGTGCTTCTTCCTTATCTATTAGTTGCATTTTCCACATGATTGTCATGCTGTTTTTTTTCACTACCTCTGCAACATCTAGTAAGTGTATTTACACCTACCTCCTTGCACTATTTCAGTGGCATGATGTGTTCTGCTTATAATTCAACAACTCTGTCATTTGTCGTGTATCACACTTTGACATCCATCTGTTTTTTTCACTTTTCTGATATTTTTTCCTTGGCTTAGATACTGCCATATCCTAGATCTAGTACTGACTAACAGAGAAAGGATCATAGATCTCCAGGTAGAAGGTCACCTGGGTGCCAGTGACCATCACATGGTATGGTTCAGTTTGGCCACTAGAGCAAAATTATCCCATTCCAAGGCAAGAGGAGCTGACTTTGATAAGATGGGCAGCAGAGTTAAGCTTGTCCTGGAAAAAAGAAATACAGGTGAGGGGTTACAGGCAAAGTGGGCAAGCATTAAAGATGCAATACTTGAAGCAACATCCCATTGTGTTAGTGAGAAAAGGAAGTGCAAAAGAAGAAGGAAACCACTTTGGTTCACAAACACAGTAGCAGAAAAGGTCAAAGACAAAAGGCTGGCCTTCAGGAAATATAAGGGAGATAGCAGGATGAAGATAGGGAGGCATACCAAACTGCCCTAAGGGAGGCAAGGAAGGCAGTAAGGTAGGCAAAGGCCCAAACAAGAAAACACTAGCACAAACAGCAAAGAAGGTGACAAGACTTTCTATAGATACATTAGTGAAAGAAGAAAGTCCAGAGGGAGTATTGCTAAGATCAAAGGGATAAGGGGGATGTGAGGAGGAGGAGGAGGACCATGTAAAGCATCTATGCTAAATAGATACTTCTGCTCAGTGTTTACTGAAGAGAAGGTAGGGCAGGGCCCACAGCTCTGCACCATGGACACAGGAGGGAGGGAGGAGGGAGGAGGTGTGCACTAGTCCCTTCACAAAGAAAGGGTCCTACAGTACAAGAGCTCGATAAGCTCAGGGTGGACAAGGCAATGGGACCTGATGGCACACATCCCAGGGTACTAAAGGAGCTAAGGGTGGAACTAGCAGAGCCATTATCAGAACTGTTTAGTGAGGGGATCACGTGATGTGCTAGTGCCGAGCAGACGTGCAGAGCGCTACTCCCGGGCCGACTCAACCTCTAGATCAATTTAAATTCCCGACTATCCTAACGGGCTGATAAATTGTATTAGAACTGGCAGCTGTTTACTTTGGACTTACCGAAATCCGCTACGGTTCGTTATTCCGCTTTAGCTCGTGGTATACCCTCCTGGGCTGCAGTACTGAGGATGGATCCAGGAAGCCCGAACTCGCTGGCCGTACGGCGCCGCCCTCCAAACACTTGAAACCCCTCGCCAACGCCAGAAGACCAGGAGGCATGCATGGGTGCGGAGGAGAAAGGCCAGAACCCTCAGGACGATTTGAAGAAATTAAATCACTCCACGAGGGCTGGTAACTGATTTTGCTACTATTAAGCCTACTCTTAACGTTTTGGCACAGAGGTAGGGGATCTGAAGCTAGAGCTGCCTCTCAAGACAGAAAACATCTACACATGAGCAGGAGTTGGTGGCCCTAAGGAGACAAGTGAAAAATTGGAGGAGAGAGTAGACGATCAAGAATCGCGCTGTAGAAGGAATAATTTAATTCTGGCTGGTCTGATAGAGCGCTCGAGGGTGCGGACTGTATCACTTTTATTCAGGGACTGCTGTTAAAGATCCTGGGCCCTACTCCTATGGAGAGGCATATAATATTGAGGGCATCGGTCTCTGAGAGAGCCCCCAGGGCTCGACCCAGGGTTATCATAATGCGCTTCTTGAATTTTAGGAGAAGACCCACGTTCTTATGAGAGCCGGAGCACTTAAAAACTTGCACCGGAATGGAGCTGCACTTGGCTTTTCAGACCAGACACCTGCCATACGTGAAAAACAGAAAGAATATATTGACATTAAAAGAAGCTATTTAGCAGGTGTGAAGTTTCGGATGCAACATCCTGCTACTCTGTGGTCAAGTTGCAAGCAGGGGACGGAGGTTTTGACAGCGAGGATGCTGGAGGAGGCTGAAAGTTGAACTTCCAGATCTGTTCAGGCGGCAACCTGAATCCTGACTCGGGACAAGTCCGTGGATGTGGCTGAACTCTGTTTTCCTAGTTATGATACTTTGGAATAAGATTCCTACTAATGATACAACACAATTTCACCTGAGGATTGTGGTGACTGAGACTATTGATTTAAAGCCTTAATGAAGGTGGAGTTATAAGTTGGGACCTCAGAAGAAGTATGAGAGGGGAGGAAGGAGCTTAAATAAAATTTTGATTTGCTGGTAAAGGGAATAGATACTTGTTTTGGGTTATTTAGAGGTTGGAGGGTCTAGAGAGTGCGCTCAGTGGCTGGCTCATCTCGTTCTCGACAATAGTTAGGAGGACGATCAGTGGATCGGGGTAGTGATAAAGGGTGGGGTTTGGGGGAGGGAGGAGAGAGAGTCCAAACTGCAGATTTTGAATGTTTTTTTTCTTTTTTTCCTTAGCGGGCAGCCGGGGCTGGGAGGTATGGGGTGTAATACATGAATATGTTTACGGTTAACATTTTATCCTGGAATGTCAAAGGCCTTAGAGGGAGGAAAAAGAGGCTATTGATTCTGAAATTTATTTCACAGATAGGGGCTCATATAGCTTTGCTGCAGGAGACACACCTCTTAAAAGAAGAGTTACTGCTTTTGAGAAGGCTTTGGGTAGGTCAAGATTTTGGAGAGGGGCATGCCAAAGCCTCAGGGGGCGTTGCTATCTTGATTGCAAAGAGCTGTCCGTTTACTCCTGTGCAATATAAAACCCGGGAGGATGCGCGGGGAGTTTTTGTCACGGGTACTATTATGGGGAGGCTAATAACAATAGCTTCTGTATACGGGCCAACTCCCCTAACCTGAATTTTTCTTCTCCTGAATTAGACCTCATCAGCTTCTCAGCTCACCCCTAATTATGGCAGGGATTGGAATCTTTGCTTTAGTAACTTGGTGGATAGGAACCCCTCTAAAAACGCCTTCTAAAGCACAGGTATCCTTGGCCAGATTTCTGAGAGGTAACTCTGACAGACCCCTTTTGGAAGTTTAAACAAAGAAATGGTATAATGACCTTTTATTCAGGGGTGCATAAAACTCAAACACGTATCATTTTTCTTGGTTAATCAGGAGGCCTTCGAGGGGTTAAGAAGCTGTTTACTCACAGTAGAATTTTGTCTGACCATTCTCCATTACAGATGTGTTGGATATTGGAGTCTGTTCCGACAAAATCGTTCAGGTGGAGATTGGATGAATCCCTTTTTTTAGAAGACAACATGTTATCTCATTTGGAGGAAACTCTTAAAGATATTATTGCGACCCAGATCCCTACCCTGGACAATAAGAACTTAGCATGGCCTACTTGTAAAGTCCTATATTCCAGTATAGCCCAGACCCTTTCCATTAGGAGGAATAAGTTGAGGAAAGCAAGGAGAATTCATTGAGGGTGCTATTAACTCACTCACCCCCCTTGAGGGATCTGGTGAGGAGGTGGATAGAGAACTTCGTGAACTGAGGGACGAGCTGACGGATATTATGTACGTCAAATTGGAGGCTTGGACTGAAAGGCTTCATGCTGAATACCTTTTGCAAGGGGACCTGCCCAGCAGGCTTCTTGCAAGCCGGGTTAGAGAGTGGGAAGCAGCTCGTACGATACCATACCTGGAATACCGGGGGGACCTGATCACAGACCCTCAGGATATGGCAGATGCTTTTGCCGACTATTTCACAGATTTATATCAGGGGCATCAGACAGCACTGAGGAAAGTGCGTGGGAATTTCTGGAGAGTATTGCATTACCTAGACTGGACCAAGAACAGGCCCAGGCCCTGGTAATACCTATAATGCAGGCTGAAATATGTGATGCAATTAACACTATGCCTAGGGACAAGACTCCAGGTCCAGATGGTCTTTCAGCTGGATTTTACAAAGCCCATCTGAAGAGTCTTTTACCTTTACTCCATGAGCTTTTCTCTGGTATTTTGTCTGAGGGAATCCCCCATTTGCGTTATATCAGGCTTATATTACACTTATTCTAAACCAGATAAGCCCGAGAATCACCAGGTAGTTATAGACCTATTGCCCTCTTGAACCAGGACATCAAATTGTTAACTAAAATATTGGCTAATAGAATTTTAAAGATAGCTCCTCGGATTATTAGCCAAGACCAGGTTGGTTTTATGCGGGCAGGGGGCTCATGATGCTTTATGTAAGCTTCACCATATCCTTGTGGAGGCCTCACCTCTTGTCTGGATATGGCCCTTTTCTCCTTGGATGCCGAGAAGGCCTTTGACCGGGTCTCCCATCCCTTTCTATTTGCCACCATGGAGAGGATGGCCTTCTCAGGGGTATTAGGAATCTTTATGCTATACCTACGGCCAGGGTCCTATGTAATGGTTTTTTGTCAAAGGAATTCCATCTGGATAATGGGACCAGACAGGGTTGCCCCCTCTCCCCAATTTTATTTAATATTTATCTGGAGCCTCTTTTGAGGGTGATTCAATCAGACCCTGAAATACGGGGGATTGAGGTTAAGGGTAGGGAACTGAAGTTTTCGGTTTTTGCAGACGATATTCTTCTGCATCTTTGCGACCCGGTGAAGAGTTTTGATAGGGTTCTGGAGATTATAAAGAGATTTTCGGTAGTTTCAAACTATAAGTTAAATTTAACCAAGACCCAGGTTCTCCCCCTTACCACACATGTATTTAAGGCAGATTTTGACCATCTTCACCTAAAATGGGCTCCAGATGGTATTGACTATTTGGGGATTCGGGTTACTCCTAATTTCCAGCAAGGTGCTGAAGCAAACCTGGACAAAATATTCGCAGCAGCTAGGGCTGATTTGGATAGGTGGAACAAACTTCCCTTAAATTCGACAGCTAGAATAGGATTAATTAAAATGAATCTATTACCTAGATTTTTATATCCTATATATTTGTCCCCCTATAATATTTCCAAGTCTTGGTTTATTAGAATACAAAACTTTTCTCCAACTTTTATGGAATTCCAAGCCTCAGGAGGAAACATGTGGTTTTGCAATTACCCTCTACTTCAGGGGGCTTGGAATTCAGATATCTTCCTATACTATGTTGTGGGCAATTATCGATAATGACACGATGGAATAGTACTCAGGAGGGAGAGGGCTATACGCCAACTTGGCTACATATTGAACAGCAAATTTTAAGAGATAAGGTATTTCTCCTGAGTCTTTGCTCTTTACTAATCCGGGATCCCTCCCTGATGTGGGTAAGGATTCCCCAATAGTTAAGACAGTCATGGCTTGGTGGGCTCTTTTGTCCCCACTTCGTAAGAAGCTTCAGAAGAGCTGTAGAGGTCAACCTATTTTAGGTAATCCGAACATGGCTATTGGTGGCCGACTTATTAGGGTCTCCTGGGCTCCACAGTTAGCTAATTGTGTTTGGTCAGACTTGATTCTAGACGATAAAGTCATGTTTCCGCCTCAATGTAGTGGTATTAATTTCTTCAAGAAGTTACAGATTACCAAAATGTTACAGAGAATGCAAAGGGATAATATTAGTCAAGAAGGGACTCCATTCACCTGGGATAATCTTAAGGGAATTAATTGCGCTCGAAAGCCTCTGTCAACAATGTATAAGGTGCTTCTCGATTTCCTCAGCAAGGAAGTCTCGGCGAACGTAGCCTACTGGGAGAAGAAGGATACCTTACGGAAGCGGACTGGGAGACAATATGGAAAAGTGTGGTCATATATCTATACCTAAATTCAGAACTATGCAATTTTTCATTTTTTTCTAATTTGTATTTCACCCGCCAAACTCTGTGCTAGGAAGCTTGGACAGACAGATCTATGTTTCAGGTGTGGTTTGAATTCGGGGATACATTACATATATTTTGGGACTGCCCTAGGATATACCCAATTTGGGTTTAATTAGCAGAATATGGACCCCTTCTAAATTATGTAGATTACATTTCACCGGAGGTCTGTATTTTGGGGATTTGACTCAGATCCCGGTTGCAGATTAAGTATCATATTGCCCTGATGTCCGCCTGGTTAAAAGCTTATGTGTTGAGGCACTGGAAAAGTGAATGCATTTATTCATATGACCGCTGGCTAGCGGATCTTATGAGAGGTACTAGGGAGGATTAAGCGCCACTTGTCTGGAATGGGAAAAAGGAATTTCTGATAAGAGGTGGCGAATTTTAGAGGCTGTCTACTCGACCCAGCTCTAGCCTCCTTGCCATCGGTCTGTCTGTCTAAGTGTAGCTTATTGAAGCGGTGGGTTTTATATTTTTATATTTTTTTATGACTGGTTGTTTATATTGGGAATACTCTAGTTTTCTCTATCTCTAGATCTAGAGATCTGTAGGTTTTTGAACTAATTTTCTTCTCTTTTTTTATTTTCCTGTAACATTGTACATTAATAAGATAGGACCTGGACTGCCAAGCAAGGGATTTTATTTTTATTTTTGGGGCTCTCTCTCTTCCTGGGACACAGCCAGGAACATCCTCCACTGGACTAGAGGGGTTTTGGGAATTATGGGATTGGTGGACTAATCCTAGTCTTTACACTTTGGGGTTCTTGTTTGTCGTTAATATCCAGTCCCAATTTACTACTTTTTGTTCTTTCTCCCTCAATGCGAGGAGTGGAGTTCTGGTTTTTCATGTCTGGATAGGAGGCGTTCTCTGCAGCTGTGATTGTATATTGTTTCTTGTACATAGTTCGCCTACTCAGTTATAGGGGTGGGCACCCGGCTCCCGGTTGGTATGTATAGGAGTGTTTGTATGTTTATGCAAAATACAATAAAGATACTCTTAAAAAAAAAAGAACTGTTTAGTGAGTATCTGAGCACATGGGGGTGCCAGAAGACTGGAGAAGGGCTCATGTGATCCCACTCCACAAGAGTGGTAACAGGGAGGAGACAGGGAACTACAGACCAGTCAGTCTTACCTCAGTAGTGGGCAAGATTATGGATACACTCCTTAAGGAAAGGATAGTGCAACACCTGAAATCCATAGGAGCACAGGATCCAAGACAGCATGGGTTTACAAAAGGAAGGGCCTGTCAAACTAATCTCATAGATTTCTTTGACTGGGTAACCAGAGTGGTGGACCAAGGGGGAGCAGTTGATGTTGCCTACCTTGACTTCAGCAAAGCTTTTGATACTGGTCCACATAGAAGATTGATTAATAAGCTGGGTAGGCTCTGGGTGGATCTGACATTGGTCAACTGGGTGGCAAACTGGTTGACGGGCAGAAAACAGAGAGTGGTGGTAAACGGTATACAGTCAAAAGAGATGCAAGTCACAAGTGGGGTAGCTCAGGGATCAGTCCTGGGCCCAGTCCTCTTCAATATCTTCATCAGTGACATTGCAGATGGACTGGAGAGTAAGGTTTGTCTGTTTGCAGATGACACCAAGATCTGCAACAGAGTAGATGATCCAGATGGGGTGGGCAGAATGAGAAGAGATCTGGATAAACTAGCAAAATGGTCAGAAGAGTGGCAACTGGGGTTTAACGCAAAGAAGTGCAAGATCATGCACATAGTGAAGAGAAACCCTGAAGCCACCTATAGGCTGGGAGGGGAGTTGCTGGCAGTCACAAGGGAGGAAAGAGACTTGGGCGTTATCATCACTGATGACCTGAAATCATCCAAGCAGACCTCTAAAGTAGTAGGTAAGGCTAGAGGGATGTTAGGGTGTATTAGTAGGGGTATCACAAGTCGGAAGAGGGAGGTAATAATTCCTCTTTACAAGACACTGGTTAGGCCCCATATGGAGTTCTGCATGCAGTACTGGAGGCCACACCTTCACAAGGACATTAACCAAATTGAGGCAGTCCAGAGAAGGGCAACCAAAATGTTACAGGGACTGCATCAGAAAACGTATGAGGACAGATTAACTGAACTCAATATGTATATTCTAGCGCAAAGGAGGGAGAGAGGTGATATGATTGAAACATTCAAACGCCTTAAGGGCATTAACAAGGTGAAAGAGTCTAACATGTATCAGTATAAGAAAAATAGCAGGACAAGAGGACACAGCATTAGATTAGAAGGAGGCCAATTAAGGGGTAATGTGAGGAAGTTCTTTTTCACAGAAAGGGTGGAGGATGCATGAACGGCCTACGTCAGGAAGTAGTGGATATGAATACAGTGCAGGGCTTCAGACAGGCATGGGATAGGCATAAGGGAGCAATACAGATGAGTATGAATAGATAGGCCATTGATAGAGCAAAGGCCAGTGGCACATTTATAAGGTAGAAAAAGAAATGGGTAGACTGGATGGACCTTGCGGTCCTTATCTGCCATCAACTTCTATGTTTCGTATAGGCACTGGGTCATAATGTCACAAGACATTATGCTGCAGCAATATACCATGCTGCCAATACAGCCCACTATATTACCAGTGGCATAAGTCTTTGTTTTGAGGTGGTCACTGCTCCCCTGCACCCCCTGTTATCCCCCAATTAAAATAACTAACTCCGGGGGGGGGGTGTTAACACTCAAATTCACACAAAGTACGAAAAATATTAAATATTCCATGCATCTCGGACTGGGAATCAAACACGGTCCACTGATGCACTGTCTCCTTGCTGCCTGTGGCTCATCCCATCGAGCCATGGCAGCTGCTCGGCAGTCCCCATCCCAGCAGGATTCTTATCCTGTACCAGGAAGAGTGAGGGTGCACCACCGTACATACATTCTTTCCACGGTTTTGCTACATCTCGCTCTTCCCTATCATGCTGTTCCTGTTATGTGATTATGTTGTGTGCTGTAAAGCATACAACATATTGACCAGGTAGGTGCCATATACATCATTTCAATGTGACAAGTTTTTGCACTTCAAAATTTCTCCTTTGTTGGGTATCTAGCCTCTCTGATGTTTGTATGAATTATACATCTGTTACTGTCTATTTTTTTTATTTAAAATTTATTGAAAACATTTCTTCTATTTTTCCACCTCTACATACACATGGCAGATGTACATGAACATAAACATAATACATAAGACATCCGATTCATATGGAGTCTGCCTCCGCCATCCCAACTATCCCTCCCCCATCCCTCCATCCCACTCTACCCATCTTGAGCACAGAAATTCCATCACAAAACATCATTAGCACTATTCAAGTCCCTGGTTAGCCAATTGCACATAAAAGCTTTATAACCGAATTACCCTTATTGTAAAGAGTATAAGGTGTATAAGGGATCCCAGATTTTCTTGAATTGTCCCATTCTGTTATTAAGGCTGGCAACAGCCTTTTCTGTGCGAAGATTTGCCAAAAGTTTGGACAGCCAGTCATTATAGGTAATCTCCTGCTGGTCAATTCAATGTCTTAATATAAGTTTTTTGACTGACATGGCTATGAGGGTTATATGATATTTGCGAACACGCACTTTAACCTCAGAGAGATCACCCATAATGCACACTGCAGGTCTAAACAGATCTTTTAGCCCCAGCAGGGGATCCGTTGACTGCTTAATGGTAGTCCATAGGGGAGACACTTTGGGAGTCTGGGACAGGACCAAAATACATGAAGTAATGTCCTTCCTCCAGTAAACACCTGGGGCATGTCGGGAAGGCTTTAGACCCAATTTGAATAACCGAGATGGTGAATATTATGCATTATGCAGGATATACAATTGCATTAATCTAAGCCTGTCTTGAGTCACAAACTTATGGCAGTTGTACCATAGTTTCAGCCAATCTATACTATGATTTGGGAACAGGGATTCCCACATATCGGTGGGCCCGAAGCAGTCGGGAAATTTCCAGTTATGGATTGCACTGTAAATTGCCGAGACTGCGCCCGGACAACCTCTGAACTTTGAGAGTTCTTGACAAAAAGGAATACAGTTCACTGATTGGGGATTTCTTTTTTTTTTTTTTAATTATACTTTTTGCACCCCCCTCCTCTCCCGCCGTATCATCCGCCCAGTCACGGACCCCTCGGCTGCGGCATCCCCACATAAGCCGTACTCCCGGGACCCCCTGGATTACCCCAGGGCGGAGACGTGGCACCCACCTCCTTAGGTGCCACGAACGATGGGATAGGGCGGGAGTCGGCCTGGGGAGCCGATAGCAGCCCGAGAGTCGGGCATCATTGAGGCAGTGGGAAGAAGGCTTAGATTTTCTCCCCTTAGAGGGGCGGGAATGTGCAATGACGCCTGCGTCCGCCCCGCTCCTTGGTAAGCTTGTTGTCCCGTATGCTGAGGTACTCCTGGCCTCCACCAGGTGTCCCCCATGCATCGGTGACACCCCTCGCCCTCCCCCCGGAGAAGGAGAGCAGTCGTGGGACGCCGATCTCTCCCCGACCGGCTCTCCAATGACCTGAGTCCGCCTCAAACCCAGGTCGCCGGCATCAAGTGGAAATAACCACTGCGCCATGTACTGGCTATTGATTGAGGATTTCTACCGAGAACTTTTATTAATGAATGTCGAACTGCAAAGAGTTGGAAAATGTATTTATTAGGAATCCCCAGACAGATTATTAGATCCTTGGCGGAAACCAATCACCTCTGTCCATAATAAAGTTGGTAATTTGCATGCCTTGTAAACCAGGTAGCCAATCTGAGGGAATGAGTTTACCATCTATTTAAAATTGAGGATTTCCCAGTATAGGTTGATTGAGATCTCTGCCAACTGTCTATTTTTGGTGACGCACCTGTAATTCTTTTTCATTTCTCTAGCTATTTATTTTCATATGGATGTTTTTAGTTCACATGATTTCTACAAACTGAGTCACAATTATTGTTTTTGATGTTTATTTACTGTACTATGGGTGTCCATGGAAATGGTTTCTGTAAAGATGGCTACTCATTTTATGAGATGATGATGATGTGTGTACTCCTAATGTTAAGCAAATACTTGGATGTGTTTTAAGATAATGAGGGTGTGTACATAACCAGGATACTATTTAAATGCATGTCTATCAACCTATAGCAATGCCCCCTTAAGAAGGGACTCTCTAAGACCCAAAGTGCTGGGGTTTATGGTGCTGCACTTTTTTTTTTTTACTTTCTATTTATGCCCACTTCCATCACTACAGCCAGCCTTCCCTTCTGAGTCCGCTAAGGTGTCCTACGGCTCTTGCCAGATTCCAGGTACCAGTGGTCCCACACTCCCATTCTGCCTCAGTTTACCCCAGGGCAAGGGAATGAGTGAGCTCCCATCTCCCTTCTACTGTAACCCATGTCAGGTTGATGACCGTGGGTTCCTGGATCGGGTCCTTGCTTAGTGACCAGGGGCTCATCATCTGGCCTGGCCTTGGATGTGGGACCATTTTCCCATTTCTATACTCCCCCCAGATGTCAGCCCACAAGGTGTTCACGGGAGCATGGGTATATGGAGGCATTTCTAAACTGCTCCCAGAGCCTGGCCAGTATCTTCCCCCATTACGGCACTCCCAGGCTGCACCTCCAGCCATGGTTACCCAGGTGGCAGCATAGCAGTGGGGATAACAGCCCCCCACCCGAGAGGAGGAGAGCATCCTCTGGGATGCTTAGTTCCCACCCCATCTTCGATGGCCCAACTCCATTCCTGAACCCTGGCCACGAGTATCATGAACAGTAATGCTACTGCTGTGCTGAAGAGCTGCCTGGTGTTGCCCTTTCATGTTGAATAAACCGTAAGTGAGCAACAGTAGATCTGTGTCTTGTATGTTCACTGACTGTGTGTGGTTGTCTGTGCTTTTGCATCAGACTGTGTCCACCTTCAAAACGAGATACCACATCCACCTCCTTAGTTCATCAGCATGTTCCTGTGCCTAGCTTACTTACTTGATCCTGGTCATGTGTAATCTCTATTCTAACTGTATGCTTACTTGCTGTGCTTCATTGCTCATATAGTTACATTGATACATAGACACTGTCAGCAGATAAGGGCCTACGGCCCACCCAGTTTGCCCATTTGAGCTTGTAAGTTCACTTTGTTTTCCTAGAAGTCTATTGCTCCTTACCCCTGACCTCCAGAATTTCCTTATGTCTGTCCCATTCATTCTCAAATCCTGTGATTGTTTTAGCCTCCACTACTTCCTCTGGCAGGGTGTTCCACTTGTCCACCACCCGTTCTGTGAAGAAATTCTTCCTCACGTTTCCTCTGAATCGCCCTCCCTGCCTATTGTTATGTAGTGTTTTGCTATTCGAGTCATGTTTGTCAAGAATGGTTTTCATATGTTTGCCAAGGCTCCTGTGTCTTGCAGTCTGTATGTATGTGTGTGTGTATATATATATATATATATATATATATATTTATACAGTCTGAGTACTCTCTTTTTTAAAATGCCTTTTGAATTGTACATGCCTGTTGTTGACTCTAACCCTTTGTAACCTCTAGAGTGGTGCCTGAAAAGAGGGATTTATTTACCTAGTCAGTGCACCTCCCTGGTTAACAAAAACTAACTAAATAAATAAACCACACACTTCGGGGTATTGGTTGTGCTGATTTTACTACACTTTCAGAGGCTGATGACACTCAGCCTGTTATTTAATGCTTTACTATGCCCCTAACTGTGTGTTAAAACCAGTACAACCAACACCCAGTCATGTCTGATTGCTTACTCATACACAACAAACCTCACACAACAACATATTTTACCTTTACCTCCATGCACAGCAAGATTTTACTAATATGCTACAGGGACCTTTGTTTTTTAGGATATTTGCAATGTATGTGTGTAATACATTATGTTGATGTTCTTTGGATTATGTATATGTATTTTGTATTATGCTGATTACATTTTTTTTATAAAATGTAATTGATAAAAAATATACTACATGGATATATTGAGAATGTAGGTTCAAATACACAGTAAGGTCAAATTATACACTATAACACAATTGTTTTACTCTGAGACTAAAGGGGACACGAAACAATTCTGTCACTCTGAACAGGAGGTGGTACAAAGCAAAATTGTGTTGCTCTGAGACGGAAATAGACGATAGCACAGTTTTGTCACTCTGAAACTGAAGCCAACACTACACAATTGTGTCAAGTCTGAGACTGGAATGTATACAACCCAACTTGTGTTAGACTGACACCAAAGCGGACACATAATACAATTGTGTTAACCCCGACAGTGACGTTGACACATAGCACAACTGTAGAAAAAAATAAAACAGGGAGGACTCTGACTGTCCTTCAGTTTGATTTTCAGTTTGTAAAAGAAAAGAAACATAAAGACTAAATAAGTATGTGATGCTGGAGCAGTAGGGGAAACTCCGACTTAGCAGGTATTGTGATGCGTATAATGCTCTAGTGGTGAGATACTGCACTAACAGAGCCCTCTGGCATTGAAGAATGATAACAGAAATAGCTTTCTCCAGTACTTCTGAGATGCTGATGTTACTCTTACAGCTAATGGGAATTTTAAGTTGCTTTAGTTGAATGGTTAAATCTGCTTCCTTTGGGACTTGGGTCCCTGGTTTTACTCTAAACTAAGGCTAGAGGAAAGACCACCCAAGTGAAACACTAGACATGGCACTTTCCCACTCTGAAGATCCCCGAAAACTTTGGGCCAGATTTTCAAATGATCGAGACTGCCACAAGCCCTTGGTGCACTAAAGAAATAGCACACTTGAGTTGGAGCAATGTAAAGGGATTTTCTATCTCTTGCCGCAACTGATGCTTGCTAGAGCATCTTTTTGTCGTCTAACTTGCATCAATAACATGGGACAATTTCAACGGTGCTTGCGCCTGAGATTTGGTACAGGCTGCTGTAAAGCAGGTAAACTGTTGCAGCTGCACCTAAGATTGTAAAATCAGATGCATTTGTGGCAGTTGGGAATGCCGTAGCTGTGGCAGTGCAAGGGTTTGGTGCAGGGCTTGATGCAATCCCTGCACCACCCTTTGAAAACCCGTCCCTTTGTCTAGATGTAAAAAACATTACGCTTGGGCATTGAGAATCTAAGCATAAGTATTTGCTTCAATGGATCCATCAGAGTATCAAAGAGGGTTTCGGACCCAGCACTGTTTGCCCTTTTCCCTTTTCTGTGTTGACATGTGCCATCTTGATGGCCTGGGTCATGCCTGAAAAAGATCCCTGGGACCAGTGTACATAACCTGTTATCAAATAAACCAACAAAGGCAATAGGGTTCTTAGCCTGTTCTAACAAACTCAGTGTAAGCTTGTAACCATGGTGAACCAGACCATTCATGGTAAACAGCATCACTTCCTATTGTCCACCTTTACTGTGTCCCAGAGGATTCCAATCCCAAGAAGAATCCTCATATTTACTCCCAGTATAGTCTCCCTTTTCTGTTCAAATTGTTTAAAATCATTGGGCCCTAGAGGGCTTCGGTCCCACCCACTCCCTCAAGTATAGCACCAACACACTTTCCTGTGGAGCTCTTTGTGTCACTGGGACACAACCAGTAGAGCAGTTGCCTAAGGGAATAAAAGAACTATGCTTTAAAAAAAACTGTGAAAGTTATGAGCTAAACATGTTGGTACGTGTATGATGTCTGTAATTTACAGGAATAGTTCTTTCTGAAGAACTAGACTACAACATTGAGTGGAAATATGCCAAGATCAATACCGTGCAGAAAAAGGCTCCAAACTCATTCATTTACTATGTGTTTACTATTTTATACCCTTTGATGTATTCATTTTAAACAAAGAGTGCAGTAATATTTATCGAATGAATACACATCTTTAACAGACCATCCCATTATGCATAATGGACAGTTACCATGTGAGGATAAGATTTCTGTCATCACTTTGCAATTTATTATACCACATATTCATTACCTTCTTGGAGTCATATTTATTTACTCTGATGCATATCAAGCAGAACCCTCCCCACAATGCAGCTCAAAATCATGTGCACGATGCCCTCTGCTGATGCTGTTTTGCCAGTGAATGGCCATCGGCCAATGCTGCCTAATGTCAACTGAGTACATCCCTCTAGCCAAGCAAACTGAGTATGCAGATTATCACATTATGCTCTGTTTAACTTCTCAGTGGGAGAGGGGGTTCAGTTACAGGCCTTTTCAAATTGGATTTAAATAAACTTGTAGGATCAAGAGAGGACGTGGAGTAGTAAATACCATTTGACCATTGGGACAACATAAATTCTCTATTTTATCTACAAGCACCTTAGTAAGGTGTGCAAGGGTGTTGTGCTGTTGGAGGTGACATGCTATCCATAGAATTCTGACCATGGTGTATAGAGGATATTTTA
The DNA here is from genome assembly GCA_016271365.2 of Neoceratodus forsteri. NCBI lineage: Eukaryota > Metazoa > Chordata > Ceratodontiformes > Ceratodontidae > Neoceratodus > Neoceratodus forsteri. The sequence continues at coordinate 744,637,199 of CM028137.1, forward strand.
CTATATTGTTGGAAACTATGTACTCCATCTGCTGACACCCCAGCATGGTGTTTAGAAGGCTCTGTACAGTTAGAGATTACCTACTCCATAAACTGACAGCCCCTCATGGTGTGTAGGATGTGATGTGATGTTGAGCATATACCACTTGTTGACACCCTAGCATGGTAAATAGGGTATGTAGTGTTTTTGGAAGTGACAAGCTCCTTCTACGGACGTCTGAAGATGGAGAAGGCCCTGTTGAGCTGTTAGAGGTGATATTCCATTTTTCAGCACCCAACTATTGTGTGTAAATGGCAATATGTTGTTGGGGGTGAAACACAATCCATCTACCAACACCACAGTGTTGTGTGTAGGGGATGCAGCAGGATGTGGCATGCTCCATTAGCTGACACCACAATATGGTGTTTAGGAAATCTGTGCAGTTGGAGATGACACACACCATCTACTAACACCCTAACATGATGTGAAGGAATGCATTAGTGATGTATGCATGTAGAGGTACTATACTGTTAGAGGTATGTATGTATTCCATGAGGACTCTGGGGGCAATATACTGTTTCCTGTGTGTACTGTAAGTGTGTGGAAGTACTTTACTTTTGGAGGTATGATGGGACACATTTCTGTTGGGGGGTGTATGGGACACTTAACTCTTGGAATTCTGTTTAACACTTTGCTGCTGGTGACCCGTTGGGGCTCTGCATTGTGGGGACAGTGCTGTGGCACTGGAGTGCTGGAGGTGTGCTGGGGCACTGTACTGTTTGGGTTGTGTCTGGGACACTTTTCTGTCGGAGGAGTGTTTCGGCACTTTATTATGGAGGTGTGCTTAAAACATTACTGCTGGTAATTTGTTGGGGCACTGCACTGTTGTAACTGTTATGGCACTGTAGTGTTGGTGATGTACTGGTGCACTTTACTGTTGTAGTTTTGTTTAGCAGTGTACTGCAGGTGATCTGTTGAGCCACTGCACTGTTGGAAGCATGTTGTTGTGTTGGAGGTGTGTTGGATGACATTACTGTTGGGGTTGTGTCTGGAGTACATCTCTGTTGGGGATGTTTTGGAGCAGTTTACTGTTGGAGTTGTGTTTAACGACTTACTGTAGGCGATATGTTGAGGAACTGCACTATTGGAAGCATGCTTTGGCACTATATTGCGAAAGGTGGGTTGGAGCACTTTACTGTTGGGGTTGTGTCTGGGGCACTTCTCTGCTGCAGGTCTGTTGCAGCAATTTACTGCTGGAGGTGTGTTGGAACTGTACTGCCTCAATCAAGGGGGCATTCTCGAGGCAACAAAGTCATGCAAGGGAATTGTTACAAAATGAAACACATATAAGAGACCAATACAGTTCCTTGAAAGGGGCAGGGATCCTGTGAGAGCCAAGAAAAAGGCTTTCATCAGGTACATGGAAAAGCAGGAGGAGGAGGAATTGAAAGAGTATGAAATGAGAACTAGGGATGCTAAGAGGATGGTCAGGGAGGCAAAGGCAGCCATGGATCTGCGTATTGTGGAGGTGACCAAGGGTTGGAGAAAACAATTCTTCAGATATATTAAGGAGAAGAGGTAACAGGGGAGGGTTATTGTTAGGCTACAAGAAGGGAGAGAGTTATAGAGTAAGATGAACAAAAGCAGCTACCCTTAATGATTACTTCTGCTCTTTCTTCACAAGGGAAGACAGCGGACCTCTGTCTGAAAGGAACATTGAGGTACAGCAGCTGTCAGGGACATTCCTGAAAAGAAGCAGCCAGTCTTTAACAGAGAAAGGGTCCAAAAGGGACTAGAAGCCCTAAAGGTAGATAAGGCCCCAGGGCTGAATAGCATGCACCCAAGAGTCCTCAAGGAATTGGCAGCAGAACTTGCTGAACCCCTAGTAAGGCTATTCAGTAACTCAGTTTAGACAGAGGTAGTTCTGAAAGACTGGAGGGTAGAAGCATAGTCCCACTACAGAACGGGGGAAGAACTAGGAGCAACTGTGGAATTATAGACCTGTTAGCCTTACCTCTGTAGTGGGAAAACTGATGGAGTTACTGGTCAAAGATGAACTTGTGAACTACCTGGACAGCATTGGGCTACAGGATAGTAAACAGCATGGCTTTGTGGCAGGGAGGTCTTGCCAGGTCAATCTGGTGGTATTCTTTAAAATACAAAATCACACATGCCCACACAATGCAAAGCATCATGGGCTGCATATGCAAATCACCACAGAATGTTGTGCTGGTCCAACTTTAAGCAGAATTGCATGGTGCCGAAGGGCCTCTCACACAGTTTGCAAAGGGTGCTAACAGAAGACATAGACACGTGTTTCGTCCTACCAGGACTCATCAGTATGCCTCATCTGTTTGACACCCCAGTGGAATGGACCAGCTACCCTAAGACAGTGTGTCTTGGATATGTTGTGGTGAACCCATTAAAATAAAAACTATTTAAAAGACAAAGAACCTCTGTGCACAAACACTGAGGCAAGGGTTACCCCAAAGAGCATTTGGCTGGGAAGCCAAGTTTCAAGAAAATACCAAATCACACATGCCCACACAATGCAAAGCATCATGGGCTGCATATGCAAATCACCACATACGCAAATACCACTTTGTGGTAACCCTTGCCTCAGTGTTTGCGCACAGAGGTTCTTAGTATTCTTTAACTGGGTAATTGCCACACAGATGATTGGTAATGAAGCAGGAGGACCTGGGCATGTCTAGGGACATGGTTAGATGGTTGGGAAACTTGTTGACAGAGAGACAGTAGAGGATGGTGATAAATATGATCAAATCAGAAGAGAGGGAGGTCACAAAAAGGGTGCCGCAGGAATTTGTCCTGTGTCCTGCCCTCTTCAATATGTTCGTCAACGACATTAGAGAGGGCCTCCAGAGCAAGTTGTGTCTTTTTGCAGGTGGCACAAAACTTTGTGGTACAGTAGATAGCAATGAAGGGAGATGCAGAAATAGCTACAAAAGCTAATGATGTAGTCTACGGTTTGACAGTTACAATTCAATGTCAAAAAGTGCAAGTTAATGCACCTAGGGAACAAAATCCCCAGGAAAGAGTACTGGAAGGGAGAGGTAAAACTGAGCACTGCAGCAGAAGAAAGAGGCCTGGGGTCATCATTAATGACTCCCACAAACAATTAAGCCAGTGTAGCAAGGCATATAGTAAGGTTAATAGGATGCTGGGGTGGATTGGAAGAGGTATTGCTAGCAGGAAAAAAGGAGTTATTACTACCTCTATATAGGTCACCAGTGAGGCCACACTTGAAATATGGAGTTCAGTTTTGGATTCCTCACCTGATTTAAATCATGATCAAACACAGGAATGAGTTTTATGAATATTCATGAGCACTTTGAGCATTGTGCATGTGTATTTTCACTTCTCTGAGGTTTAGTGGTGTTGAATATGTAAATTTATTGTGTATATTGTGTATAAATTATGCTATTGTATTGTTGCTCACTCCCCCTGATGAAGCCCTGTATGTAGGGCACTACGCAGGGTCATCCTGTGTCACCATTATGGTTCTTCTTGCTAAATAAATCTTTAATTCACATCTGATGAGTCCTGCATCTTTTTTTTTTCTTCTCACCTAAGGAAGGACAGGGGCAAGCAGGAGACCATGTAGCACAAGGAGACCAAGATGATTCAGGGCTGAAACAGCATATCTTGCATGGATCGTTTTAAGGCACTGAACATGTACTCACTGGAGACCAGATGAGAGAGGGGGGATGTGATAGAGACCTTCAAGTTCCTGAAGGGAATAAACAAGGTGAACTGCGGGGAGGCCATGAGGGAAAACTTGGGGGGGGGGAGGTTTAAGAGGGGTGCGAGGAAGTTCTGTTTTATGGGGAAAAAAGACCTCCTCTTTCACCATTCTTGTCTCCCCTCCCAGGCTTCCTTACCTTAAGGCTGCTGCATCTTGCTGGGGGGTTCCCTCCATTTGGCTATGCTAGAGTTTATACTAGTCCCACTGTGTGCTGCTTTCTGCTACTGCTGGTGGCACTTGACAACTGGACGTTGCAGTAACTGAGCAGGGTCCTGTTTCCCCAAAAAAAGTAGGTGCCAATAGCTTGTCTGATCCCATGAATCCTGAATATTACAGTGTAGTACAAAGAAGAGAGACCCCCCAACCCAGCTACCTGCCACCAACCACCGACACCATATGCCTGAAACCAAGTCTGCCCACCTCCCAGTCCCCCAGTAGCCAGCTTAGACCTGCTCCCAAGTCTAACCCAGACCAATCCATTCCCATACTGAAGAGTTCCCTTTCACTTTCAATTTCCATTTCAGCTGAGCCCACCTGCTGCCACCTCAGTACTCCCTGAGTCACCTGTGAAAATTAACTGAGAAGGTGGCTGACCTGAACAAAACCCTGGACTATCCATCAGAATTCTTACTAAATACAGCATCTGTTATAGTAGCTGAATCCCAGGGATTTGTTCAGGTCAGCAACCTGTGCAGTTACTTTTCCCAGCTGGCTTAGAGGGCTTGATTGATATCGGTTGTCTCAGTCAGATAGAAACTGGAAAGGGAATCTTGTTTAGTATAGGTACCAATCAGTCTGGATCAGATTTGTGAGTGGAGCTGAGCTTGCTACTAGCTGCAGGGGAGTTGGTGGTGGATGCACTTTGGCAGCAGGTGTATGGTATCAGTGGTCAATGGCAGGTTGTTGGGGAGGGGTCTTCTTTCTTTGCTGCTGGAGCATTTTTCATTCCAAAAGGCAAAACAAAGAATTCATATATTCCAAAGTGTGTGACAGCAGTGGTCCACTCCTGGGTCTCATTTATTTATGGCAACTGCCAGTACCTATTAGTCAGACCAGTGGTTGTGAGGTACTTGGCAGCCCCTAGGCATTCCATGATTTCCTTGGTTCTTGGCACAACGTATGCATCTGTCACTGTGATGGCGATGGGATTCAGTTTGCAGCAATCCACGCAGATCTGGGTCTGCCCATCCTTTTTTTAGGGATAAAGACTACTAGGAAATCCCAATGGCTTTTAAATTCATGTATCACTCTCAGTTGTCTCATCTCTGCTATCTCATTGCAGATCCTCCATATCCTTTGCTGGAGAATATTGCTGCCAAAACCAACTTGTCTTGGGCATGGTATGACATGAACATATTAACACGATAGGTTCAGTTCATGTGGGTTTGGCCTGCTGGCAGTCTGTGCATGTAATTCAGATCATTTAGTTTCTCAGGCAGAACAAAAAATACCCTCTCAGGCACAGTACAATTAGTTGTGTCTCACCGAAATAAATACCATTACTCTCTGCCCAGCCTGCTATAAATAAATACCATTACTCTCTGCCCAACCTGCTATGTTTGAGCTCTCTCACTTGAATTTCTGCTTTCTGCTTGCTCAGGGCTGATAGGAGATTCTCCTGAGCAATGTCCATGCACCCATTAACCTTTTGCTGCAGCTTAGTACATACTCCACAAAGTTCTCCTTGCTTGTGGGGTGCTTCTTACTCCATTCCTTCTTGACCAAATCTAGTGAACTCAACGTGTATGCATAGATTTGTTCAAAGGGTAAAAATTCTATGGATTCCTAGGGCACATACCTGTAGGTAAATAGCAAGTGGGGCAAATATTTGTCCCATTCTCGGAAGTGTTTGTCTGCAAAGGTGGAAAGCATACATTTTAGCATGGAGTTAAAATGTTTGCACAAGCCATTACCCAGTGGATAGCATGGCAAAATCTTTAGCTGTCTCAGCTTGCGCTTCTCCTAGAAGGTAATTCTCTGTGTGGACATAAAGTTTGTACCCCTGTATGAAAACAATTTCCTTGGGGACCACACTCTACAAAAAAATTCCCAGAAGTACATCTACCACCTCTTTAGTTTCCACAGAAGGCAAAATTGCTTTAGGGTATCTAGTTGCAAAATCTGCAACTTTCAAAATAAATATTTTCTCTGTCCTGCTGGAGTTAAGAACTCCATAAGAACAACAGCCAGTCTCTTAAATGGCTCGTCTGTGATGGGCAATATTAAAAGAAGAGATGTCTCCTTCCCTCCTACCTCATTTGTTTTCTGGCATGCTAAACAGGGTTGGCAATAGTGTGCCACATCTGGGTAGCTGATGGGCAAGTGAAAGTCAGGTTTCCGGCTAGTGGAGATTCCTCATTGCAATTATTGATCTAGGCTAACTCCCTTATTTTATTCTGACTTGGATCATTCTTCTGAACTTGTATTATTATACATCTTGACACACTGCCCAGCCCGCCAAGTGTCTATATGCCTTGCTGATCACTCCCTAAGATGTCAGCCTGCAGAGGCTTAAGATTCTCTGGCATTTTTGGTCCCCTGGCTGCTGTATTGTTAACCTTCTTAGCCGGCTACTATAGGAAGCTTCCTGAGCCACTGACAATCCACCCAGTGCACATCATGTGCTTCCATAGTACACCAGTGGTGAAACTTTTGGGGACCCCAATTGTGTTCCTAACATACCAGCTGCCCCCTAACTTCCTAGCTGTAAGTAAACTTCCAAATTATTTTCCTCTACCTCACTCCTTGTTCTTTTTTATCATTAGCCAGCCTTCTCTTGCTGTATTGGAAAGGCATCCTCACAGTTTACTGCCACTCTCTGTGGCTGTGGTTATCTTCCTAGCGCTCTGACCATGCCCCCTCCTCACAACAAGTAGGCTCACTCTGCAGATGTCATGTAGTCGTGTGCTGTTATGATCACCCCTACCTTCCTCTCACAGCCTGTATTCTAGCTCTGCACCTGAGGTAGTCTTACGTACATTTGTTTATGCTTCTGTCTTGCACTCTTGTTTTGTGCAGGACAGAAAAAATGGAACGTCGGCATCTGCAGTCTCCCCTCCTGTAATTCTCGGTGTTTGACCCCTTGTGGCAACACGGGCAATATTTCCAGAAGGGTCAAGATCATTGCCCAGAATGGCATCAAAAGGCAGGTCTAAAAGCATCTCTGTTTCTAGCAATCCTTCAAACCCTTCCCATATTAGAGGATGGTAACCACCACTGTGGCCCCTGTAACTGATCTAATCCTATCAATCTCGCCTGCCAGAATTTGACTCTTTATCAGAAGTGACAGATTAACTAGTGGCATGCTTGCTTTGTTATCATGAAGGCCTGTGGTTGAGGTACCATTTAGTCAGAGATGACAGTCCAGACGGTGAATGATCATTCATAAATTTGGATTGGTTGTACGGTATGAGCTGCACGCCCATTGGCTGTAGCTCTGCAATACCGGGCGGCAGCCCTACCGACAGTCGGTCGGCGGGCGGCGGGGCGGCAGGCGGGCGGATGCTGTCGCCACCGCCGCGGGGAGCGGGTGGAGGGGCTTCGTGGTGGGTAGGGGGACACTAGACACCAGGGAGATGTTTGGGGGTTCTGTTAGACATTCTGCCCGCGATCGGGCTTTACGGGTCCACTGGACCACCAGGGAGTTATTCGGGTGTGGGGAGGGTTACATTCTGCCCGCGATCGAGCACTGGGGGTTATGCAGGTTCTGCCATGATCGGGCACTGGGGTTTATGCAGGTTCTGCCGCGATCGGGCACTGGGGGCGATATGTACGGATTCTGCCCACGATCGGGCTATGGGTGATGTGTGTGGGGGGCGACAGACGGATTCTGCCCGCGATCGGGCTATGGGTGATGTGTGGGGGCGATATGTACGGATTCTGCCCGCGATCGGGCTATGGGTGATGTGTGTGGGGGGGCGACATGTACGGATTCTGCCCGCGATCAGGCTATGGGTGATGTGTGGGGGGGGTCATGTAACTGTGATGCCCGCGATCGGGCTGCATTGTGCGTCGGTCCCCGACGGCTGCTGCCTGGCAGGGTAGCCAGGAGCAAGTCCTCGGGGATCGGCGCACCTACATGCAAATGGCATGCAAATGGGGCCATAAAGAGATGCAAATGGCCCCCCCTGCGCCTTGCATAAATTATGGCCCCATTTGCATGTCACCTTTTGAATATCGGAAATTTGCGCATGGCGCAATGGTACTTGCGCCACCGCAAGTTGAATGCTCAACTCTGGCAACTTGCGGTGGCGCAAGTTCCACTGCGCCATGCGCAAGTGCTGTGGCTCGGGGGCGATATTCAAAGGAGTTGCTCAACAGCGCAACTCCTTTGAATATCACCCCGGCCCCACCCCTGTGCAACTATTTTGAGCAGCGCAAGGGCTTGCGCCTCAGACTGGCACAGTTTGAATATCTGGGCCTCTGTGTTCTTACTTTGAGCATTATGGGTGGAGCAGAGAGGTGGACCGAAGCAGCTAAAATGATTTTAAACACACTGTGTTTATGCACAATTATTGCTCGCCATTTTGCTGCATGCTGGTCCAGTTCTTTGCCATGACATAGCAGTCACCACAGAAAATGCTGATGTTTCTGATGCTGGTGCATCTTCTTCAGAGCTTTGAATTGCAGCAAGAAAGCAACACTGAACTATGAGACAAAGTTTCCTCAAGTGTAATGTCTGAGGCCAATGTTTCCTGCATGTCCTTAGGAAGAATTGGCACATCCAAATCTTGTAGAAAGTCACCATTTTTAACAGCAGGAGCAGGAGTACTGTATCATACTGGGCTTCCAAATAATTTTGGGAGATGTAAAATTTCCTGAGGGTCACTTTGAGCAATTTTGCGAAAAGGATCATAAACTGCTTCCAAATGAGTATTTTGTACTCGCTTCTTGCACCCTTTAAAGATATCCAAATCCAGCTTCTGGCCTTGTGTGCCATATTGGGCCTCCATTTTCAAGGATTCTGCCCTGTCATACTGGTATGAGATCATTTCAGTCCTTATATGGTCTATGTCCTTTTTGAAATCCATTTTTTTGTTCATTGACCTGGGAGATCAAGACAAATAAATTTAGTCTTAGTCTAAGATACTTAAAATATTTTGACTGGCTTTATTGTTCAGCCGATTTTAGAAAAAATTGTTTAAAATCAGATTTAGAATCCTGCCACCAATCCACAATACAGTCATATGCCTAAATAATTGAGACCCATGCTTTAATAAGCTCTGTACAATGGAGGTCAATAGTAGCGTCCAACAATAACTTGTTGTTTACTTTCCACCTAGACCTCGGGGGGCATTGTATTAGTTTTTAAGGTGCAGAACAGAGACACCACCAAATGATCAGATGTCTCACAAGGAATAGCAATAGCTTTGTGCACTGTTATATGTTGAGGAAGAAATAGGTACTCAATACAGGTGGCTAAAGTGCCTCCGACATAGGTTTTAGTAAAGCCTTCAGGGTTCTTTTCCAGAAATCCATCTTTTAACCCTTCAGTGTTAATGATGGAGTTCAAGCAATTTATATAATTTCTTAGTATTTCCCCCTTTGTCTTGTGAAGAGAGACCGTAATTGAAATCTCCCCCAAAGATAATATAGTTATTTATGTGGAGGTAAGACTGGACCTGTTTAAACAATGCAGAACATGAAGCAATGCTCTGTGGGGCATATACAGTACAATTAGCAATCTAAATTTAGCTGAGGTGAACTGTATATCTATTACAATAGCTTGGCCAGGGCAAATGTCTACTATTTTCTTTACCCCAGAGTTGAACCCTTTGAACAGAATGTCAACCACATCACAAATATCAATACCCTGTGACCAGTAGGAGGCGCCAACTGTCCAGGTTTGCTGTGTTTGGGATATTTCATGAAGTGTTTTAATTCTAGTGTCCTGCAAAAAAAGGATATTATTTGGTAAATCCTTTAAAAATTGTAAAGTAGTCAGCCTTTTATTTATTTATTTATTTATTTATTTATCAATGATCTAGGAATTACAACCCTTTGAGTCAGAGACTCATTTGCAAAGGCTCCACGTCATACATAAATGAGGACAGGTACATAGTATAACACAATACAGAATACAGACTACTGCTCTACTACAGAATACAACACTAAATTACAGAGGCAGAAGATATATAATACATACATAAGGCAACACCAAAGGTGTGAATATTTGAGGCATATATTGGAGACACAAAAACATAGACTGCAGAAAAATTTTAGATTTTTTGAGGAGTTGTTTTTTTTGGGGTTTTTTTTAGCAGTCACAGTGGGAGTTGGACATAATGTGGCTCAGCAGCTCAGGTTTAAAAGGACCTAGTCTGGGAATAGATAAGATAGAGTCAGGGACTGAGTTCATCCAGAGTGGGGCCCTGTAGCAAAAGGACCTTTGGCCAGTAGTAGTCTTCACAAAGGGGACAAGGAATGCTGTAGTGTCAGAATGTCTAGTGGAGCAAGTAGGCAGAATCTTTTGGAGGAGTGGGAGACAGCCAGGGGGGGCTAGACCCAATTGGATTTTTTGGCCAGCAAGCAGGTCTGGTAGAACAGTCACATCTGAAAGTTTAGCCAAGCTGATCATTGGTAGAGGTCACAGGTATGTGTGAGCCGATCACAGACTGTGGCCAACCTGCAGGCTTTGTTTAGGGTGCATCTACTGTTGGTCAGTGCAGTATCAGAGGCAGCGCCATATATGACTATGCCATAGTCTACCAGGGAAATGATGAAGCTAGAAATGGCTATCCGTAGGGCATCAGGAGGGAGACATGGTCTATGCCTATAAAGGAGACTGATTCTCCTGTTTATTTCGGAGCATGTCAACGCAATGTGCTCATGATAAGTAAGGGCAGAGTCGAGGGTAACCCCTAGATATTTAAAAGTGGAAACTGGTTCCAGCTTGGTACCCATCGAGTTATGTATAGATATTTCTGTCATGCTGTGTTTATGTTGTGGGTGGGTGAACAGCATAACTTTTATCTTTTTAGAGTTGAGTACAAGCTTTTGGGAGGCAAACCAGGCTTCTAATTGTGTGAAAGAGCCCTGCAAGGATTTTTGGAGCTGGGTAGGGTCAGAGTACAGACTGAAAATCACAGCATCATCTGCATAGAGGAGAAGGTGCTCTGAAGAGGCCATAGGTAAGGAGTTCAAGTATAGTGAAAAAAGGAGTGGGCCAAGAATGGACCCTTGGGGGACACCCAACTGAATGGGAAGGTTAGTAGAAAGAGTGTTATTTATCTTCACTTGTTGGATGCGGCCGTGGAGATAGTTGGAGAACCAGCTAGCAGCTTCTTGGGATACTCCAACAGAGAGGAGGGAGTTTATGAGCATTTTGTGATTGACACTATCAAATGCTTTGGAGAAATCAATGTAGACTGACCCAGCCAAGTCTCTCTGGTCTAGGGCGTCATGGATAAAGGAGGTGAATTCTAGAAGGGCAGTGGTTGTACTGTGTCCTTTTCTGAACCCATGTTGTTGCTGGCAAGTAGGTGGTGTGAGTCTAAATAGTCAATAAGTTGATTGGCCACTATTTTTTCCAGAGCTTTTGAGAGGGAAGGGAGTATGGAGATGGGCCTATAGTTACTACTTGAGGTACGGTCGCCATTTTTATGAACTGGCATAATCACCGACCTTTTCCACATAGATGGGAACTGCCTTAAGCACAGGGACATATTTAGTATCTTAGTGTGGGGTGTTAGGACTTCATCAAGGGTTAAGGATAGCAGTTTTGCATCAAGAGAGTCACCACTGTATCTAGTTTTACCTAGGAACATGGCAAGATATGATCTGGCAGCTCTAGGGGAGATCACTTTGAAGTGAAAAGGTGGAGCGCCAGGGTGTGGTGGGAATTGTCCAGCATTTGAAGAGAAAAATCGAGAGGGAGAATAGTACTGAGGTCAAAGAAAGATGTATTGAAAGCATTTGCTATTTTGCTGGGGTCTGTGGTAGCGACACCATCAATAATAAGCATAGTAGGGGGAGGGGAGGCAGACTTGTCACTAAGTTCCTTTATATTTGCCCAGAACCTCTTCCCATTTCCCCAGGTGGCAGTTAGATTTGTCTGATAGTAAGCTGTCTTTGCCTGTCGGATAGCCCAGGTACATGAGTTTCGGGCAGCATGATACAATTGTCAGTCAGAAAGGCTACCTGACTGAAGAGCATGGTGCCACAGGTCATCATGGGCCTTGATTTGGTCGAGCAAAGACCAATTTACCCAGGGGGAGGATATTGTTTTTTTAATCTGTTTTACAAAAGGGGCAAAGATGTCACAGGCGGATTTGAAGGAACTTATGAAGAAGGACAGGGCTGCATCACTCAACAACTGGTTATTAAGTGGACAGCAGTCGAGGTTTTGGAGTTTGTTCCAAAGATGTATCAAGACCGCTTTCTTTAGTTGGCGATACATGGAGATCCTGGGGGGGGGGTTCCAGCTGTTTGTCCAGAGACAAGTTTCAGGGGAGTGATCACTGAGTGAGTCCGAGAGGACCTGGACATCCTGTATGCGCTCAGGGTGATTCGTGAGTATGAGATCAAGGAGGGAACTAGGGTCCTAGTGTTTGTTTACTCTAGTAGGGGTAAGGACCATTTGGGACAGATTTTGGGCAGCAGCTGCATCCCTGAGGGAAGATGTCTAGGGAACGAGCCAGTCTGAGTTGAAATCACCAAATGCTATGACTTCTGAGTTTTTTGGGAGCTGGTCGATAATGTTCAGGATGGATGTGAAAGCATCCTTTTGGTTGCAAGGGGGTATGTGTACTGACATTAAGTAGAGAGATTTACCTGAGTTTCCAATGACAGCCCTGATTGTGAGGGACTATACACCCTCTGCAGGGTTTATAGTTGCAATATTTATTCCTTGCAGGTGTTCCCGAAGATAAGAGTGCACTACCCCCATCCGGTCTCTCCAATCTGTCTGATCTAAACAATGAGTAGCCCAGTATGTACACAGCCGAGTCAGGGGTATGCTGCGACAGCCATGTTTCAGTTATGGCTAGGGCATCAGGTTGGTGGAGGCAGACCCAAGCTTGGAGTGGGGCAAGTTTCTTTTGGAGGCTACATATATTAATGGTAGCCAACCGTAGACCTCTGTATTGCTTTGTTAAGTGAGGGGTATGGTCTGTGGGGCCAGGGTTGGGGTGTATGTTTCCCACAAGTAGCAGAAGGATAATCACTATCCTGGATAGGGTATTTTTAAGGATCTTCTTGTGGGAGCGCATCGATGGGCCTGCTTGGTGGTGTGGCTTGTTTGTAATATGGGAGCATGTGAAGCACAATATTTCATGGCCATATAGAAACGGGGTAATCATGATCTCTGTGAGTAGGTGACTTGGCAAAAGGGGAGGGTGGGGTGGGACATGGTAATTGATGCAGGAATAGTCACAGGGCTGTGTGGCATAGGAGGTGTTTGGGGCAGCAGGAGGGGTATTGTGAGGATGAGTATGGGAAGGGCAAGAGGGAGGTAGACTGAGAGGAAGAGTTAACATGAAGACAGTAAGCTGTGGTATCAGTTTGCAACCAATAGAGGGAGTTTCAGCAATGTTACTTGGCATTTTGGGAGGAATTGGTATCAATTATAAAGTTGTTTTGGGCTTAGAAGTTTGGTAGAGTAAGTTTTTACTGCTGCTGAAGGGGGGTGAAATCGTGGGAGTTTTGAGATATATGGGGATTCTTATATGTAACACATTGATGCAGCCTTGTTATAATTTAGTGGCTGAGAGAGAAAAATACCCACTGAGAGACAGAAACAGCCTCTAGTGGTCGGTACTGATAACCTGCCTATGGAAAAAATTGCCTGATTGGTTCAAACGCGTCACCAGGCACCTCTCCTCCTCTATAAAACAAGTCGAGCAAGGGTGGTGGTGGGGGCAGCGGGGGTCCTATTGTGAGTGAGATGAGCAGCAGCACTGCATTTCTATGGAGCTGCTGTATCTTCAGAAAAGGCGCATGTTTACCTGAGCAGAAAATGCTGCTGGGGTCCTTGCAAAGCTTGGGGGAGTGTGTCCTTACCCTCACGACCAGCACCCACGAGGATAGCCTTGCTGTTCTGTTGGAAGAGAGAGGAAAGCACAGTAAATATCAGAATGGGTAAGCTAGCATGGGGGAGGGGTGGAGTCACACTCTGAAATTGCAGGGGGGCAGGGGCTACTGAAACTGTGTAGGGGATTGAAAATGGCAACTAGAAATCTCAGCACAGTTTTTTTTTTTTTTTTACAGTAGAATGGAGTTTGAATCAAGCATTGATTTTCTGTTCAGGCTGTAAGGCTAACAAACTTTTTTTTTTTCTTACTACAGTTCCAACTGGACAATGCAAGTGCAAAACAAAGTGGCTAAAATAACAGCAGGAATCAGAGATGCTCAGAAGTAGAATTTGCTACTATTTCATGTAGAGGCGCAGTATCTATGTTGCGAGTAAAATAGCAAAACCTTTCAACTTTAAAACTGGAGCCAACAATTAAGCTCTTAAGGTTCAGAGAGTTCATTTAAATCTAGCCATTTGAGACGCTAGTATAGTGCAATATTTTAGTTTTACAGCTGGTGCCAACATTCAGATCTTAAAGTACAGAGATACTCCTTTTAAATCTTGCCTCTGAGACGCTAAGTATTTAAGCAAAACACAGCTGGCCCCAAAATTCAGTTCTTAAAGTATAGGGAGACCCCTTTTAAATCTTGCCACTGAGACGCTAAGAATTGAAGCAAAAAAAGCTATCTCCACATGAGTGGGGACAGTATTAAAGAACTTGGTGAAAATCCTAAGATTCTGTTTCTCCTGTTGCAAGTGAGATGAGCAGCAGCACTGCGTTTCTATGGAGCTGCTGTATCTTCAGAAAAGGCTCACATTTACCTGGGCAGAAAATGCTGTGGAGGTCCTTGCAAAGCTTGGGGGAGGGTGTCCTTACCCTCACGACCAATATCCATGAGGAGAGCCTTGCTGTTCTGGGCAGAAAATGCTGGGGGGGTCCTTGTGTAACCCCCCTGCAAATGGGGGTTCCCAAAAGACTTCCAGGAGCTTGCTTGATTGCTCTAAGCCTGAATGGTGTTTGGCATTTAAGCCATTTATCAGTGAGTGTTTTTAGAGCCTCTGGTACTGTCTCTTTAAGAGCTGTCTGCTTGCAGACATAATTAGTTTGTATGGGGGGACTGTGTGCTTCTCTGAGTACCACTCGAGCTGCTGCCAATTCACTTCATTTTTGCAGTCACTAGAGTGCAAAGGAACCTATCTGAAAGATGTAACTGTTTGCCAGAAATTATTTAGAGTAATAATGAAATTACAGTTTGTCTAACCTGCTTCTTTGCAGTCAGAACTGTGTCTGCTAGTTCCCCATTCTAGTTTTGAACTGCTGAACTGGACCAATCAGTGTGGGGTAAGCTAGCTCTAAAATGGTGCCTTGACGAATCAGAACTTGACTCATAATCTGAGCCAGCCACAAGAGGATTGTATGAGCAGTGACCTGGGAGATGTAGTTTAGACTTCAGCACCTTTTGGACCAACAGCAGCAGTCTATTGTGAGTGACAGCCAATCCAGTCAAGAACTGGGAGGAACTCAAAGGAAGTGCCCGTTTTGTCGGTTGGAGTTTCAGTTGAGCTTTGGCAGTGAAGAAGGAAGGAGCCCTGTGCTTTTTCAGTGTGCAGTTTTAGTCAAAACGTGTAAGGCCCAGAGTTCCGGTCTGCAGCTTGTGTAACAGCTTGTTAGGACTGAACTGTCCCTGTGAAAAAGAATCAAAGGATCTCTGAAGAGTAGAAACCAGGCTCACCCTGTAGAAGACTGGAGGAATTGAAAATTGCACTCTGTCTGTCAGGAACTGAATCTGCTGTGTGTTCTCCCGGTATTGTGCAGTAATTGCGATCGGGATACAGATGCAGCCTGCCTGGTATAGTGCTTTCTTTTATATGGATGTGTGAAGAGGTTTGTGTACCTCAAGTGAGCCCTGCTGACATTGAAGGACCTATCTTATTTGGAGGTCGTGAGTACTAATTCAGGGTTGCTCCTGTTGAATTGCCACATTAAATCCAAAATGGAATTACTGTACTGCTGACTGTTTAATTCTCCTTTCTCTGTGTGAAAGGGCCCCTACCAGCTGCCACGGTTTGGACTAGCCACTAGGGCTTTGGGTACCCAGGGACAGTAACTGATGAGGATAGGCCTGTGCACAGAGCCATAGGTAGATTATTAGAGTGATAAGCTAATTAACCTGATTTCCCTGTCCTTGTTATATCCCCTAAATAAATCAGAGCTGCTTGTTTCAGCAAAGTTATACTGCCTGAGGTATTTGTCTCATGTTAAAGTACTGTACTGTGATTGTTGCACTGTATCTCATTTCACAGGAGGTCCCAGTGCCGGAACCAGACCTGGGGTAAGTGTATACTGTGAAGGTAATTCTGATATATTGTGTGGGCCACTAGTGGGAAGAAAGGGGGTTGCAGTATCCCAGAGGGCTGTGACCAAGTTAGTTTAACTATTGCAAACCCTGACCTCTGGGTGGAGGCACCCGCCATTGATCCAGGCCCTCAACCTGTTAGTGGCAAATCAGACAGGGGTAGTAGCCCTGGGATAGCGCCATCTAGGAGTTACATCTTGGAGGCTCACCGCTGGGATTGTGTGTCCTCTAGTGGCCATATTTACGAACCACTGTTAAGAAAAATGGGTACCCGACAGAAGTGGCTGTGCACCGCTGGTGGAGTGGTGTACTGGGGAGGAGAGTGACCTCAAATGCTATGCTTATCCTGGACATCCCCTGGGTATCAATACGGACACTGTGCAGGGAGTACTTTCCAAGGTGGAAGGTTTACAAACCCTGTGGTGGTGGGTCGGCATGCTAATCTGCTCACCCACACTTTCCTGGCCCTAGTAGAGTTTAAGGATCCCATAGATAGCTCCAAAGTGCCACAGACCATTACCCCAGAGGAGCCCTCACTGCTTGGAGAGTGATAACTAAGGCAGTAAAGACCGGGGAATCAGCCCCCACCACTATCTGAAACTTTGAGGAGAAATTTGCTGAATGGTTGCTGGGAGAGGGGAAAACTGTGGAGGACTTGAAGAAACTATTCTTGCCACCTGGGGTGTTCCTCCCCAACACCCTCTCCTGCTCCAGTGCCCGTAATGGTGGCTGGAACCAATGCAGACCCTATTTCTGCACCTGCCATTAGTCACGACTCTTACCGAAGGTTGAGGATCTTCTCTGGCACCTCCCACCCCCCCAAGGGAGGATGACTGGGAGACCTGGATAGACTATGTTGCCCCCACGTGCTAGAATGGCAATGCTCGAAGGCTAAAAGCTAAAGAGGGTTAGTGAGAGCCTCCAGGTCCTGCCCTGGCTACCATCCGTGCTAAACGGGCCAGTAACCCTGAAGCGACTGCACAGGCCTATCTTGAGGCCTTGGAGAATGTGTATGGGAGCCCAGATTCTGATGAGGACCTATGGTGGACAGTAAGAGATGCACAACAGTACCAAGGGAGTTGTTGTCTGTGTATGTATCTCGGCTGGAAAAATTGTCGCAAGAATGCCTCAGAAAAGGTAGTTTGCCAGCCGATTGAACTGGACCGAACCAGGCTGGACAGGATCCTTAAGTCTGCCCTTCAGAACTGCTGTTGCTTCCAGTTACGCCTGGAAGATCGACTGAATCCCACCTCCCATGATGAGTTAATGAGAGAAATTCGAGGAGTTGAGAAAAGACGACCTCGGAGGGACCTGCACCAATAGCTCGGTTACGACCGAGTGACTGAGGGTGACCCATCAAGTGAAGTTCAGGGGCAGAGGTTGGCAGTCAATGAGTGCTCTGACAAGGAAAAAGATATGTCACAATGGGCGAACTGTTGAGAGAGATCCGGAATTCAAAACAGTCCCTTTATGAAGGCCACGCCTGCAAGTACGGGCCCTGACCTATATCCGATCATTCAAGTTAAGGGGTGGGGTACCCACCCATGTATCTCTGCTGATCAAGCTCCGAACTCGATTCCTTGACCATGGAAGTGGAGAAACTGACGAGATGTCTCCAAATGCTTATCACGCTCGAGACAGAGATGGCACCAAGGTTTCCAGTTAGTAATACCCGCCCTGGCTCCCAGTGTGGCGCCGCCAGCTCAAACTCCAGAAAGTATGTTTTGCTATAATTGTGGGAAAGATGGGCACATGAAAAGGGATGCCAGTCCCCAAAAGACACTGACAAAGTTGCATATAGGCTACAAGGAGAGCTGGAGAAAAATCAGTGGTTAAGAGGTGCACGACATGATCCCAGTGAGGGCACCAAAATGCTAATTCACGCCCTTTGTGGCAAGGTCAGTTGCCCAGGCCCCACCACCGCCTCCTCCAGACTGGTCCAGAATAGTGGGTCCCTCCATGGAGACCACTGTAAAGGTGAATGGAGTGTCTACAAGAGCTGTATTAGACAGTGGCTCCAAGTGACAATTATGTTCCAGGATTGGTATCAGAAGCATTTGTCAGGACGTCTGCCACAACCATTAGAAGGACTGCATGTATGGGGTTAAGTGAGAAGGCCTACCCCTATTCCGGGTATATCCGAATTTGGCTGTCTTTCCCCACCTCCGTGGCTGGAGTGGCCGAACAAGTAGAGACCCTAGACTTAGTGTGTCCCCACTGGACTGTATGATGGTGTCCCTTGTTGATTGGAACAAATGCTCATATGTTCGGAAGGCTGGCACAGTTGTGTTATGAAAACAGGGTCAAAGACTAGTAGAGCTTTAAGAGTCTCCGCTTTAATTAAGAAGCCTATGAGGCACAGAGAGATGCTGAAAAAACAGAACCAGAGGAACCGGTCGAATTGTATGGAAGAAGGATCCTGAGTCTCTGATCCTGGCGCTAATGCCCAGTGTACCTTACAGGGAGAGGTCCGTATCAGAAAGGATGTTAAGAATAAATATTAATGTTGGATGCACCAGGCGATGGAAATTGCCATGAGGGACTGTTGGTCAAGCTTAGTATTTTGCCCGCTAGAGCCCATGCTTATGCCAGAAGGGTAATGGTCCAAGTTCATAATGTGTCTGAAAGAGACATTCGAGTAAACAGAGGTTGCATCCTGGCTAATGTGCATTGTGCAGACACTGCAGTGCTACCCAGCAGCAAGAGTTCAAGGAAGAATGACAGAGTAACGCCTGACTTGTTTGATTTCGCGACTCCCGCTGCCAGCTGAATGGAAAGTGAGGATCAGTGAGAAGCTTGCCCAGAGAGTACCAGGTGTTTTCTTTAAAGGAATGGGATGTAGGATGCGGCAAGGAGCTGAGCACAATATCCGGCTGCATGACGAAGACCATTTCATGAGAGGTCTCGACGCCTGGCATCTGCTGACATAGATGATGTGGAGACGGCATCTGCAAGAGATGTTAGCTGCTGTAATACAAGAATCCAGAAGCCCTTATGCTTCCCCCATTGTGGTAGTGAGGAAAAGAATGGAACAGTAAGGATGTGTGTGGATTCATCGCACGTTAAACTGGCGGACTATCCTGATCAGTACACAATGCCCGCATTCAGGATGCTTTGGACTGCCTAACGGGAGCAAGTGGTTCTGTGCTGGATCTCCGCAGTGGTACTCAATAATCCCGATGGCCCCAGAGGACCGTGAGAAGATGGCCTTTATCTGTCCGCTTGGCTTCTATGAATTCATGAGGATGCCTCATGAGTTTTCAGGTGCCCCAGCCACTTTTCAACGATTGATGGAGCGGCAGTGGGGGACATGAACTTACTAGAGTGCCTGGTATACCTAGATGATGTTATTGTTTGGCAGCTCACTGGAGGAACATGAGAGCAGATTATTTAAGGTATTGGACCGACTGGAGGACTTTGGCCTTAAACTGTCCATTGATAAGTGTCAATTCTTTCAAACATCAGTAAAGTATGTGGGACACATAGTATCCACCGAGGAATGAGAGACCGACCTGCAAAGTTGAGGCCTTGACCACCTGGCCACAGCCCAAAAATCTAAAAGAACTGCAAAGATTCCTGATTCTGTGGTTATTATCGGCGCTTCATCAAGGACTATTCAAGAGTGATCCACCCTTTACTTAACCTTACTCAAGGGTATCCCCAACCCACAAAAATACCAAAAGTCAGCGTCCCTCAAGACTGAAAGAGTGTATTTTCATCCGAGGAAGTATTTGGGGCCCGCTGGACTCCTGATTGTGAGACTGCTTTCATGAGATCATATATCAACTTACCCATGCTCCAGTGCTGGCCTTATGCCGATCCAAGAAAACCTTACGTCCTGCACACTGATGCTAGCTTGCATGGTTGGGGCTGTGTTGTACCAAGAGCACGAGAATGGCCTGAGACCAGTGGCCTTTGCCAGTAGAAGCTGACCCCATCTGAAAAGAACTATCCTGTACATAAGTTAGAGTTCCTAGCTTTGAAGTGGGCTATTGTTGACCAATTCCATGAGTACTTGTATGGGGCTAAAATACTAGTAAAACAGACAATAATCCTTTGACCTATGTGCAGACCTCAGCTAAGTTGGATGCCACTGGCCATAGGTGGCTTTCTGCATTATCTACATATGACTATGCTCTCGAATACGAGCAGGTCTGAACCACATAGATGCTGATGCTCTCTCCGGAGGCCTGTTCCCCAGAATGATTGGGTCCGATTGGCGGAACCTGACATTCGGGCACTCTGCGAGAAGTTTGACAGGGAGGAACAAATGTCCACGGACTTGATGGACTGCATGGTGGATTGCTTGGAGCCTCTGAGGTGCATACCTGCTGCTTATTGCCACTTTTCTGCAATGACATTGGTGCACTGCCTCAGCTGGACAATGACAGTATTCGGGGCTCAATCCCGCGATCCCATGATCAAAGCAGCTTTAAAGCCCTCTATGCAGGAAAAGATGTGTCCAAATTACGCTCCACTGATTTGAGAACTGCACTGTTATACAAAGAAGGTCCTAAGTTGAAACTGATCAATAAACTGTTATACAGAGAAACAGTAGACAGAGGGGACAAGTAGAACAAACAACAACTAGTGCTGCCCACTGCCTTTCGAGACTCAGTACTGAGGTCCTTGCACAACCACATGGGGCACCTTGGTATAGACAGAACACTTGACTTGGTGAGATCCAGATTCTATTGGCCTAAGATGGGGGCTGATGTGGAGCAACACATTCGAACTTGTAGTCGCTGCTTACAGAGGAAAGCTTTGCCCCAGAGGGCTTCCCCCTTGTTAACATCACCACCAGTGCACCCATGGAGCTGGTCTGTATTGATTTTCTAAGTTTGGAGTCAGATCATAGAAATATCAGTAATGTGCTGGTGGTCACTGACCATTTCACGAGATATGCCAAGCTTTCCCCACAAAGATCAGAAAGCATCCACTGTAGCCAAGTACTTGTAGAAAACTTTTTTGTTCACTATGGGGCTCACAAAGAATCCATTCTGATCAAGGGAGAGACTTTGAGTCGTCTGATCAAAGAGATGCTTTCTCTGTGGGGGTGAAAGTCAGAACCACTCCTTACCACCCCCAGGGACCCACAGCCTGAGCGTTTCAACCGCGACTTGCTAGATATGCTAGGCACCCTACACCCAAAGGACAAGCCTAGATGGAGCCAACAAATTAGCACCCTGGTACATGCTTATAACTGCACCAAAAGTGATGCCACTGGATTCTCCCCCTACCGCCTGATGTTTGGAAGAGAAGCTCGACTACCAGTAGATGTGTGTTTGGGGTCTCTCTGATGGGGTTCAAGCTGACAACTATTTACAGTATGTGCAAAGGTTAAAGGCCCAGCTAACTCATGCGTACCAACTGGCTCAAACCATGGCTGCCAAGAAATCTGGCCAACAAAGAAAGGTATGATAAAAGGTGAAAGTTACAGGAACTCCAGGAGGAGATCGGTATTGCTAAGAAATGGGACTGCATGGCAAGCACAAGATTGCTGACAGATGGCACCATCTCCCTCACATTGTAGTGGCAAACTAGATGATCTGCCAGTGTACAAAGTAAGGCCTGAGAATAATTCAAAAGATGTAAAAACAATGCATAGAAATCATTTACTGCCCATTGGACAAATCTTAATTGAGTCTGAGCCCAGAAGATGCCCCTCTGGACCAGTGACTAGAGCTGCTGCTAAGAAAAGATCAAGAAAGTCTGCACCTACAGAAGCAAAGTTAAAGTGTTCCCTCCACAAGTCCCAGTTGAGCATGACTGTCAGTCCATCGGAAGAAAGTGAGAGTGACTTTGAATACTATCCTTCACGAACTGAGTCAATTGTTTCGGGCAATCCCTAGTCAATACTGGAGACAAAGCTGGGCCTTCTGGACTGTCTAAGCCCCAGCTTCATCCCTGGAGCCAATGCTCCCAGAAAGTGAAGTGCAAAGCATCAGATCAGATGAAATGGAATCATTGTGCATGGTTGAACTGTTTGAGCTTTCAGGGAGGAAATGATAGATTAGGGCAGACTGGTGATACACCAGAACAAGAAGAGTATTTTGAGTGCCCTGACAGTCCACTGCCAGTGTCCAAGCTCTCCCCAGAGCCAAATGTTGTGGACTCAGAAACTGTAACTCCTGGAGCTGAAAGTGCCCCAAGTTCTAGCCTCTCTACCCCCATGGAGACTCCCCTGACAAGTGAGGACAATGCTGAAAATGAGGCTCAGAGTGCAGAGACTGTAACAGTTCCCCCTAGAAAGACTGGTCGAGCTGTAAAGCCTGTGGTGCTCCTCAGTTATGATTCACTTGGGAGGCCTGTGGACTTGCCTCTCAATGTTGTCCATAAAGGAGTGTATGTGTCCCCGAGCTCATTGCCCAAACTGAGCATCAGTGCTAACTCCAAGTTACTTGTGTTGCCCTCTAAGTATGGTGCCCTTGCCCCATCCAGCCCCAAGGTAACTGATAGGGAAGGGCCCCCTCTCTTCAGGTTTCATGTACAAGAGGTAATAACTTGAGTTATGGTACAATGTGTATGTAATATTGTGTAAAGAGTGACGTACTGCAATGTTTCAGAAATGTGTTCTTGGTAAAATGATATATTGACTGATGATTACATGTGCGAGCCTAATGCAAATGTATATGGTTGCAGTTGAAACTTATGGGGGTACTTGCTTGACGCGGACGTCAAGCTTTCCCAGGCCAGGAAGGGTGTAACCCCCCTGCAAATGGGGGTTCCCAAAAGACTTCCAGGAGCTTGCTTGAATGCTCCAAGCCTGAATGGTGTTTGGCATTTAAGCCATTTATCAGTGAGTGTTTTTAGAGCCTCTGGTACTGTCTCTTTAAGAGCTGTCTGCTTGCAGACATAATTAGTTTGTATGGGGGGACTGTGTGCTTCTCTGAGTACCACTCGAGCTGCTGCCAATTCACTTCATTTTGCAGTCACTAGGAGTGCAAAGGAACCTATCTGAAAGATGTAACTGTTTGCCAGAAATTATTTAGAGTAATAATGAAATTACAGTTTGTCTAACCTGCTTTCTTTGCAGTCAGAACTGTGTCTGCTAGTTCCCATTCTAGTTTTGAACTGCTGAACTGGACCAATCAGTGTGGGGTAAGCTAGCTCTAAAATGGTGCCTTGGACGAATCAGAACTTGGACTCATAATCTGAGCCAGCCACAAGAGGATTGTATGAGCAGTGACTCTGGGAGATGTAGTTTAGACTTCAGCACCTTTTTGGACCAACAGCAGCAGTCTATTGTGAGTGACAGCCAATCCAGTCAAGAACTGGGAGGAACTCAAAGGAAGTGCCCGGTTTTGTCGGTTGGAGTTTCAGTTGAGCTTTGGCAGTGAAGAAGGAAGGAGCCCTGTGCTTTTCAGTGTGCAGTTTTAGTCAAAAAACGTGTGTAAGGCCCAGAGTTCCGGTCTGCAGCTTGTGTAACAGCTTGTTAGGACTGAATCTGTCCTGTGAAAAGAATCAAAGGATCTCTGAAGAGTAGAAACCAGGCTCACCCTGTAGAAGACTGGAGGAATTGTTGAAAATTGCACTCTGTCTGTCAGAACTGAATCTGCTGTGTGTTCTCCGGTATTGTGCAGTAATTGCGATCGGGATACAGATGCAGCCTGCCTGGTATAGTGCTTTCTTTTATATGGATGTGTGAAGAGGTTTGTGTACCTCAAGTGAGCCCTGCTGACATTGAAGGACCCTATCTTATTTGGAGGTCGTGAGTACTAATTCAGGGTTGCTCCCTGTTGAATTGCCACATTAAATCCAAATGGAATTACTGTACTGCTGACTGTTTAATTCTCCTTTCTCTGTGTGAAAGGGCCCCTACCAGCTGCCACGGTTTGGACTAGCCACTAGGGCTTGGGTACCCAGGGACAGTAACTGATAGGGATAGGCCTGTGCACAGAGCCATAGGTAGATTATTAGAGTGATAAACTAATTAACCCGATTTCCCCCTGTCCTTGTTATATCCCCCTAAATAAATCAGAGCTGCTTGTTTCAGCAAAGTTATACTGCCTGAGGTATTTGTCTATGTTAAAGTACTGTACTGTGATTGTTGCACTGTATCTCATTTCACAGGAGGTCCCAGTGCCGGAACCAGACCTGGGGTAAGTGTATACTGTGAAGGTAATTCTGATATATTGTGTGGGCCACTAGTGGGAAGAAAGGGGTTGCAGTGTCCCAGAGGCTGTGACCAAGTTAGTTTAACTATTGCAAACCCTGACCTCTGGGTGGAGGCACCCGCCATTGGATCCAGGCCCCTCAACCTGTTAGTGGCAAATCAGGCAGGGGTAGTAGCCCCTGGGATAGCGCCATCTAGGGGTTACACTTGCAAAGCTCAGGGGAGGGTGTCCTTAACCTCATGACCAGCACCCACGAGGGGAGCCTTGCTGTTCTGCTGAGCAGAAAATGCTGCGGTGGTCCTTGCAAAGCTCGGGGGAGGGTGTCCTTACCCTCACGACCAGCACCCATGGGGGGAGCCTTGCTGTTCTGTTTTTACAAGATTTTATTCTGCATACATTGAGAGTTAAAGGTAAGACTGTGCAGCCACCTCACATATTGAAGTATTTCAAAGGGGAAAAAAATGCATATAATCAGTCTGGTGGTTCCCCCTAGGGGCTCTCTGCAAACCTCTGACCCATTCTGAGGAGGAAAGCTCTGCCTGAGAGTCCGAGGACATCTCCATCTTAGATGATGCAAAGGATGAGGTATCCAAATTCTCTCCCTCGTCATCCTTGTCACCCCAATTTCTCCACTTGAAGAGTGCCAGAAATCTATTTCTAGTAGGAACTGGGGATTTAGAGGAAAATGCATCAGCTTTCCTTTTTCCTTTCCCCCTTTTCATTGATTTGACTAACATTGAGGGGAGGGATCTCATGCTGAGGGGTAAGAGGAGGGGGCATTTGACCTAGAATAGGTGCAGAAGCAGAATAAGAAGGGTCTATACTGATGGGGGGGGCAGAATACACAGAAACCTGGGAAGGGGGTGGACTAGTATCCATCACAAAAGTAGATTGCTCGGGGGGGTTGGGGGTACCTGGATCCGTAGACACAGAAGGTACAAGATCTATGCTATTTGATACCTCAGAAACAGAGGTCATTCTGGCCAAGTGAACTTGGGCCTGTCTTTCTGTAATCAGTTGCTCCTGATCTACAGGAGTGCGTTCTAACCTATTGTGTGCAGCCCAGGGACACTGTCTGTAGGAGTGTCCATCTTCATCGCAAGGGTTGCATCTGAAAGAATTCGGACAACCAACACTAAAGTGGCCAAAACTCTAAGCACAGGTTACAATGGGGTTTGTCACAAACCGTACTTAGATGGGTTCTTGCGCCACACTTGTGACATGTTTTTGGCTGATGTGGGTAAAAGCATAGGCCCCTATCCAGCTCAATATGAAAACTACCAGGCAAATGCATAATCCCCTGGTCAGTCTGCTTCATTTGGACTTTAATTCACCAACCCCCCATCCAATGCAGATCCTCATCCAAGATAGGTTTAGGGTGATCAAGGATATCGCATCTTTGTTTCAGCCAGTATTGAACATCAGCTGTACTAACCCCTTCACTTCTAAACAACAAAGTTATAGTCTTAACTGTTAACTTTGTAAGAGGAATGGGGAAAAATGGCTGCCACAAGGGGTTATCCTTCACCCCAGGATATTTCTGCCAAAATTTCTCGACAGGAGTTACATTTTTAAAACTAATATCATAGACAACCTCCCCTTTTACGTGTATTAAGGCAAATAGGTCCTGAGGACAAATGCCCATCATCTCTTTCAACATGGTGTGCAATACTGTCTGACAATCTGGTGCTGCTTGTGCATCTCCATTGAACTGTAAACAAATGGCATTACGCAGCTGAGCCTGTTCTCCCACTTTCTGAAGTAGAGCTGCCATCCAAAAAGGTCTAGAGGAAGTTTTCTCAGTATCTGTTGTAACTGCATCTGGGATAGGAACACTATGTGGCTCGGTGTTTGATGGTCCAAAGTTATGCTGTAGTTCATCTCAAGGCTGTAGTGATGTAGCCTCCATATGCTCTGGTGCAGTTCTCACAGCTGCATCAACAGTTACAGCTGTACTGACAGAAGTTTGGGCAGCAAGTACTTTCCGGATATTCTTACATCCTGAAGATGTTTTTTAAATGTTGGCAGTGAGGTATCAGATAAAAGTGGTGTTTTGGTGCCACTGATAATGTCTATTACAGCAACTAGACCTGGTGAACTCCAGCCATCCCCTGCCAGATTCGCAATACATCCAGTTGACTTCAAAGCTGCCGCAGGGTTCCACACAGAGTCTTCAACCATCAGATCTGCGTCTCTGCCCTTACTTAGATTCAATGAAGTGCCAAATACTTTTACATCATCCTGGGATGCAGTAGTTATTGAGACATCTAGTGAGGGAACAGCCCAAGTAGATGTCTCACTAGTGGCCAGTATTTCCGTAGTGAAGGGAGATGTGTCAGCATCTTCTTGTAGCAATTTCAATAAAAACATTTGGTGGATTTTCTTAGCACCATGAAGCAAATCTTCAGGTGATAACCCCTGAGCAGCCAAGTCAGTCAAAACTGCAGTGATTTCAGTGGTAGAAACTGCAGGTAGGAGAACAGTATGCATGCCAGGTATACCAGATGTACCAACCATTTGGCTTATGGTACTGTCATGTCCATTAAAGGGTCTGTAGTATCATCCAAAACCACTGTATCATTCTCAATTTCATATGGTCCTTACAATGTAACTGTAAGTAATTCAGTAGAATTGTTGCCCTCTAGGTGACCAGAGCCATGTACTCTGAACTCTCCTACTCCTCCACCTTGCTTCTGCATGGCTGCCATCTTGGAATGGCAGACAAGGGTTCCCCTTCTGGAGAGGGGTGCCAAAGAGGAAGGGAAGTTTATTCAAGGAAAATACAATGACAAACAAGTTGCATAACTAATTTTGACATGTGTGAGCTACAAAAAAAATCCAGTGGTATCAATATACACAAAAGGATAACATAAATTAAAACTGAAAAATAACTGTTGGTGTAGATATCAGGGAAAAAACAAAAAAGAAATAAAAGGGAAGAATAAACATAATATAGTCCAATAACAATTCAAGTAATTGAGACATCAGACTTAGTAACCCACAACAAATTGCGCCACGCCTTATCTAAGCAGACTTTAGTGAGCTGTTGGGCTTCTGCAAAATAAATGTCTTGTACTCCCTGCGTAATTGTTGCAATGAGCTTAATACGTGTAATCTGTTTTTGTTGCAAAGTAAACAGGCATCTGGAATTCCAGAGAAACCATTTAATAACACTCAAAATAACTTGGATAGTATTCAGATACCATGAAATCCAAGACTTTGAGTAGGACCCGAAAAATAACATTTCAGGAATCATTGTAGCAAAGTGAGGAGTTGACCAAGCATCAGCAAGGGATCACCAAAAATTCTGTATATAAGTACAGAAAAATATAAATGTTCAGTTGTCCTCAGTTGCTGAAGGCAAAGAGGCCTGCTACAATTTCTTTCTTCCAGCTGCTTATGTTTCTGAGTGCCTTTGACATTTGATCTATTATGACAAGTAAGCCAGTGTACATCCCACATCTTGGATGGGATCCTAGAACAAGTCAATAACTCCAGTAGATTATCATGGAGATGCGGTGGGCAATTTGGAAAGGTCAGGGGCCCAGTATAACCAAGATCTATTATGGATGCATATAGAACCTTCCTGTGCAGAGTTAACACTTCAGTACTGGTCACTTTCCAAGTCCCAAGTTTGTAGAAGCATTCCCTAACATAACAAGGGGTAACCACAGAGGAAGCCAGAGTTTGCAAGGTTCCGGATTCCCATTGGCTAAACCAAGGTTGACAAGTGGAAAACCACAGATCACTCTAACAATTTTCCTGTATGGAACAGAAGAGGTCTAAAATTTGCATAACAAATATGGTATAAAAAAAGACTAAGGGCTTCACCATGTTTAGACCCCCTTTATTTACTGGCAAATATAATATATTACGTTTAATAGGATTAAGGCGACTGCCCCATACTGTACAGGGTCGCTTTGAAGGTTTTGGGTGGGGGAAAACATAACTAAAATATAAGAATAAAGGGATCAAAAATGTTTTGATCAACATAATTCTCTTTTTCTTCCTCATTTGCCACTGATTCCACAGAGAAACTAGGGTTCTGCCTTGAGTTAGCTTCTATTCCCAATTGGCTGGACCACAAAAGGTAATGCCCAAAATCGATATTGATGTATCCATCAACTGCATCCCTCCAATTTGGGGAATGACAGACTCATAAGTGCCTAAACTAGAACCTTTGCTTTTAGCAAGGTTTAAGGAAGCTCCTGAAAAGGACCTGTAGATTTTACAAATATCAAGTGCAGCCAATGCAGATTGTACGTTAGTAGAAAAAATGCAGAGATCATATGCATAGGCCACTGCTTTATAAGGAAGAAAGTCATCTATGCTTCGTAAAAACTGTATCACAGGAGAAGAATTTAGCGCTCTCCAAAGAGGGTCAATGCTAAACACATATAAAAGGGTGCTCAAAGGACAGTCTTTTGATGGGAATCAATGAGACTTTCCAGCCATTAACTATTGGATACGAACATACGAACATACGAAATTTGCCAGCAGATAAAGGCCTAGAGGTCTATCAAGTCTGCTCGAATGTGCAGCTAGCACCCCTTATTCTGCAGCTGCCCCTCCCTTCCACTCTTCCCCTTCATTAACCCTCCCCCTTGTCCTGTCCCATCCTCGTTTGAAGCAGTCCACTGTTCTACTGCATACCACTTCAGCAGGTAATGCATTCCACCCAGCCATCACCCTCTCCGTAAAAAAGTGTCTCCTCATCTGCCTCCTGAACCTTCCTCGCTCCAGTCTCATATCATGGCCCCTGGTGGCCCTCCCCTTCCTTACTTTGAACAGCCCCTCTGTACCTGTCTGGTTTATTCCTTTCATGTATTTAAAGGTTTCAATCATGTCACCCCTGTCTCTCCTCTCCTCCAGTGAGTACATGTTCAACTCCTTCAACCTCCTCTCATATGATAAGTCCCCAGCTCCTTGATCATCTTTGTCACTCTGCGCTGCACCCCCTCCAGTAACTTAATGTCCCTCTTTGGATACGGACGCCAGTACTGCACGCAGTACTCCAGGTGTGGTCTAACTAATGACCTATACAGTGGCAGAATCACCTCCTCCCTCCTCGAGGATATACCCCTTGCAATACAACCCAGCATTTTGTTGGCCTTTGCAGCTGCCTTCCTACATTGTGCCGAGTTGTTCATTGACCCTGTAATGAGCACACCCAGATCCTTCTCCTCCTCTGTCTGGGCTAGCTGCACTCCCCCTAGCTGGTAACTCCTCCTTGGGTTCTTCATCCCAAAATACAGCCCCTTTCACTTTTTGGCATTAAAGCCCAGTTGCCAGGTGTCTGACCAGGTTTCAAGCTTTGCCAGATCATCCTGCAACCCCTGCCATCCCCCTAGGTCATCCACCACCGCACCTACCTTGGTATCATCAGCAAACAGACTGATCTTGCTCTTGATGTCCCATGATATGTCTGCAATGAATATCCCAAACAACACTGGTCCCAACACCGAGCCCTGTGGAACACCGCTCATCACTGACCTTGGGTGTGAGAGCTCCCCACCTACCACCACCCTCGGTTGCCTTCCCTGCAGCCAGTTTCCTACCCATCTCACCAGCTTTGCACCCACCCCTGTGCCTACTAACTTCCTTCCCAGCCTTCCATGTGGCACTGAGTCGAATGCCTTACTGAAGTCCAGATACAGGACATCCACTGCATGGCTCCTGTCCAGTTGCCTAGTTACCCAGTCATAGAACTCGACCAGGTTGGTTTGGCAGGATCTGCCACGCGTGAGCCATGTGTCTGCTGTCCTATAGTCCTTGGCCTCTAGGAGGGCCACCAGCCTCTCCTTCAGGATAGTCTCCATTAGCTTACCCATGATGGATGTGAGGCTCACTGGTCTGTAGTTTCCTGGTTCATCCTTGGGGCCACTCTTGTGGAGGGGCACCACATGAGCCATCCTCCAGTCCTGAGGTACACACCCCAAATGTAGTGAAGCATTAAATAGGTCTGCCAAAGGTCCTGCAAGGACCTCTGCCAGCTCCTTCAGTACCCTGGGGTGGATGCCATCTGGGCCTGGCGCCTTGTCCACCCTCAGTGCCTTCAAACCCTCTCGAACTCTGCTCTCCATGTTTTCCCCATCTGTCACCACTTCCCACCCTGCTTCTGCCATTTCTCTCACCTTGGGTGTCACCCCGTCTTCTCTTTAATAAATACTGAGCAGAAGTACTCATTTAGTGCTTCCGCCTTATCGCACCCTGCTTCCACCCACCCCCTCCTTCCTAATCCTTACTATGTGGTCCTTACAGCTCCTTTTCTCCCTGATGTACTTAAAGAAGTCCTTCTCCCCCTTCTTAATGCCTTGTGCCAGCCTGAGTTCCGTAGATGCTTTGGCTCCCCTTACTGCCCTTGTCACCTCCTTCGATTCTGTCAAGTACGCCTCCCTGTCCTCCCCCCTCCCTGTTTTCTTGTACTTCCTAAAGGCAGCTCTTTTCCTCCTTACCTTTTCCATGACCTCCTTGCTCAACCAGATTGGTTTCTTAGCCCTAGCCTTCTTGCTCTTGGCTTTGCAGCAGGTTTTAGTTGCCTCCACTATCCCCAGCTTTATGAGCTCCCACCTCTGGTTAGTGTCCATACTAGATTGAATTCTGGCCAGGTGCCTTTTTACCACTTCCCCCATCCTCCCAAAGTCGGCCCTCCTGAAGTCCAGCACTATTGTGCCAGATTCCACTCCTTCCTTGCCCATATCCAATGGGAGCCATACTGAGTGGTGGTCACTCCCTGACAGTGGTTCCTCCACTGTAAGTTCTCTCACAAAGTCCCCATTTGCCAGCACAAGGTCAAGGGTATTCCCTAACCTGGTTGGTTCACTGACCATTTGCAGCTGGAAGCTGTCCTGGAAGGCATCCAGCAATACCTGCTCCCTTCTGTTCCTGGTTGTTGGGGTGCTCCAGTCCACTTCTGGCATGTTGAAGTCCCCCACAATCACCACACTGCCCTTCTCACAGGTCCTCCTGATCTGTCCCGCTAGTTCCACTAGTAGTGGATGGATGGTTGCCATTCTATAAATGGCCTGTATCCAAGTCACAAACATCTGTGGCACACCGGTCCATAGGTACTCAGGGTATACCAAAGAAAACCATGATCAATCGAGTCAAATGCTCTAGATTAGTCCAGGGACAGAATATATCCACTAATGAGGTATGAGTTCCCTCTTTCAAATATTTCCCTAAGGAGGACCAGGTGATTGGTAACTGCCCTATCAGGAAAAGAGCAGGTTTGTGCTTGACTGATAACAATTTTAGCTATGGGTAATAATCTGGAACACAAAATTTTGTTGAGTATTTTAAAATCAATGTTGAGGAGACTGATTTGTCTCCAATTATCCATTCGCTGTTTTATCACCTTTTTTATGTAAATAAATAAGCGAACCTTCAGCCATATTTAGTGGTACTGATTAAGTCTGTAGGATTTCTGTGAATACTAAAGTTAATTCTGAAGCCAGGTCTTCACCTATTAATTTATACAGGTCACTGGTAAGGCTATCTGGCCCTGGGGCTTTATCTTTAGATAGGGTGGAGAGTACAGAGAGTATCTCTGATGCCTGTATATCCCGGGTGAGTGGGTCCACCAACTCAGACGGAAAGTGTGGGACAGAAAAATAATTTTAAAAAGTCAACTGCTGAGTGGTGTCAGTGGCCTGAGAACCAAACAGTGGGTGTAATTAACTGCTACACCTTCCTTATTTAATGAGCAAGTAATAGATTATTTTGGATACCCTGTCTGAGCAATTAACATAGGGTCACAAGTTCCCTTTAATACAAAATCTTTGCTGATTGTGAAGATTTTCAGCTTGTGATAGGTGAAAGGATAACATACTATTCTTTATATTTGTCATCTGAGCAGTATAAGAATGTCCTGTCTGATGCGTAAGAGACTGCAATTTTTGTAACTGTTTCCTATTTTGCAAATATTGGAAGTAATCAGAATTCTGATGGGACCGAGATGTAGATTTTAGAAAATGTGTTAAATCATGTTTAGTATCCTGCCACCAGGTAATGTAGACATCATACATGATGCGTACTGATTTCCTGGCCTGGATAAATGATCTAAGGCTGTGAATAAATTTAGGACCAGTCAAAGACGATAAATGTAATTTCCATGTCCTGGGGCCTTGTGTGGTAATAGTGTAAATAACCAGAGACAACTGAAGCAAGTTGTGATAAAAAAATTAAACCGGGATATTGACAATATTTTGTATTTGTAATGTTTTGGATATAAAAAGAAAGTCAATCGATGTTACCAAATTCCCTTTATGAAAGGTAGGATCAGCTGTGTTATGGAAGGAAAGATAAGCATCTTACAATTTTGCTGTTTTATTCATTTGTGTTAAATAAGTCGTATCACAAAAAATCTTACATGTTTTTGTTCGTGCACCTCTGTCCATTAAGGACATACCACAGTTAAAGTCACCACCCAAGATGACATGGTGTAGGGTATATAAATATGGCTGAATTAACTGAAAAGTATTAATCCTCTCAGCTGTCATTTAGCCAGCATAAAGGTTTATTTAAGCAATATACCATGAGAGGGTGTTGGTGATGCCAGGATTTACCCATGCCCTGGGGTGTTGTTCAGTCACGAGGCGTGGCCGAGTGACCAACAACACCCCAGGGGTGGGTAAATCCTGGCATCATCAACACCCTCGAGTGGG
The DNA here is from genome assembly GCA_016271365.2 of Neoceratodus forsteri. Taxonomy (NCBI): domain Eukaryota; kingdom Metazoa; phylum Chordata; order Ceratodontiformes; family Ceratodontidae; genus Neoceratodus; species Neoceratodus forsteri. Next base: position 744,670,096 of record CM028137.1, read on the forward strand.
ATATTGCTATTATACAATGTTAATATTTTGTGTTTAGTGATTTTTTTATTTTTAGTAATTTTTTTTATTTTAAATAGGAGAAATAGTGAAAGTGTTACTCATGAGAAAATAGTCCATTTGGTGGAGATTCAGAGTTTGTTTTTCTAAGATGGTGAGCATTTCTTCTAGCTCCATTTTGTCCATTAAGGTGAATGTAGTATCCATTTGTATTTCATTTTTTTTTTGTTCTAGTAGTGGCGTTTTTGTGTTCCAAGGCACGTTTGTTAGCCAGTGGTGAATGTGGTGGTGGGTGGAGCGGAGATGGAGTCGAAGTGATTTTTGCATGTGTTAGCTTGAGCGGTTGCTTGGTACCTGTTCTCATGGGTCAGCATGACAAGAGTTAGATTTCTTTTTATTTAGTTTTTTTAGATCAGATCAGTGTATACTATACATTCATTCTTGAGTAGGTCTTAGCTATTTAACAGTGTAATTTAGTATATTGGAAAACCAGAGTGGAATTGGAAGAAAAATATAAAAGAGATGTGAGTTTAGTGGCAATCGCAACTAATGTGTTCATTTCTTTGTGCACTCAGACCAATACCTGTACCCCATTCAGTATGGAATAGGATAGGGACAGTTCCTCATAATATGGAGTCAGCATGTGGTCTCGCGACCCTATTCCAGTGAAGGTCTGAGCGCTGTGTGTGTGGCTCTGTGACAGAAAGCAGTGCAGGGGAGATCTGTGAGGAGCCATCAATGTGTCTCAAAATTGATAGCAGGTAGGTCTCAATGAGAAGAAACAGGATGGAGCCATGAGAGCGAGGTAAGAGGAGGAAAGAGGATGGAGGCAAGTTACTTTTTTTTCCTGTAGGTGAGTTTGGGGAGGTAATGAATTTGAAGCTGTTTGCCGGTTGAAATGAGAGTTGACACACTGGAGTTGGGGACAGCTGTTCGGCGGGTATTGCTGTGTTTGTGACTTTCGGGTTGGTGATGCTCGGATTAATCTTGAAATGAGTTACTGATGTGGCTGAACGGTGGTTGGCACTTCTTCCCGTGGGGTGATTGTAGGTTTTATAATGGGAGAGGGGTGCCAGTCAGCCAATCGGGATGGAGAATTTGAGGTCTGCTGTTGTGCCCATTGTATAATAAGCAATATAAAACATTGTTAATTCTGGTATCTAGAATCAGCACCCTCCCTGGTACTAAGTCTACCAGTTTTAACAGTTGTAAATCCACATTTCTGAATAGTATCCCTAACTCTAAACATAGGTCTGAGCCAATGGACCAATAAGAATGTCCCATATGCCATGCCTTGATAGTCCTAGCTATCTTAGAAAGTGAATGTAGTCTAGTATCCTGTAAAAGAACACCTGAGAGCTAGAAGAAATCAGATGGGAAAAGACTGCATTCTGTTTCTTAGTGCTTTTGATTCTATTAACAATGAAGGTGCTAAATGACAGGAATGGTGTCATGAAAAGTAATCAGGCACTATGCTCAGGGTGGATCCTTTGCTTTCTGCCTACTGACATCAGTTTTCTTTCTGTTAGTCAGTTTTTTTTTCCAAGCACTTTCCCAGATTTGTCAGCTACCTCGTCCGAGGGCTGTTCCACATTTTGGGTGACATCTGCCTGTGATGAGCCAATAAGAGGAGGTATCAGACTCATTCCCTGACGTAAGTGAGGGATCCTGAAGAGCTTTGTATTTATTGTCTAGTTGAATAGGTATGGTTTTAGCAACTTTGGAAGGAGGAGGTTTTCTGTCATGCCTCTTACATGTAATCATCCATCTCTTACCTTCTGACTGAATGGGTCGGGGAGGGGTGGCATAGTCGGGTCCTCATCCATCGCTGTGGGGTTCCCAACTGGAAAATCAGGAGTGGGATCCAAAGGGATAACCAGAGGGACCTCTTTCAGGTTATCAGCCTTGGTAGAGAGAGACGGGGGGTGGGGGTTAAGGTATTGTATTCTGTATTGGCTCAGCAGGAGATGGTTCGGGAACAACAGGAGGGAGTACATGAAGTTCATCCCATAGGACTGGGGTAGGTGTCCGTGGAAGCCTAGACTGTATAGGACCTTTAGGCTTAGCAGAGCATTGTGTCATGGCAATTATTAATCTCTGCTCCTCACTATCCATTTGGTCCTGATTGTGAGCTGCCCAGGGACAAGAGGTATAAGTGTGTCCTTTGGAATCACATAAATTACATTGTGGGTCATTCAAGCAATGCGCAGAAGCATGGCCTAATTCATTACATAGGGTGTATCTCAGTTTATCCCACAGGCTACTCAAGTAGGTAGTAGACCCACAGTGATAAGCCTTGGGTTGGCCTGCATAAAAGAGAACGCCCCTGTCCCTCCCCAAAATGAAATAATTTGGCAAGTGTGCTAGCCCAGTGTCTGTGGTGTTCAAGACCACACGTACATGCCAACCTACAGTCCAGATGTGTTCTGTGTCGAGGATGGCTTCTGGGGCACCCAAGACCATGCATCGTTTCAGCCAGTACAGCAAGTCCATCACACTGACCCCCTCCTTCCGAAAAAGAATGGTGATGCTTTTGAAGGCCGGTTTTTTTTAAGGGGCTTGCCTCAAAGGGAGACCATAGAAGCGAGTTCTTTAAGAGGTGATATTTCACCCAGAATTTCTCCAGGCTGCAGTTGAGTTTAAAGCTCACGTCAAAAGTTCTCTTTCCAGAGACATGAATCAAAGCATACATTTCTGTGGCATGGAAGCCCATAGAATTCTTCAGCATGATTTTGACCAGGTAAACACGGTCTGGGAGGAAATCCAATCCCCCTTTATACAAAAGGCAAACAGCATTATGGCATCTCACCGAATACAATGGGGTCCTGAAGAAAGAGGCATAAGGCCGAGATGTGGACCCTTGAGGGGTTTGTCACCCATAGTCATTTTCATGAGGTGTAGAGCCTGTGGTAGAATGTGAACCTGATACCCAGTGTGGTGAGGACTGAGGTAAATGAGGGCACATATTGCCATCAAATTGTCTGCCAGAGGGGTTAGGTAAACGACCTGTGGGAGGGTCCTGTACAGATAGGTAGGAAGAAATCTGCAAAATGGGATTTTGTGTCAAAGATCAATCTGCTGGCAGTGGGAGGGGGGAGAGACCATCTTGGCTCACTTCCTCCATTTCTGTCTCAGAAACAACCACTAGCTCCTCAATGGCAGGTGCAACCTTAGGAAGGGGAGCAACTTATCAGGTACAGTTCACAGTACCCTTTGCTTGATGTCTAACTGAGGCTTTGTACTGATCAGGGAGAAACCTGAAATCCTTTTACATGAGTCCTGTATTTGGGCCCACCCAGCCCCTCAGAGTGCTGAGTCTACTGACCAACCTGCAGGAGGAAAATCTGTTTCTTTACTTGGTAACGGGGATTGTCTTAGGCCTAGCAAGTCTCTACTAATTTGTGCCCTAATTAGTCTGTCCAGCAAAGACAAATAAAGGAGCATCCGTCATTCTAGCTGAGAAAAAATAATCTGTTGGAAACGTTCCTGGTAATTGAGCAGGGACCTCAGGTAGCACCAGTTGTTCTGTCTGTGCTGCAACTACAGGTTGTTCTGGTGAGAGAGCTCGGGCAGGAGCTGGAGCAGGAGACCATCCTGTTGTTTGGATCTGTGTGGACGCTGCGTCAGGCCCTGTAATCTGAATAGGAACTACTTCCTTTGGGGTAACATCAACAAGCTTTGTACATGGGTCAGGGTTCTGGATCACCGGCAACGTATTCACAATGTGGCCCATTAGCATCTGAAACTCTGTTTTCTTCTGCAGGAACTTGGCTTCTTCAAGTGCGAACTGCACAAGTAAATGTTCCTTGTCAATAGTATCTGGCTTCACCTCACTGCTCAGAGTCACGGTGGTTGAAACTCCACTCTGGTTACCCTTAGGGCTTGGTTATCCTTTAGAGGCAGTATAGCGCAGTGGGTTAAGGCTCTGAGCTGCAGATCTGGAGACCTGGGTTTGAATCCCACAGCCGCCTAGGTGCATACTGTGTGATCTTGAGCAAGTCACTTAACTTCCTAGTGCTCCCAGGTTGCATCTAAATACAAGCTTTGGCTTAGTGTGCTACTCCTGGTTAGACAATGTTCCCTTTCCTTCCTTACTAGTGTGTTCCAAAAAAATCAGGTCTTCACCAGAAGTAAGCATGGTAATTGGTATCTGTTTCATTGTAGCATCGAAAAACAGGTCAGTCTCTAATACTGCCGAGGCAGGGGGCTGGAGACCCTCTCCCCAGCCTCCGAGACATCCATCCTCTCTGCTGGAGGATTGAGAGTGGCCATCCTGATGGCCACAGGTTCCCCTACAGGTGAGTAGGGGAATTTCCCTGATGTCCTGGCCAAATCTGCCACATTCCCTAAATAATTCCACCAACAGCTTAATCTGGTTCAGTTTCACTTGTGTTCCATCTTTATCTGCCCCCTCAAAACAAAGCTGAAAATAAGCTGAATTACCTAGCCCTCCTCAAAAAATAAAAACTAAATAAAAAAAATTAAATGTATACAGCTGCACAAGAATCTCATACTGCTACTCAGTCTTTCTGTTCAGTACTAAACCAGACTTCATGAAATCCCTTTAAATTGAAAAGTGACAGCTTGTGGCTCGGAGTGGCAGTGGGCAACAAATGCCATGTCCCATAAAAGCAGAATGTATACCACGTATACCCAACCATCCCTCAGACACACAGACTTCTCGCTGCCACCATCCTGCCCTCCTCTTCCTGTGGCACCTCTCTCTCCCCCTCTGTTGTACTTTCTTTCCTAAAGTGCCTTTGGTCTTGGTAATGACTGCAATGGGCCTTGGGGGACTTGCACACTGGGTCGACTAGTGGAATGGCAGACTTTTGAGTTACATAACACTATCAGCCCCTGCTCATCCCCAAATAAGTGGGAAATGATGACGACTACACAGATGGACGTCCCTGTTCTCATGCCACCCCTTACCCTTCTGTCCATGTACATGTGCATTTTGCTCTGGAGCAGGTACGTAGGTGGTGGACATCTTGTTTCATTCATGGCACAACATGTTTGTAGGTATGCACACTGCAGCTTTCCCAGCTCTCCCCATATGCAGAAGGAACAGGAACCATTAGTGGACTGGGTCTTTTGAGACTACACAGTCAGAATAAATTTCCTTTTTAGGTAATGTCTCATTAATATTTTTCAGATGTAGTAGGTAAGACACAATGTAGTTTTTCCCAGGAGATTCAACCTGATCCAAGATCTCTTAAAGATAGCTTTTCCTGGAGCAAACTGAAGTATGTCGCAATCCATCAACAGGTAATTAAAGTACTGACAAACAAAGTCGGGGCTAAAGTTAATTCCTTTTGTTAGTAAATGATAACTTTGCTGATGGATGGAAATACTCTCAGGGCTGTTGTAGGGCTTGAAATGAAGCCTCTGGTACAAAAAAAAGTAAGCCTCTCTCAAACGCACAAATTTGTCTCCTCCTCCTCCCTGCAAATTGCTCTCTGAATCAATCATTATGGTAGGGAAACAGTGGAAGTTAAGGCAGTATCGATTTGCTGGAAATAATTATGTTGCTGAAGGAATTACCACTAGTGAGTATACCTAACTTGGCCTAAAATGTATAAGGTCTCTGTGAATAATAGATTACCTTTCTGCTGCTGGTTAACATGGAACACTTCAACTCCCCAGATCAAAGCCCTTGTAGACTAGCATACAGGGAGTGAAGATTAGACTGCTTGTTTGTTAAGGAACTAGCGTCCTGCCTAAAACTAATATTAGTTTTTAAAAGCAGTCAACTATTACCTTTTATATCAAAGATACTTTTCCTTTTCCCGTTGGTTAATTGAAAGATTTTCTTAAGTAATGTTAGCAGGAATGATGTGTGGAACAGCACTCTGCCCGGTGGCTGACATATCTAACTGTGTTTCTCCCATTTCATCATCGGCATTCTGGCCACACTGACTGTGACATCACAACTTCTCAGGAAGAGTCACTTAGTATCTGCCATATCAGTTGCCTGGAATCACAACAGAAGGAAAGGCTGGTGGAATAACTAGCAACCAGTGAACTGCAGGATCCAAGGCAGCATGGCTTCACTGGGGGGAAGATATTGTCAGACTAACCTGATTGAGTACTTTAACTGGGTTACTAAGGTACAGGATCAAGGGGGTACAGTGCCAGTGGATGTGGCCTACCTGGATTTTAGTAAGGCCTTTGACACTATTCCCCACTGAAGATTAGTGAGCAAGCTGAATTGTCTGGAAGTGGGTCCTATATTAGGTGGGTGGAGAACGGGCTCAATTACAGGTGGCAGAGGGTGGTGGTAAAAGGCATTCACTCAGGGGTGGGTAAGTGACCAGTGAGGTACCAGAGGGGTCAGTACTGGGCCCAGTCCTCTTCAATGTCTTTTTCAGTGATGTTGCAGAGGGGCTGGAAGGGAAGGTATACCTGTTTGTGGATGATACAAAAATCTGAAACAGAGTGCACACACCTGGTGGAGTGCAAAGTACGAAAAAAGAACTAAAGAAGTTGGAGGACTGGTTGCAAATATGGAAACTGAGTTTCAATGCAAAACACCCTTACAAAAAGTTCTTCGGAATACCACTATAATACCACTCATTTGTCATTGCAATACTACTGTGATTACCACTGTGCTACCATTAAGGTTTTCATGGTATCATAGTGGTTTGTTTCAATTCCATTGTGATACCATTGTACCACTGTCCTACCATATCAACAAAAATAATCAAAATTGAAACTACCATAGTACAACCAGGGTACCACTGGGTAGTACCATTGCACATTTTGTAGCTCACCACTGTGTTGTCATTGTGGTGCCATGGTGTTGCCATTGTGTCACATTTGGTAAGGGCAGTGTGAAATCATGCACCTGGGTCACAGGAACCCGACTGTAACTTATCAACTGGGTGGGGAAGAGCTAGCAGTAACAAAATAAGAAAGGGACTTGGGGGTGATCATATCCGATGACCAGAAGTTGGCTAGGCAGTGTGACAAAGCAGTGGGTAAGGCAAAACAGGATGCTTGGATTTATAGGCAGGTGTATCACCAGCAAGAAGAGGGAGGTTATTATACCTCTGTATAGATAACTGGTGAGAACTCACCTGGAGTACTGTGTCCAGTTCTGGAGGCCTCACCTTGGAAAGGACATAAGCAGGGTAGAGGCAGTGCAAAGGAGGGCATCCAGAATGGTGCAGGGCCTGCATCAGATACCCTATGGGGAAAGGCTCAGGTTGAAACAAAGTGCAGAAGGAGAACATTTTCCATTAAAAAGATGCTCGAGGACAAGGGGCCATTCTATGAGGCTCGGGGAGGCCTAGGGGAAATGTGAGGAAGTTCTTCTTCTCTGAGGGGGTGGTGGATGCTTGGAACAGCCTCCCAGAAGAGGAGGTGGAGGCAAAGACAGTTGAGGAGTTTAAGAATGCATGGGATAGGCATAAGGCAATTGTAGAAAGAGGGCAAGAGAGGGGGTAATTACAGGCCGAGTAGGGACATTAAGGGCAATGTAGGCAGGGAAAATATGGCAGACTGGGTGGACCATGTGGTTGTTTTCTGCCGTCAGCTTCTATGTTTCTATTTTTCTATGTTTCTAAGTTTCTTGTGATGCCTCTGCTAATCAGGTCACAGTGCTGATGATGTAGTCAGAGGAATATAACTAGATATGTCAGCTGCTGGAAAGCATGCTGTTCCATACATCCTACATAGTACCATCCTGTACAGAAAATGAAGACATTTTCAGTCAGTTGATTGTCAAAGTACCATCTTTTTTCAGTGTTAGTACAATTCTACCATTCAGTTTCCCATTTTCACCCTTCATAGGTAAAACCCTTCATTGTTTGGTACATAACAGCTCCTTGTATATGATTTGGATGCCCATTTTAAAAGGACAACATTTTTCCTCCCAGCACCCCCCCCAAATGATAACCCCCTGATTTGGCTTTTCAGCCTAAAAATATATTTTTTGCATTAATTCTGTGTAATAACATGTCTTCCAATGTATCTGCATCTGATGTAATGTAAACATGGATGGAGAGGCATGGCACCATTTCACTTGCTCAGTGTGGCTCTGCACAAATCCACTATATAACTGGTACAGTGGAGCAGTGAGGAGCTGTGCTGAGCATACAAAATGATGCCATGGTACTCTGACCATGTTTACATCACAATGTTGATACATCGGAAGACATATTTGTAGCCACCCCACCTCCCTATGCATTACCCATTACCAGTGCCATGTGGCATTACTCAAGGCACTACCCTGCACTATGAGGGGATCCCTCAAATCAACCCCAACCCAGACCGACCTTCCTGCCTGCCTGTCCTGTCATTTCCCAGCCAGCCTCCTATCTCCCTCCGAGCTACCCATGCCCCCTCCTTTTAAGGGCTAAGAAGCTGCCCCTAGTGGCAGTCTCTGTGTATAGCTCAGAATGGTGCCTTCCCCAAAACATCTACCAAACCCATAAACTGGGGGGAAGGCACAAATGTGGGCCCCTAATGGTGAAGGTAAACTCCTCTCCTGGAGAGGTGGCTTACACTCTTCCCCCACTCAAGGGAATCATTCCCAAGGGGAATGATGGCAGAGACCTCATCAGCACCTCCGACTCACTCCCACCCCCCTGGTATGCGCACTCCCAGGGGAAGTCAGCACCAGTCAGAGTCACATATGGTGGGTCCCCCTTTACTGGGGGGGACCCATACCTACCTAATACTAAACCAAAAAAAAAAAAGAAAATTTCTCTGGGAACTTTTAAACACTGCCATAGAATATGAACAATAACAACACATAATATAACACTTTTATTAGGTTAAGTTACCATTGCTAGTTCTCTGAGAGTGATTAGACTAACCATAATCACCAAATAGATATATGTTGATATATATATATATATATATATATATATAGGACACACTTTAATGATTGAACTTTTTAGAAAACATTTCAAAATAGAAAAAGCTAAAGTCCTAATTTGCAATCCTCTGAGGTAGAAAAGTCATTTTCGTCCATCATAGTTCTGTTAAATTCAAGTCAATCAAGGGGATAGCAACCTGCTCCGGGGAGCAACACGAGGCACAGTCAGAGTTCTTTAAAAGGGCACTCTAAGTACAGGTCCTCCTCCTGGTGGAAAGTAGAATTCAGGGTCTGGCTTGGAAGTAAGGTCTCCAAAAGAGTCTTTGGCAATTATAAAGTACTTAGTATGACATCCAGCCAAGGCTTGCACCAGGGCGAAGTGTTTAAATAAAGTTAACCCGGTCCATGGGGCAATGTGGCACAAAGCTCTGGCCTCCTGGAATAGTTCCTGGGATGGATGACCACTGCTTCCAAGGTGATTGTGTTAACTTCTCTAGCTGCTCACAATAGATCCAGTCTTCTCTCATTTTCTCCACAATGTCCCACTGTCTCTCCAACAGGTAACGGTTATCCAGGCTCTCATACTGCATACTCAATCTGTGCCGCACCCACCATTCTTCCTGGCTCCACTCCAGCAGATCCCTTATACTAGTTCTGTGGGCTTTTCCTGTTTCCAGCCATACTCCCTTCCTGTATTCAGCATTGAGAGGATCCTCCCTGTTGAATCCATCCATCCTGCTCCATAGGGCATGCGAGCAATCTGGGATGCAGGGGGTTCTATCATTAGCTTTAATCACGGGCGTTGAAAAGGCTTAGTGATGACCTGTTACATGTCATAATCATTTAGTTGAAACTTTTTGCCAAGAAACCTGCCCTCAACAAAATTTCATCGTTAGCCAAATGTCCTTTCCCAGGCTTTCTCTCCTCCTTTCCTGGTGATCCCAGACCAACTACCACAGTTTAAGATCTTACTTGCTGTGAAGAGGCTGACCGTGATCTTATAGCTGGCAGATGACCTCCAGACAGAGGCCTAGGCAGTGTTCCCCTGGGCCCTGGGGGTTCACCTGCCAGTGGTCTAAGGCCCCTGCCTCTCCCTCTGGCACAGGGAGTAGAGGCAGCTGGCGAGGAGGAACTGGGCAGATGGCTATTTCCCTCCTCACCCCTTTTCTCCTCTGCTGCAGCTGCACCCTACCCCTGTACCGCCTCTGCTTCAGTATTTACTTCAGGGGAGGGCCCCTCACCATTGGCTCTGCCTTTTCACCTGATCTGGGGGACGTTCCTCTAATGAAAGCCTTTCCACAGCACCAGGCTCCAGGCTTTCTTGTGACCATACTGAGGATGGGTCTTCTAAAGTGCTGAGGGGGTATACCCAATGAAAAACTGGAGGAGCCCGGTCAAATATGCCTCCGGGGGCCGAGCTTGAGCAAAGACTGCACACTGGTAAGGGCTATTCCTTCTCCCTTGTAGTCACATCTAACACATCGCTCCTCCATCTGCCCATTTCCTGCAATATTCCATATCCAGGATAATAATGTCAAAGGAACTATGGACATAGGTTCCTCAGAGGAAGGTGCATCTTCGGTTCTAAACCCCGACCCAGCCATCCATGACAATGGATCCATACCTGCCAGGCCCAAGCCAAACCTTCCAGAATCAATGTGATTAGACAGTTCTCATTCAATAACTCCCCTCAGCTTTGATGTTTTGGTTCAGTTCTTCTTGTTCTACTTACTCCTGCTCTCTCCACAAAATAGCGATGCCTCCTTCACTGGTTTTCCCCTCAGCTCACTCTACAGCAATTAGAAAGTAGGCCAGGATCACATGACCAGCAAACCATGCAAGCTTGCACTCAAGAGCAGGACTGCAGCCTACCACCCAGACCATCACACCCAGGATGGAATTTTAAGTGCGCCACATGGTCTGTCCAGCCCAGGCCAGACCCAGCAGCCTGCCATTCCAGGACATGGGCACTGGGGGGTTGAGGGGTCACCAAAACATCCTAGATGAGCCCACATATATAGCCACCCCACCTCCCCATGCATTACCCATTACTAGTGCCACGTTGCATTACTCACGGCACTACCTTGCATTTACGAGGGTGGGTCCCCCTCGAAAATTCCCCAACCCAGACCGACAAGCTCCTTCCTGCCTGCCTGTCCTGCCATCTCCCAGCCAGCCTCCTATCTCCCCCCGAGCTATCCGAGCTCCCTTCTTTTAAGGGCTAAGAAGCCTGCCCCTAGTGGCAGTCTCAATGTATAGCCCAGACTGGTGCCTTCCCCCAAACACCTACCAAACCCATAAACTGGGGAAGGCACAAACATGGGGTCCCTAATGGTGAATGCAAGCACCTCTCCTGGAGAGAGGGCTTACTTATTATTACACAGAGGTAATGAAAAAATTATTGTTTAGGCTGAAAAGCTTAATTGGGGGGTTGTCGTTTGTGGGGTGTGGTGCTGGGAGGACAAGTGTTTTCCTCCAAAATCAGAGATACTCTAACCCTTCATTTATACTTGCTTAACTCTCTTTTCTATGTTTTTTGTTGTTCAGTTATTTTGTGTTTTTATTGGTTAAAAAAATGAAATTTCTCTCTGCAAACAATCATCAGCACCTCCAACCCCTGGGACTCTCCACTCTAGCCAATCATGCTGCACCTAGAGCTCATAGGAGGATCCATCTTCTCCAATAACTGCACTTCCATTCCAGTGGTGCTGCAGGACAAAGGGTGTCACACTGTTGATGTCAGCTGTGGAGTTAGCTATAGGCTGGCCACTCTACCCCACAGCTGTGTATGTCCCAGCCATAGAGCAATCAGGAACAGTAAGAACTCTTGCACCATGACCATTAACCAATGCATGGAAAACACCACTAACTTCAATCTTCATTGCAGGCACAACCATTCCAACCTGACACCTGGTGAGCTTGCAGCCCTCAGATCTCTGCAATGTAGGAATGACATTGTTATCAAACCAGCTGATAAGGGAGGTGCTGTTGTGGTCTGGCAAAAGGAGCTGTACATCACTGAAGCCACACAGCAACTCTCTGACACTAGGTTTTATTCTTCTCTTCCACAGGACCCCACTGCTGACTATCAGACTGAGGTCACCACCACCATCACCTCTGCTATTGAAAACAAAGAGCTCCCTGCTTCTGCTAAGAGACTCATAGTTCAGCATCCCCAGACACCCAGGTTTTATCTCCTTCCCAAAATCCACAAAACAGGTAACCCATGTCATCACATAGTGTCTGCCTGCTACTGCCCCACATGCCACATCTCTGCATTTTTGAACAGCTTCATGAGACCCCCTTGTTGAGTCCCTGCCCTCCTATGTTAAAGACACTAACCATGCTCTTCAGTTATTTAACAGGTTCAGATTCAGTGACTCACATCAGCTCATCTTCACCATGGACATCAAATCTCTTTACACAGTGAGCCCCCATGATGATGGTCTGACAGCTTTGCAGCATTTCTTGAATAAGCGGGAAGTCCAGCAGCCACCCACACACACACTAACTCGTCTGGCAGAACTGGTTCTTACACTCAATGCTTTTTCTTTTAATAACAGTTTTTTTCAGCAGATCAGTGGAGTTGCCATGGGTACCAAGATGGGTCCCAGCTTTGCTAATCTGTTTGTGGGTTGGGTGGAGGAACATTTTTTTCTCTCACTCACAGGGACTGTGCCTGAAATCTACAAACACTACATTGATGACTGTGTGGGGGCCACCTCCTGCTCCAGGGAGACCCTCCAAGTCTTCCTTGACAAGTTTACCACGGCCCATCCTTCCTTTCAATACACTGTTGAAGTATCCTCCTCTACATTGCCTTTTCTGGATATCCAGCTGTCAGTACAGAACACTGGTATGAAGACATCAGTTTATTACAAACCCAATGACTCTCACAGTTTCCTCCTCCACAGCTCCTTCCATCCTAAACATGTCAAGAATGGTCTGCCTTATTCATAGTTTCTTAGACTTCGCAGGTTATGCAGTGAAGAGGATGATTTTGCTGAGCAGACCCAAATAATGCATATTTTTTTTTATCAACAGGGGATACCCTAAAATCACAGCGGACAGAGCACTTTCTCAGGTCAGTAACATGCCCCGTAACCTTGACCCCCGTAGGAAGGATACTGTCACACAAGAACAATGGCGAATTCCACTAGTGCTTCCTTTCCATCAGAGCACACCTTCCCTTCACAGGATCATCACCAGTAACTTTCCCATTTTGCAAACTGACCCTAACATTGGTGCTTCCTTTACAGAACCACCTATTGCCTCCTACCACCGGCCACCTAACCTGCGGAATCTCCTGGTCAAAAACAGTTCCTCCCTCCCAGGTACCAAACCTTGCAACGGGACTCGCTGCTACACCTGCAAATTTATTTCCAGTGCGACTGAAATTCGGGGGCCTACAGGTGTTTTTCACATCACCAAGGAGTTCTTATGCACCTCCACTAATGTGGTGTATTGTACTCTTTGCAGGAAGTGTACAGCTATTTACATCGGAGAGACTGGTAGGCGCCTTGCTGACCGTTTCAGGGAACATTACAGAGCAGTCAGAAATGGTGACACTGCTAAACCCATTGTATCCCACTTTATCTCCAGGCACCACAGTGTCAATGACCTTTTTGTTTGTGTCCTTCAGCAGGGCTTCTGGGATCCTAACCATAGAAAAAACATGGAAGCCAAGCTGATCATCCGCCTTGGCTCCCAGCAGCCCTCTGGTTTAAATGATAGACTTATTTTCCACTAACATCTTTCAACCATCCCTTTTTCCCCTAAAGCCTATTTGTTTTTGTACTCATTTAATTTCTTTTTCATTTTCACCATAAGTCTCCATCTCTGTTGCCTTCCCACACATTTGTCACCTTTCACCCTTCTTACTAGGCCTCCCCACCTGGGAACTTCCCTAGCTCTTTCACTCCTATTATGCCTTATCTTTCCCATCATCACCTTTTTGTTTCACAGATTCTCTCTTAATCTTACCATTTATCACTTCTTCTCCCTGAGCCTCCCCTTTCTTCTGTCCCCACCCATATATATATCCCTCATTTTACCTCCTCTCTACATTAATTTTGTTTTTTTTCTCTTTTAGATATTTCCTGAAGAACACCGAAGGTCAAAGCGTAGATTTTTAACTCTATTTTCTATTTTCAGCGTGCATTTAATATAACCATTTTGTTTTGTTCTTGCACCATGAACTAATTATCCTGCAATGCTTGGTCCTACCTGCCACACAGCAGAGGTACAGGCAGAGTAATACTGGAATATTTAATGAACTTAGCTAACACCCTGTCAGGGTGAAGCCTGTTCTTCAAACCTTGTATAGTTTAGCTTACACCCTATCTGGGTGAACTCTGCAGTGAGAGTTAAGCAATGAATTTAGCTACCACCCTACATATGTGTGCCCAACAGCTGCCATTCTAATCTATGCCTGTAGGTTTCAGTATATTCTTTGCAAGCCTGCTCCCTATTAGATGTCTGTTTAATTTAAGATAGAAACATTAAAAAAATAGACAGTGATGACAGAAAAAATATCAAAGCCCCATCAAGTCTGCCCATGGGATAGGCTTCAACTTAAGCTGGTAAATATTACTCACTTAAAACGTTTATTACAGTGCTTTTACTCATTAATATAATACTTAGAACAAGTAACTGGGTTAGGTAGTAAGAAAAATGTTACAGCCATTGTTTACTTAGAAACATAGAAATATAGAAGCTGTTGGCAGAAAAGGACCTCTAGGCCCACCTAATCTGCCCTACCAACTGTGCTACCATAGACCCTACTTGATCTCTGGCCTTAACTCCCCCCCCAGCCTTGTTGCTAAGGTCCCCTTGTGTCTATCCCAATCAACAGTGGAAAGCTGGACAACTTCACTTATGTCTGGAGTCTCAACTGGCCCTGGAAGTTCCCTGGGTTGCTAACTCCTCTCACTCTAGTGGTCTAACTCAAATGATGGCTCTGCAGAAAGTCACATCATTACTAAAAGGCTTTGTGTAAAAAAGTGTAGTTTGAAAGTCCAAATCTATTAGACAAAAAGACAGGTCTGAGGGACCATCTGAGGCCAAGTAGGGATTTTCTCATTCTTTTGCTTCTGCTCTCAGGAGAGGTGCAGCCAAACCCTGAGCTGACTGATAGAGTGGGTTCCAGCCAAAAGAATTAGGGAAATATAAATATCATTGCCTTAAACACTGGAAGCTTAACTGCTAAATTTGACCAATGTAAGGCCTGGGTAGGGTCAGTACAATGTGATGTAATATATAGTAGTAGTAAAATTTTATTTTATGACACAACATAGAACTTTAGGTCTGAAGGACCGATTTTGCAAAGTTGTGCTCCATTCAACAGAAAACAAACAGGTCTCTAGATTTTGACAGAACATTACATACTGTACATTCCGACAGTACAATACTGATTTTATAAATGGACATTTTCCTTAAGTTAAGCAATAACAACATATAGTGAAACTAATTTTCTCACAATTGCGGCTGGTGATGGTTCACTGGTATTTTTAGTTTCCCTTACAGAAACAATTATATGAAATGTTTTCATGCTACACACATAAAACTACCCAAGTGATATGCATGCTGCAAGTATGATTTAAATGTTAAATTAGAACCAATTGCATGCATATGGCATGCTTGCAGCAAGCAGGTGTGGAAACCATGATTTTTATGTTAAATTGAGAAAGACTGCATGCATGTGGCATGCATGCAAAAAGCAACTGGTCACTGATAACTGCACACATAAAAGTTATGTGACTTGATCAGGATCACACCATACACAAGTGGGCGTTGATGAGATTCAAACCCAGGTCTTCATGACTCCAAGTCTCCTAGCTTGTAGTTCAGTGCCTTTAACCACTAAGCCAAATTGTCTGCTCGCATATGGCTCACTTGTACGTCAATACATACTGTATCTGAATACATCTACACACATGTTGCATGCATGTAGCCATTGTTATGCTTTTCAGTTTTTTCTCTTCCTCATCTCAGTTTCACAGTTGAACTGTAGCATACATACCAATGGAAACACATGTGGTTTTCCCCATTCCCAATACACAAACTTACCCACAAAACTACTTAATTGCTTCTGTTTGGGCTGTGCTCTCTATAGTTTTGAACACTTCCACGCAAACCGACTTTAAGGTGCAAACACAAAAGTAGCAATAACTAGGCACACACACCCACATGGTCAGTCCCCCCCCCCATGCACACACACTGTAGTGGGTATGGCCATGCTGCTACAGACAACCCACCAAGTATAGATATAAGTAAAAAGTCTCTTACTTGAGTAGTAGGGAGCCAGAGGCAGGAGTCTTTAAGATATCATGTCCATGGGTCAGAGTGCTGGGGCGTACCACCTTGAAATGAAGTTATTTTTTACTACTATTTTATACATTATGATGGTGAGTTGAACAATAATGAAGGCCACTGCTCTACTAGCAAGGCCCTTGTTAGTCGAGCGGTGGCATTCATTGATTTCCAACTCTCCATCAATAATGTATAAAATAGTATTACAAACAAATGCCCCCATTCATTTCAGTGATGCATGGCCCTGCAGTCCCCTTTGCCCTTTGTCATAATGTGCTTGAGCTTGGCGATGTGGAGGTCAGCTTCACTGGGGAGAGGGGGCATAAGCCTGACTATAGTGAAGCTCTAATAGTCTGTGCATACAATACCGCTCAACTGTCCGTGAATGCAAGGGACAGCTCTAGAATGTCTTTAACATCTCTAAAAGATACAACTTATTTGTTTTGACTGAAAAGTGATATGCAAATCAAGAAAAATTCAAATGTATAAGATTCATCTGTATGTACCCTGGAGCGGTGCATCAGATTTGGGCTTAATCCCCCCGGGTTACTAACCAATTTTATTCCTGGCTGAAGTTCTGCCCCCCCCCCAAAAAAAGAAGAACTTTGCCCCGATATTTCTCTCTGACTCCATTCCATTCAATACCCATCCTCTATGGGTCATGAAGCAGCCCAAAGGTAAAGAAACGTGAAAAACACATCAATATTTCAGTCCTTCCTCCTTCCCCAATCCCAACATAAAAAAATGATTTACTTTTACTTTACTGGCCATATGGCCAGAACCTGCAGCCTGGCATAGTGTGCCATCAGCCCAGTTTTCAGTCCCCCCGTGTCCTTCCACCAGATGCTAGAACTGACCATCACAGGCCCCCAACATGGTCCATGACCAAGTCACCTCACCAACTGAACCCACCCAACCTGGGTTGCTTGCTTCTTGCTTGGTTGCTGCCACACTGCACTGATCAAGGCCCATGAAGGCCACCCACACTGCTGTCACTACTGCTGCTAAGCCTAGCTTGCTGCCGTTGGGGTCTGTGCTGGTTTTTTTTGCAAGGTAAGCCTAGCAGAGTAAGTAGGTAGCCTAGTCTTGAGTTAGCTTCTAGTGCACCCTCTGTCCTTTCAGCCACCAGGGGAGAGGAAGACTTACTAAGAGTAGACCAACAAAAATATGCTGCCACAACACTGCTATTGAGAGTTCAGTGCTTACTGACTCCTCCAAGCTGTAGTGTGTAGTCTGTCTAGTCTGTGGTGGGAAAGACAGTGTCACACTTGCAAGACTCATGTGCTCTTTCTTGGCTGGAGCTCATCCACATCACATGTGATTCTGCCACCGCTAATAGGCGGAGAGAGTGGGCAACACAATACAGACACTGTCATGTCTGGAGAGCACCTGCAGTGTGAGCACACACAGTCCAGGTGGGCACTTATTGTGCAAAAGATTAAATCCAAATTTAAAGCCATTATTGCCACACCATAAGAACAACCGAGGCACAAGGGGGGGCAACTGCTCCTCTCTGCCCTACCTAAATGGCAACCCTGCTTAATAGCAGAAATTCATTCTCAGGTGCTAATGCAATGGTTTCCACTGTGTTCTGAGGTACTGTATCGCCATGTTTCATGAAGTGTCCTGACCATCATACGGATTAGTGTCCCTCATTGTCCATCATTTTGAGTGTCCATGTCCGTCATTTCAGTGACAAAATGTGAGGTGTGGTGCATGCTTCCAGGACTCTACTCAGCACAAGAAGTGCTGAGCATGGCCATAGTGTATATGCTCAGTACAGAATGACAAAGGGAAAGTAAGTGAGATGAAACAGTCATGGAGAAACACATTTCTAGCACTAAATATGCATACAGAATTTGCATGGTTCAAAACAAAAAGGATAGGCTTCACAACACAGAGGCCCCTCTTCATACATCTGGAATGGGGATGTTGACTGGCTATATCCTAGGCATTTAATGCAGTAAGCAAACAATACTTTACAAATTAACGGTGATTCAATGACAAAAATTAAAAGCCATTAAACAACTTGCAAAAGGATCAGAATGAATGAGTTTATCTAATGTTTATGGGAATTCAAATAAAAATGTATTTTAATGATTCTAATTGCTAGCAGTAGTAGTATAAGAAATAGAAACTAATGTATTTTTTAGATCAGATTTGCACCAGCTTAGCTGCTGCACACATGGCAAGCATGCAACATGCGAACCTGACGTAATTTTTGGAAGATGTTCACACCAGCTTACCTGCTGTACACATGCCAAGCTTGCAGCCTGTAAATCTGATTTGCTTTTTATGTTGATTGTGCGCATGCATAAGAAACATGTTGCAACAGCTTTCTCCACAAGCAGATTGTGGAGGCGCGGCACTGTTGTGCCCAATGACCCTACAGCCTGCAAAGGCTTGTCCCCCGTGCCCCAATGCCACGGCACGCTGCTCCTGACAGTAGTTCAGCCAGCGTGCTAAAACCTTCTAAAAAATCAGCTGCTGCAATCAGGGGCTGCCTCATCATTGCAGCATCAGCCATCCGCTGCAATGAGGGAGCAACCCGTCATTGCAGGGCCGGATATAAGATCCTGAAATTGTTTGTGAACATGGCGGTGGCTTGCCGCCGTAGTCACAAACAATATTTAGCACCCCACCATGTTTATTTGCCGACAGGGGAGCCCACTCCCCCTTCAGCATAACGTAACCCCCCCTGGTTTTATTGTCTGCTGATGGGGTGTCCAATCCCCGTCAGCAGAAAGGAATCCCACCCCCCTTTTGTTGTTTGCCAACGGGGGTGCCCAATCCCTGTCAGCAGAAAGGAATTCTCTGCCCTTGTGTTGTTTGCCGATGGGGGCGCCCAATCCCCCATCAGTTACAGCTGCTCCCCCCAAAAGCAAGACTCCGGTGGCATGCTGGGAGCCCATCCCAGCATGCCACATGCCCCAGTAAAGTTAAAAAGGGTCCCGCAATGTTTTGTTTTGTTTTTTTTACCTGAAAAAATGGAAACGGTCCCTCATAGTCTCCCTGCCCCCCTTCCCACAACACGCACCCACCCACTGCGCACCCTGCCTCCCCACACCCCCCTCACCCCGTACTTACCTCTGGAGCTTGGCGCGATGATCTTCAGTGGACCGGGAACACGTCTGCACTTTTCAAAGCCGACCGCGAACTGAGGAAATGCCGATATGCTGTATAATGTAATAAATAGGGTTTTTTCAACTTTAGTGCATATCTTGGGCATTTTTGTGAATATTTTCACCAAATTTTCAACATGGTGTTTTTGGAACCCCTCCTCATGAATTCTTGAACTGTCATGGTGTTAATCGGCCCAAAAAGGTGGTTTTGTGGTCACTGCGCAAAATCACCCTTCGGGGCCAATTAACAAAACAACAGTGCCAGTGTTCATGAGGTGGGCTCTCAAAAAGCCTATGTTGCAAATTTGGTGGAAAAATCCAAAAAATGACTGTTTTACGAGCGTGAGTTGCGCAGTTGCTACACACGCTCGTAACTTCGTGAATTTACAATATTTTCATGCCAGATTTTCAACATTGGCATTTTGTCACACCTCCTTGTGAGCAGTATAGTTGTCATTGTTCACATCCTGGCCGAAATGTGTTTTCTCACTTCTGGCACAGAATAGCGCGGTCGCTGTGGGAAATCAGTGTTCAGGACAGATTAAGAAAATGACAGTGATGCTGTTCATGGGTAGAGGTCCTAAAATGCCTATGTTGAAAATTTGGTAACGATACTCCATGAAATGGCTGTGTTACGAGCGTGCGTTGAGCAGTTGGCAAGCATGCTCGTAACTTTGCTAATTTACAATATTTTCACTCCAGATTTTCAACATTGCCATTTTCCCAGATCTACTTATGAACAGTACAGCTGTCATTTTTCCCATCCTAGCCAAAATGTGTTTTCGCACTTCCGGGGCAGAATAGAACAGTCGCTGTGGGAAATCACTGTTCGGGACAGATTAAGACAAGCATTTGTCAATGCCGAATGTTTGCTTGCTGGCATTGGCACTGGTAGTGTAGACGTTACAGAGCTGCATAATAGGAATGGCAGCAAAGTATTGAACTGAAGCCAACCCCACCACCACCCTGCAGAGAGTGACAGGCATTGGGCTGTGCCTCTGGATCATCAGGCATAACGACCGGGCCATTTCACCACATCCTACCCTGCAGACACTGGTAAGTGTCACAGTGTGCCTTGGGGTCTTTGGCCCTTATGCGCACTGCATTCCATCAGGAAATACGGTGAGATGGGTGCGGTATAGGAGAATGGGGTAATGTTTGGGCCCGAAGAGTCCGAGGCACACCTTGATGCCTCTCACTGGCTGCAGGGTGTGGGTGGGGGTGGAATGGTATGAGCATTACAGGCAAGAATCCCAAGTCACACCCCTGATGCCTGTCATTCTCTACAGGGTGGGGCGTTATGGTCGGAAACCCTAACGCATTAGGCATTCGTTGGTATTTTCACTCCAAATTTTCAAAATGGTTTTTTTGTGACCCCCACCTCATGAACAGTGGCAATATCAGTTTATTAGCTGAAAACTGCTTTTGCACAGTGACTACGGCATTTGGCACCACAGGTGCAAAAACACATTCCGAACAGGATGTGAAAAATGACAGCGGTACTGTTCATGGGGAGGTGTAAAAAATGGCAATGTTGAAAATCTTAAAAAAACTGGTGCGGTCACGAGCATGCATAGAAACTGTGCAACGCACACCCGTAATGTAACTAGTTTGGGGATTTTTTTACAGCAGATTGTTAACACAGGCATTTTGGGACCGCCAATCATGAACAGTGTCAGTGTGATTTTCTTTATCTGTCCCGAACAATGATTTCCCACAGCGACCATGCATTTCTGCACTGAAGGTGTGAAAACACATTTCGGCCATGTTGTGGAAAATGACAGCCGTACTGTTCATAAGGAGATGTGGAAAAATGCCACTGGTGAAAATCTGGACTGAAAATATTACAAATTCATGAATTTACAAGGGTGCGTGGAAACTGCATAATATTCACTCGTAACACAGTCATTTTATGGAGTTTTGTCACCAAATTTTCAACATAGCCATTTTAAGACCTCTGCTCATGACCAGTGTCACTGTGATTTTCTTAATCTGTCCCAAACATTGTTTTCGCACACCGACTGTACCATTGTGCGCTACATGTGCGGAAACAAATTTTGGGCGAGATGTAAAAAATGGTAGCTGTACTGCTCATAAGGAAGTGCAGTAAAATGGCACTGTTGAAAATCTGGTGCAAATATTACAAATTCGAAACTTGCTAGCGTATGAGGAACTCTGCAACGCATGCTCGTAAAACAGTCATTTTTAGGAATTTTTTCACCAAATTTTCAACATAGCCATTTTAACACCTCTGCTCATGAACAGTGTCACTGTGATTTTCTTGATTTGTCCCGTACATTGATTTCACACACCGACTGCGCCATTGTGCGCTACAGCTGCGGAAACACATTTTGGGTGAGATGTGAAAAATGACAGCTGTACTGCTCATAAGAAGGTGTGGTAAAATGGCAATGTTGAAAATCTGGAGTGAAAATATTGAAAATTCACGAACTTACGAGCGTGCATAGGAACTGAGCAACACACGCTCATAAAACAGTAATTTTTTGGAATTTTTCCACCAAATTTTCAAAATAGGCTTCTTGAGAGCCCATCTTATGAACAATGGCAGTGTTGTTTTGTTAATTGGTCCCAAATGGTGATTTCGCGCAGTGACTGTGAAATCACCCTTCGGGCCTGAATAATGCCATGACAGTGAAAGCATTCATGAGAAGGGGTCCCAAAAACCCCAAGTTGAAAATTTGGTGCAAAATTCCAAAATGCCGAGATATGCAGCAAAGTTGAAAAACCTTATCTATCCCATTATACAGCTTACCGCATTTCCTCAGTTCGCGGTCGGCTTTGAAGAGTGCAGACGTGTTCCCAGTCCACGCAAGATCATCACGCTGGACTCCAGAGGTAAGTATGGGGTGGGGGTGGGGAGGCAGGGTGCGCAGGGTGGTGCGGTGGGGGCAGGGAGACTGCGAGGGACCGCTTTTATTTACATGTTTTTTTTTTAATGATTAAGATGACGTGGGACATTTGCCACGCTGGGTGGCCTCCCAGCGTGGCAGCTGGAAAGGATGTTTGGGGAGGCTGGAGCCGACGGGGGATTGGGCACCCCCATCGGCCATAGGGGCTAGTGCCACGCTGGGATGGGCTCCCAGCATGGCAGCTGTAAGGCTGTTTGGGGGGGGCTGCAGCCAACGGGGGATTGGGCACCCCCCCGTCGGCCATACCGATGTGTGCCACGCTGGGGTGGGCTCCCAGTGTGGCAGTTGTAACACTGTTTTGGGGGCTGGAGCTGACGGGGACTGGGCACCGTCCGCTACGCCTGTATGTGCGGGGGAGAACGCTGTCAGCACGCAATATGCGTGCATGCGTGTTGAGGGGGAGCTCTGCTCACTGAAGTGGAGCTCTCCCTTTCAACTGTATGCCACTGCATTTTCAGCTGTCATAGACAGCTGGAGCAGTGATTGGCAAACTGTGACCGCGCCTGCAAACACACTGACTGAATTGGAAGAGGCTGACACACCTCTGGAAAACTCGGATGATGGCACTATGTTTCTTGCACATGCGTGCAAGCAAACATAAAAATGACAATGATACTGTTCATGAGCAGAGGTCCTAAAATGCCTATGTTGAAAATTTGGTGATGATAGCCCGTCAATTGACTGTGTTACAAGTGTGCATTGCGCACTTTCCATGTCCTCTTGTAGCTTCACAAATTTGTAATATTGTCACACCAGATTTTCAACAGTGGCATTTTTTCACACCTCCTTATAAGCTGTAGAGCTGTTATTTTTCACATCCTGATCAAAATGTGTTTTCACAGTTCCGGCGCAAAATAATGTGGTCACTGTGGGAAATCAGTGTTCGGGACAGATTAAGAAAATGACAGTGGCACTATTCATGAGCAGAGGACCTAAAATTCCTTTGTTGAAAATTTGGTGATGAAACTCCATAACATGACTGTGTTACAAGCGTCCGTTGAACTGTTTCCATGCACCCTTGTAACTTCGCAAATTTGTAATATTGTCATGCCACATTTTCAACAGTAGTATTTTTTCACACCTCCTTATGAACACTACAGCTGTCATTTTTCACATCCTGGCTAAAACATGTTTTTGCACTCCTGCCAGAGAATAGCATGGACATGCTGGGAAATCAGTGTTTGGGACAGATTAAGATTGACCAAGTGAGGGGGGGAGTGACCGAGCTCAACTGAGCTCTGTCAGAACTGCTGTGGATTTGTTTGTGGGCAGACAAAGGCCCCAACACAACAGCCCAGTACAAAAGGGCAGCCTGCAGCACTGGGAGAAACAGAACGAGAGAGCGAGTGAGGGAGGTGGAGTGAGCGAGCTCACCGAAGCGCTGTCAAAACTGCTGCGGATTTCTTTGTGGGCAGAAAAAGGCATCAATGCAGGCAGGGGACCAGTACAAAAGGCCAGCCTGCAGTGGTGGGAGAAACAGTACGAGCGAGTGAGACAGTGGGACTTAGTGAGCTCAACAGAGCTCTATCAGGACTGCTGCAGATTTCTTTGTGGTCAGAAAAAGGAGCCAATGCAGGCAGGAGCCCCGTACAAAAAGGGCAGCTTGCAGCATCAGTACAAACAGAATGAGCGCATGAGAGAGGGAGACTGAGCAACCTCAACGAAGCTCTGTCAGGACAGCTGTGGATTTCTTTGTGGACAGACAAAGATGCCAATGCAGCCAGGAGCCCCATGCAAAAGTGCAGTCTGCAGCGCCAAGAGAAACAGAACGAGCGAGTGACAGAGAGGTAGCGAGCGAGCTCAACGGAGCTCTATTGTGACTGCTGCAGATTTCGTTGTGGGCAGAAAATGTGGCAATGCAGGCAGGAGCCCAGTACAAAAGGCCAGCTTGCAGCACCGGCAGAAACAGAATGCTTGAGTGACAGAGGGGGAGAGAGTGAGCTCAATGGAGCTGTGTTGGGACTGCTTCAGATTTCTTTCTGGCCAGAAAAAAGCCACCAATGCAGGCAGGAGCCCAGTATAAAAGGGCAGCCTGCAGCGCCAGGAGACACAGAACAAGTGAGTGAGGGAAAGGGAGTGAGTGAGCTCAATGGAGCTCTGTTGGGACTGCTGCAGATTTGTTTGTGGGCAGAAAAAGGCAGCAATGGATGCAGGGGCCCAGCACAAAAGGGCAGCCTGCAGTGGCAGGAAAACCACAATGAGCAAGTGAGCGAGCTTAATGGAGCTGTATTGTAACTGCTGCAAATTTCTTTGTGGGCATAAGAAGGCAGCAACGCAGGCAGGAGCCCAGTAGAAAAGGGCAGCCTGTAGTGCCGGCAGAAACTGAATGAGTGAGTGACAGAAGGGGAGTGAGCGAGCTCAACGGAGCTTTGTCGGGACTGCTGCAGATTTGTTTGAGGGCAGAAAAAGGTGCCAACAGAGGCAGGAGCCCAGTACAAAAGGGCAGCCTGCAGCACCAGGAGAACCAGAATGAGTGAGTGAGACAGGGGGAGTGAGCAACCTCAACAGAGCTCTGTCGGGACAGCTGTGGATTTGTCTGTGGGCAGAAAAAGCCACCAACACAGGCAGGAGCCCAGTACAAAAGGGCAGCCTGCAGCGCAGGAGACATAGAATGAGTGAGTGAGGGAGGGGGAGTGAATGAGCTCAATGGAGCTCTGTTGGGACTGCTGCAGATTTGTTTGTGGGTAGAAAAAGGCAGCAATGCACGCAGGCCCAGTACAAAAGGGCAGCCTGCAGTGGCGGGGAAACCAGAATGAGCGAGTGAGAGAGGGGGAGTGAGCGAGCTCAACAGAGCTCTATTGTAACTGCTGCAAATTTCTTTGTGGGCAGAAGAAGGCGACAACGCAGGCAGGAGCATAATAGAAAAGGGCAGCCTGCAGCACCGGCAGAAACGGAATGAGCGAGTGAGAGAAGGGGAGTGAGCGAGCTCAACGGAGCTTTGTCGGGACTGCTGCAGATTTCTCTGGGGGCAGAAAAAGACGCCAACAGAGGCAGGAGCCCAGTACAAAAGGGCAGCCTGCAGCGCCAGGAGAAACAGAATGAGCGAGTGAGAGAGGGGGAGTGAGCCACCTCAATGGAGCTCTCTCGGGACAGCTGCGGATTTCTTCCTCAGCAGAACAAGGTGCTAATGCAGGCAGCAGCCCAGTACAAAAGAGCAGCCTGCACCACCGGGACAAACAGACTGAGCCAGTGACAGAGTGCCACTGAGTGAGCTCAACAAACCAACGCAATCAACATTCGGCATTGACAAATGTTTGTTAGAACTAGTTCACTCAGGATCACTTTGTATATGCAAACTGCATGCAAATATTGCACAATTACATATGTGGCATGTATTCTGCATGTACACAGCACACCTATATTTCTGTAAGGGATGGTGCATTTAGTTACCCAATTATTTCACTGGTAAAACATACAATCGTTTAATTAAACATAACATTTTTAAAGAGTGGTACTATTCCACTTACTATGTCTGGGTAATATGGGGCTCAGATGGTGAAAATTATTATATGAGTTTTGTATAGCTAATTCAAAAGGAAAATTGTTTCATAACCTTTGTGTAAGACCAGTCAGTATCACTGACAGAATCCTGGCTAACCCCCAACATTTCAGATGTCACTGTTTCCCTCCCTGGTTTCAATCTACAAAGAAAGAACAGCATAGGAAAACAGGGTAAGGGATGCATAATTTACTTTAGGGATGACTTAAAGGTCTTACAAATTGATATGAAAGAAAAGTCAAGTAACTATGAATGTTTTGCTACTAAATTGACTTTGGGTAATGGCCACAAGAATCTTGTCCCTATGACCACCTAGACCTGGAATCCTTTAGTAGCTACTTTAAACAAATAAATAAAAACTAGGAAAAACAGTTCTTAGTGACTTTAATGTCAGATGGAACTCAAAGGCTAGTAATGGCTACAGGGATACGATTACGAGTATGTTCTTAGCCCATAAGGTTACTGATTGTACTCAACTGTATTATAAAATGATTATGCAGACACTTATTGACTGGATATTGGTAACATACTCTAGCAGAGTAAAAGATGTTAACGTACTACCTGATTCAATAAATGACCATTCACCAATACAATATAAATGGGTTGTTAAACAGTTGAGGCCCCCTCCAGGGATATTCTTAGTTACATCCTAAACAAGGACAGTGTAAACAAGTTAAAGAATAGGGTGGCCTAAATCGACTGGTGCTACCTTGACCTTATCCTGGATGTAGATTTGGCCCTATTCTTTCCAATCACTGAATTTAACAATTCATAGTAATGTGATAACAGAAACGGACTTTCCTGGCCCATCCAGTCTGCCCATTTCCTCCCTCCCCCTACTTGTTTCCCTTTATCAGAGATTTTTTTTTGCTTCCCATCCACCAACCCCTTATACTTGTCCCAGGTTCTCTTAAATCCTTCCACAGTTTCAGTACCCACCACCTCCTCTGGTAAACTGTTCCATGGCTCCACCACACTCTCTGTGAAGAAATACTTCCTCACATTACTTTTGAATCTGCCTCCTTCTAGTCTCAAGCTATGAGCCCTTGTTTTTACTTCATTTTCTTTTAAATATACTGTCAACTCTCACTCTGTTTATCCCTTTGATGTACTTAAATGTCTCAATCATATCCCCTCTCTCCCTTCTAATCGCCAGAGGGTGCAAATTTAACTCCTTCAATCTAGATTCATATGTTTTATCTTTCGTTCTTTGAACCATCTTAGTTGTCCTCCTCTGAACCCTCTCCAGCCCATCAATATCCTTCTTTAAATGAGGTCTCCAAAGCTGGACACCATACTTCAAATGCGGTCTGACCATCGTCATACACAATGGCATCAATACCTCCTTTTTCTCACTTGTGATTCCTCTACTAATACACACCAGCATCCTATTTGCTTTGCCTGTAGCATTACAACATTGGTCTCTTACCTTCAGATTATCTGAGATTATAACTCCAAGGTCTCTTTCATGACCTGTTATCTTTAACTATTGTCCACCTAGAGCATACTTTGCTTTTATTTTATTCTGTCCCAAATGCATAACCTTACATTTCTTCACATTGAACTTCAGTTGTCAAGTTTCACTCCACCTTTCCAAAGTATTCAAATCCCCTCTCATAGTCTCTACCCCTCCATTAGTATCAACCCTATTACATAATTTTGCATCATCTGCAAAAAGGCACATCATCATCCCTCCAATTCCCTCCGTTATGTCTCATATATATGTATATATTAAAAAGGATTGGCCCCAAAGCTGACCCCTGTGGGATACCACTTGTCACCTTCCTTTCTCTTGAATATTCCCCATTTACTACCACCCTTTGCCTTCTGTTCTGCAGCCAGTTTTCCACCCATCTAGTGACTTTCTGGTCAATTCCCAAACTCTCTGTCTTTTTACCAACCTACAATGAGGAACAGAGTCAAAGGCCTTACTAAAATCCAGGTAGGCCACAACTACTGCCCCTCCCTGATCAATTATCTTTGTTACCTTATCAAAAAACTAAGTGAGGTTTTCAGTGTATCAATGTATGTGACCAGTGTGCCCCACTTAAAAAAAAAAAAAACACGTAAGGTTAGGGGTGCTTTAAATGCCTGACTCTCCCCAGAACTGTTGGCCCTAATGAAAGAGAGGGATGAGTGGGGGGTATAGGCCAGGACGTGGGGGTG
This sequence comes from Neoceratodus forsteri, assembly GCA_016271365.2. Taxonomy (NCBI): domain Eukaryota; kingdom Metazoa; phylum Chordata; order Ceratodontiformes; family Ceratodontidae; genus Neoceratodus; species Neoceratodus forsteri. The sequence goes on from CM028137.1 coordinate 744,697,945, forward strand.
TTTCATACATATACAGAAGTATAGGGAGTTAAAAACAAATGCAAAAAGAGTGTACAAACTGATAAGTCTGAATTCTACAAGACTCAACAAACCCTGAAATGGGACAAGAGTATAAATGTTCTGGGGGAAAACGTAAACAGTCTTTTATGTAAAGAGGACAAGACATCTCTGACTATGCTAATTATTGACAGAAAAGAGGTTCTAGACCCCACAAAAACCACAAACAGATTTAACATGGGTGTAGAGTTTAGGTTTTCCCAGGGGAAGGGGGGATCTCAGGCTCAAAACTATTGGCCTAAACAGTGAACCTATTTTAAGACTACCCTATTTGGGCGGGGGGCTCAGCTTTCCAGGGGGGCTCAAGCCTGGATGCCCCCACAAACTCTACACCTATGAGATTTAATGAGGCTTTTACAAACCTAACCTCTTTCATCCCTTGTGGCTCACCATCCCTAAACCAAAATGGCCCATGGTCTCTGGAAATGCACAACATGATTTCTTCTTTCACCTTTGCTGGTGTCTAAGTATAGGGGCATGAGTTATGCAGGTTGCTGGTGGAAATGCAGAGAATCTTTTGTTGATCAGGCACATATTTTTGGGGGATGTCCTAAGTTGGTATCTTTTTGAAGTAACATTCAGGGGGACTTGCAAAAAATTTTTACACAACAAGTTCTTTTATCTCCCCTATGTTGGTTTTGGTTTTGATTTCTCCTGAGAATCTTAACTTCCTAAGGCAACAGATTTATTTGCTGTTATTGTTGATATTGTGTGCTAAAAGCGTTTTGACAAAATTTTGGCTACAAACTCAAGTACCGCCAATGGGAAGTTGGTATGAAGTAATTAAGTTTGTTTATGGAGTGGAAAACATATATTAAAAGTCTATAGATAAAGAAAATGTATGTTCTGATCTGTGGCACCCCCTGGATTAATTTCCAATTGCAGATGGACCCCACTTTTGTTCCACGATGACTTATGTGACACTCCTTTTATACCCAGAGTGTTTCTCACCTTAATATGTTTTAACTGTTACCTATACAATCCTATTTATATATTTAGCTTTTTAGTATTCTGTTTTATCTATGTTTTTTTTTTACGTAGGAGTCTATGTAATGTTCAGTGTTTATTATTCGAGTTTTGTTTTCTGTAGTTTTCATTGATCCTGTTGTACATTATATTTTTTATTTTATTTTTTGAGTTCATTGTTTGGTGCTGGACATTTTATAGAACATTTGCACACCTTTTTTGAATATTCAATAAAAATGTGCTTAAAAAAATGGCCCCAGATTCTGACCTGAGCCTACAGAGAGGATCGGATCTTGCTCACCTAAAATTAATTTTAGGACCATTTCCAACAGTGAGGCTTAGAATATAACAAAAAAAATGCTGGGAAAAACAAGGATGAGGGTGATACCATCGACATGAAGTTGTTACTGTGGCTTTGTATGAACGAACATACCCTATCACAAAAAGCAAATTATTTCTCCCTGTATTACTCCCAGTTCCCCAAAAAATTAGCTTAGGAAATAGGCAGCAGAGGGTGAGGGTAAACGGAGGTCACTTCAAGGAAGGGAGGGTGATCAGTGTGGTGCTTCAGGAATCAGTGCTTGGACCAGTCCTCTTTAGTGTCTTTATAAGTGACATTGCAGAGGAGCTAGAAGGGAAGGTCTGCATCTTTGCAGATGACACCAAAATTTATAATAGGGTGGGACACTCCATGGGGGACGGAAAGGATGAGCAGAGACCTGTGAAAACTCAAAAAGGTGTCAAGGATATGACAGCTGGGTTTCAACATGAAGTACAAAATAATGCACTTGGGGCACAGAAACCCAGAGACAGAGTAAACAAGCATTTGTCAGTGCCGAATGTTTGCTTGCTGTCATTGGCAATGGTAGCGTAGAAATTACAGAGTTGCGTAATAGGAATGGCAGTGAAGTATTGAACAGAAGCCAACCCCACCACCACCCTGCAGAGAGTGACAGGCATTGGGGTGTACGTTTGGGTCGTCAGGCATAAAGGCCACGCCATTTCGCCACACCCCACCCTGCAGACACTGACAAGTGTCACAGTGTTCCTTGGGGTCTTTGACCCTTATGCGCGCCCCATTTCATTAGGAAATACAGTGAGATGGGTGCGATATAAGAGAATGGGGTGAACTTTGAGCCGAAGAGTCCAAGGCATACCTCGATGCCTCTCACTGGCTGCAGGGTGTGGAATGGTATGAGCATCACAGGCAAGAATCCCAAGTCACACCCCTGATGCCTGTCATTCTCTACAGGGTTGGGCGTTATGGTTGGAAACCCTAATACCTCAGGCATTCGTTGGTATTTTCACTGCAAATTTTCAACATGTTTTTTTTGTGACCCCACCTCATGAACAGGGGGAATATCAGTTTGTTAGCCGAAAGCTGTTTATGCACAGTGACTACGGCATTTAGCACCACAGGTGCAAAAACATTCCGAACAGGATGTAAAAAATGACAGCTGTACTGTTCATGGGGAGGTGTAAAAAATGGCAATGTTGCAAATCTGCAGTAAAAATATTTAAAAATGGTGAAGTCACGAGTGATATAGAAACTGAGCAACGACACCCGTAATATAATTAGGTTGGGGATTTTTATAGCAGATTGTCAACTCAGGCATTTTGTGCCTCCGATCATGAACAGTGTCACTGTGATTTTCTTTATCTGTGCGAACAATGATTTCCCACAGCGACCATCGAAGATCTTCTGCGCTGAAAGTGTGAAAACACACTTCAGCCATGTTAGAAAATGACAGCTGTACTGTTCATAAGGAAGCGTGGAAAAATGCCACTGGTGAAAATCTGGACTGAAAATATTACAAAGTCATGAACTTATGAGGGTACGTGGAAACTGCGCAATGCTCACTCGTAACACAGTCATTTTATGGACTTTTGTCACCAAATTTTCAACATAGCCATTTTAAGACCTCTGCTCATGAACAGGGTAACTGTGATTTTCTTAATCTGTCCTAAACATTGCTTTCGCACGCCAACAGCACCATTGTGCGCTACATGTGCGAAAACACATTTTGGGCGACATATGAAAAATTGCAGCTGTACTGTTCATAAGGAAGTGTAATAAAATGGCAATGTTGAAAATCTGGAGTGAAAATATTAAATTTGCAAACTTACGAGCATGCATAGGAACTGCACAACGCACGCTCGTAAAACAGTCATTTTTAGGAATTTTTTCACCAAATTTTCAACATAGCCATTTTAAGACCTCTGCTCATGAACAGTGTCACTGTGATTTTCTTAATGTGTCCCATACATTGATTTTGCACATCGACTGCGCCATTGTGCGCTACATGGGAAACACATTTTGGGCAAGATATGAAAACACAGCTGTACTACTCATAAGAAGGTGTGGTTAAATGGCAATGTTGAAAATCTGGAGTTAAAATATTGAAAATTGTGAACTCACGAGTGTGCGAGGAACTCGCACAATGCACGCTCATAAAACAGTCATTTTGGAATTGTTGCAAATTTTCAACATGGGGTTTTTGGGACCCCTTCTCGTGAATAATGTCACTGTCATGGTGTTATTCAGGCCTGAAGGGTGATTTCGCGCAGTGACTGTGCAGTGACTGCGAAATCACCCTTCGGGCCCGAATACGCCATGACAGTGACATCATTCATGAGAAGGGGTCTCAAAAACCCCATGCTGAAAATTTGTGCAAAATTCCAAAATGCCTGAGATATGAATAAAGTTGAAAACCCCTATTTAGCTCGTTATACAGCTTACCGCATTTCCTCAGTTTGCGGTCGGCTTTGAAGAGTGCAGACGTGTTCCCGGCCCACTGAAGATCGTCGCACCAAGCTCTGGAGGTAAGTATGGGGTGAGGGGGGTGTGGGGAGGCAGGGTGCACAGTGGGTGGGTGCGGGTTGTGGAAGGGGGGCCAGGGAGACTACGTGGAACCATTTTTTCTTTACAGGGTTTTTTTTTTCCAATGACGACGCTGGACATTTGCCACGCTGGGGTGGGCTCCCAGCGTGGCACAAGGATGGTTGGGGGGCGCCTAACACGGGGATTGGGCACCCTGTGGGCCAAAGCATCACTTCCCACGCTGGGTGGGCTCCCAGTGTGGCACCTTGTACTCGGGGAGATTAGCCGACGGGGATTGGGCACCCCTGCCGGCTATACTATTGAGTGCTATGCTGGGGTGGGCACCAGCGTGGCATTGAGAGGCTTTGAGGGGGAGCTTAGCACAGCTCGCTGGGATTGGGCACCCCTGCAGGGCTATAGAGTGTGCGTGGGGGGCAGCACGCACATGGCATGCATGTGTGTGTGTGTGTGTGTGTGTGTGTGTGTGTGTGTGTGTGTAGGGGAGCTGCGCATGAGCAGGTGATATCTGATTGCTGCTCACTGAGCGTAGCTCCCCTTTCAACTGTATGCCACTGCATTTTGGAGCTTGTCATAGACAGCTCCAGCATGCATTGGCTTACAGGGACTGCACCTGCCAACACACTGACTGAATTGGAGAAGGAGGTGACACACCTTCGAAATCTCGGATGATGGCACTATGTTTCTTGCACATGCATGCAAGTAAACATAAAAATGGTAGAAGTGGTATTAATGACCACCAAGCAGGAAAGAGACACGGGGTTAAAAGGAGGCTATGCAGTGTGACAAGGCAGTTGGGAGGGCTAGTGGGATACGGGGATGCATAAAGAGGGGTGCCACCAGCAGAAAAAGGAGGTGGTTTTGCCTCTATATAGATCACTACTAAGGCGCCATGTAGAATATCATATCCAGTCCTGGAAACCACATCTCAGAAAGAACATAGACAGACTGGAGGTGGTCCAGAGGAGGGCAACTAAAATGTTGCAGGGTCAACATCAGAAGCCCTACAAGGAGAGACTTAAGGACCTAAATATGTACATCCTGGAAGAGAGGAGGGAGAGGGGGAAATAACACAGTAGTTTTTGCAAGACATCCCAGCAAAGACAGTGTGTCTGCAGTCTTACACCATAACTTAGAATCTGTGAAATTTAAATACCTCACAGGGGTAAATAAGGCACAGGAGAGAAGTATTTTTCAGAAAGAAAGGTACTAAAGGACAAAGAGGCATGGAGGAACCTGGAGGGGGGTTGATTCAGGAGAGATATGAGGATGTACTTCACAGAATGAGTGGTGGATTCCTGGAACAGTCTTCCAGAGGAGGTGGCAGGGGCAAACACAGTGGTGGATTCAAGAATTTATGGGATAGGCATAAGGTGATCTTAGAGAAAGGGAAGGGGTGGGTGAATGGGTCAGAGATCAAGTAGGACCTGTGGTGATACAATAGGAAGGAAAAAATGGGCAGATTAGGTGAGCCAAATGGTCCTTATCTGATGTCAAATTCTGTATGTGTGTAAATGGAAATCAGGACTAATAATGCCTGTTTTCAAGAGTGGTAACAGAATAAATATAGCAAACTACAGGTCGATCTCGATCCTGTCCCCACTCTCCAAGGTGCTTGAAAGGGTTGTAAATGACCAGCTTATTTCCTGTTTAGATATATGACATTCAATGTAGTCAGCAACATGGGTTCCTAAAATTGTATAGTACCAATACAGCTTTGATTTAATACACTAACTCCCTTCAAGAGGCTTTGGAGAGCAGATGTATGATTGGGCAATCTATACTGACCTGACAAAAGGCCTTTGATGTTGTCAACCATAAACTCCTGATTCTAAAATTAATGAACCTGGGTCTGTCTATGGACACTGTCTCCTGATTTGCAGGCTACCTAGAAAAGCAAACTCAAAAGGTAAAACTTGGGGATCTGCCCTCCATGGACAGGACTGTCCCTTTTGGGGTGCCTTGAGGTCCACTATTATTTGGCCTATTTATAAATAATTTGCCTGAAGCCTATCGGTCTGCCAAAGTTCTTCTACAAGCAGATGATGCAGTAATTTTTGCTAGATGTCCCAGCAAAAACAGTGTGTTTGAAGTCTTACAACATAACTTAGAATCTGTGAAAAAATTAGTCTGTAATAATAATCTGGTACTTAATGAGAAGAAAACCAAGACTATGCTTTTCAGCAGCTCAAATATGTTTGCTGTTAGAATTTAAGTAATTCTTGTACTTTCTGAAAAACACTTAATTGATTTTCCTTTTTCTTTACTGTAACTACTATATCATAACATTCGCATTGTGTTAGTCCCTGTATTAGAGAATAATTGATTCAATGGGTGTATGCAACTTAGTGTAGTGTTTATGCTTGTGCAACTTGTTGGTAATCCTTTGTGGCCATTCACCTCTCTACTCTATGGGGAATATCACCCTGCAGGGGTACCAAAGGCAAGGAACCCTGGAGGAGAGTTCCACCCTTAGAGATGCTAGGGAAAGATTCCCTATGTTAAAGGTACCTTAGGAAGGAACTCCAAGGAGTGAGGCAAGCTGCTGAAGGAGGAGGGGAGGATGGTGGGTCAAAAACAAAATGCTTCTGAAGGAAGCTGGAAGGCCTGCCTAAAATAGCTCAGGCAGGGGGCGTGGGTGGTTGCTTCAGCCCACTGAACCACAGACAAAGCCTTTCAATTCAGTAGACTTATGTAACTTAGTGTAGTATTTTGTGCAACTTGTTGAGAAACCTTTGTGGCCATTCACATCTCCATTGCATGGGGAATACCACCCTGTAGGGATACAGAAGCTGCCTCCTAACAAAAAAAACTCTGCTTGGGCTATCCCCACCTGGTTTGACTGCCCTTATCCACCAAGCAAATTCACTAGTACAAACTCAATCCTCCTGCAAAACCACGCTGATAGTACCTAGGGAAAGGACCTCACAAGGACAAAGGGCCTACCACTACCGTGCCCCATCCTGGTATAACACCCTCCCCACCAGTATCTCTGACACTCCCACGATCTCTCATTTCAAAACCTCCCTCCGTAATCACCTTTTCACTACACGCAGCTGTGGCTGCTTCTAAGCTTTCTCCTGCTTAATCATCTGACAAAGCTCCCTGAGTGGCTGCACCCAACCTACTACCTCCTCTATACTTGGTTCCCGTTACCTCTCCGCTTACCTCTAAGCTTATCACTGTATTGACCCTCCTCTGTTTTTGCTTGATGTACTAATTATTCTCAACCCACGTGAACTATGCCAATCCTGTAGCCTTGCAAATTGTAACTATTTTATGTACTCATGTTCCTTCAAATCTTGTACATTGTTATCCTGTAATTGTTTGTTATCACTGTTTTGTCCTCTCTGTGATGAGGTACCTTTGTAAACGTGCCTCTGGCTCAAAGGTTGTAAACTGATGTTTAATAAATAAAAAATAAAGAAGGCAAGAAACCCTGGAGGAGGGTTCCACCACTAGCGGTAATACGGGAATGATTCCTTTGGCTAAAGGTACCTTAGGAAAAAACCCCAAAAAGAGCGCTAAACTGAAAACATTTTTTGCTAAAGTCAAGGAGCATGATTGACAACAACTGGTAGACTGACAGTCACTGGCAACAAGCATAGACAGGCATGGTCTGAGCTGTTAGGTTGGAAAGCTGAGCAGAAGGGCATAGCTTCGTAAGGAGAGAAGGAACAGAAGTGGAGAGCCACCATGCCATGCAAAGGAGAGCCGCCATCCAACTCCATCCGACAGCAGAACCTAAGAACCTAAGAATCCACTGCTATATAAACTAACTAGCATTATGACCTTCAGCACAGAGAAGGGGAAAAAACTCTATGAGTAGGAAACCTCTGGGGGTCTAAGGCCTAGGTAGCCTTCCCTCTAGGCTTGAGATATAGGTGGTTGTAGGAAGAATAGCTTAGAAGGTACCACCAAACCAGCTCAGCATAACTAAAGGAGCCTCCTTGTGCTTAAGGGCCCCACCCCTCACAGCTGATGTTTTAAATGCTACATCAAGAGGTGCTGACGACACATTTTAATGGCTAAAGCTCTACCCAGTGTGAGGACATTCTCACTATGGGCCAAATAAGAAGGACCCAGCCCAGAGTTTCACATGCACAAGATGCAGACTTCATGGGTGCAGAGTGAGATCGTCAACTGCAAGGCAGCCCTGAGACATAGTAATATATAGATGTGGTCATCATTCATCCAGTATTGAAAGCATTTTGAAAGGCAACAGGTGACAAATCAGGTATAGCATACATAGGACCCACACGTACGTTGCACAATGTATTTGAAGACCCACACTTAGGTCACAAAGCGTATAAAGACACATTTAGATCACTCTTTTTCTTTCCTGTAATGCAGCATGGTAAATGAGGGAAGCAAGACAACCAGTACCACAATGGAAGCTAAATTATGTGGTGAAATAAAGGTTTTGTTGTTACTGTTCAAAGTAGTAAATGCCTAAATGATTATGAAATAAAGATTTTCCAGTACTGCAACAAAGTGCAACCCCAAAGGAGTGTAAAAATAAGGTAACCTGTTTTCTTTTTCTCCAGCTAAGTCCACAAGGGAGCCAAAACCACTGTGAAATGAAGATTTCATTGTACTATTCAATATTGGACGATGTACACAGAAAACACTTAAAACGTTGTTGGGATGGGGAGGGGGCCAGTATTGGCTTTCTTTCAGTATATAACATATAGAAGACACACCACGTCAGGAATAGGTATAAACTCACAACTTTGAAAGATTGTCAGGCACTGGCAGTGCTACATACTTTGTCTGACAGTAGATTAAATAAAGTCAAAGTCAAAGTCAAAGTCAAGTCAACTTTATTTAAAAAGACGCCCAATCCCAAAGGCTCTGGGCGCCGCACAAAACCTATACAGTATGTCATACCGTGTACATTTAGGTTAAAATAACATACAAATAACTTAAACCCCAAAAGCCTGCACAAATAAAAAGGTCTTAAGTCGACTCTTAAAGGCCTCTATAGTGGGGGCCTCTCTCACTTCAAGTGGCAACGAGTTCCAGAGAGCTGGAGCAGCAACTCCAAAGGATCGATCCCCTGCTGATTTCAACCTAGCTCTCGGAACTGTGAGGAGGCCACCGCCAGAGGAGCGGAGATCCCGGACAGAGGTGGACAGTACCAGGAGATCAGAAAGGAAACCAGGGCTCTGGTTACCTTTTTACCTGGTTACCTAAATAACTCAAATAGAGCAGTGTAATCAGAGTCTGGAAGTCATGACTCTACATAAAAGAAACTAACTTGTACCTTTTACAATTTAAAATTTCAGAAACATTGAATAAATGGTACAAATTGCTGCTAAAGTACAGGTTAGTTTAAGGAATGGGCCCAAGACCCCCAGTACAGGACAGCTTGGGAGTCACCTGCTTTGAGTGATGATGATGTCACGGGCACTGACCTGGAAGAAAGGAAGCCGCTCAGAATGCAAGTTCAGTATTACAGTTAGCTCCATAGGCTTGTACTGCTGACTCCAAAGGGCAAGAGACACTAAGGCGCAATCCCCAAAAGGAGTGTAAACAATGGAGGTGGGGGGGTGGAACACAAGCTGCGGGGGCAGCAATAGAGAGGAGACACTGATGGAGAACAAAGACAAAGCAGGGGGAAACAACAAAAATGCCAGCAAACCAAAAACCCCAAAGGAGAATGACAAAATATGAGGGGAGGGTGGGGGAGGGAGACACATAAGCTGCGGAGTGGCAGACACAAAATAAACAGCGGGGGTGCAGAGGAGACAAGCAAGAACAAGCAGGTAGAGAGACACAACTGGCGGCTACCAAACAAAAGCACAGGGGAGACAAGGAGAAGCATGACCAGCAGTCAGAGTCAAGCAAAACACAGGCCAAAATGAACAGGGGAAGCCCAAATGAACAGATGTGAAGCAGGAACCTGCAGAGAATTAAAAACCACAAAATGGGGCAAGCCCCAACAGAGCCTCCAGCTGCAAAAACAAAATGCTTCTGAAGGAAGCTGGTAGGCCTGCCATAAATGGCTCAAGCATGGTGCGTGGCTGTTTGCTTGAGCCCAATGAACCACAGGCAAAGCCTTTCAATTATTTGTACCTGAACCAATTTCTTACTTTGTATTATATGATCTGTTCTGTTCTGTATACTGTCACTTCATTTGCTGTACATCAATCTGTTCTACTCAGGACCTCCTTGACAACAAGCCTTGCTCGATGGAGCCTTTTCCAGGTAAAAAAAAATAAATATCAGAAAACAAGGGTCTCCCCCCTCCCTGGGATAGCCACCAAGCCACTGGCTCAAAACTGTAGCAAGTAGAAGTCTTTAAATACCTAGGACTCTACTTGGATGATACAGTCTCCTTTGTCCCCTATGTAGAAAACCTGGTTAAGACAGTTATCTGTAGGATGGGTGCACTGTTCCTAAACTGGAATAACTTCACCTTTGCAAATGCCTAATTGTGTGCCAAGTTCCATTTTAGTGCTTATTGCCTATGGCCAAGTCATCTACTCTGCTGCATAAGATTCAGTATTGGACAGTGTCAAGGTAATTTGTAACAAAGTCTGCAGATTTTTAATACTGTCGGCATAGACAAGTTTACTCACAACTGTGACCTATATGAATGAACCAACTGGTTACCTTTAACCAGCAGAATCAAGTCTCAGACCTGCATGGTAGGGATAAACGCCCTGCTGGGTTTCACCCCTACAAACTTAAAAAGCTGCCTCAGTTTTGTCGATAATCAATACCACACTAGGACTATGACCAACAAGCATTTGTCAATGCTGAAAGTTTGCCATTTTTCTAAATGAACAGCGTGGGGGCACACTCCATAGAGTTTAATGGGGGGCAATGGTTAAAAGGTTGTTTTTATATTTTCCAGTGATGATTTTGTCAAAGAAAGACAGTCACTTAACTAACAAGAACCTTGTTAAGTAAGCAACTACCTTTCTTTGAAAAAAATCATCACTGGAAAGTATAACAACCATTTGTCAATGCCGAATGTTTGCTTGCTGGTATTGGCATTGGTAGTGCAGGAGTTAGAGAGATGCATAATAGGAATGGCAGTGAAGTATTAAACTAAAGCCAACTTCCACCACCACTCTGCAGAAACTGACAGGCATTTGGGGCTGTGCCTTTTGGGTCGTCGGACATAACATTCACGCCATTCCACCTCACTCCACCCTGCAGATACCGACAGGTGTTGTGGTGTGCCATGGGGTCTTCAATCCTTGTGCTCACCCCATTCCATGAGGAAATAAGCAGATATGGGTGCAGAAGAGGATAATGGAGTGAATGTTAGGGCGGAAGATCCCAAGGCGCCTCTCAGTCTCTACAGGGTGAGGCATTAAAGTTTGAAACCCTAACGACCCAGGTGTTTGTTGGTATTTTTGCTCCAAATTTTCAAAATGGGCTTTTTGGGACCCCACCTCATGAACAGTGCCACTATCATTTTGTTGCTCGATCCCAAATGGTGATTTCGCACAGTAACTGTGCCATTCAGCACCACAGGTGCGAAAACACATTTCAGGTAGGATGTGAAAAATGACCGCTATACTGGTCATGAGGAGGTATGAAAAAATGGCAATGTTGAAAATCTGGAGTGAAAATATGCAACATTGGTGAAGTTATCAATTTTCATAGAAACTGCACAATGCATCCCTGTAACGCAATCATTTCTTGGAATTTTTTCACTTAAATTTCAACATGGGCATTTTGGGACATACCCTCATGAACAGTGCCACTGGGATTTTGTTAATCTGTCCCAAAAATTGATTTCACACAGCAACCACACCATTCTGCGCCACAGGTGTGAAAACACATTTGGGGAAGGAAGTGAAAAATGACAGCTGTACAGTTCATAAGGAGGTGTGAAAAAATGGCAATGTTGAAACTCTGGAGTGAAAACATAAAAAATTGGTAAAGTTACGAGCATACATAGAAACTACACAATGCACTCCCATAACACAGTCATTTTTTCAATTTTTTCACAAAATTTGCAACATGGGTGTTTGGGACCCCACCTCATGAACAGTGGCACTGTTGTTTTGTTACTCAGTCCAGAAAGGTGATTCTGCGCGGCAACCACAAAATCACCTTTCAGAACTGAGTAACAAATGACAAGACAGTAGTTCATGAGGTGGGTCCAAGAATCCATGTTAAAAATTTTGGGCCAAAATTCCAAAATGGCTGAGATATCCACTAAGTTGAAATCCCCCAATGACTTATTATACAGTCTTACCGTCATTTCTTCAGTTTGCCGGTCAGTTTTAAAGAGTGCATATGTGTTTGGTCCATAGAAGATTGCTGCTCCCAACCTCCAGAGGTAAGTATGGGGTAAGGAGGGGGTTAAGGGGAGGTGGGTCTGCAGAGGGAGGGTGGGGATGGAGGAGAGGGGAATGGGGAGATGGCTAGGGACTGTTTTCTTTTTTACAGGGGAAAAAAAAAGACTTCGGTAGACGGTTTTCTTTATTGTACAGGTTACCAAAAATTAAATACATTGCAGCACACTGGGGTGGGCTCCCAGTGTGCCACAATAGTGTGTGTGTGTGTGGGAGGGGCATGCCGACATGAGGATTGGCCACCCCAATGTCGACACTTGAAATATTCGGTTAGGTGTGGGGGGGGTCATGTGACACTGGGAGTGGGCATCCCGGTGTAGTTAAGTGGAAGGGGGGATACATACCAACATGGGGTTTTGCACCCCGATGTCAGCAAATAATATAGATGGGTTTGGGGGGAGGAGATGCAACAGACACCGGGAGTGGGCATCCCGGTGTTGGAAACATAAAAAATTATTCTGGCACACTGGGGCAGGCTCCCAGTGTGCCACATTAATAGGGAGGAGGGGGGGATACATGCTGACATGGGGATTGGGCCCCCCGATGTCGGCTTTCCAGGGAGTGTGTGGTAGGTGGCAGGAACCACCAATGTGGAAAGCCGAGCCATGCCTCATTTATTTATTTATTTATTGAAATGGTCCACCAGGAACGGCACACAGAACAAACAAGCTTTTAAAAAGTGCCCCATTAAACTCTATGCAGTGCATCCCCACGCTGTTCATTTCCGCACATGCGCAGATGCAGTTGCTGTACAGCACATGTGTGGAGTTGGTTACATTCTACACGTATTTCTTTCATGAATGAACAGCGATCAGCTGTTTGGTTGCTTTTTCTTTTCATGTTTTCACACTGGCCACTCATAGCAATAAATTCGCAGCATGCAGGCGCAGTGAACTTAAAAATAGGCTAGTGAAATCCTTTTGCAGAACAAGTCAGGATCAGCATGCCTGTTCTATAAGGGCAGCTGACTGGCTAAATGATCTACCTGAAACACTTTTTGCTATGTCTAACCTAGCCAACTTAAAAGCTCATTACATTCACTACAGTACTTCTCAATCAAGCCTGCTGTAATTGTAGATAACTGATCTGTACTTTGTCTGTTTTGTATGATGTACTATAAATGGTCCTCTTTTAACTGTGTTCTGCACATGACATGGAGCTTTTGAAAAAGGGCACTTGTTGTTCAAAGGTATTTCCTAACAACAATAAAAAGTAAAACGAAGTAAACAAGCATTTGTCAATGCTGAATGTTTGCATGTATTTTGTGTGTGTAGCAGACACACATAATGAGATGAGTAATTTGTGGTGGATCCCGACTTCCTACTAACTGTAGGTCTATGTCCATGCTTTAATTTAGAACTGTCAGGCTAACCTACTTGTCCAGGTGCAGTGCATGGGTCCATCAGGCCTTGACACGTACGTCAACCTCTTGTGATGGAAGGTTCCCCGGCCCACCACCGAGTGTCATGTGAGCACCAGAACATTGCTGTGTCCTTTCCCAGGCTGAGACCGATGCTGTACATTGCAGCTCCTTTCCCCCAGCCTCGGCCCATTCAGCTGGCTCACTGAGCTAGCACCCAAACTCAAGTCACTGGAACAGGAATGCAACATGGTCCCCACTGGGCCAGTTGTTGCCACTGGAAACAACATTGCTTTATCAATATATTTTGTAACAGTTTTGACCCCAAAATTTCAACATACTGTAGTCCTTCTATGATCCCCCATCTTGAACATGACAGGTGTCATTTATAAAATATTGGATGGAACATCATTTCACGCCACAAATGCAAAATTACATTTTGGCTAGGCAGGGCTGCAGCTATGAATTTTGGGGCCCCGGACAAGTCACTTGAAATGGGCCCATGTTTCCCAAACCAGCTAATGCCAGGGGTAATGCCAGCTCCTCAGGTGGGCCCCTCCTGAGCTCAGGGCCCCGGACAACATCCCCACTTCCCCCCATTACTGTGGCCCTGTGGCTAGGATTTAAAAAATGGCAGCTGTCAGATTTATGAGGTGGTATGAAAAAATACTGTAGCTATGTTGAAAATTTGTGGTCAAAATATTGAAAATGACCAAAATTATAAGTGAGCATTGTAAAATGTCAATCTACCTTCATAACGTTGTTGTTTTTAATATTTTGATCTTGTATTTTCAACATAATCTTCTTATGACCCCACTTCATGAACCTGGTAGATGAAAATTCCCAAATCTCTGCCAAAACATCATTTCATGGCACAGGTGAAAAAACATATTTTGGCCAGGTTGTAAAAAATGACAGCTATCACATTCATGAAGTGGTGTGAAAAAAAAATATTTATGTTGAAAATTTCAGGTCAAAATATTGAAAATTGCCAAAATTATGAGCGAGCATTGAAACATTTCAATATACATTCATAATGTTGTTGTTTTATTTTAAATATTTTTACCCCAAGTTGTCATCAAAGCCTTCTTATGACCCCACCTCATGTTGAACCCGGTAGGTGAAAATGTTCTAATCACACTCAAAAGGTGATTTTGCAGAATGACTGCAAAATCACCTTTCAGCCCAGAGTTAAATAATTTCATGTACTTGTTCATGAGGTGGGGTCCCAAAAAGGCCATATTGAAAATCTGGGTCCAACAAAAATGTTAAAAAATTATTTTATTGATTTATTTATTTATTCATTCTCGGATTACAATACCTTTGAGCACATAACAGCTCTTTTACAAAGGTTCCATGTCAGTGGGAAGGGTGACAGACATACAATGGGTGGTATTACATACAATTTTGACAAGAAATTATTTAAAATGACAATATGACATTAACATTGTAGTTAAAATTAAAATTATGAATCAGTAGGAAACCGAAAATAACCTAATAAATGACCAAATGAAAAAATGACCAAGTTATGAGTACAAGTTCAAAGTGCTTTGAAATACATTGACAGCATACCTGATTTCCTCAGTTCTCGGGCCAGCATTGAAGACTAAAGACATGTCTCTGGTCCAGATAGTATTACAGCATTGGACCCCCAACAGGTAAGTAAGGGGTAAGTGGAGTGTGGTGGTGGGTGTGGAGTGGAAGGGTCAAGTGGGGGAGGGTAATGGTGTTGGTGGCAACCTACATCGATGGACCATTTTATTTTTTACAGGGATGAAAAAAATGAAAAAAAGACTATGAGGGAAGGATTTCTTTATTTGAGGTACCGACACTGGGAATTGGGCACACCATTATTGGTGTCACGTTTGATAGAACCGAGGGTGGGCTCCCCTGTGTCACACAATGGTTCAGCCAAAATAAAAGACACCTGTAACTGTCATTAAGTCTCTTCCTTCCCCATGTGTGCCATATTTATCCACTGGTAAGGTATAATTGATTTGTCATATTAACTGCTTTCCATTCCCCTTCTACTCCTGGCTTTATCTATGCTTACGCTCCACTGCTACTCTAGCAAATCACTCCTCTCCCCCCCATATCAGTTGTAGTCTGTTGTTTGTTCTAGCTGCCAAAATATATGTATTGCACACACCAGTTATCATGTTTCATTTATCAGTATGCAACCTGTAAGTCGCTTCCCTGTCTCATATCAATGTTTACCACCTGTGGTCACCCTATGTGGTACCCTTGTATGTATATCCAGCCTGTATCATGTAATGTGCATTTCATGTATATACTGTTATTACCTATCTGTGTTTGTACTTTAAGTGTTTATGTCACAGGACCTGCTTGTGAATGAGCTTGCTCAATGGAGTTTTCCTGCAATAAACTTGAACTTGAAGTCCAAGGAAATAGACTGATTGTGGGGGGTAGCCAGCACCAGGGATTGGGCTTTCCCGTGTCAGAACAGGGGGTGTAAAAAAAAAAAAAAAGAGAAAAGACTGAAATGGATGGTTTTCTTTATTTGAGGTACCAACATTAGGGATTGGGCACATGAGTGTCAGTGTCATGTTTGGTGGTACCGGAGGTGGGATCTCCAGTGTTGCACAGTGGAAATGGACTGGTTGGAGGGTTAGTAGCCCGCACCAGGGATTGGGCACCCTCGTGTCAGAATAGGGATTTTTAAAAAATTAGAAAACACCACAAAGGACAGTTTTCTTTATCTAAGGTACCAACACTGGGGACTGGGTACCCTTATGTCAGTGTTATGTTTGGTGGTAGTGGGGGTGGGCTTCCTGGTATTGCACAGTGGAAACAGCCAGGTTGGGGGCTAGTAGCTGGCACTAGTGATTGTGCACTTCAGAGTTGTAAAATGGCGATGACAGTGATGCAGGTTTTTTTTTTGTTTGTTTTTTTTTGCTGCAGGGTTAGATGGAGCCAGTGGTTACTGAGAAGCCAAGAAACCATGCCCAGAATATATTGTGTGCATACGCCTGCCACCTGCCTTTGCAAGCAATTTTTTGTCAGATTGTTTTAAAACAGTCCAGTAAGCCCATAATTCAACTGTGTTGAGTCTCTGCAATCAAGACTTTAGGTACACAGTTGATGAAATACAGTAGAAGCAGCTTAATCGAGGCACCCTGTTGGCAGCTGTTTTGTACCGATTAAGCGGCCATCATGTTTAAAAGAAGTGCCTATTTTGTAATGCAATTTGTCCATATATGTGCAGAGAACTACGTTTCCCACAGAAAAGAGAGAACAGAGAGAGTTAGAGTGGGTCAGTGAGAGGTTAAAGTATAGTAACAAAGGTTAACCCAGTTTAGGCGGGTGGACTACACAAGGGCAGTAGTCCATTGTGTATAGGGCCCCCCTCTCGTTAAATTCTCTTAGCACTGCCCTAATTACTGAACCAAGATCTGGCCCTTTCAAATCTCAACTGTGAGCTTGTCTCATTGCTCACAGTGTGTGTGTGTGACTGTGATCCAAAATACCAATGCTGGATGGAATTTGTCCAGTACTATTTATGTGCTGCACTTATCCCCTCCCCCCTCCTTGGATCCCTAAATCCTCCAGCCGAGGCCTCTGTATCCCTGTTTCATGTGCTAAAATGCCCTATGTCTGTGCAGAAGACATTATGGGCATGCAACTACCCGTTATCATCTCTGCGACTGCTAGGATCCTCTCCCCCATAACCGCACTGACAAAACCCTCTGGATCACTCCTCTTCTAACCTGCTGCTGTCCTGTTCCCCTACTTCCCTCGTAACCCTGCCTTCTACTAGCATTTTGCGCCCCACCACATCACTTTAACTCTCCTCCCAGTTTCAGACACACACCCCCATCCCGCATACTAAGCATGGATTTCCTGGGCTGGGATAAAATTTTCCAGCTTCAGTATATATAAACCTGAAGCTTATTCCTGTAACTATAGATCTTTGTACCAGTGTAATTATTTGTTAATGCTGTCTGTCTTTGCACCAAGTATCAAAGTAATGTTTGCTTTTCCTGTAACTATAGATTCTTTGTAACAGTGTAAATTTTTGTTATTGTTGGCTGTCTTCACACCATGAATCTTGGCAATGTTTGCTTTTCTGTTGTATGGCATCATTTGTTTCTGCATTACTGTCTTGTAATTCCTATGATGTGGAACCTTTATAAAGGAGCAGTTTTGCTTAAAGGTGTTAATCCAAGATTCAATAAATAAATAACAATGAGTGAACAAACTTACTTGTTTTTTGAGGCCGGGATATTCAAAGGGGTTGAGCCTGGTGCAACAGAGTTGCACCGGCACAACCCCGCATTGTGCCCCAGTATGATATTGAGAAGGCTGTCTGGTGCAGCACAAATCCTGATGCGCCGAGGCGCAATGTAAGTGTATGCGGTGCAGATGCAGTGGGCGTGCCTATGCATATGTGGCACATCCTGATATTCAGCCTAGGATATGTGGCGCATATGCCAGCACACCCCTGCATTGCCCCGCATAGAGGGGCTCAAAGTTGAGCCCTGTGAAACAGTGGAACATCTCCTGGACACCCACAGGTGGGCTGCTGTATTGCAGGGTGCAACGAAGCAGCCACCCTCCCAACCAGAACACCATCATGAAGCACCCACATAACCCTGGTAGTCAAGTGGTACCCCCCTCCCTCCCATGTCCCTGATTGGCAGTGACAGACAATTTAAATAAGCCCTGGTAGTCTAGTGGTACTCCCCTCCCACCTGTGTCCCTGATCAGTGGTAACAGATGATTAAATAAGCCATGGTAGTGTAGTGGTACCCTATTGACACGATTGAGGTATGGCTCCGCAAACATTTGCCTGGTGATCCAGTGGCACCACCTCACCTCTCACAAGAACCCATGCCCACCCCACTCTCTCCATCATCAGTGGGTGGCTGCTATCGCCCACAACGCTTGCCTGCCCGTCGAATGACAGCAGTATGGGCTGTAAACCCATTGATTCGCTGTGTGACTCATGGCATCGCAGGAGCATACTGCACAGACAGTCCCATATGTGAATGAAGTCATTCATATTTGGGCCTCGTCTAGTACAGCGTGCCCTGCAAGTTTCATTGGTCCACATGTGAACCAATGGCCTTACAGTCCATACTGTACCCACATTCAGCGGCAGCCGGGTCGGCATGCGGTGGGGTTGCAGCTGCCCACTGATGATGGGGAGCGGGTGTACGGGGGTTCTGTGTGGGTGGGAGGGGTGGGGTGCCACTGATCACCAGGGAAGTGTTTTATGGAGCTGTACAATGATCATGGCAACAGAAGGGAGGGGGGTACCACTAGACTACCAGGGCTTAATGAAATCATCCTTTACCACCAATTGTGTCAATGGGAGGGAAGGGGGTACCACTAGACTACCAGGGCTTAATGAAATCATCTTTTACCACCGATCAGGGACACGGGAGGGAGGGGGGTACTACTAGACTACCAGGGCTTAATGAAATAATCTTTTACCACCGGTCGGGGACACGGGAGGGGGGTTACCAATTGACTACCAGGGCTTAATGAAATCATCTTTTACCACCGAACGGGGACATGGAAGGGAAGGAGGGGGTACCACTACACTACTAGGGCTTAATGAAATAATCTTTTACCACTGATTGGGGACACGGGAGGGAAGGGGTCCACTAGACTACCAGGTCATTGTTGTACTGCAGTTTTACCACGATCGTGGCTATGGGGGCGGGGGATACCCTGGAACCTCACTGTGCACAGGTCATTCTGTGCAGGGTGCCAGGTGCACTTCACTGGGCTGCCCGGTGCAAGGAATGCAAATGGGGCCATAATGACACGCAAATGGCCCCAGTTGCACCTTGCATATATTATGGCTTCATTTGCATGCCCTCTGCTGAATATCACGGGTGATGCACACAGTGCAACTGCTTTTGTGCTGGCACATCCCCGTGCTATCTGTGGCTTGCGCTGACGCAGTGCCACTGTGCCATATGCAGTATGTGCACCAACCTTGCCATATTCAACGGTGCTGCACTATGGCGCATCACCGTTGATTATCACCTGGTTCTGGTCCCAGCACAGCCCAGTTGAGCTGCACCCAGGCTTGCGCCACTGCCCGGGGCAGTCTGAATATCTGGGCCATAATGTTTAAAGGTGTGATCTGCCTGCTGAGCATGTCTGAGTGTCTCTGTTGTGGTGGAACAGACAAAATGTAACCCTGGCACTGTTATACCAAGAGCTACTACCCCTGCCTGCTTCCCTGACTGCAGGTTGAGGGTCCTGGGTACTGGGTCCTGGAGTTAATGGCTACTGTGGATTCCCTACCAACAGTAAAACTACAATTATGGTGCTTCCACCCAGAGTAGTGCTTAAGTGGGTCACGTGTAAAACTAGTACAGCCCTCTGGGAAGCTATACTTACCCACAACCCCAGCTAGTGACCTTACACATCAAGTTTCCAAATTACAATATATAGCATTCAATATACAATTCTTTGGGAGCATTACTGATATGCTCACGGACACCACACTTACCAACAGGGTCTGGACTTCTGGCATATACCCTGTGCCCCCTGTAAGAAACAGTTTTCAGCCACAATGATTCACTTTCACAGCATGATTGACTCAGTGACTGGATGCTGAGAAATAATATGTTCATATGCCAGATTTAACATCAAACAACAAATCAGATTTATTAAGGGAACTTGAACAAGGGAGGGGGTGAGAATTTACTTAAATGATTAGTCCTTCTGGTTTTATAGAAGTAAGCAAACAAATCATTTGACCCTGTTTTAGAGAGTCTCACAGCTGCTGGGTACCCAGAGAGGAATTTGGTGCAGGTCTGGAGCATTGCCACGGATAGGCCGGCGTTGCAGCTGGTAGTGGCCCTTAAATAAAGAGGAACTTGTTTGGTTAGGCTTAAACAATAAACTATTTGTAATCCACAGCCAGATGGCCTGTAATCAGTAAGAACTCGACAAGAAATCATAGAACAAATCAGATGATATAAGCATTTATTTGGTTGTTGCAGGGAGCTATCTTGATGGTACTCATTGCACCCAAACAGTTGGAAGGAAAGACTGAGGACACCATGGATCTGCTGGCTTTCCAGGATGCTGGTGGGGAACGGGACTGACACAACTCACCTCCACTTAACAGCCTTTCCCTGTAGGTGGCTGTAACCTGCAACTTGCTTCTCCGCAGGGGCTGACTCCCCAAGGCTGGTTTCTTGCCAGGCAGACAGTGGATCTGGTGCAGGAACAGTCTTTGGGGCTGCAGCTGGTGCAGGCCGAGTTCATGGAGTTTGGCTTAGTAGGCAGATTGGAAAAGTCACTTATCTTGCAGCTAACAGGCTAGCTAAGAAACAAATAGAAACAGCTGGGAGCCGGTGTCTGCTTTTGTGAAATGTGACAGGAGACAGACGCAACATTCGCAAGCTCCAAATGGCACTGGAGTCCTTAGATTGAGAAATCCTCTCACAGTTCTTTCAGCTGCCCTATTTTCAGGCAACCCACTTTTTCTAACACCAGAGTCTCTGACCTCTGACAGGGTAGCTGAGGATCGCTTTCTCCAGTACTGCGTCTTGGCAGTTTAAGTCCCGCAGGGTGGCAAGACAGGCCGAATTCCCCGTGATCGAGTTCTGTTCACCACACAGACTTTCACTTTTCTTCAGAGCTTGAGCCGCACCTCTCAGCCTGACTGCTGCAAAAGTACTTTTATTTCAAGTCCTGCAGGGAGGAAAGAACAGGCCTTTTCCCCTCAGTTTTCACAGCCCATACACATAGGCTGTTTCCTTCTCGGTGGCTTAAGTGGTTCTCCTTCTGTTCAAAACAGTTCCAACAAAAGACAGGGATCTTTGTATTCCATTTGGTTACCTTTACTGTCAGTCATGGTCCAAGAGCTCTCATGGAGAGGATTTAGGCCCCACCAAGAAAGTTTCTTGCTTATCCCACAAGTCACTGTAATTAGGACCACTTGAGGACCCCTTGGTTCTGACTGGTCCAACCACTGAGTCCCGGATCAAACATGGTGGCTCCCATAGTGGAGGAATAAATAGTCAATGTAAACAGCTCATGTATACAGTAACAAGAAGGATTTAGAGATAAACATTAACAGGGCTTTGAAGGGCTCTCTCAGCGCTATTGAGCAACTGCTGAATGGAGTTAATCGAGGTTGTGCCTGGTTGGTCACGAGTCTTCATTTACTCAGACCCAGCCAAGCCTAGGCACACTAACCACAAGCTGGACTTCTTAAAGAGACAGCGCAGCAGCATGGCTCTGCACATTCACGCAGGACAGCATCACATTACTGTACATAGATTTACCTTTTCTTTCTGGACGTCAGCCAGGCAGTGGGCATTACTGGAGCCCAGAGAGACACTCAAGGTAAGCCCCCTAATTTGAGAGGGGGAGCATTACAATTATGTTGGCTGTTTTTCAGAAAGCTAAAAGTTGCAAGTGCACTGTATTGTGGGTGGCACAAATGGGAGTAGCCGTGGGGTGGATGAATCAGACAACTAGATGTCATCCCTGATGGACATGTGTGTGTGAGG
The DNA here is from genome assembly GCA_016271365.2 of Neoceratodus forsteri. NCBI lineage: Eukaryota > Metazoa > Chordata > Ceratodontiformes > Ceratodontidae > Neoceratodus > Neoceratodus forsteri. The sequence continues at coordinate 744,719,995 of CM028137.1, forward strand.
GGACATGAGTGTGAGGCTATCCATGGTGCTATTCTCACAATCACACCATTCCCACCTCACTCAGCAGTTCATCATTGGGTCATTAGTCATCAGTAGGTAGGGTCCAGTGCAGTCACTCCAGCCAGGAAGTAGAGGCAGACAACACATTAAGGGAAGGCAATGGAACTGAATCGTCTCAATAATCTAGCATCCCCGTCCCTATAAAAAAGATGGGGATGCCATAGAAATTAATGGCCACTTAATCAGTTCCCATTAGGAGGCAGTATAGCGCTGTGGTTTAAAGCTCTGAGCTGCAAACCTGGAGATCTGTGTTTGAATCCCACAGCCCCCACTTGTATATTGTGTGACCCTGAGCAAGTCACTTAACTTCCTTGTGCTCCCAGGTCACACCTGTAAACAAGCTTTAAACTTAGTGTATCTCTCCTGGTTGAAAAAAATAAATTGTGATGTCCCAGTCAAGCGGACATCCCGATTATCTATGTTCCGATTAGGTGTCTTCTACTGTAATCATTAATCATGATATACTAAAATGCCAGCAGAGTAGGCTTCATGGTCTATCGAGTCTGCTCAAGAGTCAGTCCCCGTGACAGGTACCGTTGCTGCCCTCCCCACCCCCTTCCTTGAATCCCTCACCCTCTCTGAAGTACCCCCCCCAGTGTTGGCATTACTCAGCTTCACCCTCCTCCTATACCTGTCCCAGCCTCTCTTGAACCCCTCCACAGAATCCACAACCACCAGCTCCTCAGGCAGTGCATTCCATGGTTCTACCACCCCTCAGTGAAGTAATGCCTCCTTCTCTCTTCCCTGAGTCTCCCTCTCTCCAGTCACCAACGTGCCCCCTGGTGTCTCCTCCCTCCCTCTGCTGGAACACCCCACCTAGGCTTACCCTATTTACCCCTTTTAGATACTTGAAGACCTCGATCATATCTCCCCTGTCTCTCCTCTCCTCCAGAGAGCACAGGTTGACTTCCTCAAGTCTCTCCTCATAGGACCAATATCCCAGACCTCGAATAATTCTAGTTGCCCTCCTCTGGATCCTCTCCAGGAATGCAATGTCCCTTTTTAAGTGCGGACGCCAAAGCTGCACCAAGTATTCAAGGTATGGGCTAACCAGGCAGTTATACAGAGGGAGAATCGCATCCTGGCTTCTTGAGGTTATCCCCCTAGCGATGCACCCCAGCATTTTGTTTGCCTTTGCCACAGCCCTCCTACAGTGCTCAGAGCTGTTCATTTTGGCATCCACCACCACCTCCCCAAGGTCTCTATCCCCAGTGGAAGACTGTAGGATGATCCCTCCCAGGGTGTACACATGTACTGGGTTCCTAGGCCCCAGGTGAAGAACCCTGCATTTCCCCACATTACATTTCAGTTTCCAGGTACGTGTTCGCCTCTCCAGAGTCTCTAGGTCCTCCTGCAGGGCTACTCTACCCTCTTCCCCATTCACCACCGCCCCCAGCTTTGAGTTGTCTGAAAAGAGGCACATTTCGCTCCTGATACCTTTTCTTATGTTTGAGATGTAGGCGTTAAACAGGAGTGGGCCTAGAACCAATCCCTGTGGGACCCTGCTAATGACCCTCCTAGGAGATGAGACTTTCCCCCCAGCCACCACTTTCTGAGTACGCCAAGATAGCCAGTTCCCAATCCACCTGACCATCTGTTTCCCCAACCCCATTACCCCCAGCTTATACAGCAGCCCAGTATGAGGTACCAAATCAAATGCCTTGCTGAAGTCTAGAAAGAGGACATCCACCGGCCTACCCTGGTCCAGCGCCTTCATCACCCAATTGTAGAACTCCACAAGGTTAGTCTGACATGATCTGCCCAGGACAAAGCTATGCTGGCGATTATCCAGGAATCCCCATTACTCCAGGAATACTCCCAGCCTCTCCTTTAGGATGGCCTCCATCAATTTGTCCACCACTGAAGTCAGGCTGACAGGCCTGTAGTTCCCTGGCTCATCTCTTGAGCCACCTTTGTGAATAGGCATGATGTGGGCCACCCTCCAATCCTGAGGCACCCTTCCCGTATGGAGGAAAGTGTTAAAAAGCGCCACCAGGGGTGCAGCCAGAACATCAGCCAATTCCCTTCGCACCATTGGATGAATTCCATCTGGACCCGGAGCTTTTTCCATTTTTAGGGACTTAAGATCCTCCCATACCCTGCCAACAGGGATTTCAACATCTATGACCCCTGTCTCTTCTGAATGTCCTGCCTGCCTCTCCCCATATGGTGCAGCTCCACCATCCCCCCAGTACCAAAAGGGATTTCAACATTTGTGACTCCCTTCTCTTCTGCAGGCCCACCCCATTTCCATCTGTACAGTACAGCCCTACCATCCTCCCTAGTGAAGATTGATGCAAAGTACTCAGTGAGTACCTTCATCTGCTCACCTGCCTCCTCCACCCACCCCCTCCCTGACCTCATCCTACTTATCTGTCCCTTCACTTTCCTTCTTTCCCGGATATACCTAAAGAACCATTTCCCCCCCGCCTGATCCCCTGCGCCACCCTCTGCTCCATCCTTGCCTTGGCCAGTCTCACCACCCTGGTGACCTTCCTGGCCATCATAGCATACTCTCCCTTGTCCATAACCCCATGCGAACGCTTGTAGCAACTGTATACAGCCTTCTTCTCCCTCACTACTTCCTGGACCTCCCGAGTCCACCAGCCCAGCTTTCTGGCCCTACCAAACTTGAGTCTTATCTTTGCACAGGAGTTAGTAGCCTCCTCTATCCCCCTCTTAATAATTTCCCACCTGCTTTCAGCGTCCATGCCCGGACTTATCCCCTCCAAATGATCCTTAAGGATCCTCTCCATACCCTTGAAATCTGTACCCCAAAGTCAAATACCACCGTCTTTGTGCAGTTTTCTTCTCCCCCCAGGTCCAGGAAAAACCAGACTATGGCATGATCAATCCCAGCCAGTGGGTCCCCCACCTCAAGGTCCCTAACCAGGTCACAGTCCGCCAGGACCACATCCAGAATATGACCCTCACTCATTGGATCAACCACCTGCTGGTTTAGAAATGCATCCTGGAAGATGTCCAGCAGCCTCTGGTCCTTGGCCAATGGGGATGTCATAGTTCCCCAATCAGTCCCTGGCATGTTTAGGTCCCCTGATACCACTGCTCTACCCCCGCTCTGACCACAGTGGTCCTTAATATTTGCCACCAGACCCTCTTCCAGATCTTCTGCCAGCATTGGGGGCCTGCAAACCACCCCCATTTTTACCCTCTTGCCCTCTGGCATCTACAAGGTGACCTATAACGCCTCCACATTACCCTCTGCCCCTCCACCCTGCTTATCCCTATGCCATTCTTAATGATTAGTGCTACCCCACCCCCCTGTCCTTTCTGAACATAGTGTATCCACCCAGATTTAGGTCCCAGTCATGCCCAGGAGGGGCTCAAGTTTCAGTGACAACTGCGACATTCACTTCTCCACTACTAGCATTGCCTGAAGCTCAGGCATCTTGTTTTCCAAGCTCCTGGCATTAATTAGGAACACCATCCATCCCTTCCCCTCATTTCTCCAACCCGGAGCTCCTAGTAGCCACCTGCTCACCCCCCCACCGCATACAGTCTGTTGCTCCTGTTATGTGCCCCTTCCCTGTTTGGGAGAGAAGATCGAGTCCATCCTTGCTGGGCATACTAGGATCAGCCTCACAGCCCATCCCTCCCCCTTCACAAGTTTAAACCCCACCTAGCTTGAAAGAATCCAGCCAGTTTCTGCTTCAGTATTTCCTTCCTTCCTTCCCAAATTGAGATGGAGCCTATCCCTTGTGTACAGCCCCTTGTCCTCCCAGGTTGTACCCCAGTCCCCCACAACTCCAAACCCCCTAGCCTCACACCACTCATTGAGCCACTCATTAACCTCTCCAATTTTTTGTTTGTTGTCCACACTGGCTCTCAGCACAGGCAGGATCTCCGAGAAGGAGACCGAGCACCCTATGGCATGACAGACCCTGGCTAGTTCACAAAACCTTGCCTGAATCTCCAGTACACTATTTCCCTCTATATTATTTGTGCCCAGGTGCACCAAAATGTCAGGGGATCCTTCACATTCCTTCTCCAAGGCATAGACCAGATGCTTGGCTTTATGCACAATCAAGCCGGAAATACTCTTGGCCCTTACAGGTCAGGGTCTTTGCCTACCCTTCCCACTGAATACCCTAATCATGGAATCTCCCAACAGGAGCACTCTAACCTCCTCCTTATCCTTAGGCCTACCCCCTTTATTGGCAATCCTTCCATTCCCAACCTCATCTGCTTCCCCGGCCTCACCCTCCTTCCGGGTGCTGGCCAAACCCCCTATCTGAGTGTCATTTGCAGCCCTATCCCTCCTGTCCCAGCCCTTTCCTCTGACTGATCTGTCTGTTCCAGGCACCCCCCTCTGCTGTGACACTCTGAACCATCCCAGCAGCTAACCCCAGGTACTACTGCCCCCCTTCCCAAGGACCCAATTTCCACCCTCTCAATGTTCTCTAACCTGCTGTTCCCCTCTATATATCCCTGCTTGTCCCCCTGACCTACCCACTTCCTCCTTACAGAGTCCTCCTTTTCCTTATGAGACCACCCCAATCCCAGCTTCCCTTCCTGCGCTAGCCCTGAATCCACCTGAATGCTAAGTGCCCTTACTCCTCTCCTCCCTATCCACCACATTCGTGCACTACGCACTGCTGACAGCTCCCTTGCCCCCTCTGTGTCCTTTTGCAAGTTAATAACCCCTCTCCTCCTGTCTGCTGGGATGATAGCACCTCCTGCCCCCTTTGTGTTCTTTTGCAAATTCACAATCCCACTCCTCCTGTTTACTGAGCCTTCCATCATGCCCAACTCTCCCTTCCCCCTTTATCCACCTCTGCTCCAGTTACATCATCCTCCCCATCTTTTATCAATACTAGTGGCATGAATCTGTTATTATGCTCAATGTCTACCACCTTTTTTTACCTCTGCTGGTGCACCTTCCCAGTTTTTTCCCTTCTGTGCAGCCCTAGGACCTTTGCTCCCAACAACCTGCCTGTATTTTTGGATTTTTAGCACTTATCAAGTTCAGATCCCCCCACCTGAGCCCCTTGGAGCTCCTTGCATTCCCTCTCCAACACCTTCTTTTCTGCTTGTGCCGTCAATCCCAGGTGCAGCTGCTGGACCCGTAGTGTCTTCCCCCTTATTCCCCCCTCTGTCCCCATCCCATCCCCTCCTTCCAGCAGAGCCTCCTTCCTCCCCAACCTCCCCCGCTCAGCATCCTCCTTATCTACCTGATCTCTTCCCTTTAGTTGTGCCAGCTGACAGCACACCATGCATCCGCCATCCTCAAGCCAAGTCCAGAACAATGGCTGAACCTGCACCCTGTACACCCCACCACCCTTCCAAAGATGCCAGCCCTTGTGATTTGGGGCCCTGCCTTGGCCTCCTTCCCATCCTGTTTTGGTTTACCCTCAAGTCAGTTGCCCCTTCACTTGACTCTAGCCCTGTTGACCTACTTAGAGACCTTCACAATGTCTCCTGGACAAGGTACTAGGCTAGGAAACACCCCTATGGGTGGAGGAAAATGGATTACTAGGTAATGATAATAATTTATACAGAGCTCAACATATCCCAATATAACAGTAAAACAGTAAAGACTGTATCATATCTTGTATGTCAGTCCAGCCCTCCCCCTCCGATAACTTTGCCCCCCCTTAGACTATTTAATAGTGGTCGGGGCCAGGGTGAGTGGGCAGGAGACAGTTATAGCTCCTCCATGGCACAGTCAGAGTTGGCAGCTGGGCTTGCTAATTTATAGCCTGGCCATGAGTTTGAAAAGTCCCGTCTTTGCTCCTGATTGGTCTTCTCCTCCAACAGTCTACAATTTCCCCTAGCTGTGCCACCAATGCAGTGAACAGACCCAGTCCCTCTAGGTGCCCGAAGACACCAGCAGATCCTCCGGTTGCCGCTCCCCATGGTGTAAACTCCTCCGGTCACTGCCAATGCAGCAGCCAGCTCTTGTGTCCTCTGATGGCCGCTTCCTGCAGTGAAAAAAGGAAGTACAGCTCCTCCATGACACAGTCAAAGTTGGCGGCTGAGCTTCTAATTTATAGCCCAGCCACGAGTTTGAAAAGTCCTGCCTTTGCTCCCGATTGGTCCTCTCCTCCAACAGCCTCTGATTCCCCCAGCTGCACTGCCAATGCAGCAAACGGACCCAGTCCCTCTAGGCACCAGAAGACACCAGCAGATCCTCCGGTTGCTGCTCCCCACTGCGTAGCTCCTCCGTAGCCGCCAATGGCAGCCAGCCTTGTGCCTTCTGATGGCCGCTTCCTGTGGTGAAAAAAGTAGACAGCTACTCCATTTCTGAGTGGAAATGGTTGGCAGGGTAATGTGAGAAGAAAATTCATGACATTTTGGAAAGCATATTAAAAAAGAAGACATACTCCAGCAGTAAAAAAAAATACAGTTAAAAGCAACCAAATTTGTGCTACTTTCAGGATACTACAAATTAATACAGGGCTAGTAAAATGTAAACAACACACATGGCTCTACCAATCTTGCTAAAATGTTTGTATGGATGCCTACTGCCATCAGTTTTCCAAGGCATTTTGCATCTTGTAGTCCAACAAAATTAAGAATTAGTTTAAACACCAGAACAGATTAACTCATACGATCCTCAACCATTCTGTCTAGATCATTCCCTTAATTAATGTTAATTTCTAACATTAGAATGCCCCACATTCTGAAACATCCCATTATATACTTTAAACAGTCTGACAGTCTAAACAGAAATGTATAAATTGTTAGTTTGCATACAAGTCGCAGAATGGAAATCATCATGTCTTAATGACCCCCCCAAAAAAACAAAAGCTGTCAAGCTGACCTTACATTTAGCATGCTGTTTAATAAACCACTTATCTATTCAGTGTTTTGTTAATTTAGAAACTGAAACCATATAAACTTATATTTAGGTTTTCTTCCAGCAAGTTGTATAAACAGCCTTTGCTGTCGATTAATTTCAAGCACAGAACCGAACTGTTTTGTGACCATATTGAAAGAAAGTTGCATATCTACCTTCCCTGGTGCAGCAGCAGCTAGGACTCAGGAAGCCAAAATGCAACCTTGACATTTCAGTCAGTGGGTCAACCTGGTCCATGCAATCCATGACCAAAGCAAAACAAATCACCCATATCATTCAGCAGGCAGTTCATCATTCCCTGCCACTGCTATATGTCAGTCGATGAACTGCACTAATTGTCTTATAGTGTACATCAAATATGCCACTAGCAAAAATTTCAGAATGATTATAGATGCAGATATATTGGTATGTATTTTTAAAATCTCCACATTGTGCTCCCAGGATAGTAATTGTAACTGACCGAAAACTGAGCCCAGAAGGGACAGGAGTGTCGAACCTTGCCCAAGGTTGTCAAAGCCAGAGTGGAGAAGCTGACAGTGATGATGAGGTAGCCAAGGACCATTTGTGTAATGCCTGGTGTGGCATGATGTGGGTCCAGGTCCAGTACTTATAGGGGTGGGACAGGGTGGTGGGGCTCAGGGAGCAACCAGTTACAGCTGGCATCGCACTGCTCAGCAGCATGGTTTGGCTGTCAAGAGTGGCAGTAGCACCTTACTGTTGAGAAACACTGCAGTTTGACTCTCATCTTGGAAGCTCTGCTACACTGAGCCACCTCAGGGGGCTGCTGAATGAGGAGTGGGTGCAACTATCAACTATAAGTCTGAGAGCCACTATTGACTTGTGAAACCCCGCCTAAGTGTTGAGAGAGACTCCACAAAAGTTTCAGCACAGAAGTGTTGCCAAGCCAGCAGCAGGACATACAGTTTGTGGTCATCATGGAAAAGGTTGGGAGGAGGGCATGATGGAGAACAGCTGACTCCAGAGTGAGTAAGTCAAAGACAAACCGTTCACTGCATGTGCTGTTGGAATCAGAGTAGGAGGAGTAAGAGCTATGCATGGAAGAATAATGGAGCACAGTGGGAGAGACAGCACATCCCCACCTGCACTGTTCAGCTGCTTGCCAGGCAGAGTTATGTAGGTGAAATGAGCCAGCCCCTTTCTGACAGGAGCAGCTGGCTCCTTTCAAGTACAGTATGTGCAGTTTCTGTCCAGCAAGTACTGAGTAGTGTCATGACCAGTGCCTAATCATTATTCTGTGACTGGCAAGCCCATTTTAACTTGAGCTGCAATGGGCTCGGCAGTGACACGCCATTCTTCGTAACAAAGTATTTGCTGTGCAAGCAAACATAAAAAACAAAATCAAGGGAAAGGGTCATAAGTGTCAGTGGGTAGCTCATAGAAGCAGGAAACATTTACAGCTAAAAGCAGGAAAACCATCAAGAAGCAGATAGGAGTTATACAGCAAGAAGCTGGTTTGTATTGCTACAGCAACATGATGCCTGGAAAAAAAAAAGAGTGAATTTTATCAGCATTTACATAAAGTTCAGAGATTTTTATTAACATACAGTTCAGTGTCTGTCTGCTCTGTGTGTGTGTGTGTGTGTGTGTGTGTGTGTGTGTGTGTGTGTGTCTCCCAGCTCACCCTACAGTCTAATCTGCCTTTGCTCCCCCAAGGTATCCAGTTTATATATCGTGGATGTAATAGTGGGGAACAAAAATGCGCAGTCACTATAGCATGAGTGAAAACAGCGGCAGGGAAGGTATAGTGTGGACATACCAGCACTATCCCTGTTGCTCTTTTCACCCTTAACATACCTGGTTGTCACTGTGCTGTCGCTGAGGGCTCACCAGGTAGAGCCACAGGCTGTGGAGGGTTGTGGTGCCTGTATTTCGGGTTTGGGTTTCACTCGCAGCAATTCTTTGGTTTTTCCCATCACTTGTCCTGTGTCCGCCCTTTCCTCCCACAGCTCACCCCGTCCCAGAGCTGTTGCGCCCCACCAACTCATCCCCTGTCCTTATTCTGCCACCCCAGAGTTCCTCTCTTCGCTGCCCACCCGCCTGAATGTCATCCCTTCCTGACATGTGCCCCTGGAAGTTTTTATATATTTGTTCGAGTGGGGCAAAGCCCCCACAGAACAGTACTTTTATTAAGTTTTCTGCCCGGCACTGTTTCAGTGGTGCAGTTTTTTCCCTGTGGTTCTATCCATGCTATTTTTACCTAGACCCCTTCCCCAAGCCAGTAATTAGCCCCACGCTGCTCCCTCAGCATAGAGACAGTGATGCTGCGAGGAAGGGAACTCAGCTGAGTGATCAGAATTTACCATGTACCTTCATGCACCAGGAGCACTTGAACAGCTGGTTTTGTTGCCCATAAAGTGCTAGGGTGGAAAATTGGTACTGAATTGTTTTGCAGTTTTACTTGATTGGAAGTGAGAACTCAAATAAGCTCCTTGGATTAGTTTACAGTACATTTACCCCATCATAAAAGGTGCAGATTTTGGAGCTGCAGTGCATGTGAAACAGGAGTGGTAGTGAATGTGTCTGACTTGGTGCACAGGGTACCGGGATAAGACTGTGCAGATAAAACAGCACATAAAGTACAATGCTGCAAGAAGCGTTAATGGGTCTACAGTGACAGGGGTTTTACAGTGTATGGTAGAAACTGCTACCACTGTCGCTGTAGGTTGCCAGCAGGGAAGATGAAGAATGCCGTTGCGGCGGTGTCTGGCTGTGCTGCTCCCGTGGTGGAGTGGCTAGAGCACTTGCCTCTGGGGAGGTCAAGGACCTGGGGCTTTGGTTCAGTTCTCCCTAGGTTCCACTCTGCAATGGCATTTCTTGACCTGAAAAACAAAAACTTTCCCGACCTGAGTTTTTTTTACCCCTGACATCCATGATCCCCCTGAGTTGATTATAATTAGTCCAGGGAGTGTAGGGGGCAAAGCCCTCCACGTTGAGGGCTACAGGGGTGTGGAGTCCCTCTTAAAAACTAAGTTGTTGCTGCAGTGTGCGCTGTGTGTGCACTGGTCAGCATATTGTGCCAATGTTATTTTGCTGCACACTGCTTTGCATGCGACATTGTTGTGGTGTGTGGTTTTGCCCACAACATTATGACCCTGTGCCAGTGCACAGTACTGAAGTACTGATCAGACAACACAAACATGCAGAATATTTTTTTTTTATTTAACATTTGTTGATAGGGAAAGAATCAACTAGGCATTTCTGCCAATTTTCAGTCTCATGCTGGGGGTGAGGGTATGTGGAGATACAGATGCAAACTGGCATACTAAATCAGGTGAAGTTGTTGGTGTCATTTTTAGTGAATGTACTGCTGCACCAATGTAAATAAGTGACCCACCATGCTTACCGGGTGTACTGGTATATTCAGAGGTTTTGACAATGCAAAACAGCCTTTGTCACAGTACTGTTTAATGCTGCTAAAATCATACCCTTATCCATGCACACAGTGGTGTGCACACACACACACCCCTCCAGCCCAAGTGCCAGCAGTGGACTTACACAGAAGCTGCCAGTCCCGGACAGTGTCCCCTGATCACTGCCAGTGATGAATCATACCAGCAAAACCACCCCATAATTGGTAAGTGGCCTCCACCCTAGATCATCAGTAATGAAATACAATACTACTGAAACTACCTCATAGGTGGTAAGAGACACCCAACCCCGATCATTGCCAATGACATGGGTATATACCTACAGTTACCTGTGGGTAGATAGTGGTCCCTACCCACTGATTGCCCCCCCGAAGGTACAACTGTCCCCACTCCCAACCCACTCACTCAGGACTCTCCACTCAACACTCCCACCCCCACACTGATGCTGCTATATGGCATTAGATGTGCAACTGGCACAGCCCTCTGCTCTTCACCTCAGCCATCTGTTGTCTGAATGAGAGGGAACAACTGCATGCTTACAGTAGGTGTACAATCACATCCTATGATTCAGACTGTGGCCGGCCAAGGTAGTGAGTGGAGGGCTGTGCCAGTCACTGTCTCTAATTTCATACAGCAGCAACAGTGTTGTTGGCAGCAAGGGACAGTGTGGGGTGGTGGGTCCAGAGTGTACAAGTCAGGACGGGGTCAATTGCATATTTGGAGATGGTGATTGAGCAGATGGGGGCCACTATCCACCCATGTGGTGGCTGCAGTTATATACATGTGTCATTGGTGACAATTGGGGGCTCACTTATCACATATGAGGTGGTTTCAATAGTACTGTTGGCTATGTATAGCACTATCACCCTGGCAGCGATCAGTGGGGGGGGGGTCTAGTACATTGGCATTGTGAGGCATGTTAATGAGCTCATAATGGGCATGCAACTGGCCCCTAGCACCTTGCATGCCCAATGGGGTCATTAGCATGATTGGGCTGAATATAACTCACAGGAGAGCTAGTGCTGTCCCATATTTGAATAAGCTATTTCCATTCAGCTTCTGTGGATCATTTTCAGGCAGAGGCTGTGTTGGCAGAGCACATAGTTACTATATGCTATGCTGTGCTAACACAACCCCATTTTCAGATAGCTAGCGTATTCTGGGCAGAATTTGCAGTCTGACTGTAGCCCCAGTCATGCACTATCTTCCATACAACTCACCTGTGTGTGCTGTGCTATGGATGACTTTAAATAGAAAACCTACATCATTTCAAGTGTTCTGAGTGTTAACAGTAACTCCTCACATGGAGCTGGTATTATAGGCAGTATTTCACATTTCCCATGTAACTGACAGTAAAGGCCCCCTGTGCACTTTGCTTTGCCTCCTTCTGAAAATGTTATTTCACTGCTAAACTAATGCTATAATCTAATATTTCCCACCTCTTTCTTTTATGAATTGATTTATTTTATTATACTTTCTTTACTAACATGTTTTCTTTGTTTTGCAGATTTGAAGTGTCCTTTCTCTTTATCTATAGCAGCACCAAGGAACAGTGCATTCCTCCAGTCATCCACCAGAAGCAAATTCCACCAGCTGCATCAAGGAGCTGTGCACCCAACACCTGCATCAGGCGACACTGCACCACACAAGCAGGATTATGAAGCAATGATATTTTTTCGCAGGCTAGGGGAATCCATGATTCCATAAGCAATAGCAACAGTAAGAAGTAGCACTCTCCACTGACAACACCAGTGAACATTATATACCCATACTAGCAGCACCGAGGAGCAGAACACCCCACTGGAATCACCCACCAAGGAGCAGAGCACCCCACTAACAGCACCAAGGAGCACATCACCCTACTAGCAAGAGTAGCATACTGTCCTGGCGGCAGCAGGCAACATTTGTTTTCTTTCCTTTGCAAGCTTGAAGTGTCCTTTCTCTTTATCAAATAAGCAGAGGCTCCATGGGACAGCCCATCCCACTGACAGCACCAAGGAACACTGCTCCCACCAGCAACACCACAGAGCAGAATACTCTACCAACAGAACATGAAAGCGGTGCACTCCCCCTCCTATCAGAGAGCAGTGTAGCCACACCAGCTACACTAGGGTGCTCTACAACCTATTGACAGAACCTGGAGTGATACATCTCATTTACAGTAACAGGGAGTGATCCACCTACCTGCTTAAATAACATTATTTTTTTCTTTCGCGGGCTTGGAGTATTCTTTTAGTTTATCAGATGAGCTGCAGCACCACAAATCAGTGCACTCCAATGGCAGCAATAAGGAGTTGCATAACCCACTAGCAGCACTAGGGAATTGCACACTCTAATGGCAAAACAAATGAGTGGCATGCCCCATCAGCAGAATTGAGGAGCAGCCCACATCACCAGCAGCAGCAAGGTGCATTGCACCCCATAAGCAGCATAAAGGAGTGCCTCCCTTACAGCAGCTCAAGAAATGTCACACCATTTGCAGCACTAAGAAGCAGCACACCCAAGACATATTCCTTTCTACTTCACAGTGCCAAGGTAGAATGATTAACTGTAGAAATAGGGTTTTATAGAGAATAGTGCATGGGGTAGTATGCATTACAAGAATTTAATGCACACCTGAGGTGTGGGGTGCTACATAAATGCTGAGAGCAAAGCTTGAGGGATATATAAAGCATCCCACACTGACGGTGTGCATTCAATTCAATTAGAAAATGGGCTAAGAAATCTCCGGGCTCTGATTGGCTGACAGCCCTGACAAGGTGGGCATCTATCAGACAACAGTCACTCTAAAGGACAGGATATGGTCGTTTTTTTCCCAGGCCAGTCACGGCTGGCCTAGGCTCATCGATGGTGGCACCCTTGCCTCTCCCATGGATGCTTACCTTCCCATTGCACTGTGATGGCTGGAGCATTCATGATGACACTGGCACCTCTTGCCTCCTCATCAGTTATCATCTTGTGCCTGTCAACAGCACAGCCGTCAACGCTGAGTGGCCCACTTGCCTTAGTCCTCTTGCTTGGACCAGGCTCCATTCTGGCAGTCCATCATTGATGCTTTGTCTGGTATTCCCGTGCTGATGGAGTGCACTGGTACTGATGGCGGCACCTCAACCTCCCCTTCAGCTCTGCTTTCTGGCCCATTGATGGTATGGGCGTTGACACCGGGTGGCCTACTTGCTTAAGTCTGTCCTCATTGGACCAGGCTCCATTCCTGCACAGGCTCATTGATGTTTTCTTTTGTATTCCACCATTGACATACCATACCATAACACCACAGTGGGGAGTTCTGTCATCAACTTTGGGCTCCTACTAGGCTCTGCATGGTCTGGGATTCCTGAAAGGCCCTATTTGTCCTCGACCTGGAACACAGCCAATGTGGTTTGCCTGGCTACTTCAGGGGTATACCAGCCTCCTTTCTCCTGGGATCCTCCTTAGGTGGACTGGCCTCCCTTCTTCACCTGACTGATGGCAATCTTACACTTCTCTGAGCATGAGGCTTGCAGCCCTTGAGCCCACCCAGTTTTAGGTGGCTATACTAGCTAGGATAAAACTTGGGTTTACGGATTTAGGGCAAGAACCTTGGCTATCAATTTTCTAGGCTTTGGGGCTTGTTGTATACCAAGCCCATCTTCAGCCTTTGAAAAGCCCCTTAGGGAGTGTGTCATAGGCACCTCTTGGCCACCTCTACCCAGACAGCCATTTCAGTTGAATGTCTGGGATCTGGTTTTATCGTAGAGTGGTACCAATCTATCCTGTAACCGAGAAGCTTGTGTGCTGTTCCAGCTACACCCAGACACAAGGCAGCAGGAGGGTGTCATTTTCTCCAAGCAATGTTCGCCATTACTCTATTGCTCCACCCTGGGATACTGGTAGGGTAGAAGACATTGTGCCTACTCTACAAACCCTTGCCGGGTCCCTATCTCAATACATCAAAGTGGAACTGCAGCGGCAACTGCAACAACAGGCTCCACCTGTATCCGCCTGCAACCCCAACCCTCTTGCCAGTGGAGTTGTGGGGCATACCTTCTCCATGTCAACTATGGGAAAGTACCAACTGTAAATGCTCTTGGACATAAGGGTATGAGGTCATATTATGATGCCTTAAAGACTGCTTCAGATCTCCTCCAGATTTCCCATTACCCTCAGATCTCCATTCTGTGATTTTGGAGGAGGCATATACCTTGCTACAGTGGACAGATACAGAACTGGTCTCCTTGCCTCAAAATGGAACCCAGTTCTCAAAGATAGGAGACTAGATCTATGCTTGGTGTAAGCATGCTACTCACATGCATCATAAAACTTGCAGGAACCCTTGAGGTTCTGTCTGTGGGGCTCCTCACCATTTCATGATCTTACCCTTGGTTCACCATCTATGCTTTTCACTACTCGCAGAAACTATTTCAGATTCCGGTTTCAGGGGGAAGTATTACCAGTTTGAGTACTGCCCTTTGGCTTGTCTCCAGTACCATGGGTATTTAGCAGATGTTTAGCAGTGGTGGCAGCAGCCCTCTACAAGGCAGGCCTATACTTCCTTCCATACCTGGTGGCCGGCTTCTCAACAGCCCTTCCCAAGGCACAGCTGTTACATGCCTTAAAGCACAACAGGCATCTGTTCAACACTCTAGGGGTCATGATCTAGGGGTCAGTATCGGTCCTGACCCCTTGCCATTGGCTGCAGTGTATAGGGGCAGTTTTGGACTCAGCCCAAGGCCTCGCCTTCCTGCCTTAGAACTGGGAAGGGCATCTGATAGCTCATGTTTAGGAAGTCTGCAACACCAGGTAGTCACAGTCAGGACAGTTCTGAGACTCCTAGGCCTCATGACAGATGCCATTACCACAGTACCATTGATCAGGCTACATGTGAGAGTTCCACAGTGGCCATGGAGAGTCCAGTGGGACCAAAGAACAGATGACCTAGAACAATATGCCCTAGCGCCCCCTCCTGTTCAGGAAATGCTTCAGTGGTGCATGGATCCCAACCAGTGGATGAAGGGGTACTCTTCCTTCTCCCCTTCCCGAATCAAATACTCACCACAGATGCCTTGGGAGTGGGCTGGAGTGGTGCACGTAGACACTCACCAACTGCAGGGCACATAGACAAAGTGGAGACCACCCTCATATTAAGCATCCTAGAAATGGGTGCTGCCCTGTATGTTCTATAGGCCTTCCAGGCTTCCTGTTCCAGTGTCATCTGTTAATCCAAACAGACTATGTCAGTGTGATGTACTACCCCAGCAAACAGGGAGGAACTCTTTCCTATCCCCTGTGCAGGGAGGCAACGAGAGTCTGGTCCCAGGCTCCAGAACATGGTCTAGAACTATCCGCAATTCCTCTTCCAGGTGTCCGAAACATCTTGGCAGACAGGCTAAGTAGGTTTCAGCCCAGGATGCATGCCTGCGAACTGCTGACCTCAATGTCAGAAGACCTGTTCGACAGGTGGGGTCGACCAGAGTTGGAACTTCTTGCATCACCTGATTGAAAGGGGAGATTCTGTATGCCCCCCCTCCTTCCCTCTAATTCAAAGGGTATTAATCAAGCTTCTACTGGAGGAGGCAATGCTCATACTCATTACCCAATGTGGCCTCATCAGACTTGGTTCCTCTTGCTGCAACAGCTGGCAGTGGCACCTCCAGTACCCCTGCCTTTATACCAGGGTCTGTTGTCCCAGGAACAGGGAACTCTGGTTCCTCCATGTCTCAAATCTCCCACCTTCATGCATGACTCCTGAAGACATAGCCATTACCTGGTTTTGGATGTCTCAAAGGTGGCTGATACCTTGGTGGCTGCCAGACAGTCTTCCACCAGAGCCACTTACTCCATAAAGTGGCAGTATTTTCCTTGGTGAATCATTTTCTGTAAGTTGGATCCATTTACCTATCCAGTTAACCAGGTTCTAGAGTATTTGCTGTCCTTATCTGATACAGGCCTACAATACTCCTCTATAAAAATGCACTTGGCGATCCTTCAGCCTTCCACATGCCTGTTGCTGGTCCTGTCCTTATCCTTGATCCCCTCTGCTCAGATTAGGGGTCTGGGTGTTGTTCTTGATGACAACTTGACACTTTATACACAGGTGGCAGCCATTGTCCAAAGTGGTTTTTATCATCTAAGGAATATTGCCCGGATCCGTGCTCTAATTCTGCCTGATGACTTGACCACCCTAGTAAATGCCTTTATCACACTGATGCTTGACTACTGCAATGTCTTATACTTCAGGCTATTGGGAGGCAACCTCCACTGTCTGCAGCTGGTGCAGAACACAGCGGCCAGGCAATTGATGGGTGTTCCTAGATTTAAACATATCATGCCAGTTCTCTGTGGGCTGCACTGGTTGCTGGTAAGGTGGAGGGTTGCCTTCAAGATAGGTCCAGAGCCCTATAAAGCCCTACATGATCAGGGACTTGACTACCTGCAAGATCTACTGGTTCCTCACTGCCCATTCCATTCCCTTCCTTCCTCAGAGGGTGGCCTCATCACTGTTCCCAGGACAAGGTTGTGGCTATCAGGTGATCAAGCTTTTTCGGTGGCCACACCCATCCTGTGGAACTCATTATCACTATATCTTAGAGAGGCCACTTTGGTGGAAACCTTTAAGAGGGCTAAAGACACTATTATTTGAACAAGCATATAACCTTGTATAATTGTTTGTCTTAGGGTTAAATAGTAGCTACTGGTAAGAATACTAAATTTCATGGATGATTTTGTTGGGGGGGTGGGAGTGGTAATGCTCTGAAACATGCTCTGAAATACATATGCATGTGAACAATGTTTTTATGAAAAATGTGTGTTTTATATGTTATGCACTGTATTGTACAGTGCTCCGACCCCAGGGAAGGAGCATTTTAGAAATAAGATTTTGATTGATTGATATGGTTGCCCAGCTGGAGGTGGCCTGTACATTTTTGAGGGGCATTCTGCATTTGCAGTCTTCAATCCACAATCCTGTTCTGGTTGGGGATTTGTATTTTGTATTAGAGAGGCTTGCTTTGGCTCCTTTTGAGTCAGCTATGACTTGTACACTACACGTTCTGTGAAAGCTGGAAAGCATTCCTTTTTTGTTGCCATTATTTCTGCTTGAAGGGCTTCTGAGCTTCAGGTTCTTACCTGTATGCCTGCTCATTTGCCTTTCCACAAAGATAGGGTATCTTTGTGCTCCAATCTGAAGTTCTTATCAGAGGTGGTGTTTGAGTTTCCGTAAACCAAACAATCCACCTGCCAGTTTATTTTCTGAGCATGCCAATCCAGGGAAGGCATTGCTCCATGCCTTAGAAGTTCATGACATGCTCACCTATTACCTCCACTTTACAAAGGACTTTCAGGAAGTCCTTGCAGCTTTGGTTTCCTTCACCCCTTGGCATTGCAGTTTCAAACCAGTGTTTGTTCAAATCGCTGGCCAACTGTTGTACTTTCTGTTACAGAAAGTATGGCAAGAAGCTTCCTGCAGTTGTCCGTGGCCACTCCACTAGCAACATGGTCTCTTTAGTAGCTAGTTTCAGGAATGTGCATGCTGCTAAGACTTGTGCATCTGCCACCTGGAGTACTGTCCACACCTTCACTAAACATTACAGTCATAGCTTTGCTAAGAGGAGAAGGGCAGGCTTTGGCCTAGCCATACTTCAGGGCCTACTTTCTCAGGTCTGTAAGCTTCATCCCCCAAGGCTGTTTTGTGGCCAGTACTACTTGGTACTCATTCCATAGGTGTGACCTGATGAAAGAGATGTCCTTGAAGAAGATAGAACAGTTAGGTACTTAACGTAACAGTAGATCTTCGAGAGAATCTCTTTTATTAGGCCATGCCATCCCACCCTCTGTCCCCCTTGGACATAGAGCCTTTTTTTAACTCCTGGTGTGTTCACCTGGCTCTTTCTCAGAATGCTCTACCTGTTGTTTCCTGCCACACCCAGCAGCTGGAACCATTTGCTCTTTCCTGGTTTCATAGAGGGAGGCCCTCTTAGCATGATCCCTCATGGGACATTAGGGCTGTACCAGTGCCGGCCTTCTCTTCTGCAAGTCTTACCTGCTGTTTTCTGCCTCATCCGATAGGCAGCACCATAGTGTCTTTCCTGGTTCCCTACTGGGAGGTCCACTGAGCATGATCTCCAGCAGGAAACTGAGGAGGGATGGGGCTGCCCACGCTTATATGGGGAAGACAATGTCAGACGTCATCATAGCAGACCATAGTGAACTACTAACAAATGTTTTTGTGTGTTCCTAACGCCTGGAGGCTATAGTTCCATGGGTGTGGCCTGATGAAAGAAATTCTCTTGAAGATCTACTGTTATGGTAAATACGTAACTGTTCTGTACTCGGGCATTACAAGGGTAAATTGAAAATCATCTGAATGGATACATTATGTGGTTTGAGGTGCAATCAAAGCCAATTTGAAATCAGTTTCTAGGTGAGTTCAAGTTTCAAAAACAAAACATAACTGGAGTAGTTTTTTTTTTTTAATTATACTTTTTCGTGCTGGCTCCTAAATCCGATGGCTTGCCAGGCTCCATCAGCTGCCCCTCATACTTGGAGCAGTATTTTTTTTGTTAGGTGAAGAGTCTTTGAAGTGAAATTGAAAGCCTTTTTAGGTGTGAATCACATAGAAAAGTTTCTTATGAGCAGAAGAAAAAGAAAAATACTTAAGAAATAAAAAGTTAAAACTGACTACTTCTTAAAATTGGTAACATTTTTCTGTCTCCTATTTTTGGTTCTATTAGTGCTTTAAGAAATTGTATCTGGTGGAAAATTTCACTGTTATGCTGCCATCCGCATGTAATAGTTTTTTTTTTTGTTTGTTTATTAATGTTTACCAGATTTATTTATAATTTTTCATCAGAAAACATCTTGGCACACTGAACTGTGACAACTCATTTCCAGGTATGCCCCAAGGAGGCAGATTTTATGGACCTGTTTATTGACGAGGGGAATGCTGACCAGGGCACCAGGGAAAATCCACTATTATTATGATAACTGCCACTAGTTCTTCAGCTTTCACCTGGACAGCCATCAGATACTGTATGGATAGAAGGGTCTTTGGTTCAACATCTCATCTGAAGGACACCACCTCAAAAGTGCAGCACTCCTCCCCCCCCCCCACTGCTGTACTACAGCATCAGTGTTAGATATTAACTGAAATTCTTAATGTGGGGTAGAACCCAAGACCTTTTGATCTTCCAGCCTCATAGGTGAGCCTACTACCATGCCTACTGAGCCACTAATACTGCATACATATGCACATCATGTAGCAGTGTTTGCAGTGATGTCCTCTGTGTCATTCTTTGTAAAGTCCTGTGCTTATCAGATTATCCTTGTCAAAGTGATCTCAATGGGTCTCTTACCTGGATAAAGACTGTCATTAAGCTTGGTGCTATATTTGCATAACTGAAATACCCAGACATCTGTCTTCCCCTCTCTCTCTTTTGCAGACATACACGTACAATACATGCATACAAGTACTCTCCTGATATTTAAACAGATGTAGAGCACTAATTTGACATTTCTGGGCCAAGCAGCTGCAGAATCCATACACAAAAGAACGGTGGAGACTGGGCTTGAATCTGTGTTTGAATTAAAATGAACAGAGGTCCTTTTTATATGGCTGAGTTCCTGGAACTAAAAAATATATATCTTTAACTATTGTGTTGCCAGTTATTGCACATGTCATGTGACTCCTGTGGAATTCTAATTTAGCCAGTAGGAAGTGAGGTAAAAAAAAGTAAGGCTGGGAGATGTCTTCACCACCTTCCCCAGTCTTGTTAACCAGGCAGCTGCTAAGGTTGAGACAGTTGTCCACCGTCATTTTCAAAGGAGTTATGATACTCGGTGTATACTTGCATGCTCCTGTCTGTATATCTCCATTTGACTGTTGAAGGCTTGATTTCTGCCTGCTCAAAACCTGATAAGTATACCGCTCAACCTGCTAGGACCAAAATCAGGGGCACTCCCCCCAAACATCAGGGGCAAATGGACAAAACCAGAGACACCATATTTTATTCAGTGTGGCACTGTGCCATCATGTGATTTGTACATCACAACATGATATGTAGTACAGTACAACACATTTAACACACCCACTTACATAAATTGGATCTCTAGAATTGATTTCTTGTTTGGCTTTTTAATTGAAGTGTGGTTCAAACACACTGCCAGCCAGCACTGCACTAAAAAATAGAGAACAAGTTTCACTGGGCAGCTTTGGCACTTCTCTGGCCTCTGGTCTGCCTTAAACAATAGAAACTACCCATTGATTTTGACCCATAAATCCACATACGCATAAGTAATTATTAGCTGATATGATGTTCTGTAGCCCATAACGTTACCACATTGAAACAGACCAAACAAAGCTGCAGTGCAATAAGTCTGTGAAAGCATACATTAAATTGTATTGTCAGTCATAGTTCACCACCATGTGTGGTTGTATTATCAACCTAACACATCATAAGTATCCAGGATTTGTATTTCAGTATCAATATTTAAATACATGGTGTGACTAGTTTTTTAGTTTTTACTAATGTTCTCATTGTTTTCTGTCAAGCACAGTTTCTCAAGACAAACAAAATCAGTTTACTACAAAGGAAGTCACATGTTTTACCAGTTGCTTTGATGATTTTTGTATTGCAATGAAACAAAAAAAATGACTATAATTTCTTGCAGAGTGCCACAGTTTTACGACCACCCATGAAGATACTTGAACCCACATGTTCACATCTTATATCAGCTTGTGGAAAATTAGGAAAAAAATTAACTTGTGGACCAAGCTGATGCATCCGACAGCATTGATTTAGGGCCAAGAGTTAAAATACTGTTTCTTAGGTCTCTTACACTTAAATTATTGCCACTCTGTGATATGAAAATAAATAATGGTGGGTTGGACTTTCTTTAAGGGATGGTTGGGCATAAAACTTACATTTGGGCAGAAAAGTGTCTTTAATGAATCAGTGCTGAAGACAGATGTAGAGAGGCTACTTGCACTCTTTTGGAACTCACAACCGGGGCTACGAGCTGGCTAATACAAGGTCCCTATCATCACTGGTTTGTAGTAGCTAGCCACACAGGGCCACCACCAATCCTGTGGTTCAGAAGCAATAGCCTGAAATGCACCCCTCCTTAACTTGTATACATTTTTGACACTCAGCACTCACCATCACCACTTCACAGCTCCTCTTCCTTCCTGTCCTCGAGCTGCTTGTTTCACTATGCCACTAAACAAGTACATTTCACTGAGTCCCTGGTCACAACAGGAACAACAAACCTCAGCAGTGTGTAACGCGGCAGCAGCCACAATCTCACTAACTTGGCAAATGTGCCAAATCACCTCTTACAAGTACAAATAAGACAAACCCCACTGAGAATGGATATTTAGCCTGTATTAACCAAGCTCAAATTGGATGCCACTGACACTTCCCACCTTGAGACCTATAATCTTGAGCTCCTTTCCACCTTGCAATAAGGACTCAGAAGACTCAGTGTGTCATGAAGAAATAATACCCAGTGCAAATGGTTTGCTCCTCGAGTTGGCAGAGGCCTGCACTCACAAAGGTTGCTGCAAGAATCCAACAAACTGGGCAAAGTTGCAGCTGGTGGGCAATTATCTGTGCTGGCTGCAACCATGGAAAAGCTACTGGTAGCCTGCATTTTTGAAACTTAGCGCAACAGCGCATACCAGCATGGACGAGCATACCCAACTGGCTGTAGGTGCACTTGCATGACATCTGAAACCAGGAAGTGAGTGTTCATGGCTGCCAATGAGAACACCCGAGAACACTGAGCACAATGACATTTCTAGGGCAGTCAACAAAATCAAGAATGCTTGCTGGCTAGTCAGGACATTGGGGCAGGGGGTCTGAAATTAGGAAATCCCAAAACAAATCAGATCAGAGAGGTATGCTAATAAATCACATAAGCTGATAAGTCACAGAGAAAACTATGTTATAAGTGTTACGATTTTCACTATTAACAATGAGAAAAAAAATAATTCCAAAAGTTAGGAGGGATCCAACTGCCCCTGAATATCCAGTCCTGTTCGGATGGCATAACATTTAAAACCAAAATTAAAACAATTATGTTCCATTTAGCTTATGTTGTTATGCTGTCTGCCCACCTTTTTGTTGTACTGTCATTGTTTTATATGCAGTGTTTTAAAGTGTCCATAAGGTGCTTTGAAAAGTAAAAATTATTATTACGGTATGAGTGACCCCTAACAGTGAGGACCACAAAGAAGGAAGATGGCATCTATAGGGCGTCTGCAGGTGATTTTTCATCTGTTTTTTGTGCATAATGAAACCTTTCATTCTAAAACAGTGTGCACCTCTCATTTTTTCTTCTTGTCTGAAGCATTTAAAGAGTGTTAACTATCCATTTGAAACTGCAATAATTTGAATGGGTCCATAAACAGAAGCTGATTGTTTTTCTCCTGTCTTTGTCCAGCATGAGCTTAGCACTCTAGCTTAACATAACAGACTCCTGCTCATGCCAGAGACATTCAGTTGTGTAAGTTTTGAAGTGTGTTTGATTTCCTGAATCTGGTACATTTCACTGTTCTATCTATACTGTATATAAAAGAATGGCAATGTCATACCTGTTACTCAGCTACTGCTGGTTTGATTGTTGTATTTTCACTTTTGAAACATGACATATAGCTAAAGTGACAGTTGCAATTTTCAGTACTACAATATGAAAATCCACTGTACTGACTCAGTACACTCAGATTTCAGACTGAGGCTCATTGCTGCAAAACACAAGACTCAAACATCAATATAAACTGAAAACTGAAATGTACATTTTATTGTTTCCATATAGTTACTTTTCAATCTGCTTTACTATGAATGTGTGCATTGATACATTTACAGGATAATCAGTGAATAGGCAGATTTTAATTACATTCATCTGATTTAGAAACACATCTCACTGACCAGTTTCTGATGATGGAAATATGGATCAAGACAGCTTCTAGATTTGCAAGATTAAGCAATCTCATCACACTTAAGTGCCGAGTAGAGATGCAGCAAATTTAAATTCCGCCGGTGAAGTGCCCACAAAGTGGGCACTTTGGGTTGACACTTTGCTACACAGAGTGCCCCATAGGAAAGGTTCACTTCACCTTGTTATTATTACTTCGTGTTGTCATTCTGCCTTAAATGCGAAGTAAGGTGGAGTGACAACAATACTGGCAGCACTCTACCCACACAGTCACCAGAATTAATGTGCATCCCCAAAGTGCTACTGTCATGTGTCCAGAAAACTCCCAAGTGCTGGAAAAGTGAAATGAGAGCGTAATAAGAAATGCAAAGTCTCCCAGAATTGTTGATGCACTCAGTCATGCACGCAGTGGTCACACACAGGGTCACCAGAATTAATGTGCATCCCCAAAATGCTGCTGGCTTTTATCCAGAAAATTCCCCAGTGCTGACGAAATGCCGCTGTCTTGTGTCCAGAAAATTCCCCAGTGCTGACAAAGTGAAATGACAGTGTAACAAAAAATGTAGTCTCCCAGAATTAATGGTGCACTGCAAACGCACAGACAGATTAAGATTGCGCTGCGCACTCAAGGGATGCATACGAAAAGGCACAGAAACACCTAACCAGTGCTCACAAGTCACAAATCCAAATCTAGAAAGGAATACCTTTTGCCAGTTGGGGGATTAGTGCACGGCAGTAACAATCCACTACCAGTAAAGATACCACAAAGCAGTATAAAAAACTCCTGCAGGTGCGGTGGACAGCAGGTTGACACTGCTGCAATTGCTCTGTGGCACAATAACAGGTGTCTGATTTAATGGCATGCATCGCACACACACACAGTACAAGTAATGCGTAGCAAATTGAAAACCTTTAGTAATATAACCAAATGTTTTAAAGAGACAAATTATACACTGCTACACTGCAACAATCAGCAAAAAAATGTCAAGAATTACTAAAATATTACTGTGTGTACATTAACACAGTTGTACAAGAAAAATATAACCAAAACAGAAAGACTGACTTTTTCTCCCAGTTAATGTACCTACACCACAAATATGCCCCTTCCTCAAAGCACACTTCACAGTATACAGACTGACTGTTCTAAATTAACTTTCAAAATCCACACACAACAATAAACACTCTATGATATGAGCACAGAAGGGTTTCCTACAATCAAAGTACTAAATTTTCAGCAAAACAAATGACTCAAAAAGCATTTTAAACAGCTTTTAGAGGTTTTGAATCTCAGATCTCTGAGAGCAAACTGTCTCCAGCTACCACTACACATACACTACACAGAACTGAGGCTGTGCAGAACAATTTAGAGCTCATGTGACCTGCAATCCCATGAATCACTGCAGAATTTCATTTTGAGCTCAATTACAAGGTGAAGTGAGGGGAATTACATTGATTTCAATGTACTTTGCCTTAAAATTGGTGGAGAAGTGGTTTGGGAAAGGCGGAAAAATGCAAAGTCATTGGTTTCAATGGACTTCATGTTCCTCATTATGAAGTGAAGTACTCCACTTCATATTGCAGAGTACTCCACGGATTCCTCAATCATTCGTGAATCACTTTATCGAGCGAATTGGGGCTACTTCGACCACCATTACTTACAGTACTGTAACTCACATGCTATACAGGAAGGAACGTGAATGCCTATGGCTGTACTTTCCTGATGAGCTGAGCCTGTATCATAAAACTCCCCAATTTAAAAACTCTTATTAATGAGTACAGTGGTGGGGTGGTGAAGCCTGGAGAAATACTACAAAACAGGCTTACAATACATCCAAGTAACTAGTAAAAAAATAGTTTTGTGATTCGTGACATGATTGTGAATCATGATTTGTGACTGCATTTGTGACCGAGATGATGAAGAACATGATTTGGTGTTGACGGTGTGAGATAACCAATATGGAACTGTATTGGGAATGCGAATGTTTATGGCTGTACTTCCCCGATGAGCTGTAGCACAAAACTGCCCAACTTAAAAACTCTTATTAATGAGTACAGTGGTGGGGTGGTGGAGCCTGGAGAGATACTACAAAACAGGCTTACAATACATCCAAGTAACTAGTAAAAATATTTTATGTTGTGATTCATGACATGATTGTGAATCATGATTTGTGACTGCATTTGTGACCATGATGATGAAGAACATGATTTATCACAGAGTGACTCATGATGATGGTCCTGACTTAAAACGATATTAATGTGTACAATGAACAGTCAGAGATATGCACCACACCAGTCCAGTGCTCTGAAGGAAGCCAAAGAAACAATTGTGACTTAAATTACAGATGGAGATTGGGCCCTAAAGAGATGCAAATGCACAGACAGATTAAGATTGAGCTGTGCACTGAAGAGATGCAGACGCAAAGGCATAACACCTAACCAGTGCTCACCATCAGAAATTCAATTCAAGAAGAATACCTTTGCGGTTGGGGTGGGCTGCGTGGGGCAGTGTACTGCACTGCTGCAGTAACAGTCACTAGTACTAGTACTAGTACCAGTAACGATACCACAAAGAAGTACAAAAATCATGCAGCTGCAGTGGATAGCAGGTTCACATTGCTGAAGTTACTATGTGGCACAATAAAAGGTGTCTGATTTGATGACACATGTCACACACATTCTCACACACACACACTAAGGAACGCGTAGCAAATTGAAAACTTCAGTAATATAACCACGTATTTTAAACAAACTAAAGTTATGCACTGCTGCACCATGACAATCAGCAAAAAAATGGCAAGAATTATTGAAAATATTACTGTCTGTACATTAACACAGTCATACAAGAAACATCACCAAAACAGAAAGAACTGTCTTTTCTCCAAGTTAATCTACCTATACCACAGATACACCCTCCCTCAAAGCACAATTCCACTGTCTCTCAGTACACAGACTGAATGTCATACATTAATAATCAAAACCCACACACAAACAATAAATGCTTGATGATATGAGCACAGGAGGGTTTCCTACAATCGATGAACTAAAGTTTCAGCAAAAAAAAAAAAAACTCAAAAAGGCTTTTTTAATAGCTTTTAGAAGGTTTGAATCACAGAAAGCTCTCAGAGCAGACTGTGTCCTACAGCTTCCTACACACACTACCCCAAACTGAGGCTGTGCAGAACAATCTAGAGCCCATGTGACCTGAAATCCCATGAATCACTGCAAAATTCGCCTTTGGAGCTAAAAACAAGGTGAAGTGAGGCAAAGTACATTGTTTTCAATGTACTTCGCCTTAAGAATTGGTGGAGTAGTAGTTTGGAAAGGCGGAGTAATGCAAAGTCATTGTTTTCAATGGACTTCGTGTTACCTATTATAACACAAAGTATTTCACTTCACATTGTGGAACATTCCGTGAATTCGCCTTTACTCCGCGAATCACTTCGCTGAGCGAATTGGGGCCACTTTGTCCATCTCTAGTGCTGAGTGGGAATGGGGAGCAATTTGAAAGATACATCGCCCTTTGCAATCCTCCAGTTCAACCCCCCAACCAGTCACAATGAATTATCACTTTTGAATTATAAAGTAACAATGTGTTAGTTCTGTGACAATGCCTACGTTCCAACCATCATGTACATATCCAGCAAGTAAGATGGCAGCATAAACTGGTGGTCCAAAAATATCAAATACAGCTTCTGTCATCTACGCTGCATTACTCAAATAAAAAAAAATTAAAAATCACAATGACAAATTGCTTGTCCATATGCTGTGGGACTGAGTTTTCTCAGTGAGACAGATCTGGCAAGGGCTATTATATATTTTAAAGCTTCATTTATTTTGCTCTGCATAACAGTATTTTGCGAAAGTGTCTCCTTGCAACCAGAGCTGGAAGAGGAGACAGGGAGTGTATCTGGGAGCTTCAGGCCATGGGAGAGTCTCACAGAACTACTAACGTGTGTGGTTTATTCTTTTTTATTAAGGCAGTCAAGCTAGCGGGAATGTATTTTACTAAGCACAGAGATACTGTGCATTTTAAAGAATTTTAAAGAATCCAATTTAGCAATTGCACTCACAAATGACCATGTGACCCTACTGA
This sequence comes from Neoceratodus forsteri, assembly GCA_016271365.2. Classification (NCBI taxonomy): domain Eukaryota; kingdom Metazoa; phylum Chordata; order Ceratodontiformes; family Ceratodontidae; genus Neoceratodus; species Neoceratodus forsteri. Next base: position 744,747,266 of record CM028137.1, read on the forward strand.
CTTCCAGGTTGTACCACATAAAAATCTTACCCAGAGCGAACAGGGCGAGTGTGCAGAGACACACTTGACAAGCTGTACAGAGGGAACAGAGGTAGGCATTCTGATAATTCCTGGGGGCTTTTAAATTGTTACAGGTAGACTTGAATTCATATTTTGCTAGTGATCAGCAGAAATATTATCCTGGTCCCTGATATTCTGTATTGGTTTTCAACAATACTCCCTGAAGCCTATTTTTGGTTGGTAGCTACTATAGTTACATAAAAAAAACATTGTGGGGCCAAAATACTTACAATGGATGGGGAAGTAGGAATAAAATGCACACATTGCAATTTGTATAAACTTGTTGAAACTCTTCCTTCTTGCAACATCTTTATTTGTGACAAATTTGTCAATAATAGTGTCCTAGCAGAGGACATTAAAACATTCTATTGTAAATTGGCCCAACTAGAGAAAAAACAGACAGAGATAGTCTCAATGATTATTTATTTATTTATTAATGGAAATTGGAAATACAGTCCTTTGAGTCAGTGACTCCTTTGCAGAGGCTCCATGTCAGTATATACAGACAATTATTACAACAAGGCATTACAATTATTATAACAAGGTGTTACACAGGCAATATAATACAGAGTGGACAACATAATAGACACATCATTAAAACATCTGAGGGTGGTGTAGACCCTGGATCTAGTAACATTCTAAGGGTGGGGCAGCCCAGAGTCAAGTAACATACATGAAACATTCAGCACGATAGTATAGGTCTTCAATCCATATTACAACAGGGTACCTAGTTCACCACACTGATGAAGGAATAAAAAAAGGCTAGCAAGGGACAGAGATGGGATTTGGCCTGGAAGGAGGAATGTAGGGAGGAGGATTATTAGGGCAATTAATGTAGTGGACACAAATACCATTAACAGGACACATGATTGCATTAATGGGAATAGTTCTCTGCCACAGGGTAATTACATCTCCAATAGCAATATAAACAGTAACAGTCCTGAAAATATAGTTAACTCTATTTCAGCAAAAAAAAAAAAGAATTAGGCCACATCATTATATTGAAGAGGACACAAGTGATGGCTGGGAATTAGTAACAGTAGAAAATTGAAAAAGGGTCGGATGGCAATGCATTTTGGCATCCCTACTAGGAATGGTTATTTCCCATTAATTAATCTATCAGATGATGACTCATCACCCCAGGCATCTGATGAGCAAATAAATCAAACAGATATACTGGTAATCCTTTAGCAGGAATTAATGTGAATATTTCTCCCAAGAAATCTAATAGCAGAAACTGTATTTCCCCTTGATTGATATTGGTAATCAACAGAGAGACTTGAGAATGGATGATGCCCGTCAACAAAGAATAGCTCAAATACTTGTGTTCCCTTGATAGATATTAGAAATTAATCAATGGACTTGTTAATGGATGATGTCCCTTAACTAGCAATAGTACCTTTCAGGTAGTCATCCGCTCCACCAAATAACAAGAGACAGTCTTTTGTATTGGGGACTCAATTATTAAACATATTGACTGAATTATATGCAATAGTGATAAAATAAATCGAACATGTAGCAGTTTCAGGTGTGCCAGAATAAAAGATATAACTTCCATGGTAAAAAAAAAACATTTTGAAAATGCAGGTGATCATCCCATTGTGATTTTACATGTTGGAACAAATGATGTAAGTATAGCAGACACAGATGAGCTAAAGAAAGATCATGCCGAGCTGTGTAAATTACTTGAGGACATGGGCTGTGAAATTTTTTATATCAGAAATATTGCCAGTACCTAAAGCAGGGAACCACAAATAAATGAAAATCAAATGCATAAATGAATGGCTCAGGAAGTGGGCTTTAATCAAGGGGTTTACTTGCATTCCACATTGGGGAAACTTTTGAGGGGGACCATGGTCTGTTCTGTTGGGATGGTCTGCACCTTAGCAGGCGTGGTTCCAGATTACTGGGAAATAAACAAGAGAAAATAATCTCTGACGGTTTAAACTAAATCCTCAAGGGGGTAGCAAACAAAATAATCATCATTTATCATCTAGGCTGAGTGACACTAACCTCTGCTTATTTGTTCCAGCAAATGCTAGAAGTTTGAACTTAACTTAACAAGCATTTGTCAATGCCGAATGTTGTCTCACTGGCATTGGCATTGGTAGTGCAGGAGTTAGTGATGCATAATAGGAATGGCAGTGAAGAACTGAACTGACACCAACCCCACCCCCACCCTGCAGAGACTGACAGGCATTAGGGTGTGCCTTTTGGTCATCAGCTCTAGCACTCATGTCATTTTACCTCACCCTACCCTGTAGACACTGACACGTGCCATGGTGTGCTTTGGGGTCTTTGGGCCTTATACTTACCCCATTCTATAAGGAAATATACTGAGATGGGTGCAGTATAGGAGAATGGGGTGAACTTTAGGGACGAACACTCCAAGGCACTCCTCAATGTTTGTCACTGGCTCCAGGGTGGGGGTTGGGGTGGAATGGGATGAGCATTACAACTAATGATCCCAAGTCACACCCCTGATGCCTGTCAGTCTCTACAGGGTGAGGTGTTACAGTTGGAAACCCTAACACCATAGGCATTTCTTGGTATTTTCACTCCAGATTTTCAACATGGGCTTTTTGTGACCCCATCTCATGAAGAGTGGCACTATCAGTTTGTTAGCCAAAAGGTGGTTTTGCACAGTGACTATGCCATTTGGCGATACAGGCTCGAAAACACATTTTGGGCAGGATGGGAAAAATTACAACTGTATTGTTCATGAGGAGGTGTAAAGCAATGGCAATGTTGAAAATCTGCATTACGGGGAGGAGGACCACAGCCAACGGGGATTGGGCCCCCCGTCAGCACAGAAATGGGTGGGAGGCACAAATGATACTGAAGGGGATTAGCACCTCGGCACACAGCAGAAATCAGGAGTTGGGGACATTATGCCAATGGGGTGGGTTTCCCTAAGCAAATTGAACTGGGCAGGGGACTGAAGTCAATGGGATTGGGCCCCATCAGCCAGGAAAGACTGTTGGGGTGCATGATGCTGAGGGAGGATTGGGCACCCCCTCGGCAACAATTGGAATGGGAGGGGAGCATTATGTTGACAGGGAGTGGGCTCCCCCCTTGGCAAATGAAGTGGGTCAGAGCATGCCAACAGAGGGATTGGGCACCCCTGAAGTCAGCACTCTGCACAGCGGCAGTCAGCGCCACCATGTTTATTGAACTACTTCATCAGGAAAGACACGTCGGGAGGTGTGTTATTGTGCCACTGTGTGGTGAGCTTGGCTCTCATTGCAGTGGCACTTTTCTTAGATCTGGTGGCCACTTTATGTATTGCTGGTGTTAGCGCCTGCCTGCTGGCTTATTGGGGAATGAGGGATGCACCTACTGATGCATGCCCTGCATTCTCCCACAGTGACCGCATCTCCAAATCTGTTACTACTGCAATATGTTGGCTGGTGCGCAAGTGCGAGCCAACATAAAGAGTAGAATAAGAGTCCTTCCTAATAAAGAACAAAACAGATATGGCCATCGTAACAGAGGCATGGTGGGATGACTAATGATTGGGTTAACAATATACAGGCTATAAGCTTTTAAAAAAAAATAGACTTGAAAGGAAACAGTGGGTGTACTGTTACACAAAGGATGATATATGTTGTCATGAATTGAAGTAAATAATGAGACCCTTGCTCCTACAGAATCTATATGTTTAGAACTTATGGGGACATATTCAGAGCTGCGATTGCACGGGCACAATGATGCATCACGTAGAATAGACGCATTGGCCAGCTCTGATGGTATACACAAACCGCATGTGCAGCTGGGCTAATCTCGCATGCTGTATGAATATATGACCCTGGATGAGCTGCCCCAAGTGGTCAGCCACCAGGTCCAGTGCATCCAGGGTCAGGGCTGACTACCACCATTGGGAACTGTGTGGCACATACCTGGATACACCACGACCCCATGGGCAATATTCAGCAAACATATGCTAATGAGCTCATTGGGCATGCATGGCACAAATGGGCACCATGAATGCTCATCATGAATCCATTGGCATAGCTGTGCTTGGTGGACTGCACCTGTCCAGCCCCCCAAACCCTAATCCCATTCTTGCTGACACCTGCACCACCCATCCTTGCAGTGTAGCAATAACCCCCCTTCCACCCCATGCCCCGATCACAGCATGTGTAATGTATGCATGTGGCGATGATGCCCAGGTAGACAGGTGGACCCCCGACACAGCCTCAAATGCATGTCTCGCATAGTATGGCCGCCCTCATCCCTGGTAGTCAAGTGGACCCTCTGCCCTGTCCCTGAGCCCCGCTAATTGATACATGGAAGCTTACCTCTGTTCTGTCCTGTAGTAGCCCCCACATCTCCACCCATGCCGGCAACTGGCAAAGCCCACTGCTACCATCCACAGCCAGGCACTCATCGACAGGCACTGGGAGCTGTCATAATATACTGTAGGACAGTTCTAATTGGTTGATTCAATCAACCAATGAGTGCTGTCCTATTTTATGACAGCTCCCCAGTGCCTGTGAGTCAGCGGCCATCCATGGATGGAAGCGGTAGGCTTTTGCCAGTAGCTGCGCATGGTGATAAGGCTACTACAGAACAGAACAGAGGCAAGCCTATGTATCAATTGGTGGGGGATCAGGATTGGGCTGGGGTCCACTAGACTACCAAGGATGGACAGCCACACGATGAGGGACATGAGGGACATGCGGGTCCACCTGTCTACCCAGGCATCATTGGTGTGTTTATATGTTACACATTCTGTGATTGGGGCATGGGATGGGAGGGAGGTTGGCACAAGCCTGCTGGGGCTGGCAGGCTATGGTGCACCTGGGTGCACTTTTGCAGCCCACCTGTTGATGGCTGGCCACGTTAGACCAGCTTTCCAAGGCCTATCTGTGAACCATGCATTACCGGCCTGTGAGGGATGCATTCCCTCCAAATATGCCGCTGCACGGGAACACCCCCTCCACTTGCACGGCATACATTATTTTGTGCCCTAGCCCATTTCCTTTTGAATATCGCAGTGCATTGTTGGAGTTGTGTGGCACATCTCCCTTTTCCACTGAGATGTGCTGCACATCTCCTTTGAATATAGGGGCATAAGTTTAGGAATAGGAAAAAGTTGATAATTGGTAACTGTTATAGACCCCCAGCCATCTTAAGAAATTACAACACTACACTACTCCAAGAAATTGAAATTGACACTACCCTGGATGATGTCCTAATATTTGGGGACTACAATGTTCCAGGCGTAAATTGGCAGGAACTCACAGGATCCTCTGAATTTGAAAAGAAACTTCTCAGGGTTTAAACTCCAACATTGTGGACAAACATGTCAGAGGCCCCATGAGGGGAAATAATATTTTAGATTTGATTATGATCATCTTAGGAAATGGCATGTCAGAGATAGGCATGCATAGCCCTATAGGCAAGAGTGAGCACTGCAAGCTTATAGGCTCCTTGGCAGCAAAGAAAAACTCCCAGACAAATCCCACTATCTTTAGAGACTACAAGAGTGCCAATTGGGATATGATAAATAATACACTGGCTAATGTAGACTTGAAAATTCTACTTTCTAATAAGTACATATACACCATCTGGGGAACCATTAGAACCTTAATTCTGGAGTTGAAGGAGAAGTTTGCCCCATTATCAGAAAATATAACAGAAAAGACTGCATGCCCATTTGGCTAACTAAAGCAGTACAAAAACAAATAAAAGTAAAAAAGAAACTATACAGGAAATTCAAAAAGTGTCCTACAGGTGAGAATGTAAATAATTACAAAAGGGAATTAAAAAAAGCTTAAACAATTAATAAAAAAGGAGAAATTGAATTTGGAACATAGACTGTCTTTTACAAAGGATAACAACAAGGCATTCTTCACATACATCAATAATAATAAAACAGCATCTAATTCCATTGGTCCACTTTCACAAAATGACGCACCAATAACTGACCCTGAAGAAATGATACAATTATTCAATGAATATTTTGTTTGTGTGTTCAACAAGGAAAATGGACAGGGTAGTTCAATGAACAACACTAGTCTCCCCCAAATGGACTTTTCACCAATTCAGATCTTAAATTTACTTAGAAATATCAAGGGAAACACTCCCCCTGCATCAGACGGAATACACCCCTTGTTCCTAAAAAACATGGCTAATCTTCTGGCACTCCCCCTCACTATCTTGTTTAATAACTCACTAAAAACTGGGAATGTTCCATCTGACTGGAAAGAAGCTGTGGTAGTCCTTATCCTTAAGAAGGGTAATAGAAGTCAAGTGGGAAACTATAGACCAATTAGCTTAACACCTATATGCTGCAAAATTATGGAAAGACTGCTTAAACAATTAATATATGAAGAAATAACAACAATGGAATTATAGGATATCTCCCAGCATGGGCAAAAAAAGGCCTTTCTTGTAACACAAACTTAATATCACTTTATGAATATGCCAGTAAAAGTACAGATGGAGGTACACCTTATGGTGTTATAATGTTAGATTTGAGAAAGGCCTTCAATATGGTGCCACATGATCTCTTGGTTACCAAGCTTTATGGTATGGGAATTAACACCTACATTGTGAGATGTATAGGAAGTTGACTTTCTAATAGAACACAAAAAGTAAGAGTGCATGGAAAGTTATCAAGCTGAGGGAATGTAAGTAGTGGAGTGCCACAGGGCCCTATATTGGGGCCACTGTTGTTTGACTGTTTATTAGGGACATGGGAGCAGATGTTAATAGTCACCTGGCAAAATATGCGGGCAACACAAAAGTGTGGGGGGGAGTGGATACCTTAGGAAAATATACAATCCTGTGTAATGATCTAATTCTTATACAAACTTGGACAACTGAAAATAGAATGTCCTGCAATCCAGAGAAGTGTATTGTGCTACATTTTGGGAGGAAAAATCTTGGTTACAAATATTTAATGAATGGGACCACCTTAAAATCACTTAATAAGGAAAGAGATCTGGGAGTTACTGTAAATAATAACTTTTCCACCTCTGACTATTGTGCTCTAGTAGCCAGGCAGGCAAACTACTTGATACATGCAATTAGGCATTCATTTGTGTCTAGGGATCCTCAGTGTATTATGCAAATATATAAAACGTTTGTCTTCCCTCATCTTGATTATGGTTCCCCATTCTGGAGCCTATATCTAAAAAAAGGATATTAACATACTTGAGAGACCTCAGAGATGAATAACAAAGATGTTAAGAGGGTTTTGTAATATGGACTATGGCAATAGTTTAGAGAAACATGGCCTGTTTAGCTTGCAAGAAAGGAGGCAAAGAGATGATCTTTTGTTCCTTTATAATATACTGAAAAATGAGGTCCTTATGAAAGAACTTGGAATTCATCTTAAGAGAAAAAACTGTTCAATTAAGGTCTCATAATAGACAACTTGTAGTTCAAAAGGCAAATACAAATAAAAGGGTACATTTTTTGACTGTAAGATCAACCCATATGTGGAAAACATTACCTGGATTTTTTGTAAACCTACAAACAGTGGATAGTTTTAAGTGGGAACTAGACAAATTCATAAACAATTCTAGGAACAAACAATAACCCACCTGATGGTGGGATAGAATCATGATGGGCCTCTGGCTTTCTTTTGTCTTGATGTACCAAGATACCAAAAATTATTTTACTACTCTCGATACTGTATGTCTTGAGAATTTAATTAGAGAATGATTTAAAACAAATATAAATAATTTTAAAAGTGGGGTAAACAAAATGAAAACACAAACACTGATGCTGCAAATGTATTAGTAAGAAGAGTCACGTGTGAAAGTAATCCTCACTTTCACAATGCTGTCAAGTAAAAGAGCTCATGTACTGAGTTCAGCATATTCAGCATGGTGTTGTATTTTCAGTACCCAGGGACAATATAAAATGTTTTCGTTCTGTGGGTGTGAATCATAAAACTCACTAACATATATAAACTGCTATAGTGTTACTTGAATCCAAGTTTCAGTCTTGACTTTCTGTTGTTGAATATGGAGGCATTTCATTTTGACAGTGAACATAAATAAACATAAAAAAAACACTATGTCATACAGAAAAGTGATGAATGAATGAATACCATAATAAATTGGAAAAGTCAATTTTTTGTGACCCTGGCTGTTCATCAGCTGATTCACGATCTGCTAATGAATCATCTGTGTCATCACAGGATAAGTGTGATGAGTTTGCTTGCTTCTTTGTGGATAAGGTTGCTAACATTAGATCATGGATCTGCTTAGCTCACTCCAATGGACAGGGCGGTGATCAGCTGGAGGTCTCAGAACCACGGTTTGGTTGGTCAGTATTTAGCCAGCTGGCGATCATGGATATCACAAGGATCATCCAGAGTATGCGGCTGACCTGCTGTAGTTTGGAACAGGGCCAGACTCACCTCCTAGTTGGGTGCGTTGATGTCATCATCCCAGTCATGGCTGAGATAGTCAGGAGTTCACTTGAGATGGGTGACTTTCCTGACTCCCTGAAGGAGGCGGTGCTGACACCCTTCCTTAAGAAATCTTCTCTCGACCCAGATTGTTTTGCTAACTATAGATCTGTCTCTAACCTGCCCTTCGTAGGCCAGTTATTGAGAAGGTGGTCGTGCTGCAGCTGAATGACCACCTTACCATCCATGACATTTATGATCCTTTCCTGTTGGGATTTAAGAAGAGGCATAGCACTGAGACCGCCCTGGTCCAGGTGCTCAATGGTCTCCTGATAGTGAGAGATCAGAGGACTCACTCCATCTTAATCCTCCTTGATCACTCTCTGCAGCATTTGACACTGTGGATCATGGAGTATTGCTGGAGCGCCTGCAGGTTATCAGTGGATTGTCATGGACAGTCCTCAGATGGTTTCAATCATTCCTCACTGGTAGATCTCAGAGAGTTGCATTGGGAATTTATTCCTCTGATGCATTCTCTCTACCATGTAGGTCCCTAGGCTCTGTGCTTTTGCTCTATGTTATTTGCAGTGTATATTCTGCCATTGGGAGACACTGTAAGATGGTATGGCTTGAGTTTTCACTGCTATGTAGATGATACTCAACTATACATGTCCTTTGTGCCTGACCAGGATGACACAGTCTCTGTGTTTAACAACTGCCTTGCTGAGATCCAGGGCTGTATGAGTGCCAACTGTCTGAAGCTGAATCCTGACAAAACTGAGGTTTTGGTAGTGGACCCAGGTTGCCGAGTAGAGGGGTCCTCTGAATGGGTGTGGAGTCTGGGCATTATTTTTGATGATGGGTTGACCCAGAAGTCTCAGGCATCATCCGTTGTCAAGACCTCATTTTACCATCTGAGGAATATCACTCAGATTAAGCACCTGGTTCCACCCAGTGATCTTTTGACATTGGTCCATGTCTTTGTGACTCTCGCCTTGACTACAGCAGCACCCTGTACCTAGGGCTTCAAGGTTGATATCCACCACTTGCAGCTGGTGCAGAATGCTGCAGCTAGGTTGTTGACTGGGCTTTCTCGATCTTGTCATATTACATTTGTGCTTGCACGGCTGCACTGGCTGCCAGTACAGTGGCGGATCATCTTCAAGGTCGGCTTGCTGACCTACAAGGTCCTACATTGACAGGAACCAAGTTGTCTACAAGAGCTCCTTTGTCCCTACTGCTCCCTCCAACCACTCTGCTCTGCTGATGAGGGATTGCTGGAGATTCCCAGGGTTCATTTAAAGACTTCTGGAGCCTGTGATTTGCTTTTGTGGCTCCTATCCTGTGGAATTCTCTACCTCTTCGGATAAGGGGGTGCCTGACTGTGGAGAGCTTTAAATCTGCCCTTAAAACATTCTTATTTTCTCTTGCTTTTCCTGATTATTAATCTATGGAAGTCTGTCTATTTAATTAATTTTTAATTATTTTACTGTGTTAGCTCTTTTGTAAAAGCGCTTTGGTATTTATTGAATTGTGCTTGAAATAAAGTGTATTATTATTATTACTCTCCTTGTCATTAACTTGCTGTTTCTTTTACCTGACACCAGCAACTCAGTACATATATGGCCGTAGAACATGAGACAGGAGTTGAACAATGGAAGGCCCACCATTACCTTCACTTTCAGACCCCTCATTACTAATGTTGTCCCTCTTTCTCTGATTTTCAGTTGCACACTTTCAGTTGTTTCTGATAAGAGCACAGACAGATTTAAGAATCAGAGTTGTGAACATCACTGAGAATCTGTAGCCACCTGCTCACTGTGTCCAAATCTGTTAAACTGGCAATTGTAACTGGTGGTGAGAAAAAAATTAAAAATACAGAAAATGCTTATTTTGAGCAAAAATCATTTTATTCAGCTTAATTAGCAAGTTAAAGTAGGCATGTTCATTACTGTAACATTGAAAATCAGTTGCTTTTTCTCCCATCTCTTTTTACAGGCACAACCAGTAGAGGAGTAATGGAAATTTGTCAAAAGGCTGACAGTGTCCTCTATATTAGCACTATCAGTGCTGGAGCAATCTGAGAAAAGATGTCAGTCTGATCAGCTTACTTTTTGAACAGCAGCAGTAACTGACAGGTTTCCCTTCCCTGTGGATAAAACAATGTCATTTCCATTGTGCAAACCATTTCCATTACTGTAGCAAATTTTTTTTTGTATGTTGCTTTTATGAGGTGCCTACTGTTATGTGATTTCTGTTGTGCAAACTATTTCTGGTTGCAATTTTTTGCATGTCTTTTTTTGTGTGTGTGTGTTTACCTGCCAATTTGTTTCTGTGTGCGTGTGTGGTTTTGTTTTTGCTGTACTACTTTTTGGTTTGTGGTTTACATTTTTGGGTTGTTTTACTTGGTGCTTCATCTACTTAGTTGCTTTAGTTTTTTTGTTTGTACTGTATATAGATTTACTTTTTGTAGTTGCTTTATTTTTCCATTTTGTTTGCATTCATATTTTACTTGCTCTCATGTTTGCTTTTATGTTGTATTTCATGCTACTTTTTGTTCCTTTTCATTGCTTACTTGTGTTATACTTGTTTGCATCTATTTTCAGTTGTGCTGTGTGTGTGTATATATATGTATGTATGTACTGTATGTATATTTTTGCTATATTTTTAGTTTGCATTCATTTTTAGGGCTGCAGTGGGTGTAGCCCTGCAGACCTCTTGCTATCTAAAAAGCAGGCAGCGCATTCCTTCAGACCGAACAACATGTTGGAGTTACAACACGGCCGCCTCCGGGCCTGTGAGGCATTCCACTTGTTGTCTCCATTGGAAAGAGCATTGCGCTATTTTTACTGTTGGCAGTCATGGCAGAACACAGCACACTCTGCTATGCCCAAGATGGCCACCAAACTACATTGTGCATGCATAACTAGTAGTGCATGCACAGTACATTGCAGTGGCCATTTTGGTCACGGTGGACTGTGCTGGGTTCCACACTGACCGCTGATTTCTTTTGTTTTAAAATTATACATAGGCCCCCACCCAACCCTCCCACTCAGCACCCACCACCCCACCCCACCCCAAAAATATAATAATGACACTAGGGATGCCCAATCCCCAGTGTTTCGATCACAAATCCACTTACTGACCCTCCCATCCACTACCGCAGATGCACAGTTATTTCTTTATTTTACATAGTTGTAGTTTCCTCCCCCCATCCAAGCTTCCCTCTCAGCACCCACTACCCCACTCCCCCCATGAAATGTAACAGTGGCACTGGGGGATGCCCAATCTCCCAGTGCAGGAATCTTCTTTTTTTTGTTTTACCTGTAAAAATAAATCCATCAATGGCATTTTTGGCCATTACAATCCCCCCCAACCTGACCATTCCACTCAGCACCCAGCACCCTGCACCCCCAAGCCTTTATTTATCCATCAAAGGTCCAGCACCATAGTCATCTCTGGATCACAGACATGTCTTCACTCTTCAAAGCCGGACCACAAACTGAAGAAACAGGTATGCGGTTCAATGTATTTCAATGGTGTTTTCAACTGAGTGGCATAACTTGGCCATCTTTTCATATTTTGGCCCAAATGTTCAACATGCCTTTGGGGACCCTGCCTCATTAACAATTACAATATCATTAGGCAAATCTGTCCTGAAAGGTGATTTATCAGCTCCTGCATGAAATAATCTTTCAGGCAGGAGCTGAACATTTTCTTTGCCCTTCTTCCTGAGGTGGGGTCATAAGAAGGCTATGTTGAAAATTTGATGTAAAAGTATTAATAAACAACAAAGTTATGAGCCTACATTGAATTTTGCAAAAGCAGGCTGGTAACATTGGTAATTTTCAATATTTTACCCCACATTTGCAACATAGTCATATCTTTTCAGCACCTCGTGAATGTGACAGGTGTCATTTTTGAAATCCTTTCTAAGACATTTTTCACATCTTGAAATGTGATTTCATGGTTGCTGCATGAAATCACTTTTTGTGCAGGAGTTGAAAATGTTCTCTGCCCTTGTTCATGAGGAGGGGTCATAAGAAGGATATGTTTAAAATTTGGTGTAAAATATTAAAAAACAACATAGTTATGAGCCTATGCTGAATTTTGCAAATGCAGGCTCATAACTTTGGTAATTTTCTATATTTTTACCCCAAATTTACAACTCAGCCATTTCTTTACAGCACCTCATGAATGTGACAGATGTCATTTTTTGGATCTATGACTGGTGTTCAACAAAAGTTTGTTGAATGACTGAGACAGCAAACCATCATGCCAACCACATTTTGCGAGTTGGCAGATGGTTTCTCAGTTTGAAAGTTGTTTCTTTTGGGGGCTTCTCTGAACCCCCACATGCCTGGGTCCAATGACTGTCTGTACAGCGACCTGACAATGTAGTCACTGTACTGATGGTCACTGTAAATGTGTTGCTGTTGGTGAGTGCATATCTCATTTTTAACTCCTGCCCAAAATAAAATGCATCCTGAAAGTTAATTTCACAGTCCCTGTGCAAAATCACCTTTAGGCCAGGAGTTGAACATTTTCTCTGCCCTTCTTCATGAGGCAGGTTCATAACAAAGCTATGTTGAAAATTTGGTGTAAAAATATTCAAACACAAATATTCAATATTTTTACCTCAAATTCCTCAGCTGCAGCCCTATCAGCTCTGGCCAGAGATTGCTAGGTTTTCTATACATTTTGTTTATTTTTGTTTGCATTTATATTACAGTTGTGCTTTAGCTTTTTGTTTGCATTTTTTAAATGTTGTTTTACTTTTTTCATTGTTTTTTTGTTTTTTTGTTGTTGCTGCTTTACTTATTTGATTTCAAATTACTTTTTTGGTTGTGTTTTGTGCTTACTGCCTGAATGCTTAAATTTATCTGAGTAAAGAACATGCTTGAAAGCAAAGACTTATTGAGTACTGCTAAACTGACTACAACACAAACATGTGGGTCAGATCTGCCACTGAGGGTGATACTTATTACTTGTGTGTGTTGTCAGGAAATGAGGAAATAAAAAAAAAAACAATTATCCCAGCACCAAACACATGGAGAATAGAAAGAATAATAAAAACATTCATAAAAAAAGTTTTTTATTAATTATATTTGAAAGGAAATAGAGAGAATGGCTGAAAGCCAGAGATAAGTTAAGTAAAGGTGGGTAATGTAGAGTATGAGACATATTTGAAATATATGTTTATCTGTTTGCGTCAACAACTGTGGTTGAACCATTGATTTGAAGTATATTGCTAGGATAATAGAAATTTGCTAACAAACAATAACCAAGAGTACAATGAAGAAATAATTGTCTGTATATAAAAAGGATAGGGAATCCATTACCAGACTGAGCTACAAGCTGAGTGAGATGCATAATATGCCAATGACATGATGGGTACTGTGGGGGGACAGACCTGTACTGCCCGCGATCGGGCTGGTGGGGGGCACAGGGAGTGAGTTGGGGCCAGCCAGGGGTGGCAGCTGCTGTGTTGTGCCCTGCAATGCAGCAGCTCACCTGTGGGTGGCCCTCGACTTAAGCCTTTTTTTGGCTCAAGCTTGTGCGGGTGCAGGTTGGGTTATGATGAAACTCTCCGCAACCCGCTGAACATCGGGTTGCCAGGTTATGCATGGATCCTCCCCCTCCTGTTGAGCATGCATTCATTTGCATTGCTCTCTAGCGCAACCTGGTGCCAGTGGCATAACTGCCTCCTGTTGAATATCGCAGAATGGCGCATTTTGGACTTGCGCATGGCGCAACCCTGTTGCGCATGGCGCAACCCTTTTGAATATCTGGGCCAGAGTGTGCTTACCTCCCTTCAAAAGGGAATGTGGATTTAGCCAATTATGGCAAGAAAGCAATAACGAACTATGAGACAAAGAGTCGGGAGAAGGGACAGGTGAGGAAAAAGGACAAACATTCAAACACTGAACTTTGAAATGAAATAATAACTGTGTATGGTTGAAAACTGCATTAAGTACTTAACCCTATTCTAATCACATTATCGTCACTGCACTTTTGTTACTCTATAAGTAAAAAGTTTATGCACCAGAAAACAAACAGTGTTGCAAGTTTTTAAAGTGTGAAGTGCCAACCGCAAACGTTTACAGCTACCATGGCAATTTGCGTGCTTCTACAATTTCCTCTATTGCACAGTGACTTTCTCCCTAGCCAAAAGGCTAGTTCATTGTTAATATTTTAGTTTAAAAAAGGAGAGAGACATGATTTAAAAAATTGGAGGCCTATAAGCCTCCTAAATATTGACTATAAAATTCTTGCATCTATTATTTTAAACAGGTTATCCAAAGTGGCTGATGCTATAATTTCCCCAGTGCAATCTTTTGCAGTTCTGTCAAGATCAATTTTCCATAATTAATTTCTTTTTATGGATTTAGTGGTTGATGGATCTTGTACCAAGTCCTCTGGTCTACTGCTTTCTCTGGATCAAGAGAAAGCTTTTGACTGGGTAGACCACGATTACCTATTTTCTGTTTTAGCTTCTTACCATATACCCAAAAAATGTATTAGTTGGATAAAACTGTTATATAAGAATACATGGATTCAGCCTTATATAAATGAAACAGCTGGATCAGTTTTTTTAGGTAGTAAAAGAGTCAGACAAGGGTGTTCCTTAAGTCCCCTTTTGTACACCTTACAGATAGATCCTTTATTTAGGAAAATTGTGAGCAATCCAATTACATCCAGACTTTCTCTTTCAAATGGACAGTTGTCATCTCCAGTATGTGACTATGCAGATGATATTTGCATTTGTACTACTACAGCTGTTAAGGATTCAGATTTAATCCCAATTATATTGGCCTGTGAACAAGTCTCAGGGTCCAAGCTAAATTATCATAAAAACACAGGCATATGACTTAGCCCTATTTTGGGTGCTGGGCAGTCTTACTCTGTTGCAAATATATCTATTTTAACTACCCCAATTAAAATTTTGGGAGTGTATTTTGGGAGTTCAGATGATGCTACCCTGAATTGGGAAGTGGCTGGTTCTAACATTAGTGGCATAGTTAATGCTTGAAAATATAGGACTATTTCCAAAAGAAAAATAGTGTTTTTATTAAAGACACTTATTCGTCCTTTGTTTTTACACATAGTTCATGTATTTCTGCTTCCCCTAGTTATGGAAGTAAAGGTTACAAATATATTTTTTCAGGGTTTTGGGGGCAGCAGGATCAACCCTGTTAAGAGAAATTTTATGTACCATGATTATTGTCATGGTGGAATTTAAATGCTCCACCCAGTAGTGTTGTTTTAGCCTTTTTATTTATTGGAACTTTTATCCATCTTTGAAAGGGAATATCCTTTTTTGGTATTCCCTTCTCCATAGTTGGATAGCTGAGATTTAAGACAGATGGAACAGAGATACGTATATGGTTCCTACATACTGTAAATCTTTTCATTTGCCCCTTTTTTATATCCTGTGTTTACTTAGCTTAGGCATTGGAAGCTCACCACTCAATTTATTGTGTTTAACCACCAAGAAAAAATTGTATGCTACTATCTTAATGGATTATTTCTATGAAGTCCCCCAAATCTTGGATGGCACTGAAGAAATTCGGCAAGTAGTTTTTTAGCAACTCACCGATAAATGGATCCCATTGAAGTATTGGGATGCCACCCAATTATCTTGCCATGACAGACTAGGTGTTAGAGGCACACATAAGCATAAAGCTATTGAAGAGCAAATGTGCTCATGCCCTACATTGTAGAAACTATAGAGCATTTCTTCCTACAGTGCCTCTTTTTTTCATGCCTTTTGTGCATTGCTTCTAAAAACATGGGGGGATAAGTGTATCCTCCCTATTACGTATGCTGTATTCATTTTGGGACTTTTCCCACCTAGGTTATTAAAATTTCACCCAAGCACTCTACAACTTATATTTGCAATTTGCCGATATTATATGTGGCAACCAGGTGTGCCTTTTTGCTGCAGCAAAAAGAGGTTAACAAGGTACTAACACAAATAACTCATAGTATTGCCCTGGTTTATAATTCAGAGAAATATAAATTAAAAACCTCTATTTTTAGGTTGTATTGAAATGAGTGTTCTTGGTTTTTGAATGTTTGATGTAATGGTATACATATGTGGATTTTTTTCCATTTCTTTTTCAGTTTTCTTTTTTCTTCTTTTCTTTTACCGCATGTTGTATAAACTTTTGACTGTATGCTCATATTGTTGCTTTTGACTTTAAAAAGTATGTTCTTGTTTTTGTTGATTTGAATTATTGCATTTTTTCTCTCAATAAAAAATTCCCCTACTCTTTGGCAGGGGGCGCTGTTCCACTGCTGGAGAGATGTAGGAGCCCAGCATGACTCAGAATGGTGAAGGAGCAGAAGCAGGAGCTCCCATAAAGAAGGGGATCAGTAGAAAGGACATACTTTTGAACCTACACAGACATCGGGACAGGCCATAGACCTATCAGAAGGTTTGGACTTTAGTGAGGAAGAATTTCGATTGCAAAAAGATATGGAGGAAAAAAAGAAACAATTGTTGCTGATGGTTACAGAAACTGAGAAAGAATATGCCCATAACAAAACAAAACTAGATGAGGAAAAGAAAAGATAAAGGCTTTCCATAAGCCTTACCGGAATCCCAGGAATTTCTTTTTTAATTTAATACACTTTATTAAGTTTAAAATATACAACAAACAAACCACAGTCAAACTACAAACAAACAATGCTAACTACCATGATCACTACAACATTAACACACAAATCAAATCCCCTCCCTAACCAACCCCCCCAACCCCGATGGAGAACAATAACTGGTACAATAAATCTACCACAGAAATAAAGCAACCACAGAGCAGACAAAAGAAAAGTTCCACTGTGTGAAATCAACAGAAACAATCTTAATTGCAGTGAATAACATAAATTCAGTAGAGAGAAACACTCACTCTACACTAAGATGCCACTCCAAGGAAAGATTAAAGGGAAAATAAGGTATATAATTTGCCCCACTTCTTGTTAAACCTGGCAATCTTGTTACCAGGACTGGCTATTATTTTTTCAAGAGGGAGATTACTCAACAACTCATTGAGCCATTCAGTGTAGGATATGCCTGACTGGTCTTTTCAGTGTTGAAGCACCACTCTTTTAACTGAAAGAGCAATCATGGACAGATGGTATTTCCGTTCTTCGACCCTAACCCCAGAATAGTCACCCATGAGACAAATTTCAGGTGTAACATGATCTGCTAGACTGAGAAGGGGGTCTGTCTTGCACTTTATTATATCCCATAAAGATGCAATTTTGGGGCAGTCCCACAATATATGAAACAAAGACCCCTCGGCTTGGTTACATCTAGTGCATAGAGGGGAAGGGACGTGCCCCATCTGATACAATTTAGCCAGCATAAAGTAAATGTTGTGTAGAATGTAAAACTGGAGAATACGTAGTTTGTCATTTTTAATATAAAGATAGAGGTCGTCCCAGATGCGACCCCAATTAAATGCCTTAGTAGGGAACAGAGTAGACCAATAATGTAAATACCCAGTATTCTCTATGAAGAGCATAGCATAGAGGGCAGTTATGATTTGGGACACCGCATGAGGTTGCCATGCTAAAATTCAGATCATATAAAGAAATTCCCCTTGGTCGATGAACCAAGATGCCATGCCAAACCATTTAAGCAACAGATGCCGAATTTAGTAAATCTTAAAAATAGATTGAGGGGCTAAATTGAGCAACAGTAACATTTCCTGACTAGTCTTAAGCTCACCAGCTTGGAGTAAATCCGGAATCCTCTTATCTGCTAGCTGTGGGATTTCCCCATGGGTCAGCATTTTCCCACCCAATTTGAAGTTGGGATTGTGACAAGGCAAGGCAAGGAAAGTTTATTTATAAGGCACCCAATCCTGGAAGCTCTGGGCACTGAACATAAATAAGAAAATACAGCAGTTAGTTAAAACATATAGTAAAACCTCACTAAAGCCATAAAAAAGTTGACATTCAGCAGTATTAAAAGGTTTCCAGAGGTCAGTCTTCAAGGGACTGGCCAGAACTAAAGATGGCATCAGCAGTCAAAGACCAGACTGAAGAGGTGGGCCTTTAGCCTCCACTTAAACACCTCAATCAAGGAAGCCTCCTGGACTGCAGATGGAAGTGAATTCCACAGGGTTGGCCCAAAGACACTAAAAACATGATCTCCCAAGGTCCTGAGCTGATCCCTGGGAATGTCCAGGAGGACCCTAGAGGATAGGTGGAGGGATCGAGCAGAGGACACCAGTGTCAGGAGCTCAGACAGGTAACAAGGTCCCAGCCCATATAGGGCCTTAAAGGTGAGAAGACTCACCTTGAAAAGGACCCTCCACCTGACAGTCAACCAGTGCAGAGCATGCAGGACTGGAGTCACATGACTGGACCTCGAAATGCCTATCAGCAACCGGGCCACTGCATTCTGCACCTGCTGCAGTCTGCAGAGGGTCCCTTCCATGACCATGAAGTACAGAGTATTACATTAATTGAGCCTGGAAGTCACAACGGTATGCACTAGTGTTGGCAGGTCCTTGGGCGGAATGAAGGGGCTTAATCCAGTCAATGTTCCGCAAGTGGTAAAAGTCACTGCTGACTACAGATGACACCTGATCTTCAAAGGTCAATCTGCAATCAAGGATCATGCCCAGATTTCACACCCTCAGAGAAACCACCAATGGCGCAGACCCCAGAACAAGTCCAGAGTCAGCCCTTGGTGGCAACCCATCATGCCCATGACCAGGCTCGATCATCAGCACCTCAGTCTTAGCCAAGTTGAGTCTCAGCCAGCTGGAAGCCATCCAGCCATTGATTTTAGCCAGACAGCTGTTAAGCACGTCAACAGCTCCTGATGTTCTGGGTGCAAAACACAAATAAAGTTGGGTGTCATCTGCATAGCAGTGAAACTTCACACTGTATTGTCAAATGATCTCGCCAAGGGGCAGCATGTACACTGTGAACAACATCAGTGACAACACCAAACCCTGAGGTGCTCCACACAACAGAGGCATTGGGGAGGAGGAGAAATTCCTCATCACCACCTGCTGCACTCTGTCCGAGAGATAGGACTCAAACCATTTGATGATGGTACTGGTGAGTCCACAAAACCCACAGAGCCAATTGAGAAGCACGATGTGATCCACAGTGTCAAAAGCTGAGGAAATATCAAGGAGTACAAAAACTGACCTGTCTCCTCTAGCTCTATCCCTGAGCAGAACATTATGCACTCTCACTAGAGCAGTTTCAGTGCTATGTCTGGCCCAAAAACCCGACTGGAAAGGTTCATAGATATCTGAGGACACCAGGCAATCCTCAAGCTGTTGTGCCACCAATTTCTCTACAACCTTGCTCAAAAAAGGCAGGTTGGAGATTGGATGGTAATTGACCAGGATGTCTGGGTCGAGGGAAGATTTCTTTAGGAGAGGCTTCACCAGTGCTTCTTTCAAAGCAACTGGGAAGACCCGCTCCACCATCGAGCACCTGGCAATCCTGGCGAGCACCGGGCCAATGGCATTGACACATCCCATTAAGAAACACGTCAGTGCCAGGTCCAGTTCACAAAAGGTGTGCTTCAGCTCTAAGATCACCCTAGTCACTTCAGACACCTCCACTGGCCTAAACTCCTCCCAGACAGACTGAGTGCCTCTGAAACTCCCAACTCAATCACTGCAAGGCAAAAGCCTCCCTGGCGGAAACCCCGACCTGATAGCCAACACTCTGTAGGAGAAAAACAGAGTAATCTCTTCACATAAAGTTGTTGAAAAGGCTTTTTTTGGACGAAAACAGGCAGGATGTAGAAGCTTGTCAATGGTTCAAAACAGCTGAGATAGTCTGTTTTTCCCCACAGCAATTTCCCTGGACAGAAATTCTGCCTACTTATAGGAAATTGCCCCTTGGTACTCAACATAGTAAGAACGTAGGGCTAGCCTGTCAGCCTCCATCCATGTCTTCTGCCAGCAGTGCACCAACTTCTGACCCCTGATCTTCATCACCTTGAGATCACCATCAAACCAGGGGGATCTCAAGTGAGAGGATTTGGGTCGTATATAGACTGGTGTGATGGTATCTAGAGCAATCTCCCTATTATAGGTGGCCACCACCTCTCCAGTGCCAATCGCATATGCTGCATCAACTTTAGATAGGTCAGCTAACACCAACAGTCCCTCTGGGTCAACACCCCATTAGAGGTGATAGCTGACCATCTCCACAGGGGATGGACTTTCAGGGGGGCCCTAAAACTGAACTCCATGGTGCAATGATCAGACCAAATGACATGATCAATCTTGAGGTTATCAATCTCAAGACCCAGCTGAAACACCAGATCGAGTGCGTGGCCATGTTGGTGGGTAGCAGAAGCAACCACTTGTGACAGGCCCAGTGATTGCATCAACTGGAGGAGGTCATAACTGAGGATTCGTCATCAACCCAGGCATTGAAATCCCCAGGATGAGACACCTGGGGGACTCCATTACCTGGTCGATAACGAAGTCCTTTACCTCCAGCAGAAATCCCCCCCACCCCAGCGGGGTGGTAAATGAGGAGAATCCTGCAACCTGCACCCCCACACACAGTGACACACTCAAAAGATTGGGTGCTACCAACTGGGTGCACCGAGATGCCCAAGCTGGATCAAAAAATGCTGGCCACTCCCCCCCCCCCCACGATCCTTCCTCAGACAGTGTACCATGGTAAATCCAGCAGGGATGGCGGCCTCAGAAACTGGGCCCATACCGATGCCCTGCCAGGTTTCCATGATGCAAGCCAGGTCAACAGAGGAAATCAAGTCTGCAAAAATAGTGGTCTTGTTCCTCATCGACTTGGCATTGCAAAGCACTGCCCAAAGAGGATTAGAGGATGCAGCCAGTCCTCTTGCTACCTGCCCACTTGGTCCAGAGGAAACCATGGGTATGGAGGCCAAACATGTCAGGCCTCTCCCTTGGCTCTGTTTACACCCAGGGCATCTCCTGCACCAGACAACCTCAATGCTGCTCACCACTCCCTCCTCAGCTGCCCTTGGCACTCAACGAATCAATCACCTCCTAGTAATACTGACCTTCTTACAGTGCCTTGCTGGAATATCAGAATCTGGGAGGTCAGTAAAGGGGAGAAGGTCCTGGAGCTGAGAGGCAGCATAGGTGATACGGGGAAGGCCACGGCACCAACACATCTCCTGCCTGGCACGACCAGTCTCGAGAGAGAGAGCACTAGGTATTCATACAAGAGTCCAATGACAAAAGGAAACACTTGTATTAACATTTGGGTGACACTGAATATGAAGAAGGAGACTCTGAAGCATCCTTGATAGCCAGACCATTCCTCTGAATGTGATGATGCAATCTCAGAAACATCTTCTGTAAAACAGAGTCATATGAGAACACTGTCTCAAGTACATACTGCTGAATTAGCTTACCCCCCAATCGCAATAATGTGTATTGGCTCAAGAATATCCCTAGTGACCTTGACAGTAAACAGTATCAAGGCTCATGGCAAACATATACCTACAATGGTCCTTTTAGAAACCCTCCCTGGAAAGTTCTGCTTATACAAGATACTTGAATAAAATCTTTATTTGAAGTTTCAACTACTAATAGAATGCAAACAAAGGGGCCTTCTTTTTGGTCACAGGGAGTTGATAAATGTGATGGGGTGGGTATTCTGTTTCACAGTACCACCATTAGGGCACTTAAATTGGTAGAAATTGAACCAGGGAGAGCCTTACTACTGGACATACAGTACTTATGGGGGGTAAATGCTTTCAGGTTATATAAGCTTCACATATGAAGGCTGCTAGAGTTGCTCTTTTTAAGGAAGTTAGACCATTCCTATACACAAGCAAATTGCTTGCGTTGCCGTTGGTTGGTGACTTTAATTGCAGCCTATCATTACAATATAGAGGGAAAGATGCTGGAAAACTTTACAATGATTCCATTTATTTAAAAGAAATGATTACTTCTGCTGGATTGCAAGATAGTTTTCTGAATAACGTGAACACATCTAAAATTACATTCACAAAAGGGTCTTTATCCACCAGGATATATTTCTTGTTTGTATCATCAACTTTAAAGCAAGTGCAACTAAAACAAGCATTTGTCAATGCCGAATGTTGGTTGCTTGTTAAAGAGACTTGCGGTCAGGTGGAGGAGCAACTGTGTGGGTGGCAACAGCCCATGAGGTAAAGAGATTGCCCAAGTAGGGGTGCTGGAAGATAGTAAAAGCTGTGGGACCTGAGGATCGGAAGGGCACTTATTAGGGTACAAAGGGCACTTTTTCTAGAACAGTTTTTGCACCAGTGCTTAAAAGTCACTAGGAACATGGTCACTGTCTTTGCAACTTGCACATCAGCTCAGCTGGTAACACCATGGCATGGCATTACTTGGTGATGGTGGTGGTGGGGCTTGGTATGGGGTGGGAGTCACGAGGTACAATGCAGTAATTCTACTGAGTGTGATTGGCCATGCCACTCAGAAGTTGTACCATGACCAGTCCAAAAGGTGCATTTGTTTTTGCTTCTGGCAGGTATTATCAGTCCAGAACAATACCCTAGTTCACTTTCTTGTATTTTGGTGCTAGCCACCTCCATATGTTCATAGCATCCCTAGTGCACACTGGATGCACCCCCCCAACCACCACCACCCTTACAAGCCAGATTGTCACATAGTGCATGACTGGCCAAAATCGGATCACAACAAGGGCAATTGATCAGTGCCAGATGCGCAGCGATGTGGGTACTGTGCAGTTCTCATGGCAACAGTAAACTTAGGATGAATTCAAAGATCATTGTGGCAAAAATTGGGAAATACAAGGGACTGTAGTAGTGCAAATTGCACAAGCCACAACTTCTCACTGTACTGGCTGTACTTGCTCTGGATCACATATAGATGTCCCGAAGAAATGCCTACCAGTACATGAATAGCTGGTAGAAGTCAGTGCCATTCACATGCAATGGTAAAAGTGTAAGCTATCACAAACTACGCTAGCTGGCAGAAAACAGATTGCTCGGTGCTACAGTACCTGCATGGAAAGCAAGAAGGGACTTTAGGAGAAACACATGAAGATACCAGTACATGCAATGACAGTTGTCAGCATTTGGGTTTTCTTTTATTGCTATGGCAGCCAACGATACAGCAATGCATGATGGTTAGGTATTATGTGTAAGTACATTAAATAGAAGCCACAAAAATGCTCAAAAAGAGATTTGTCCAAATTAAACAGCATGGCAAGCAGCTATGCACCTAACTGAACTGTGGAGCAAGGAATGGATTTTACAAATGCAGAAAACAAAACATCTGACAGTACAGAATGGAAAACCACAGCGCCAAAACCTCAGCTACCCCAAAATGTACAACTGGCAGCCCATGATGCAAAAAGGACAAATGTGTAAACTCAAATTTAGCGCTATGACAAAGCACTTTACCATATATACAGTGTTCCTGTCTCCCCTCGTGGGACGTCAGAGTCATGTCTGCATCCACTGCGCATGTGCACGCATTTCACCAATGTCGTGGATCACAGATGGAGAAAGCAGCCAAAACAGAACTTTACAAGAAAAAAAAAAAACAGGCAGAGGTGAGAAAAAACTGCTTTAAATGCAGGGGCTGTCCTTGGGGAATGCTATGGGACTGTGCTAGCAGTCAGTAGGTGGATAGCTTGAGGAGGAGGCTTGCTGTTGGGCGGAGGAGCAGCTGTGTGATGTTGCAGCTCTCTCTCTCTCTCTCTCTCTCTCTCTCTCGGGGGGGAGACTGAGAATGCAAATCAAAGGACCGAAGCCCTCTTCAATTGGAGAGGCTTTGGTCCTTTGAAGTGCATGACCATTCAGCCCACCCAGCAGAAAGTTGCGTCAGGACCACACCGAGTGGTCATTGGTGTAGACTGCCAAGCCCATTACAAGCTCCTAGTTCTGTGTAGTGCAATAGACTTGGCAGCGACACACACACCCAAATCCCCTATTGCCACAGTACGCTGGCTTGCACATGTGTGCAACCAACGTAAAAATTAACGAAGCCCTATGAAAACAGTCCCAATCTGAAAGTTTGTCAGTTCCATGCAGTTCTGTGCAGAACTATTACACTACAGGTACATCATATGAGCTCTGAGGACTACTCATTTTTCTGCCTACCTCTCTCCCCTGGGTCTATGTGATAATGGCAAATGCCTAAAGGCGATCACCGTTATCGGTCAGTCAGAGTGCCGAACACATTTTCAGCAATCTGACAACCCCAGCGCACCAGAACAGTAGTGCCAGGACAGATTTTTACTGCTTTCTGTGGGGGAGCTGTGCCCCCACAACCTCATATGGCTGTGCTCTCGCACCTCCTCCCTACTTAAGGATTCTCAACTCCAGGGGATGGTATCGATGGGGTGAAAGCAGTAAAAAGGTTCAGGCCGGGCGTAATAAAAAAATCGCACCAGCGCCCGGACCCAGTACCTCAGCCACCCCAGCTACTAAAATGTGATTTGTACATAAAACTGTAAATAATTTGTGCCTGTATATAATCTTGCCTGGCCTGTTCCGTCTGTCTTCCCCCCAACTCGTGTTTCCCCCCTCCACCCTTTGTAACTGACGTGGAGCCTTTGCAAAAGAGTCTTTGACTCAAAGGTTTGTAATTCCGAATTTCAGTAAAAAAAAAAAAAATAAATAAATAAATAGCCAATCCCGATGCCATGATGCAGCTCGACCAGCAACCACAGCACCATCCCTATAGCCTCTCCACCCTCCCAGCCCACGCCACGTGCTTGCTCCCCGATGCGCTACATATAGCAGTATCCTGTCATCTAGTTCACCCACCCTCATCCGTCAACCTACCTTTCCATCACCATGACTGGACTGCGCCAGGAAGGAGTTGCCGTAATGGATGGCACCCTTCCTCGTGTGCCCACTTCAGGGTAATCCCCCTCTCTCCCTTCCTCTCCAGCACTGTTATCTAGCCACACACACATAACTAAGGCATGATGCAACTCAGTTACTGTCACTCCAAGGCTAAAAAGTAGGTGTAAAAGCAATGGGAGACAGAGAAAGATGTGGCAGCTCAGCCCCGTAGCTCAGTCAGATTAGAAGTCAAACCATCAGCACCTTTGGAGAGTGGAGACTTCTTTGATTTCTTAAGTTAAACAAGCAGTTGTCAATGCTGGATGATCACCCTTGGTGTTGGTGTTGTAAAGGTAGTGCTAGGATTTCTATCAAAATCTGTGACAGAGTCACACGTGCAAGATATCTAAAATTGACCAGTTTTGAAGTATGTGCAGTTCAGATATAGCAGAGACAAATAATAATTAACTGACAGTGGGAATGATCAGGGGTCTGGTACACCACATGAGATTTTTTTAGATACAACGACTGGGATTTGGGGGGGAGGGGGGCTGCAGCATACTGCTCAACATCTTAAAACTCTCCCTGTAGACATGTTTAAGTACCCTTTCACCAGTTTTGTTGAGGCAAAGACAGAGAGAGAGAGAGATATTCATACTCTGTTTTCTGGTTCAGTAATGTGCACAGGCAGCTCTTCTACAGTGGAAGTATGACGGTTTGCATAGAAGCATAAAACATATGGGCACATAAGGAATGCATGGGCTACCTTGTCTGCCCGGTTATCCTACATATTGCAAAATTGGAGACCGTAAATGACCTCTGATTCTACCTTATTTTTTCAGTCACTAAGGTTCCGCTATGCTTGCTCATGCAATCTTGAATTTTCCTGTTGCTTTTGGCCCCACAACCTCCTCTGGGAAGCTGTTGTAAGCATGCACCACATTTGCGTGAGAAGATACTTCTTCACGGTACTCTTGAGTCTGCCCTCTCCAGCCTTGTGTCATGATGTCTTGTTCTGGAATATTTTTTTTTTTTAGGAAAGATGCAATGCTCTTGTATGTTATGTAATCATACTTCTACAGTTCTCTTTGTGAAATGACAAGCTTCAAAGTTTAAATTCACAGTTTGCTTTTTTTTGCATGAAAACAACAGAGCAATTTCAATCTCAATTGAACATATTTTGCAAGAAGTTAAATACAAGCAGAGCAAGTGCACTGTCACCGTTACAGTGAAAATAAAAAGTATTGTATATCATGTGAAATTGCAATGAACTGCTGGGGCTGTCTAGCATACAAAGAATCTGCACACTGCCCACAATACTTGCTTTTGCATGTTATCCATGCAGGACTAGTCTGTCTGGAGAAAGGCCGGTACTTCTTAATATGTGATGAGTGCATTTGGGAGACTTTCAAAAGAGGCCTCCACAGTTAGCCTGTTGAGTATGTGGAGATGGTGTGAGACATCATAGGTTGCTTTTACTGAGGAAGAGAAATTTACTCCCCTCTCAGCAACTGTAGTGGTCTGTGAGCATACAGTAATGCTTCAGGGATTTGGGGCTCAGAGGGAATAAATTCTCACACCCTTACAATTCAGGCTGGTGTTCCTTATGAAGAAGGCACCCACAACACTTATGCACTTTAAAAGTCAGATTATTATTTACATCTCAGTTTGGAATGTCACATCTTTTTCTTTCAAATTACTAGGCGATATGCATACTGTATATATTTTATGATGAAGTAGGCTGCGCAGTGGTGTGTGTGTGTGTGTGTGTGTGTGTGTACTGTACAGAGAGACAGTGTGAAAGGTGTTCGGACAGATTAACTTGTGATATACATGGTTTGTGGACAATATGTTTGTTTACTGATTTGTAAAGAAGAATGTAAATTTCAAAGCTGGGAATATGGCTAATATTGGGGCAGTATTATGGTTTATTAATGAGACTACATGAAACAATGCAGTGATATGGTGTATACAAAACACTGAAGAAGAATTGCAACAAAAAAGAATTACATTAAAAAGCTAACTTTCTGCCATGGCTATGAAACGTATTGCCAGAACTGTTGACTTGGATTTTCTGGATGCTTCCTATGCTGTGTACTGTACGTGTGCATGTTAATCTGTATTGTTACCCTCTTTAGGTCCTCAATATTATTTCAGCACAAAAATGAGGAGGCCATCTTTTTTTAAAAATAAGTATTTTAAAATATGCATATGTATACCTAAATGATGAGGAAAACTGAAAATGTTACCAGCAATATACAATGGAAGACATCTGGCATTGATTAGGAAGGAAAAGGGTGGGATCCAGTGTTAGCCCATTTTTGTTGCGCTGCTGCTTTAAGACATGCTTGTAAGTGTTATAAACTTGGTTTTCCTCAGGACCACCAGATGTGTGGCATTTCAACTAAACTTGCCGTAGTGGTTTAAACAAGCATTTGTCAATGCCGAATGTTTGATTACTGGCATTGGCAGTGGTAGTATAGAAGTTACAGAGCTGCGTAATAGGAATGGCAGTGAAGTATTGAACTGAAGCCAACCCCACCACCACCCTGCAGAGAGTGACAGGCATTGGGGTGTGCATTTGGGTCGTCAGGCATAACGGCCACGCCATTTCACCACACCTCACCCTGCAGAGACTGACAAGTGTCACGTGTTCCTTGGGGTCTTTGGCCCTTATGCACCCATTTCATTAGGAAATATGGTGAGATGGGTGCAATATAGGAGAATGGGGTGAAGTTTGGGACCTAAGAGTCCAAGGCATACCTCGATGCCTCCAGTGACTGCAGGTGTGGAATGGTATGAGCATCACAGGCAAGAATCCCAAGTCACACCCCTGATTCCTGTCATTCTATATAGAGTTGGGCGATTTAGTTGAAAAGTCTAATACCTCAGGCATTCATTGGTATTTTAACTCCAAATCTTCAACATGTTTGTTTTGTGACCCCACCTCACTAACAGGGGGAATATCAGTGTGGTAGCCGAAAGCTGCTTATGCACAGTGACTACAGGATTTAGCACCACAGATGCAAACATATTCCGAACAGGCTGTAAAAAATGGCAGCTGTACTCTTTCATGGGGAGGTGTAAAAATGGCTATGTTGCAAATGTGTAGTAAAAATATTTAAAAAAATGGTGAAGTCACAAGCGTACATAGAAACTGTGCAACGCACACCCGTTATATAAGTAGGTTGGGGATATTTTATAGCAGATTGTCAACTCAGGCATTTTGGTGCCTCAGATCATGAACAGTGTCACTGTAATTTTCTTTATCTGTGCCGAACAATGATTTCCATAACGACCACGCATCTCTGCACTGAAAGTCTGAAAACACACTTTGGCCATGTTGTGAAAAATGGCAGCTGTACTGTTCATAAGGAAGTGTTGAAAAATGCCACTAGTGAAAATCTGGACTGGAAATATTACAAAGTCATGAACTAACGAGGATGCGTGAAACTGCACAATGCTCACTGTAACACAGTCATTTTATGGACTTTTGTCACCAAATTTTCAACATAGCCATTTTAAGACCTCTGCTCATGAACAGTGTAACTGTGAATTTCTTAATCTGTCTCAAACATTGCTTTCCCACACCAACAGCACCATTGTGCGCTACATATGCGATAACACATTTTAGAGTGACATATGAAAATTGCAGCTGTACTGTTCATAAGGAAGTTTAATAAATGGACATGTTGAAAATCTAGAGTGAAAATATTAAATTTGCAAACTAACGAGCATGCATAGGAACTGTGCAACGACGCTCAGAAAAGTCATTTTTAGACATTTTTCTCCAAGTTTTCAACATAGCCATTTTAAGACCTCTGCTCATGAACAGTGTCACTGTGGTTTTGTTAATGTGTCCCATACATTGAGGTTGCACCGACTGCGTGCCATTGCGCTCCATGGGCAGAAACTGCGTTTTGGGCAGGATGTGAAAAATGACAGCTGTACTGCTCCATAAGGAGGTGTGGAAAAATGGGAATGTTGAAAATCTGGAGTGGAAATATTGAAAATTCGCAAACCTACGAGCGTGCGTGGGAACTGTGCAACGCACACTCGTAAAACAGTCATTTTTAGGAATTCTGTCACCAAATTTTCAACATTTCCATTTTAAGATCTCTGCTCATGAACAGTGACACTGTGATTTTCTTAATATGTCCCATACACTGAGTTCGCACAACGACTGCGCCATTGTGCGCTACATGGGCAGAAACATGTTTTGGGTGAGATGTGAAAAATGACAGCTGTACTGCTCATAAGAAGGTGTGGAAAAATGGCAATGTTGAAAATCTGGAGTGGAAATATTGAAAATTCGAAAACCTATGAGCGTGCGTAGGAACTGCGCAACGCACGCACTTAAAACAGTCATTTTTAGGAATTTTTTCACCAAATTTTCAACATAGCCATTTCAAGACCTCTGCTCATGAACAGTGTCACTATGATTTTCTTAATTTGTCCCGTACATTGATTTTGCACACCGACTGCGCCATTCTGCGCTACAAGGGTGGAAACACATTTTGGGTGAGATGTGAAAAATGACAGCTGTACTACTCATAAGACAGTGCAGTGAAATGGCAATGTTGAAAATCTGGAGTGAAAATATTGAAATTTCAGCGAACTTACGAGCCTGTGTAGGAACGCTGCGCCTTTCGTTAAACAGTCATTTTGGGTACAGCAAATTTTCAACATGGGGTTTTGGGCCCCCTTCTCATAAATGATGTTACTGTCATGGTGGTATTCAGTCCTGAAGGGTGATTTCGCAGTCACTGTGCAGTCACTGCACGAAATCACCCTTCGAGCCCGAATAACGCCATGACAGTGACATCATTCATGAGAAGGGGTCCCAAAAACCCCATGTTGAAAATTTGGTGCAAAAATTCCCAAAAATGTCTGAAATATGCAATAAAGTTGAACCCCTCCTATCTAGCCCATTATACAGCTTACCGCATTTCCTCAGTTCACGGTCGGCTTTGAAGAGTGCAGACGATGTTTCCGGTCCACGAAGATGTCGCGCCAGAGTCAGATGAAGTATGGAGTGAGGGGGTGTGGGGAGGCTGGGTGCGCAGTGGCTGGGTGCGGGTTGTGGGAGGGGGGTTCGAGGACGCTTTGGGACAGTTTTTGTTTTACAGGGTAAAAAACAAAAGAGCGTCGCGGACACTTGCCACGCTGGGTGGCCCCAGCGGGCGTCAAGGACTTTGGGGCGTTCAGCTGACGGGGATTGGGCACCCCGCCGGAAAAAACAAAAGCATGGACCGTTTGCCACGCTGGGGTGGGCTCCCAGCGTGGTACAATGACTTTGGGGAGGCGGCGTTCAGCCGGCGGGGTTGGGCACCCCGTTGCAACATACTACTGGTTGCCACGCTGGGTGGGCTCCCAGCTGGCAGCAACTGTGGGAGGAGGGAGACAAATGGGGTTCAACCCGTGAGGATTGGGAGCCCGTCGGCTATCTGCTGCGTCTTGGTAGCGCGCCTGCGGCTGGGGGGTGCTGCGTGAGCGGCAGCTCCTTGTCGCTTGCTCACTCAAGCGTAGCTCCCCTTCAACTGTAAGCGTTACTGCATTTTTGGAGCATGTCATGCAGACAGCCCAAAATGCATTGGCTTACAGGCGCTACTACCAGCACAGTGCCTGAATTGGAGGAGGAGACACACCTCCGAAATCTCAAATCACGGCACTATGTTTCTTGCACATGTGTGCAAGCAAACATAAAAATTAAAGTCTGGCAATGTAAACTTTGCAGCTTGTCATGGCACATAAGGGCAGTGCAGAACTATGCAAGCTGTGAAACGTAGAGGTGGGCAAGTCAGGAATTTTTCACCTAGAGTCAAGCCAGAGCTGAGCCAGTGGTCTGGCTTGACTCTAAGAGCCAAAACACGAGCCAAGCCCTGGCTACTGCAGGCTGTTCTCCGCAAAGGTGTTGAATGTTTCAGACAATACACTAACTGGTTGGGCTGGCAAAAATGCTTACTTTGACCATAACTGACTCGGCTTGACCTTGCCTCTTAATTGCTTACAGAGGTCAAGCCAAGCCAGGCACTAAGCTCGAACCAGGCTTAAGCCCGGTCTGGTTTGCCCACCTCTAGTGAAAAGTTCCATGGAAGGAGGGCTGACTGTGTACACTTGCTGAACCAAGAAACAGGACAGCACCTGCTGGTTATTTCCCTCTCTGTCTGTCTGTCTGTCTCTCTCTCTCTCTCTCTCTCTCACTCACTCTCCCCCCCCTTTTATGGACTGTTAGTACTACATGTCATTTGTGAATGAAATGTTCACAGAGCCTTCTCATTTGCAGAAATATGTCATGCCTGTCAAAACTACTTGATGGTAAGTAAGGGGAGAGTCCTAAAACAACAAGGAGGGGGGGCAGTAGTAAGATAGCTGTTTCAGAATGTGAAGATGCAGATTTCATTTACATTACTCAGACAACCCCCTCTGCACTTCACATCTTACATGTTCAAATGTTGATTTATTCAGCCTTAAAGATCACCTGCAAAAGTAATAATTATATGACAGTTTCCCTTTTTACCTGTGCTGGCAGTAGAAAAACATAACATGTTAATAAACTGTGTCTGTGTGGTTTTATTGCACTTCGCAGTTTCCATCTCAGCATCAATTAGATAAGGCTCGACAGAGCTATTGTTCATGCTGACGTTTTCCCTGTATCCACAGTGCTGGAGGAGAAACATGACATCATTCATGGAGTGAGCGTCCCTATTGCTTAGACGATGTGGAAGTTCTGCCTGTTTTGCTCGTGTTACTGTTGGCTGTCCAGTATCATCAGGCAGTTCACAGCAGTGTCAGAAGTCTGTTTTCTCATTAATTCATTTCACTTTTACATGCTTATAATACTAGGACAAATAATTAAAATAAAACAAAATACTAGAAGGTGAGCCACTGTCGCAAGGCAGTTTGAAATAGCTGAGTTGCCCCAATGTGTGACAGCTGAGCAAACAGTCTCTTGAAATGGACTGCCGTACTCCTTTTTGAATTTATTCTACTACTTTTTAATAGGGAGATGCAGGTAATTATGTAGAAGAAAGTATGCTGCTTAAATATTTTTGAAGAATGCAGGAGTCCGGTGTCCAATAAAACTGTAAATGTACAGAAATGTGGTCAAATGAATGCCTCATGTGGCGTAGACTGTATTGAAGTACCAATCTCGAGTTTGTTATGAAGAGTTTGTTATTGTACCTAAGGTGGTTTGAGTTCTTAAAGTCCATAGCAATGTTTCACTTTTATCATCACTGTGCAATGGGGGGCTTCAGTGGACTTACCATTCAGCAGAACAGCACTCGCCATGGGGCTCCTGTTAGTGTCCAGCAGAGGTTTTCCTCATAACTGAGCTGTTGTGCATGCCAGCCACATTTCATGTCAATCTGAGCTGCTTGTGTTCATAGAAACATAGAAACATAGAAACATAGACTTTGATGGCAAATAAGGACCGCTAGGCCCATCTAGTCTGCCCAATTCCCTACCTACAGGATAGGCCGCAGATCCTAGTTAACCAACAGCCTATTTCTTCCTACCCCCCACAAGAATTGCCTTATGTCTGTCCCATGCATTCTTGAATTCTCCACTAGTTTTAGACCCCACAACCTCCTCAGGAAGGCTGTTCCATGCATCCACCACCTCTCTGTGAAATAATACTTCCTCCACATTGCCCTAAACCGCCCTCCTTCTATCTTTAATTATGTGTCCCCTTGTTCTTACAAGTATCTTTTTCTGAAAAATGCTACCCTCTTGGACTTTGTTGATTCCACTGAGTATTTAAAAGTTTCTATCATGTCCCCTCTCCCTTCTTTCCTCAAGGTATACATATTAAGCTCCTTTAGTCTCTCCTCATCATCGACTATCTACAGACCCTGCACCATTTAGTTGCCCTCCTCTGGGCTGCCTCTATCCTGTCTATGTCCTTGAGGAGATGGGGTCTCCAGAACTGAGACACAGTACTCCAGATGAGGTCTCACCAACTGTCTGTACAGAGGATAACAACTTCCATTTTCTGCTGCGATGCCTCCCTACATCCCAGTATACCCACAGCCCTCCCTACTGCCTTCCTTCTCACATTGCTTGCTAACCTAAGGTCATCTGATATGATTACCCCAGGTCCTTTTCTCCTTTTTGTTGTTGTTACTACCTCCCCACCATTGTGTATTCTTCCCCTGGGTTCTTGTTTCCCAGGTGCATTATTGTCACTTCTTTGCATTGAATCCTAGCTGCCATACTTCTGACCATTCCTCCAACCTTGCCAAGTCCCTTTTCATCCTTTCCACACACTCCTTGTGTATCGACCCTGCTGCAGATTTTTGTGTCATCTGCAAAAGGCATACTCTCCTTCCAGTCCTCTCTGCAATGTCACTGATGAAGACATTAAAAGGACTGGACCCAATACTGAACCCTCTACCCACTAGTAACCCCCTTTCTTCAGAATAGACTCCATTTACAATTACCTTCTGTGTCCCTGTTGTCCAGACAATGTTTTACCAGGCTACCACCCTGGGTCCCACTCCCAGGCTAAGTTAATTTGACTACTTAATCTTTGAGTAGGACTGTATCAAATGCCTTGCTAAAGTCTAGGTAGGCCATGTCCACAGCCCCTCCTGGTCTACTACTTTGGTCACCCAGTCAAAGAAATCTATTAGATTACGTCTGACAATGCCCTTCCGCTGTGAACCCATGCCTGCCTTGGGTCCTGTGCTCCACTGGCCTCTAGGTACTCGACTATTCTTTCCTTAGAAGTGACTCCATCACTTTCCCTACCACAGAGGTCAGACTGACAGGTCTGAGTTTCCTCCTCTGTCTTGGACCCACTTTTGTGAAGGGAATCACATCCGCCTTCCTCCAGTCCTTGCGTGCCACACCATCTTCCCATGATTTATTAAAAGAGTAACCAGTGGTTTCACTAGTTCCTCCTTAATTCTTTTTACAATTCTAGGGTGAATTCCATCAGGACCCATTGCTTTGTCCACCTTCAGTTTTAGAGTTCTTGCAGAACCCTTTCTTCTGTAAAGGACTGGGATCGACCCCCTATAAAAGTGCTTCTGTTAATTGGATTAGAGCACTTCCCCCTCCTCTTTTGTGAATGCTGAGCAGAAATATTCGTTCAGTATTCCTGCTTTTCACTGTCCCCTCTGCCCACCCACTGTTCATTCTATTCAGCCTCACTATCCTCCGCCTTTGTCTTTCTACGGCTCGCTGATGTACCTATAAAGGTTTTATCCCTTCTTAACTGGGTTGGCTATCTTTTCCTCAGTTTGGGCCTTTGCTATTCTGACTTCCCTCCTGCTTCCTTCTGCCTTAACTGGTACAGCTCTCTGTCCTGCTCCTCTCTGTTTTCTTTATACTTCCGGAATACTATCTTTTCTTCCTGACTTTCACAGCCACCTCTTTTGAGAACCATAGTGGCTTTTCTTTCATTTGATTTGTTCATTTGCTTCACACAAAAGCATTGCCTCTGTGATGGCAGTTTTGATAATTCCCTTTGTTGCTCCACACCTCCTTCTAGCCTGTTTGCTGAGTGCTTTTCTGAGGCACTCTCCCATCTTGCCAAAGTCAGCCCTCCTAAAGTCCAGTACCCTCACTTTTGTATGGCTTGACTCTGTAGCTGAGTTTAACGTGAACCACACTGTTTGATGGTCACTTGTCCACAGATGGCAACCCACTTCTAGATCTGAGATCCTCTCACTGCCCCGATTTGAGACTGAGGTCTAGATTGCTCCCTCACAAGTGGGTTCCGAGACTAAGCTATCTAATGCCTGCCACCTGTAGGGCATCAGAATGGCCCTGCTCTTGGATGTGGATGTCAAATGTGCTCCAGTTAACATCTGGCATATTCAGGTCTCCCATCAACAGTATCTCCCTTCTCTGCCATTCTAAGGATGCCTTCTATCATATCCTTGTCCATTCCTTCCCCTGACATGGGGGTCTGTACACAACCCTGTCAGGATTGTGGTGCCCTTTCCAGTCTCAGGTGACCCACAGTGCCTCCTCTCTCCCTGTTTACTCTTTTGTTCAGTTGCTTTTATCCTTCCTTTACACAGAGAACTACTCCTCCCCTCTTCTCCCCTGCCTGTCTCTCCTGTAGGTTATGTACCCTGGTATGTTAACATCCCAGTCATGGTTCTCTGTGTACCATGTTTCTGTGACTCCTCGATATCCAGGCATCCCCTCTTCAGTAAGGCCATCAGCTCAGGGAGCTTGTTGCCCAGACTATGAGCATTGGTACTCATTACCCTCCATTTCCTGATGGCCTTATTCCTTTGCCCCATCCCTGTCCTTCTTGCCTTGCAGCCACTTTCTTCATTTACCCTTGCCCTTCTCCCTATCGACACCTCTATGTTGGTGTTTGCCGCACTTACTACCATGATTTTTGAGAGAGGACTAGGATTTTCCTACTCCTTTCAAGTGCCTCCCCCTAGCTGGTTAATAGCTTGCCAATGAAGCATTTAAACCTATCACCTAGGATCCTGGTTCCCCTCCCGGACAGATGCAGCCCATCATGCCAGTATAGGCTTGCATCACCTCAGGTGGACCCCCAGTCCCAATGAAGCAAATCCTGAGCTCCACACCAGTTTTCAACCACTGATTGAATCACGATGCGGAACACCTAGACTCTCCCTATGCCATAGATGGGTAGCGCACCTCGAGAAGGTTACCGTGCGTGCTACTTGACTAAGGGCCCCTCCCCAATTCCACAAACTCTTCCTGCACTTCTCTAATCCCTTTCTTAGCCAGGTCATTTGTCCCTAGGTGGACAATGACATCCAGCTCCCTCCCCTGTGCAGCTGCTCCGGCAATCCTGAGGATTCGCTTCCTGTCCCTGCAAGCCAGGCAGGCACCTCACCTCCCTCTCCTCTTCCTCCGCCAGTTCTACCTTCCTAATAATGGAGTCCCCCACCAGGAGTTGTTTCCTTCCCCTGCAGGGTCCCCTGCCACCCTCCTGTGGGTCTCCTTTGTGGAGGTTCCCAGCATCCTCCTTGGTCTCCATGGGTTGCCTCCATAGAGGAATCACACTTTGCCAGAATAGCATAGAAATTGTGGAGAGGTACAATGGGAGGATGCCTCTCTCCACACACCCTCACCCTCCTTGAGCCCACTGTGGTCCAACAGCTCCTCTTTCTTGGCAACCTCTGAAACAGCGGCAGAGGCACTGGTGGTCCCTGGATGGAAGAGGGTCCACAAATCCTGGCCAACTCAGCCTGGAGATGAGCAACCTCCTCCCTCAGCCCAGAGAGGTGCCTGCAGATGGGACAACACCGCATCCTCAGAACATCTCCCGGAAGACTGCTGCTCCACAGCCACTGCACTGCACCACTCCAATCATGTCTTATTTCTGGCCCCTTAACTGTTTGCAATCCTTACTCTTTCCTCTTTTTTTCTCTCTCCTTACTTTCTGCCTGTGTGCCCTTTAGAGCTCCTGATTGTCCTGTTCTGGAGACAAGAATATCCTATATTCCGCAGTAGACCACTTACTTGTTCAGAGGCAGACCTCCAGCAGCTAGAGGCCGGACAGCTGTACTCTCCTTCTAAGATGGTGGGTCCTTGGTGGTTCTGTGATCACTCACTTCCTGCCCCTAAACAGGAAGTTCCTGTTGTCAGTCAAATTCTGTGCCTATAAAAATAGAACTAGCTTTGGGTGGGGGTGGAGGGACAGAAGGAGGGCAAACAGTCCCAGCAGAGAAGTTCAGCCACACAGCAGTCCTTTCTCCTGTGTCTTCTGCCAAGCTATTAGCAGAAACTTTCTAAGGCAGTCTTTAAATGTAGCTTCCTTCTAGCTAAGCCCACCTCCTACTTACCAGATCTTTCTACAAGTAATTTAAACCTCACAGCAGTTAAGTCCTTTCAGTCACCTGAGATTTACACCTAGATAACTCTTCAGATACCCATTCAGTTCAGTTAACCCAAACACACACTTTTTTTTTGTATGTTAGTTTTTTTACCCTAAATTAAAAGTCAAATACAAAAGTTCTTCTACTTTAGTCCCAGCAGAGAAGTTCAGTCACACAGCAGTCCTTTCTCCTGGTGTCTTCTGCCAAGCTATATCATGAGTCTCTGATGAGTCTGAGTGGAATGGTCTTGAAGCTGATCCAGCAAGATTGTTTTTTTCAAAACATCTGACAGAATGGAATCTCAGCTACCCCAAAATGTACAACTGGCAGCCTTTGATGTAAAAAAGACAAATATGTAAACTCGAATTTAGGGCTATTACAAAGCCCTTTTTACAATGTCCCTGTCTCCCTACACGGGACATCAGAGTCCTGTCTGCACCTACTGTGCATGTGCATGCATTTCACCAATGTCACGGACCACAGATGGAGAAAGCAGCCAAAACAGAACTTTACGAGGGAAAAAAAAAAACAGAGGTGAGAAAAACCTGCTTTACATGCAGGGACTGTACTTGGGGAATGCTATGGGACTCTGCTAGTAGTCAGTAGGTGGGTAGCTTGAAGAGGAGGCTTGCTGTCAGGCGGAGGAGCAGCTATGTGATGTTGCAGCACTCTGCCTCTCTGGGGGGCTGAGAATGCAAATCAAAGGACTGAAGCCCTCTCTGATTGGAGCGGCTTTGGTCCTTTGAACTGCATTACCATTCAGCACACCCAGCAGAGAGTTGCGTCAGAACCACACTGAGTGGTCATTGGTGTAGACTGCCGAGCCCCTAGTTCTGTGTACCGCAACAGGCTCAGCAGTGACACCCCCAATCCCCTATTGCCACATTACATTGGCTTGCACAAGTGTGCAACCAACATAAAAATTACAGTAGAAATGTCTTACCACCTGGCTGTTGCATGCAATTGTTTTTTGACCTAGACATGCACCCCAAATAGCAAACCTTGAAGATTGAATAACTCCCTAAAGGAGTTAGAAAATGTACAAGAAAGTAGATAGAATTATTAAAAGCACCATGTTCTATTGTATCCACTTATAATAATTTATTGGAATAGTGGGAGGATACCAAGACAGATT
This sequence comes from Neoceratodus forsteri, assembly GCA_016271365.2. Classification (NCBI taxonomy): domain Eukaryota; kingdom Metazoa; phylum Chordata; order Ceratodontiformes; family Ceratodontidae; genus Neoceratodus; species Neoceratodus forsteri. Next base: position 744,785,449 of record CM028137.1, read on the forward strand.
TTAATAAGTTATTTCAGGTGGAAGGTCATAACAGGAACAATAGCAAATACCTACAGTAGGTTTACGGTCTAAATTACATAAGCGTATTTCTGAAATGTATAGAGATAATGTGGATCTATCAGAACAAATTGGTGTTATTAAGGATGAAATGAAAACATAGCAATGTGAAAGGGCAGTTTCCTTACAACAAGAACTAAAAGTTGGTAATTGGGGTAGATCACAACATCTTGATATGATTGCAGGATGTTGTGACAGAATGCAGCATAGATACATTCTGGCTTAAGTAAAGAAGAAGAAGGTGATGCATATACATCAGCTAAAGGCATTATGGACATAACTGACACACATTTATTGAAACATTTTGGAGTGTCAGCTGACATCACATGGGATCCATCCATTGTGTAACATTCTGTTATACCTGAAATCCCTGAACAAATATTAGCTCAATTAACAAACTCAATCCAGTTATCAGAAACTGAATGGGCAGTGAAAAGTTTAAAGAATAATACTACCCCTGGCCTGGATGGGCTTTCATCAGAATTTTATAAACAATTTTTAATTGATCTAGGCTAGTTCTGTGCGGAATGCAGAATTCCGCCAGCACAATTAGTGTGGAATGGCTTTTCCACCGGCAGAATTTCTGCCAGAATTTCTCTGGTTCTTCAGTGGAATTCCACCTACTGTGATCGATGAAAAGCAAATTTTCCACGGAAAATTATTCCACAACAATTTCTGTGGAAAATATTGAGATCCATGGAATACTATTCCGTGGAACAGCATTTTGTCCATGGAAAATCATTCCGAAGCTATTTCACCATTCTGTTTGTGGCAAAATTCGGCGGAATTTGAAAATTCTGCACAGCACTAATCTAGGCCCTGTATTAAAAAAGATATTTAAATTCATCTTGGATGTCAGACAATGGTCCTTTTCCTTGTGATCAGCTATTTTGATCTTTTTTTATTTAAAAAAGAGGTAAAAACCCAGCTTAAAAATTGCCATCCCTTGTGTTTATTGAACACAGACAAACATTTTAACAAAAATGTCAGCTAAAAGGCTGACTCAGGTAGCTACAATTGTTTCAGTTGAGGCCTAAATGTGTGCCATTCTACAGAGAAATATTATTGATAATTTAATCCTTCTTTGGGAACTATGGGAGAGAGGTCATAAAGGAATGCTGGAAGATTACTTAATATCTGTTGATCGAGCTAAAGAATTTGACTGGGTCCTGTGACAGGGTAGAATAGGACCCTGTCCCATTTGTTTTGGAGAAAGTGTTTAAATGCAAGGATCTATATTCTTTCCTTTTCTGTCTCTTCTGCCTGGTTGCACAACCAAATTTTCCTGTGAGACCTCGGACTTGATCAACCCGACCAGTCTCATAGTCCTTTGCCTCTCACTGTCTCTCAGTTTTCTCTTGCTGTCTTTCTTCCTTCCATATCTATATCTGCTAATATAAAATATTTGAGAATCAATGTATGGAAATGTAACTGATATTGGGATCACTTTTGTTTAGAAAATTGTGTTACTGTTGAAATGTATATATTTATAATTTGAGATAACTGTAAAAAGCTATAGGTTACTTGGGTGCAAATGCCTGAGCCTTTTGCAGTTGCTATGGGGACCTCAGGAAGTTCTCAATGTTCTAGCAGCTCCTGAAATTTACAAAGGACAAGATGCTTGCATAGGATGGGGGTTGAAAAGAGTTATAAAAACAGCTAAGCTGAGCTGCAAAGGAAATTTTTTTACAAGATATTTTTTTTGCTTCTGTATATAGTTATTCTGAACAGGTTTTTTTTTTTTTTATGTTACTGCAACTACAAATAAACAGTTTTGTGGAATTTTATAACTGCTCCTGGGTTTCCTCTATGCTTCCTGACCTGTGCATCAATGACAAGTCCCACATGAGTATTTATTTGAAATACTTAAACAGTAGGGAATACCAGATATATTTTTGAAATGGCTTAGAATTTCATATAGTGAATCAACTCTGTATTGTTACATAAATTCAGTGCAAGGCCCTAAAATTTTGATAAAGAGGGGAGTGACGCAGGGCTGCCATCTGTGTTCCCTACTATACATTTTCCCTCTAGATCCCTTGCTTATGTTAATACAGATGCACCCAAATATCAATGATTTGCAGTTATCTCTGGATATATCAGCGCTTATTACATTGCTTATGCAGATGACGGCTGCATAGTGCTAGCATCCATTGCTCAGCAGCAGCACTAAAGGCCACTCACTGAATTTTTTTTCTAAAGTAGTGGAGCCACAGTTAACTGCTTCAAGAGCTCTGGTATCCCTCAAAGGAACCCAATGAGCTACAGACCAGGTTTGTCTATAGGAGATGTAGAAATAAAGGGCACCCCTATAAACATTTTAGGTCTGCAACTTGGTTTTGTAATATGGCTACAGACAATTGACATGCCTGCATAGACCATGCAGAATATAAATTGTCCAGCTGGAAAAACAGGCCTCTGTCAAAACAAAAAAGGGTATTTTTACTTTGAACCCTGTTGTTAAATTGTTTCCTATAAGTACAGACGCCCCCTATCCTGCAGCCTTGGAGGTGAAATTATTTAGTTTATTTTTTTCCAAGGATTATTTATTTTTATTTATTTATTTAGTGTTTTGTTTGGGGAAGAAGATTAAATCCAATCAAAAGAGACATTGCCCATAGATCTACCAAAAGAGGAAGAGTTAATATGATAAACCCAGTGGTATTTTTTTATCTCCGTATTTATTTTTTTTAATTCACTGTACTTTATTAAGATTTTCATAAACAAAACCAGCAATTACAAAATATAAAATGAACATACATACAGAAACACTAACATGGACACTGAAAGGAATAAAACATGAACCTAAACTCCTACCCCACCCCCTCCTCCCCCATCTGTGGCCCTATTACCACCCTAACAAACTCAATTGAACAAGCCTGAACTGGAGTATAAACAAGCACATGAAAAGCAGGGGGCATAGAAGGAGAAAGGGAGCTCAACCAACAGGCTGAATCCTCTCCAGGGAGAGAAGGGTATAGATTGGCTCCCAGGTGTTGCCAAAAACCTGTGGCCTTCTCCTCATCAATGTAGTATGTTTCTCAAGTTGAAGGGCCAGGAGAATTTCCCGAAGCCACTCCCCAAAAGAAGGTGAAACACTATCTGTCCAATGTCACAAAATAACTATTTTGGCTGTGGCAGCGATGAGAGACATTTAAGCTTGTCTGATTTTAGGAGTGCCCAATGGAAAAATACCCAGTAAACAGCCCAGAGGGGTAAACAACTTATCCAGACCCAAAATAGAGTCCAGGGCCCCCTTAATGGAAATCCAATATGGTTTAATATGGGGACATTCTCATAAAATTTGATGGAGGGAACCATCTGGTTTTTGACAGCATGAGCAGGTTGGAGATGGAAGTTTACTCATTTTGTGCAGTTTCAGTGGGGCAAAATATAAGTCATACAAAATATTAAATTGTGTCAAGTGCAGCCGGTCCTGTTCAACATATCTATACAAGTTGGACCAAGAAGTTTTCCAATATTTAGTGTCGAGTGGAAGTTGGAGCATATGGGCCCAATAATAACATACCCCGGAGGGAAGATGTGGGTCAAGAGACTGAAAATGTTTTTAGAGGGTTGACACCACCCAAGGTTGCATCGCTAAGGACACAAGAGAGTGTACTCCCTCCAGCTGTGTTAAGCTCCAGGGTTTGGGACCCCAAAAAAGCCAAGACCACCCCTTTGACCTCAAGGAATTTAAAAAAGTCCTTACCAGTCAGGAGGAAGCAAGCCTGTAGGGAGTGGTAAGGATGTCCATGTTTATGTACTTTAATATAACACAAGCATTGAAGGTGGTTAACAAACTATGGACCCCATTATACATGACTAGGCTTACAGAAACTTTCCATTGAAGCAATTAAGATGAATACCAAGAGCCAATTATACTACCATATACTTCTTGCTACTATGCTCCCCTCCCTTGGTGTTAAAAATTGTCCTGCAAATATGGTTCATGTAGCAGCTGGACAACTGAGTAACCCACACATTCATCAGCAAATGTCGGACATGAATCAGCTGGAAAACATGGTAGAATGCCTGTAAAGGATTCTTTTAAATATAAAAAATTAGAAGAAATGTATTGCCCTCTATCCTGCAACCTGAGAGCCAGGCACATCTTTTGTTAGATTCTCATTATGCTAAGCAGTTTTGGGCACAACTCAGCCTCTTATGGAAGGAGTCTTTATTCAAAACAACAGATTACCAAGTGGTCATGCTTGGGCTATATTCAGGCTGTTGGAATAAGTTTCATTCTTTCACCTTGAGGTTCTCTTTTGCCTGTTATAAATTTTATTTATTGCAAGCACATTGTGCTTTACAGATGCAACAAAAATATAACACTCCAGAATCTGTAATTAGGATGATATCTTCTGCCATTAAAAAAGTATACAAAGCTGAACCTACAACACTGCCCGCAACATTGTCCTCTACCCACAAGTTTTAGTGGACTAGACTTGCTCCCTTCCCTTTTCCTGTACTTTTTAAAAGTGCTTTGGCTTTCAGCTAGCAGCTCTATTGAAATGTTATCTTTTTTGCCTTTGGGTTAAAAAATTAAAGAATTCTAAGCCTCCACTTCTTCTGTCCTCTGCTCACTTAGACCCCTCCTGCTGTTTTCCCCTTTGTTCTGTTCTCTTCCCCCACCTGTCCCCTTGCTTCTGTGTTACACCCCCCTATTTGTGACTAGTTCTCTGCCAAGCCCTTCCTGACATTTCTGTCTCTATTGTTTTGTAAATCCTCCCTGCCCTTAAGTAATTGAACCCTCTCTTTCTCCTCAGGGTTTTGATTGCCCGAAAGGGTGCCTCACCCCTGCTGCTTAAGAACCACTCTGGTAGTTCATAACTTCAGCCCCACCCGCCTGACTGCACAGTGGAAGCTGCCTCTAGGTATGTCTTCTTGAGCCCTGCCTGTGGCTCCTTTGGAGATCCTGCCCTATCCAGTGGATTTTATTTATAGCTATCAGTGATCACATGTTTGTCGGTTTTGTCTGTCTACCAACTTTCCCACTAGCTCCTTATATAGATCGACCACTAGAGGGAACTCATCTCTTCCCTACTTATTCATTACTCTGTCCTGAACCTAATAGTCACTCTACTCATTCTTCAGAAGCACAATTTTTTTACTTGCATAGCAAATAGTATTCTTAGATTAAAATGGATCTAAAAGGGACACTGTCAACCATTTTTGCATCATACCATTCCAGGTTGAAAACCCACGTTATATGATTGCTTACCTTCTCTAAAATTCATTGGTGTTGCTAGTGGTTTAATATGCCTCCTTTCTTAGTGCAACTGAAATGCATGGTAATTGTTTATTTGCACTCAACTTTGTTTGGTTTCAAATCCTTCATCTATTCTTTTTGCTCACTTCCTGAACATTAGGAAAACCCTAGTGAAGTGCAGCCACTCATGATGCAGTAATTTACTCTTCACTCACTGCATCTTGAGTGGCTAGACCATGTTGGGAGTGTTCCCAAGTTCAAGAAAGTTAGTGGGGATTGATTAAGGAATGTAAACAAACACATGTTGGTGCTGTGGTGGATAGTCTGTTTTTCACTTTGAAAACAAAAAAAAAGGAATCAGAATCAAACTACCAGCCACATCAGCATACTTTACAGAATGCTAACAATCATAAAATATGTTTTTTAAACTATGGAGAGTTTGAGGCCTAAAAGGGTTGACAGTGCTCATGGAAGGTCAACATTGTTCAGAGTAGCCTACTATGCTGGGTCCTCTTGCCAGGCACCTTGCTTCTCCCTGAAAACCCCACTACAGGTAGAGGCTACTCCACTGCTCATTCAAATACCTTATCCCCCTAGGTACCTTGTTGCTCTCTGGGCACGGACGTTCTGAGGTGTAGAGACTCCTGCCAGAAATTTAATCCAATGTCATACAATCGTCTCTCTTTAGCTATCTCGACCCGGGTGGCATTATATGCCTCATCTATCTCTCACCACTGTGACACCCCCAGCTCTTCTCACACTGCCTCCCCCCTCCATAAATGGAGGCAGTGTTTAACTCTTAAAGTTATACTCGGTGACTATAAGACACTTCTTCTCCTACTGCTGCTATGTTTTGAGAACACTGAATTAAACCCTGGTCCTCCTACGCCGATTGCTGCGCCCACTGACCTTTCATATCTAAAAGGTCTGTGCTTTCTCCACATTAATCCCTGCAGTTTACTGAAAAACATGATCTCACCCAGGCTTGGGTCTGTCATACCAAGCCCGACAGTCTAGTGATATTGGAATCCTGGCTTAAAAGCACTACACCTGACCATGACATTAACATTCCCTTCTATAATGTCTTTAGAACCGATAGACAATCTAGAGGTGGGGGAGTTGCTAAATATGTACTGGACAAATCTGCGGTCTCCATCTTTGAGTCTACCTCCATACCTAGAAGATTTGAAAGCTTGACATTAAAGATCTCAATGCCCTCCAAGGATACTATTTTTATCACTGGTTGTTATAGACCTCCAACAGGGGGCCTTGAAATATTGCTTCACCTCAGTAAACTGCTGGATGCCTATAACTCTGAAGTAGTCATTTTGGGAGACTTTAACCTAGATTGGCAGTCTCCTTGTTCTAAACCCCTTAAAGACCTCTGTGACACCTATGGCATTACACAGCTTATTCAAGGGACCACCCGACCTAACACAAATAATCTGGCCAACAGCACCCTCCTAGATGTAATTCTTTTCAACAAGCTGCACAAATTTGCATACACTGGGGTCTTCCAAAATGACATAAGTGACCACAGGGCTATAGCATGTGTGAGGACTACTCCCAAGCCTACCTCTCTCCTCTATCTTCATATTTAAAAGAAGCCACCATAAATTCAATCCACCTGCCTTCCTGTCAGATTTAGCCCAGATTAGGAATGTGCGAAACTGGAAAATTTCACCAAGCAAAATATTTCATGTAATTAGCACATTCTGAGAAATATTTTGCTGGGCGAAATGTGAAATTTCGCCCACAGTTGGATGCAATATTTCACCCCAAAGCCAGTGAAATTTCACTCGCAGGCAAAAAATGTCACCCGCAGGTGAAATTTTGCCACCTGCGGGGGTAATTTCCCCTCCTGCGGTGAAATGTTGTGGCCACTGCCCACTGGCAAAATTCTCCCTGTTGTTCAGTGGTCCCCCCCAGCCATCACTGGCCATAATAATATTAAATAAGAATTCCTCCCCAAATTTACCATACACCCCCGATTTGTTCTATTAAAAAAAAACTCTACTCCCTGATGTATAGTGGCCCCTCCGAGCATCACTGGCCATTATAATATTAAATAAGTACCCACAAGTTACCCTGTCACCTCCGTCTGTTTTACAAAAAAAAAATCACCCTCCACTCCCTGGTGTCTAGTGGACCCCCACCTCATCAATAGATATCAGCACCCCCCAGCTCCCCCCAGTAACCCGACTGGGCCACTGCACAGCTTCTCACTCAGCTCCATGGCCAGCAGCCCAACTGAGTGCCACTGAGCGCTTGAATGAATGAGAATGAGAATGAATGAGCACATGCCTCCTTATAAATGAGTCCTCTCAAAGGTGTTTTCTCCTGGTAAAATAAAGACTGATCGATTGATTGATTATGATTCTAGAATTACCTTGTTAGATATACTCAGTGTATAACGTGTATTGCCTGTCATGTGTAAAAGTGTATTGACTTTGTTCTGCAATCATATTACTGTTTTTATTGTTCTTCATTTGCATCCTCCTAGGACCACCTTGCAAATGAGTTCACTCAATGGTGTTTTTTCCTGGTAAAATAAAAATTAAACCTAATTGAATTGAAAATTGCAGTTATCCAGTGTATATAGTTTGTGGAACCGATTTACTTGGATTCATAAGTAATATTAGACTATAGATTGTGAGGGAATTGTACAAGTCTGGCTTCCTTATGGGTTGTTGAAGTATTTTCTTTTTTTTCTATGTATACTACATATTTTTTACACACTTGTTTTCATGTTTCTGTTTACTCTTTATCTTGATCATTTGTCTTGCTTTATGCTTTGAGTGATGTAACTCTCTATTTATATGAATGATTATTTTTTTTCCTTTAATAAAAAGTCCCCAACTCTTTTCAAGATGTGCCATGGGATCTTATAATGTCCACCCAAAGAACCACCAAACAGGCATGTGAGACATCAGCTTAATGACCCATCAGAGGTATGGCACCAACGGCAATGAATGTCCCTCTGACATCATGCAGGGGCAGAACACAGCCACATGGTTGGTATCACCCACAAGCACAATGGAAGCTATTATGCCTGTGCTGCATGAACTGAACTGGCAACCAGTGAGTTGACCCATAATCTTCAAAGTTTACTTTCTGACATTCAAGGCCACACACAGTTTGAGTTCTGGCTATTTAAAGTATCTTCTAATGCCACACACTCTGGCCTGCACTCATTATTCCACTGAGATCAATCTGTTTGCCATCCCTTGGTCTTGCTTAAAGATGTTGGAGGACAGGTGTGACAACTTTCAAGGTATTTTGTGTGTGTGTGGGAGGGGGTTGTGTGTGTGTGTTTTTCATTTTTTTATCATCTATACTATGTTGCTATAAAGTATTTCAGATGAAGTGGGAAATCTGGTGGACACTGAAAATTACATTCTTCTGATGTCCAAGCTGCAGGGAACTCAGCTATGAATGGCCTTTTGTGTAAAAAGCAATTGTTCTCACATTACAAATAAGTGTGTATGCAGGTAGCAGAAGTCTTTTGACCTAAAGGCTTTTGTTTTGGGATGACAGAGTCCTTTTCATAAAAAATAACAAGTTTTGAATGCAAACAATGGACAAGTTAAGGCAAGACACTTCTAGCTGGACAGACGGCAATAATAGCAAGCATTTGTCAATGCCGAATGTTGTCTCGCTGGCATTGGCATTGGCAGTGCTGCAGCTAGAGACACATAATAGGAAAGGTAGTGAAGTATTGAAGTGATGACAACCCCACCCCCACCCTGTAGAGAGCAACAGGCATTGGGGTGTGTCTTTGGGTCGTCGGCTGTAACGCTCATGCCATTGTACCTTACCCTACCATGTACACACTGACAAGTGGCGTGGTGTACTTTGGGGTGTCTGAGCATTATACTTACCCCATTCCATAAGGAAATATGCTGAAGTGGGTGCAGTATAAGAGAATGGGGTGAACTTTGTGGCTGAAAAGTGCAAGGCACACCACGATGCCTGTCACTGGCTGCAGGGTGGGGGTGGGGTGGAATGATGTGAGCATTAAATCCGATGATCTCAAGTCACACCCCTGACACCTGTCACTCTCTGCGAGGTAGGCTGCTACAGTTGGAAACCATAACACCATAGTCATCTTTTCACTCCAAATTTTCAACATGGACTTTTTGTGAGCCCGCCTCATGAAAAGCGGCACTATCAGTTTATTAGCTGAAAGGTGATTTTGCTATGCCATTTGGCGACACAGGGATGAAAACACATTTTGGGGAATATGTGGAAAATGACAACTGTGTTGTTCATGAGGATATGTAAAAAAATGGCAACGTTGAATATCTGGAGTGAAAATATGAAAAATTGGTGAAGTTATGAGCATGCATAAAAACAGTGCAACACACATCTGTAACCCAATTATTTTTGGGATTTCTTTAACCACATGTTTAACATAGGCATTTTGGGACCTCCCCTCATGAACAGTGGCACTGTGATTTGTTAATTTGTCCGAAATGTTGATTTCGCACAGTGACCATGCCGTTGTGTGCCACAGGTGCGAAAACACATTTAGGGCAGGATGTGAAAAATGTCAGCTGTACTGTTCATAAGGAAGTGTGAAAAAATGTCAGTGTTAAAAATATGTCATGAAAATATTGCAAATTTGAGAAGTTACAAGGGTGCGTGGAAACTGCCCAATGCACACTTGTAACACAGTCATTTTATGGAATTTCGTCACTGAATTTTCAACATAGGCATTTTAGAAGTTCTTCTCATGAACAGTGTCACTGTCATTTCCTCAAACTGTCCTGAAAACTGATTTCACACAGTGACCATGCTGTTCTGCACCGGACATGAGAAAACACATTTTGACCAGAATATGTAAAATGACAGCTGTACTGTTCATAAGGAGGTGTGGAAAAGTACCAATGTTGAAAATCTGGAGTGAAAATATTACAAAATCACAAAGTTACGAGTGTGTGTTGCGCAGTTTCCAAACAGCCATTATTTGGATTTTTCCACCAAATTTGCAACATAGGCTTTTTGAGAGCCCCCCTCATGAACAGTAGCACTGTTGTTTCATGAAACCCGTGTTGAAAATTTGGTGCCAAAATTCTCCAAAATGGTGAGATATGCACCAAAGTTGAAAAAACCCTATTTATGCCATTATACAGCTTACCGGCATTTCATCAGTTCGCGGTCGGCTTTGAAGAGTGCAGACATGTTCCTGGTCCACCAAGGGGCATCCTTGTGGACTCCAGAGGTAAGTATGGGGTGAGGGAGGTGTGGGAAGGCAGGGTGCACAGAGGGTGGGTGTGGGTGGTGGGAGGGGGTAGGGAGACCACGAGGGATCGTTTTCATTTTTACGGGTTTACAAAAAAAAAAAAAAACATTGTGGGAAGTTTTTTATTTTGCAGGGTATTTGGGATGCTGGGGAGGGCTCCCAGCATGCCACCTAAGTGTTTTTTGGGGGGGATGCTGTAGCCGATGGGGATTGGGCACCCTCATTGGCACAGAAAAAAAGTGAGGGGGGGACATTATGTTGATGGGGAGTGGGCTCCCCCGTTGGCAAAATAAATGGAACAGGGGACAAACACCAATGGGGATTGGGCCCCCCATCGGCAAAGAAAAACTGTTATGGGGTGCATGATGCCGAGGGGGACTTGGCACCTCCTCAGCATACATTTTAAATGGTAGGGGGGCCATTATGCCAACAGGGAATGGGTTCCCCCATTGGCATTGTGACAGGAGGTGGCGGCAGTCACTGTACCATGTTGTGTGCTCGTCGGGAGGTGTGTTGTGGTCATGCTACATGAGAGCTTCGCCCTCATTGCAGTGGACCTTTTGTTAGATCTGGTGGCCACATTAGCAATTCATGATGTCAGAGTCTGCTGCTGGCTGACTGGGGAATGAGGGACACACCTACTGATGCATGCCCTGCATTTGCCCAACAGTGACCGTGCCTCCAAATCTGCTACTACTGCAAGATGTTGGCTGGCACCCAAGCTTGAGCCAACATAACAAAAGGACCAAACTCCAAACAACAACTTTGGTTTAGACCAGTCTGGGAAAAAGGTGGTCCCCAGAGGTCAAAAGCAGAGACAGGATGTGATATCAGAGAGGCCAGCCCAGTAATGTGGGGATAATGGTCCAGCCAGCCAAAGGTATTTATGTTGTATGTTCACTGTCCTGTTTTCTGCCTCCAGTCCCTTGGACTGTGAAACAGGACTGGAGGGTTCCCTCCATAGTATTTGAGGCTGCTGCCACTGAATTTCCTGTTCCCCAGCCCCATGGAGATAGGTAGCCAAGGTCTGTGTGCTGTTTGCACCTTTGGGTACTGGGGAAAGGTTTTGGCCAGTCCTGGAATAGTTTTATCTGGACTGGAATGTAAACAAAGATGGCCATGCATGGTGATATCTGCACATGCATGGCTGAAGCCTTAAAGGAGCCACAACTCCTAAAAATGTATTTGGCCATACGGCCATAAGTTAAACAGGTTCCTGACTCCAGAGCAGATAGCAGAGCCAGGATTGAGTAGCGGATGCCTCCAGGCATGGTATTGATGTAGTCTGCCCCAAAAGAAGGCTGAGATTAACAGATTTAGGCTACAACAGCAATGCATCAAAATGAAAACAAACATGGCGGTCATAAGTAATTCTTCTTGCCAGAGAGGCTGCTGGGAAAAGGTGGCAGGGCACCATCTAGAGCTCAGAAACTGACTGGCTAATGGAGTGAGGAGCTATGGGCTGCTATAAAAATAGCCTGATCCCCAGAGAAGAGGAGGTCCCAGAGAGATCCCCGAGAGAGGAGACAGTGGAGAAGGGCTGCACCACCCAGAAGGAAAAACCTGGGTATGCAAAGGCCCTTCTGAGCCCTACAGAAAGCTTTGAGGCAGACCACCTACCAAGAGATTTAGCCAGCAGGGAAGAAGTCCTATCACAATATTTAGCAATCAGGGAAGAAGTGGGACTGCTGATCTGCTTCCTGGGGAAAATTATCTGAATTGCTGCTTGTAGAGTTGCAGCATGTAAACCTAGCAGCCTGTCTGAATTGTTCTCCCAGCCAGGAAGAGAAATATTTGGCCCATACCAGAGACTGTTAGCTGCCCATTTGTGTTTGAGTGCCAGTGTAAGACATGTGTCCAGCAAATGTCCAGGGTGACTACAAGTCTGCCAAGACACCTGGGATGAAAGAACAGTCTGAGAGGCAAAGACGACGAAGGGCCAGAGATATGAAGACAGCAAAAGGCCTGAGAGGTGAAGATGATGAAAGGCCAGAAGGGTGAAGATGACGAAAGGCCTGAGAGGCAAAGATAACAAATGGCCTGTTACAGGTTAATGATCCGGCATTTGACACAAATCCACATTCTGCTGATATGGTGCAAAGAAACACTGTCTGCTGACACAGAGTGGTACTGCAATTCTGTGTCCTAGCAGGACCCCAGCCCCCTGAAGCCTTCAGGAATGGTAAGTACCTCTGGGCTGTGGCCCCGAGGAGTCCTGCTGCAATTCGGTTACAGTAGTTAGCTAGATAGTATAATGGGGATGATGTCTTGGGCAGGACTTTGTAATCTGCAGGATAGTCTCAGGCAGAAAACTGGAAAAAGTTCTGCTGTGTGTGTGGATACGACTGGGGCCCTGTTACAAAGTTCTACAGTTCAAGTTTAATCTGTTACTCCCGCTGTATCCCAACATCCACATTGCAATAACCCTGCATCCTCTGGTTGGCTACCGGCAACTTGGTGAGGTACCCACCACAACAGACTGTTACCTCCATTACGGCTGTTTTAGGGAAGACGGGTGCACCCATGGGGTGGTGTTGGGACTGTGTGGGGTACAGTTATAAGCAAAAGTTATTGCTTGTGTTCTTCTTCTGCACCCCACCCCTGTAATAAACATGAGGTTAATCATTGTACTATTTGTGTTCATGGTTGTTGCCTGAAAGTGTATTACTGCTGTGGAGGTGGGTGCTATTGCTGTGTGGGGAAAAAGTAACTGTGTGTTGGAGGGAAATAATACTTACTCTTGGGGGGTGGTAACCTTGTGTTTTATCATCCATGTGCCCCATATTACTGCCTCAGGTGGAGGCACCACACCATTTTACTTCAGTGTAGCAAATCCATCAGTGAATCCAGGCTAGTCCACTTGGGAGGTGTGTGCAGGTGAGACCCCAAGGGCCTCACTACAGCCAAATCATAAGTTGGGGCTGCTACACATAGAGCTTAGATAACTTTGAGCTTTTTTCTGTGTGATCTCCATCTTTTGCAAATATGTTTATTCTTAGAAATACTATATTCCCCATAGTCTTTAGTGTGTGTTATCCTGTAACATATCTAAATATCTTGGAGTATTAAATACTATTTTTAAATACTTTATAGTTTCTGTAACTGAGACATTTCAGGTATAAATAACTAGGGATAGACTGGCAAGTCTGTGATCCATTTGGTTGAAGAGACTGACTACAATGTTACTATATCCAAAATAAAGTGTTCTCAGTTGTGACAAAAGGGATGGAGCATTTGCCATTTGGGAAAGAACACTGCATTGTGTGAGAATTGACTTTAATGGGATTCAGACCTAGAGATTCCCAAGTCAGAGTCATGCTGAGTGGTGGTGGCATACCAAGTTAACCCTCTCAGTCATATGAAGGGTGTTGAGAACTGTTAACAGTGCAGATTGAATTCTGGGAGAGAACCTGTCTATGACAAACTGGAAGGCAACAGTTGGGATCTGAAATGTTCAAGAGAGTTTATTGGTCAATCATTAAAAATAATCATTACAAAATACAAAATCAAGTACTTGATAAGGCATACATTGCATGCAATAAATAAATAAATTCCTCCACAATCTTAAGTTTTGATAATGTTTTTCAACATCCTTTTCCTGAAGTTTTATATTGTCATAAGATATTTTGCTACCCTTTGTATTATGAACACATCATCTGTAGTTAACAGCACTATCAAGATAGTATTATCATTAGTTTGAGTAAACATGCTAGCAATTGGATGAATCATTTGTACCATACCTTGTTGTGCCATTTTACATTTAAAAAAAGCATGCACTAGATTCTTCTTCTCATTACCACTTCAACAGCACAGTGAATCAATAGGATCATTGGATTTATTATATTTTGCAGTCCTACTGTTTGATTCAAACAGTTCGAATTTAAATTGCATGAAAACTTTACATTGATTAGGATCCTCTAGTAGGTCCAAATAAAATCCATACCCATGATAACAGTCATTGATACTGTACCATTTGGTATAGTTTGAATTCCTGACTAGAACCAAATCTTTTTTCTATACAACATTTTGCAGTTTTCTTTTTAGTATATGGCCTGTACTGATCACTCAAGGCCAGATATTCAAAACTTTGCCCCAGGGCTAAATTAGCACTGCCCAGCGGGTAAACTTAGCCCGGAGCACAAAGCAAGCCATATTCAAAAGGAATAGCCCAGGGCAAGCAGCTTCTGAATATAGCATGGGAATGAGGCCGGGCAAACTGGGCTGGGGAGTGCAGGGCAAACTTAGCCCTGGAATAAGACTGCTCTGAATATGGCAACCAGGAAGTACAAACCACAACAGCAACACAGTGCACAGCGATGTGAAGGTAGGTAGAGGTGAACTATGTGGCCAATGTGTGTGCCAGCAAATGTGTGGACCCAGTACAGCTGCAGGCAGCAGTGTATGTGAAAGTACAGTGTGCCAAACTGTAAAATATTCCCCGAACTGTTTGCACAACGCTAACACGTTTGTGCAGGTTTAGCACAGGGCTAAACTGTTAGCCCAGTGCAAACACGTTTGCCCAGCGCTAAACTTTGCCTTATTCAAAAGTGACTTGCAAATGAGCCTACTTAGGTAGTCTGTGGGCAAACATCCAGATTAGCATCTCATTATGCCCTGATTTGCATGCAGTTTGCGCCAGGCTAACTGTTTAGCCCTGCGCTAAATTTGCGCAAACGTGTTAGCGCTGCGCAAACAGCTTGGGGAATATTATACAGTTTTTAACACTACTTCCACATGCGCTGCTGCCTGCAGCTATACTGGGACAACACAGCACAGGCGCAGATGGTGGTGGTGCTGCATGCAACTGTCGCACTGTAGGTCATGCTACAGTGCACAGCAGACACTACAGTAGCAAGGGGGCCAGTAGTGTGTGGACACAGCAATGCCTATGGTGTGTAGGGCAGTGATGATGACTGCACTATACACAGTGAGAGGCCAAACCTAGGTGTTTACTGACAGTGGACATTACTGTTACTCTGTTGTGTGACCTACAGATTCTGCACCTCTGGCATGGGATGCTTGCAGTGACATATACATGTCCGGCTTTGTGAGCTGTGGCAGTTGTACAGCTGTGCAGGATGTGGCCGGGGGGGCATATATTATCCAAAATGCACACTGGTGTTGGGGTACCCCAATACTGGCCCATGTGCACTGCATTATGTGTCCCAGCCTTGTGGCCACACCTGGTCTGTGGCATAGCCTGGCCACCCCTACACTCTCCTCTCAACATCCTCCATGCCCACACTGCTGCATGTGTGTACTGGCATCTGTTGGTGTCCACAGAAGTGTGGTCCGCAGGTGTGTGCTGTATGGCCACACTGCCATGCTGTCCACTGGCAGCAGGGTCACCACTTACTGCCTGGCATGGCTGGGACTGGTGGCAGATGATGGCATCATTGTGATACCATCAGCTAGCGGCATGCTTCCTCTATGTTTGGCTTTGTCTATGTGTCATATTTATTTGTTAGGGTCACGCAAAAGTCACAAAACCCACGCAAACACTACGCAAAGCCATAGTGTTGTGCAAAGCTGATTGCCCAGGGTTAAGACAAGCTTTTCCTGGGCAGTAATGTGCACCATGCTAAGTGTCGCACTAAGTTGCACAAAACCATTTTGCATGGTGCTAGTTACTGAATATAGCATTGCACCTGTATTCTTGTCAGTTTGCCCCTTGCATACATTATGATTTTGCCCTGCGCTAATGCAGTTTGCCTGCACTATTTAGCCTTTTGAATATAGCAGACCCGCGCTAATCCCACACTAAACCTGCACAAACGTTTTTTGCCCGGCACAAAGTTTTGAATATCTGTCCTTCAGTGTGATATTTCTTTTTAGGTAAAGAGGAAGGGAATTCAGTTCACGCTCGTCAAATAATTTTTTTCCCCATGCTTATACCAAGCTGATTCCTTGCAGCCCAGTCTTTCCCAATTTAGCTTCTCTATGAAGCACTGCTTGACCAGCCTATTATCAGGTTGTTTAGTTATTCTGATCCAATAATAAATTACCCTAATATCGGCAAATGCCTGTAGGTTGGGAATACCCAGTTCTGTTCACACAAACTGGGCAGGGGTAGATTTTTGACAACCCAGAGATGATCTTAGAAGTTATATAATTGGTTTACCTAGGTCAGCCCTATAAGAATGACCTCAGATTTCTGTCCCATATAATGCTTGCATATTATATTTAGCTTCTATTGCTTTCAACAGTGATCTTACAGAAGACCCCCATATACAGTATGCGGTTAAATCTAGCCAGGGCTCTAGCTGTTGCCTTGGCCTTTGCCAGGGTTAAATCAAAGTGGGATTTCCAACATGCATTCTTTGAATACATAATTCCCAAATATAAATACTTATTAACTGCCTCCAGTGGTGCTGAGTTATTATTTCATGTATATTTTAATTTCCTTGCACCCATTACCATAACTTTGGATTGTTTTAATTTTTATGGACAATGTATCAGTGTCCAGCCAGAATATTAAGCTTTTCCTGTAGACCTCATGTTGTAAGAGAAACAAGCATTTGTCAATGCCGAACGTTCGCTTGCAGGTATTTGCAGTGGTGTTTGGCACGTATGGTGCTTTACCCTAATGCCCTGTGCAATTGCTGGTATTTGCACAAGAAATTTTCAGCATGACCTTTTTGTTACCCCCATTGTGCGCTACATAGGCGGAAACACATTTTGGGCAGGATGTGAAAAATGACAGCTGTACTGCTCATAAGGAAGCGTGGTAAAATGGCAATGTTGAAAATCTGGAGTGGAAATATTGAAAATTAGCAAACCCTAATCAAGGAACATATACAGCATAGCTCATAAAACAGTCATTGTTGAATTTTTTCACCATATTTTCCAACATGGCATTTTAAAACCTCTGCTAATGAACAGTGTCAGATTTTCTTACTGTGTCCCATACATTGATTTTGCACACCGACTGCGCCATTGTGCACTACATGGGCGGAAACACGTTTTGGGCAGGATGTGAAAAATGACAGCTGTACTGCTCATAAGGAGGTGTGGTAAAATGGCAATGTTGAAAATCTGGAGTGAAAATATTGAAAATTCACAAACTTACGAGCGTGCGTAGGAACTGCACAATGCACGCTTGTAAAACAGTTAATTTTAGGAATTTGTTCACCAAATTTTCAACATAGCCATTTTAAGATCTCTGCTCATGAACAGTGACACTGTGATTTTCTTAATGTGTCCCATACATTGATTCGCACTGACTGCACCATTTGTGTTCTACATGGGCGGAACCACGTTTTGGGTGAGATGTGAAAAATGACAGCTGTACTACTCATAAGAAGGTGTGGTAAAATGGCAATGTTGAAAATCTGGAGTGGAAATATTGAAAATTTGCAAACCTACAAGCATGCGTAGGAACTGTGCAATGCACGCTCGTAAAACAGTCATTCTTAGGAATTTTTTCACCAAATTTTCAACATAGCCATTTTAAGACCTCTGCTAATGAACAGTGTCGCTGTGATTTTCTTAATGCGTCCCATACATTGATTTCACACACCGACTGTGCCACTGTGCGCTACATGGGTGGAAACACGTTTTGGGCAGGATGTGAAAAATGACAGCTGTACTGCTCATGAGGGTGTGGTAAAATGGCAATGTTGAAAATCTGGAGTAATAATATTAGTCGAACTACGAGCCTGCACGAACTCGCAATGCATGCTTCGTAAAACAGTCATTTTTTGTATTTGTGATCAGATTTTCAACATGCGGTTTGGGACCCTTCTCATGAATGATTCACTGTCATGGCATTATTCAGGCCGAAGGGTGATTTCCGCGCAGTGACCGCGCAGTGACTGCGAATCACCCTTGGGCTCGAATAACACCATGACAATGACATCATTCATTAGAAGGGTCCCAAAACCCCATGTTGAAAATTTCTGCAAAATTCCCCAAAATGCCTGAGATATGCAATAAAGTTGAAAACCCCTATCTAGCCCATTATACAGCTTACCGGCATTTCCTCAGTTCGCGGTCGGCTTTGAAGAGTGCAGACGTGTTCCCAGTCCACCGAAGATCATCGTGCCGAGCTCCGGAGGTAAGTATGGGGTGAGGGGGGTGTGGGGAGGCTGGGTGCACAGTGGGTGGGTGCGGGTTGTGGGAGGGGGGACTGGGAGAAGCGCCATGGGACCGTTTTTGCTTTACAGGTGAAAAAAAAAAAAACAAGACTACATGGGACATTTGCCATGCTGGGGTGGGCTCCCAGTGTGGCAGAAGGATGGCTGGGGGGGCCGAGGAGCTGATGGGGAATTGGGCACCCCTTTGGCAGACAACCCAGGACGTTTGCCATGCTGGGGTGGGCTCCCAGCGTGGCAGAAGGATGGCTTGGGGGGGCCGTGGAGCCTACGGGGGATTGGGCACCCCCGTCGGCAGATGACACAGGACGTTTGCCATGCTGGGGTGGACTTCAGCATGGCAGCAAAGATTTTGGGGCGGCGTGATGTGGGGGCGGCGTGATGCGGGGGTGGCGTGGCGGTGCTCTGTATGACAGCAGTGGTTTTCTTTGAAGCAAAGACCACTGCTGTCATACAACTCCGCACCCATTGGTGCAGGACCGCCACGCCTGCTCAGCGGGCAGTGGATTGAAGGAGAGCACGCCAAAGTGTGTTACTCTCCCAAAACGTTCCTTTCGCATGCACGCTAGCGAACGTAAAAAGGACTACATCATTGGCATGTGCTAATGTGGCACAGGGAGTAGAGCTAACTACTAACCTAAGGGGAGTCTGTGTGGAGGCTTGTAATTCTAGCAGAAGTTTGTTAATGTAGATGGAAAATAGCAGTGGTGCCAGTATGCAGCCCTGCCTGACTCCTTTGTAAGTATTGAAAGCATCAGATAATTGATTTCCTACCCTTACTTTTACACAAGTACTCGTATACACATTCCTTATGCTGTTTATCAAATGGGCGCAATGCCCCATTCATGCATAATAGTCCATAATGTGCCTCTATTAATTGTATCAAATGCTGAGCTGTAATCAGTGTAAGCCATGTATAATTTCAGTTTACATAGTCTTACATATTTTTCTATTAGATGTTGAACTATAAAACAGTTATCGATAGTTGAATAATTTTCCCAAAAACCTGCTTGTAATTAGAGTCAGGGTTCACCAGATTTTTGGGGTTCTAGTCCGGCTCTGGTTCTACAGTGTGGGGTTCTGGTTCGGTTCAGTTCTGTTTAAAAATTACATGTTTGGGTTCTGGTTCAGTTCAAGTCTAGGAGTTTAGTTTATTTTCCAGTTCTGGTTCTTGATCAAGTTAAGTGTTACTAAATTCACTTTATGTTGCCAAATGATATATATATATATATGTGTGTGTGTGTGTGTGTGTGTGTGTGTGTGTGTGTGTGTGTGCGTGTATGCGTGTGTATATATATATATATATATATATATATATATACAAAAAACTTTGTTAATGCACCAGTAAGGGTTCCTGTCATGCCCTTGATAGTATGGAAATATCAAGTTAGGGTGCAGAATTATAATAACATGCCCAGACTCACAACACAGTTACAAACATTGCTAACAGATAGAACTTTAACTGCAACACTTACTACAGCTTATGTTACACACACACACATAAGGGTCAGCACTTTTAAGCCAATGTATGTCCTTAATGCTCAGTAGAATAGGTAAGAATAGGAAGTCTGGGGTACTATTGTGATGTCATATAACTGACAAATGTGTGTCACTCATCACCTTGATTGACTATGGCCTAGCTGTCTATAGCTCCGCTACTGACACAGCGCTCCAACACCTCTCAACAGCCTTAAACAAAGCCTGCCGCCTGCTCACTAATGCCCCAAAACTCACCCACATATGTGAGCTTTATGAGCGATCAGGCTGGCTTCAACTGAAGGACAGAATACTTTATCAAACCTGCCTACTCGCAAAAAAGGACTCACTAAACTTACTTCCTCAAGGAGTGCTGAGCCTTCTATCACCACCTATACATGCCAGGCACACCAGGAGCTCGACTACACAAGTATTCTATGTGCCTAGGTGCCGCATAACTATGGCCCAGTGATCCTTTGCTCACCGGGCCCCTCTGTGGACAAATGGTCTACCACCTGACATAGCCAGAGCCACAACCCTTGGTTCCTTTAAGCACAAACTCTGTCAGCACCTCACCGACAATAATACCTGTAGGTGCCCCCACTAGTCTGTGCCCGCAGCTTTAGTCTGCCTCACCACTTCTAACTCCTGACCCACCAAGTTAAGTCTTTGCCCAAGCACTTGCCTCCCACCCCCTTTTGCCCTAGCACTTGCCTCCCACCCCTTGGCTCTTTTCTTTCCCTGTACCCTTCCTATCCCAGCTCCCACTGCCCCTCCCTACCTCACCCTAACAGTCTGCCTCTGCCTCTCTCTCTTTCCGCTGGATACTGGTACACCATGTACTATGCCTTAACACAATTTGTGTAACTGTTTGTCACTGCAACCCATGTAGTGTTGAATTTTTTTGTACTCTTTATGTAAAATTTACTGAAAGTATATAGTGTCCTCTTGTGTTGATGTATCTGATGTGGAACCACTCAATGAGCATCTGCTCACAGGTGTCATCCAAGATTTCAATAAATAAAAAAAATTAAATAAGTGTTGTGGTAAATGTTCTATCTATTAGCAAAGTGTGTAACTGTGTTGTGAGTCTGGGTGTGCTATTATGATTGTACACTCTAACTTGATATTTCCATACTATCAAGGACATTACAGGAATCCTAACTGGTGCATTAACAATGTTTTTTGCATTTAATTTCCATACTTTTTTAAATGAAAAACACGCAATTATAGAAGTATCCATATATCACAGTGGGAGCTGTGCTCCCATCCCTCCACAGATGCACATACTGTATGTATCTAGCTGTGGAAACACAGGGGTCTCTGGCCCCTGTGCAATTGTATAGTATTATCAGAAACTCCATCATAGTTACCTATTCATGCATTAAAATCCACTGTTAATAATAAATATGCATTTGGCGTTTCCCATTGGGCATCCCTAATGAAATCAACTAACATTTCCCAGATGCTATCTGAGTAAAATTTAGATTTGTATGGAGGGATATAGCAATTATATAGAATACAATTGCTATTTTGATAGGAAAAGCCAATACCAATAAAGTTATTCTTCAATATTATACTTTTAAGGCTTGAAAAAACACCCAGCTTTGTGAAAGTGACCAAGCCCCCTGCCCTATGTCCTGCATTCAGTCCAGGTTTATGAAAGATAGTGTAGCCATTTAGCTTTATTAAGTCAAGAGGTGCATGCCAAGACTCCTGTAAGCATATAATACAGTGCTGCCTAATTCTGTAAATTTATTCCAATCTGGATCTTGCTGTTTTGATTTAATACCTGCAATATTACAGGAAATCAGGAACTTATGTTGATCTTGGGAAGTATCTAAGGTCTCAACAGTAATATTCAATTATTCTGCATCGTACAGTTTAGTCAGCCATTACCTCCAGCTAAGGCCTGAAACCTATTCTGAGATAAAAACTGATTATCATTATTTACATCGATTACTTCAGAACTTAAGTTTTCAGACTGGTGATGCAGTGCTTGGTTTTCACAGAAATCAATTTTGCCATCTAGATTATTGAGATTACCTAGGTACAATCCCATTGCATCCAGTCTACTAGATTTTTGCAGAAGTTTATATGCTATTTCAGAATTCCTGAATAAGATGTCAATCTGCCCAGCTCCTCTTAGGCTGTTGTGCCTGCATACATTTATCACTCCATTTTGTCCCAGTCTAATATTCATAAAAATTGCTAAAAAGGTTGCATAAAGCTTGTGTTAACTTAATACCAGTTTCGTTGTACAGTTTGTCACAGCCAAATATGCTCAGAATGACGGACTCGGATAGTTTCTCACCTCTATCAGCCCTTAAGTGTTAGTGTTCTTGTCCATATTCCATCAATCAGCTTAACAGATAGATTTAAATGTGATATTCTATACATATTCCTCCATAAATTATTAGTAACTCTGGGACAAAAACAGTTAATGTCCACACTATCTACATAACCATTTCCATCTCAGTCTTAAGTAGATGGAATTTTTTTTCCCCTCAAGATCTGTGGTGTTTCATTGTCTACCTCTTTAAAACCGATTAACCTAATATAAGGAGTTTTATACTTTGTTGAGCTGGCTAAATTGGAGTATTCACAGTTTTCACAATTTTGAATTTCAATTCATGAATTAATAACTAAGTCTTTATCTTTTTCAGCTGTTTGTACATCTGGAGTTTGTGACTGACTTTGTTATCCTTGACTACTCCATTGTTGTTTTTTAGTGTTGGTATAGTATTAGTTTTAGCCTTTTCTTTAAATGTCTTCTGAGCACAATTAGCGTCCTCTTTTAAACATTTCTTTTTAGTTTTTGCCTTTAAGTTTATTCTTTTTTTGGCTGTTACCTTATTGCCTTTTTTGACACCTTTATTCTTTTTTCCCCTCCCTCTTCTGGGGATGTGGGATCAATATAACTGAAAAGTCTGTCCTGTTACACACAGGGGGCAACTCAGGTCTCATATTTTCCTCTATTAATATAGATGAAGATTCTTTAGGTGGGGAAATGTTGTTCAGTATCCTGATAATGTCCATTCTAGCTCCATTTATTGCTATATTCTCTTTTAGTGGTCCTAATTCATTAAGTGCTATTATAAGCTGTTCTAGGAGCATTAAATTGGCTGCATGCTGATTCTTCATGACTTTGATGATATCATCACTAAGGTAGGAGGGAATATACAGTAGGTCAGAGACTGACTAGCCTGCATATCTTCCTCCACTGAGGGTAGTTTTAACTCAACTTCCTCTTTACGTGGGGACAGAGTAGATTTTGCACTTATTGATAATGAGTTTTGTATACAATCAGTACTTTTCCCGTGATATCACTGCTGAGTAGTGTTATTTTTTGGCAAATTATCAAGTTCTCTGAGCCCCTGAATTGTATTTGCAAATCAGCCATCACTCCTCTCAGAGCACTATTCATCAGTGGTTTATCCAGAGTGGTGCCTTTCACTTGAAATAGGTGTCATAATGGCACTAAAGTCATTTAGGGTACGTTCATTTATAGCATTATGAATATCAGAAATATTAGAACTGGAAGGCTGAGGAGAAGCCCAGACTATTAGATCTATTTCAAAGGAATGATTGTTCATATTGTTCATATTAGCAGTCAACCCTTGTGAGAGGCTTTTTCCCATACCCTGTCCCCTAAGTAGAAGCTGGATTAATTCTGCTGCCCCTGTTTTAAGGGGCCAGGTATTTGATAATTTGGGGGTAGATGTAGAGTAACAAATTTGGGAAGTATGAAGGGCATTTTCCCTCATTCCCCTAGAAGGCTTGGGTTTTTCTAGCCTCCACAAATAATTACGGGACTGAAAGTTGTCTATTATCTATTGTGCCTTATTTGTTTTTCTTTGTGTCCTCTAGCTTTTGTTGGCACTTCGTTCTGGCTTCAGTCAGGGCAGTGGCCTTTCCTTTCCCCTTCCTGTTTCTTGCTTTATTCCCCTTTGAAGGGGAGATTGTTTCATTTCTATGATCTTTCATGTCTGTGTCACTTAGTTTATTTTTGGTGAAGGCAGTTTTGGACTTTCTACCTTTTGTTTCATTTCCCATTGATGAGGAACTTATTTTACCACCATGTTCTTTTGTATATATGCAGTAGTTTTAACAAAACTGAGTTTGGTTTTGTTCAGATCTTAACTCTATTATTTTATTCATTTGATTATTCTGTTGGCTTATTGTATTAACCATTATATGTATATGTATATATATATATATATATATATATGTTAATAGGGCTAATTACAGCCACTAACAGCTAAAATACAGACAACACAGGTGCTGGGCTATGTCCCTATAAATTCCAATAAATATTAGTGCAGACCTAAAAAAATCAGCAATCATAAAGCAATAAAACAACAATATGTGCAGAAACACCTAAAAGTTTTCAGCACTGTAAGTAGCAGTCATAGAAGGAACGTCAGCATTCAGGACTTCATAAGGTAGAAATCATACCACAGGTCATTCAGCTTTCAGCCAAGTTTCAACCATATGCCCTTCTCACTGCTGCTTCTTGCTACTCAGTAACATGTGCAATAACCAAGGAAGGTAGTCCAAATTGTTGTCATAAAATAGTACGCCAAAGATTGCTGTTCACATTTGAGGCTTCAAAAGAAATCCTGGGTACAATGCAGTTTCCAATATGCAGAGAGCCACATATGCATCAGTTTGCACAAGTAACACCTGTGATGTTCATGGGGTTCATGTGGTGCAGGATAACATAGAATCAAAATCAGGGTCCGGCCCATCAGTGCAGCAGTTGGATTTCTGCTTGCGAAGCTGGCAACTTGGGTTCGGGAACGGACCCGAGTCATCGGAGGGCCGGCCGGGGGAAAAGGATAGAGCATCCCATGGACTGCTCTCCTTCTCCAGGGGGGAAGGAGGAAGCCATCAGCACATTGAGGACTCCTGGTGGAGGCCAAGGGATCTCACGCTATCAACACTCACATCTTTGGGAGGTGGGGTGGACGCTGGCATCATTGCATGTCCCCACCTCTGCAAGGAAAAAAGCATAAAATCAAGGCATGCAAGGACCACTGTCTACATGAAGCTGTTCCTGAAGCCTCGATTAACCGCCATCACTGCAAGTCCCCCAACTAGATAATGGTTCCGCAGTCACAGAAGAGAGCCCCATGGCCACGGACCCGCCCTCCGCGGGGGGGCAAGCCAGGGGTGACTGGGGGACAACAGCAGCAATAGATGGGGGCAAAGGCTTCCAAGGGCTGTGACCAGGGCCGATTAATGACAGGGGTCCTGCTAGGGAAAAAAAAAGAATCAAAATCGGGACTCATCTGTTCTTTCATTTTACTTGTTGGGCATCATATAGCTGGTCCTTGAATTTTCTAGATTAACATAAAAAAGTCCAGCAGTAGTACAGAGCAACACTAAAAGAATAATTAGCAGTAGTTGATAATTAATGCTTGGAAATTGGATATCTAGGGATAATACGTAATTTGATACAAATTATTTCTTGCCACGAATACAAATAGAAAAAATAAAATACTTAAATTTAATAGAGGCAGATTTATTTATTTATATATTAAACTTGAAAAAAATTAAATATGAATTCTACCCAATAAGACATTAACTTCAAAGCTTCTAAGTGTTCTATTTTAATTGCCCTGTTGTGCTAGTGAGTAAGGGTTAAATAGATGGGATGAAAATTCTAATATCATTTTTAAAATATCATAAAATATATTTAAATCAAACTTGTCTATGTAATTGTGTAGCCCTTTTATTGTTTTTAATGCATTATGATAAACTCCAGTAACTATAGATGAACTTTGCTTAGGAATAATTTACCTTCCGCAACGGACACTGAGCATATTCATTCCGAATAACTTTCAAAATTCTCACACAAAACATAATTTCAAGCTGGAAATCCTGCACCTTAATAAGGCAAAGTCAAGCAGTGACTCCTCAAGTTGATTCTAAAAAAAATAAACACAAAGACTCCCATTAAGCACCTGCTCCATCAAGTCGGCTTGTTACCAAAGAATCTAGTCAAAAGTTGCATTACCTTTTAGAAAAGAGGAGTACTGCTTTTGGCACAAGCTGGGGACCCAAAAAGTCAGAAGATGTTGCTTTTTCATTGTTGTGCCAAAATAGCATTTATTGTGAGCAGAACACTCACACTTGCGCAGTTAATACTGTTGAATATTCACGTAATCCGCCAAATCATGTGATTCAAGTGCAGGGATTTTAAAGTTTAAATGTATTTAAAATTAAAGTCAAATAATATCAATTTTTTGTAATGTGGGGTTTTCCTCCCTCTCATTTCCCACTTTTCTCAGAAAATAGGAAGTCGTAAAGAGTTTGCCAGCATTCACTACAGGTAAATTCAGTAACTATATCACTGAATGACATAGTTAAAATATATAAAAAGTCAGCCCTAAGATTAATCCAGTAGATAAAAACCAAACATAGCACCTTTGCAGAGTAATTCTTTCACTTGTGCACATTACACTCTACTAACAACTTTGAGTTGATTTAAAGTGATATTGCTATAACAGTAATACACTGACTAAAACTGTAAAATTTTAAAAATAGAAAGGAGACTTTTAAGATAGAGACTCTACTGCTGTAATAAAACTTTAAGGTAAAGTTGGGCTCTGTTGGAGAGGAAAATCCTGTATGTCAACCTCATGGCATTTTACCCTCTGCAGGGTTTACCACAACCTGGCTTCCCACAGGAGGTTCCTGCCACCTCGGACTCCTTCTCAGGGGCTACTGGTGCAAGGCATGTGGTACTGTAACAAGTAGCACTCATGACTCAAGATGGCCCAGCAAGACTGTGCAGGGATTAGTACCAGAGGAAAACAAAAACCCAGAAAATCTGTTTAACTTCCTCTATGGTAGAGGTAATGGTAGCA
Organism: Neoceratodus forsteri; assembly: GCA_016271365.2. NCBI lineage: Eukaryota > Metazoa > Chordata > Ceratodontiformes > Ceratodontidae > Neoceratodus > Neoceratodus forsteri. Next base: position 744,812,410 of record CM028137.1, read on the forward strand.
TACTGTATCTGCCTTAATCCTTTCTTTCACTTTGCACAGTCCTGCTCTTGTTGTTCCTCCACAGCACTGCAGCGTTCAGTCACACACTCTCCAACCAAGCACCTGACCTCTCGAAATGGACTGTCAATAAAAAGCTTATCTATCCAGTCATAGAACAAGGGATACAAAGGGGATACTATACATTCTACCATTTTTATTCTGTTGTAAGTAAGAATAGATAGGTAGGTAGAAGACACTATGTCTGGGCCATATGAAACATTTAAGTTGGCACACTTTGAGGAACTGTGCAAAAGAAGAGGACTTGTCTATGAAGAAGGCCAGTTATGGACATACCTCATAGACCTCCTTGAAAAAATGACCAGGAAGCTATGTTACAGTGGTCACTGCTAGACAAAGCTGTAAAATGGCAGTTAGGGATCAGTGTAAATGAGCCAGAGCCTAGAACTGGAGCAGCCGTGCAAGCTGAATGGAATTAAATGTTGCAGCTAGAGCTCACCCTGGTTAATGCAGAGGCAGAGACTGAGTAGCAGAAGGCAGAGAAGCAAGAGAATAAGTGAGATGAGTGAGAAAGACAGCACCAGCAAAGATGAGAGAGGAGCAAGAGAAAGAGAGAGAGAGGAGTGAGAAAGGTGGCACCAACACAAGAGGGAGATGGAGATTGTGCACCAGAAGGCAACACCACTAACCATAAGTACTGGCTTCAGGGGTTCAATCCAAGAATCCAAACTTAAATCTAAAATGCTTCCCAAGTATCAGGAGGGGGGAATACCTTGATTTGTTTTTTTAAATATTTTAAGATAATTTGTAGGCAATTTGAATTGGAGAGGGCTTCTAGGGCAATTCATCTTTTGCCACTCTGTATGGGAAGGTATTGGAAGCCTTTGTCAGGATGGGAAATGAGGACTGTATGGACTATAACAAAGTGAAAAATGCATTGTTAAAGCATTTTGAACTGACTCTTGAGGCCTATTGAGAAAAAATAAGATGTTTAAGGAAGATAAGAATAAATCAGGAACTAAGTTGGAAAAGAGAAAGCAGAAAGTAGTTACAAGGGGACATGTCTGAGTGGGGGGCTGTTACAAGTGGAGTCCCATAGGGCTCTGTGTTGGTACTGATTTTTTTCAATATATATGTAACATCTATGAGCTGTAGAAATTGTGCATCACTATCAAAATTTGCTGATGACAACAAAGTAGGTGATATAGTAGATACAGAGGAAGCAGTGGAGTGTTTGAAACAAGAAGTAAGAAATCTGGAAAACTGTGTAAGAATGCATAAATCAGACTTCATTGTGGAAAAAGTGCTCTGTGATGCATCTAGGACATAAACAACAGCAACAAAAATGATTATAAATTACTGGGAAAAGCAATAAAAAAACCAAATACAGCATGGAGAAAGACCTTGAGATAGCCATAACAGAAAATCGCAGATCTGATCAGCATTGTAGAGAAGCAACACAATGATGGCTTCGAATATTGGGATGCAAATGCAGAAGTATTACCAGTAGAAACAGTAGAGTAACAGTGCCATTGTATGGGGCCTGGTAAAACATCACTTGGAATATTTTGGGACAGTTTGGGTCTCCTCAGACAAAGGGTGGTATTAAACAATCTGAAAGTGTACAGAGGATGGCTACCAAAATGATATCTGGTATGAAGGACCTACCTTATGAAGAAAGAACAGAAAAATTGAATACTGTAGGTTTAAACTGGAAAACAGAAGGCTTAGAGCTGAACTGTGTTTGACATCAAAGCATTCCAGGACTTGAATTTATGGAATTGTCTAAAACTGCAAATTAAATAAACACCATGATACAAGAATGCATGTATTGCAGTTAAGAGGGGAACTATAACAAAACAAAAAAGAGAGGGCAGTATACAACATAGAGAGTAGTCAGACAATGGAATGATCTTCCGAATGAGGTGTTAATAAATAATAGTATGACGTAATTTAAAAATAAATTGAAGTCTCATTTTAAAAACATGATACAAGGTATTACCATTAATGAATGGAAAAGCCTCTGTGGGCAAAACAGCCTTACTGACTTGTAAACATCCTATAATTCCTATTCTGAAATATGTGTACAACAAGGCAATCTGTTAGAGCGATGACTAGAGGGTACTAAGGCTAGCTCAGTGGGAAAAAGTATTGTCCCTCATAAAACACTTCTTAAAGAGGTGTTGAGAATATGGTTACTGGATAGGATTCTGAGCTTCATGAAGGAGGCAACCAAGAGGGCTTATATTTCATATCCAACCGAGCACACATTCAGCACTAAAACAATGTAGGAAGGACATCAGGTGGTCTCAAAATAACCCTGCGGGGCAACCTAAGGGAAGCCAGCCTCTGCTTGAACAAAAAGGGAAGTTGTCTGGTTTCAAACATAAAGAGTCAGTGGAACAAATGTGCTACAGTATATCTGCCAAAAACTTAGACACCTGTGACTGTCCAATAAATACAGCCAAAGGGGTAAGTGTAGGTGGAGATGGTAGCTCCGGAAGCTCCTACTGGCTAGTGGCCTGTACCCCGAGTGCAGTTCCAACTGACTCCACTGGACCCATGCACCATGTGTTAGTAAACGGAATGGTAAGCCAGCAATTGAGGGGCACTGGGAATCTGTTTCTATGGTAAAACAGGATTTGATTCACAAGGAACATATGCTGCCAGGCCAGTTTTCCAGAATTAGAGGAGCAATGAGTCCTGCAGTCTCCGTGCCAATGGCCCAGATCTTTCTAAGCTGTGAAGGTAGCTAGGACATATGAGAGGTGGGTGTTGTACCTGACCTGCACGTTGATGTAATTTTAAGGGTAATAAGTTTGATAGCTGGGTCAACATTGTGTGTGTTACCACCTGTGGTAAGGTTAGGGAACAAACTCCTGAGAACACAGAGGCACAAGTGCAGCTGGGAACAACTTCTCCCTCAACAGCAGGAGAAACTGTAGCTGAAGAATGAGCTATGAGCAGCAGTTCTGAGCTACAGCTGCAGATTGGGGAAACATAGAAACAGAATTTGATGGCAGATAAGGAACGCTTGGCTCATCCAGTCTGCCGATTTCTCTACCTAATGGATAAGCTGCAGATCCTAGCTAACCAATAGCCTACTTCTTCCTACCCCCACACCCTAGAATTGTCTTATGTCTGTCCCATGCATTCTTGAATTCCATCACTGTTTTTAACTCCACAACCTCCTCAGGAAGGCTGTTGCATGCATCTACAACCTTCTCCATGAAAAAAATACTTCCTCACTTTACCTCTGAGTCTTCCACCCTCTAGCTTCAAATTATGCCCCCTTGTTCTTGCACACCTCTTTTTCTGAAAGATGTTACCCTCTTGGACTTTGTTGATTCCCTTGAGGTATTTGAAAGTTTCAATCATGTCCCCCTTCTCCCTCCTCTCCTCATGACTATACAAATTAAGACCCTTAAGTCTGTCTTGATATGTCTTCTGGTGCAGACCCTGCATCATTTTAGTTGCCCTCCTCTGCACTGCCTCCATCCTGTCTATGTCTTTGTGAGATTAGGTCTCCAGAACTGCATGCAGTACTCCAGATGGAGTCTCACCAGCTGTCTGTACAGAGGGATGACAACTTCCTGTTTTCTACTGGTGATGCCTTTCCCTATGCATCCCAGTATCCCACCAGCCCTACTTACTGCCCTCTCACATTGCTTGCTCACCTTTAGGTCATCTGATATGACTACCCCCAGGTCCCTTTCCATTTTTGTTGTTGTTGGGAGAGTTCAGCAGTGGGTGGCTTTCACATAGTAGAGTGTGTTGTAGGGAATGTCAGGCATGCAGAGCTGGGGAGAGATCAACGAGGTGACCCATCCTTACAGAAATTAAGGGATTTGGCCACAAGGGTGGAAGGTGGCTCCCAGGGTTCAGAGAAAAGGGAGGTATACATGGAGAGTGGTCTCCTATATCTTGAATGGGTTCCAAAAGGAGGACCAGAGGAAGGAGAACTCTGGCAGATTGTAATTCCTATGGAGTATAGGAAGCAGCTTCTGTCCTTAGCCAATTATATACTTTGTTCTGAACACTTTTTAGTCATCTGTGAAAAAAGGCAGCAGACTACCAATTTTTTTCTGGCTAGGTATCTTTAGGGATATAGCAAACTACTGCTGGATTTGTCCACAGTGCCAGATGGTGGGAAAGATTGGGACAGGACTAAGGCAGCTTTAATTCCCCTGCCTATAATTGAAGAGCCATTTCAGAAGTTTGCTGTGGACACTGTGGGGCCACTCAGCACCACAACTCATACAGGTAAGAGGTACATTATCATGGTCATGGATTATGCCACAAATTACCCAGAAGCTGTACCCTTGTCCTCCACTGAGGCAGAAAAAGTGGCTGACAAACTGCTAGGGATATTCAGCTGGGTGATTGTTTTCCCAGGAGATTCTGCTGGATAGGGGGTATCAATTTCATGTCTATCCTAATGGCTAGTCTTTGGCAGAAACATGGACTATGGCAGCTCCAAGCCTCCCTATACCACCCCCAGCTGAACAGCCTGGTTGAGCGATTTAATACATTACTTAACTGTATGTTAAGAGCAGTCACCAACCAACATGTGAGAGAATGGCACTTACCCAGTCTGTTATTTGCATATAAGGAATTCCTCCCAGAGTTCATAAGGTTCTTACACTTTGAACTCCAATTTGGCCATAGGGTAAAGGATCCATTTGATTTGGTAACGATGAATGGGAGGGTGAGCTTGTTCCCCCTTTGGAATCTGTTGTGGATTATGTCCTGAATTTCAAGTTATGGCTCAAGGAGCTCATGGGGTTCACCCAGGAGCACCTAGCCACTACACAACAGAGACAGATGACATGGTATGATCATAGGGCCAGAGTCTGGGAGTACAAAGTCGGGCAATGGGGGATGGTACTCATCTCCACCTGACAGAATAAATTGCAGGGATTGGGAGGGTCCTTACTCTGTGGTCAGGAAGGTGAATGATATTAATTATGCTGTGGAGCTACTCAACAGGAGATGTAACAGTGAATCTACCATGTACTGTAAGTTTGATAAAGCCCTACCAAGACCGGGATGGTATGGTCCTGGCTGTGTGCTGCTATCCAAAGGAAGAGGCAGAAGCAGACCCACTGGTGGATCTCCTTGAAAAGGTTAAGGGAAAATGCTCAGGTGATGCTGTCACCCTCTCAGTGTTGCTAATACAGGCATAAGCTGCTGAAATGCATGGGGTGCTGCATACAATTGTGACATGTTCATGGGTAATTATGGTGTACAGTTCTGATTGAGCAGCATGTGGATACAGGTTCCCAGGTGCCTTTGAAGCACTCACCCTACAAAGTTGTTGAGGAAGTAAAACATGCCATTGAGCAGAAATCAAGGAAATGCTGGCTCTTAGGATAATCCAGGAGTTCAGTAGTCCCTGACCTCCCCTGCAGTACTGATCTCCAAGAAGGATGGGACCATGAGGTTCTTAATTGACTACCACAATCTCAGTAGCTGTATGGAGCTGGATGCATACATCATGCCCAGGACAAATGATGCCCGAGAGAGATTAAGAGAAGCCACGTACCTGACCATCATAAACCTGACAAAGGGATATTGGCTGGTACCCCTGACCCCTAAAGCCTGAAGCCAGAGAGAGGAAGGGCTTTATCACTTTGTTTGGCCTATTCAAGTTTCAAGCAATGCCACTTGGGATTAAGAGTGTGCCAGCCACCTTTCAACAGCTCATGGACCGCATTCTGTTTGGGGTAGAAGGCTTTACTTTAGCAGACATGGACAAACCCGCTATCTACACCCAGACACAGATGGATCACATCAGGCACATGACCAAGGTGCTCTGCTGACTGAAGGCTATAAGGCTGACAGTCTAGGTGGAGAAGTGTCAAATAGGGATGGCAGAGGTGCCATACCTTGGACACAGGGTGGAGAATAGGTACATCTGGCCTAAGCCAGTAAAAATTGAGGCCATGCAGGGATGGACCACACCCACAAAAAAACCCCCAGAAAAGTACAAGCCTTCCTAGGGATGGCAGAGGAATATCAAAAGTTTGTGCCAAACTTCAGTAGCATGGCAAAGCCCCTGTCTTATCTCATAGGAAAGAAAATGTCAGAAAAAGTTCAGTGGATGGATCACTGTGAGACCACATTCCATCAGTTGAAGGAGGCATTGTATCATGCACCAGTGCTTGTGAGCCCTGATTATTCTCTGAAGTTCATTGTGCACATGGATGCATCTTATCATAGGCTAGAGAACATTTTGAGTCAAATCATACATGAGGGAGGAACACCCAATCATGTACCTGAGCAGGAAACTGCTGCCTAGAGAGGAGACCTACACCACAGTTGAGAAAAGGGTTTCTGAGTATTATCTGGGCTCTACAAAAGCTGCCTCTATATTTGTAATGGAGAGCATTCACACTGGTCATCAACCACAACCCCCTCAGGTGGCACCATAGGATCAGCAGGCAAAACCCTAACTTGTTAAGAATGAGTCTGAAGCTGCAATCCTATAACATGGATATTAGGCACCACAGTGGCTCACAACATTGGAATGCAGATGGGTTGTCTAGGCAATAACCAGTGGCCCAGAAAAGAATGGGAGGTGTTTTAAAGAATTAAAGAATTGTTAAAACAGAGAGAACTTGGTCATAGCGAGTAGGGCAAACCTCCTAATATGAAAAAAAAAAATAACAACATGATTTAGGGTCACTAAAAGATTTTTTTTTGATTTTCCAGTGGATACAAATGTGACAACTTGCAATATAGTTTTTTGTGTTGTGTGTGTGTGTGTGTGTGTGTGTGTGTGTGTGTGTGTGTGTGTTTTAATTTTATTATAATCTATGCCTCTATAAAGTATTTCAGCTGAGACTGGAGGTCTGGTGGACACTGAAACTTACATTCTTCTGTGGTCCAAGCTGCAGGGAAGTCAGCTGTGAGTGGCCTTTTGTGTAAAAAAGTCCTTTGTACTCACAGTACAAACAAGTGGGTGCTGGAAGCAGAAGTCTTTTGATCTAAAGGCTTTTGTTTTGGGAAGACAGAGTCTGCTTCAGAAAAAAAGAAATGTTTTGAATGTAAACAGTGACCAAGGTAAAGCAAGATGTTTCCAGCTGGGTGTGGCAATAACAGAAGTACCAAGCTCTAAATAGGAAATCTTGTTTGGACCAGTCTGAGAAAAGGTGGTCCCCAGAAATCAAACACAGAGACAAGGTGTATTGTACAGGCTGGTCCAATGATGCAGGGATGATGGGTTAGCCAGCCGAAGGCATTTCTATTGGGTCTTTGCAATGAGAGTTTAGTTATGTATGGGATTTTTGAACATCTAATATAGTGGGTTCGAGTCCACCATAACTCACAAGTCCCAGCTGGGGGTAAGTTTCTTCTATTCAGAATTTAGATAGCTTTATGTTAGGTTTTCATTTTCAAATGTGCTTATTTTTATCTCTGTAAAAATGTTGCATTTCCCATAGTCTTGAGTGTTTATTACTTTGTAACATATGCAAATATCGTGGAGTATTAAAAGTTGTTTTTATACATGTCATGCTTCCTGTTACTGAGTCATCTAAGGTATAGATAGCAGGAGGTAATTTGCAAGTCTGTGATATGTTTCCAAACACACATGTATAAAGCTGCCGTGTCTAAAGCAAAGTGTTCTCAGCTGTGACAAAAGAGGTTGAGCCATTTGCCTTTTGGGAAAGAGCACTGTACTGTGTGAGCAGTGACTCTAGTGGGATTTGGACCTAGAGATACCCCTAGTGAGAGTCATGCTGAGTAGTGGCAGCATACCAAGGTAACAGGCATCTGAAGGGTTGGGGAAAACTATTGGGGAAAACTGGTGGCAGTGAAGTCCAAGTTCTGAGATTGAACCAGTCTGTGACAACAAGGCATTTGCTATTGCAGCACCCCTATTGTAGAACTCACACAGCAGGTTCAAATGTGTGCCTTGGTGAGTAGGTTTGGGCAAAGACAAAGCAAAGCAGCAAATGCTGTTGTAGCAGACATCACACTTTCAGAGGAGCCCTCCAGTAGTTGCTGGATAGGCTATTAACCCATACACCAATTTGTGTCTCAGAATCCCCTGTGCAATGGCCATCCTTGCCATGGATGTTAGGTTGTGTCTCACCTTATATGCCAGTCCAAGTTGAATATTGACAGATTTAATGACTGAGGCTAGGTGCAGGTCAAAATCCAAGGTGGGATCAGGGGTTACTCCTAAGTATTTAAAATAAGTAACTATGGTAACGGGAGATCCATTAAGTGCTCTGATACTTAATGGCTGGGTGCAGGACCAAATTTTTGAACCTGAACCGAAGATCATAGTCACCGTTTTATTTTTATTTAAGACAAGCTTGTTTTGCAATAGCCAGCTCTGAAAGGTATTGAAGTTACTATTGAGATTCAGGTTGATATCTGAGAGGTTTGAGGAGGATGAGTAAAGAACAAGATCATCCGCATATAGCAGACCTAAGCAAGCACCAGTGAACAGTGGGATGTCATTTATGAAGACTGTAAACAGGAGATGACCAAAAATCGAACCCTGGGGCACTCTGATCCAAGTAGGAGCAAGAGGGGGCTTAGCATCTCTGATCTGGACAAATTGTTGCAGCTTTAAAAGATAATTATTTATTTATTTATTTAGCTTTTGTTTACCAGGTAAGCATGCTAGACAGTCAAGTGCCTGTTTTCAGGTGCGACCCGGAACCAGGCAGTGACAGAGGATGACAACTTTGATAGGAGCAGTGGGTGGTCAACTAAATCAAACACTTTTGTAAGATTAACAAAAGTAGCCCCACTGAAAGAGCCTTTGTCCACAGCGAGTCTGAGATCATTTGTAAACTGTATGAGAGCAGTGGACGTACTGCACCCATGTCGGAAACCACGTTGGTCAGGGGTGAGGAGTTTGAAGGAGAAGAGGTAATCCGAGACCTGGATAGCAACAATTTTTCTCCAGTATTTTAGAGAGGGTGGAGAGGATGGCAATAGGGTGGTAGTTATCCAGGTTAGTGGTGTCCCCCTTTTTGTAGACCGGTACAACTCGAGCAATCTTCCACAGGGAAGGGACATGTCCAGTAAGAAGAGACAGGTTGAAAAGTCTAGTCACTGGAAAGACTATAGATGGTGCAACAGTTCTTAAGAATTTTGGTAAGAGTCCATCTTCCCCTGCTGATCCAGCAGGAGAGATGGACATAAGTGAGCATAAGATTTCACTCTCAGAGACTGGGCAAAGGGTGAAAGATGGGTTGGAAGGTTTAAGGTTATCCTGCAGAGTGACAGGTAAAGGCCAAGGAGGTGCAGTATAGGAGGAGAGGTCAGTGAATCTGGAGTTAAGAGCCTTGGCGAGAGTGAGTGGGTTATTGCAATTACAACCATCCATGACCATATCAGAGATGGTATTGCACTTGTTTTTTCCTATGATGGTGTTAACATGACTCCAAAAACCATGAGAGTCACTGACAGAGGTACTAAGGAGCTAACAGTAATAATTTCCCTTAGCAGATCTGAGGGAAACCTTACATAGGTTTCAGAGTCTTCTGTACTCCACCGAGTCGATGGGGACTGGGTTAGTTTAGCTTTGTTCTGGGCTTTATCCCTCTTTTTGAGAGATGACAGGAGTGAAGAATTTAACTAGTGGGTAGCAGATCCCCAGATACGGTGCCTTTTTACTGGTATATATTTGTCTTGAAGGTTCAAAAGCGTGGTAAGGAAGTATTGAGTAGCACGTTCTGTATTACAAGTATTATATAGAGGTGCCCAGTCCATGTTCTGTAGCTCCAAGATTAGGGATCTCTTATCCATTTTTGAAAAATCCCTGAAAAGAATTTCTCTGGGGGGTGGTTTAGGGGTCCTAGCTTTCCAAACACAGTAAACTGGGGAGTGGTCACTGATTGAGTCTGGTAAAACTCCAACAGCACTGATCCTCTCAGACCTGTTGGAGACGACCCAGTCTACAAGAGACTGGAGACTGCTGTTACTAGCCTGTCTGGTCGGGAGAGTGACCAGTTGAGACAGGTGTAACCTGCTGAGTTCAGCAGCATAGAGATTAGAGTTTTTCCCTAGCTAATCCAGGTTGAGGTCCCCCATAACAATGAGCTCTTGTCTACCCTTTAGCGAGGAAAGATGGTCAGTTACCTTATTCAGGCCAGTAAGTCCATTTTTAGGAGGGTTATAGATGCACACTACATTTAGCTTGTTAGTGAGACCTATGGTAATAACTATATGAATAGTTTCACTAGACATGTAGTGTTGACCGGCAGAACCGTAATGTCAAGCTCCTGTCTGGTATAAAACAAAACACCACCACCCTTTTTAGCATTTGGACAATTACATCTGTGAAGTTTATATCCATTGATCCTACATAATGAATCTGCTATGTGGGGTTTTAACCAAGTCTTGGTTAGACCTAAGACATCAGAGGAGTTGTGAGCAATCCAGGCTTCAAGCTATGCAAAATTAGCCGATAGACTTCTAATGTTCATATGTGCAAGCCTAAGCCCCTTTTCTATGAACCAAAAAGATGGGTTCTTGGGAGCGATGCAATCAGGAGGGCCTGAGTTAGGTTCAATATCACCAAAGAGAGAGAAATAACATAGAGGTATCCAAGTCTCAATGACAGTGGTTTGGAGTTTGCCCTCCAGTGGCATATAAAAAGGGGAATGGCTTAGGTAATCAGCTATACTAGCAAATGGGATAAGCTTTAGGAATCAGGTTTCAGGGATAAAGGTATTACCCCTGATAATTAGGCTTGAGAAAAAATAGCACCAGTCCTCGGCTTTATTTGAGTAGCCAGAGTCAGTAGATGGCTGGCAGAGAAGATCTACTGAGAGTTGGAGGGCTAGCAGAAGGGAAAATACTCCTACAAAGCTGCAGTGAAGTGAGATCACCCCCATAATGTACAGTGGTAAAGAAAAGAAGGGACTGTAGAACTAGGGGAAAAAAGAGAGAAAACGACGAATTCAGGACTGGAGACGGGACTGAAGCAAATGTGCAGTTGACTTCAGGACTGAGACAGTAACTAAGTCCAAGGATGAAACTATCCAGCAGGCAGAGATATAGAGCTGCAACTAGAAACCTTATAAAGGCATTTGCTAAGTGTGGAGATATTCACCAGGTTCCTGGGACAATCCAACAATGAAATTCACAAGCTAGCTGCCTTGAGATCCTCACCCCAGAAGAAATGGTCCAATCACTGATGGAAAAAAGAATATCCACCCCCAAGGAACAAGCATTTAATAAGACGTGGGGAGGGGAGGTGGGGAGGGAGAAAATTTGACTTCAGTGTCTCTCACAGAAAAACAGGCTAGGAGCATACAATTAAATCAGAAACAGTGCCATAAACTCCAAGATTGCAGTGCACACAGAAATGCCATAAATACCAGGGAGCTGCAATGCCAGGCACAAATTCAGTTTACTGCTCGGTTGGACAGAGATGCATTTAAGTCAGTCTGTACAGGGGGTTTTGTGGTCTCCTCTAATCTGCAATAGTGCAGAGGTAAGTTGAGGTAGAAATTCAGCCACAGCTTGGAAGGCAGGGAGCCATTTAGAAAAGGTGCCAGAATTCAAAGCTAGGCTGCCTGAGAACTTGAAATGGAACCTGCTGGCTACAGTACCTTTCTGGGTTCGAGGTGGCTGGCGAGGACCAAAGAACCATGCGGGAGCACCGCGGTGACCCCAACAGGGGTGACTAGGAGCCTTGTTGGCTTCAAGGTGGACTGGTGAGGTCCAAAGAGCCATGGGGAGCACTGCAGTGACCCCAGCAGGGGTGACTAGGAGTCTTACTGGCTTCAAGGTGGGCTGGTGAGGTCCAAAGAGCCATGGGGAGCACTGCAGTGACCCCAACAGGGGTGACTAGGAGCCTTGCTGGCTTCGAGGTGGGCTGGTGGGGTCCAAAGAGCCATGGGGAGTGACCCCAACAGAGATGACTAGGAGCCTAGGGAGACCTTGTACTAGTAAAGTTGCCTTGCTTTGAATAGTCAAAGCTGCTGCCTTCTGGACTCAAGGTCCCAGGTCTGATTGTGAGAGTTTAAGGAAGAGAGTGAGATACAACAACCTGAACAAGATAAAGTTCCTTCCCAGTCCCCTGCTGTGAATGTTCTTTGGTGTGCACGCACACACACACACACACACACACACACACACACACATATGCACACACATTAAGCTTCAGGCAGGCCCTCTATGAGGGGAGAGGGGCTGCAGTGATTGGAAGATGGCAGCATGCATTGCTGCTCAGGTAATTGAACGTCTTTCTTTGTGTAGCACAAGCCAAGCTATTATTATCATCTCTTTGAATGTTTGTTTTCATTCGCATGAGCTAATTATTAGGGATTACCAGAGAGAGAATGAAAGAGTAGATCTTCAAACAAGCCTTGATTTAATGGAAGAAAACAAAAGGAGATTAATTAATGCAGCAACAAGGCTTCTGGGACTGGAGAGGAAATTTCCTCCCTGGTATGAAGCAAAAGCTGAGCAGAGTGAAGTCTTCCTTGTCTGTGCTTCAAAAGAATGCAGGTGAATGTTCCTGGACATAGGGATATTTCTATAGGAAGTTGAAGGGAAACTTCACTAGACCATTAATTACAGCTGCAGCAATAGACATGGTCAGATATTTCCTGAACAGCCTATGATGTCGCTAGGGAAATTCTTTGCCAGCCTGCAGTGCCATTGTAAGGCCAACAGAAATAATCTCTTTATAAGTGTCTCAAAATATCTGGAAATACCTGAGCATGGCGATTGCTCCAGCTGTACAGTATGGTTTGTATTAAACTTTTACACCAGTGGGTTGCTTTGGCATTTCACAATTAGTTGCACTAGTGCCACTGGAACCAGCCCAAAACCTTGCAGAAATCACTGCTGTCTAAGAGCTGCAGCTCAGTTTTGCATTGCATTGTAACAGAAGTACAGATGTATTCCAGTATAGTTGCAAAAACATTATAACAAGCATTTGTCAATGCCAAATGTTCACCACTGGTATTGCTATTGTACTGGGTCTTGCTTGTACACATTTTTACTATATATTTGCCCAGGATAGAGCAGATGAGATGCGATATCTCATGTTCAGTGGTGTCCTGCCTTGACACCTTGTTAGATTGTAATTATCCAGGATAGGGCAGCTGAGAGGGAATATTTACTTTTAAGTGGGCTCCCACATTTTGACGCCTAATGTCCAACAGTCTTTTTATGACCTGACATTGTAATCAAGATAGGTGGAATTTTTAAAATCCCATCCAGAAGGTGATTTCAATGTGTGATTGTGGAAACAAGTTTTGGAGAGAATTTGAAAATCAAACCTGCCATGTTCAGGAGGTGGGGTAACACGTGAGATATGTTGAACATTAAGGGCTGAAATCTGCAAAAAATAAAGTTATGAGTAAATGTTGGAACAATTTGTTTACTCATAACTTAGTTGGTGTTTCACATTTTTACCCAAATTTTCAACATAATCTTTTATGACCACTACTTCTGACCATGACAGGTGTCATTTATAAAACAATGTCTGAAACATCATTTTGCACCACAAGTGTTGGAACACATTTTGGGTAGGATTTTAGAAATAACAGCTGTCACATTCATGAGGTGGTGTGAAAAAAAAATGGCTATGTTGAAAAGTTGGGGTCAAAATATTGAAAATTACCACAATTACAAGTGTGCATTGAAAAACTGCAACGTAGACTCATAACTTTGTTTTCTCATATTTTAACCCCACATTTTCAACATAGCCTTCTTATGACACCACATAGCCTTTTTATATGCCCACCTCATGAGTAAGGGTGGAGAACATTTTAAAATCTTGCCCCAAAGGTGATTTCGTACCACAAATGCGAAAATACATTTTGACCAGCATTTGAAAAATGACAGCTGTCACATTCATGAGGTGCTGTGAAGAAATGGTTATGTTAAACCATGTTAAACATTTGGGGTCAAAATGTTGAAAATGACCAACAAGCCTGAGCTTGCAAATTTCAATGTAGGCTCATCATTATTTTTTTTTTATATTTCTGCAGTCCAGACAGGATTAAATCATTGGCCCTCAGTGGGTAAGTAAGGGCTTGGGGGAGTGTGGGGTGTCGGCTGCTGAGTGGGAGGGTCAGGTGGAGGGATGGCAATGGCTGTAACAGACATTGATGGCTGGTTTTCTTTTTTACAGGGTTTATTAAAAAAAATGATGAGGGACAGTTTTCTTTATTTCAGGTCAAGACACTGGGGGATTGGTCACCCCCAGTGTCAGTGCTATATTGTGCAGGGTGTGGGGTAGAAGCCGACATGGGGAGATTGGGAAACCTCATGCTGGAAGAGTCAGGCCCAACACAGGGGGATTGGGCACCCCCAGTGTCAAGTGTTATGTTAGGCAGGGTGGGAGGTAGAAACTGGCACAGGGGATTGGGCACCCCCATGCCAGAATAACAGCTACTGTTATGGAAAATGTCAGGTTCCTAGAAATGGAGGGGGGATAGGATTCAGGAGAGATCAGTTGATACCGGAAATCAATATCCGCATTTTAAACTTTGTCATCTTTGACCATGCTTCCATTTAAAAATGATTTTAATTTCTGTTCATTTAATCACTCTTCATAGTTTCACTGATAAGGAGACAAGCACTCTTCTCCTCATAGTTTAGCTGATAAGGAGATAGGCACACTGCTATATGAAGTCCCCTGGGGGGCAGTTACGTCGGGACAGCAACAGACATCAATGGACAGTTTTCTTTTTTATAGGGTCTATTTAAAAAAATAAACTATGGAACTGTTTTCTTTATGTCAGGTTATGACACTGGGGAATTGGGCACCCCATTTTGGGTGGAGCAATACAGTGGCAACATCATCTCTCTCTCCTCCTGCTGGAGATACCATTCCCTATGCATCCCAGCATCCCACTGACCCTACCTGCTGCTTTGTCACACTGTCACACTGTCTGGCACTTTGAGATCTTCAGATATGATAACTCCAAAGTCCTTTTCTTGCTTAGTGGCTGACATGACCTTCCCCCATCCTATATTCAGCTTCTGGGTTCCTATGCCCTATGTGCATGATTTTGCACTTTTTGTCATTGAAATCCAATTGCCATGTTCTTCTCCACACCTTTAGTTTCCTAGGGTCCCTACAAATTCTCTTCAACACCTTCTAAGTGTCCACCCTATTACAGATTTTGGATATTTTTCAGATAACAATAAGAATAAAAACAATTCAACAAAATCATTTACATTGAGAGTCTTCATTATAAGGCTATTTCAATTTGCTTTTAAAAGAAAAATAAGTTTTCAGTGATTGAAAATAAGTAAGGGATGAATTGCATTCTTTTTAGATTTATATAGATAAGAACTTTGGGCCAGTACAGTCTTTTAGAAAGGGAGTTTGAAATATAGCAAGATAGATGACAGAGTAATGTGATGTGTGCCATCAGTACCAACCATATTTTTAAAATGAAACAGAGCTTTGCCAAAAACACCAAAAAGAAATGAATGGCAAAGGAATACAATGAAATTCAAAAGAAAATCAATAATAAATATGCAGTGATTAAACATGACAGAACAAAAAGGCAAGCATTATGAAAAAGACTCCTAATTCCACTCAAGAAAGTATCTGAAGCTAAGGAGTACACATAAAGCCTGTAATCAATAACAGACAGGATTAGGGACTGAGATGGTATTTTTTTAGAACTAAAAAAAACACAGTCCCTAATCCTGTAAAGCAAATCCAGTTTGACATTAACCGCTTTAACTAACAAGCATTTGTCAATGCCTTATGTTCGCCACTTGCATTGCTGTTATACCTGGTCCTGCTGGTACACATTTTCACTACACATTAACCCAAGTTAGACCAAATGAAATGTAATATATCATTTGTAATGGGGCCCCATTATTTTTCCTATTACGTTCTTTTTTAGCCCCTCTCTGATGAACAGTATGGGTTCAACGCTCAAATCCACCTTGAAATAGTTTTTTGCGGCGTACACTGGCATACTCCACAAACACCCATTTCAGGGTGGGTTTGAATGTTGACACTGATACCACTCATCAGAGTGGGACCTGAAAAAACAGAATATTAAGAAAAAAAACAAAATCGTTATCAACTAAAGAAAAAAAAACACTGAAATGAATGTGAAGTGTGAACTCATTCATTTCAATTTTTTTCTTTGGTTAATAACTTTTTTGTTTTTTAATATTTTACTTACTCTTTTTCTGTCAGGGTCTTCTGTAGTCCCACTCTGACAAACACTATGGATGTCAACATTCAAGTCCACCTGGAAATGAGTGTTTTCGGAGTTCACCTACATACTCTTCAATGTGTTTACGACAAAGTTGTTATCCCAGCTACTTACACTAACCTACCAGCATTTCAGGCCACACCCTTATTACAGTTTTTACTGTTCACTTACTCTTGTAAGTCCCACTTAAGACTTGTATGGCTTCCCTACTGTATAGAACTAGTAGCACTGCTCTTACCCTTGTTGCTATCTTAGCTACGTCCTCACTGTTATACTGCTAACCTTATATATTGCCAATACCATGTCTGTATTCTCTTCTGTGTTATGAATACCTGTTGTTGTATATTATACCTGATGTGGAGCCTTTGGAAATGAGTCCTTGACTCAAAGGTTGTAATCTGATTCTCTCAATAAATAAATAAATTAATTAATAAAATAAACACCCATCTTGCTATTAAAAACAAAGAAGTTATGAACTAAGGAAAAAAAGAACATTGCAATGAATGAGCTCACACATCTCACTCGTTTCAATGTTTCTTTTTCTTTAGTTGATAACTTTTCTTTTCAAATTTTTCACCTACTTTTTTCTGTTGAGGTCTTTTTTAGTCCCACTCTGATGAACACTGTGGATGTCAGCATTCAAATCCACCGAGAAATGGGTGTTTGCTGAGTATGTAAGTGTATTCTGCAAACACCCATTTTGAGGTGGATATGAACATTGACACCTGTACTGTTCCTTAGAGAGGGATGAAAACAAGTCCTTAACAGAAAAAAGTAGGTAAACATTTAAAAAAGTAAAAAAGTTATCAACTAAAGAAAAAACAACATTGAAATGAATGGGCTCACACTTCCCATTCATTTATCTATTTATTAAATTCATTGCAAAAAACTATGGTAATGCAGGCATTAGGGTTGTAAAATGCAAAGCGCACAAAGAAGGAAAATGAAAAAAAAACATTAGGGATTTGGGTCTATGGAGTACTGGTGAATCAGTGGTGGGGTCTTCCTTAGGGTTGTCAACCCTAATGCCCACCCCCACCCCACCAGCCCATAGCCACTTGTTCAAAGTACAAGGTACAGCTCCAAGTTAGGGTGTCATAGCAAAACAGTATGGTCAAAATAATCTCTCATAACTTCCTTCATGCAGGGTCCGCACATCTGAGCTCATCTGATAAGGGGAGGGGGTTGAGCATTAGGGTTGACAACTCCAAGGAAGACTACACCACTGATTTGCCAATACTCCATCGATCCAAATCCCTAATTGTTTTTAATTTCCCTTCTTTGCGCGCTTTGTGTTCTACAACCCTAATGTCTGCATTAATGTTTTTTTGCAAAGAATTTCCCTTCTTTTTCTAATAGTGGTCAGTGGAATGAGATAAATACAATATTGGAGACAGTTCTAGCCCAGTGCATGAGCCCAGCAGGCCCTGACACACATGTCAATACCCTATGGGTGAGATTCCCTAACCCACCACAGGGTACGGTGTCTGTGCCGAAACACTTCTCTGACCCTACCCAGGCTGGGGCTGGTGCTGCACACTGCAGCATCTTCCACATCAGCCTTGTCCCAGTAAACTAGTTCACTGATTTCACACCTGAACTCAGCTCACTGGCATGGTAAGGCAGTGTGTTCCCCAGTGATGCAATGGACATCCCTGCAAACAACTTTACTTGATAAATTCTTTGTTTTTTAATATTTGGACCCCATACTTTCAACATAGACCTCTTATGACCCCACCTCATAAACCCTGAAGGTGAAAATTTTAAAATCCATGCCGAAACACCATTCCATGCCACAGGTATGAAAACATGTTTCAGACAGGATGTGAAAAATGACAGCTGTTTTTTTCATAAAGTGGTGTGAAAATATGGCTATGTTGAAAATTTGTTGTCAAAATATTGAAAATTATCAGTTATGTGAGTGCGTAGAAAGATTTCAACAGACGCACATAACTCAGCCATTTTTAAGAATTTGCTCACCAAATTTTCAAAATGGCCTGTTTGGGACCCCATCTCATGAACATTGGTGGTGAAATTTCATTATTCAGTCCCAAAAGGTGATTTTGCATAGCAACCACAAAATCACCTTCTGGGCTTGAGTACCAAAATAACAGTTGCAGTGTTCATGAGGTGGGGTCCCAAAAAGGCCATGTTGAAAATCTGGTGAAATAAAAACTTTTTAAAAAATGACAAAGTTATAAACATAAGTTCAAAACACCATTGAAATACATTATACAGCACTTACCTTTATTCCTCAGTTCATGGTTCGGGTTTGAAGAGTGCAGCCATGTCTCAGTCCACAGAAGATCCCAGCATACAACCTCTGGAAGTAAGTATGGGGTAAGGTGGGGTGTGGGGTGGTGGTTGCTCAGTGTAAGGCTCAGTTTGGGGGAAGGGAGACTGCAGCGAAGATGAGGGACTGTTATTTTTTTATTTCAGGTTGAAAAACAAACAAAAGGACATCAGGGACAGTTTTCTGCTTTGCAGGTAAATAAATAAATGTGTTTTGAGACACTTGGGGTGGGCTCCCCAGTGACCCACACTGCTGGGAGGAAGATATAGTAATACGGGGATTGGGAGCCGCAGTGTTTACAAACCATTCTTGAAACAACAGGCTGCTGGGGGGGGGGATCTGACACTGGGGTTAGACATCCCGGTGTCAGATTATACTAAATTATTAATAAATTATTTTGGGACACTGGGACTGGGCTACCCTATGTCCCACGCTGCTGGTGGGGATCTAGTAAATGCTGACACTGGGATTGGGGCCCCTGATGTCGGCAATCTTTTATGAAACAATGGGCATGGGGGAATCTGACACCAGAGGTGGGCATCCCAGAGTCAGATTATAGAAAAAAATAAATAAATACACAGACTGCCACCGGGGATTGGGACCTCGATGAGCAGATAACACTGTAAGGTACAGCACAGTCAGGACTGCGGGGCTATAATGACAGTAGCCTCATCCCTGACATACGAGCCAAAGCAACAGCCAGCTGCACTATACAACACAGCTGTCATTTAATAAATGACAGCTGTGTCATATCGTGCAAATGGCTGTTGTCACAAAAAAAAATAGCTTTCCATAGAACATTGATTCTTTCAACTGTGCATGCTAACAAATTAAGCTTTTTACTTAAATAATTTACAAAGTACTGAAGTGTGAGACCTGCAAACCACAAAAGCACATACCTTGGGACAAACTGTATCAAACCTGAAAGTTTCAGGTTTAAAATATTCATAGTTTTTCAGTTATTAGAATCCAAAAAAATTCTTAAAAATTGAGACTTTTAGGTTTTTTGCACCTCTGTATCTTTGCCCCCACTGAGCCAATCTATATGAAATTTGCAGGATCACGAGCTCCTGGCACAAATGCTGTGCTTTCCAAATTTCATGTAAATCAGTTGAATTTGGGAAAAGTTTATTAAGGTTCAAAAATTGGGGTTAATATTAAAGTGCCTCCTCAACCCTAATGTACAGGAGTGTCCACGACTGTGTAATAATTAGTTTTTGTTAACTGGGTAGGTGCACTTGATAATGAATTGCCTATTTTCAGGCATGACCCGGGAGGTTACAAGACAGCAAATAACCAGGCACCAGAATAAAAATGCAGTATACAGGAAGGATTGAGTCAAAACATAATAATACTGAACACAGTTTGACCCTATAAATTCAAATAACATTGGTGAATAATCAGGAGAAAACCTTGCAACGTACATTTTACAGCAGGGCGAGGAAGAGGTATGGGGAAATAGTTACAATAAAAAATGTCAAGAGAAAATCAAAGCAGATACAGTCAGTAAAACAAAAGTGTGCAAATTAAGCAAAGATTGTTGGAAGTCAGGTGCAAGAACAAATATCTGTGTCCTATAAAAATTTGTAGAGTGCTTTCTTGAAACTGTAGTGGGACAGGGAGACTATTAGGTGAGGTGGTAGGGCATTCCAAGTTCTACAGGCAAAAATGTTGAACACCTGCTTACCCATTTTGGAGGAGAATCTGGGTACAGCCAGAAGGGATTGGTTGCAGGATTACAAGGGGTAGGACTAGTCTTGGGAAGTCTACATGGCTGCAAGAGCAGCAGGTTAAGAAGATCTGATAATGTTGACAATCATGCAACTGATTGCAAATAGGCGATGTGAGGAAAGGGATAACCAGTCTAGTTTAGAGCATAGTGTACAGTGGTGTGTTGACCTAGAAGTGGATAAGGTGAACTGGCAGATGTCAGTGTAAAACTAGAAATTTTCACTGTCAAATAATTTTCACTATTTTTGCTGAAGCAGTAATTTGCTCGAAAACAAATTTGCACTGATTAGCTATAGCATTTTTTTCCATTATAGCGAATGTGGCACTAATGCCTTAGCACTAAATTAAATTTATGCAATTATAGTTGCATTTGGGTTCGCACTAAAAGTACTTTTGCATAAAAGAAATAGTTTTACAGTATTATAGGAGACGTTCCATTTGTCTAGACTGGAAGCACTGGTTAGACAGAAGGAGGTGAGACTATATGTAAGGCTGGGTAGCAGGATTCCTTGGGCAATTGCAAGCCTAGCAGTGGGAGACAGATTGTATTTTATTCTATAGGCCAGCCTAAGATTAGTATTCACAGACTTACAGGTGCTCGAGATGTGCAGTGTAAAACCAAGGGCAGGATCCAGGGTAAGACCTAGATATCGGAAAGAGTTAGCAGCAGAGAGGAGCGAGCTATCTGACTAACAAATGGCTAAGCCATTGGGACAAGTCCTTAGTTTAGGTGGGAACCCAAAGATCATGGTTTGGGTCTTACTAGAGTTTACAAGCCAATTTTGTGTAAGCCTGGCCTGCAATCTACCAAAACCTCAGTGTTTTTTTTTCTTCAGCTGATACATTTTTAGTTTTTCAATATTTTACCTCCTTTTTTCTAAAGTCAGAACTCCTTTGCAAAAGACATATTACATCTCTCCTGGGCTACCTTGGGTAAACAGACAGTAAAAATATGTACAAGCAGGACCAACTACAACAGCAATGCAAGCGGCGAACATTCGGCATTGACAAAGGCCTGTTATCAGGAGGGGTGCTTTCACTTCCCCAAAACCATTTATACTGGCAGTTTATTATGGCAAAGTTTTGACTCTTGCACTTTGTATTACTACTTCTTGACCCCCCAGCCACCAACATCTATCCAGCAGGCTTCCATAATTTGTGATGACTGAAAGATTCAATTTTGTATTCATTTACACATTTTGTGCTTATTTACAGTACATTTTCACTTTGTACAGGAGTATATTCAACCACATTAATGTAAGATATTTTCTTTCACTGGACAGACACTGTTATGCACTGACCCCCACCCCACCTACACTATAATCAGCAACATGCAGTCAAGCTCATTTGTGGAAAGGAGAACATTCGATTTTTTGTTCACTTCGTCTGTTCTAATGATGGATTAATTAAACTCCGCCAGATCACTGGGCTGTAGTTGGCATAACACGTTCATTTTTACAGCTGCATAGTGAGAGCTATGCTGATGCAGTGCAGTTACATTGAGAAAGTGGCTTAGGTAGCACATGACTGTGCATGGGGGGGGTCTTTGTTAGCACGTCATTGCGAATACAGCACAGCTATGTTCTTCCACCACAGTGGACTTGAAGCATATCTCTCCACATCCTCTCCATTCAGTACATATTTTGCAGTTGCTTCCTCCCCCCCGCCACACTATTTTCCTGCTCCTGACCCTGTTGCCTGCTTTGATCTAATATCTCTGTAAATGGGAAAGCCCAGCTGAGCGTGGAATGGAGCTTTCCCGTTAGCAAGCCCAAGTCAGTTAACTCTATATTCTGCATTCCAGAATATTGTTTTGGATGGGGGGGGGGTGTTCTGTCTACAATTGCATAGTAAAGCAAGCTGTCAGCAAACAGTCAATAAGAACTTCTCATATCTGACATTTGAGACTCACAGTCATCGACTCTTCAAGGTCAAAGGCAGGTTTGATTTGATAGCGGATGTAAGTTGCAAGCCTGAAAACATGACTCAGCTTCTTAAGTCAGGCCAGTCAGACCAATCCTGTCCCTCTCCTCCCAGATCAGTCTAACCCTGTCCCTGTACCTCTGGGCACTTTCTCTGTGTTTTCCTTTTATTTCTTTATATTGGGCAAATGAGCTGCTGTATGACATTTGAGCTCCCCACTTTATCAGCCACCAATCTCTCTTCCTTGGTCTTTGATCTCTGTCTCTCCCCCTCCCCCCCCCCTCCGGCCTGAATGCTGGCATTGCCAATTCTTAGACTATGGCCTATCCCGATCTCTCTCATTCCCCTCTCCTCCCCCCTTCAGAACACTGGCATTGGTACTGCATGTCCTTGTTAGCCTCAAAGGGTTAACTTTGTTTTCAATCCCTTGCTTGTCCTTTCTTGCCCTTTGCAACTTCATTTAAACCCACCCTGTCCCAGTGCAGGAATCTCTCCCCAAAGCAGAGCTAACACAGACCCAGGAATATGTTGCAGTGGGTCTCTTTCAAGTCCTGAAGCTTTAACTTGTTTTGTGTTTTTTTTTTCTGTTCATTTCTGTTTGAATGGGTCAAGAGCTGCTGCCATTTATTTAATTGCATTTCCTCTCACATCAGTCTGACCCTATCTCTGTAACTTCAGGCCCTTTTCCTGCGTTTTCCTTTTATTTCTTACATTAAGCAAATAAGCCTTTGTGTGGAATTTGAACTCTACACCCTATCAGTCACCAATCCCTCTTCCTTGAGCATTGATATATCTCTCCTGGCCCCCAATCTCTCTCTCTCTCTCTCTGTCTCTCACTCTCTCTACCCCTAGCCTGAACACTGGCATTGCTGGTTCTTAGACTATGCCCTACACCTGATCTCTCACATTTCCTTTCCCTCTCCTTCTTCCTCCAGAACACTGGCATTGGTATTGCATGTCATCTTTAGCCTCAAAGGGTTAACTTTGTTTTCAAACCCCTACCTGTCCTCTCTTGCCCTTTGCAACTTTGTTTAACTCTCCCCCAGCACTAGAATCTCTCCCCAAATCGGAGCTAACACAGACCCAGGAATATGTTGTACTGGGTCTCTCTCAAGTCCTGAAGCTCTAACTTGTTTTATTTTTTTTGTTTGTTTGTTTCTGTTTGAATAGGTCAAGAGGTGCTATCTTTTATTTTACTGCATAAACTAGAGTCTCGCCCTTATGTAGTTTCTCCCTTTTGTTGTTCCTCTTTATCTGGGGCCTGTCCCTATTCCATCTGCATTTGTCTGTCATTGTACCTGACTCAAGTGAAGTTACCGAGTACCGTTCCTATTCTCAGTATTTGTCGGAGAGGTATGTATCCGTGTGTGGTACTCCTGTGATCGGTCCATTTAATAACATTAGAAATGCTACAAAATATCATGATAATCACTCTATTGAGTTTTTGTTTTACACAGTGTTATTTTTCAGTTGTGGATTAAAACTGTTACATGGTTTAATTTTAACCAATCTTTTCTGCTCCCTTGTGGACAATCAGGTTCACTGTTTTAATAGTTGTCCAATGCTGCTTTTAAGAAGATGGGCTTGGTTAAACAGTATGACCATTTTATGTTTTCATTCATACTTTTCATGCCCAGTGGGTCAATGTCCCACATAGTTAACTCTGAAATGAACACTGCACAAATATAATGCTACTTAAAGCAGCAGTGTTTGCTAATTGGCAAATAAATTCATCTTATAGTTTTTTTTAGAAAAAAATTATTTCTGACATCCTTAGATTTATCCTTTTTCTCATATATTTTTAAAACAGCTTTTATAATTGCCTTTGTAAATAACTCATATCATTAAAGATGGTTGCCACTGTCAATTTCTAAACATCTCTTCTGGTGAGGTTACCTGCGGAATGTACTGTATAGCCTACGAGGACAGACTATTTGAGCTGAATATGTACACCCTGGAAGAGAGGAGGGATGGGGGGGATATGACTGAATCATTCAAGTATTTGAAGAGAATAAACAAAGCCGGTGCTGATGGTTTGTTCAAGCTGATGAAAGGTAGAGACACAAGGGGGCATGGGCTAAGATTAGAGGGTGGAAGATTTAGGAGAGAGATGAGGAGACATTACTTCACAGAGAGGGTGGTGTTGAAGTGGAACACCCTACCAGAGGGGGTGATATCATGTAAGATGGTGGGAAGCTTTAAAAGGGCATGGGACAGGAAACGAGGAATGGTCTGGGTAAATAGTGCTGAGAACATCCTGAAGATGGGGGAGGGGGTTGGGGCAGCTGCAATCTAAGGATGCTAGCTGTGCACTAGAGCAGACTTTGATAGACCATGAGGTCTGTTTCTACTGGCAGTTTCACATGTTCATATGTATATACTTGATTCATAATATGGATGTATTAGGATGGTGCTGCCATAGGTTTCTAATGGTAAACAGCACAACACTGTGCCAAGATATTTAATTTTTTCATGGCAGGCATGTCATGGGTATGGGACACATTTAGAAACTTTAATATGCTATATTTTGGTCCTGGAGTGTAAGAAAACAAAAAGGAAAAAGGGTATATCGATATTTTTGCTAGAAAAATATTGTTGCTGATAAAACCTGTACAGTGACTAACAGATATTGCTGCTTTGAAATGTACAATTGTAACATCCCTAATGGGGGGGGGGTAGTTGGTAACTGTACGGATTTGGAGGGAGGAATCCACAACCCATAGTCCACATAGTTAGCATGATTAAGGACCAAGAGAGGCCATAACCCACAGTCCACATTGTTGAATTACCACAATGAGGGAGATTTGTGTGGGGGGGGGGCCGGGGAACTGAGGCCTTGACTTATAATGGGAATCCTATTCATATTAACAGATCCCACCATGGAGCAAAAGAGGGATATTGACCGAAAGTAACATAAACTTCCTTCCAATGAAGGAAACTTTATTTGTAGGTCTGCGTTCCATGGTAAAATAGAAGGTCATTCTGCTGCTGCACTTCAACCTTTCATCATCGAAATGTGGGACACTGTCCCTACAAATGGATGGAAGGTGACCTTAGTGCAAAAGACAGGATCAAATCAGACAGCAAGAAGCTCAGAGCACTTGATTGTAGAATTGAACGTTATGGATCAATATAATTCTCTGCTTCAAAAGTAACCTAGTAATTAATTTATGAGCAGCTGATATCATTGGGGATAGTTAGGAAAATCTGTTTTCAATATATTGGAGGATATACTTGATATATTTTCAATGTTTACTTTCCCGTTTTCATGACTGCTTAGCAAGAGCTATGCAATGTATTGTTAAGAAGATGAGAGGAAGCAAGGCAAAGGAAGTATGCAACAGAAACTGACACATGTTGCCTTCTACTTCCACAGTGGAATCTTATGATCTCATTGGTATGGATGAGATCCCTGCTCCTCTGTTTCTGTCTGTGCCCCATCCCCTCCCTTTCCTCCTACCAGATCTACTTTATTAGCAGATTTCTGGTTAGATGTCTGCTGGATATGGTCAAAGTCTAAAAAGGTGAGCTTTAATGTTTTATCCTCATGAGGGAAAAAGTCAACAAGATGCTGACCACCTCATAGATGTACTGCAATGCTATAGATTACATAGAACTCTATGCCATTGTATGCTATCTGCTTGCCCCCCCCACACCACTTCAAGTAGTTCCCAGAGGGTAGCTAAGCCATTCCCCATACACTATCACAATATTACAAGTAATTGCTACTAAGCCCTGCGTTATTCCATATCCCTTATCAGGCTGATGCATATGCAGCTGTACTGACTCTGACCAGAAGTTGTTTTATATTTACAGTTCCTCATTTGGTTGCAGGGATACAAGCAGAATTATGGGTAGGACCAATGCTGGTGAGTTCGTTGATGTGTTTTTTGTGACAGTAAATTATTTTTCTGCAGGGTAACACATTTTCTGTGGTGGGGGATCCTTGCTGATATTCAAATGAAAGACGTGTCCATGTAAAACAGCACTAACAGCATTTCAAATGTGGAAGAAATTTTGTCTTTTTGTTTTAGTAATGGAATGTGGAATGTGAACCTGCAATACTAGAAACTTGACAGACATGATTTATAAAGTTGTAACAATGCCTGAATGCTGAGTCTCTCCCGTGATCTATAAAAATACCATGCAGCTGGTTGATGGGTGGCATCATGCAGATGAAGGAAGGCAGCCATTGTCTGATAGGCATGGCTACTTCTTTTCAACTACAGGAAGTTTCCACCCATCAACTGGCAAAGCAACATCATGATCAGCCTCGCTGCTCATTGGACTGTCAAAGTTGAACCTACTGCAGCTTGATCTGCATTGGACCCAACAGATACATACCTCTGACATCCAATATCACAGTTACATGTTCACTCTTGTTATCACAGCAACATGTTCACTCTTGTGCAAAAGCAAGGGCAAACATGAAAAGTCAATATGAATATTAAATAATAAAAATGTATCCAAATAAAATCCCGAATACTTAAAATAATCCAATATTTCAATTGCATCACAAGTTAAATGCAATTCCCCTTTGAGGGAGAGACAGAAGAAGTGCAAGATGGGAGCACCATCAAGTGCTAATAATCCCATGGGGCCAGTAGGTCTGTAGAGAAATGGAGATTACAAGACACCACACTACATATGTTGTTGAAAGTTATTTAATTCTGCAGGCTGATTTATGAGGACCACAGGGTCTAACCCCTCCACAATAAAATTACCATTGAAACCAGCAACAGAAGCTGCACAAATGCTGTAAATAAGGTACATTTTCAGAAAAATTCCCTACTTTAACAGGCTGTAGTCCTCCTGCTAACCTCTGAAAGTGTTCCAAATGACCTGTTTAACACTTCATCAAGAGCTGCAAATACCTAGCACTGCAAAATGGGACCCCACAAAAGACTCAGTGTAAGTCATTAACCCCTCATTGTTAGGGCTTTCAGCTAGGCTTCCTACAGAGATCAGGGCATGGGGTGCTGTAAGTCTCTCGGTCAACACTGATGGAAGTAGCAGCCTACATAAATATTAGATGCCCTCAGGATGCTCAGGACACAGATCAGTGTGTTGCAATGGTGGGGGGGGGGCATCATCGTGACATAATTCTTCTGATGAGGAAAAAACAGAGAAGCTGCCAACATGCAGTAATAAGATGGATATCATCTGCAACTCTTAAGTAAAAGGTGATGGTTTAAACCATAAGGGAACATCAGAACTCATAGATCCACAGAGATTCCTGTATTTTACAGGGAAATGGAGTCATCTACTAGAGGCATGTGAATACCTTATCCTGAATATTCAAGCTGAATATTCTATTCAGTGCCATAACTATGTGGGTATTCAGCATCCATGTTTGTTATTTGGGTACAAATTTAAAGGAAACAAAACAGCCTCTGTATGATATACAACCCCCTCACTTGACCCCCACTCTCTGTAAGAATCCATTCCACCCTCTTCCCCCAACAGCACCCACAATTTAAAAAAAAAAATCCCATGATGGGAGGCGGGCACAATCCATTCTGTTCCAGGGCTGAGCATCGTCTTTGAGTACTTATATACACTAGGTCTATCAATTTAATATGCACCCCGCCACCCAGTGGCAGCACCTCCTCCTCCTTCTCCGAGCACTCAAAATCTGGTGACTCCCATCCCAAGTGGTGAGTTGATGATTTGTCAAAGGAATAAGAAGGTGACCTGTCATGCAACTCACCCCCCTTCTTCTTGGTTGGCTACCTTCTTCTGAAAGTGCTTGCATGCTTGTTCATAGTAAAATCAGCTACAAAAATAGGTATAAACAGGATCCCACTAGAAATATGTTGCATCTCAGTACCACCTTTGTATTGTTTTTCTGGACCAGCGGGTAACTATGTATGGAGTCAGTAGTGGAGTTGGTTCTACCCCTAAAGCTGCCGCAGGACACAGTCCTTTGGCTAATGGTACCTTAGGGGAGGAGCCCAGAAGGAGAGAGAAGAGCCAGCAGAGGGGGGGGAGGATGGTGGAAGCAATCAAATGGGCATCTGGCATTGGGGGCATGGTGTGTGTCATCCACTGCTGCACCAGACTGAGGCATTGCCTCCCAATTCACTGGTCCAGTGGGCAACTATGCATGAAGTTGGTAGTAGAGTTGGTTGCTAGAGTGTTGTGCTTTTACAACATATGGATTGAAAACTTGAGTAGCTTGTGGTACACATGGCCTTTTCACTCTCTGTGTTCCTGGTGAGCTACCACCCTTTCGAGGTACTGGAAGCAGAAGAATCTTCTGAAAGTGGTGTGTACCCCTAGAGGTGCTGCAGGATGCAGCCGTTTGGCTAAATGTACCTTAGGGAGGGTGCCAAAAAATTTGAGATGAAGGTGTGTGGTAGGGCTGTCAGACCATTGTCTTCCACTAAGGAAAGAGTGATGGCTAAGTTACCAGTGAAGAAGCAGAGCCACCATTCAAGTCCCAACCCAACCAGTGGAAGAAACCTAACAAACCCTAGGAATGTAACTACTTTTATGACCATCAGCATGAAGGAGAGGAAATAAACTCTGTGAAAGAAACCTCTGGGGATCCAAGATGTCAGGTTGCTATACCTCCAGGCACTGAACTAACTATTAATGTCCCAATCATCAGTTGGGCCTGCAGAACCATTGCATACTAGAAGATGTGAATTTCTCTTTCCAACAGAAGGTCATCCATCATAGCGGAGATGAAGGCTTGCCATCTGGAGGCATGGCTGCAGCCATGCCAAGGAACATTGGGGTATGAACACCCCATGGAAAAGGAGAAGATTGGCACCAGCTGTGTCAGTTCTGGCATCTGAAAACCATTCTTAGTGGAGCTCATTGATATAGGAAGCCAATCCCTGGAGGGGGTCAGGTGGTGCAGCATGAAGCCAGTGAGGCGAAAGCACACTAATCATTGCAGCACAAAGCCATAGAGCATGAAGGCCTACTAAATGTTGCAGTACAAAGCCAGAGAGCTTGAGTGACTGAGAGTGGGCATGTGCCCACTTGAAGGAGGGCATGTGCCCATTGATTGTTGGTGAGGAATTTGCCAGAAATCAGGCAGTGCAGTAGGAATGGTAGATGGTATGGGTAAGGTGAGCCATGAGGAAAGGACAGAACAGCTGTCTGGCAAACTGGCATAGGTACAGAGCAGTGAAGTGAAGGCTTGAGAAATGTTTGGAGTGAAGTGGGCCACCAGCAGTGTATTGAGCCCATAAGGGGCACGGCACGGTGACAACTTGAGCTGAAGGGCACCAAGAAGCCCTAAACAAAACAAGGAAGTGAAGCACAGCTACAGCCAAGACCTGAGAAACCACAGGCAGCAGGAAAGAAAGTCCAAGACACAGGCATTGGGGAGCCAGCAAGCACTCCACCCTGACAGAAAGAGAAGAGACAACCCCAGCCAGCACCCCGGACCAGGAAGGTGGGGAGGGAGCAAGGCTGAGAAGCAGAAGCAGCAGGTGAGGAATGCAGTAAGGCAGCAGCAGAGCAGGACAATGCCAGAATTCCTCACTGATGGCAGACAGAAATCATCTAGCTTGAGTGGAAGTGCCAAGGCAGTAGTGAGCCCAAGCAGAAGCACCAACTGCCATAGCAACAATGGCATAAACCAGAAGATGATGTGCTATGCAGAAGGGCAAAGAGCCAGATAGTGGCCACTTGGCATTTGGATGGATCACTGAAGCAACAGCAACAGAGGCGTGGCAGGTAGCAGGCCCGAACAAAGACAGGATGTCCCAGACAGCATCCACACAGCAAAGCAAGGAGAATGGGGAGGGTGAACGGGAGATCACCAGCTTTTCAGCTGCTGCAATCAAACTGGGATCCAGCAGATGCTTGGGGCACGTGAGCTTAATAAGCACTTGATGGTAGCATGGCATGTGTCACCAGCTGTCCCACCAAAACACGAGGCACAGCCTCCAGAAAATAAGTTAGCACACATCATTGGCATTGATTAATGCTTGTTAAGTCTGGAGTTGGATTACCACATAACAGGAGAGAAAAATGCATATCATTCTATTTTGACTTTACCTTGTTCTCATACTCAAGATGATATATACCTATGACTGCCCCACCCTTATCAGTCAGCTTAATTACATTCCTATCATTGTTCATTAATTAATCAATTGACAAGTTTCCACTTATACTTTAATTTTGCTTCTTTTAAGGCCATTTTTATTTTTAAGAGTGTGCTCTCAAGATACCATTTAAAATGAGCTTTTGCTCAATAGTTGTATCATCTTTCTTTTTGATAATAATGATCATAATAATAATATCCTGAATAATTCATGTATAGAAGTGAATAATGAGAATTTTATATACCCCTGAGGTCTGTGTTGCTTTATAACCCAAAGAGTGAAATTTGAGGGGTTTATTATAGCATCGCACACCAAAAGTGTGTATAAAATTCACTTTTTTACACCCCTACCTATGTGTTGCTTTATATAATTGCTGGGTAGTATCTTCTCACCTAATTTAAAAGTGCTAGTTCAAAAGCACAAGTCAGACTGAAGTGCTGTTTATAGTAACAAACTATACTTTAAACTTTTCTTTTTTCACTCAGTCACAAACTGAGAGAAAGCATTATGGCCATGAACTGCATCCTGCAAATTTTAAAATGGTTTGCAGGTAAAATATTGCATTATAATTAAAAGCTTGAGAAAGAAGATTCGGAAGGATGTAGTGTGTGAATGAGGAAAGCAGTGTGTGCATTCATGCAATGAGGGAAACCTGGAGCATAAATGCCATGATAAGCAGCTGGTTACAATAGAAAATTATAACTAGATTTCTCTATACAAGAAATGCTACCCAGTTATAATAATAATAATAATAATTTATAACACTCTTGATATAGATTGTTCAGATCTATGTCAACTTAATTTTGAAAAATGTTTAATACTGGACTAATAGATTGGCTGGGGGTAAAGGTAGATTTAGCCCAGGTCTCATCTCTCATATTGTAACTTTTTGCAATATACTAAAATGACTGAGAATTAGGGGTACTTGGCATTGGTCAATTCTGATCTGATTGACTGTTTTTGAAGTTAGGAATTCTGAATTCGATTCCTGTTCGATTCTGAAAAAGACCTCAAAATCAGACAGAATCAGATTAAGAATTTAAATTCTTAATCCTAAATTCCCATGTTAAAACATGTGTTGGCCTTAAATTTAGGAATTATGGTCCAGGTTTTCAAAGGTCAGCCGCAAGCTGCAACAATGGCAGCTTGCGCCGACAACCCCCGTGTCAAGGACCCTCCCTGCACCTGATTCAGTGTCAGACAGGGTCCCATTGCCTGCGTCCTGTGGCTTGCAGAATCAGTGGCAGTGCACCAGACAGACAGCGCATCCACCACGTATTCCGCAAGCTGCTGGGTGGTTGGGCGCCAGCTGCACCCTTGGTAGGGAGCATTGCAATGGTCCGAGCCCCCAAGCCCCGATCCACCTACTAGTGGAAATATGAGCCACAATACAATCCATAATGATCTAGTGGCTTCCTCCCAGCTCTGACATGCCTGTTATGTAAAGACTGTCATCAAAATAAAGCAAAGAATAGTTTGCAAGGATCCTCACCCCCAGCCCGATATGCCCGAATATGCCAACATTGCTAGGGTCCTTATCCCCACCCCGGCAGGTAGTGCCCACCAACCCGCTCCCGCTCCCCCAACCCCAAACCCCAATCCAATTGCTGGCACAGACTTCTTCACACCTGCATGGCCAGCAGCCAAATGAACTGTTAGAATGCATACTGCATACAGTACTGCATACAGTACTGTATACAGTACGTGCTTTGGGCTGGTCTAATGGTATTTAGACCATTGTCCTCTGGGAGGGTTCTCTGAATACCAGTTAAGGTGATATGGCAGCTTGCATCTGCTGCAAGCCCCCTAGCACCATGCTGCAGCCCTCTTTGTGGTGCAAGGCTGGAGCAACCCCCCTTTGCCACAAGTAGTCTGCGTTTGATGCAGGCTGCTTTACTGAATAGCTCCCAGCCACATCCTTTGATGCAAGGTTCCAGTTGTGTCAGAATTGCTTGATGCAGGCACCTTGCATC
The DNA here is from genome assembly GCA_016271365.2 of Neoceratodus forsteri. Classification (NCBI taxonomy): domain Eukaryota; kingdom Metazoa; phylum Chordata; order Ceratodontiformes; family Ceratodontidae; genus Neoceratodus; species Neoceratodus forsteri. Next base: position 744,844,568 of record CM028137.1, read on the forward strand.
TGTTTTAGGGCTTATAAAATCCCCACTAAGGTTTTTTAGACTATAATCCTAATTCCAAAAATTGGATCAGAATCCTATAATTCTGAGTCTGTGACTTGGAATATGAACAACCCTATGCATTACTATTGTTATTATAAAACCATTTCAATGCTAGTTGTCTGGTTAGTTTAAGCAGCCCAACTTCTGAACTCCAAAGGGTTTTGCTTGAAATTATCACTTCATTTAACTTTGGTTTCTCATCTGTGATTTAAGTTGCTGTTTCCCTGTGGATGACATTCTGCTTTGACCTGTGTTATCTGTTCTACATCTGTTTTCTCTGTTTTCACCTGGAGTTCCTGCACCTCCCTTTCTTCTCTGGTCTCTGAATCTATTCACATGTTCAAATCCTGCTTCCACTAGCATCCTAGAAAAATGGAAAACTGGAAAACTGTTGTTATCACTGGTATGAGATAAAACAAATCATACAAATCTCTTTTAAAAATGTTATTTTAAATAAGTTTTCAATGATATGCTTCACCTTCTGTGTAATCTCATAGATGTCTTTTAAATTATTTTGATTTAAATTAGTGAATTTCTATCAGTAGTGGCCTATTAAGAGGGCAAATGGTGCACAGAGGAGCCCTTCCCTTGTTTCCCATCACAGTGCATTGAGTATTGAGTAACTCTATGCATTGGTGCCAGAACAGGGTAGGGGGTGGGGGGACTGTGGCCATGGCCTTATTAGTTTTTCAAACATATTAATTTATTACTAGGGAGAACTGTGACTTTAAAATGCAGCATATGCAGTAAGCAGTGTCACTTTGTGATCATTCCAATTGTGACTTGCAGGGTGTTAGCAGAATGTTGAAAAGTGAAGGCCTGAGTACTGTTGATGGAGGTGAGCTGGGCTCGCGGACTGCTGAGTTAAGGCACAGTGGTCAATCTTTAAACATGAAGAGGAAGTGCCATGCCTTCAGGTGGGCATCAAGGAACTAGGCACTGTAGCTGTTGTCAGTCACTGTGGGGGTGGGGAGTTACTTCACAGATTACAAATTTGGGAGAGAAAAAACTGAAGCTGTGGTGAACCCTCTTGGGGTGGGGGGACCCTCTCTCCTCCTCTCCTGCAAATGCCCGCCCCTCTATTAATTAGTCTACACCATCAGTCTGATTCTGTACCCCCAAAACACTGTCATCTTCTTCATCAGGCACTGAGCACTTTATTTTAGTACTCACACTCTTGTCCACAAATCATTGCTATAATCCATGTTGTTGTTTACCTGCTTGATCATCAGTTTACCTTGCACCAGTAAGTTGTCTATGTAACTGTACTCTGATGTTTCTTGCATTTTTTTTTTTCTCTACTTACTTTCCCCTCTCCCCGGGTCACACGTGGAAATAAGCCTGGTCTCAGTGTGCCTTTCCTGGTTACCAGTGTTAAATAGATACATAAAGGAATACATACATACATACATAAATACATACATACATTCATACAGAAATACATACATAAATACAAACATACATACATAAATCAGTCAATCAATCAACCTATCATTCAGTAAATAAATAAAAATCCCAGGATGTGGTAGAAGAGACCTTGTTAGATGTTAGCTAAAAGATCTGTTTCTCTCCCTGAATTGGATGTGGGATGTGCCAGTGAATCCCATTTGACTGAGGAATGAACCTTTCTAGGAGAGATCCAAATGCTTAGTCCCAGCAGACACTGAGGATGGCAGTGCACCTACAAGAACTGATGTCTGCTGTAATCCTCAAGGAGTCCTGAAGCCCTTGAGCATTGCCCATCATTGTGGCCTGAAGAAAAATGAAAGCATCTGCATGTACACTGACTACTGAACTCTAAAGCAACTGAAAAGCATAGCAAATCAGTGCACATTGCCCTGAGTGGAGGATGTATGGGAATGCCTCATCAGAAGCCAGGGTTATTTGTCTTGGATTTGTGCAGTGTGTACTACTAGATTGCCATGGCCAAGGAAAACAAGAAAAAAAAAAAAACAGCATTCGTTTGACCTCTGGGGTTTTATCAGTTTGAGCACATGTCCCAAGGAATCTCCAGTGCCCCAGCTATATTCCAGCACCTGATGCAGAAGGTGACAGGGGACATGAATCTCTTGGAATTCATTGTGTACTTGGATAACTTCATGTGCTTTGACAGAGACTGGAACAGCATGAGGCATGTCTCATGAAAGTGTCGGATCACTCGGTGGAGTATGGCCTGAAGCTGTCCATGGACAAGTGCCATTTCTGCCAGATGTCAGTTAGCATGTGGGTCACACTGCATCTAAGAATGGCGGCTGGATGGACATGTGTGAAGTGGCCTTCAAAGAAATCATGTAGTGCCTAAAGGAGCACCTGTACTGTTCTTTGCCAACCCCCACCCAAAAAAAAAATACATTCTTAACTCATATGCCAGCCTGAAAGGCTGGGAAGCTGTACTATACCAATAGCATGAGACTGGCATGAGACCTATCACTTTTGCTAGCTGAAGTCTTCATCAAGCTGAGCAAAACTATCTAGACTACAACATGGAATGCCTCGCACTAAAGAGGGCAGTGATGGACCATTTATACAATTACTTCTGTAGAGCTTGATTCCCGGTAATTGCTGACAACAAACAGATCACATATGTTCTAAATACAGCCAAGCTGAACACCATGGTGCACAGATGACTTTCTGCTCTATCAGTCTACACCTTCAGCCTAAAGTATCAGCCTTGCTGCAACAGCATTGATGCCGTTAGTCAGTCTACAAGCCCTCATTCCACACCATCAACAGAGGGGCCCATGACATGTTTCTGAGGATAGAATGAAGGCTATATGTCAGCAGCTTATTCCTGAAGGCTGGCATACTCCTAATAATCTAACTCCAGTAATGGAATGCATGGAGTTCACCAAGAGGCCACATCAGATGTGGACAACCACTTTACAACACAGAAAAATACTACTCTGCCTAACCTCAGCCTAGAATACATCCAACTTGCACAGAGAGCATGGCCATATTTTAAGGATATCATACTGACACTAAAGAATTGATTAGATTGTTCCCATGTTAAGTATGATCATCCCAACCTGTCACCACTGTTGAAAGAATGGAGTAAGCTTGTCATCAAATACAGACTGGTGTACCGGATGACCAAGGGAAAAACACCATTGTCCAGCATAGGTTGATCCTCCCTATCAGCTACTGGAAAACTGTCATGAGGGCATTAGGCAGCTAGGAATTGCCAAGCCATTTTACCTGGTCAAAGCTCAATTCTACTGGCCTAGTCTGGCAGCCCAGATAGAGACATTGCAATCAGTGCAGTCACTAACTCCGCTGAAAAGCCTGGGCAAATAAAACAACCCCACTCATCAACATCATCAGCAGTAGGCCACTGAACTCTGTTTTTATGAGTAATTTCTGTCACTTGAACCTGACCACAATGGCATCAACAACATTCTACTTGGGAGAAATAATTATATCTGTTATGCCCTGGCCTGCCCTATAAAAGATCAGGTGACAACAATTGCCAAAATACTTTGAGATGAGTACTTTGTGCATTATCTGTTCCCCAAAATACTATACACTGACAAAGGCAGATAACCTGAGAGTCAACTCATGAATGAGCTCCTAAAACCGATGCAAGTCAAGAAATCCCATACCATCCACAAGGAGATCCACAGTCATAGAGCTTCAATGGGACACTGATGAACATGGTGGTATCATGAATTCACTATGGAAATCTCATTGGAGTCAACAGGTCCAGTTCTTGGTTCACACTTATAACTGTGCAAAGAATGGAACCACTGGAATGTCTCCATACTATCTGATAGCCAGACTCCCAGTAGATTTGTGCATTGATGTGACTGCAGATGGGGCTGTGCCTGAGACTTATCTGGAATAACCCAAATGTCTGTGGGAGCAGCTCAAGTAAGCATACCATGTGGCCCAGGAAGCCACTGGCAAGAACAACTAGTCAAAGTCAGGAATGATAAACACATCTGGGAACAAACACTACAGGCTGGAGACAGAGAGTGGATCACGAACCTTGAGGTGCCTGGACAGCATATGATTTTATACCTCTGAAAACCAGATCACTATGTGCCTGTTGACCTTCTTCTATTTGCCATCTACTAACTATGCCATGAAAATGTGAGGACTCTGGTAAAGACCCTGCACCTCAACCACCTATTACCAGTTGAACACTTGCTATCTGAATCTGACACCAGTGTACCCTCTTCACCTGCCAGACAACCAATCACCAGGAATGAGACCTAGAGAGAGGGGTTCCCCACTCCTCCTTCAACTGTTGTTACTAATCCAATGAGAAACCCAGAACTGGTCATCAACATTTTCAACAAGCAGGAAGGATTCTATTATCTGGGAATATGGAAATATCTGTGCCCAGACTGATGGAGAACCATCAGTCTGTGCAGAGGAACAGATACATTGGCACGTCAACATACAGTATGAGGAGTTGTCAATTGACTTGCCATCAGTGTACATGAATCAAAATGCCGAACTGTTTGTTCCACCAGATTATGGGCATGTAGTCCAATGATCACATTCGAGATAATGGAGGAGATATTATTGAGACAATTGGACCAGTTGTTGAGCACTAGGCCTTGCTACTGAAGCTCTCATGATAGGTGTTGAGCCTGAGGACAGCAATTTGAAGTTGCCCTTGAGGAAAAGACTGTGGAACCCCAAACATCTGGTAAAGAAGCCTAACCTATAGTGAAACTCATGATGACCCTGGTGCCTCCACCAGAACCCCTTGTATGTGTTGCATAAGCAAACTACCGTGGTGCCCCATTGACTTTTGTTTGCCCACAGGTTGCCCCCCAAGGATTACTAATGTGCTGCCTATACCTGAAATTTGTGGGAGAAGTAAACCCTGCTTGGTAACTACAGTACTTTGTCTTTGTTTCAGCAGCTGTTAAGGTTAATACCTGTCAGGATATGTGGTATTTATTGGAAGACAACCATGTCCCGAAATTCATTTTTGCGTAATTAGACATCATGTGTTAACTAAAACATTATTGTATGCCAAGCTGTGTTTATTATATGTCCTTTATTAGGACATCAAGAATTCAATGAGTAGAGAGTGTAATTCACAACCAAGCAGATTACATATTCATTACCACATCCATAAACCCAGAAACCAAATATCTAAACTGCTGACAGGCAGGAAGCTGCTGATCAAAGATGTTAATAAAGCAATGCATCCCAAAGTGCTAGTAGACTCCAGAAACTTGGTTCATCTCCCCTACAGACTGCATTAGGGGTCAGGCAAGGGACTGCCTCAAATGTTTGCAAATGCTGAAGTGCAACAGGAAACTAGCTAGAAGCCATACCAAAGGACTTAAATACAATAACAAACAAGCATTTGTCAATGCCAAATGTTTGCTTGCTGGTATTAGCATTGGAAATGCTGGAGTTAGACAGATGCAGAATAGGAATGGCAGTGAAGTATTGAAGTTCACGCCAACCCCACCTCCATCCTGTAGAGACGGACAGGCATCGGGGTAAGTGTTTGGGTCGTCGGCCATGACGAGCATGCCATGTCAGGTCAGCCTATTCTGCAGACAGTGACACGTGTTGAGGTGTGCCTTAGGGTGTTTGGCTTTACATTCACCGCATTCCATAAGGACATATGCTGAAATGGGTGCAGCATAGGAGAATGGGGTGAAGTCTGGGGCCGAAGACTCCAAGGTACACCTCGATGGCTGTCAGTGGCTGGAGGTGGGGGTGGGATGGCATGAACAGCACAGTCGGCAATGCAAAGGCACACCCCGATGCCTGTCAGTCTGTACAGCGTAGGATGTTATGGTTAGAAATCGTAACGCCTCAGGCATTTGTTGGTATTTATACTACAAATTTTGAACATGGCCTTTTTGTGACCCTACCTATAAAGAGTGGCAGTGTGATTATGTGTATGTGTCCTGAACATTGATTTTCAACAGTGACAGTGCCATTCTGTGCCACATGAACAAAAACGCAGATCGGGCAGGATGTCAAGAATGACAGCTGTACCATCCACAGGGAGGTGTGAAGAGATGGCAATGTTGAGCAGCTGTACTGGGAATATAAAAAGTGCTCGCACGTCTGAGCATACAGTATGTGGAAACTGCGCAACACATGTGCATTACACAGTCATTTAATGGATGTTCATCATCAAAGTTTCAAAATAGGCATTGTAGGACCTCTGCTCATGAACAGTGTCAGTGTGATTTTCTTGATGTGTCCTGAACACTGATTTCCCACAGCAACAATGCTATTCTGCACCAAAAGTGCAAAAACATCTTTTGGCCAGGATGTGAAAAATGACAGCTGTACTGTTCATAAGGAGGTGCAGTAAAATGGCAATGTTGAAAAGCTGGAGTGAACATATTACAAATGTGCGAAGTTATAAGCATGACTGGGAACTGTGCAACGCACGCTTGTAACACAGTCATTTTATGGAGTTTTATCACCAAATTTTCAACATAGGCATTTTACGGCCTCTGCTAATGAACAGTGTCACTGTGATTTTCTTAATGTGCCCCCAACACTGATTTCCCACAGCGACCGCTCTGCTCTATGCTGCAGGTGCAGAAATACATTTCGGCCAGGATGTGAAAAATGACAGCTGTACTGTTCATAAGGAGGGCCGCAAAAATGGTAATGTTGAAAATCTGGAGTGAACATATTACGAATGTGTGAAGTTATAAGCATGCGTGGAAAATGTGCAACGCACACTCGTAACACAGTCATTTTATGGATGTTCATCACCAAATTTTCAACATAGGCATTTTAGGGCCTCTGCTAATGAACAGTGTCACTGTGAGTTTCGTAATATGTCCCGAACACTGATTTCCCACAGCGACCGCGCAATTCTGCGCTGGAAGTTCAAACACACATTTCGGCCAGGATGTGAAAAATGACAGCTGCACTGCTCGTAAAGAGGTGCGGAAAAATGACAATCTTGAAAATCTGGAGTGAAAATATTGTAAATGTGCAAAGTTACGATCGTGCGTGGAAACTGCGCAACATAAGCTTGTAACACAGTCATTTTATAGACTTTTGTCACCAAATTTTCAACATAGACATTTTAGGACCTCTGCTAATGAACAGTGTCACTGTGATTTTCGTAATGTGTCCCAAACACAGATTTCTCACAGCGGCCACATTATTCTGCGCAGCAAGTGTGAAAACACATTTCACCCAGGATGTGAAAAATGACAGCTCTACTGTTCATAAGCAGGTGTGGAAAAATGGCAATATTGAAAATCTGGACTGAAAATATTGCAAATTCACGAACTTAGGAGCGTGCGTAGCAACTGCGTAATGCACACTCGTAAAACAGTCATTTTTTGATTTTTCCCACCAAATTTGCAACATGCACTTCTTGTGAGCCCACCTCATGAACACTGGCTCTGTCGTTTTGTCAATCGGTCCCGAAAGGTGATTCCACGCAGTGACTGCGAAATCACAATTCGGGGCCGATTAACACAATGACAGTGACTGAATTCATTACGAGGGGTCCCAAAAACCCCATGCTGAAAATTTGGTGCAAAAATTCCAAAAAATGCCTGAGATATGCTAAAAAGTTGGAAAACCCCTACCTATTCCATTATACAACTTACTGGCATTTCCTCAGTTCGCAGTTGGCTTTGAAGAATGCAGACGTGTTCCCGGTCCACAGAAGATCGTCACGCTGGGCTCTGGAGGTAAGTATGGGGTGAGGGGGGATGTGGGGAGGCAGGGTGCCCAGTGGGTGGGTACGGGTTGTGGAGGTAGGGGGCCAGGGAGACCGCGAGGGACTGTTTTTGTTTTACAGGTTTAAGAAAAAAAAAAAAAAACATTGGGACAGTTTTTTCTTTGCAGGGGCATTGGGCACACTGGGGTGGGCTCCCAGCATGCCACCTGACTACTTCTTGGGGATGGGGTGTAGCTAACAGGGGATTGGGCACCCCAGTAGGTATGAAAGCTGGGGGAGGAGCGCAAGAGCTGAGGGGGATTGGGCACCCCCCTCGGACTCTCCGGTTAGTCCTTTTTTGGGGGGGGCCTGATGCTGACAGGAAGTGGGCTCCCCTGTCGGCACATCAAACAGGAAAGGGGCCATACTACCGATGGGGAGTGGGCTCCCCCATCGGCAACTCAGATAGCACGGGGATGCATGCCGACGGGGATTGGGGCCCCCGTCGGCAAAAACACACTTTTGTGGGGAGGGACACATGTTGCCAAGGGGGATTGGGCACCCTCTTGGCACTGACAGCTGCTTTTATATTGTTTGTGAACACAGCGGCATGGCGCCGCCATGTTCACAAACAATATTACACTAGCAACGTTCTACCGAGCAATGACGGGTTGCTCCCTCATTGCAGCGAATCACTGATGCTGCAATGACGTGGCGGCCCATGATTGCTGCGGCAAAAACGTTACGACTTGGCGCAACTTCTGGAAGCCAGTGTCATCAGCACACTGTGCCTCCATTGGTGCACCACGGCCAAGCCCCCAAATGCACTGCTTGTGTTGGTGCCACACTGCCGTGCTTCCCAAACCCACTTCTCTCCTAAGCTGTCACATAATTTTTCTTGCGCATGCGTGCAAGCAAACATAAAAAACAACTAACAAATAAAAAAACTAATAATGCCATAAGGCATGGGCAGCACCATTTTGTTTATCCTTGTCCAACAACTGCATCAGGGACCAGAGGGCATCAGTTTGAGAACAGATGCCAGACCAATCACTGCCTCACAAAGTGGGGGTCCCTCTTTAAGTGATTCACCTGGGGTCTGTGCAGACCTATTTGAGGTATGAATGGTGGTGGGGGAAGCATTTTAGGTCAAAAGGCAGAGTTGCAGGAGAATCAGGGAGAAATCCTCCAACAACAGCAATTGAGAAACTCCATCTGCAGAGGTTACATTTGTGTGCTGTGCATGTCCTGTCAGGTATATATCTTTGTCCCAGAATGCACAAGAAAGTTAACCCTTTATAATCTGGAGCTGAGGGTAGGATGTGAGAAAGCTTGGGGAGATGTACCCATTTATATCAGGCCTTCCAAGGAAGTGTAACATGTGTAACATCAGCCCCAGTGTGTATCCCATAGTTTGGGGGCAGTAACACTATAGCACCATGCCCAACCCTGACCTAATATCTTCTTTGGTAAAGAGAGCTGTAGAACTGGAAGTTACCTGTAGTGGGCAAACATCAATTGTATGGAGGGCTTCCTGTTATATTCAAGGACCCTAGAAAGAATCCCAGAGATATGTGGTGTCTGTAAATGTGTTGTGTTCCCATTGGAGAATAAAGTTACTGTGATGTGTAGAGTGTAATAAATTAAGTTGTGTTTGGCACACTTCCTCCAGGTGGACAATAGTATTGATGTGCCAAAGTATTTATTGCCATAAGTAACAGCCTTTAGGAACCACAAAGTTGCCCCAGTGTGCAGACAGAAAAACCTTGGCTGGTTCATTGAGGGGTGGGACCCATAGTATCCAGTATCTGGTGGACCAGTTGTTGTAGTTCTTTGGGATGACAGTCTTCCACAATAGACCAATCAGAAAGCTCCTATGTCACCATATGACTGCTTTAGCCAATAGACACTCCAGCTTGGTGTCTGGAATGTTCACAGATTAAAGCACTATGTTCAGATTCTGCTAGAGAGGGAGAAATGCGAGGTGTGATTTTTTTTGTGCTCTGAGAGGGACAGAGAGAAGATGTGATTTCTTCCCCTCGACCTCAAAGGTGAGCAATGCAAGCAGAGTTCTAGTTAAGGACTCTGAAATAGCTTCTGAGCCTAAGGACTGAAGAGTCTGCTTGTGATATCAGCCTTTGGAGCAGGAGTAGCCTTGCAGAAAGCATTGATCATGTGAGAGGGAAGCCCACATGCTTTTCTTACACTGCTGCTGCGAGAATTAATTTCTGTAGAGGGCTCCATCACCATGGTCCTGAGTGACTGCCTGACCTCAGGTAGATGAGGACAAGGAGCTTCAGAATTCATCATAGCCCACACCCATTGCCATTGGAGATGAACTGGGTCTGTTGAACCTTTTTCTCAGCCAGGTACAGAATCCACATAGAAGATGTCCCACCAGTGATGACTGCACAGCTGTGGACCTTGCCCTGTGACATAGATAGTTAGGGACTTAGATAGCTAAACTGGGTAGACCTGCATGCTCTCACACCTGTCCAAAGACAGCATAGTTTTGCAACTTATGAGACTTTATGTTAAAACTTTTAACTTGTTTAATATTGGCACTTACAATATATGTGGGACCCACGTTCCCCAGTAAATATCTCCACAGAGATGCAGTCATCAGGTCTGCAATATGTGAGCTCTAAGATTGTACTGCACAGTGTAGACTGTGGCATCTCCCAGAAAGGAATTTGTTTATATTGGTGCACCAGAGGGAAGGGGTTGTTATGATACTGAATTGGGACTGTGTCAAAAATTGTTATTTGTCTGGTCATGGGATCCAAACGTGTTAATTTGAATATTGTTTCATTACTTGAAGAACCCCAATTTCCCATTTTCAGTCTGCTGTTCTCCCTTCCCCAATGACCTCACACCTGTTCGCATTCTTAAATGTTATCCTTATGCATCACTGTGTTACAGTATTGTTTGGGTGTTTTTGCTTACAGTTTCTGTCTCTCTGCTTATGGTGGGGTGGGTTGTATTATGATTATTTTTTTCATTTTCCTGGTAGGCAGCACCATGCTGTCAGAAGGACCCCACTGGGTGGATGCATTACGTTACTTGGATACAAATACACCAAATCCCAGAATCATACACGACTGCAAGACCACCTGTTAAGGCATAATGGGTCCAGCTATACTACTTCATAACATCCACCAGGATGTACCAATCCTTGGGATAGAGGTTACAAATAGATGATCTGTAGTGGGCAAGGATCCTTATTCCATGTTAATGAACCTAGCAAAAAAGTGAAAAAAAAAAAACAAACAAACAAAAAAAAACCTATACAATATATGCTGAGTAAGGTTTATTTACTTATTTCAGGTTTTGGATAACACCTTTGAGGTTGTTCATTTGCCAAGGTTCCATATCAGAATAACATTACAGACAGAATAACATTAAAAAAATAATATGACAATTATATTATGAAATAAGTAGCAATAGCGTCGAGGTAACCAGAGCAGCAGTACATGACACTGACATGGAATACACAAGGTGGAGCACAGTGAGAGGAGGTGTGTAGGGTAAAGTGGTGTAGACAGGGGTATTTTGGAGGGGAGGTGCAGTGGGAGGTAGTGGGAAGGTGGAAAGGGGTGAAAAGGGTGACTATTCCTGACAGTGATAGGGGAAAGGTGAAGGTAGGTTGGGGAGGTGGTGGGGGTGGGAAGGTTAAATATGGGTGGTAGGTGGCTACGGAGGCAGGAGAGTGGGAGGTAGGGAGTGAAAAGTTGATAGGGTGATGGAAAATGGGAGAGTGTTGAGGGGGAGGTGGGGTAGTTGAGAGGTGGGAACAAAAGTAGAGGGGGAGAGTGGTAGGGGAGGCAGAGAGAGTGATAGGAGGCGTGGTCTATCTTGTGCATTGACAAGGAGAGGGGAGAGTGAGATGTTTATGTTTCTCAAAAATCTGCCAAAAGTAAAAAATGCACTAATTAGAGTTTGAGTTAGAATAAAAGCAACAGGGGCTCACCATCACTGAGCTCTAATTAGTAGTTCCAGAAGAAAGGATTTTTAAGTATGAATTGGCCCAGCACCAGCTGAAGGTTTAAACATGAAAAAATATGTAATGCCCCAAAGTTGGGGCATCCCAGAAAAACTAGAATCGGTAAATAAATTAGGGGTTGCACCTGTAACCTGAAAATAAAGATTCACCTCCTTATAATGGGAAACTGTAAAATAATGCAGAAAAGTGCCCTGTGCACTTTACAGGATGGTCAAAAAGCAGATTTAATAGCAATATATGTCACAATGGCTTGGATGGAATGCTGTGCTGAGCTGCTCATGCACAACATTCCACTCCAGCCACTCTAGAACCCTGGGGGGTTCAAGTTTGAAAATATTTCTTCAGTTGGGCAGTTGATCCTGGGCAGTGGTTGAGGTGACAGGACACAGAAGTCAAGCGACAGTTTAGGGCTTACCTTGTGTTGAAGCCGTCCCTCTGGGCTTGCTGTGGTCCAGTGCTGCCTCCCCTGCTTGTAGACTCCTCGCTCTGCATTGTTCTGTGGTCTGCGGTGCCATCGGGGCACCAGAAGAAAGTGACCAGCCATTTGCCGCAGTTTGGGCTGTGTAGCCCCGTCGTTTTATTGTTTTGACCCCCCGTTTTGTTTGAAAAAGTTTAATTTTCGGTCCCCCGTCGGCAGCCCTGCCAGCCGCATCACGCCGCTCCTCTGCCGGCCGTCTTAGGCCCCTGGTTGTCCCCCAGGTGCCTGCACTTCCCTCCCACTGCCAGCATCCCTCCCGCTTCCCGACAGCACAGCAGCCCTCCGGAGGACGGCGGAGCGGTTAGTCAGCGGCAGCACTAGAAGAGTGCTGACCGCCTGTTTAAAAGGAAGACTTTGTTTTTGTTGGAGCGCACTCAAGGCGCTGAGAAGAGTGGCCGAGCGCTGCAACGGGAAACTGGTCGTCAGGACCCTAAATTAATTATGCAGAGGGGAGGCGGCATTAGTGATGCCCACAGGAGGGGCTAAGAGGCAAGGCCAGTATTGTGGCCTTATAAATATTCATACGGGGCCGGATTCGGGGCAGTGACTGGCTACTGAGTGACAGCAGGCTCTGGGAGCCTGCAGATTTAAAGGGGTCATGCAGATTTAAAAGGGCACCAGGCCCAATATAAGGTGGGGCACCGGGCCCAATATAAGGTGGGTCACCAGGCCCAATGTAAAGTGGGGCACCAGGCCCAATATAAAGTGGGGCACCAGGCCCAAGATAAGGTGGGGCACCAGGCCCAATGTAAAGTGGGGCACCAGGCCCAAGTCTTGGTAGGGCGTCAGGCCCAAGGTAAAGCTTGGTACTATAGGGAGGCCCCGGCCTAGCATAACAGGGCAAAGCCAGCCTAGTGGTACTATAGGGAGGCCCCGGCCTAGCGTAATAGGGCATGCCAGCCTAATGGTACTAAAGGGAGGCCCCGGCCTAGCATAATAGGGTGAAGCCAGCCTAGTGGTACTATAGGGAGGTCCCGGCCTAGCGTAATAGAGCAAACCAGCCTAGTGGTACTAAAGGGAGGATTCCTTAGCCATGGCATCCAGGAAAAGATCCTATTCAGGAAGACCCTACATTTAGGAACAGGGGTTCATTTAAGAGTGCTCGATTTGCCTATACTGTGAAGCTACTGTAACAACTGTACTGTTTACGCCATGGCTAATGCCCTAAGTACCTGAACTATTGTCCTAAGTACCTGAACTATTTTTCTAAGTATCTGAACTATTGCTCTAAGTACCTGAACTATTGCCCTAAGTACCTGAACTATTGTTCTAAGTACCTGAACTATTGCCCTAAGCACCTGGACATTGGCCCTCATCAGTAATAATTACTCCTGAAGTTATAATTTGCCCTCCTCTGGCAAATTATTGTATCATTCCACAATTCTCTGGGCATTTTTCAGTTATATGGTTACTACTGTATGAAGACAGTCTCAATCTTCTACCACCCTGCAGTCCCATAGTGTGGTCTGTAACACCACGTACTCAGAATCAGTCTCTACTCAGAAGAAGATGTCCTCTCAGCATTCTTCACTCCTGTGGGATCATCCATCAGCTCATCACGTCCGTCTGTGTCGTCCGCCAAAGTTGAGTCTGTCGTCAGTCGTACAAGTCGTACCCGCCGTTTCTTGTTTTCACAGCTTGAAAGTACGTCCGCCGAAATGCATCACGACCGCCGTGGCAGTGTCATTCTGTATGGTTCTTGTTCCAGATGTTCCGAAGTTGGTGGCCCTCTACAGAAGAGTGTGCTCATCCTGGACAACCTAGTCTGTGCCCCTCCTGGTCATTCGCCGAAAGTCGAGTCTGTCGAAACCCAGTACGGGACGCATCCGCCGTTTCTTTGCTTTTGTGTTAGTTCCTGATCCTAAGATTGCAGATTCAACCATCATTTCTTCAGATTCTTATGGTTCCTGGTCCTGTCAGAGTTCCTTCTGAGTTTAGCTGGCCCTTGGAGTGCCGCAGCATCAGTCAGGTCGTGGTAGTCCCCCATTGGATTCAACGCCACGCAGGTCTTGCTTGATCTATCTTCATCCTTGGCAACCCTGGAAGTGGGTTTTGGCTGAGGAACCCTTTGTTTTCAGTGGGTTATCTCAGGAACCAGTTGCTCTGGTTCTGCATTCCGGCAGCCTTGGAGAGAGTGGGCTTTTGGCGAAGAAACATAAGGTCTGTTTACCAAACCTCTCACGACCCCAGTGGCCTTAACTAGGTCCTTGCTGGGAATTGTGATTAGGGTTCTACAGTTCTGTTTTATTTCCCTTGTAGCTACCAATGAAGAACAATGGTGTACACGAAGACGCCAGATCCCTGGACTCTTGTAACATCTAAACTCTGACTGAAATGTGTGGTGATAATTACCCTACTACAGTTCTGAGTAGCTTATATCACCTGATCCTCATCTAAGAGTATCGAAGTGTAGAATAATTTCAGAATAAGAGTGGCAGTAGGCCTATAGTCTATTCTTGTGGTAATAATCTTAGTAGTTGTAGATAAAGTATTTCTCTGCTTATTGCCCTATTGTTCTCGGGCAACCCCATCTCCCTCTTGTGACTGTGTCTCTCTGCCCTTGGTACAAAATAAACGCCCTGCGGGCATTGAAGCACTAGGTTGACTCCTGCCTCTCCTTGTCTGGGTAACGGTTATCCTATCTACATAATTCAGACCTTGGTGCCTCACTCATCTCTTTTCACCACCTTTAGAGTAGAGCACATCACAGAGCACCTCTAGACCATCACAAATATATCTCAGGAAGCACTCTCTCCTTCCAATCACCTGGGGTATCTATATAATGAGGCAACCCATGAGAAGCATGTTACCCAACACTGACAAATGATTATGGCTTATTTTATTCATTAAAGGCCTTCCTAATGATTTGTATGTTTCTAACAGGGGCTCCAGATTCCTGTTCTGACACATATTCATTGGTAAAACTTAATTATACCCGCATATCACTTCTTACACAAAAGGCCCTGTCCCATGATGTTATATAGTTTTATCAAAGGGATCTCCACTTTTCAAATCAACAAACCCAATTCAGGATGGTGGTTTTATAAGAAACAGAATTTAGAAGTGAGAAATAAATAAGTGGCCCAGGTAGGATTTGAACCAAGGCCTGCTCAGAATACCATTCAGCTGTGCACCAAGACAACTGGAAAACTGGGGATGCAAAAGGCACTCATCCTTTTTTAAGTTCACACTCTAGAGCCATACAAATTCCAGGAAAATAATTTCTGTATATGAACTGAGGTGCAAACTGAAAGTTTAAACATGAAAAAAACTATGTATCTTCTGAAGCTCTATCTCCTGCCAATAAGCTGGGGTGTCTATATAATGGGGGGACACATGTGAAGCTTGTTATCCAACACTGACACATTATGATAGCTTCTTTTATCATTTAAGGCCTTCCTAATCATTTGTATGTTTCTACCAGGGGCCCCAAATTCATGTTTTGAAGCAGATTCATTGGTAAAACTGCAAACTTACACCTGCATCATATCATTTTTCATAAAAAGGTCCTGTCCGGTCATGTTACGTAGTTTTCTCAAGGCGAGCTCCACTTTCAAAATCAACAAACCCTTGGCAGGATGGGGGTTTTATAAGATTATCTAAAAGTCTTGTGGCAGGAATACTTCACAAATAAAGAATGCTCTCCTGTGGGCTTCATTCTCTGACGTCTGGTCTGAGGCCAAGAAGCTGATCTCACTACTTTCACCAAAAGAAAGCATTTTTCTTAGGTGATGTGGTATTAGCCAGACAGAGCAAGGTTACAGGCACAAGCTAACTGCCGGCATAATGGCTGACTGCACTGACATCCTTGTGCTGACTTTCATGCATCCAGAAAGGTACACACACACTGCAATTACAGGACCATTCTAGCAAATGCATTTGGTACTGTTTTTTGTGTTTTGTTATGTCATCATGCTTTCCTGCAACCTACTCATTCTTTTTTCTCCATTATCTCTGTAAAATGGCCGTCTCCATGGTTTTGCTTTATAACTCTCCCCAGCTGTACATGAAAATAGACATTGTAATTGTTTAGTGAGCTTACCTGGTCAATAAAAACTAACAAGTTATTTATTTATTTTTTTTAACTATGTATTTATGCTCCTACTTACCCCCCTTCTCCACTCTCTTCGGCATCCTACTACCCGCAGGCCCCACTCCCCATCAAGATCTGCCCCTAGAGCACCTGACGCCACACGCAATCTTATCTCCAGTATACCCCCCCCCGGGTAGGGGTGAGGAGGAATGCCCCTTACGTCCCCAAACCAACACACTGAAGCTTGCGGGGGTCGGTGCAGCGGAGTCTGTTTGATGAGCACGGAGACCTGCCATCGAGGTGCCATCGCCTAGAAGAAGCCGAGGTGTTTTTTTCTCATTCCTTTCCTCCCTCCCCCCCGATGCCAGCATGCAGTGAGGGGCTATGAGCTTGGAGGCTATGAGTGCTGGGACGTACCTCTTTGCTCCACCCCTCTGCTGACATCTACCCAATCCACTTGCAGCTGCTCCACCTACCGCGCTATCCACCCGGGCTCCCCTGCCATGACCCCCTCCCGGAGAAGGAGAGCTGCCATTGGGCACTCTATCCTTCTCCACCCCGGCCGACCCCCGGTGACCCAAACTCACTCCCGAACCCAGGTCGCTGGTGTGGTGCAAGGTGTGGCGTCTAGTGCCTCAACCCTCAGCGCCACCAGGCTGGCTTAAAACTAACAAGTTCTGAAAACCTAGGGATTACTGACATGCAGTCTTTGACACAGGGTGCCTATTTTTTACTGAGTTTTTGGCCCTCCCTGAGGCTGGTGGATATAGTGCCTTCTTGCCATATTGGCCATCATAGTTAGAGATGCTGTGAAGCTGAGAAATTTGCTTTGCAAATTACTTCACAAAGTTTCCACTTTGCCGCTCCACCACTTCACAGTATGTTTTACTGGCAAAAGGGCATTTTTTAAGGTAAAATCAGGTGAAGTGATGGCCAAGTGTCAACTTTGCCAGTGAACTGAGGTAAGTTTGCATAGAAAGAGGGCCATTCCACCTGGTGTAAGCATTGCGAAGTCGGCTCTATGCACTTCTCACATTTTACCAACTAATGAATTTCAACCACTTTGGTGATCACTTATCATCGTGCTTGGACAAACGGGACATGTGCCTTAGTTCCTTCTGCTGCCCCTTTTCTGTCCCAGTGGGGATTTCAGCACAAGAACGGCTGTCAAGGAAGAATCGCATGCCCTGCCAAGTGATCCGAAGTATTACACATTTCCCTACGCCCCCGTCTTGTTACTACAACCTGTATTCCCAAAAGTTGACAGTGGCACAGCACGTTGATGCAGCCTTCTCTCCCCAGAGGAGCAGACTGTCCAGTGGGATGCTCAGTCCTCCTCCTCCTGGCCAGCCTCCAGTGACCCTGGCTCATTCCCAGACCTAGTCTTTGGCATCATGAGCAGCAGCGCTACCGCTGTGCCAATGGGCAGGCTTGCACAAGACTTCTTTCCATGGAATACAAATAACCAGCATTGATTCAGGGTGTTGTGAGACCAATGAGAAGGTTGACATGGTAGTGCTGCTAACAGAAAATAACATTCAACAGAAGAGTTGACAGGATGCTGTTACTTAGGAAGCTAAACCTTCTGGGATTCAGTCTAGACTCTGTCCTTGATCTGCAGAAATCTAGCCTGGATGATCCAAGGCACCTCATTCAGTGGTAGTGATCTTTATTTATTTTATTTCTTCATTCTTGGATTACAGTACCCCCTGAGCACAGATAGCTCATTTACAAAGGTTCCACATCAGTGGGGAGGGGGGACAGAACATACAAAGAAGGTAAAATTACAATGTTTCCAAAGCAGTAAAATAAAGTGAGCAAATATATATGTATCTATATGCAGTTTATCGTTCTAATAGGAGGAAAGCGTAGATGTGAGAGGGAAGAATAAAGATGGGAGAAACAAAGAAAGAAAGAAAGAGGCAGCCATAGGCCTTGTCAAGCTGGTGTGGGGAGGTAGGGACAGGGGGTGAGGTGGGCAAGGCAGTACGAAAGGTAGAAGATGGCAGCCATTGGGCTTGTCATGCTGGTGTGGGGGGTAGAGACAGGGGATGAGGTGGGCAGGGGAGTAAGAAAGGTAGGAGGTGGCAGCCATAGGCCTTGTCAAGCTGGTGTGGGAGGGGTAGGGTCAGTGGGGGTGAAGTGGATGGGGGCTAGCCAGGGGCCTTGTCAAAGTGTGAAAAGTGGGGTAGCCTCAGAATTATAGAGGTAACAGCAGAGATATAGGGTTATCTAGTTGTGAGGAGAAGATTGAATGCTAGTAGATGGGAGTCTCAGGTGAAGCAGTTACAAGAACTGTTGGCCGTGAGATATTGGTGTAACTTCAGTTTGAATGGTGCCAAATTAGGTAGGGTAGTTATATCACTTTGAAGAGTATTAAACCAGTGAGGTGCTCTGTAGGCAAATGAGCGTTGCCCCTGGGCTGTCCAGCATCTAGGAACATGGAGATGATGGCTGTTCATGCTTGGCGTATGCTGTGAACTACAATGGGGGCTTAGCAGGTTTGTGGTGCCTGGTGGCAGGAGGCCGAGAAGTGCTTTCTTGGCTAAATGACAGGTTTGGTATTGGATCCTCTCGGAGAGCTGTAGCCAACCAAACTCAGCATGAAGATCACAGGTGTGAATGAAATGTGTGGATCCCGTGAGTAGTCTGCATGCCTTGTTCAGAGCAATTGATATCCTGCCCAACGAAGACATGGGGGCAGCTCCATAGATTACAAGACCATAGTCTACAATGGATATGATGGAACTATATATAGCAAGTCAGAGGGCTTCTGGAGTAAGGCAGTGTTTATGTCTATGTATGAGACCAATCTTGATGTTAACAGCCCTGGCTACATTATCTATACGTTTAGCATAGGATAGACAGCTGTCTAAGGTGACCCCTAGGTATTTGAAATGTGGTATTTGCTCAAGAGGTACTCCAAGACAGTTTCTGATGGTAAGTGTATGGGATTTGTGCTTGTATCAGGTGCTGCCGAACATCATTACTATGGTTTTCTTGTAGTTGAGGATCAGTTTATGTTTAGAGAACCAGTCCTCCACTTCCGCAAACCTACTCTGAAGGTTAAGTTCCAGTTACTTGGGGTCATGGCTGCTGGAGTAGATGACAGTATCGTCTGCATAGAGGAAGATCCTTTGGTGGAAGAAATGAGGTAGGATATTAAGGAAGATACTGAATAGGAGTGGCCCCAAGGATTAAGCCCTGTGGCACGCCAGAGTGGACGGGCTGTCAGTCAGATATGGCGTTGGCTATATTTACCCATTGAGAGTGATCTTCAAGATTTGAATCAAAGTGTTGTGTCAGAGGAGAGGCCAGTAGCAGTAAGCTGTTAGAGGAGTAGTGAGTGATGGACAGTATCAAATGCCTTAGTGAGGTCTATGAAAGCAGCTCCTACTAAGGTGCCCTGCTCCAGAGATTAATGAATAAAGCCAGTGAATTCCATCAGGGCCAAGGTGGTGCTGTGCCCCTTCTAGAGCCTGTGTTGCTGTGGGCATTGGATAGAGTATTTTTCAAGGTAGTCCACCAGTTTGTCAGCAACAATGCACTCAAGTGTCTTGGATATTGGTGGGAGGATAGATATGGGTCTGTAATTTGCGTGATGGGTCCTGTCTCCACTCTTGTAGGGTGACTAGTGCTGATTTCCAAACTTGAGGAAATTGCGAGATTTGAAGCAATAGATTGATGATCTTAGCGAGGGGCATCAGCACTTCCTCAAGAGTGAGAGCTATGAGCTTAAGATCCAGTGAGTCACCGCTATGCCATGATTTACTAACACTTTGGTAATGTATTTCCTGGCCATTCATGTTGAGACTGTTTTTAAGTAAAAAGGAGGTGGTTCAAGGGGGTTATTAGCAGGACAGTAGGTACTGGGTGAGTCATTATCCATGAAGTCTGAAGGGAGGACACTGGATAGGTCAGTGAATGTGTTGTTGTATGTCCTTGCTATGGTTAGCTGGTCCAGGTTTGGAATTCCATCGATATTGAGCATGGAGGGTGAGACCTTAGAGTCTTTCCTGGTGACATCTTTTATGTTGCTACAGAAGTTTTTACTGTTTCCCAAGGTATTGGCGAGCATTTCCCTATGATGTTTGGATTTCATGGTACGGATTTCATGTGTACAGGCATTCCTCGTGTTCATGTATTCCTGAACATCTGCTTGCTTGCCTGATGCCCTGGCACAGTGCCAGAGGTGGTCTCAGTACTTCATCATAGCAATGAGTTCTGGTGTAATCCAGGGATTTACAGTGCCATGAACTTTCATTTTCTTAACGGGAGCATGGACATCACAGGCATTGCTGAATTGTTTTATGAAATAATCCAGTGCCAGGTTGACATCACCAAAGGCATTGAGAAGGGACCAGTCAATGTTGCTGAGGTCATTTTTTAGATGTTTCAGATGTCCACATTTTAACAATCTACTGTAGTTAGTCAGAGATGGGTGCTTGCAGAATTTATTGTACCAACTGCAGGAAACAGGGGAGTGGTCACTCATAGAATCTGGAGGTACTGTCATGTTGGAGATTTGTTGTGGGTGGCTGGAGAGTATCAGGTCCAGAAGGGTACTTGTTTCCGTCTTATAGTTAGTCCTTGTTGGAGATGTAACAAGTTGGGCAAGGGAGAGCACTTGGCCCACCCAGTCTGCCCATTTCCCTACCAATTGGGTAGCTGCAGATTCTAGTTAACCAACAGCCTACTTCCTGCAACCCCCCACTATAATTGCCTTATGTCTGTCCCATGCATGTTTGAATTCCCCCACTGGTTTAGACCCCACAACCTCTCCAGGAAGGCGGTTCCATGCGTCCACCACTCTCGCCATGAAAAAAAATGTTCTCACATTTTATGGCAGTTTTGTGTAGGCGCAGATCCAGCAGGGCCACGGTTAGGGTGAATGTTGCCTGACATAAGCAGTAAAACTAGGATGATTCTGAGCAAGCTTCCTTAAAGTTGTTTATAGGAAAGCTTACCGGATCTTCTGGGGCTGAGGTGCCTTCTGTCTTCCAAGTGCAGTACCGTGAGCTTCAGTGGAGTAATTAGGGTGGGATATAAGGCAGGGACCCCAGCAGGAAGCCACTCCTGTGGAGGCAGCAGGAGCCAGTTGCAGGATCAGTGACCCTTGATCTGAATCCAAGCTGGCCCAAATGTTATGATATATGTAAGTAACCCCTTAGTGGTACAGCTCAGATTCTGACTCAGAGCTCTGAAATTTGACACAGATGATCCAAGCTGATGTGAGCTGACAAACTAAGGGAGGTGCTTGTTTGGATCAGAATCAGAAACTGTTCAACCATCCTAAGATAATATTAGAGGAAGGCAGTTTGTTTCCTAATACACTATGTCAATAACTATATTGTTTTGGGGTTATTGCAGTGTTGCTGTTTATCTGCTATGGGTGAGTGTGTGAGTGTTATTAGTGTTTATTTTCTGGTGGCAGCATTATGGAACTTGTAGTCTGAAGGATCCATGTAAAGAAGGCACCATAAGACTTGGATATGAGCATATCCTACCCCAGAAACCATCAATGACACCAGAACTAGAGAAGGTCAAAATTCACATATTTTGCTCTGCAAAACATTTTGCGGAATTTACACATTTCGCAAAATTGTTTGTAGGAGCATAATGCAAAACTTCCACCCAAAAACAGTGAAATTTCACCTGCAAATGGTGGAATTTCACCCCTCATGGGCAAAATTCTGCCATTTCAGGTGAAATACCCCATCCCTGGTGGTATAGTGGACCACCTTACTTTCCCTGTATCCCCTTACAGTAAAATGCTTACTGCCCTGGTGGTCTAGTGGACCCCCCTTCCTATTCCCATCCTGAGCTCCCCTACACATATGCCCTATTTTCCCTGGTGATCTAGTGGTCCCTCCCCCCATCCTGATGCCAGTTGCCACTTGCCTTGTCCATTAAAAATAAACAAAAATTATCTTTGTTGCAGTCTCACCCATGATGCCCGATCCCTCCTCTGAAGAAAAAAATGCATTTATGTTCTGGTGGTCTAGTGGCCCTCCCACCCACCCTCCCCACCATCTTGAGTAATTACTCAACACCGCATCCCCATCCCCATTCTCATCCGGTCTGTGACCAGCACAGCCCTCCTCTCACGTCCATAGCTGGCTGCAGACTGCGATATGAAAAGCCCTGCGCAGCTGCGGTTACAGCCACAGTCTGCAGGTGTGTCTCTTTCATATCGCGTCTGCAGCCAGCCGTGGAAGTGGGAGAGGAGGGTGGCTAGTCGAGACTGGGATGGAACTGTGATGGGGGTGCTACGCTGTGAGTCATTACTCAAGAGGGTGGGGGGCCACTAGACCACCAGGAATATAAATTCCTATTTTTTTTTTCAGAGGAGGGGATCAAGTATCAGGAGAGGGACTGCTTCAAAGATTTTTTTTTTGAATGCACAAGGCAAGTGGCAGCTGACCTTTGGGAAGGAGGAGGGACCATTACACCACCAGGGAAAAATAGGGCATATGTGAAGGAGAGATCAGGATGGGAATAGGGAGGGTGGGGGTCTGCTAGACCACCAGGCCAGTAAATATTTTATTGTAAGGGGATACACTGAAAGTGAAGGTGGGGGGCCCTTTCTAGGTGACTGGGTATGAAAAAAATCAGCAATTTTGCTGTGTGAAATTTTTCATGGAATGCTAACATTTTATGAAATTTTTCATGCGGCAGAATTGCTAACTTCCTGGGAATTTTGCCAGTGAAATTTTTTTCTGGCACATCACTATCCAGGACCATCTGCCCTAAGGCTTAAAGGCATTAGCCATATTATAACACCCACCTGGTAGTGCCAGTCCGTGGGGGCAGGGGTTAAAAGTGGGTGAGCTCCAGTTGGCAAGCATTCTATTTCTATGTTAAATGACCCTAGAAATGAAGAATAAAAGGAAGAGAAAAATAAAAAAATCTATAACATTAAGGATAATGGGCTTTAAATATACAGGCCTGGATATTCAAACTGCGCCAGACTGTGGCGCAAGCCTGGGCACAGCTCAACTTGGTTGTGCAGGTGTGTGGCCTGGGCGATATTCAACAGATCTGCGCTGTGGCTCAGCAGCTTTGAATATCGCACTCTGGCCACCCTCACTGTGCATGGTGCAGTGGTACTGCACCAGCGCAAGTGGCCAGAGTGGAGCATGGAGATGCGCTAGCGCAAGTGCCATTGCGCCATGCACATCACCTGTGATATTCAAAAGGGGACATGCAAATGGGGCCATAATTTGTGCAAGGCGCACATGGGGCCATTTGCATGTCATTATGGCTCCATTGCATCCCAATAGCATGCAGGTGCGCCGAACCCCGATGACTTGCGCCTGGTGCCCTGCCAGGCAGCAGCCGTTGGGGACCGACGCCCCCTGCAGCCCAATCACGGGCATTTGTCTAAATAAAGGAATCCTCGGCTAATATTCTTGGTGGTCCAGTGGGCGGCTATGTGCCCGATCGCGGGCATCGGTGTAATAAATCCCCCTGTCCAATATCCCTGGTGGTCCAGTGGACCGATCACTGCCCATCGCGGGCATCTGTTTAAATCACCCCCCTGCCAATATCCTCAGTGGTCCAATGGACCGCACTCTGCCTGATTGCGGGCATCTATAAAACATAAAAAATGACCTATTACTCTGGTGGTCTAGAGTACCCCCTCCCACCCGCCCACTGAGCCCCACCACCCTGCTCCCCTCTCGGTCAGTGGGCGGGCACATAGCGGTCCACTGGACCACCAGGGATATTAGCCGAGGATTCCTTTATTTAGACAAATGCCCGCGATCGGGAACATAGTGGTCCACTGGACCACCAGGGATATAGGAAGGTTTTTTTTTATTTAACCAGATGCCCGCGATCGGGCAGCACTCGGTCCACTGGACCACCAAGGATATGGGGGGGGGGTTATTTAAACAGATGCCAGTGATGGGGCATGGGGGGTCGCCACCAGGTGTGGCAGGAACTCAGGGTTACCCACAGGTGGTAGCTGCTGTGTTGCACCTGCAATGTGGCAGCTCACCTGTGGGTTGCCATCATTTGTTCCTTTTTTTTGGGGCTTAACTTTGTGCAGGTGCAAGTAGGGGTTGTGCATGCATGGCTCTGCACATCCCGGGCTGAATATCGGGCTGTGCAGGTTATGCATGGGAACGCCCCCACCACCACCTGTGCCTGCATACATTACTGATGCACTCAAGCATCGGTATTTGTGCAGGCGCACTTTTCCTTTTAAATATCACACCGGGGCACATCAGTGGATTGTGCATGGTGCAACACTGTTGTGCCATGCCTAACCCTTTTGAATATCTGGGCCACAGAGTTTATCCAAAGTTCTCCCAAAAGTGGCAAACTTCCAAATTAGAAATGGGTCTAAATAGAAATGGCAGAGGATATACATAGAAACATAGCAACACAGACAGTAAAGACTGTAGAAGATTTTAGCTCCAAGTCTGCCCAGAGGCCCTACTTTACTCTAATTCAGAGCACTGCTTCTCCTCTTCTTCGGTACTGCTGTTACTCAATGCAGCTAGCTCCCTAGAAAAAGATTTTTGGATCTGACCTAGCCTAGCACCAACCTAAGGGTTAAACATGAAAAAAAATATCCAGAGAAGCCTTCTCTCCCTCTTATAACCTGTAGTGTCTAGATAATGGTGTAACCAGTGCAAAGCTTGTTACCCGAAACTGACATGTGATTATAATTCTCTGTTATCAGAAACAGTCAGGTGGTTCAGTAACTATTTGAGTCATAGAATTCAAGTGTAAAATGTAGGGACATAATGCCATAATGTCAGATGATAAGGTATCAGTAGTGGTCCCAAAAGTGTCCACTCTTGGACCTCTTTCATTTTGCTTATTTCTAAATTATTAACCTTTCATGTGTCATATAGCAAACATTATTTTATTCAATTCAGTCTTATTCAGGATAAAAACCATTGAGTTGAACTAATTTACACGGGTGTCTTGTTAAGACAAAAATGTCTGATGAAAAGCAAGCATGTTTCAGACATAAACAGTACTAGACACAGTGTACAACTTACAAGGCATTGTATATTAACATAGGCATAACAAAGTTTCAAAGGCAAAGTAATGCCCAGTACAGGTGGTATGGGGACAGAAGCTCACAGTCGTTGCTACCTATGTTATATAGAGGATGCAATTGTTTTAGGAGGGATAAAAGCTTTCACAGAGGCAGAATGTACAATTTGAGTTCAATTTTAATTTAATACAGGAATGGTTTACAAAAACACATTTTCTAATGAATGAATGACTTAGGCAGAATGTCCAATCTAAATTTTGATTTAATACATAAATGAACACAAAACAAAACAAGCATTTGTCAATACCGAATGTTGATTGCTTTGGACCGTTGAGGTCGCTCACTGGCCCTCTGTCACTCGCTCGTTCTGTTTCTCCCGGTGCTGCAGGCTGCCCTTTTGTACTGGGCTCCTGCCTGTGAGGGCACCTTTTTATGCCCACAAAGAAATCTGCAGCAGTCTTGACACAGCTCCGTTGAGCTCGCTCACTCCCCCTCGCTCACTCGCTCGTTCTGTTTCTGCCGGCGCTGCAGACTGGCCTTTTGTATTGGGCTCCTGCTTACATGGCCATCTTTTTCTGCTCACAAAGAAATCTGCAGCAGTCATGATAGAGCTGCTTTGAGCTTGCTCACTTACCCTCTGTTACTCGCTTGTTGTGTTTGTCCCGGTGCTGCAGGCTGCCCTTTTGGACTGGGCTCCTGCCTCCATTGGCACCTTTTTCTGGCCACAAAGAAATCTGCAGGTGTCCTGACAGAGCTCTGTTGAGGTCGCTCACTCCCCTTTTCTCACTCGCTCATTCTGTTTCTTCTGGCGCTGATGGCTGTCCCTTTGTACTGGGCTCCTGACTCTGTTGGCACTTTTTTCTGCCCACAAAGGAATCTGCAGCAGTCCCAACAGACTTCCATTGAGCTCGTTCACGCTCCTGTCACTCGCTCGTTCCATTTCTGCCCATGCTGCAGGCTGCCCTTTTGTACTGGGCTCCTGCCTGTGCCACCTTTTTCTGCTCAGAAAGAAATCTGCAGCAGTCACAATAGAGCTCCGTTGAGGTGGCTCACTCCCCCTCTCTCACTCACTCGTTCTGTTTCTCCAGCTGCTGCAGGCTGCCCTTTTGTACTGGGCCACTGCGTTCATTGGTGCCTTTTTCTGCCCACAAAGAACTCTGCAGCAGTCCCAACAGAGCTCCACTGAGCTCACTCAGTCCCCTTCCCTCACTCGCTTGTTCTGTGTCTCCCGTCACTGCAGACTGCTCTTTTGTACTGGGCTCCTGCCTGAGTTGGTGGCTTTTTCTGCCCACAAAGAAATCTGTAGCAGTCCCAACACAGCTCTGTTGAGCTTGTTCACTCTCCATCTCTCACTTGCTAGTTCCATTTCTGCTAATGCTGCAGGCTGGCCTTTTGTACTGGGCTCCTGCCTGCATTGCCGCCTTTTTCTGCCCACTAAGAAATCCACAGCAGTCACTATAGAGCTCTGTTGAGCTCGCTCACTCCCCCTCTCTCACTCGCTCGTTATGTTTGTCCCGGTGCTGCAGGCTTCCCTTTTGTACTGGGTTTCTGCCTGCGTTGCCACCTTTTTCTGCCCACAAAGAAATCTGCAGCAGTCACAATAGAGCTCCGTTGAGCTTGCTCACTCCCCCTCTCTCACTCGCTCATTCTGTTTCTCCCGCTGCTGCAGGCTGCCCTTTTATATTGGACCCCTGCATGCATTTCTGCCTTTTTCTGCCCACAAGGAAATACGCAGTAGTCCCAACAGAGCTCCATTGAGCTCACTCACTCCCCCTCCCTCACTCGTTTGTTCTGTGTCTCCCGGTGCTGCAGGCTGCCATTTTGCACTAGGCTCCTGCCTGCGCTGGAGCCTTTTCCTGCCCACAAAGAAATCCACAGCAGTCCTGACAGAGCTCACTTGAGCTTGGTCACTCCCCCTCTCTCACTTGCTTGATCCTAATCTGCCCCAAACACTGATTTCCAACAGCGACTGCGGTATTCTGCGTCGAAAGCGCGAAAACACATTTTGGCCAGGATGTGAAAAATTAAAGCTGTACTGTTCATAAGGAGGTGTGAAAAATGCTACTACTGAAAATGTGGTGTGAAAATATTACTAATTTGTGAAGTTACAAGGGTGCATGAAAACTGCACAACGCACGCTCGTAACACAATCATTTTAAGGAGTTTCATCACAAAATTTTCAACATAGGCATTTTAGGATCTCTGCTCATGAACAGTGACACTGTGATTTTTTTTAATGTGTCCTGAACACTGATTTCCCAAAGCGACTGCACTATTCTGCGCCGGAAGACCAAAAACACATTTCGGCCAGGATGTCAAAAATGACAGCTCTACTGTTCATAAGGAGGTGTGTAAAAATGGAAATGTTGGAAATCTGGAGTGAAAATATTGCAAATTGGCAAAGTTAAGAGCGTGCATAGCAACTGCGCAGCACATGCTCATAAAACAGTCATTTTTTTTGATTTTTCCCACCAAATTTGCAACATACACTTTTTGAGACCCCACCTCATGAACAGCGGCACTGTTGTTTCATTAATCGGTCCTGAATGGTGATTCTGCACAGTGACCGTGAAATCACCTTTCAAGACTGAATAATGCCGTGACAGTGCCTGAATTCATGGGGAGGGGTCCCAAAAACCCCATGTAAAAAATGTGGCCCCAAAATTCTCAAAAATGCCCGAGATATGCATCAAAGTTGAAAAAAAAACTATTTAAACCACTGTACAACTTACCGGCATTTCCTCAGTTCGTGGCCGGCTTTGAAGAGTGCAGACATGTTACCAGTCCGCCGAAGATCGTTGTGCTGGACTCCAGAGGTAAGTATGGGGTGAGGAGGGGTGTGGTGAGGCAGGGTGAACAGTGGGTGGGTGCGGGTTGTGGGAGGTGGCAGGGAGGCCGTGAGGGACCATTTTCTTTTTTCACAGGGTTCAAGAAATACAACAACATTGCAGCCCATTTTTTTTTTTTTTCACAGGGGCATGTGGCACGCTGGCATGGGCTCCCAGCATGCCAATGGAGTTTTTTTTTGGGGGGGCAGCTGTAGCTGATGGGGGATTGGGCACCCCCGTCAGCACAAATCTACTGGGGTTTTTGTGGTGGGGTGGCATTATGCCAATGGGGAGTCTGCTCCCCCACCAGCAAAACAAACTGGGAGGGGGCACATAATGCCGACAGGGAGTGGGCTCCCCCGTCGGCAACTTTCACTAGAAGGGGGATTGAAACCGATGTGGATTGGGGCCTCCGTCAGCAAAAACACTGTTGTGAGGGCGGGGCACATGCTGCTGAGGGGGATTTGGCAGCCCCTCGGCACTGGGGGCTCACGAATATTGTTTGTGAACATGGCGGCAAGCCGCCGCCATGTTCACAAACAATATCACAGTACCAACGTTCCATCCTGCAGTGACGGGTCGCTCCCTCATTGCAGCAAATGGCTGATGCTGCAATGACAAGATGGCCCCTGATTGCAACAGCTGAAACATTTCAAGGCGGTGGCACACTGGCTGAACTAGTGTCAGCAGCAGTGTGCCACCCCATTGGGGAAAGCGGGCCAAGCCTTTAAAGGCTGTGGGGGCATTGGCCACAACAGTGCTGTGCCTCCACAACCTGCTTCTGGCAAGCTGCCGCAATATGTTTCTTGTGCATGCATGCAAGCAACATAAAAATGGTCTGTAGTCCATGATGAAGGTCCCTGGCTGGAGCCTAATTGTTCAATAGCATCCCAAAATGGCAATAAATTTAAGTCCCAGAAGTTTTTTGCTGTAAGGAGATGTACGCTGGCCTGGGGGGAGGGAATGGGCTGTCAGGGGTACAAAATAGTAAAAACTAAAGTGGAATTGATACATGAGGAAGCAGAGTGTTCATCCATGCAAAACTTGTTGTAGGGCATTTCATACATGGTTAATCTGATCAGCATCCCTGATCCAGAAATAACAGGATAGTAGCACATCAGTCAGAAAGGGGGGGGAAGGGGAGCAGATGGGGTGTGTACGTGTGCAGTCAAACATGATGCATCAAAGTGGCCAGCTCACTACTGCAACTCTGAGTAAAGTTGACATCTGGGCCTGCATGCCGACTCCTCCGCACACTAAAGGAGTGGAAGGGAACGTGTAGTGAGGTGAGGAGCAATTTTTCCTGACACTGGCAGATAGAGAGGATCATTGCAGGCAGAGACAGAGAGAGAGGGTTTGGTTTATGCAATGATTCAGAAGCCTTCCTGAGCACAGAACAAAATGCAAAGTATTATAAATTACTAATGGGATTTCAGCTAATCAGCACAAAGCACCACTGCACCTCTTATCCTTTGTACAGTGAGCTCTCAAGTGAGAGCTTTAGAATGGAACACTCTACTCAATGATGGGAGGGGGGGGGCAGTCTAGTAAAAATTGAAACAAAAGACTGTAAGCTTATTATAAATCACTCAAGCTAATCTTGAGTGATTTATAAGAAGATAACAGGGCCTTAGATAGTACAAGGTTCCTCTTGTATGGTTTGGGCAGACAGAACCGCTCTGCTTTGCTTTGCAGTACTGACGCCCGAACCGCATACTTGGGATCCCTTAAACCATATGAATCATCCCTCGGAGGCCCTATTAACTTATAGGAAAAACATTAGGGTTGTCAGATGTAGTTCTAAAAAAATTAGAACCCTTTTAGAACCCAGGGGTTCATGCTTTAATTTAGAACAACAACACTCTTGGATTCTTAGTATTAAGGGATCTAAATAAGGGTGCATGAAGGACCAATATTATTTCCTGAATACCATGAATAATGCACTGTTCATTATTCGGATATGACTAACAAATAGTGGCACTATTCACACCACTATTCACTGGCAGAAGTATAGAGAACTCAGGAACAGATGTAAAGCAGAGTTAAAAAAAGCCAAAAGGAAACGCCTCAGACACATTCAAGATAATCTATCGAACCCCAAAACATTCTGGGTTCAAATTAATGCCCTTATCAAGGGCAATAACAGACAAGAAGGGGGGGATATGATAGCAAAAGGTACACAATACACAACCCCTGCCAAGGCTGCCAAAGCATTCAATGATTTCTTCACAGAACTTGATAAATTCAAGACCCCCTGCCCTGGCCCAACCATATCACAAGTTCCTAACAAAAGTAGTCCCATCATTCCAGACTTCCACTTCAAATTAGTTTCCAGTTCTGAAGTCCGGAAACTACTACAGGGGATTAAAACCCATGGAACAGCGGGTTATGACAAAATAGAACCCAAGCTTATAAATATTGTGGCCTCAGTTATTGCTACCCCGATCTTGTGGCTGGTCAACCAATCGCTTATTGAAGGGAAAGTCCCATCCCTTTGGAAAGTGGCCCTGGTTACACCAATCCATAAAGGTGGAGCCAGAGAGCCAGTGGAAAACTACCGCCCAATATCTTTACTCTTGACACTAAGTAAAGTGCTGGAGAGGGTGGTGTACTCTCAGGTCATGAATTATGTGGAGAGACATAATATCTTCACCGCAACCTAACATGGCTTCAGAAAGAACCACGGAATGGACACTGCCCTGCTTAATCTTACCACTGAAATATTTTCTGCCCTTGATAAGGGATTGCTCACCGGTGCAATCTTTATTGATCTCACCAAAGCATTCGATCTGGTAGATCACCAACTACTCCTGGCCAAACTGAAACAGATTGGTCTTGACTCTCTGGCAGTGCAATGGTTTAATGATTACAGTATCTCCAGGATAGGTCCCAAATAGTTAGATGGCAGGGTACCGTATCTGATGAAATCGGAATAAAAGATGGTGTCCCTCAGGGATCTATCCTGGGACCACTGCTGTTCTCCCTATTTATTAACAAACTGCCAACCTTCTGCAATGATCCAAATGTCATCCTCTTTGCAGTTGATATAGTGATCTACAGGTCAACTGAGGATCCCAATGAACTAAACAGAATGCTATCCTACAGAACCTGGAGGAATGGCTGTCCAAAAATAAACTTGTCCTGAATAGCAAAAAAAAAAAAAAAAAGCGATGCTGTTCAGGCCTAAAAGCCTCGGGGCTAACAGATCTAATACACTAAACCTCTCTCTATTGTAAGGGGCAAGGGTGGAGGTAGCTGATTCACTAACATACCTAGGTCTCATCATAGACCAAGAATTCACCTTCAAGACCCATATTGATCAGCTATTTAAAACACTGAACCAAAAGATTGGTCTCCTGTACTGACTCAGTCCCTATCTTACACTGGGGTCATGTACCAAGATTGCCCTTGGTACCCTGCTACCCAAACTACTCTATAGCTCCCTGTGCTCCTCTCTGTTAAAAATACTGAGATGAATAAACTTAGAACCCTGTACAATAGGGTCAGCAGATTTGCTGTAGGGGCGTCCCAAAGAGAACACCACTGTCATGTCCTGCAAGCCCTAAACTGGCCCACCTTGGAAGGTAGACTACAATATCCATCATTATGCTTAGCCTACAAACTCAAGCTGTCTACTGCTCTGCCTAGTCTGGCAGTGTTGCTACAATATAAAATGAATAGCAGGACATTAAGGTCCTCAAGCAGACAGCTCCTCATGGTTCCCCTGACGCAGTCCTCCCAAGGGTCCAGGGCCTTCTCGTCCCTCATGCCTCCCATCTGGAAAACTCTTCCATCTAAACTCCAAGAATGTGAATCACTAGGGGGCTTCAAAAAAGGACTAAAAACACACGTGCTGGAATTAAACAAATGCACTTGTAATTGTTGAATTTTAACTTTGATCCTGTTGTTTGCATGATTTTTGTATGAGATAGTTGACCTTACCTAATGTTTACTGTATAAGAGAACTAACAATAGTCGCTCTAGTAGTTTGTTCATAAAATGCTCGCCTCCTCTTATGAAATGTAAACAACTGTATGTTGATGGATCTAATGTAAATGATATATCCTGTTGTATGTGTAATTAATCCCGGGTTGCCCCTGAAAAAGGGACTATTACTAGTCTCAGTGGGCCTACCCGGTTACCAAAATTAAATAAATAGATCAATATTGATATTCGGGAAATAGCAACAAAATAATAGTTAGCACAGCCCCCACTCTGCTTCCCAGCCAAGCTGTTTAAACCACAACCCTCATCCCCCCCACCCTCTGCAACAAGCCCAATCTCACCCTCCTTCTCCTCAGCACCCACAGTTTAATGATTCAAAAAATTAAGTCCCATGATGGATGACTGGCAGAAGTTGCCTGGATACATGGCTGGCCACCATCTGCATTACCATGTTTTATTCATAAATAAATCATCCTCCCACCCCACCCTCAGCAGCAGCATGGTAGCACCCAACTTCAACCACCCAGCACCCAAATTTCCTTAACATAAGCATGGAAATGGCGACTGACACAACTTGTCCTCCTCCTCTACAACCGGCCGCCTTCTTGTAAATGGAAGTACTTGGTTGCATAGAAAGAAAAAGATCATATGATCAGCTGTCTTAGAATGCAAGCAAGTGTGGGAGCATTTCCATTCACAAGAAGGCATCTGGTCATGGAGGATGGCAGGTTGCGTTGGTCGCTTTAACCATGCTTCTATTAAGGAACTTTGGGTGCTGGGGGGGGGGAGTTGGGTGCTATCCTGCTGCTGCCATGGTGTGGGCGGTGGTTTCTTTCTGGATAAAACACGCTGCAGGAGATGGTGGCAGGCTGTGGATGTGGGCGGGTTGTGCCATTCACCCATTGTGGGATTTCAATGTTTTTTAACCATGAACTTGTGGGTGCTGCGGGGGGAGAAAGGTAGGATTAGGCTGGTTGCAGAGGGTGGGGGTAAAGTGGGTTATGCTTTAAACAAATGGGATAGGGAGGAGGGTGGGTGCTGTTTATACACCCCCACACACACAGGCATACGAATAACAAATACAAATACGAATACCGAATGTCTGAATATTTAGGGTCCTGAATATGAATATACTTGAAAGATTTGAAATAAGGTATACGCCCACCTCTAGTTCTAAATACTAAATTTTTTGTTCAAACATTTCATAAACAGGAGATGCTGGTCTGTAAACAAACTAGTAAAAAGGAAATACATTTTAAAATGTTTTAGTGAGATACATACATGACAAGGTGCGGCTCGTATACCCAGTTATGCCAAACCACGACGCATCAGTTGTAACTCTTGTCATTTGCATTTTGAATGGCACACTGTGCTTCTCTTTCTCTTCTGCATGTGCAGTGAAACACAATATTATTGTTGTGTTAAGACTGCTGGTCTTTTTTTTAGATTTTTTTTCTCCTCTCAGTGTAAATATGCACTGTAGATACAAAGAGGTTTACAGACAGAAAAAGACTCATGACCCACTCTGTACAGTTTCTACTTTCTACCTGGGCTCCTCTCAACAGTGTACAGTAGCATTAGTTAGGACTCCTTTTTATGTTGATTGTGCGCAGCACAAGAAACATATTGGCACAGCTTGCTGAGAAGCAGGCTGTGGAGGCACGGCACTGTTGTGGCCAATGCCCCCACAGCCTGCAAAGGCTTGTCCCGCTTCCCCCAATGCTGTTGCAGGCTGCAGGTGACACAAGTTTGCAACATTTGCACCAACTTGTGATAAATCAGCCGCTGCAATCATGGGCCACCTCATCTTTGCAGTGTCAGCCATCTGCTGCAATGAGGGAGCAACCCGTCATTGCAGGGCGGATCTAGCAAGCCTGATATTAGTTGTGAACATGGCGGCGGGTTGCCGCCATGTTCACAAACAATATAACCCCCACCACCATGTTGATGTGCTGGCGGGGCCCAATCCCTGTTGGGTTCGGTGCCCCCAGTCATTTTGCCGACAGGGAGCCCACCCCGTCGGCATTCTGTCACCCCTCCGGCTTTCATTTTCTGCCGACGGGTGCCCAACCCTCGCTGGCACAATGAAGCCCTCCCCTTTGTGTACCGATGATGATGCCCAATCCTCCATCGGCTATTACTGCTCCCCACCAACAGAAAGCTGTTGGTGCCCCCACGCTGTTATTCCTGCCGATGGGGTGCCCAGTCCCAGTCAGCATAATGACTTCTTTATGTGCGCGATGGGGTGTCTAATCCCCGCCGGCTTTTTATGCCCCCAAAGAAAGTGCTGGTGCATGCTGGGATCCCACCCCAGCGTGCTACATGCCCCTGTAAAAGAAAAACTGTCCCGCAAAGTCTTTTTGCCTTTTTCCCTGAAAAGCAGAAACGGTCCCTCGAGTCTCCGTGCTGCCCACCCACCACCGCACCCACCCACTGTGCACCCTGCCTCCCCACACCCCTCACCCCATACTTACCTCCCGAGTCCGGCGCGACGATCTTCAGTGGACCGGGAACACATCTTCACTCTTCAAAGCTGACCACAAACTAAGGAAATGCTGGTAAGCTGTATAATGTAATGAATAGGGTTTTTTCAACTTTAGTGTATATCTCAGGCATTTTTGGGAATTGTCACCAAATTTTCAACATGGGGTTTTTGGGACCTCTGCTCATGAATGCTTGAACTGTCATGGAGTTAATCGGCCCCGAAAGGTGATTTTGAGGTCACTGCGCAGAACCACCTTTGGGGGCTGAGTAACGAAATGACAGTGCTAGTATTCATGAGGTGGGCTCTCAAAAAGCCTATGTTGCAAATTTGGTGGAAAAAAATCCCAAAAATGACTGTTTTACAAGCGTGCACTGCGCAGTTGCTACGCACGCTCGTAACTTTGTGAATTTGCAATATTTGACACCAGATTTTCAACACTGGCATTTTGTCACACCACTTCCTTGTGAACAGTACAGCTGTCATTGTTCACATCCTGGCGGAAATGTGTTTTCGCACTTCTGGCACAGAATAGCGCGGTCGCTATTAGAAATCTATGTTCGGGACAGATTAAGAAAATGACAGTGACACTGTTCATGAGTAGAGGTCCTGAAATGGCTATATTGAAAATTTGGTAATGATACTACATAAAATGACTGTGTTACAAGCATACGTTG
Source organism: Neoceratodus forsteri (assembly GCA_016271365.2). Classification (NCBI taxonomy): domain Eukaryota; kingdom Metazoa; phylum Chordata; order Ceratodontiformes; family Ceratodontidae; genus Neoceratodus; species Neoceratodus forsteri. The sequence continues at coordinate 744,879,687 of CM028137.1, forward strand.
CACAGTTTGCATGCACGCTCGTAACTTCGCGAATGTATAATATTTTCACTCCAGATTTTCAACTTTGCTGTTTTCCCACACCTACTTATGAACAGTGCAGTTTTTATTTTTCCCATCCTTGTCGAAATGCGTTTCCGCAGTTCCGGCGCAGAATACAGCTGTTGCTGTGGGAAACCACTGTCCAGGACAGAGTAATAAAATGACAGTGATACTGCTCATGAGCAGAGGTCCTAAAATGCCTATGTTAAATATTTGGTGATGATAGCCCATCAAATGAGTTGCTTTGCACACTTTCCACACACCCCTGTAACTTTTCAGATTCGTAATATTGTCATGCCACATTTTCAACAAGGGCAATTTTTCATGCCTCCTTATGAGCAGTACAGCTGTCATTTTTCACATCCTGAGTGAAATGTGGTTTCACAGTTGCGGCATAGAATAACATGGTCACTGTGGGAAATCAGTTTTCCGGACAGATAAAGAAAATGACAGTGGCACTGTTCATGAGCAGAGGTCCGAAAATCCCTATGTTGGAAATTTGGTGGCAAAACTCCGTAACATGACTGTGTTACAAGCGTACGTTCAGTTGTTTCCACGCACCCTTGTAACTTCACAAATCTGTAATATTTTCATGCCACATTTTCAACAGTGGCATTCTTTCACACCTCCTTATGAACAGTACAGCTGTCATTTTTTCACATCCTGGCTAAAATATGTTTTTGCACTCCTGACGGAGAATAGCACGGTCACTGTGAGACATTAGTGTTTGGGATAGATTAAAATGGAACAAGTGAGAGGGGGGAGTGACCGAGCTCAACTGAGCTCTGTCAGAACTGCTCCATATTTGTTTGTGGGCAGAAAAAAAGACCCCAATGCAAGAGGCCAGTACAAAAGGGCAGCCTGCAGCACTGGGAAAAACAGAATGAGTGAGTGAGGGAGAGGGAGTGAGCGAACTCACCGGAGTGCTGTCAGGACTGCTGCGGATTTCTTTGTGGGCAGAAAAAGGTGTCAATGCAGGCAGGGGCCCAGTAGAAAAGGCCAGCCTGCAGCAGTGGGAGAAACAGTACAAGTGAGTGAGACAGGGGAGACTGAGTGAGCTCAATGGAGGTCTACCAGGACTGCTGCAGATTTCTTTGTTGGCAGAAAAAGGCACCAATGCAGGCAGGAGCCCCATACAAAAGGGCCGCTTGCAGCGCCAGGACAAACAGAATGAGAGTGTGACAGAGGGAGACTGAGCGACCTCAATGGAGCTTGGTTGGTACCGCTGCGGATTTATTTGTGGACAAAGGTGCCACCGCAGCCAGCAGCCCCGTACACAAGTGCAGCCTGCAGCGCCAAGAGAAACAGAACGAGTGAGTAACAGAGTGGTAGTGAGCGAGCTCAACGGAGCTCTATTGTGACTGCTCCGGATTTCTTTGTGGACAGAAAATGCAGCAACGCAGGCAGGAGCCCAGTACAAAAGGCCAGCTTGCAGCGCAGGCAGAAACGTAATGAGTCAGTGAGAGAGTGGGACTGAACAAGCTCAGTGGAGCTGTGTCTGGACTGCTTCAGATTTCTTTCTGGCCAGAACAAGCCACCAATGCAGTCAGGAGCCCAGTACAAAAGGGCAGCCTGCCGCGGCAGGAGACACAGAATGAGCGAGTGAGGGAGGGGGAGTGAGTGAGCTCAATGGAGCTCTGTTGAGACTGCTGCAGATTTGTTTGTGGGCAGAAAAAGGCAGCAATGCACACAGGAGCCCAGTACAAAATGGCAGCCTGCAGTGGCAGGAAAACCAGAATGAGCGAGTGAGAGAGAGGGAGTGAGCGAGCTCAGCGGAGCTGTATTGTAACTGCTGCAAATGGCGGCAACACAGGCAGGAGCTCAATAGAAAAGGGCAGCCTGCAACACCACCAGAAACGGAATGAGCGAGTCAGAGAAGGGGACTGAGCGAGCTCAACGGAGCACTGTTGGAACTGCTACAGATTTCTTTGTGGGCAGAAAAAGGCACCAACAGAGCCAGGATCCCAGTACAAAAGAGCAGGCTGCAGCGCCGGGAGAAACAGAATGAGTAAGTGACACAGGGGGAGTGAACGCCCTCAACGGAGCTCTGTCGGGACAGCTGTGGATTTCTTTGTGGGCAGAAAAAGGTGCCTACACAGGCAGGAGCCCAGTACAAAAGGGCAGCGCTGGCAGAAACAGAATGAGTGAGTGAGAGAGGGGGACTCAGCAGGCTCAACAGACCTGTGTTGGGACTGCTGCAGATTTCTTTGTGGGCAGAAAAAGCCACCAACAGAGGCAGAAGCCCAGTACAAAAGGGCAGCTTGCAGTGCCAGAAGAAACAGAATGAGTGAATGAGAGAGACGGAGTGAGCCACCTCAATGCAGCTCTGCCAGGACAGCTGCGGATTTCTTAGATGGCAGAACAAGGTGCCAATGCAGGCAGGCAGGCGCCCAGTACAAAACAGCAGCCTGCAGCACTGGGAGAAACAGACTGAGTGAGTGACAGAGGGGCAGTGAGCGAGCTCAACACACCAGCGCAATCAACATTCAGCATTGACAAATGCTTGTTTGTTGTTTAATTTAGTATGCATTTTCCTCCTCCTCCACCAGCCAACCCCCCATTGGTCATATCCACTCACCCAGCCCCATCATCTGCCTCCCCCGGGTCTTACCTCTCCTCCTATATACACCCTGGCTTACCTCGCAGGATGGGGCCATCAGGAGGAGGACTCTTCCCCCGACAGAGACTCAGTTGGTGCTTTCAAAAGATAGCACCACAGCTGGCAGTGTGGGCCGTGCCATGAGGGGTGAACATCCCCTTGCAGTGGCTGGTGTTTTTCCATTTTTCTTCTGAGCCCAGTGAGATTCTGAGAAGAGCTCCTGATGTGGAAGCATTAGTGTGCATGCATCATGCATGCATTGCACATCACAGCACATTGGCATCCTCCCTCCCAGCTCCACGGCTCGGCTTGCACCACCACCTGTGGTCAGCCAGGTGGCAGTAGTGCAGCAGAGACTGACCACCGTCCCCATTGTGGAGGGCATCCTCTGGGATGCTTAGCTTATCTCCCCCGGCCAGCCCTCCAACAACATGGGCTTGTTCCTGAACCAAGGTCATCTGCATCATGAGTGGTAGCACTTCCACTTCGTTGACTGACCAGCTATTAATTAGGACTCTTGTGGAATTATCATCCCTGAGTTTCCCTTGAACACACCCTTCCTCCCAATTGGCTCTGCCCATCATTTTCAATAGTCCCATGTCATGTCAGTCCCATCCCCTCTTTCAACTGGTCACTGACTTTACGTTCACCAGATACTCTGGCAGATGATTCCACTTTTCCACAACCCTCTCCCTGAAGCAGCAGTATTACCTCACGTCCCTCCTGAATTGCCCCCATCTGGTTATATTTGTGGCACCTTGTGATAAACACCTCACTAAATTTAAGCAGTTGCTAGATATGTCCACCCTATTTATACCTTTCGGGTAATTGAAGGTTTTGATTATGGCTCCCCTCTGTCTTTTGGCTTGTAGTGAATTCATATTGAGATCCAGTCTTTCCTTGTTAGTGCTCCCCTACTGACCATGAATTATTAGTCACTCTCTCTCTCTCTTGGATCAACTACAGATGCATGGGAACTGGTTTCTCCAACCAAACACATCACTGTTACATCAGCACACGCTTAATGCTGGAACTTTGTACTGGTATTATTTACTATTCTAATTGTGCCACCGTGGATCACCATGTAAGTTACGTACAGTATTCTCTAGTGGGCAATATTACAAAAATAAGGATTGTGGCAATTTAGAATTGAACTCCTGCCTAATTGTGTTTCAGGAACATCAGGCAGGAAATGGGTGCAATGTGCCACCATGCTGGCACTGTCTGTGACGTGAGCTTGGCCCTTTTCGGATGTCCATAATGTCCTATCTCTGCCACTTGGAGAGTAGTTGATGTAACAATGGCACATTTCTGATGCATAATGATGTGTTTCAGATGCATTTTGTTGGAGGAACCAGCAACTACCACTACAGGTAGTCCTTGTTCTTTTCAGTTGAAAGTTCCAAAACTGCACACAGCATTCCAGGAGCGGCCTCACCAAGGACATGTAGAGGAGCAGGATCACCTCCTGTCTGCTTGCCCTTTCCTATACATCCCAGCATCCTACTAGTGTTCCCTTCTGCCTTGTTTCACTGGACAGAGGTTTTGAGGCTGTCACTAATTATAACCCCCAGATCCTTCTCTTCTGATATCTGCGCCAGAGGACCTCACCCCATATGATATTCCATCCTCAGATTCAGTGCGTAACCTTGCACTGTTTGGCACTGAATTTCAGCTGCCACATCCTGGACCATGCCTTTCCAATATCCCCTGGCCTCTTTTAATTCCATCTCACAGTACCATCACTATCCACCCTGCCATATATTTAAGCAATAAGGCACAACAGGGTGTGCATTGTTATGGGATAACAGCACGTCTCTGGAAGCGAAGCCCAAGGCAAAACCGAGAGATCTTCCCTGATTTTTTTTTGTTAGGATCAAGTAACGAGGTTCAGAAAGTTCAACATTTCTGACCTGTGCTGTCGTGATGGGATATCAACATGGTCATGTGATTGGATTCCACCAATCACAGTACAGTATTTCTCTTACCCATTCTATAATTTGTGTTATCCACAACTAGACACATCTTGTCCCGAATCCTTTCTAAAGTTTCACAAGTGAACACATTAAACTTGAACCAAGGACAGTGTCACCCCATCACATTACACACCCTGACCAAGAAGTACATATCATTTTGTACCAACCTTTGGGTACTCCCCCTTAACCAATTCCATACCCATTTAGTGATTTTCTCACCTACACATACGTTCCACAGTTTCTTTACCAGCCCTTTCTGGGGCACAGAGTTGAAGGCCTTGTTAAAGTCCAGGAATGATACATTTGAATGTGGCCCTTGTCTAATGTCTGCATCACAGCGGTGAAGAAACCAGCTAGGTTTGCTTGATGGGGTCTCCCCTTCACAAAGTCATGCAACTTGCCATCCTTGAGTCCATGTGATTTCAGGTAGCCAATCAGCTGCTCCTTGATCATAGCTTTAAGAGCCTCCCAACAGTGAAAGTCAGGCAGCCAGTTGAAATTCCCCCTGGGTTCCCAATCCCCACTCTTGTACAGGGGGATAATGTCTACTACCCCCTAGTCCCAGGAAGCTACACCAGTCTTGATAAAGCAGTTGACTAGGTCTGCCAGGGGGTGTAGCCAGGACCTTACCCAACTCCTTGAGTAAATATGGGTGTAAACTGTCTTGCCCCAGAGACTTACCCACCTGCAACCCTTTCAGCCCCTAAAGCATCCTTTCCTCTGTGATTCCTACCCATTTCCAAATCTGTTCAGAACCCTACCTGAATGCTGCTCTCTGTCAGAGATGTCCCCACTTCATCTGGGAAGACTTAGCAGAAATATTCATTCAGAATATCAACTCTTTATACCTGTCCTCCACTCATGCCTCACCCTGTCTCAGAATCTGTAAACCTGTCTTGTTCTTTCTAGATTTGATGCAATACCAAACTGGCATTCAGTGAACATTCCACACTGGTAAAGCAGGTCCAGAGGCCCCCGGTTTCTCTTTGGCAGTTTGTTGTTTCAATGTTATGACACAACACTTTTAACAGGTGCACACAATGACCATGTGCAATGTGTTGGTAAACCACATGACCTGCAGAAGCCAGTCAGTGATGCTGGAGAGTGAGAGCTTCTCATGCTGTAAATATGTCTTCATGCAGTTTCCAGGGGGTTGATTCCAGGAGGCATGGTGCAACCTGTAAGCATATGCAAGTTTTCCGGGGACCCTGCACCATATTACAGAACAGGCAGGGTCCCTGTCACTTATGCTCGTGGCTTGTGGCAGCCACAGGCTAGTGCCAAATGCACGGTGCACTGAGCCTGGGTGCCGCAAGTTGCGGCACACATACAACTGCCTCCCCAGAGTCCCCCTGCCCCAGATCACTGCCGCAAGCAGCAGGGGGCATTGGGGGGGGCCAGCCAGGTGGCACTGATGTTCGGGGGACACCACAAGTTATGGACTCCAGGGGTCCCCATCATTCAAGGGAGGGTGGGGGCATGGCTGTGTTGGGAGGACGGGGAGTCGGGCCACATGTGTGTCATGGCACAGCGGAGTGGGCATCCATCACCTGGCATGAACGGATGCCACTTAGACCATCTCCCTGCTGGTCTAACTACACTGCGCCAATGCAACTCTTGGAATGGCATTTGTGGATTACAGCAACTGCCCTTTTGGAATAGGGCACAGTTGCTGCTATAACCCACCCTTATGCCATGCCACTGCGGGTTACGGGCATAGTGGGTGGCGTAACCCATGCCTGGCGCAACCCACATTCAGCATGGTGCAAGGCACCTTTTGGAATATCAACTGGCGTTATGCCTGACGTAAGTTGTGAGTTGCACCATTGTGTTCAGCGTAACTCGCCTTGCGCCAGGTGTAACACCTTTTAGAATTGGACCCCAGGTCTCTCTTAAAGGGGAAGGATGTAGCTATAGAAAAGCACTCCTTTTATATGAATAAAAAGAGTGACTTTCCATCAGAAAACTTTAGAAATCATCAGAGAATTGTGCATTATCATTCCAGTTAGCAAATTCACTACATTGAACTGTAGTTGAGGAGAGGAGAGGAGAGGAGAGGAGAGATAGGACAGGAAGGGAGGGGAGCCTTTCAACACAGACTGCTGGCTCTGTGCAGACATTTTTGAAGAAAGTCAGTCACCTTGCTAGAGTACATAATGGAGGCTTATCTAACAAAACAACTGCCTAGCCAAAGTAGTGATCTCATCAAATTCTGTCAAGACATGAAAGTCTTTTGGCCTCCACTATCTTTTTCTCAGATTCCTTACATTGTCATTTACTTCAGAAAGATGTTTCAGCTCAACTGGTCGTATTGCCTTACCACATCATTCAAGGCTACATCATGACAATATTAAATTCTTAGCCTTTCTGAAACTTAACTCACCACATATCAGCATTTGCTATCTATCCGATTATTCCCATGTCCAACAAGTTAAAGCTACTGCTATTTCCAGTACTATACCTCCTGCAAGCAAGTCTCCATGGACTTCTACTGGCACTGGTAGCCCCACAGTCCAGCTCACCATCTTAACAGTGCTGACAGTGCTAGGACTATGACACACACCTCCACCTGAAGATCACCAAAGAAAGTACAACTTTTACAAGGTCTTCACCAACAAGCTTGATGAGATTAGGTGTGAAGTGCAGCTCACAATGAGACATTATCAGTTAAAAAAGATCAGTCATGTCACCCAGCCCCCTGTCAAGACACAGTGACCCCAACACAAAATTAGTCATCGGTGGTGGTCGTGCACATATGTGTGACTTCCTTGGTCTCATGATCTCATGTAGTCTATTAGCTACAACAAGTTATCTGCCAAAGGACAGTACTTGTCTTAATTGTTACTATAGAAATATAGAATTTGATGGCAGATAAGGACTGATTGGCCCCTTCAGTCTGTCCATTTCTCCTTACCTACCCTATTACAGCAGACCGTGCCTGATCTACAGCTCTTTCTCCCTCTCACCCTTCCTTTTCACTATGATTCCCATGTGCATATCCCATGCACTTTTGAACCCTATCACTCTTTTGACCCACCACTTCTGCTGGAAGGTTGTTCCAGGAATCCACCACTCTTTCTGTGAGGAAGTACTTCCTCACATCTCTCCTGAATCTACCCCCCCCCCCAGCTTCATAGCATTTCTCCTTGTTCTTGAGCACTTTTAGTTCTTAAAAATGCTTCCTTCTGGTACCGTATTTATCCCCATGAAGTATTTAAAGATCTCTATCATGTTCCCCTTCCCTCCACTGTTCCAGAGTGTACATATTGAGGTCCTTTAGTCTCTCCTCATTGGGCTATTGATGCAGATCCTGCACCATTTTAGTTTCCCTCCTCTGGACCACATCCACTCTGTCTGTATCCTTTCAGAGATGTGGTCTCCAGAACTGGACACAGTACTCTAGGTGGGACTAACCCTTATTCTATACAGAGGCAAACCCATCTCCCTCTTTCTGATTGTGATACATCTCACTATGCACCCCAGCACCACACTAGCCTTCCCTACTGCCTTGACCTGCTCAGCTCTTTTGGACTGTAGATAGGCTACTCCATCCAGCCTATCTGGATTATGCAACCATTTTTTTCACCCACTAAATGTGTGGAGTTTGCTTGATTCTTTTCAGATAGAGTGCCCTATATTCAGGCCAGGATCTCTCCAAGTGGGTTGTGGCAACCCAGCAGGGCAAAGCTTACACTGCTCAGATGCATTGAGCTGTCATGGGAAGAGTTTCGGCCAGTGATTATAGAACAGGTGAATTGTGTGATCTCAGAGCTGCGACCAACATTTTCCCAGCTGGATCGAGGCCTGATAAGACTATTGGTGAGTTGCGTTTGGAAACTGGGCCCAGAATTTGCTGGGATTGTCCTGTGCGCTCTGTCAAAGGGGGTGGGGGGGGTCTTACCATCTGCATTAAAAAATGGACTGGTGAGGCCACTTCTGAAAAAAAAAATATCTGGACCAGGATATCCCGATGAATTACTGACCGGTCTCTAATATTCCCTTTTTGGTCAAGGTTATTGAGAAGATGACTACACTGCAGCTTGAGGCACACCTCATTGACTTTGACGATGATGAGCCTTTGCAGTCTGGTTTTATATCTAAGCATAGCAAGGAGACTGCACTGGGCAGATGCATAATAATCGTTTCAGAGAAAGGGATAGAGGTGAGAAGTGAGTTCTCATTTTTCCCAATTTATCTTCAGCCTTTGACACTGTGGGTCATCGGCTACAGTCTGATTGGCTATGGAAGTACATAGGACTCACCGGCAAGGTTATCTGTTGGTTTGAGTCCTATCTCAGGGACAGGACACAGAGGATGATATTGAAGCATTTCTCCTTCCAGTGGCACTGAATTTATGTCGACCGTAAGTTGCAGTCAACATAAATCCCGATGGACTCCCGGTCCGTTTGTCTATGGGGGGCTTTGCCCCCCCCAAACCCCCATGTGGGGGGTTCTTCCCCCCGCACCCCTCATTCTAAATATAAGCAACTTGGAGTCAGAGTTGATTCAGGGAGGGGGTGCAGGACTGGGAGACAGTGTGCCCCTGTCCCTGGTGTACCAATACAGTGACCTGTCGACAAACTGTCGACTTTGTCGGCATCACCATAGGTCACTGTATTGGTGTCACTGTCGGTGGGATATACCCCTCTGGTATACCCCAGGGCTCAGCCCTTTCACCCATGTTGCTTGCAGTGTATATGCTGCCCCTTGGAGGGATCAGTAGACACTATGGACTGGGGTTTCACTGCTATGCAAATGATACCCAGATCTGTCTGTCATTTGCAACCAGAATGCCTGTTGTGGAGGATGTGCTGCATAAATGCTTGGCTGAGATAAAGGATCGGATGTCATCCAGCTTGTTAAGATTCAATGCTGATAAGACTGAAGTGCTAGATGTCAAGCAGAGCCGACTGAGAGGGAGATGGGGCACTGGCTTGGTTCCTCTAGGTTCTTGGCTGCCACTAATGTGAGAAATCTGGGTGTCACCCTGGACAAGGGACTGATACTTGAGTCTCAGGTGTCTGCAGTAGTCCAGAGTGGCTTTTACCATCTGAGAAACATCAGCTGTATTAGATCACTTATATCCCTCAGAGACCTGATAACACTAGTACAATTGTTTGTGACATCTAGGATTGATTACTACAATGCTCCATACCCTGTGGTCAGTGGAGGCACACTACAGTGCCTGAAGCTGGTACAGAATGCAGCCATCAGGCTGCTAATCAGACTTTCAAAGACATGTCATGTAGCCCTGGTACTGTGTGAACTGCTCTGGCTGCTGGTAAAGTGGCATTTTCTCCTTCACATTTGGTCTTCTAATTCATAAGGCCCTACACGGGTTGGGCCCTGGCTATCTGACGGACGTCCTGCACTCTTATATGTCTTCATCCTCTCTTCGCTCCACCAAGGTGATCCTCCTTGGGGTACCAAGGGTATACCATGATGATAGCGATTATAAATGAGTGACTGGTAAAACAGCCACTCATTTATAGCACTATCATCATCATCTACCCTGCAAGGGTAGCAATGATGTAGCGAAGAAAGCAACCAGAAGAGGAGGGATAGGAGGGAGGGTTTGGATGAGTTGGGGATCCTGCTGCAGCTGAGCCAGCCCTGTGGTGTGGTGGTGATGGTGACTGGCTACGGTGCAACAGGCACTGCGTTCGGGATCTGCTGGGGGCGATTGTTTTGTCGCTGCATGTCGCTCTCTTTATTCCCCCCCCCCGTGTTTTGCGCCCTCCTTGACATGCAACCCCCTGGAGTTAACAATCCTAATATATGGGGGTGCGGAGGGAGGGGGTGTAGCCCCCCGCAAAAACACTTAATAGGGCCGGAAATCAGATCCCTTGGGTTTGTATATTGCTGAAATGCTTTTTGGCGATATACATTCACTATGATAGCGACTGCTGTATTGTGATTGCTATCGTGACATGGAACCGGTTGCAAGGGCTAGGTTATAAACCTCAGGGGACCAGGCCTTTGTGGTGACTTGTCTGGTCTTATGGAACTCATTCCTGAGGGCCCTTCAGGAGGCCTCCTCAGTGGAGGCCTTTAAAAGGGTCTAAAGACTTACTTATTTAATCAGGTCTTTGGGGACTAACATCTTCTGTATTCTTTTGGCATCCTGGTTAAATTGGTACTTGTTATTAGTTTTATGCTGAATTATTTATTGATGGCAGTATAGTGCTTACTTATTTAATCAAATCTTTGGGAAGTAACATTGATGCTTGTCAACAGTTTTAGGCTGAATTATTTATTGATGGCAAGATAGAGCTGTGGCTTAGCGCACTGAGCTACAAATCTGGAGACCTGGGTTTGAATCCCACAGCCCCCTCTTGTATACTGTGTGACCCTGAGCAAGTCACTTAACTTCCTTGTGCTCCCAGGTTGCACCTGGAAACAAGCTTCAGCTTAGTGTGCCTTTCCTGGTTGAACAATTTCCCCTTTATTGATGTAATTTTATTGTCGCGTGCAATGCCATGTTACTCTTGAAGTGTGGCTGATACAAAAAAAAATTACTACTACTACTACTTGTGCCTCTTCCCTTTACCCACTAGTCTGAGACAACCATTTGTTACAGAGTATCACTCTCTGTTCTTCATGTTTCATCCTATATATGAAAAGATTGCATTCTAAAGAAGATTAAAACTCTAAAAGTAGCTAATAAGTTCTAGACCTATTTGATAAGTTCTAGACTCATTTGATGAGTTCTAGAACAGAATCAGAACCCAGACATGCAAGGGTTGCCCAACTAGCACAGCAGTAGCACTATGGCTCATGATTCTGGTGACCTGAGTTTAGGAGTGTGTGTGGGTCATTTGGGGCCAGCTGGTGGGAGAAGGATCGAGCATCCAGGAAGACATGCTCCTCCTCAAGGGAAGGAGAGCTGACAGCTCCGCTGCTCGACTGCCACCAGGGTGATCACAGGTGGTGGTGCAGTCAGAGCGCCATTGTGGGTGGGGGTGATGCCGGTCAGTGCCTGGCAGAGCATGCCAGCATGTGTGTTGGTTCTTGGGCATTCTAGTAAGGCAGCATCCTCAGGAACAAAAGGGAAAAAACAGAACAGTGGAAAATCGCCCCGGCTGACAGTATGATAACAGACACTGTGCAGGCCCTTCACCAGCGACCCCCAGGAACCACTCATTTGGATCCTGTGAGGGTCAGTGGAGGTAGCTGTCCTCCACGCCACTACAGAGGGGAGGGAGCAAGTTGTGTGGAAAAGGGCAAGGCAAGTCTGTGATAAGCCAGATGGGGCTGGGGGGGGTGTCTGTGAGTGAGGCCAGTCAGAGAGGGGTGAAGTAGAGAGAACAAAAAATATGTAAGAGCCCAGACAAAAAATATGTAAGAACCCAGACCATGAGTGATCTTCAGTGGTTCTTACAACCCCACAAAACATTTATTTATTTAGATTTTGGTAAGCCCACTGAGACCAGAGATCCCTTTTTCAGGGGCGATCCGGAGTTAGTTACAGTAAATACATACATAGGTATCAATATACAGTAATTTCAGCTGATACATATTGGGGAGTTGGTATCAAATATTTAGCCCAGAGACAGCAGGTATCACAAGGCTCACAAGTATTAAGACAGGAGCACAGTACATTTAACAATTTTTTCATAAGAGATTCATGGGGTAAGTAGGTGTGGCTAAGCTGGTGATAGCATGACAGTAGGCCTGGGCAGGGGGCTAGCAATTACAACCACAGAGACTAAGTTCCAGAAGATACACTTTGAGGCCTGACTTAAACCCTAGGAGAGTAGGCTTGTCAGCCAGACTTGCTGGGAGGGCATTCCATAAGTAGAGAGCAGCATACTGGAAGGAGCGCTTGTCTTGGTTGGTGTGAACCCGGAGGATGCCAAGGGGGCGACTTGCCGAGGATCGCAAGATATGGCGCTGGACTTTTGGAGTGAGCAGCCCATGCAGGTGTGGAGGAGGGCCGAAGGAGGTGAATTTAAAGGCCAGGCAGGCAGAGGAGTAGGCCAACTTGTGCCGTAAGGTGGGCTAATTTAGGTCCACGAGGGCCTCACAGTGATGCCTCCTGGGGGAGGAGTTTGTTGCAAAGCGAGCCACTCTGTGATAGAGCATGGACAGTTTGCTGAGCTCCATCTCTTGGAGGAACTGTAGCAGGGGGGCACCATATAGGATGGAAGGGAGAAGGTTGCAGTTGGCTACGGCTTGTCGTACCTCACCAGAGATGGAGTTGCCCAGCCGGTAGAGGACACCAAGCCTTTGGTGGATGGATCGTGTTAAGGAGTTGATGTGGGGTTTATAGGTCAGCTCCTGGTCAAGGAGGATCCCAAGGTACTTGAACCTGTCTATGACCTCTACTCTCCTCCCTTGGGCTGTGTTGAGCTGGAGTAGCTCACTTCTGTCAGTGCCCAGGCGTCTGGTCCCAAACAGAACAGCCTTAGTTTTTTCTTCATTCAGCACTAGAAAATTAGAGGTAAACCAGACCTTGAGAGCTGAGAGACAGGCCTGCAGTTTGGAGGAGATGACACTGGGTTGCGGGTCACTGCAGTAGACAACAGTATCGTCCGCACATAGAATGAGGTTGCTCAGCCTGAAGTCCCCCTCAATGTCATTGAGAAAAAGTGAAAATAACAGGGGGCCCAGGATCGAGCCCTGGGGTACCCTGGAGACCATGGGTCTAGTGCCAGATTGTGTTCCTCTCCAATGGACTTTTGGGGTTCTATTGATCAGGTTGCTCTCGAACCAAGAGAGTGAGTGTGCATCCAGTCCTAGTCGGTGGAGTTTGGAAAGGAGAAGTTTGTGGCTGACCAAGTTAAAGGCCTTGGACAGGTCAATGAATAGAGCACCTGTCGGGAAGCCTTGGTCCATGGTCTTGAGGATGTTGGATGTGAGCCACATAAGGGCAGTGTCAGTGCATGGCCTTTCCTAAAGCCATGTTGAACATCGGCAAGGAGTAGGTGCTGCTCGAGGTAATCCTGCAGTTGATTGTATACCAGTCTCTCCTGCACTTTCCCGAGAGGGCTGAGTAAGGAGATAGGCCTATAGTTCCCCACTTTGTCCCTGGGTCCCTTTTTTGTGGACAGGGACAATAGTCGATGCCTTCCACTTACTTGGGACTGTTCCTTCGAGGAGGGACCTGTTGATGAGCAGGGTGACAGGGTAGGCGATAGCCGGGGCAGCGGCCCTCAGCAGCCGAGGTTCAAGCAGGTCATGTCCCGGGGAAGAGTCAGGGTTTATTTTGAGTAAAAGAGGAAGTACAGCAGATGATTTGACCAGTTTCAGGTGGAATTGGGGCCGAGGAAGCACTCAGTCCATGCTGGTGTTGTAGGGAATCCCAGAGAGGGCAGGGGGAGAGGGTCCACTAGGATTGGAGAAGGAGGCAAAGAAGGCTTCAGCAACTGTGGAGGGGTCACTGATCAAGGTATCCCCAACCAGGAGTGCATCTCCTTGTGCATTTGTGGTACCCTTAAGAAGGATGTTAATGTGACCCCAGAATTTCTTAGGGTCACGTAGGTGACTAGTTTGGAGGTCCCTTAGGTACTTGGACTTGGCCTGTTTGGAGATTTTTTTGCATTGATTCCTCAATTCCCTGTACTTCTTCCAGTCAGTTGTACTGCCTGAGGATTTGAAGAGTCCCCAGGACCTGTCGCGGAGTAGCATAATTTGCTTAAGGCTAGGGCGCAGCCACTTCTGGCACTTTCCCTATACCCTGAGCTTCTTTCGCAGGGTGTGCAGATTGGCCACAGACAGGAATGAATTGGTGAAGTAATCAAGCACCTCATCGAGTGAGGGGAGGGAGACAATGGGATCCCAGACAATGGGGTCCGCAAGTCAAAGCAGAGGTCTGCTGGTACAAGCCTGCTAAAGTTCCTGGCTTCTATAACCCTAGCAGCAATTTTAGGGGGCTTGTTGGACCAGGTGCAGAAAATTGGTGAGTGGTCACTCAGAGAGTCTGCCATGATCCCAGCTGTCAATATGCGGTCAGGGCAGGAGACTAGTGCCCAGTCACATAGGGAATGATTGCCAGACTTAGCATTATGCCTAGTAGGCAGATCGATGACTTGGGTACGTGAGGAGTCCAGTATTGGATTCTTGGTAGTGGAAGTCCCCAGGGCAAGCCAGTTTAGATTGAAATCCCCAAAAAAGATGGTCTCCCCTGGTGGGGTACTCCACCAGGGCATGAGTTAAGGATTCTAGGGAGGAGGCAGCAAATTGGGGTTGGAGGTAGGCACACCCTATGTAGAGGGGCTTGGTGTCTCCGAGGAGCACTTTAACAAATAGGATCTCACTTATCGATCCACAAAGAGAAGGGTGATCAATCTGCGAAGTGTGCAAGGCAGTGCTGATATAGATGAGAACCCCACCTCCTTTTTTCCCAGCTCTATCCTGTCTAAAAGCATGATAGCCAACTAGGTCCACTTCATGGGGGAGGATCTGTGGCTTGAGCCAGGTTTCAGTCACAGCTAGTATGTCTGGTTTATACAGTGCTGTCCATGCCTTAAGGTCATGGAATTTGTGCCTTAAGCTGCCGATATTCATGTGTACCAGCTTGAGTCCACTAGTATTGGCCCAGCGGGGGTTGGTAGGGCACTGAGGGTGAGATTAGGGGAGTGGGGACCAGGGTTTAGTTCAGTGTCCCCCCCAGTGCCAGCTTAAGCCTGGCAAGGTAGCCAGTAGTTTTGGGGGGATGAGGAGGAGCCTCCACTGGTCATACTTGCTGAAGTAGGAAAATAAATTATAGCAGCTACCCTTCAGGGATAGTCTGTACATGAGTTGGCTAAGCTTGTTGAGCCCCTCCTCACGAGGATCAAGGGGTCAGAAGGGGCGAACGGTATTCCAGACCGGTTCTGAGGAGAGATGGCCCCAGAGGAAGGGTAGGTCAGTCCCCAGGACTGGAGCTATGTATGCGGGAGCAACCATGAGCACCAAGCTCCTCATATTGTAGATCTGAGAGGGGACTCTAGGCTCAGGGAAGGACCAGGTCAGGTAGGTAGGGTGGGAGAATAGGAGCGGCCGAGACCGTCCACCTATTGCTGGAGGCTAAAGTGGTGAGGAACTGAGCTAAAGGGGGAATAGTTCAAAACAGTGAGCACCAGCATAACAATAACAGTTAGAGACCTTTAAACAGTATGAGAATTACTATGCCAGGAGGATATCAGCTGTACCTCTACCTCCAGAGAGATTAATGGGTCTGCTTATTAGCAAGTTAGGTAATTCTATAGCTGGTATTACAGGCTAAGTACACGTAGCTCACAAGACAGCTGTAGTTAAGGCACTTGAGATTTGCAGAGACACTTATACAGCAGTATGAGACAGCAGTAGTTAAAGCACTTGAGATAAGCAGAGACAAATATACTACAGATTGAGTAGTCAGCACATCAGGCTTATAGGGGTAAGGGAGTATACAGGGTAAAGAGGAAAACGACAGGCTGAACGTTTCAGGATTGCTGCTGGATTGGACAAGCGAGTTAGTGGGCGGGGATAGGGTCCATTTAACGGGAGGAGGGAACGGGGTGGGTGGGCAGGAAATTTCAGCAGCTCAGAATGCAGCAGCCCTGGAGCAAAAGTCCTTCCAGACAGTAAGCGGCTCTTTTACCGTCTTACAGTTCCCCGATCTGAGATTCAGCATTTGTGGGTCTGTTGCAGGCTTCGGGGGAGGTACGCCAGAGCTAATGCCTCAACCCCAAGGTAGAAGACTTAGGTTCGGTCCGTGGGGGAGAGGGGGAGACCCTTCGGCAGTGGGCCAACGTTCCCGTGGTCCCGAGATTGTAGCTAGGCAAGGATTCGGACATAGTTACATGCCTAGCAGCCGGGAGTGTCACAGGATGTAGGGACCAATTGCCTCAGAGGGCCTTTTTCAAATCTGGTGCTCCGAGGTTAGCGACAAGCACACCGGTCTTTAGTAAAACTCCCCAGAGGTCTCCAGAGTGTATGGCAGAAATCAAACAGCTCAGAATGCAGCAGCCCTGGAGCAAAAGTCCTTCCAGACAGTAAGCGGCTCTTTTACCATCTTACAGTTCCCTGATCTGAGATTCAGCATTTGTGGGTCCGTTGCAAGCTTCGGGGGAGGTACGCCAGAGCTAGCACCTCAACCCCAAGGTAGAAGACTTAGGTTTGGTCCGTGGGTGGGGGAGGAGACCCTTCGGCAGTGGGCCAATGTTTCCATGGCCCCGAGATTGTAGCTAGGCAAGGATTCGGACATAGTTACATGCCTAGCAGCCGGGAGTGTCACAGGATGCAGGGACCAATTGCCTCAGAGGGCCTTTTTCAAATCTGGTACTCCGAGGTAAGCGACAAGCACACCGGTCTTTAATAAAACTCCCCAGAGGTCTCCAGAGTGTATGGCAGAAATCAAACAGCTCAGAATGCAGCAGCCCTGGAGCAAAAGTCCTTCCAGACAGTAAGCGGCTCTTTTACCATCTTACAGTTCCCTGATCTGAGATTCAGCATTTGTGGGTCCGTTGCAAGCTTCGGGGGAGGTACGCCAGAGCTAGCACCTCAACCCCAAGGTAGAAGACTTAGGTTTGGTCCTGGGGGGGGGGAGGAGACCCTTCGGCAGTGGGCCAACATCTCCATGGCCCCAAACTCACTACCAGTACAATAAAACAAGCATTTGTCAATGCCGAATGTTTGCTTGCTGACATTGGCATTGGCAGTGTAGGAGTTACAGAGCTACATACTAGGAATGGCAGTGAAGTATTGAACTGAAGCTAAGCACATCACCACCCTGCAGATAGTGACAGGCATTGCGGTGTGCCTTTGGGTCGTCAGGCATAACGGCCATGCCATTTCACCACATCCTACCCTGCAGACACCGATAAGTGTCATGGTGTGCCTTGGGGTCTTTGGCCCTTACGCGCACCCCATTCCATCAGGAAATATGGTGAGATGGGTGCAGTATAGGAGAATGGGGTGAACTTTGGGGCTGAAGAGTCCAAGGCACACCTCGATGCCTCTCACTGGCTGCAGGGCATGGGTGGGAGTGGAATGGTATGAGCACTGCGGGCAACAATCCCAAGTCACAGCCCTAATGCCTGTCATTCTGTACAGGGTGGGGCATTATGGTCGGAAACCCTAATGCCTCAGGCATTCATTGGTATTTTCACTAAAAAATTTTCAACATGTTTTTTTTGTGACCCCCACCTCATGAACAGTGGCAATATCAGTTTGTTAGCAGAAAGCTGCTTTTGCACAGCAACTACGGCATTTGGCACCACAGGTGCAAAAACACATTCTGAACAGGATGTGAAAAATGACAGCGGTACTGTTCATGGAGAGGTGTAAAAAAATGGCAATGTTGAAAATGTGCAGTGAAAATATAAAAAAAACTGGTGAAGTCACGAGCGTGTGTAGAAACTGTGCAACGCACACCCGCAATGTAACTAGTTTGGGGATTTTTTACATCAGATTGTTAACACATGAATTTTGGGACCTCCGATCATGAACAGTGTCACTGTGATTTTCTTTATCTGTCCCAAACAATGATTTCCCACAGCGACCATGCATTTCTGCGCTGAAAGTGTTTCGGCCATGTTGTGAAAAATGACAGCTGTACAGTTCATAAGGAAGTGTGGAAAAATGCCACTGGTGAAAATCTGGACTGAAAATATTATTAATTCATGAACTTATGAGGGTGCATGGAAACTGCGCAATGCTCACTCATAACTCAGTCATTTTATGGAGTTTTGTCACCAAATTTTCAACATAGCCATTTTAAGACCTCTGCACATGACCAGTGTCACTGTGATTTTCTTAATCTGTCCCAAACATTGTTTTCGCACACTGACTGCACCATTGTATGCTACATGTGTGGAAACACATTTTGGGCGAGATGTGAAAAATGGCAGCTGCACTGCTCATAAGGAAGTGTGGTAAAATGGCAGTGTTGAAAATCTGGTGTGCTAATATTACAAATTCACAAACTTGCCAATGTGCATAGGAACTGCGCAATGTGCACTCCTATAACAGTCATTTTTGGGAATTTTTTCACCAAATTTTCAAAATAGCCATTTTAACACCTCTGCTCATGACCAGTGTCACTGTGATTTTCTTAATCTGTCCCAAGCATTGATTGCATACACCAACTGTGCCATTGTGTGCTACATGCATGGAAATACCTTTTGGGTGAGATGTGAAAAATGACAGCTGTACTGTTCATAAGGAGATGTGTTAAAATGGTAATGTTGAAAATCTGGAGTGGGAATATTAAAAATTTGCGGACTTACAAGCGTGCATAGTAACTGCACAATGCATGCTCGTAAAACAGTCATTTTTAAGAATTTTTTCACCAAATTTTCAACATAGGCTTTTTTGAGAGCCCACCTCATGAACACTGGCACTGTCGTTCCATTAATCGGTCTCAAAAGGTGATTCCACGCAGTGACCGTGAAATCACCCTTCAGGCCTGATTAACACCATGACAGTGACAGAATTCATGAGGAGGGTCCCAAAAACCCCATGTTGAAAATTTGGTGCAAAAATTCCCAAACATGCCTGAGATATGCAGCAAAGTTGAAAAAACCTATCTATTACATTACACAGCTTACTGGCATTTCCTCAGTTCGCGGTCGGCTTTGAAGAGTGCAGACGTGTTCCCGGTCCACCATAGATCATCGCACCAGAGTCTGGAGGTAAGTATGGGGTGAGGGGGTGGGAGACAGGTGCACAGTGGTGGGCTGGTGGGTGAGGGGCCAATGAGACCGCGAGGGACCATTTTTTTCTTTCGGGGACTTTTTTTTTTTTAAAGGAGGATGACACAGGACATTTGCCACACTGGGGTGGGCTCCCAGCGTGGCATCGGGAAGGCTTCTTGGGGGATGGAGCTGACGGGGGATTGGGCACCCCTGTCAGCCGTAACAGTTTCTGCAACGCTGGAGTGGGCTCCCAGCATGGCACCTGGAAACATTTAAGGGGGGGCTGGAGATGTGGCGCCGACAGGGGATTTGGCACCCCCATCGGCCATTATATTGTTTGACACGCTAGGGTGGGCTCTCAGCGCGGCACCGGGAAGCTTATTTTTGTGTGGGGGCCTGGAGCCGAAGGATTGGGCACCCCACAACCAGTGTGTGCTGGGGAGCGTGTACGCACGAGCATGCAAAATGCAGTGCTTGTGTGCCTGCAGGCAGTGGGAGCTTCTACCACTGAAGTGGAGCTCTCCCTTCTACTGTATTCCACTGCATCTGGAACCTCGGATGATGGCACTATGTTTTTTGCACATGCGTGCAAGCAAACATAAAAATCATGTAATAATACAAGACAACAGGCCACCACATATAGATCTCTCAACACTAGAAAAATAAAGCCATATATCTGATAATTGTTCTACTTTATTTTGTGAGAAACTGCCCCCAAACCATCGTTGCAGTGAAATAACAGTGGCCAAAAAGCTGCTTTGGAAAGCCTGATTAAACTGAAGGTGCCATACCGTAGACGTATAAGTGGGTAAAGAGGAAATAAGATGAATGTCAGCTGGCTGAGGGTTCCATGGGACAAGGACCACCACTGAAAATACTCAGTCTTCACCAGACTTTAAGCATATAGCCAAGACACAGAGTAGCCACAGTCCAATAGCACTGGGGCCCTCTCCAAGTGGCAGGGGAGGGGGTCAGAACGGAGCTTATTAAGGTACTGAAAGCCAAGTCTGTGTAGGTCTCTAAATGTCAATAGAAATGCTCTGAAGTCGGTCCTCTACCTCCCAAGCATCCAGTGCAAAATGTGCAACACTGTGACTGGGGTAATATGATCTGACTTCCAGGTAGAAGAAAGAGAGAGTCAAGTGTTAAGGATGGCAGCTTGGTTCTGCTTCATTGAATGGAGGTAATGGGAGAGAAATAAAAAAAAAAGCTCAGGGCTGCTTACAGTATAAACTATTAAATGCAACACTGTATACATCGTGTGTGAGAGAGCCAGACATTTTGCATATGTAGGAAAAAAGATTGCCAACAGAATAGAAAGAGAAATCAGTTGATTGATTAATAGAAATACATAGCTCAATGGACAGAAATAGCTATCCAAACAGAAATAGACAGATGGAAGGAAGCAAAAGACAGAACTGAATAGTCAGGCCAATTGGCAGGTAAACTCTACTGCACTGATAAAAAGTAAAAGAAAACAAGCATTTGTCAGTGCCGAATGTTGATTGCTTATATGTGTTGCTTAGGTATTTGGAAGTGAAAGTACCATGCCTAAGAAGTCATGTGCCCCCCCCCCCCAAGACATCCACTGTGTCTTTCTGTTCAGTATTCACAGAAGAGGGGGAGGGGCAAGGACCACAGCAGTACAGCAGTTGAACAGGCGGGAAGAGGTGGACAATAGTCCATTCACAGGCAGAAAAATCCTGCAGAAGGTGAGTAAACTGAAGGTGGACAAAGCAATGGGATCAGATGGCATACACCCAAGGATATGAAAAGAACTGTGAAGGGAAATAGCAGTACCTGTGGCAGCCATGTTCACTGAGTCATTCAACAGAGGGGTGATACCAGAGAATTGGAGGAGGGCACATGTGGTCCGTCTATAGAAATCCATCAGTAGGGAGGAGGTGGGGAACTATAGGCCGGTCAGCCTCACTTCAGTAGTGGGGAAGATCATGGAGACATTGGTTAAGAAATGGATAGTGAGGCATGTAGAAGCCATCAGAGCCCAGAGCCATAGGCAACATGGATTGACAGTGGGGAGGTCATGTCAGACAAATCTGGTTGATCTCTTTGGGTGACAAAGGGTGGGGCAGTGGACAAAGCTTACCTTAATGTAAGCAAAGCGTTTGACACCGTCCCACATAGGAGGCTGATAAACTAGCTGAGTAGGGTGGGCATGGGGGAAAGGGTGGTAAAGTGGGTTAGAAACTGGGTAAGAGACAGGAGGCAGAAAGTGGTGGTATCAGCAGCATAAGGAGGGAGGCAGTGATGCCATGATATAAAACCATGGTCAAGTTTCACATGGAGTACTGTGTGCAGTTCTGGAGGTCGCACCTTTATAAGGATATTAACAGGCTGGAGATGGTCCACAGAAGGGCGAATGAGATGGTACAGAGCTTGCAACACACTTATGAGGAGAAATTAAGGGACCTCAATATGTACTCACTGGAAGAGAGGAGGGAAAGAGGGGATATGATAGAAACATTCAAGTACCCCAAGGGTATAAATAGAACTACTGAGAAGCAGGAGACAGCTGCTATAGGGATGTGTGCCAGCTTCTGTGTGCTATTCTTTTGTTCTTATAAATCTGTAATCTCCAGTATTTCAGTAACATGACCACACTGCCTTCTTTAGGCAATTTTATGCTGGTTGATGCCTGGTGTCAGATGGCAGACAGAGGGCTCACCAGATTGTGTTGCCATTTGAAAAACTTCATAGAGCGTTCTTTTACTGGTAAGCATTTTGGAAAGCTGGTGAAGGTCTCACAATTGTTATTATGATTTTATCTCCTTATGTCTGTCCCCTTTGGTCCTCCCATCCCCACACCCCAACAGTCATCAGTGGCCACAGCTTCAGCCTTCTTCTTGCCAAGATCGTGGGTGAGAAACATAGAAACATACAAGTTGCCGGCACATAAGAACCACTTGGGCCACCTAGTCTGCCAATTTCGCTACTTGATGGATAAGCTGCAGATTCTAGTTAATCAACAGCTGCTTACTTCCTCCTACCCCCCAGAAGAATTGCCTTATGTCTGTCCGTGAGCAGCTGCCTTCACAGTCTGTGAAGTCTGACGTCTTTCAGTACCGCTTATTGGTCATCTTCCAACACAGGCAAGGGGCTGCCAGACCAAAAGTAACGCAGGACAAGCAGGTTTCAAAGTGGGGAAGAAATGGAGTGAGCAAGAATCAAGTACTCATTCAGATGCAGTGTCGATTTTAAGGCCAGCATACTGGTGTGGACACTGCAAATCGAACCCCAGCTCTTTAAGCAGCCTTATGAAGAGTAAAGGCTTCTCAACGCACTGGGGTTCTGTTTATTGCAATGTAAGTGGGCTGCATCTAATTCAGTAATTTACTGTACCTTACATGTGAATGTATGGTAGGCCCAACTTTAAATAAACACTGCACCTGAATTAACACATGATGCGATAGAAACATAGAATTCGTCAACAGAAAAGGACCGCTCAGCCCACCCAGTCTGGCCAAGTGTTCTCTACCTACTGTACATGTAACTCCTGCCCGTATATGTTAGTGCATGTCTTATTCTGCCTGCATCCATCAGAACCTCCTTGTGAATGAGCTTGCTTAATAGATTTTTCCTGCAATGAACTTGAACCTGCTCCATGTCCATGGCCCTATTGATCTCCATTGACCCCCTCCTTCTACTTTCTGTAATATACCCCTCTGTTTATCCCATGCATGCTTAATGCACCCTACCATTTTAGCTTCCACCACTTCTCCTGGCAGTTTGATCAAGGCATCTACCACCCTTTCAGTAAAGAAATATTTCTGCACATCTATCCTGAATGCCCCCCAGCTTCATTCTATGTCCCTTGGTTTGGGTGCTCATCCTCATTTGAAGTGAACTCCTCAACTGTACCATCTTTATCCCTGCAGGGTACTTTGTAGGTCTTTATCATGTCACCTCTTGGCTTCCTCTCTTCCAGAGTGTACATGTTGAGATTCTTCAGCCTTTCCTTGTAGGGATTCCTGTGAAAATTCTGAACCATTTAAGTTGCCCTCCTGTGGAAAACCTCCACCTTATGTTCTTTCTGAAGTGTGGACTGCAAAACTGGACACAGTACTCCAACTGGGGGTATACCAGAGAGTGATACAATGGTAGCACAACATCCCTCGTCTTCCTACTGGAGATGTCCGTCCTTATGCACCCCAGAATTCAATTTGTCCTGCCCATAGCCTTGTCACACTGTACTGCCATCTTGAGGTCCTCTGATATAATAACCTCAAGGACCCTTTCATGTCTAGTGAGCATCAGTACCTCCCCCCATTCTATACCTAGCATCTGGGTTCCTGTGCCCTAGGTACATGATTTTACACTTGTTGAACCCCAAGTAAGTAAGAAAATGGAATTGATTTGAATGAATTGCTGACTTTTAAACAGCTTTTTGGGGAGTGTGTATGTGTGTTTGGGGGGGGGGGGTCTGGTACCAGCAGTACCTCCAAGAATGCCACCGACTTCTCCACCCCCTCACACTGCCTGCCCAAGTACTCAAACCTCCCCCTCACTACTTCCACAGTGTCCCCCAAGTCGTTTGTACACACATACAACAGTAAATGAGGTTTCTTCCTGCCCCTTGAGCAGTGCCTGCCCTGCCCCTCCTTCACTCAACCTGGAGACAGCTTCAATCAAATATGGGTGTGCCTTTCCCCCTTTCCACTCCATCTCCCCCATTTCAGTATAGAATCCCCCAGGATGAGTACCCCCCAACCCTTACCACCTTTCCCTTCTAATGCCCCTTCCGCCACCCCAGTATTCGTTCTTCCCTGTCCCTTACCCCTGCCAACTGCACCCTCTGTGACTTCTATATCTTTATCCCCTACTTCCACCTCACCCCTTTTCTCTGCCTTATTCCTCCCATTCCACTTGAACCCCTTCCCAGCCTGACTACTTTCTACTGGGCTTCCCATGTTGACCTCCCCTGTTGATTTCCAACACCTCTCCTATCCCCGCTATTGTTGATTTAGAGCCTCAATTCCCTTCTGCCCCATGGTGATGCCCCTCCGATCCTTCCCCCTTCCTGTGGCCTTCTCTCCTTCAGTAACCACCCCCTCCTTCCTTACTAGCCCCCTTCTACCCTTTTGTCCTCACTATCTCTTCCTCTACCTGTTGCCATCCCTCTCATGCCCTGCTTGTCCCCCCTTCAATATGTTCCTGCTCCCTCTCTGTCCCTGTAGCAGAGGTTCAAATCTATTCATAATCAATACTTGTCCCACATCTCTTCCCCTATTGGTTCCCCCCTCCTACTTGTTCCCCTCCGTGCCACCCCTGGTGCCCCCCTTCCCGCAGTCGTCTGCTCTCTCCCCTGGTACTCCTCGTGGTGTCTTCCTCCCCCATCAGGAGGCAGCTCCGGCCTCACCTCGGGCACCCCTCCCTTCTCCTCTCTTTCCTGCCAGTGCTTCTGAAACTGGGGTCGGTTTCAGTCCCTAGTTATTCTTCCTCTGTCCCCCTTTCCCATCCCCTATCCCCCCCAGATGCCTATCATACTCATCTGCCCTGCCAGTTACACTCCTCCCTAACCTCCACAGTTCCTCCCTCAAACTAGCCAGTCATCTACAAACCATACACCCTCCCATCCTCAAAGCACAGTCCAGGATCATGGCACACCCACGCCCTGTACACCCCTCCACCCTTCCAAAGATGCCCGCCCTAGTGACATGTGGCACCTGCCCCATTGTGGCCCCCATCTTATGCTAGGGGCTCTTACTCCTAGGTTCTGTACCCTACTACAACTGTTAGGTCCCTATTTACTCAAATTCCTGTCCCCCACACACTAGTCCCCCTTGCCGACGGGGGTAATTCAGGCTCAAATGTAATCCTTTAGACACTGTATTACTGTAGCAATCCTAAAGCCTCCTTGTCTGTTTTTCACCCCTCAGCTACCATACTTTTTGTTCTCGGCTCTCATATAGTTTCACTTAGCCCAGTTAGAAATCCTATTGCACTCCAAGCATTACTCAGTTCAGTTAGAGAAATAAACAGAACAAATAAATATGTATTACTACAAGAATCATAACAGTATAGCTCAGTACTTAGCTCAGTTAGAGAAAGAAACAGAAGAGGTACATCTGTATTATTACAGCAATCCTAAAGCATCCAATCATTGCTTTGTCTCCACTCCAGAGACCCTGCTGTAATAGAGGACCACAGAGGACATTGGGTGGGAGGGTGGACAAGTGTAAAGTCCCGGCAAAGCTCCGTTGAGCTTGCTCACTCCCCCTCTCTCGCTCATTCGTTGTTTCTCCCGATACTGCAGGCTGCCCTTTTGTACTGGGCTCCTGCCTGCGTTGGTGCCTTTTTCTGCCCATAAAAGAAATCTGCAGCAGTACCAACGCAGCTCCATTGAGCTCACTCACTCCCCCTCTCTCACTCACTCATTCTGTTTCTCCCGGCACTGCAGGCTGCCCTTTTGTACTGGGCTCCTGCCTGCGTTGGTGCCTTTTTCTGCCTGCAAAGAAGTTCACAGCTGTCCCAACAGAGCTCCGTTGAGTTCGCTCACTCCCCCTCCTTCACTCGCTCTCTCGTTCTGTTACTCCCTGCACTGCAGGCTGCCCTTTTGTACTGGGCTTCTGCGTTGGGGCCTTTTTCTGCCCACAAAGAAATCCGCAGCACTCCTGACAGAGCTCAGTTGAGCTCGGTCACTCCCCCCTTCACTCGCTCGATCTTAATCTGTCCCAAACACTGATTTCCCACAGTGACCATGCTATTCTGCGGCAGGAGTGCAAAAGCATATTTTGGCCAGGATGTGAAAAATGACAGCTGTACTGTTCATGAGGAGGTGTGAAAAAATGCCAGTGTTGAAAATGTGGCATGAAAATATTACACATTTGCGAAGTTACAAGGGTGTGTGGAAACAGTTCAATGTACACTAGTAACACAGTCATTTTATGGACTTTCGTCACCAAGTTTTCAACATAAGGATTTTAGGACCTCTGGTCATGAACAGTGTCACTGTCATTTTCTTAATCTGTCCCGAACACTGATTTCCCACAGCGACCGAGCTATTCTGCGCCGGAACTGCGAAAACACATTTTGGCCAGGATGTGAAAAATGACAGCTGTACTGCTCATAAGGAGGTGCGAAAAAAATGCCAGTGTTGAAAATCTGACAAAAAACTATTGCAAATTTGCTAACTTACGAGCGTGCGTAGCAACTGTGCAATGCATGCTCGTAAAACAATCATTTCTTGGATTTTTTCCACCAAATTTGCAACATAAGCTTTTTGAGATCCCACCTCATGAACATTGGCACTGTCATTTCATTAATCAGTCCCGAAAGGTGATTCCGCACATTGACCGCAAAATCACCTTTCAGGGCCGAATAACGCTATGACAGTGGCTGAATTCATGAGGAGGGGTCCCAAAAAACCCATGTTGAAAATGTGGTGCCAAAATTCCAAAAAATGCCTGAGATATGCACCAAAGTTGAAAAAACCCTAATTATGCCATTATACACCTTACTGGCATTTCTTCAGTTCGCAGTCGGCTTCAAAGAGTGCAGACGTGTTCCCGGTCCAACGAAGATCAACCCGCCAGGCTCCGGAGATAAGTATGGGGTGGGGGTTGCATGGAAGTGGGGTACACAGTGGGAGGGTGCAGGTTGGGGGAAGGGCATAGATGGCAAGGGATTGTTTTCTTCTTTTCAGGGTTAGAAAAAAACAGACGCCATGGGATGTTTTTTTTTCAGGTACTTTTGGCATGCTGGGGTGGGCTCCCAGCATGCCACCTGTGTTTTTGGGTGGGGAACTGGAGCCAACGGGTATTGGGCACCCCTGTTGGCACATACTGGTGTGGGGGGTCTCATGAGCCGAGGGTGATTGGGCACCCCTTAGCACACAAGAACTGGGGCATGCCAATGGGGATTGGGTACCCCCGTTGGCTAAGAACCAGGGGGAAGGGACATGATGCCGAGGGGAATTGGGCACCTCCTCGGCAAACAACACAAACTGACAAGGACTGGGCTCCCCATTGGCAAACTGGTTGGGGAATGCAAGGGAGCCCTGCAATGACGAGTCTCTCCCTCACTGCAGCTGATGATGCTGCAATGACGAGGCGGCCCTTGGTTGCGGCGGCTGAAACTTTTCAAGGTTGTGGCACGCTGGCTGAACTAGTGTCAGCAGCAGCGTGCCACAGCATTGGGGACAACGGGCAAAGCCTTAAAAGGCAGTGGGGGCACTGGCCACAACAGTGCCATGCCTCCACAACCTGCTTCTGGAGCAAGCTGCCGCAACATGTTTCTTGAGCATATGCACAGTCAACATAAAAAGTATGATTTCTGGAACCTGCACTAAACTGGATAACTCACTGACATAGAATATTTGTACTTCATCTGGTTCTGTTCTCAAAAATGTGACCGCATTTAATTACTGTATCTGGGGTATTTCCTTGACAGCATATTGTCATTCGATGACCATGTGGACTACTTGGTAAAGGTTGTTAATATTAGAATTGAACAGCTTTATAGAAATAAGAGAACTTTTCTTTTAACCTGAAATAAAAAAAAATAACTGTACAGAGTTTTATATCTACCTGTAGTATCATTAATTATGGCATTATGGTCTATGGTTCGGCAAGTGACAGTGTTCTGGTTGTGGTTAGGTTGTGGGACCCCTCAGGATTAGCTACTCCCTGTCCCAGCTGCTTGACATACACCCCTTCAGTGGTCTCTCACTGTCAGCCATGGCATATTGTCACTGCAGGTTGGTGGGCATTGAAAGTATGAGTGAAAGTACGGGTTGGGTTTGGGAATTGCTAATGGGAGGGCACCATTGGGATGGTGAGGCCCAGAAGATGCCCAGGGAAGTAATGGGACCTAGAGCGAGGCCAAATATGGTTAGTTCCCATACCTAGGGCTCCCACTGGATAGAATGGACAGGTATCCATGAGGCCAGCTGCCTTCATTCATCCCCTGTGGGCGGTTCTCTGTAATGGCAGATCAATGAGTAATAGTGCTATTATGGCGTACTTGATTTCCTCGACTGAGCTGGCTTATATCACAGAGATCTGGTTGAGTAATGACGCCAGTCAAGTCCTTGAGGCGGTGGTCTCAGACAGATTCTGCATAATACATTGCCCATGGAGGGATCAAGGGAGGAAGGGGTATCTGTTTTAGATCCAAGTTGAATTTCACTATGCAACCTTGTCGGAGAAACCTTGATGTTCAATTGTGTGGCAGTATATGGGAGTCTAGGTGCAGGTTGCATGATCTTACTCATCTACTGGCCTTTGGAAAGCAAGGGGTATTTACTTCAGAAAAATGCAAACTTCATCGCTGACAGGGTGTTGGAATCACCTAGATGGTTTGCTCTGGTAGTCTTCAATGCTTGGATCAATGATGAACTCTTATAGTTTGGACAGGATGTTCCTCCGGTCAATGGAATCACTGGGCCTATCACAAGTGGTTACTTCTGTGACCTATCAACAAGGGCACATTTTGAACTTGTTTTTTCCCTTGGACTAGAGATTAATGTTGCTGAGACAGAGCCTGCCAGTTGGTCAGATCATTGCACAGAGAAGTTCTTTTTCCGGGCCCTCTCTTGTAGTCCACCCCCAATGGAGCTAGTACAGTGTGGCTCAGTTGGTAGCGCATCCGTCTCTGGACCAGAAAGTCATTGGTTCTTGTCCCACACCGGGATTAGTCGCATACCTAAAATTCTGGCATCTGAGTGCAGTATTAGGGGGGTGCTATACTGCTGGGGTGTGCCGTCCTTCAGATGAGATATTAAACCGAGGTCCCTTCTACCCATCCTGGTGCTGTCCTGGTGGGTATCTAGGTGGAGTAGGGGACATTCCCAGTGTCCTGGCCAACATTCCCCTTCCCATATACCAGATCATGCAATTGTCCTGGCTGTGTGTGGGTGTTGATGTGCAATTTGTCTGCTACTACACATTCAGTCACTTCATTACCAGTCTAGCATTGCTTGTAAAGTGCTTTGGGATACAGTGCTGGGGATTCTGCTCTCCGAGGCTTTTTCCTCTAGTTCTTCTGCCAGCACTGTGTTTATTTTTTGTCCCACACAACCCTCCCCAACCCCAGCCTCTATTAAATGCTCTTTCATCAAGAGATGGGCCAAACTCTTAATCGTCTATTGGCCGATGCTCGTTAGCCCCACCCAACTGCTAATTTTTTCACCCCTAGCCAGTCCTGCCTTCTTAAATTAACTCCTTCCACCTTGGTTCTGGCTGCATTCTATCAACCTTTGTAGTGTGCCGTATCCCAGTTGCCTATCTACACCAAGGCCAGTACCCCTTGTTAGACGGTTACTCAGCTCTGCTTTCGCAGAACTACACATGGCACCACACTGCAGGAATGACCACTCCACTGTCTCGCCTATCCCTTCACCTAGCATTACACAGTGAATATATCACTGCGCCCCTGAACCTGATGTTTAAAACACTAATATATGTGCTCGTTATAACAAATAATCCTAGTGGCCATGCTTCAACCAACACAAAAACTCTCCATACCAAGCAGAGTCATAAGCGTTTATTTACTAGGTTAACCCATTACCTTAAGAAACGTCTACTGCTCCTCCTACTTTGCTCTGGAAATGTTGAGCTAAACTCAGGCCTGCCTGCTTCTCTGAACACTCCTATAGATCTCACTCAATACATGGGCATCTTCACACGAATGTCCGTAGCTTGCTTAAGAAGCTTGACCTGATTCAAACTTGGATTCTGGACGCATCCCCTGATTTCTTTATGATTTCAGAATCCTGGCTTGCATCCACAACCCCAGACAAAGCTATCAACATACCAGGCTACAGCACCTTCCGACGTGATAGACCATCCGGGGTAATTTATGCTAAGAGCAAATTCTCTGTCACAGTCATAGACTGAACCTCCAAGGCTAAGGAATTTGAATGCCTGGCCTTAAAACTAACACTCTCTAATGATAAGGCACTTCTTGATGCCACATGCTATCGACCGCCTTCTGGTGGCACAGCCCTCCTACCCCATCTCCAAAGCTTGACTGACACAGCAAACACTGAGTGCATTCTCATGGGGGATTTCAATTTAAACTGGAATGACGAAAGCTCCAAGAAGCTTAAAGACCTCTGTGACACATGTGGGCTGGCACAAATAACCCCTGCACCCACCAGACCTAATAGAAATAACCCTGATCGAAGCACCCTTTCGGACCTCATGTTAGTTAACAAACCGCACAATAATACGCACAGTGGGGTGTTTTTCAATGACATAAGTGATCGTATCATTGCCTGCATTAGGCACTCTCCTCAAATAAAGTCAGCCCCTAAAATTAAACTGAAAAGGTGCTTGAAAAGATTCTGCCAGAACACCTTCCTGCATGACCCAAGCAGTATTACATGGCTGACTTTTGCCTAGCCCCATCCCTTAACGAGGCTTTTAACATCTTTCATAAACTCCTAAAGGATCTAATAGACAAACACGCCCCCCTAAGGGTCATCAAGTCTAAGAAAAGACCACCTGGCTGGTTCTCTCCGTTACTGAAGAAAGCCCTCAAGGATAGAGACCTCCTGTGGAAAAGAGCTAGGAAATCTCACTTGGAAGCTGACTGGCTTGCTTTTCATGCCTCCAGGAATGCCTGCACTAAACTCATTAGATCTGAAAAAACTAGCTACTTCCAAACAGCCCTGGAAGATAATAAAAACAACTCTGCCGAGTTCTGGAACATCCTCAAAGAGGTCAAAGGCCATACCACTGATGCCTCCCTCCCTACCAAAATTGTGTCTGGGGGCACTACCTTTACTGGCAAAACTAATATACTAGAACAACTTAACATTTTGCTACTGCGGGGCTGGCCTTCGATACCTCCCCAATCAGTAAGCTCAGTCCACACTGGGATATCGCTGTAGACTCTAGCTCCAACGCTAACACTAACTAATGTTATTCCTCAGCCTTCAGCTTCTGACCTGTTACCTTCAAACAAGTAGAGGACCTCCTATTGGCACTGGATATAAAAAAGAGTGCGGGTGCCGACAATATAGAACCCTTCCTCCTAAAAATGGGCTACTACTACCTGACAGCCCCCATTACCCATTTATTCAACTCTTCCCTTATGCAAGGCATGTTACCCAATTCATGGAAAATTGCACACATCATCCCCTTGTTCAAGTCTGGGGACCTGAGCGACATGAACAACTATCAGCCAATCTCCCTACTATCTTCTCTCTCAAAATTACCTGAAAAAATTGTTAATACCCAAGTCAGGGAGCACCTGGGCTCACAGAATCTCCTAAATGCTGCTCAATTGGGTTTTAGAGCTAAGCATAGCACAGTCTCTGCCCTTGCTAAAGTAACCACAGACTGGCAAATGGCCTTGTATTCTAAGAAGTATGTGTTTGCTCTCTTCCTTGACCTCAGTAAGGCTTTTGACACCGTGGACCATAACATTATGCTTAATACTCTGAGTAACATCGGTTTCGACAGTTCTGCCATTAAATGGTTCACCAGGTACCTTACTAACAGATTTCAGCAAGTCAAAGCCTCAGGAGATTTGTCTCCCCTAAAACCACAACTATGAGGTGTCCCTCAAGGCTCTATTTTGGGCCCAATCCTATTTGCAATCTATATCAACAATCTTGACTCACAACTGTGCACAACTAATGTACATCTATTTGCGGACGATACTGTCCTCTACACCTTCAACTCCACTCTGAACTTGGCCTATGAGGACTTACAGCAAGTCTTTATTTCCCTCCAGCATAATCTAATTAAACATAAGCTTCTACTCAATGCCAAAAAGACCAAAGCCATGATTCTCTCACCAAAGGCAACCCCTGGTACATTTTGTAACTACAAGATCCTAACTCTACTGGGCGAACCCCTCAGAACTGTGGATAACTTTAAATACCTAGGGTTCTGGGTGGATAACAAGCTTAACTTCTCATGCCACCTGAATGAGGTCACCTAAAAACTAGGACAATGCTTAGGCATATTCTACCACATTAAACACCTCCTCACCAAAGAAGCCAGAAAGAAGCTAGTGCAATCCACGTTCATGCCACTTCTGGATTATGCCAACTTCCTGTCCTTCCTTAGCGCTCAGTAAACTTGACACTCTACCACAGGGCTTTAAGGTTCATCCTTAACTTACCTTCTCGCACCCGCCATTGCTTGCTATACCGTGAGCTGGGATGGTCCTCCCTTTCTACAAGGAGGAAAAGAAATGCTCTCCTCTGGTTCTATAGAGCACTGTCTGATAAGCTTCCTGCGTACATCTCGAGCTTCTTTGAGCACGCCAAGGGGTCTTATGGCTTGATACCCTTCTCTGTATTATGCTTTCAGATACCTAGAGTAAAAACATCCCATGGTTTGGCTGCAATTAAATTCTCCTTCCCTTCCCTATGGAATACCTTGCAAAATTCTCTAAAACTCTCAACCCTCCCAGGTCCATTCACTTTCAAAGCACTAATTACTGAATATCTGAAAGAAACATGCAACTGCTTTAGGTGACCAAGCTGCCTTAATCTCTGATACTTCTGGTGCATACTGTGACACTTAGTTACGCTCAGTTCCCCTGGAAAAGGGCACCCAGCACTTGTTCGTTCCTTCTCTCCCTCTCTCCCCCTCCCCAAGTTCTACAACTGAATATACACCATCCTACATACAGAAGCATATGTATGGGCCTTCACAAGCCAGTTAGTGCCGAGGAGCTAATATTTTACCTCTGCTGCTTCCATTTTAGTGCGGATTTACCTGCATTTAACTATGCAGTTCTGGAATTTTCTGGCCAGACAATTCTCACACATGTACAATGGCTTTTGTGTATCCTCCCTTCTCCCTCTCTCTCTCTCTCTCTATCACCCTCTCTCTTGCTCTCTCTTCTCTCTCTCTCTTTCTCTCTTTCTGTATTTTGGCCTGATTTATCGCATACATGTATAATGGCTTGTGTGTCTGTTCAACTGTTTGTAATATTATTATCTAGTATATTACGGCCCTACTGATCTTTCACATGTACTTTTGTGTTTTTGTCTATCCATGCCTGTAATCTGCTTGATGTCCAGTACCACCTTGAAAATAAGGCTTGCTCAATGGTGTCTACGTCTGGTTAAATAACGTTTGATTGACTTATAGTTACCAAGGAGGGGAGGTACCTTGGAGTGATCATATCAGATGATCTCAAAGTGGCAGGGCAGTGCAACAAGGCAGTAGGCAAGGTGAGCCGGATGCTGGTGTGCAGAGGGAGTAGGATCTATAGCAGGAGAACGGAGGTGGTGTTGCCTCTGTATCGTTAACTTATGAGACTCTGCATGGAGTACTGTGTCCAGTTCTGGGGGGAACACTTCTGCGAGGACATTGACAGAGTGGAAGTGGTCCAGAGGAGGGCTTCTAAAATGGCGAGGGAGTTGCACGAGAAAACATACAAAGAGAGGCTGCCAAAGTTCAACATTTAGGAGAGTGAGATGGGACATGATTGAGGCCTATAAGTACCTCATGGGGGTGAACAAGGTGCAAGAGCGGAGTCTCTTTCTCAAGAGGTAGAGCACTGGAATATGGGGGAATGCTCTTAAGCTTGAGGGGAGAATTTAAGAGGGATGTCAGAAAATGCTTCTTTATAAAAAATGTGGTGGAAGCCTGGAACAGCTTGCCAGAAGTGGTGGTAGGGACAAAGACAGTGTGGAGCTTCAAAAATCTGTGGGACAGGCATGTGGGTGCAATAAACAGTGGTAAGGGAGGAGGGAGGGACACCTGTAAATAGATCCCAGGGTGTAGTGTTAGGTAGAAACAATAGGGTAGACTGGATGGGACTACTGGTCTTTTTCTGCCAACACATTCCATGTTCTGTAAGTTTGCTTGGTTCTTCTCAGACAGGGTGTCTTCTATTCAGTCTGGGATCTCACCTACTGGGCTATCGCAACCTTGCAGGGTTGAGCCTGCATTTCATAATCAGTCCTCTGTCTTGGGGTGAGTTCAAGTCTGTTACAGTGGAAGAGGTTTGTGGGGTGATTTCTGAGCTGCAGCACAAATTCAGTGAACTGAATCCATGGCCAACATATTTACTAGTGAGCTGTGTGGAGATACTGGATCTGGCGTCATCTGGGATTGCTTGTGTGTTACCTCTCAGAGGGGGTCTTTCCAAATGCATTGAAAGATGTGCTAGCGAGGGCCCTTCTGAAGAAACCTTCTTTAGGCCTGGACTGCTTAGAAAGTATAGAACTGTCTCTAACCTCCCATTCTTGGGGAAGGTTATTGAGACAACTGTGGCACTGTAGCCTGAGGCCCACTTCACTGCCTATGACATATATGAGACACTCCAGTCCAGATTTAGGTCCAGGCACAGTGATCAGACTGCACTGGACATCACTGGTAGCTCCATTCTGGCAAGCAATCCGGGACTCTCTAGATCTGCTTCTGGGTCTGACTCCTTATTTTACCCCACAGATCTGTCTGGTGGGCCACTTCCTGGAGGACATGGTTGGTTGCCACAAGGCTTTTCCATCCCTGATTTCGAGTGTTACTAAATTAATCATTGTACGACACTGGTTGGATGGCTCAGTTCCTCCCTTTAGAGAATGGCACTCGGAAGAAGTCCAAGTTCTTGAAATGGAGAAACGTATTGCCTGCCGGCAGGCTAGTCAGGAGGGATTTATGAGGAGATGGGGTCCCTTGTTAGCCTTTCTACCCATATTACAGGCTCCTTAGGGGGTGCTGGCCAGATTTGGGGGT
This sequence comes from Neoceratodus forsteri, assembly GCA_016271365.2. Classification (NCBI taxonomy): domain Eukaryota; kingdom Metazoa; phylum Chordata; order Ceratodontiformes; family Ceratodontidae; genus Neoceratodus; species Neoceratodus forsteri. The sequence continues at coordinate 744,914,572 of CM028137.1, forward strand.
GCGGACAGATCCCCTCTCCTGTTGGAGGGTGGGAGGAGGCAATAGGCTCCTATATTTCTTCCCCTCTTTATTTTTAATTTTATTCTTTCTTCCCCTATTGTGATAGTGCTCCTTATTGTGCTCGGGAGGGGGGAGGCTAGGGGGATTGGAGGGTTTGGATGGAGGGACAGTTGGGGGGGATGTTTGTTATGTTTGTTTTTTGTCATTGCTGTTGCTGTTTTGATTGTGATTACTGTTTCTTGCATTTTCTTCTGAGTTACTGATTTATGTAACGAATCAGCTGTTACAGTACCTGCTTGTTTGTGTATCTGTTGTTATAACCTCACTAAAGTATACTAAATTGAAAAAAAAAAGACTGTGTTGGTCAGTGTACACAGTGATCTCCTCAGGGTGAGGGATAGAGGAGAATGGTCAGTTCACATCCTCCTTGATCTATTCTAGGCTTTTGACACTGTTGACCATGGGTTGCTGTTGAACCATTTAAGAGAGTACTGTGAACTCAGTGGCACTGTCATCCACTGGTTCAAGTCCTACCTCAAGGATAGGAAGCAAAGGATAGTGATGGGGAACTTCTCTTTGCTTCTGAAGCCCCTGCTTTGTGGTGTACATCAGGGATCATTCCTCTCTCCAATGCTGTTTGCAGTGTACATACTACCCCTGGGAAAGATCATTAGATGTTACAGGCTGTGTTTCCACTGATATGCATATAACACCCAGGTTTAACTGTCATTTGCATCAGGGAGGACTGACTCCGTCAAGGTGCGCAATTTGTGTCTAACTGAAATCTAAGACTGGATGACATCAAGCTGGCTGAGATTTAACCCAGACAAGACAGAGGTACTGGTGACTGGAACAGGTGGTAGGTGGGATGCAGTGGCAGCCAAAGAAGTGATGGAGCTGACTGGTTCTTGGGTCCTCTAGGCTAGTGGCCTCTGCTAAGGTGAAAAATCTGTCAGTCATTCTGGACAAGTGGCTGATATTTGAAGCTCAGGTGTCGGCAGTAGACCAGAGAGGTTTTTATCATCTCAGAAACATTGCCTAGAATGTTACTTGTTCCCACTGAACATCTGCTGTCGCTAGTGCATGCATTTGTGATGTCCAGACTTGATTACTGTAATGCCCTTTACCTCAGGGTCAATGGAGGTGTCTTGTGATGCCTTTAACTAGTGCAGAACACAGTGGCCAGGTTACTGACAGGCTTTCCCAGGTCCTACAATATGACCTCAATCCTACGTGAGCTAGACTGGCTGACGATGAAGTGGCATATCAACTTCAAGGTTGGTTTACTGCTTTATAAGGCCCTATATGGTGTGGGTCCTAAACACCAAGTGGAAATCCTGACCCTTCATCGATCCTCTTGCCCTCTCTACTCCTGTGAGGTGGCCCTCCCTGCAGTTCCCTAGGCAAGCATTAATGTTATTGAACATAATGTTCTTCTATACTGCTTTTGTATATCTTTGTAATGTTTTTGTATAATTTATGTTGGATTCTGGGTCCTTTGAAAATAGGTTCTTGCCTAAAGGATTTTTTTGCCTAATAAAAATTAAATGAAAAATAATTGCCTGGATCAGAATCTAAATGGCTCCACCCATACTAAGCTGGCATTGGACGGAGGCTGTTTAACCTGGTGGATTATAGCACAGAGCTGTGATCCCACAAATGCCACTCTGTGTGACCCTGAACAAATTGCTGGGTGGGACATTCTTGGTGGAGGGGTTCTAGTATAAAGCTGATTTGATTCCCACAACTTCAAGTTATTCTCTATTTGACCCTCCCTGTGCTTAACCTCTCTGTGATCTCTATTAATTTACATCTGTGCTATTTGACTCTCTCTTTTCACCTGAAATGACAACAATATGCTTTCCACTCCCTCTCTTAGATCACAAAGCACTTGGAATACAGTCATCATAAAAGGGGCAATATAAAACTAAATTCCGGTCCTTTCTTCTTTTGTGTAATATAAAAAACAGCAGTGAAAGTTCACCACCCATCGCCGGAGCAACTAAGAACAATGTCTTCTGCAATTCATTCTTGTTGATGTATGGGATGGGCAAATGTTTTAACTTGCTAGTAAACCCCCCCAGTCTTGTTTTTTAACCTCTTTTCAAACCTTGCAGCTGCATAGCATTTGTATGTTCCTTGTGTATATTTGTCCATCTGTCACTCAGAAGATGACATATATCATCATGAGGGTGCTTGACTTCCATAACTCACTCATGGCTCTGACCCATGTCATGGTCCTGCCCTCTCACTCATGAAGATACATATTATATTCTGAGTCCCGTCAATGCATATCTACAATATCCATGTACTATGTCTGTCATCAAAAAATGATGTTAAAATGTTAGGATTCATGCACAGTTTAAAAAAAATGGAGCTTCCAAGTAAGAATTTAAAGACTTGTGATTGACGTTCACAACACTGCTTATGATACATAGACACATGGACACTGATGGCAGGAAAAAGCTCTTGGACCATCCAGTCCGCCCACCCAACATTTTATCATTCTGTCTTGCCGTAGTGGCAGTCCTCCCTTTAGTACTGTTCCTTCTTTTTTTCTAACTAAACCCACATGCCTGTCCCATCCCTGCTTGAAGCTGCTAATTGATTGATTGATTGATTGATTGGATTGATTGATTGACTGATGGATTGATTGATATTTCCTCTGGCAGTTTGTTCCACTTGTCCACCACCCTTTCTGCAAAGAAGTGCTTATGGATGTCTTTTTTGAATCTGCCCCTGACAGTTTTAGTGAATTGCCTCTTGTCCCTGTGTTTAAAGTCAAGGAGAAATGTTACCTGGTGTCCACTCCATTATGTGCAGGTACTTCTATGTCTCAGTTATGCCACCCCTTTCCCTCCTGTTTAAGAGTGTACATATTTACGTGCTGTAGCCTCTCCCCATACATCATTTCCCCAAGGCTATGGATCAACTTAGTTATCCCGTGCCATACTGCCTCAACAAGCTTAACACAACACATTATAATATGCCTGTGTAATTATTTTGCACTAATACTACATTTTAAAGCAGCAGTGCAATGAAAATGGGCTATGGGTGACTGTGAAAAGGCAGAGATACTAAACAAATATTTTTGCTCAGTATTTACAAATGAAGAGGGGGTGGTACCTAAAACAAACAATAGAAACATTCTGGATACAAAAGTTGATACCAGCCCATTTACAGAAAAAAGGGTTCTGAAAGAACTCTTAAAACTGAAGGTGGACAAAGCAATGGGACATGATGGGATTCATCCCAGAATTCTAAAAGAACTAAGGGTAGAACTAGTGGCACCACTGACTACCCTCTTTAACAAATCATGGGAGGATGGGGTGGTACCTGAGGACTGGAGGAGGGCAGATGTAGTTCCTTCACAAAAGTGGGAGCAGGGCAGAAGCAGGAAACTACAGACCTGTTAGTTTAACCTCAGTGATAGGGAAAATGATGGAATCACTTCTGAAGGAAAGAATTGCCGAGTACCTAGAGGTCAGAGGGGCACAGGACCCAAGGCAGCATGGATTCACAGCGGGAAGGTCATGCCAGACGAATCTAGTAGATTTCTTTGACTGGGTGACCAAAGTAGTAGATCATGGAGGGGCTGTGGACATGGCCTACCTAGACTTTAGCAAGGCATTTGGTTCAGTCCCACACAAAAGATTAATATACAAGTTAGCCAGCCTGGGAGTGGGTCCCAATATGATAGCCTGGGTAAAGAATTGGCTGGAGAATAGGACACAGAGGGTAATAGTAAATGGAGTCCACTCTGAAGAAAGGGGGTACTAGTGGGGTGCCGCAGGGTTCAGTATTAGGACCGGTCCCTCTAGTGTCTTTATGTTTACATTGCAGAGGGACTGGAAGGAAAGTATGTCTCTTTGCAGATGACGCAAAGATCTGCAACAGAGTTGATGCACAAGGTGGGGTGGAAAGGATGAGAAGGGACTTGGTAAGGTTAGAGGAATGGTCAAATGTATGGCAGCTTAGATTTAATGCTAAGGAGTGCAAGGTAATGCACCTGGGAAACAAAAACCCAGGGGAAGAGTACACAATGGGGGTGAGATACTAACAACAACAAAAATGGAAAGAGACCTGGGGGTAGTCATATCAGATGACTTAAAGGTGGGCAAGCAATGTGAGAGGGCAGTAAGGAGGGCTGGGGAGATACTGAGATGCATAGGGAGAGGCATCACCAGTAAAAAACAGGAAGTTGTTATCCCTCTGTACAGACAGCTGGTGAGACCCCATCTGGAGTACTGTGTGCAGTTCTGGAGACCCAATCTCCACAAGGACATAGACAAGATGGAAGCTGTTCAGAGAAGGGCAACTAAAACGGTGCAGGGTCTGCACCAGAAGACATATGAAGAGAGACTAAAGGAGCTTAATATGTATAGCCTCGAAGAAAGGAGGGAGAGGGGGGACATGATAGCAACTTTCAAGTACCTCAAGGGAATCAACAAAGTCCAAGAGGGTAGCATCTTTCAAAAAAAGAGGTGTGCAAGAACAAGGGACACAATTTGAAGATGGGGGGGCAGCTCAGAGGTAATGTAAGGAAGTATTTTTTCACAGAGAGGGTTGTGGATGCATGGAACGGCCTTCCGGAGGAGGTTGTGGAGTCAAAAACAGTGGTTGAATTCAAGCATGCATTGGACAGCCATAAGGCAATTCTAGGGGGTTGGGGTAGAAAGAAGTAGGCTGCTGGTTAACTAGGATCTGCAGCTTATCCATTAAGTAGGGAAATGGGCAGACTGGGTGGGCCAAGCGGTCCTTATCTGCAGTCAGATTTTATGTTTCTATGTTTCTATGTTACAATGTGACCCCACCTTTTTTTCTTCCTAATCGATGCTAGATGTCTAAGGCCCTGGACACACTGGGGAACTTAAAACAGTTTAAGTGCCTTAAAACAGTTTAAATCCCCCTAGCACTGTTTTCAGGCAGACTACAAGCCCCTTAAAACATTTTAACAAAAGTGTTTTTAAACCCTGCTAGATACCTAGTCTTAAAACAATTTTTAAAAACATTTTGGAGCTAGCATGGTTTTACTCACATGTCTGTCCAGGAGTAAAAGTGTTTTAAGCTGTAATGGTTTAACTAAAACAGTTCTAGCTGCAGTGTGTCGAGGCAAGCACAGTTCTCTATGTTAGAATTGATGCAAAATAGTTACAAGGAGAACAGGTTTAATACTAGCAGTGTGGCCACACTAAACTGTTATCAAAAATGGTTACTGAGTAGTGTGGCTGCACTGAAATGGTTTAGCTAAACTGGTTTTAAAAAAGGTTTTCAAAAACAGTTCTGTAGTGTGTCCAGGGCCTTAGAGTTTATTTTGGTGGTGAAATTTTCAGTTTCCATTATCATTAAAGAATTTTATGAAAGTTTTAAAATAATTATTTCTCAAGGAAAAAAAGATGTCCGCCTCATTTTTGTATAGAAATAATATTGAAAACCTGAGGAGGGTAAGAATCCAGACAAAAATGCAAATGTACAGTACACAGCATAGGAAGCATCCAGAAAACTCAATTCAACAGTTCTGCCAATATTTTTAATAATCACAGCAGAAAATTAGCTTTTTGGAATGACTTTTTTCGTTGCACTGCTGCTTTAAGTTAGGATATGATACAAAATATTAACAGGACTAGAGTTAGTCTCAGAAGCAGTTTTGTGAAGGTGGATCACACATCTTCTAACCTTAAAGAGCTATTGCACTGCTTAAAATTAACATTAAATATAAAATATAAATATTAATAAATAAATATAAAATATAAATATTAGTATTAATATAAACTTTTGATTCGGTGGCCCATCTACTCCTGGACAAGCTGAGCTCTGCTGGCCTCTCAGCTCCTGCTATTGCTTGGTTCCATTATTGTCTAATGGGCCAGCAGCAATCAGTACAGGTTGGAGGTGCCCTGTCACCTCCCCTACATATCCAGGTTTGGGTCCCAGAGGGCTCCATCCTGGGTTCCATCTTTTTCTTTCTTTTTTTTTCTCCTCCCTGTGCTGATTGGCTCCATCCACCAGTCTCCCCAGCCTCATCACTCTGGTGTCCTCTGGGACTTACCTTGTCCAGCTCTTCCCCCATTGGCTTCCCCCTCTGGTTGGGTTGGCAGACCCCCCCCCCCAAGACCAACCAGGAACAGGATCCAGTTTGTGTGGACAATGTCTAGATAGCCAAGTGCAGGGCCTGTAGAAGACTTGTGTCACCCTACCAGTCAGCATCATTTTCTTTGTTTCTCCCCAGCATGGAGGAAGTGGCACACAATGATGCCAATGGCTGCACTGCACATGCTCCCATAAGTCATATGCAGGGCATCTGTCCCACCTCCATCCCCCCTTAGTGTCAGTGTGTTGACCCCCAGACATCAGTAGGGGCCAGGCCAGTTCTGGGCACTGCTCCCACCCCCCCAGAGGAAGACAGCAGTATTTTTTGGATGCTCGATCCTTCTACCTCAGCTGACCCTCTGGCCCCTGAGGTCACTCTCAACCTTGGGTCTTCGACACAGCAGGCAGTACCATTAACACTGCACCAGTGGGCTGGCTTGGGTCCTGTTCTTTTCTCCATCTTCCTGAATGACCTCTCCTTTGCCTGTGCCAACTCATATATCCTCATGTATGTAGATGACACAGTCATGTTTACCTTGAGAACTTCCAGCAAGACTTCAACAACATTCTGCAATGGTTCCAATCCAACTAACTTAGAATCAATACTAAAAAAATGGTATCCATGACCTTTGGTACAGTCAGAAACTGTCCAGACTCATTGCCCCACCACCATCTTCACCACTCTGGATGACACTCCATTTAAAGCAGTTCAGTCCTTCAAGTACCTTGGATTGTGTCTAGACAGTAAACTTGATATTTCAGCCCACATTGATGCCACCCATGCAAAGCTCCATCTCAAGCTGGATGCCTTGTACCGCAACAAAGACTGCTTATCGCTGCATGTTCACAAGGAGCTTGTTATCAAAATCAATCAATCAATCAATCAACTTTATTTAACCAGGCATAGACACCATTGAGCAAGCTCATTTTCAAGGTGGTCCTGGACATCAACAGTTTACAGGCAAAGGTAGACAATCACAAGAGTACATGAGGAGATCATACATATCATAAAATACAGATAACAATATTACACACAGTTAGCAAAGACATCACAATAAAAAATTATTTGCATGTATGTGTATCCAGGCCACAGAAGGATAGACGAGAGTAAGAGGGGAAGAGAGAGAGAGGGAGGGAAAATGAGAGAGAGAGAGGAAAGGAGCGTGAAAGAGAACGAGAGAGGGGGGAGAAAGGGCGAGGAAAGAGTGGGGGAGAGCGAGGGAAAGGGGGAGAGAGGGGGAGGGAGAGAAAGAGAGAAGGGGAGACAGAGAGATAGAGAGAGGGGGGAGAGAGAGAGAGAGAGAGAGAATGACGGAGGGAGAGAAAGAGTGAGGAAACAGGAGAGGGGAAGGGCAAGTTCTGGGAGCTCCCTAACCAGGGAACTAAGCGAACTAAGTGCCAGAGTAAATGCAAAAAGTATTGGAGGTTGCGGAAGCTAGGTCACCTAAAGCAGTTACAGGTATCTTTCAGGTATTCAGTTAGCTTTGCTTTGAAGGTGAATGGACCGGGGAGGGTATAAAGTTTTAAGGAGCTTTGCATGGTATTCCAAAGGGAAGGGAAGAAGAAAGTGATTGCAGTCGAGCCATAAGATGTTTTAACTCTTGGTGTCTGAATGCAAAGTAGGGAGAAATGTCGCAAACCATAAGCACCCTTGGCATGCTCGAAGAGGCTCAAGATGTATGCCGGAAGCTTATCAGACAGTGCTCTGTAGAGCCAGAGAAGAGCACTTCTTTTCCTCCTTGTGGGGAGGGAAGACCATCCCAGCTCATGGTAAAGCAGGCAATGATGAGTGCGAGAAGGTAGGTTAAGGATGAACCTCAAGGCCCTGTAGTAGAGGGTGTCAAGCTTAATAAGCACTGAGGAGGGACAGTTATCGTACAGGAAATTGGCATAGTCCAGGAGAGGCACGAATGTAAATTGCACTAGACTCTTCCTGGCATCTTTGGTGAGGAGGTGTTTGACGTGGTAGAATATGCCTAAGCATTGTCTTAGTTTTTTGGTGACCTGATTCAGATGAAATAGAAAGTTAAGTTTATTGTCCAGCCAGAACCCCAGATATTTAAAGTTGTCCACAGTTTCAAGGGGTTCACCCAACAGAGTTAGGATCTTGTGATTGCTAGAGGCCCAGGGGCTGCCTTAGGTGAGATAATCATGGCTTTAGTTTTTTTAGCGTTGAGGAGGAGCTTATGTTTAATTAGATTATGCTGTAGTGAAATAAAATCCTGCTGTAGGTCCTCATATGCCAAGTCCAGAGTGGGGCTGACGGTGTAGAGGACAGTGTCGTCAGCAAACAGGTGAACATTAGCTGTGCTCAGATGTGAGTCAAGATTGTTGATGTAGATTGTAAATAGGATTGGGCCCAAAATGAAGCCTTGTGGGACACCTCGTAGCAATGGTTTTAGAAGAGACAGGTCACCTGAGGCTTTGACTTGTTGGTATCTGCTAGTAAGTTAGCAGGTGAACCATTTAACGGAGGCACTGTCGAGACTGATGTCATTCAAAGCATTAAGCATAATGTTGTGGTCCACTGTGTCAAATGCCTTGCCGAGGTCAAGGAAGAGAGCAAACACATACTTATTGGAGTCTAAGGCCGTCTGCCAATCTGTGGCAACTTTGGTAAGGGCAGAAACCATGCTGTGCTTAGCTCTAAAACCCGATTGAGCAGTGTTTAGCAGATTCTGTGAGTCCAGGTGCTCCCTGATTTGGATGTTAACAATTTTTTTAAGTAATTTTGAGAAATTGGGCAGTAGGGAGATTGGCTAGTAGTCATTCATGTCGCCCGGATCCCCGGATTTAAACAAGGGGATGATGTGTGCAGTTTTTCTTAGAATGGGTAGCGTGCCTTGCATTAGGGAGGAGTTAAATAGATGGGTAATGGGGGCAATCAGGTGACGGTAACCAATTTTTAGGAAGAAGGGTTCAATGTTGTCTGCACCAGCACTCTTTTTTGTATCCAGCACCAATAGAAGGTCCTCAACTTGCTTGAAGGTTAACAGGTCAGAAGCTGAAGGCAGCAGAGTGATGCTGAATAGAATTAGCATTGGGTCTAGTGTCAACAGCAGTATCCCCATGTATACTCAGTTTGCTGATTGAGGAGGTGTTGAAGGCTAGCCCCATAGTAGCGAAATGATTGTTAAGGTGTTTTAGGATCGCAGCTTTGTCAGTGAAGACATTGTCCCTAGACACTATTTTGGTGGGGAGGGAGGCTACAGTGGTGTGGCCTTCACCCTCTTTGAGGATGTTCCAAAACTTGGCAGCATTGTTCTTGTTATCTTCCAATGTTGCTTGGAAGTAGCTAGGTTTTTCAGATCTAATACGTTTGGTGCAGGCATTTCTGGCGGCACGAAATGCAAGCCAGTCAGCTTCTGAATGAGATTTCCTGGCTTTTTTCCAAAGGCGGTCTCTATCCATAAGAGCTTTTTTCAGTAATGGGAAGAACCAGCCAGGTGGTCTGTTTTTGGACTTGAAGAGCCTTGGGGGGCGTGTTTGTCTAGCAATTCCTTTAGTAGTTTGTGGAAGATGTTGAAAGCCTCATTGATGGATGGGGCTAGGCAAAAGTCCTGCCAAACAAAGTTGCCCAGGTCCTGCAGGAATGTGGTTAGACAGAAACTTTTCAAGCATCTCTTCAATATAATATTGGGGGCCGACTTTACCTGAGGAGAGTGTCTAATACAGGCAATGGTACAGTGATCACTTATATCGTTGAAGAACACCCTGATGTGCGTAATATTGTGTGGTTTATTAACTAGCATGAGGTCCAGCAGGGTGCTCCGGTTAGGGTTATGTCTGTTAGGTTTAGTGGGTGCAGAGGCTAGTTGTGACAGCCTACATGTGTCACAGAGGTCTTTAAGCTTCTTCGAACTGTCATCATTCCAATTTAGGTTGAAGTCCCCCATAAGAATGCACTCCGAGTTTGCTGAATCAAACAAGCCTTGGAGATGAGGTAAGAGGGCTGTGCCACCAGAGGGCGGTTGGTAGCATGTGGCAATGAGGAGCGCCTTGTCATTGGCGAGTGTTAGCTTTAAAGCTAGACATTCAAATTCTTTAGCTTTGGATGTGCAGTCTACAACTGAGACATAGAATTTACTCTTAGCATAGATTAGGACCCCCCCCCCCACCAGCTAGTCTATCACATCGGAAGGTGCTGTAGCCAGGCATGTTAACGGCTTTGCCTGGGGTTGTGGATCTAAGCCAGGATTCTGAGAACATAAAAAAGTCAGGTGATGCACGAAGAATCCAAGTTTGGATTGAGTCAAGCTTTTTAATCAAGCTACAGACATTCATGTGGAGGGAGCTGATACCCTAATATTGAGGGAGAGCCTCAGGGGTGATCAGAGAGGTGGGTGGGCCTGTATTTAGCTTAACATTTCCAGAACAAAGTAGGAGAAGCAATAGCAGTTTCCTGAGGAGATGGATTAGTCTAGAGAGAAAACGCATCTTATTCCATTTGGAATAGTTATTTTTTGCTGTGGTTAAGACCTGGCCACTAGGATAATTTGTTGTAGAGAGCGTAAGTATTAGAAATTTGACCATTAGGTTCAGGGGTGCTCTGCTCCATGTGCTGTGTACTGCTTGGCATTGGATAAGTGGGGCAGAGGGGCGGTCATCCCCACGGTGTAGTGCCATGTGATGTTCTGCGATAGCCGAGTCATGTATCCCTCTAACAGGGAGGACTGGCCTTGGTGTAGGTGGCTAACTGGGGTGTAGTATACTATGTAGGATGACAGAATACAGCATACAACCAGGAAGGAATCCTTTCGCGGCATTGTTAAAATGTGGAACCACTGTCGAAGAGCAATGGTAAGGGAACAAAAACCAGGGTGGAGGGAGTTAATTTAGGAAAGCAGAACTGGCTAGAGAGTGAAGAAAACAGCAGTTGGGTGGTGCCAGTGAGCATTGACCAATGACAGCTTAGGGGGATTGGCCCTGCTCATGAGGAAAGAACATTTAATAGAGGCCAGGGTCAGGGCGGGTGGTGTGGGATGAAAAATAGAGGCTGGTAAAAGAGCGAGCGGAGACCAGCCGCGGAGAGTCAAATCCCATGGCAGCCAATCATGGCAAAAGTCATACAGCAGCAGCCAATCATCCACGTTCTGGAGCAAGCTTCAGCCAATCAGGGCTCCAAGGTAGCTCCCCGAGGCAGTCTGAGGGCTTACCCGGTTCTGGTGGCTCCAATGCGGGCAGTCAAAGGGCACGCTGCCGGCTGGCTTCTCCAGCCGCTGCTGCAGAGGCGAGGTGGCATTCAGCCCAATCAAAGGCTTTGGGAGCTGAAAGAGACAGGACAGGGGATTAGTTTAAATGCAGGCAGGACAAAGAAAAATTAAATTGGGGGGCGTGAGAGCGCAGTGCACACAATGGGAAAGAGAGAGATAGCAGGGTGGGGGTTGATGCGGGCAGGTGTCCAGGCTGCAAGTCGATTGAGACTGGCGCCGCTGTAGCCCAGGAAAGTGGATTCAGCCAAAATTGGAGTGGGGGGAGGTAGCAGGGGCACTAGAAACGGAAGGCAAAGACAGAGTAAGCAGAGGAAAGGGAGAACAATTTGGCAATTACGCTAAACACAGGCTAAGCCAAAAAACAGTTTCCACAAGTCCCCAGTTTTTCTTAAAAGCCTAAGCACCTTGTAAAAACATTCCCCTTAGCAAATATGAACAATTTAAATAGAGAGCTGGTCAAAGAGCGAGCGGAGAACATCCGCAGAGAGTCAAATCCCCTGGCGGTCAATCACGGCAAAAGCCATATGGCAGCAGTCAATTGTCTGTGTTCTGGAGCAAGCTTCAGCCAATCAGGGTTCCAAGGTAGCGCCCCGAAAATAGTACTGCCTGTCTTTGACTTAGTGGATGTGATCTATGGCACAGCCCCTTCCACTTTTCTCACCAGACTGGACACCCTCTGTAACTCCTTCTGCCATTTTACAAGATGCCTCCCTTGTACCCACCATTGTTCATTGTATTCATCCCTGTCCATCCTCCCTCTGCCCTCTTGTCACCAGGCTCACTGTTCCTGCTTCATATCAAAATACTGGTTTGGTTTCCTTCCCTCTTACCTCTTTTCTCTACTCTCTCAACTTCCCCTGCTTCCTGTTTCCTCTGTTCCAAGGACAATCACACTTTTGCCACTCCTCACTCATGCTCCACTGCTGGGCAATCTGATTTGTCCTACAACTTCCATCACTCTGGAACCATCTCCACTCCTCCCTCTGCCTCTCCCCGTTCCCTGGCTCCCTCAGGTTCCACTTGGAACTTAACCCCCATCCCACCTGTTCCTGTTATCCTTCCTTCTGATTCCTCCTCGGCCAAGCCTTACCCAACCATGCAAGAAGCTGACTGTGGCTGTGCTTCTGTATTGGTTTTAACTTCTACTCCACTACAGTTTTATCCCTCCATTACAAGGCTGGGCAATAATTCAGGGCATTCGCCTGTTGTCAGTATCATTCTTATTTACCAAGTTTCTCCTGCCACCTCTGAATATGCACTTGGTAGGTGTTCTCACTGAGCTGGATCACACCTTATTCTCGGCACGTATTGAACAAGTGCTTTGTATTTAGTCTAATATTGTTCCAATGCTTTATCAAATGTTGTTCAAATGTTTTGCTACTAGTTGTTCTTCCACTGTTCCCCTCCCCTTCCCTGGGTCACACCTGGAAATGAGCCTTGGCTCAGTGTGCCTCTGCTGGTTATCAATTTTCAAATAAATAAATAGAATTAAAAAAAAAATAATATTAGTTTTTAATAGCAGTCAGCTATTACCTTTTATATCAGAGGTACTTTTTCTTTTCCCTTTAGTTAAATAGAAAATTTTTTACCTGATGTTGGAATGTATGATGAATGGAACAGCACTGTGCCTAGCAGCTGACATATCTTTTCATTTCATTTTCATTTTATTTATTTAAGGTTATAACCATTGAGCAAAGCTCATTTACAGTGGTGACCCACGTGAAGCAAAAAACATAATATCTAGCTCTGTTCTTCCCATTACATCATCAGCATTGTGACCTCACTGACTGTGACATCAGAGCTGCTCAGGAAGAGCCACTCAGTAACTGCCAAGTCAGTAATCTGTGATGTCACAATCGGTGTGCTCACAGCGCTTATGATGTAGTGGGAGGAATAGAACTAGATATGCCAGCTGCCAGGCAGAGTACTATTCCACACATACAATGTAATACTATCACACAGAAAACCTTCAAATGAGCCAAAGGGAAAATAAAAAGTTATACCTGACTACTATTTTAAATTTGTATCATTCTTTGTCTGCTATTCTTGGTTCTATTACCTCTTTAACAATGCAGTTTTCTTGTAGAATTTCTTTTACTGGTAGATCCAGAAGCAAATGATTTGATACCTTTTATTGAACCAACATAGATGTAACAAAAAGAACAAAGTGCTTTAGCTTTTGGACCAACAAGTCCTTCCTTGGAAGCTTAATGACAGTTATTTAGAAAATCCCATACTTTTAACACCCAGATCATGCAGATCTGCATGATCTGGGTGTTAAAAGTATGGGATTTTCTAAATAACTGTCATTATGGGGATCAGTACCATTGCCCGAGTACTAACTTCCCGAGGTGTAAATTAACGTCATTTATTTGCCAATACCAACTGACTGGTAGTGAACTTACTGACAATTAACTTACTGACATCAATTATGCCATCAAGGTTCTGCAATGTAGCGTAATTCAAACAATGAAATGATCAAAAGTTTCTGCAGTGCTGCTACAACAAATGGTATTGGTGTAGACTAGATCTGTTTTAAGCGGCAACAACAACATCGGCGTCTAATATACATGCAAAAAAACTGACATTTTTATTTGATAGGGTGAAGCACCAGTAAAACGGCATGTCTTTATGCATTGCTAACATCAGTGTTCAGCCTATAGAGACTGTATTATTTGCTGCTCGACTACAGTGCAATGATCAGCTTGACCGATCATACTATTAGGCTTCCTAATCAATCACAGGCAGTCACTTGCTTTTAAATACAGTACAAACATCAGCAGTCATTCTGTGACGTCCCTACTACTGGTCATTATCCTCTCCCCTTAATGCTGAGTAGTATGTTATAGTCTACTCTCGCTGTGTCCCCCCTAGATCATGTGTGTCCTTTTATGCCATGATGTCTGGACTGGCCTATGTGAACCAACGTAACCAGCTATTCCAAATGTTATAGAATTTTTCTACCCAGAGTGTTAGGGCTGCTGTTCATTTCTCCATGGTGTAGATTTCTTGCACAGTGTTCTCCCCATCTTTCTGTGTAGGGGGTAATCATTATAGTGCCTGGTATGTGACCACTTGACCGATCAGCTGTGGATGACAATGTCAGTGTCAGTGTGTGTGTCGGGAGGAAGTTCGTCGGTAATACAGTAATAGCTGGAAGGTTAAATTTGGGAAATAAAAGACGGGACTTTTGCCGTCGGGATGTTTATCATCGGGAGATCGTACTAGACCCTCATTACACTTCCGAGGAAAGACTGGGTTGGTCCAAAAGCTAAAGCACTTTGTCCTTTTTGTTACATCTATGTTGGTCCAATAAAAGGTTATCAAATCATTTGCTTCTGGATCTGTTCTTACAAGGCCCAATACGGCAAATACTAGATCTGTATGTTTTATTGGAACAGAATTTGTATTATTTATGGTAAATTGTATTTTTTATAGTTTTGTTATCAACTCTGCCTCCATGTTAGGGGGTCCTTCTTCTGCCACTGCCAGGGGGTACCCCCCCTCCCAGCTAGGGCTCCAGGTAAGATTTTACAGGTTTAGTGCTGTACTCCTCTGGTTTAAAGTGAGGTGAGTGAAACCAAATTTGGATGCATACAAATGACAAACTTTTTACAGTAACAGAGTACTTTTGTGTTAATGTATTTTTTTGACATTTAATAAAAACAAGGGCTAATACTAGTTATCTCTTTACATGGGTGACTTAAATTGAGCACCTGTGGAGATAGTGATAGGGAAAGAATAGCAAGGTGTGGTGAACAGAGAGTGAAATAGCGAAAACAACTAACATTGTTATAGGCAGATTCCATTATGGGGCTTTGTTGGGTAAGGCAGTTTTGACTTGCTTGTCTGGTGGAGTGGATACAGTCTCTGCCTCAGATGCTTTTGAACCTGGGTTCAGGACTGGGTATGGGTTTTTACAATTTTGTTGTGTGTTATGGGGGGTTGGTTGTTTAATTTTTTTCATTTGTTTTGCAGTCCCTTTCCTCTGACTTTATTCCTCCCCCTGGCCCGAAGGTTGCCCCCCTCAGCATTCTCCTTCTCCCGATGTCTCTCTCCCTCAGTTGCATCCCCCTCTGGAGTTTCTCCCCCTCCCAGAAATGCACCCCCCGGAGTTGTTTTTTTAAATGGGGGGGGATGCAGGGAGCACAGACCCCCACAAAGGGGTTGTGGAAGGCAGAACCCCCACATAAAAATGAAGAAAATATTGGCCTCCCATAAAGAACATGCAGATAAGTAGTCAATTTTGTAGTGTGCATAGTGTACATCACCATTTTAGGCTTTCAGCAATGTGCTCTTACTGTAATCTGAGTTGCCGTTGTTCAGTTGCTGTTATGACATGGATCTCTAATACTATTGTTCTGGAGACTTGGAAGAATCATTTATAAAGATTAACATTAAAATATATATATAAAATATATATATGTGTATATATATATATATATATATATATATATATACACACATATATATATATATATATATATATGTCTGCCATGTCAGGGTGTTCTTATTTCTCTTTTTCTTGCCCCTTCAACACTCACAGACACCTGCACACACACACACACACACACACACACACACACACGTGTATACACATATATACAAATATACACATATACTCACACACAAGCAGCATCCAACCTCTCCTATCCATCTCTGGTCTCTTTCCTCAACCCCCCATGCAGCAGTACCCAACCTCTCCCATCCATCCATCTGTGGTTTCCTTACCCCCCACACACAGCAGCATCCAGCCTCTCCCATCCATCAGTCCATCGGTGGTGCCCTTTCACATACTGCACATGTGCACCCGTATATACACACACACACACACACACACACACAGAATACATGTTGCTGGGCTGGCTGCTAACTATATTTGGAATATCTAAACAAATTGTGTACAGAATCGGATCCCAGCCTACCATTTATTTTTTCAAACAAACCATGGGCAGTTTAAAGAAATTTAGTATTCAGTCCTCCTAATACGAATTGGCTTTCTCCCCCCCCCAACACAATACATGATGATGACTGACTGGCCTCCTCCCTCACAACATAAACATTCAAGTCTGCGATCCTAACCACTTATGTACTCCCTTGTTGCATGCATGCAACTCGGTGCTTCTGTCTACCAGTGTTCTGTCCATGGCTCAGGCTTCTCTGCTTTCCATGCTGTGGATATTAACTGCTTCTGTTTGTTCATCTACCCGCCCTTCAAATTTCATCCTCTTCTAAGTTCGCCACGTGCTCTGCACTTTGCCACAAAATCTAACATGTATGTGCATTACAAGGGGAGAGTGTGAGAACATCCACCAGGAGAGATGCAGCAAGAATTGCAGACAGGAAAACATTTGCTTGTCACGTTTCTTTCTTTTTTTTTTGATGCCCAATAGTTTGGGTGGCTGAATCAAAACTCTGGCTTCTAGGTGATTTAAGGAGGGGGGTGAATAATAAACCCATACTGCAGCCTGATGCACAAATTAGGTACATGACTCACTTGAAAAAACATACATGTAATCCCTTTTCAGCAGTGTAAATAGAGCATGTACATACACCTTATCTAGAGCCCTGCCCCAGGACCATCTACCAGTAACCTTACTATGTAGTAGATAGCCCACAACTTTCCTCCCTGTGGTGGGGGGCCTGGGGATAAGGCCACTCCCCTCATACCAAGGATCCATTCGGGTGAAGGGTTGCATGGAGTGGGGCCTGAGTGTTCCAGATGCTAGTGCTGGGAAGAAATAAAATTTCACAGTAGAATGTCATTGAGAGTTGGAATTTCTCTTGTGGGAAATTGAAGAATGCACTTTGGCAACTTTCATGAAATTTCAACTTGCAGCCACGAAATGAATCAATGTATTGTGAATCGCTGTATTAAACTGCATATTGGAATTTTGAAGAACTGACCACTCTGTCGTTTATAGAACTGTGGAAAGATTGCATAAATTATGGTTTCAGGTATTAACATGCAGACTGGAACTCCCTGGAACTTTCATTCTGCAGTTTGTATATATCTTTCCACAATTCAGACAGGAAAAACTGTGGAATGGGGGAAATTCATGAAACACATTCACAAGATTAGGATTTACCAAAGGTCAGAATTTTGCAGAAGTTTCATGGACTCAGAATTCACCCAATGGCTCTCATACTGATGGCAGGAAATATTTTTTTCCCTATTGTTTTCCTCTAAAATGCTCCCTTCACCCATCTCTCTGACGTCGGCATAAGACTATACCAGTCTCACAAGATGCAGCACAGCCTGGGCATGAACAATGCCTTACAAAGTAACAAGCTCTACGCCCACCCGGATGGGCTGCTGTGCTGCTGTCTCCTTCCCTGGGTTGGGCCTTATTATCTTCTGTAGCACTCCCATGCCCAGGTTGTATCCACCTTCCTCCATGATCGGCTAGGGAAGAGAGGTGGGGGCTGTATACTCTATATAAAAGATTACCTGCAGGGGGTTGCTCTACCACATTTAAGCACGGGCCAAAATGCTCAGATACTCTCTGTGTGCCTAACACTTGGTTCCCAGGGCAAGCGCCTCACTCTAATCGCAGCCTACCTACCCCCTAAGGAAGTAACTGAGGGTTTTAGGGTCTTACATGAGCATCTGGCAGAAATCCGCTCTAGCCATGAAGTCATAGTAGTGGGGGGCTTCAACATCAATTGGCTGTCTCAGGACTCTACCACCTACAAGGATGCAGTCTCCTCTATCAACTTCCTCCAGCTTGTGGAACTGCCTACCTGTACAAATTACAGGACAGGTACCAGTACCTTGTTGGACTGGGTTCTAACTAACCACCCAGATCGCATCTCTGGGCTGAAAGTGCTCCCTGACTCCCTATGTGACCATTCACCCATTATTTTAGCCTGGTCCAACAAGGCCAAAAAACTGTGCCCAAAGCTGATAACATGCCGCCTATTAAAAAGGGCATGCTAGGACCCTTCAAACAGTATCTACTGCAACTGAACTGGGCACCTATCCTAACAGCTAAAGATGTTAACACTGCACTGAGCAAATTCATAGAAATTTTCAACTCTGCCTGTGATCTATTTGCCCCCTTAACCAAAAGGAAAATTAGTGGCTCACACAAAACTTGGATAACCCCTCCCCTCCTAGCCCAGATGAGTTCCAGGGAAAACCTATGGCACAAGTACAAACATACTTTCTCTGGCCAGGACCTGCAAAACTACAAGGCTGCATGGAATAAATGCACAGTGGCAATCCGCCTGACTAAAGCTAACTACCAGAGATGCAAACTTAATTCCTCTTGGGGTGACAGCCACCATCTCTGGGATAACATTAATGCTATCATTGGGAAAAGTGACACCATGGCACCCACTCTGCTGAGCCACAATGGATCTCTCATACAAGACCCCAGATCCATCACAGACATCTTTAACAAAGCCTTCACTGACCTCAGTCCACTGCTCCCCCGTATCTGAGACCAAGTCGGATCCACCCAGCCCACCCCATAGTACCCCCAAAACACACCAAGCCCCCCTTTTTACCTCAGAGTCTTATCTAAAATAGAAGTAAAAAAATATCTCATCAAAGTCCTTGGGAAATCAAGGCACAGCTCCAAGGGTCTCAACCTAAAATTAGTCTCTCTTACCCTTGATGAATTGCTAACCCCACTAACCTCAATTGTGAATCTTTTCCTCTCCACAGGTACCTTCCAAAGCCTCTGGAAAGCTGCCATAGTAACCCCTGTCCACAAAACTGGTAGTAAGTTGGATCACGCTAACTACTGCCCAATTTCAATCCCCCCCCCCAAGCCCTCGAGTGAAGAGTCTATGACCAGCTGACAGCTCACCTTGATAAATACCAACTTCAATGCCAGCAGCAGCATGGCTTCCAGCAACGCCACAGTACAACCACTGCACTTCTTGAGTTCATGGGCTACATTCATAGTGCCTTCGATCAGGGGCACTTGGTGGGAGCAACCTTCATCAACCTCACCAAGGCCTTCGATACGGTCAACCATGACCTCCTCCTGGCACAACTAGAGGCTATAGGACTCTCCTCAGACTCCCTGTGCTGGTTCCTGAGCTACCTCTCAGGGCGTGTTCAGCAGGTAAAAATAAGCAATGTACTCTCTGACCCCCTTCAAGTGTCCCTTGGAGTCCCCCAAGGCTCCATCCTTGGCCCTCTCCTCTTTAGCCTCTTTCTAAATAACCTACCACTAGCCTGCCAACAACAAATCCTTCTCTATGCTGATGATGCGGTGATCTACTCCAGTCATCCTGACACCACCGTTCTGGAACAACATCTCCAACAGGACTTCAACAACACTGAAGACTGGTTTAACAGAGCTAAACTCACAGTCAACCATAAAAAGATGAAGACCATGCTCTTTGCCTCAGTGCACAGCCGCCATAAGGCCACAACCCTCAACATTCTGAATCTACATAAAAACACCATTGAAGTGGTCTCCAATTTCAAATACCTGGGCGTCATCCTTGACAGCTCCCTCTCATATGCTGCCCACATTGACCAGGTGGCCACTGCAGCTAACAGGAAGTTTGGCCTGCTATACAAGCACCGTAGCTGCCTCACTCCCAAAGCCCTCCAGCTCTCCATAACTAGTTCAGTCTTCTCAACCATTGATTATGACCTTGCCATCTGCTGTGCAGCCTCGGACAGCACGCTGAGGCGACTCGCCACTACGCTCAACAAAGCCTGCCGACTCACACTGGGTGCCCCTCACCTGAATCATACCTGCCACCTCTACCAGGAAACCGGTTCGCTAAATCTGTCTGATAGGGCCCACTATCAAAACTTGCATCCTTGTCAAAAAAAGCAACCCTGGGCCTACTGCCCCCTGAGCCAAGCTCCCTCATCCACCAGGCTGCTTCAACTACGACCACAAGAACATCCAATAAAATCTCAGTCAAGATCCCCTACCATCATACTACCCAAGGTCAGCGTTCCTTCCGAATACCAGGCCCTGCTATGGCTCTCCTCTCCTCCAATAGAACTAGCCACAATTAGCAGAATCGACCAGTTCAAATCTGCACTTAGGTCACACCTTTCCTCACATGGGAAATGCACCTGTCCTAACTAACCAACCCTCCAGCTTAAATATATTGACTACCCCAACTACTCGCACTTCATGAGATCCTAACTTGCTTCCCCCCCCCTCCACCTCCCTCCCCCTGGCCATCAGACCCCTGCCCTTCCCAGATCCTGCCTCCTGTCCCCCAGGCTCCACTCCTCTCCACGCTTACTGCCCTCCCCTTACCCCTACCCCTCTCCCAGATGTGGTGTTTCCCTATCCTGGGGATCGCCTTGTCTTCTACCACCTCCTCCACCTCCTCACACTTTAATCCTTCCCACCCTCCTCCCTCCCCCCACTCTCCCCGACTACTGCTCCTGCCGATCTATCCTTATCTGTCTACTAAGTCTTTACCCCCTCCCAATGATCTTTACTGTGTTTTGCCATTGTTGAAAGTATTATTATTTGCTTTTCTGTGACAACTACTGTATGTCTGCCATTTTTCATGACGTGGAACCTTTGTAAATGAGCTTGTAGCTCAAAGGTTGTAATCCAAGAATTCAATAAATAAAAATCTCAACTCTCCAAGTCCACTCTTGAACCTGGGCTGCCAGCATAGAAATGCTTTATGCTTCAGTCATGCCATTGGGCAGCAATTTCATTTTATTTTATGTCTTATTTATGTCTAGTGGCATCCCCCTCTTCACATATCCTGTTAAGCAGTTCCGTTCCACTCCCATCCCACTTCAGTCCTCACTGGAATGCAGAGAACCCACCTTTACCCTGTCCTATGCCAAATACCCTCTGGTTTCTAGTGGTTCCTCCTCACCCCTAGCCCCCCTGCTATTAATCTCCATGGTGTATAGTGGCACCCACAATCTCCAGATGGTGATCCACAGGAAGCTCCACTACATATACAATCTCAACTAGCTAAAATATCTCATATTTCCTTGATTTTTGGCTATTTGGCATGTGCCAACATCAAACAGTAATGTAAAAACAGAAAATCCAGCACTCACCCACCTCAAATAGAAAGATGCAGGCTCCTAAATGCAATATAAAGTTTATCAAGTTTATTAAGGTGCCAGGATAAAACATGTTGTAGCGCATTTTGGATAACTTCCTTTTTCAAAGAACATACCACATCATCTAACACTGTTGAATTTATACACAACATGATGTCATCATTCAGCGACATTAATAGGTGATGTCACAATCTAACAATAAATATTTATAATCCATTACATAAAACATATGTTCATTACTCTAATAACCATAGTGTTACATAAAAAGACATTCAGTCTCCATAAATACACCAATAAATACTTGAATTGCTAAATACAATTAGAGAGACAAAAAAAACATAAACTTCTAATGGAGCTCATGCTGTTAAGTCATAACTTCAGGACCCATTCAACTCCTAGTGCTGAAAAATCTGTTAGAAAGAAAAGGAAAAATAATATTACTAGTACATTCTAAAGTTTCTAAAAGTCATGTTCCATTGTCTGTTCCTTTTTCATAAACAATTATAACATATAAATGAGAACGATTGCCAATATTTTTTGTTGAGTAAGTGTAAAAAATGCATTCATTTCAAATAGAGAGAAACTTCAAAAGTTTCATTTAAACCTGGTGGTTTGCAGACTCCCAGACTATATATCCAGAAGCCTTCTCTTTTCCTGATGAGTTTACCAAAGTCACCACTTCTGGGATTTCTGCTTACTTTATCAATGGCTGTAAAGCAAATTTCATGACCTTCTGGATTATTACTGTTCATAATGTGGAGAGCTCTTGCATATTTTATATCTTTTGTTCAAAATAGCTCTGTAATGCTCACCAACCCTATTTTTAAACTGATGTTTCGTTTTCCCAACATAAAGAGCACCACCTTTACAATTAGACATATATACAACACCTTCACTGTGACATATAATGAATGGTCTGATTTCATATTGTTTCTCTTGATTATGGATACTCTCAAAGGATTTTTATCAGCAATCACTTTACAATAGGTACATTTCTTAACCTATAGCAACCCATATTTCTATTTGCTAACCATGTATCTTTTCTACGTCACCAGTCTGCTGTGCAAGTGTTGTTGCTCTTCTATATGCTATTTGAGGTGGAGTTTGATTTATTTCGTTCAGACCTGTGTCTCCCCTATGGATGTGCCAGTTTCTTTCAATGATGATTTCCACATATGATGAGTACGCTGAACATGCAGTAACAAAATCATATCTGTTAGTGTCATTATTATTTCCATGATTTGTTTCCAATAAGTCAAATCTATTCATACTTTTAGCATTGTCACAAGCCTGTTCTAAGACATGTTCACTGTAACCCTTTTCAAGGAATCTGTTTGTCAGACACTGTGCTGCTGTTTCAGAATCACTAGCAGTGCTGCAATTTCTCCTCACCCTATAATACTGGCCCTTAGGGATATTTTTAACAATATGTTTTGGGTGACAACTTGAGGCCAACAATAGTGTGTTCTGTAACTTTCTTTTCTAAAAATATTTGTTGTGAGGTTACCTTCCATGTCTTTCTTAATGCTTAATTCTAAGAAGTTAACCTTTGTTTTACTCACCTAAAAAGAAAACTGTAAATGTGGGTTAGAATGATGTAGGAATGTTATAAAATCATTAAACGCATCTAGGTTTCCATTCCATATTAAAAACACATCATCTATAAAGTGTCACCACTGGCTGATTTTCTGTAAGAAAGGGTTAACATAGTGTATTTTTACTGTTTCTTCCTCCCATTTACCAACATATAAGTTTGCTACACTGGGGGAAAATGTCACCCAAATTGCAGTCCCTTTAGTCTGCAAATAAAAAAACATCAAGGAAAGTGAAAGCATTACATTTTAAAACAAATTCAGACAATTTCATGAGGAAGACAGTCGGAGGCATAGCTTCAGAATCATGGGTATTTAAATAAATGCAATGCAGCCAAGGGCTTCTTCCTGAGGGATATTACTATATAAGGACACTAAGTCCATGGTAATCAGATACTATTCATTCTCTACCTCAGTATTTTCAGTTACCTCTTATATATCCCTAGTGCCTTTTATATAAGAGCCCAAGTTTTCAACAAATGGTCAAATGTGATTGGGTTGGTGAGCATTGCAGAGCTATTTTGAACAAAGATATAAAATATGCAAGAGCTCTCCACATTATGAACAGTAATAATCCAGAAGGTCATGAATTTTGCTTTACAGCTATCAATAAAGGTAAGCAGAAATCCCAGAGGTGGTGACTTTGATAAACTAATAAGGAAAAGAGAAGGCTTCTGGATACACAGTCTAGGAGTCTGCAAAGCACCAGGTTTAAATGGAACTTCTGAAGTTTCTCCCTGTTTGAAATGAATGCATTTATTGCACTTATTCAACAAAAAATATTGGAGCTAGTTCTCATTTATATGTTATAATTGTTTATGAAAAAGGAATAAAGAATGAAATATGACATATAGAATCTTTGGAATGTATTAGTAATATTTTTTTCCTTTTCTTTTTTTTTGAAATTCAATTAACTTTATTTATAGTCTGCAAAGAAGATAAACACACAATACCATTACAAGTGTAGCTGTACAATTAACAAACAAAACTAACCACACAATTAACTGCTGTACCTTCCTATACCAAACAACCCATCCCTACCAACCCTCCCTCCCCCCCCCAGAGGAGATCAATACACAAGACTCCAGTAATATATATAACATGGAGACATAGAGAATCTGATAAAGAACTATAAGCTGAATTCCTATAACTAAGAGATCATGGTACACCAAATGAGAAAAGGAACAGGAAAACATAAACACAAAGATGAGCAAAAATACCATTTTATATGGATAGTATCTAAAAAATATTTGTTTATGCTGCTTGAAGAGGAAATCAGATAGATTACAGAGTATGGAGGTGACCCCAGTTCTTGTTATAACCATTGATATTAAAGAGGGAGCAAGCGATCATTTTCTTTTCCTTTTCTTTCTAATAGTTTTGACAGCACCAGGAGTTGAATGGGTCCTGAAGTTGTAACCTAATAACATGAACTCCATTAGAAGATTCTGCATTTTTTGTCTCGATAATTGTATTCAGCAATTCAAATATTTATTGGCATATTTATGCAGATTGAATGTCTTTTTATGTAACACTATGGTTATTAGAGTAATGAATATATGTTTTATGTAATGGATTATAAATATTTATTGTTAGATTGTGACATCACCTGTCAATGTCTCTGAATGATGACATCATGTTGTATATAAATTCAACACTGTTTGATGATGTGGCATGTTCTTTGAAAAAGGAAGTTATCTGAAACATGCTAGAGCATGTTTTATCCTGGTGCCTTAATAAACTTGGCAAACTTTATGTTGCATTTAGGAGCCTGTGCCTTTCTATCTGAGGTGGGCGAAGGCTGGATTTTCTATTTTTACATTGTTCTTGATATTAGATCCTATAGCACCCCACTTCCAGTGTGTTTTCCTACTCGGTACCTGATCAAACGGTAATGTAACAAATTTGGGACATTTTAAAAACAAATAATACAAAAAAATACAGTGACAGACCCTGCAGCACTACATGCCCAGGCCATTCATGTGGAACTGCCACCACCTTTGATAAACTGACAAGGTCTGGTACAGATGGTATATGGAGCCTGTGTTGGGTGTTTTCCAATCAGCTGAGCCAAAAGGGTCTCAGCTCTTTGTAAGCTTTGTAAGGAAACTGGTCAGTAATGCATTGCAGCAAAGATTGCATGCAAATAACATCTGGTTTATTGGGGGATAAAATCAGATCCTAGAGGGAAAGGGGTTTTATAAAATTCTGAGGTAACAGTGAACCCTAGCTGGTCTTCTGGTGCCCTGCTAGGCCAAGCCTAATTCAGCAGTAGGAAACAACAGGTATAGGCTGTATTCTCATGGTCACAGTATTTCAAATAGGCAATCAGGAGACTGAATGACTGTCAGTGGCATAGCTATAAGGGTGCAAGGGGTGCAGTGGCACCCGGGCCCACAAGGTTTAAGGGGCCCAAATCATAATTTTGATGTTTATTCAGAACTGGGTAGGGGACCTGTAACATCGCCTTGCACTCAGGCCCTCTGGGAATTTGCTACGCTACTGATGACTGTAGATAGGTTGCCAATGCTGTTGGAAATTTATTGGAAACACCAATACTTTAGATAACCTTATAGACGAAGGTCCACTGAATGAAGTACCAGGGCATCTGATTGTGGAAGGACTGTTTTGTCTATTCTACTGCAGTAAGGTTGTCTAAAGTATTTGGTGTTTCCAATAAATCTTCAACTGCATTGGCAACCTATATATAATCATTCCGCCTCCTGATTACCTATTTTGGAATACTGTGACTGTCAGACTGCAGCCTGTACCTATTGTTTTCTGCTGAGTTCTAGGACCAGCAATCCCTGTGGCTTGCACCAACCTTGCACCAATGAATGCATATCCTTCTCCTGCTCCTAATTCAGTGGTAGCCCAGGTTGCCCTTAATTGTCCTACCAGAGTGCAGATCAAATGGGTCCACCATTTGGTTGACCTGAACTGGTGAGGGCAATTACCAGGCTGTCACTAAAAAGTCCCTTCCAAGCATAGCCCTACTACTCATCCCACTCCCATACTACAACACAGTACAGTGAATAATTCTGACCTCCTGTACTGGGAACCCTAACCTCTCCTGACTGTACTATCATTCTCCCTTATTGACACACTAGGAAGCTCCCTGTTATGTTACAGTGTATCTGATGCTGAATCTGTGTAGCCCCATGGTTTAGTGTGTTGGCCAGCAGTACTATACTTTAAATTAGCAGCTCACAACAGCTCAGCAAATAAACCCAAACCCAAAGGCCATACAATTGGGAAAATGTCAAACTCCACCTCAAAGGGAGGTATCTGTAAATTTATGTCCCAAAGACCAAATGCAATTAAACAACTTCCCAACTATACTGTGCCCAGTTCCAGAGTTCCCACTTGAAGAAAAGACAGAGACAGTCTGGAGACAGTGCAGTGCAGAGTAATCAAAATGATTCAGGGCCAACAGGATAGATCATACGAAGACTGGCTCTGGGCAATGAACATGTACTAGTTGGTGGCCAGAAGGGAGACGGGCAACATGAATGAAAACTTTAAGTTCCTAAAAGGAATATAAACAAGGTAAACAGTGAGGAAATATTCAGGAGTAATGGGGGGTAGAAAACAATGGGATATATATGGAAGCTTGTGGTGTGTGGAGATTCAGGAGGGATGCAAGAAAGTTTCATTTTACGTAGACATTGGTTGAGCCAAGGAACAGCCTACAGGCAGCAGAAGTGGGTGCAAAAACAAGTAATGGGTTCAAGAATGGTTGGGACAGAGTAAAGGGTTTAATTGTCACTCAGAGGGGAAACAATAAAACTGGGAGCAAGGGGGAGAGGTGAGGTGAAATCAGATCCATGTGTAGATAGTAAGTAAGGTAGGGTAGGGTAAGATAGGGCACAGATAAATGGGCACACTAGATGGACCAGCGATCTTTTTCAGCTGATATTGTCTATGATTCTATACCCTCCCATATGCCTGTACCTCTGCTGCATCTGCACCTGTGTTCACTCAGGTAGCAGTGCAGCAGTGGGAGACGCTGCTCTCTCCCCAAAAGTAGGAGAGTGTCCAATGGGATTCTTGTCCTCCAGCATTCCCAGGCTAAGAGCATGAACCCTGGTTACCGCCATCATGAGCAGGAACTTGTCTGCTGCACTCACTGTACAAGCTCAAAAAGTGAAGTTTAATGGAATCTACCCTGTCAAACTAAAGCTATGGAGGAACATGGTACATATAATTTCGGTTTATAAAATGGCAGGGTAAAATCCAGTAATCTGACTGTTTCCTATTTATGTGTAAAATATGGTTTACACATGGTTAAAAAAAAAGGACTGCTCAGAAATGAAGAGCCTGGAACCCAGATTAATGGGCTTTTGGAACACAGGCATTTCAATTAGTCCCCTACAGCCAGAACTGATCTTCCAACACAAACATGTCTGCTACCTTTAGACTATAAAAAAACAACTTCGGCTGGGCCCTAAAAATAAAACTACTTTAAATAAAAAATAAAGCAAATTTAATTAAATGTTTTTTCCCCGATTATCACACTCTCCTTACATAAATAAACACGTTAGAAACATTAAGTATTGTTTATAGTTTTCACTACAACTGTTTATTTGCTGGTAGTGAAAAATTCCCCTTCTGTCTTTACCTGCTTGTCAGGGAACTCTCTTCTTCTTGCCCTGATAGTGAGATAATTGAGTCTCTGGCTGTAACAAAGGCCTTTGTTGTCTGTGTGTACCGTATGTTAGGATAGAAACATTCTGCCAGTGGAACTAAGCAGAATTTTGAATCCTTGCATTCTGTGGTAAACATGCCATGATAAACATTCCATATCTTGAATGTGGAGAAAAACAAAGAAAAAAAAAACACAGGAAGAAGAAAGTAATCAATAATACAATTACATCATCAATGTCATCACTTGCAGTGGGCAGAAGGATTATTTTATCATAAATGTACACAAGTTAATCTGTTGTTTCTACATATTAACATGCTTTTCCCGACAGTAAAAAGTAAAAAAAAAAAAGAGTAATTTTTATGTTTGCTTGCACGGATGTGCAAGAAACATAGTGCCATCATCGGAGATTTCCGAGGTGTGTCACCTCCTCCTCCAATTCAGGCAGCTAGCTGGCAGGCGCGGCCCTGGACGACTGCGTTTTGGAGCTGTCTGCTGACACGCTCCAAAATGCGAGTAACCTCTGATTGAAGAACTACTTGGCAGGTGAGCAGCGATAAAGCTGCTCACCAGCTCCCCACCCACAGCGTCGCAGCGCCCCGCACACAGCCGTATAGCCGGCAGGGTGCCCAATCCCGTCCGCTGGGCTTCATTATCTCCTCCCCCTTCCCAGTATTTGGTGCCCGCTGAGAGCCCACTAGCGTGGCAATCAATGAACCCTACCCGACGAGTTGCCCAATCCCCATTGGCTGAACACCCCCCAAAGTCCTTGTGCCACGCTGGAGGCCCCCCAGCGTGGCAAATATCAAAGGGTTTTTGCCGACGGGGTGCCCAATCCCCGTCGGCTGAATGCCCTAAAGTCGTTGTGCCATGCTGGAGCCCACCCCAGCATGGCAAGCGCTACCACGACATCTTTTTTTTTAACCTGTAAACCAAAAACTGTCCCAGGCGCATCTCCCAAACCCCCTCCCACAACCCGCACCCACCCACTGCGTACCCAGCCTCCCACACCCCCTCACCCCATACTTACCTCCGGACTCCGGCGTGACGATCTTTGGTGGACCGGGAACACGTCTGCACTCTTCAAAGGCGACCGCGAACTGAGGAAATGCCGGTAAGCTGTATAATGGGCTAGATAGGAGGGGTTCAACTTTAGTGCATATCTCAGGCATTTTTGGGAATTTTTGCACCAAATTTTCAACATGGGGTTTTTGGGACCCCTTCTCATGAATGATGTCACTGTCATGGCGTTATTCAGGCTCGAAGGGTGATTTCGCGCAGTGACTGCAAAATCACCCTTTGGGACTGAATACCATCATGACAGTGACATCATTCATGAGAAGGGGGCCAAAAACCCCCATGTTGAAAATTTGGTGCCAAAATTCCAAAATGACTGTTTTACTTAATGCATTATGCGTAGTTCCTATGCAGTCTCGTAGTTCATAAAATTTCAATATTTTCATTCAGATTTTCAACATTGCCATTTCACCACACATCTTATGAGTAATACAGCTGTCATTTTGACATCTCACCCAAAATGTGTTTCCGCCCTTGTAGCAGAATGGCGCAGTTGGTGCCACGAAAATCAATGTACGGGACAAATTAAGAAAATCACAGTGACACTGTTCATGAGCAGAGGTCTTGAAATGGCTATGTTGAAAATTTGGTGAAAAAATTCTAAAAATGACTGTTTCTGGCGTGCGTTGTGCAGTTCCTCACTGCAGCTCATGGGTTTGCAATTTTCAATATTTCCACTCCACATTTTCAACATTGTCATTTTCCACACCTTCTTATGAGTAGTACAGCTGTCATTTTCACATCTCACCCAAAACATGTTTCCGCCCATGTAGCGCACAATGACGCAGTCGTGCGAACTCAGTGTATGGGACACATTAAGGAAATCACAGTGTCACTGTTCATGAGCAGAGATCTTAAAATGGCAATGTTGAAAATTTGGTGGAAAAATGCCTAGAAATGACTTTTACGAGCGTGCGTTGCACAGTTCCTATGCATGCTCGTAAGTTTGCAAATTTAATATTTTCACTCTAGATTTTCAACATGTCCATTTTATTAAACTTCCTTATGAACAGTACAGCTGCAATTTTCATATGTCACCCAAATGTGTTATGCACATGTAGCACACAATGGTGCTGTTGGTGTCGAAAGCAATGTTTAGGACAGGTTAAGAAAATCACAGTTACACTGTTCATGAGCAGAGGTCTTAAAATGGCTATGTTGAAAATCTGGTGACAAAGTCCATAAAATAACTGTGTTACAGTGAGCATTGTGCAGTTTCCACGCATCCTTGTTAGTTCATGACTTTGTAATATTTTCAGTCCAGATTTTCACTAGTGGCATTTTTCAACACTTCCTTATGAACAGTACAGCTGCCATTTTTCACAACATGGCCGAAGTGTGTTTTCACACTTTCAGTGCAGGGATGCGTGGTCACTGTGGGAAGTCATTGTTCGGAACAGCTAAAGAAAATCACAGTGACACTGTTCATGATCGGAGCACCAAAATGCCTGAGTTGACAATCTGCTATAAAATATCCCCAACCTACTTATATAACCGATTAATAGATTGCACAGTTTCTATATAACTCTTTGACTTCACCATTTTTTAAATATTTTTACTACACATTTGCAACATAGCCATTTTTACACCTCCCCATGACAGAGTACAGCTGTCATTTTTTACAGCCTGTTTGGAATATTTTTGCACCTGTGGTGCTAAATCCCGTAGTCACTGTGCATAAGCAGCTTTCGGCTACCAAACTGATATTCCCCCTGTTCATGAGGTGGGGTCACAAAACAAACATGTTGAAAATTTGGAGTTAAAATACCAACGAATGCCTGAGGTATTAGGCTTTTCAACTAAATCGCCCAACCCTATAGAGAATGACAGGAATCAGGGTGTGACTTGGGATTCTTGCCTGTGATGCTCATACCATTCCACACCCTGCAGTCACTGAGAGGCATCGAGGTATGCCTTGGACTCTTCGGCCCCAAACTTCACCCCATTCTCCTATATTGCACCCATCTCACTGTATTTCCTAATGAAATGGGGTGCGCATAAGGGCCAAAGACTCCAAGGAACACGTGACACTTGTCAGTCTCTGCAGAGTGGGGTGTGGTGAAATGGCATGGCCGTTATGCCTGATGACCCAAAGGCACACCCCAATGCCTGTCACTCTCTGCAGGGTGGTGGTGGGGTTGGCTTCAGTTCAATACTTCACTGCCATTCCTATTACGCAGCTCTGTAACTTCTACACTACCACTGCCAATGCCAGTAAGCAAACATTCGGCATTGACAAATGCTTGTTTATAAGTGCAATAAGGCACACAGGGATGTGTGAAAAACATATTTTACAGCACATCCAGAGGCTGAAGTCACTTGGCCTTCGGCCTCGGCCTTACTACGCCTCTGGCCGTGCTGTAAAATCCCTCACTGACTCATCCCCCTTGAGCACCCTTGGGAATTAGCCAGCTTTCCACTTGAAACTGGCATCCCTCAAAGAGGTCCACAGGCTTCTTGCTAATCTAAAAGCAGAGAGCTCTCCTGGTCATGACTCCCTGGAGCCTAAATTTCTTAAGCTGGGTGCTCCGGCCCTTGCTTGCCCTGTCTGTGATATATTCAACTTATCATTTCTCTCTAGTACCGTAGCGGACAAATGGAAGGTGGCGGTAGTCGTTCCTGTGCATAAGGGTGGTCCCAATAGTATTGTTGATAACTTTCGACCCACTTCCATCCTCTGCCCATTAGCTAAAATCCAAGAGTGAATTGTATATAACCACCTTCAGGACTACCTGGAACATCACAATCTGCTATCCCCTTATCAACATGATTTCAGAAACATAGAAACATAGACTTTGATGGCAGATAAGGACCACTTGGCTCACCTAGTCTGCCCATTTCCCCACCTATTGAATAAGCTGCAGATCCTAGTTAACCAACAGCCTGCTTCTTCCTAACCCCCAACAGAAATGCCTCATGTCTGTCCCATACATTCTTGAATTCACCCACTTTTTTGGACCCACAACCTCCTCATGAAGGCCGTTCCATGTGTCCACCACCCTCTCTGTGAAAAATGCTTCCTCACATTGCCCCTGAGCTGTCTCCCCCCTCTATCTTCAAATTATGTCCCCTTGTTCTTGCACATCTCTTTTTTTGAAAGATGCTACCATCTTGGACTTTGCTAATTCCCTTGATGTACTTGAAAGTTTCTATCATGTCCCCACTCTCCCTCCTTTCCTCAAGGATATACATATTAAGCTCCTTTAGTCTCACTTCGTATGGCTTGTGTTGCAGACCCTGCACCATTTTAGTTGTCCTCCTCTGGACTGCCTCCATCCTGTCTATGTCCTTGTGGAGAAGGGGTCTCCAGAACTGCACGCAGTACTCTAGATGGGGTCTCATCAACTGTCTGCACAGAGGGGTAACAACTTCCTGTTTTCTACTGGTGATGCCTCTGTCTATACATCCCAGCATCCCCCCAGCCATCCTTACTACCTTCTCACGTTGCTTGAATCTGGTATGACTACCCTCAGGTCCCTTTCCATTTTTGTTGTTGTTAATACCCCCCTCCCTGCTCCATTGTGTACTCTTCCCCTGGGTTTTTGTTTCCCAGGTGCATTACTCTGCACTTCTTTGCATTGAATCTAAGCTGCCATACTTTTGACCATTCCTCCAACCTTGCCAAGTCCCTTCTCATCCTTTCCACCCCATTAGCATATCAACCCTGTTGCAGATCTTTGTGTCATCTGCAAAGAAGCATACTTTTCCTTCCAGTCCCTCTGCAATGTCACTTATAAAGACATTTAAAAAGACTGGACCCAGTACTGAACCCTGCGGTACCCCACTAGTAACCCCCCTTTCTTCAGAGAGGACTCCATTTACTATTACCCTCTGTGTCCTGTTGTCCAGTCAATTTTTTACCCAGGCTACTACCCTGGCACCCATTCCCAGGCTGGCTAATTTGTGTATTCATCTTTTGTGTGGGACTGTGTCAAATGCCATGCCATGTAACAAGCTCCCTGAACTAGTGGCCTTGATGGAAGAGGGTTGCCTGGATATTGTGGCAGTCACAGAAACGTGGTACACAGAGAACCATGACTGGATGTCAACATACCAGGATACACAATCTACAGGAGGGACAGGGAGGGTAAAAGAGGAGGGGGAGTAGCTCTCTATGTAAAGGAAGGGATCAAAGCAACAGAACTAAAGAGTAAACAGGGAGCAGATGAGACACTTTGGGTCACTTTGGAGGCAGGAAATGGCACCACAATCCGCATGGGGGTTGTATACAGACCCCCATCTCAGAGGGAGGGAATGGACAAGGAAATGATAGAAGGCTTTCTTAGAATGGCAGAAAAAGGGGAGATATTGTTGATGGGGGACCTGAATATGCCAGATGTTAACTGGAGCACCTTTGCTGCAGGCACATCCAAGAGCAGGGTCATTCTTGATGCCCTACAAGGGGCATGCCTCAGACAGCTAGTATTGGAACCCACTCAGGAGAGAACAATCTTAGACCTGGTACTCTCAAATGGGGATGGAGAAAGAATCTCAGATTTAGAAGTGGGTAGCCATCTGGGAACAAGCGACCACCAAACAGTGTGGTTCACGATAAACACAGCCATACAATCAAGCCATACAAAAGCAAGAGTACTGGACTTTAGGAGGGCTGACTTTGGGAAAATGAGAGAGTGCCTCAGAAAAGCACTAGCAAACAGGCAAGAAGGAGGGGTGGAGGAACAATGGGGAGTGATCAAAACAGCCATCACAGAGGCAACAAGCCTTTGTGTAAAGCAAATCAATAAAACACAACGAAGGAAAAAAACGCTATGGTTCTCAAAAGAGGTGGCAGGGAAGGTTAAGGAGAAAAGGACAGCATTCAGGAAATATAAGGAAACACAGAAGGAGCAGGACAGAGAACTTTATCAGTTAAAGCAGAAAGAGGCTGGGAAGGCAGTCAGAATAGCAAAGGCCCAAATCGAGGAAAACATAGCCAATTCTGTTAAGAAGAGGGATAAGACCTTTTATAGGTACATTAGGGAGTGAAGAAAGACCAAAGGAGGGATACTGAAGCTTAATAAAGGGGAGGGAATGTGGGTAGAGTGTGACAGTGAAAAAGCAGGGATACTGAACGAACATTTCTGCTCAGTATTCACAAAGGAAGAGGAGGGGGAGTTACCTAAACCAAACAAGAGAAACACTCTGAAGACGGGGGGTCGATACCAGTCCATTTACAGTAGAAAGGGTTCTGAAAGAATAAAATTGAAGGTGGACAAAGCAATGGGGCCTGATGGGATTCACCCAAGAATTCTAAAAGAACTAAGGGTAGAACTAGTGACACCGCTGGCTACTCTCTTTAATAAATCATGGGAGGATGGGGTGGTACCCGAGGACTGGAGGAGGGCAGATGTGATTCCTCTTCACAAAAGTGGGAGCAGGACAGGGGCAGGAAACTAAAGACCAGTTAGTTTGACCTCAGTAGTAGGGAAAATGATGGAATCACTTCTGAAGGAAAGAATTGTTGAGTACCTAGAGGCCAGTGGGGCACAGGACCCAAGGCAGCATGGATTCACGATGGGAAGGTTGTGTCAGACGAATCTAATAGATTTCTTTGACCGGGTGGCCAAAGTAGTAGACCAGAGAGGGGCTGTGGACATGGCCTACCTAGATTTTAGCAAGGCATTTGATACAGTCCCACACAAAAGATTAATACACAAGATAGCCAGCCTTGGAGTGGGTCCCAAGGTGGTAGCCTGGATAAAAAATTGGCTAGAAAACAGGACGCAAAGGGTAGTAGTAAATGGAGTACACAGTGAAGAAAGGAGGGTTACTAGCGGGGTACCGCAGGGTTCAGTACTGGGACCGGTCCTTTTTTAATGTCTTTATAAGTGACATTGCAGAGGAACTGGAAGGAAAAGTATGTCTCTTTGCAGATGACACAAAGATCTGCAACAGGGTTGATACACAAGATGGAGTGGAAAGGATGAGAAGGGACTTGGCAAGGTTGGAGGAATGGTCAAATGTATTGCAGCTCAGATTCAATGCAAAGAAGTGCAAGGTAATGCACATGGGAAACAAAAACCCAGGGGAAGCGTACACAATGGGGGGTGAGATACTGACAACAGTAAAAATGGAAAGGGACCTGGGGGTAATTATATCAGATGACCTAAAGGTGGGCAAGCAATGTGAGAAGGCAGTAAGGAAGGCTGGGGGATACTGGGATGCATAGGAAGAGGCATCAATAGTAGAAAACAGGAAGTTGTTATCCCTCTGTACAGACAGTTGGTGAGACCCCACCTGGAGTACTGTGTGCAGTTCTGGAGACCCCATCTCTGCAAAGACATAGACAGAGTGGAGGCTGTCCAGAGGAGGGCAACCAAAATGGTGCAGGGTCTGCACCAGAAGACATACGAAGAAAGACTAAAGGAGCTTAATATGTATACCCTTGAGGAAAGAAGGGAGAGAGGGGACATGATAGAAACTTTCAAGTACCTCAAGGGAATTAACAAAGTCCAAGAGGGTAGCATCGTCCAGAAAAAGAGATGTGCAAGAACAAGGGGGCACAATTTGAAGATAGAGGGGGGATGGCTCAGAGGTAATGTGAGGAAGTATTTTTTCACTGAGAGGGTTGTGGATGCATGGAACAGCCTCCCTGAGGAGGTCGTGGAGTCAAGAACAGTGGGGGACTTCAAGAATGCATGGGACAGGCATAAGGCAGTCCTAGTGGGGGTAGGAGGAAGTAAGCTGTTGGTTAACTAGGATCTGCAACTTATCTGTTAGGTAGGAAAATGGGCAGACTAGGTGGGCCAAGCGGTCCTTATCTGCCATCAAATTCTATGTT
Organism: Neoceratodus forsteri; assembly: GCA_016271365.2. Lineage (NCBI taxonomy): Eukaryota > Metazoa > Chordata > Ceratodontiformes > Ceratodontidae > Neoceratodus > Neoceratodus forsteri. Next base: position 744,949,994 of record CM028137.1, read on the forward strand.
TCTATGTTTCTATGCCAAAGTCTAGATAGGCCATGTCCACAGCCCTCCCTGGTCTACTACATTGGTCACCCAGTCAAAGAAATCTATTAGATTCATCTGAAATGACCTTCCTGCTGTGAATCCATGCTGCCTTGGGTCCTGTTCCCAGCTGGCATCTAGGTACTCAACAATTCTTTCTTTCAGAAGTGATTCCATCATTTTCCCTACAACGAAGGTCAAACTAACAGGTCTGTAGTTTCCTGCCTCTGCTTTGCTTCCACTTTCGTGAAGGGGAATCACAGCCACCCTCCTCCAGTCTTTAGGTACCACACCATCCTCCCATTATTTGTTAAAAAGAGTAGTCAGTGGTGTCACTAGTTCTCCACTTAGTTCTTTTAGAATTTTGGGGTGAATCTCATCAGGCCCCATTGCTTTGTCCTCCTTCAGTTTTAGGAGTTCTTTTAGAACCCTTTCTTCTGTTAAAGGACTGGTTTCGACCACTCTATCCAGAGTGCTTCTATTGATTGAATTAGGTACCTCCTCCACCTCTCCTTTTGTGAATACTGAGCAGAAGTATTTAGTCAGTATCCCTACTTTTTCACTGTCCCTCTATGCCCACCCACCATCCCCTTTATTAAGCCTCATTATCCCTCCCTCCCTTGGTCTTTCTTCAGTCCCTAATGTAACTATAAAAGGTTTATTCCCCTTCTTAACTGAGTTGGCTATCTTTTCCTTGGTTTGGGCATTTACTATTCAGACTATCTTCCCCACTTCCTTCTGCTTTAACTGGTACAGTTCTCTGTCCTGCTCCTTCTGTGTTTCCTCATACTTCCTGAATGCTATATTTTTCTCCCTAACTTTCCCCGTCACCTCTTTTGAGAACCATAGTGGTTTTTATGTTGGCGTGCTTGCACAGCCAACATCTTGTGGTAGTGCAGATTTTGAGGCATGGTCACTGTTGGGCGAATGCAGGGCACGCATCGGTAGGTGCATCCCTCATTGCCCAATCAGACTGCATGCCGGCACAACACCATGCATACATAATGTGGTGAGCACATTTAAGGAAAGGTCCGATACAATCCGAGCAAAGCTCATCAGATGCAGCAGACCTCCTGATGTGCTTGGCCACATTGTAAGCATGGCGGCCACCAACTGTTGGACTTCGGGGTGCCTTATCCCCCTGCTGGCTTACTGTGGCCCCAATGTATGTGCTGATGGGGGAGCCCACTCACTGTAGGCATAAATCACTCCCCCACCATTTGTTGTATGCCAAGGTGGGTGCCCAGTCCCCCTCGACTCTTGCCCGCCCACTTTCCTTGTGTGCTGATGGGGGTGCCCAATCCCCCATCAGCTGCAGCACATCCCCAAACAGTTAGGTGGCACGTTGGGAGCCCACCCCAGCTTGCCAAATACCCTGTAAAAAAAAAAACTGTCCCGTTATGTGTTTTTTTTACCCTGTGAACAAAAAATGGTCCCTCGTTATCTCCCTGCCCCCCTCCCGCAACCTGCACCCACACTCTGTGCACCCTGACTCCCTACCCCCTCACTATCCCTACCTCCAGAGTCTGGCGCAATGATCCAGTAGACCAGGAACACGTCTGCATTCTTCAAAGCCGACTGCGAACTGAGGAAATGCAGGTAAGCTGTATAATGGTATAAATAGGGTTTTCAACTTTGATGCATATCTCAGGCATTTTTTGGAATTTTTGCACCAAATTTTCAACATGGGGTTTTTGGAACCCCTCCTCATGAACTCTTGCACTGTCATGGCATTATTCGGTCCCAAAAGGTGATTTCGCAGTCACTGCGTGGAATCACCTTTTGAGAATGAGGAACAAAATGACAGTGCCACTGTTCATGAAGGGGTCTCTCAAAAAGCCTATGTTGCAAATTTGGTGGGAAGAATAAAAAAAATGACTGTTTGATCGCATGCATTCGCGGTTACTCTATGCCTTCGTAACCGCCAGTCGCAATAATTTCATCCACATGTTCAGCATTGACATTTTTCCACACCTTCTTGTGAACCGTACAGTTGTCATTTTTCACATCCTGCCCAAAATGTGTTTTCGCACTTCGGGCGCAGAATAGCGCGGTCGATGTGGGAAATCAGTGTTTGAGACAAATTATGAAAATGACAGTTACACTGTTCATGAGCAGAGGTCCTAAAATGTGTATGCTGAAAATCTGGTGATGATACTCCATAACATGACTGTGTTACGAGAGTGCATTGCGCATTTTGCATGCATGCTCATAAGTTCACAAATTTATAATATTTTCACTCTAGATTTTCAACATTGCCATTGTTCTGCACTTCCTTATGAACAGTACAGCTGTCATTTTACATATCCTGGCTGAAATGTGTTTTTGTACGTCCAGCGCAGAATTGCACAGTCGCTGTGCAAAATCATTTTTCAGGACAGTTTGAGGAAATGACGATGACACTGTTCATGAGCAGAGGTCCTAAAATGCCTATGTTGAAACTTTGGTGCCGAAAGTCCATTAAATGACTGTGCTGAAGCGTCGTTGGGCAGTTTCCACGCCTTGTAATTTCAGAATTTGCAATATTTTCATGCCAAATTTTCACCACTGGCATTTGTGCACACCTCCTTATCAACAGTACAGCTGCCATTTTTCAGAGCTTGCCCAAAACGCGTTTCCATAACTGTGGTGCACAATGGCATACTCACTGTGGGAAATCACCTTTTGGGACACATTAACAAAATCACAGTGCTACTGTTCATGAGGGGAGGTCCCAAAATACCTATGTTGAAAATGTGCCTAAAAAAACTCCCACAAATAATTGGGTTGTGGACGTCTGTTGTGCAGTTTGTATGCATGTTCATCGCTTCACCAATATTTCATATTGCCACTTCAGATTTTCAACGTTGCTATTTTTTATGCCTCCACATGAAGAAGACAGTTATCATTCTCCAAATCCAGCCCAAAACTGTGTTTTCGTCCCTCTGTCGCTAAATGGCACAGCTGTTCTGCAAAACCACATTTCAGCTAACAAAGTGATTGTGCCGCTTTTCATGAGGTGGCCTGACAAGCAGCCCATGTTGAAAATGTGGAGTGAAACTACCACTACACGCCTATGGTGTTAGGGTTTCCAACTGTAGCACCCCAACCGGTATGGACTGACAGGCATCAGGGCTGTGACTTGGGATCATCGGATGTAATGCTCATGCCATTCCACACCCCACACCCACCCTGCAGCCCCTGACAAGCATTGTAGTGTGTCTTGCATTGTTCGGCCACAAACTTCACCCCACACTCCTATACTGCACCCATGTCAGTGTATTTCCTTATGGAATGGGGTAAGTAGGATACCCAAAGACCCCAAAGCACACCACAACACTTGTCAGTGTCTACAGGGTAGGGTGAGGTACAATGCCATGAGCATTATAGCTGACGACTCAAAGGCACACCCCAATGCCTGTCACTCTCCACAGGGTGGGGGTGGGGTTGGCATCACTTCAATACTTCACTGCCATTCCTATTATGCATCTCTAGCTCCGCCACTGACAAAAGCATGCTTCGGCATTGACAAAAGCATGCTTCTTTTGTTTTGATTTGTTTATTTGCTTCACACAAAGGCTTGTTGCCTCTGTGATGGCAATTTTGATGTTTCCCCATTGTTCCTCCACCCCTCCTTCTTGCCTGTTTGCTAGTGCTTTTCTGAGGCACTCACCTATTTTGACAAAGTTAGCCCTCCTAAAATCCAGTACCCTCACTTTTGTATGGCTTGACTCTGCAGCTGCGTTTATAGTGAATCACACTGTCTGGTGGTCATTTGTTCCCAGATGGCTACCCACTTCTAGTTCTGAGATCCTTTCTCCATCCCCGTTTGAGAGTACTAGGTCTAAGATTGCTCCCTCCCGAGTGGGTTCTAGCACTAGCTGTCTGAGGCATGCCCCCTGTAGAACATCAAGATTGACCCTGCGCTCCCACTTACACAGTAGCACAGAGCCATACAGCATCACAATAGTACTCCAAAGAAAGCCTTGTAACACATCTTTGACAATATCTCCACAACCGCAGAAAATAGGAAAGCAATTCCACTGCTGGTGTAATCTATGATTTCCAATCTTGTTTCTGCAATATAGATCACCTAAATGTGATCTAAGCTGCAGATAGAGAAAAATCCAAATCTCACTTCGTTTTCGAAATATGGGCACAGAAAGGCATCACAGGCATCTTTGTTATCCTACGGGAAATTTCTCAACTTCGGAATGATGTAATTTTGTGCCTGTTTGAATGTTTTGGCACCAAACTAACAAAAGGCACATCTGAGGGACCAGGGTGCCACCCTGCAAATTTCAGCTCTGAAGCCACAACCATTTTATTGCAGGGGATGGCAAAGACTTGCAGTTTTTGAAAAAAACACTTTTGCAAATTGCGAAAGTTTCACAAAAAACAGCACAACATTTTCATGATTTGTGAAAGTGCCACAGCTGTTTCTTTTGCAATTTGTGAAAGATCAGGGGCCCTGAGTTTTAAAACTGCATTTCTGGGTGGTTTTACCTACCCCAAAAAAGATAGGGCTGGCTTCCGCAGGACCCGACTAGATAAACACAACACTCAGTGTTTACCTAGGGGGTCCCAAATTTAAATACCAGGTATTTTTCACTCTCAATAACTGAAAACAAGATGGCAGCAGCATGAAAGTAAAAGGGCCATTTGCAAAAGGAAAATGAACTGGCATCAGCTTTTGTGAGACACATATATTTTTTTCCCATTGACTATAATATACATAACTTTTGAATGGTTTAATATTTTTTCACCAGATCTTCGAAAGGCACATCAGTGACCCAGACTGCATCTTCCCTTAAGATTTTAGACAAAATGGACAAATTGTGTGGGCTATGGGTGCTAGGAAAGAAACATGCAAAAACTCTGTTTTTTTTGTATTTTTTTGGCATTCTGCAGCTCCACAATTGTACATCCGACCATAACACATCTTGCCAGATCCAGAGATCTAGGGTACCAGACTGCATGGAAAACTTCAGGCAAATCCGTTGTATGGTTGCAACGTTATTAAGGTGCAAAATTTGAGGTTTAACATTAAAGTGCTTACTTAATATTAGGAATCACACTTACTGCCTTGATAAAAGTGACCACAGACATATTCCAAGCAAAGGACCAAGGTTCTCCCACAGGTACCATCTTTGTCAACCTTGCAAAAGCGTTCGACCTTGTGAATCATGGTCTTCTTTTCCATCAGCTTCATGTCCTTGGTTTTGACTCTAGTGCATTTTACTGGGTCAGCAGTTACCTGTCCTGACGTTCTCAAAGAGTCAAATGGGCTGGCTCTGTCTCTAATCTTAAACCCTTAACTCATGGTGTTCCTCAAGGCTCCATTTTGGGTCCAATGTTATTCTCACTATCCATTAACAACCTGCCTAGCTTCTGTGGTGGGGCATCAGTTCACCTATATGTGGACAATGCAATCATCTATTGCTCCTCTCCTGATATTGATTTGATTAACTGAGAACTTACTTCTGACTTCTCTTCCCTTGAGGGCTGGTTTAGGTGCAATCATCTTGTTCTGAATACGAAAAAAACTAAAAGTATGCTATTTACCCACCAACCCTCCTCCCTGCGTACTCTCTCCTCTCTTAGTAATAACCTCTCTCAATGGTGATACCCTAGAGTGTGTCCGTTCCTTTAAATACCTGGGAATCACATTGGACTCCTCTCTCTCTCTCTCAAAACACATGTCTACAACATTACTAAATCTCTGAACCAGTGATTAGGCCTCCTCTATCAGATTCGTCCCTTCATCTGCTCTGCCTCCTGTCTCAAGATCGCCACATCATCCCTTATACCTCTCCTAATGCACTGTATTACATTGCTTGTTGTAACCCTGGGTTGACCCTGAAAAAGGGACTGCATTTGTCTCAGTGGACTTACCTGGTTACCAAAACTCAAATAAATAAAAAAATAAATAATAAAATATGTTTTACAGACACCCCTTCGTGCCTTATTGCTAACTTATTTCCCAATGATAGCCCATCTGTGTGGGGCAACATTTCATTTTCAGTTCCTGCAGCAATTCCATTTTGACAGCCAGAAGTACTGAAGCACTGGGAGGTCAAGTGACTTGATCAGAGGCACACAATAGGCCAGTGGCCATGCTGGGATTTGAATCTGGGTCTCAGATGCTTCTCATGCTTTTGCTCAGCAGTCAGGTACCACAGAGTCCTTTCTCCTTGGGTTGGTACTGGCGATACTTCGCATTAATCTCAGTGACATCAGTGAACAACTAATATAATCATGCAAAGTTAGCTTGATTGCAATTGATTTCAACAAATCCATTGTCCACACTGACACTCCTTAGTCAAGCAGTAAGGTTTGAATTATTCTTCATTACACAGTTTCCTTCTTTCTTTGCACACACTTTGCTCTTTTGAAGCAGTGCCTGCATATCTGGGGCTTCAGATCACACTGCCTAAGTAACCATTCTCTCACTAAGGCTAATGTCACATTACATTCATAAAGTGATCACATACTGTGCTGCTGTACCCTCAGCCACTAGCTCCCCAGGCACATGAGCTTTTGGGACCTTTCTGGGTAACAGAAGACAGCCTATTGTGCTGAGCTACGCAGATGTGTGTGACCCCCATGGAAGCATATGGCATTGGCAGTATGACAGAGGATTTCTATTGAACTTCCCCTCTACACGATCACATGGTGTTATAGACTACCCCCTTCACCCATCTGGGATCACATCTGGGTCTTTATCTTCTGGGCATGGAGAGTTTTGTCTAATTTGGGAGGATCAGTAAGTGGGTTCTCATAATAGATTCTCTCTCCCTTCTGTATGGTATGGTACTTGTGAACCCCATTTCAGATCTTTCCTTGGCTAATGCTCTACTGGTCCTTAGTTGAGGCCATCAACTTTCTAAATTTTGATCTCAGTTTTTAGGGGGTCTGTCTATCTCGCATAATCTTTTACTGGTGCATATTTGCTTCATCTCTACCTCTCATCCTTCTCTAGCTCAGTTGCGTTCCATATCACTTTCCCTGCATATGAGCAGTAACTTTGAGACCCACGGACCCATCATTAAGTTACCAACAGAACCAACCCAGCACCTCCATCCTCTGGGAGTCACCCTGCTGTTGTTCTGCTTCAGGATCTTACATTGCCTGGCTTGCTTCTTCAGACCATTTGGAGATGAACACCAACAGGTGATCTGTGCCACATCCCAGACCTGAAACCCTGCCACCATTCCAGGCTCAGCAAGCACACCTCTGGGTCAAGGACACTGATTTTCATTTTTTACTGGAAAATCCAGTAAAATTCTGGAATCTGGTCTTTCTATACACTGGTAAAAAGAAAGCATTTCATAGAATTTGGCTTTTTTTTACCAGATCAGAGAATCTTCAGAAATGGTAATTTTCTATAAATTCTTTCCTGTACTATTTTCATTTTGCGTTATTTAATTTGATGACAAATTAGCCTTTTTTATTTTGAATATTTATACACATACCAAAAGGGTACAAGGATAAAAAAATGGTAAAAACTGATTTTAGCACTGCAGACACCAGTGGCAATACCCGTTTTTCCCCATCTGCAAAATGGAATTTGCCCTTTATCAGTTATGGTAAACCAGAGTCCCTACTCAGGGTGGTTGGCCTAGTGCACCCAGAGATCTGGTCCCAGAAAGAAGGCTGGGACTACTGCATTTAGCTGCATTCCCTTCTCACTACTCCTCTAAACTTAAACTCCAGACTGGAATAAATTTGAACTTTCCAGCTCTCTCCCTTTTGTACAACTAACTCCTCCCCAATTTCCTGTAGCTGAGCCCTTCCAGCTCCTTTTACAGGGGCAACTCACACAGCTATCATCTTACTGATTTATGTTCTGCCACTTTTTCAGGAACCTCAGTTTAACATGGGGGCTATACTTTCTTACTCACACAATTTTGTGCTAATTACAATGGTGTTACTAATTTAAGTTTCTAAGCATCAGAACTGGTTTATAGCGGAGGTTCTTCTTGATTCTAGATTTTAGAACAAACTCAGTTGTAGGGACTCCTTGCTTTTGATACAACCACACCTGTCTTTTCATTCAAATAATGACACTTTTTGCATTCGCTTGCGTGCTTGCGCAAGGAATGTTTTGGGACAGTAGGACTTATTGGAGGTGTGTGACTGTCCTGCCCAGTGCAGTGCTCCGTGTATCAGGCACATTCCCTTGTATATCAGTGAATCGGGGAGCTGTCTATGACAGCAGTTTGGCAGCAGTGGTCATAACGTGTGTCTGTTTAGGATATTGACATCACCTTTTTCTCCAGCCCAGCTGCACATCTGTGAAACCAGCTGCAAAGGCAATCCACCCCACTGCCTCCCTCTGCTGCTGTCCTCCCCACTCCCTTGTTCCTTGGCTCGCCCTCTGGTTAAAAATGAAATCCCTTCCTCTTCCTCCCTCTGCTGCTCTCCTCCCCACTCCCTCATTCCCCGGCTCACTCTCCGGTTAGGAAAGCAATTGCTCCCACTTCCTCCCTCTGCTGCTGTCCTCACAGCTACCTCATTCCCTGGCTGACCCTCCACCTGCAACTTAATCCATCCCACTTTCTCCCTCTGCTGCTGACCTCCCCACTCCCTCATTCCTGGCTCACCCTTCAGTTAAAAAAGAAATCCCTCCAGTTTCCTCCCTCTGCTGCTGACTTCCGCACTTCCTCATTCCCTGGCTCACCCTCCAGTTAAAAAAGAAATCCCTCCCACTTCCTCCCTCTGCTGCTGTCCTCCCCGCTTCCTCGTTCCCTAGCTTACAGCACTGCAGAGGTAGCAGCACGGTAGTTATGGCCTTTCATAGTGGCTTGTGGTGAAGTGCAGGCAAAAACAAAATATCACAGCTGCTGTGGAGTGCGCATGAGAGGCAGAGAGGGGAGCGGCAGCCATTGTGGCTCCAGTAGCGCCTGGAGCGAGTAACCAGTGGAAGAGGAGGCATTGCTTCACTAACCAGGGGGACACTCTCCCTTCCCAGCTACTCAAAGATCTTGTGCATCCCTCTAGGAAGGTACTCGTGGTCCAGTAGTCAAAGGTCTGAGTTAGCAATAAGCAAAGTCCCTATCCTGAGTGGAAATTAGAGCAAAGCCCTTAATTTGCCATATTCAAGTAAGTTCCATGCACAGTATGAGTGTTCTAAGCTTGTTTGACTATAGTCTCCTGGAATGCATCCCTACCTGAGGCTCTAACATGTGTACTCAGCACAATGCACAACCCCCTGCAGACCACAGAGAGGTATTGTATATGTCTATATGAAATATAGTGACTTTTAAGTGGCAATGTACAGTAGTTCGGTCATCCCAATCCTGTTTGTGCCCATACACTAACATGCACCATTCTGAAAGTCTAATGACCTCTTTGCATGTAGAGGGCCCTTACAGGTAATTTGCTTCTCACTGGAGCTTTGTTACTTAATGGTTCTAAATGTTTTCTCTTTGCATTGAGTAGAGGGCTGTCCCCTCTGCAGTGTGTGGTCCTATCCTTCCTCCAACTTCTTGTGAGCAGTCCCTCCTGCAGTATGTGGTCCTCCTCCAACATCTCTGAGTGTCATGTAGTGAATAACAGCACAAAAACTCAGCTGTCTGCTCAGTCCCCCCCCATTTATTTTAATACCTTACAGTCATAGATGCCTAGACTCTGCTGGCAAAAATCCAGAGTCCATCTAGTCTTCCTGTATAGGTATTAGTACCAACAAAAATCAGCAGTTCCAAGTACGTGGGAGCATGGACCACAGAATTACCAAGACCTAGCGTGAAATCTGGCCTCATAATACCTCACCACAAAAAGCACCACAAAATGTTAAAGTGCTAAATTATTTTACTGCATATAGCATACAATCCGGGTCGCAACTGAAAAAGGGACCACTGGCCTAAGCAGGTTCACCCGGTTACCAAAATGCAATAAATAAATAAGCCAACACTGAAAACTTACATGCAAGAAGCAGCAGTAGAAAAGATGCCAACATTTTCTGTGCCAGTGTATGCTTTATCAAGGCTGGAACACAGATTGAGTGCTAGTGCCATATAGATACTACTCCAGTGGCAATGTCTTAATACCCCCCTCTTACCCTGTTTCAGTAAAAGCTTATATGTTTTTACAATCCCTGATAGCCTTGTGGTACTGCCCTCTTGCCTGATACCTGTGCCAGTGTAAAGAACTAACTGCCCTCATATTCGGTAGTACTCCTACCACCTCTTGTGCTCTCCACCCATCTACTCACTCTGGGATGGGGCCAGATGGGGGCCAGCCCAACCCTCGCCTCACCTCTTCTTCTCATGTCCATGGCCAGCCACCAACTGTCCAACAAGTCCAATCTATCAGTATACACCAACATGCATCTAGTGGGTGTGTAGCTATAGCACAGGACCTGCAGACTGGCTCTTAAGCCTCATTGAAATGAGTGTGATGGTCCATCTCACAAGTCCTGTGTATCTATACACATTGCACACTAGATGAGTGCTACTATATATAAATTGGTTAGACTTGTGAGGTAGCAGGCAGCAGACTGTAGCGGTGAGCAGAGGGTTGTGTTGGTCTGTATCCTGAGGTGGGTAGGTGAGTGGGGGACATAGAGGGGATGGGAGTAGAGAAAAATTGCCACCTGACAACAGGGCCATTAGTTCTTCGTACTAGTACAGGGAGTGGTGGAAGGGAGTGTCATGAACCCACTCCTGAGGGTCAGGTCACTTTGTTGCCGGGCAAACAAACATTCAGCATTGAAAAATGCTTGATTTTGTTATTTTCTTAAGAGAATTGCAATTCAATTATATTGTTATTGAGAGAGTACCAAAGAATTTACCATGGTTGACACAACTGACAGCTGACATCACATTCGAATAGAAGTGTGTAAACTGACAAAGTAATAACTACGGAAGCACCATGTGACCTGGATCATAATCCCTGAAATCCTTTGGAATCCAAACTTGGCTGAATATGCCTGGAGAACAGATAATTTGAGCTGATGTGATACCGCAGAGCTAGAGCTGTGTGAAATTTCCATAATTTTGCTTCCACCATATGGGGACAAAATACCCCTAAATTTAACAATTGGTGAAGTTGGAAATTTGCAGTTTTTTCTCACGGCATTAAGATTTTTCCCACTACTTACAGGCTTAGTATATGGTGGTGAATATCTGCCTTATTTACGGTATCTATTTACACCTTCCCCCCTCATTGCAAATCTAATGATCTTAGTGTGGCAGTTTTATGGGACAATGCACATTGTGCTCCAGTATGCCACCCATAAAATTAGATCTGAGAAGCATGCCCCTTGTTTCATTTCCATAACTTGAGGACTTTGTGCATGATGGAATTTTGCCAAATGTTTAAAATATTAAACAAAATTCCTTGAATGCAAAATATGCAAATTTTACATGAGGGAAAAAACTCCACACAGGACTTACAATGGGCCATGGCTCTGTTACTTGACTATCTGATCCACACAGTCTGAACACAGTCAAAATGTCTATAAGCAGATGGTATCTGACCCATTCAGTGCCACCAATTATCCTAGCAAAAAATGGGGTTTCTTGAGTTTTCATTGTGTTTTTTATTTTCAGTCTTGCTTTTTGCCCCCCGCCCCCAAGCTTTATCTCCTCTTTCTCCTTGGACCCGGCTGCATGCTGTTGATGGACCCTCAGTCCAATCAGCTGCTCCCCACATTGTCCCAGTCAGTGGGAGTTTGCGCGAATCAGAGCCTGAGGGTACTGGTGACCATCATATTCGCAACTTTCTACCTAAGGCCCTCCCTTCACACCATGGTGTGATTGGTGCCTATATTGGCTTTGGACATTGCAGAGTCCCTGTGGGGAGAGGCAAGCACCCTGTCCCAGGTGAAGGGGGTCACTGTGCTGCCAGACCTCACCATCAACCCACCCCAACTGAGGCACGCTGCCAAGCAACAAATACCTCAGCCTGGTCCCTGGCACAGTGAGCTGAGTCTGCTCCCCAAGGATGATGCACTGCTGCTGGGCCATCACAACAGCCTTGCTGTTTTTTCCCTGACTATCTCAGCTGAGATGCAACAGGGGCAGCCCTACATCTGTTTACAGCTTGAGAGGCCTGACCCATTGGGAGGTCAAGAGAATTGTTCAAGGTCACAAAGTGTGGTGAGGAACTTCAGACAAATGTTTATCATAGTAGAATCTTGTAATCTGAAATATGTATTACAAAATACGACCACAATAAGATTGACAGAGAGAGAGAGAGAGAGGCATTTGAAAAATAAATGGTATGAGATATGTAATAGATATACCACTCTAGGGTGTGCGGTCGCGCTCTGATATACGCATGCCTTGGTGTGCGTTGTGATGCAGCAGGCCGCGGGCCGAGTGCATTCAACCACCCAAGGCGTCGTATATCAGAGCGCAACCGCATACCCTAGAGTGGTATATCTATCTTATAAAATGGCCACACATGTTTTGGGGGGTGAGTGGAAAAATAATCCCTTTGTCTAGGTGGGAAATGATATGCTGGCAGAGTTGAAAGTAAGTCCTGTGTTTAAAAAGGATGAAAAGTGTGTGCCTCCTGTTAGGTTGTGTTGGTTTATTGTAATGGCTCTTTGTATGTAGTAAATTATATGTTGGCAGAGTTTAGAAAGTAGTCCGAAGTGAGAGGCAGTGATTAAGTATAGCGTGACCGAGCGGTGCGCATTGCAAGCTGTTACGAATTGACAGTAAGTCGTTTTGTGTTTAAAAAAGATATAAAGTGCTTTCCCTCTTGTTAGTTTGTCTTAATTTCAGTAATACAAGGTGCAGAGTGTATTTAGGCGGAGGCGAGGCCCGTGAGGTGGCACTAGAAGTGAGCGCCAGGCCAGGCGAGGTTGCCGCACAGCAGCACTGCGCTCTGGCTAATCTGCAACTCGAAACTGCCGACTCACCCCACGTCTCTCTCGATTATACGCTGTGCTGCTACTATATTAACTGAAAATAACAGGAGAAAGGACTTTATATCTTTTAACACAAAGGACTTCAATTTCAACTTCAGTAACAGCTTGTTGCTTCTCTATAATCTGCCTCGGTCACGCTATACTTCAGGTAGGAAAAGTGAAAGTGGTAAACGATCGGGCAAGTCTGTGTAGAAAGGAGATTTTTTAACAGAAAGTGAGAGTAGGATGTAAGAGAACTGTAGTTTCTCTTGTTTTTTTTATACACAGTTAGGTTTCTGTTAAATGGCTGTATTATGTTGTTTTGAGAATTTAGGGTGGTGAGACAGTGTGCAGTAGTAACAGTGTGTGTGTGTGTGTGTGTTTGTATGTGACTGCTTAACTGCATTAGGCATGGAGTGATCTCACTGCTGGTGAGAAGGTTTTGAGGGCTGGAAAGTAGTTTAGGCGTGCAGTCGTACTGGGAGGCGTGCGGTCGTTGGGAAATAATGCACGGTCATGTGATGCATTCTGTCCAATCATGTTACTGGAATTTCTATGATTTTACCACACCATTTTATAAATGTGAATTAATCTGTCTATATAAAATATTGTGGTATATCTTTCAGTGTATATATGATGGGATTGGCAGGAATATGTAGTGTAACAGGGTTACCATGATTATCTGCATGTATTTATATTCTATACAGAATTGTCTGTATCTATGTGTTGGAGTAACTGGAATCTTCTGTATACTGCCCTCACTGGAAATGAACATGTCTCAGTTGAGTCATCCAATTTATTTTTGAAATGAATAAAAGTTTTTACTACTACTACTAGAGAGAGATAGACAGATAGACAGATACAGAGACAGACATACTGACAGACATAGATTGATACATACATATTTAAACATGCTTTGCTATAAACCAAGGTGCTGTACAATATAGTAGGAAAATAAATGAATAAACATTTAGTTTACATAACTATGAAGCTAAAATATACAGTAGTAATACATTAAAACAAAGAATATAATTAAAAATAAAACAAAACAGCACAGGTTCAAATCCAAATGTTCATTCAGGGTCCTGGAAAAGATTGGCTAAATAGCCAAGTCTTTATTTTTGTAGATATAGTCTAAAGGGACAATCAAAATTATCAGGGGGAGGTGTTTCGTAATAGCTGGGCAGAAACCAAAAATACTCTGTCCCAGCAGATTTTAATTAATGAATCAATTTACTATCAGCCTCAATATGCAATATTTTCATGCCTGAAAAATGTAAACAAGTGCAGCCCCAAACTCAGGTGTCTTCAATCAGTAGACCAGCTCTTTGCATAGTACAGTATACTGTACAAATTACAGATGTTCAATGCAAGTTATCACTTTTAAAGATGAACTTTGTCAGTGTACTATAGCATCACTTTATCTTGTATAGTCCCCAAAAAAGCACAAAAGCTTGCAAACCACTTCTGTATAACGTGCAGTGTATCTCCCAATCAATCAGTTACTATAATGGGAAAAACATTCAATATCCAGAGATCCTATTCCCATCTTCTAGAAGTGTGGTTTATATACTAACATACTAACATACTAATTGCCAGTAGATTAGGCCTTACGGTCTATCGAGTCTGCTCAAACCTCATATCCCTAGTTGGGTGCCGAGGCCCTCCCCACCTTGTGTTCCAGAAACCACTATCATCCATCCCCACCCCCCCGGGCCAGGTCATCATCTGATACATCTGCTTTCTGTGTCTGTCCCACCCTCTCTTGAAGCCCTCCACTGTGGATCTCTGAACCAGCTTGCCAGACATTGCATTCCAAAGGTCCACCACCCTCTCAGTGAAAAACCTCCTCCTCCTCCTCCTCCTCTTTCCTCCCTCACCCTTCCACCTTCCAACTTCAAACCATGCCCTCTAGTGATACCTCCCTGCTTTAGTCTAAAGATCCCCTCCATGTTTACCCTATTTATTCCCTTGAGGTACTTGAAGACCTCAATCACGCCCGTCTCTCCTCTTCTCCAATGAAAACAGGCAGAGCTCCTCAAGTCTGTCCTCATACATCAAATCCCCTAGTCCTCGTATCATCTTAGTTGCCCTCCTCTGTACCCTAGTATGATACAGTCTAAACAAGCATTTATCACTGCTGAATGTTGTCTCGCTGGTATTGGCATTGGTTGCGCTGGAGTTAAAGATGCATAATAGGAATGGCAGTGAAGTATTGAAGTGACACCAACCCCACCCCACCATGTAGAGACCAACAGGCATTGGGGGTGTGCCTTTGGGTCATCAGCTATAACGCTCATGCCATTGTACCTCACCCTACCCTATAGACAGTGTCAAGTGTTGTGGTGTGCATTGGGGTCTTTGGGTGTTATACTTACCCCATTCCATAAGGAAATATGCTGAGGTGGGTGCAGTATAGGAGAATGGGGTAAACTGTGTGGCCGAACAGTGCAAGGCACACCACAATGCCTGTCACTGGCTGCAGGGTGGGGGTGGGGGTGGAATGGCGTGAGCATTACAGCTGGTGATCCCAAGTCAAACCCCTGACACCTGTCAGTCTCTACAGGGTGGGGTGTTACAGTTGGAAACCCTAACACAGTAGGTGTGTGTTGGTATTTTCACTCCAAATTTTCAACATGGGCTGTTTGTGAGCCCACCTCATGAAAAACTGAACTATCAGTTTGTTAGCTGAAATATGGTTTTGCACAGTGGCTATGCCATTTGGTGGCACAGGGATGAAAACACATGTTGGGCAGGATGTGGAAAATGACATCTGTATTGTTCATGAGGAGGCGTAAAAAATGGCAACGTTGAAAATCTGGAGTGAAAATCTGGAAAATTGGTGAAGTCATGAGCATGCATAGAAACTGCGCAACATATGTCTGTAACCCAATTATTTTGGGGAGTTTTTTAGCCACATTTTTAACATAGGCATTTTGGGACCTCCCCTCATGAACCGTGGCGCTGTGATTTTGTTAATCAGTCCCAAAAGTTGATTTCCCACAGTGACCACGCCATTGTGCGCCACAGATGTGGAAACACATTTTGGCAGGCTGTGAGAAATGACAGCTGTACTATTGATAAGGAGATGTGAAAAAATGCCAGTGTTGAAAATCTGGCATGAAAATATTGCAAATTTGCGAAGTTACAAGGGTGCGTGGAAACTGCGCAATGCATGCTTGTAAAACAGTCATTTTATGGACTTTCAGCACCAAATTTTCAACATAGGCATTTTAGGGCCTCTGCTCATGAACAGTGTCACCATTGTTTTCTCAAACTGTCCCGAAAACTGATTTCACACAGCGACTGCACTATTCTGCACTGGACGTGCGAAAACACATTTTGGCCATGCTATATAAAATGACAGCTGTACTGTTCATAAGGAGGTGTGGAAAAATGCCAATTTTGAAGATCTGGAGTGAAAATATTACAAATTCACGAAGTTACAAGCGTGCGTGGAAACAGTGCAACGCATGCTCGTAAACAGCCATTTTTTTAATTTTTTCACCAAATTTGCAACATAGGCTTTTTGAGAGACCCCCTCATGAACAGTGACACTGTCATTTCATTACTTGGTCCCAAAAGGTGATTCCATGCAGTGACTGCAAAATCACCATTCGGGACTGAATAACGCCATGACAGTGACAGAATTAATGAGGAGGGGTCCCAATAACTCCATGTTGAAAATTTGGTGCAAAGATTCCAAAAAATGGCCGAGATATGCACCAAAGTTGAAAAAAACCCTATTTATGCCATTATACAGCTTACCAACATTTTTTTTCACTTCGCGGTCAGCTTTGAAGAGTGCAGACGTGTTCCTGGTCAACGAAGATCATTGTGCCAGACTCTGGAGGTAAGTATGGGGTGAGGGGTGTGGGAATGCAGGGTGCGCAGAGGTGGGTGTGGGTTGTGGGAGGGCAGGGAGCAGCGAGGGACCTGCTTTTTCACAGGGTAAAAAAATTATGGAAGGTTTTCTTTTTCAGGATTTTGCATGCTGGGTGGGCTCCCAGCATGCCACCTAATTATTTGGGGGATGCTGTAGCCGACAGAGGATTGGGCGCCCGGCCGGCGCTGCGCGAAAGTGGGGGGAGCAAGAGGCGGAGATTGGGGACCCCTTGGCACATAACAAATTGGGGAGTGCATGATGCCAATGGGGAATGGGCTCCCCCATTGGCACATACATTGTATCAGGGCATGCCAACAGGGTGATCGGGCACCCCCGAAGTTGGCATTATGGCAGGCAGTGTGCTGCCATGTTAAATTTTTTTTTCACCAGGAAAAGCACATCGAGAGGTGCCACTGTGTATAACAAGCTTTGCTCGCATTGCAGCGGCCCTTTCATTGATGTGCTTGCCACATTATGTATTCATTGTGTGGCACTGTCATGCAGGCTTACTGGGCAATGAGGGATGCACCTACTGATGCGTGCCCTGCATTCGCCCAACAGTGTCCGTGCCTTCAAATCTGCTACTACCACAATATGTTGGCTGCGCACGTGCGAGCCAGCATAAAAATGGGAGGATGGCTGCTGTATTAGTGAAGCAGGATAGCAACTTAAAACAAGACTGAACCTCCACAAATTTACAATTACACGGAGATGAGAATTGAAAAAACATCAGACTGTGAACCTTTCTGAAGCCCAGGATACTCTATCAAGGACGTAACATAAAAACACAGAAACCACCCATTAATCAGAGAATTAAAAGGAGACTTTTTTTAACTACTGTATATTTTGATTCATAGAGACAGAAATGGAATTACATTCAGAATAAATTATAAGAATTCTTTCTGATATTAAGTAGTACAATACAATAATTCTTTCCAAACTAGATCACAAAAATATTTTCTGTTATTTTAGGGAGTTACAAAGATCTTTTATATTAGCTTAAACTATGAACTCAAACTTTTAATAAGCAATGTGTTACTTCAAGTGCTCCAGGCTTGTTCATCCCTACAAAAATAAGAGCACAAGACATTTATTTAACAAAATATCCAAAATTTAACATTAATTCACATCCTTCCTTCCAAGGCTGCTTGTCCATAAACCTTCCAATATCAGAATTTTACATTTTAATCAGAAATTAATTAAAGGACTGTTATGTCCACAAACAAGCAGTCAATTTGTCTGAACCGGTGGTAATCAGTAGAGTCTGCTTCATCCTCCTCAAACTCAAACCCCATTTAATAGGCAATTGAATGTCAGTTTCAAAGAAAGCTCTCGCCTGATCTGGGTCCTTGAAAAATGTTTCTTTCCTTTGAAAGTTAATTTCTAATCAGGCTAGTGTGAGCCAGAGAGCTGGAACCTCTACTTCTTTAAATTCAGAGAGTATATAAAGTCCAGGTAAAGATGCAGTCTCACTCCAGCATTAAATAATTTCTTCCAGCTGGACATTTGCAATATTTTTTTCTTTGTCAAGAAGGGATTGAGAAGTTACAATCATGTACCCTGCCCCAGATGCCATTTCAGATGTTCCTGCGGCTGCAGCTGCTTCACCAGTCCCTTTAAATTGTGGCATTGGACAAAAGACAGAATTCAGACATACTGGAGAGTCATGTGGGAAGATTGTATTTAAAGCTGTTTGAACTTCCCTCTCAAGCTCCCCATCTGAGATGGAAGCAGGAAATCCTATCAGCCTGAGATTTCTAAGCAAAATCTGATTTTAAACCCTCTTGAACCTTGCAGCTTGTGTCGATTGCTGCTCATGGAGTGCAGTGTTCACAGCTATTTCTGCTGTCAGAATGTGAGCACTATGAGATTTTAAATCTAGTTCATTGGCTTTCACAGCTTTCTCAATCACTCTGACCCTTTCCTCAATGGCAGCACATATTTTAGTAATCTCAGTGAGCACTCCTTCCATTCTTTGAGAAGATGACTGAACTTCAGCTTGGAAACTGGAAAACATAGCCTGGATAGACAACAAGGTTGGTTTGCTGAGTTCAGATTTAGTGCTTGCTTCTGAGCATGCTGCCAGGGTGCCTCTCAGTCCGGCTGCTCTGAGGGAGTTTGCTGGCCCTTGGATCAGAGTGTCTCTCTTGGCTATCTCAGGGGAGACAAATCTGTCTGTATTTAATGTTGCAGTCATATTCATAAAGCATCACGCTGACAAGAGAATTCAATACTGCTGTACTGTTTAAAAAATCACTAATGCTGTTGAAAATGCATTTTTTAATAGAAAATGCTGATCAAAGCTGTGGAGCTCTCAAAGAATGCATCTAGCCATCATTAGCTCAGCAGCATCCCTCAGTTGGGAGTGTTGGACATAATAGGTCGATCCAACTTTTCAACACCAAATGAAGAGGGCTCAATAATAATAATAATGCTATTTTTCCGGCACACTGTCAGAGGTGATCAACATTATCCATGAAAAGATCCACAGTCTTTCTGATATTTTGGTAGCAAAGTTGCTGAGAGAATACAGTGTCAAAAGTAGATGCCAGAGTTTGATAATCTTCAATATTATTTGTGTAAGGTGGTTTCTCTTGAATTGTTGTAAGCAAAAGATGTCAGTGTTACACAGCACCTGGCAAAGCAGCTTCTGTGGCTTTGAAAGTTAGTTCAATAAATCTGTGTTAATAATATTCAAGGTACATTACCACCTATACTTGCGCCCAAGTGCACTACTAAATATGCTGTACTGTTGGAGTGTATCATCCTTCCGATGAAAAATTAAACCGCGGTCCTGTCAGCCTTTTCTGGTGGTTGTTCTGGATGATGTTAAAGATCTCATGGCACTTTTCAAAAAATGTAGGGAAAGTTCTTATTAAAAACCAAAAACTCACAACAGATATGGTATACATACAAAAACTTATGCGAAAAAAAACCCCTTAAATTTCAAAATACCCATACAGTGGTTAAAAAATAATACGTACAGGAATTAGTGATATACCTTCCCCCTAAGTTTGCACTGTAGCCTTGTTCCTGAATGGTCAAGAGTCTATAAACTAAACTACACAGAAACCATAGCTGCCCCCCCCACCCCATCGAGCTACCCCGTTACCCAGCTCATAGTCTGCCATTATATACTCCATTGTTACCTTGTAGTTCATTCAGAGCAATACAATGCAAAAGAGAAAGGGAAATTTCCTGGTGTCCAGGCTGAATTTCCTCCATCCTCTAAAAATACCACCAGCAGCTTATTGGTTTGTATGTGACAATTCCCCTCCCCACACAGGCAGTATTGTTTAGCTGTCCTTTTCT
This sequence comes from Neoceratodus forsteri, assembly GCA_016271365.2. NCBI lineage: Eukaryota > Metazoa > Chordata > Ceratodontiformes > Ceratodontidae > Neoceratodus > Neoceratodus forsteri. Next base: position 744,970,051 of record CM028137.1, read on the forward strand.
GGTCAACAAAAACTAAACCAATAAATAAATAATTAATCTTGTGCATCAATTATTTTTTCCAAAAGAAAATACATTGAGGAGATACTTTGTAAGCCTCCTACCCAGCTTTTACTGCTATTATTCAACTTTAAAGTACTTTGACATTCAGTCCACTCCCTGTTGAATTCAACAATCAGCTGAGATCTCCAGAAGAACTTTGAAAACTATAACATTTAAACATGATTATGCTTACATTTATCAAAAGTTCTGTATTTCTTCCCTCCATTATGTATTACTGAGGTCAAATGCATGAAAACCAGATCTTCTTTGCTCTTGAGAGTTCATCAGCTCCTGTCTCCTATACCCACTTAATGCCATAATGCTCTGCCTGTAACATCACAGTTATTACCATGGCAACAAACTGTGACATCACAACAGATGGTCATGGCTAGGGCTGTGCAGTTAATGAATATTAGATCCTGAATAGCACAAGTAGTGGACCACATGAATATTCAGGACAAATAACGGATACCACACTATTTGTAAGATATTCGTATTCAAGAAATAAACTACAAAATAAAACCTTTCCCCCATCCCCAGGAGGCCAGAACTGGTCCCTTGGCCACGCTTCCTCTAGATTTACAATAATAAGATGTATCCCACTCACCTCCCACTTACCCCGTGTCCAAGATCCTACTACACTTTATGTTTTCAAACCCCAACTCCTGGGTCACTGCCAGGAGCCAACTCTGTCTTTGAAAAGCTTACCCATTAAGCCCAGCTCCTCATGTGGCCACAAAAAGACACAATACAATGCCCTTATCCTTGATTTGGAGGGTGGAAATGGCGAAACAATGTCCAGCTAGCCACTGGACCCCCTCCTGTTGAGCACCCTCACTCAACTTATACAATACCTGCTAAAGCTCCACAGTACATAGTGCTGCTTAAAGTAATGAATGAATGAATGTGGAAGAACAGCTGAGGATGGAGGCTCAGTCGTGAGGAAGGGGACAGGGCAGGATGAGCATCATTAGCTATACTTAGCAACCTGATTGGCCACAGGCTGCCGAGTGTCACCAATGATGCTCCTTCCACACCCTTCCTCGTAATTATGCCTTTCTACTTGACTAGTTCTTTCACATTCATTGATTTCTTTGGGCAGCACTATGAACTGTGCAGCTGCAGTGGATATTGTATATGATTAGTATACACTATCCAATATTGAATATACAAGGCCTTTGAAACCCCCCCCTTCACCTTCTTACGCTAGTATTGTGTTTTAAATAGCCCTGTTATTGCTCACTCAGACTTGGAGGCACCTTGCCTAACATTTTGGTCTGCAACACCCCCCCTGTTTAAGCCAGTCTGCATTTCTTTTTAGCTCCACGATCAGCCCCACCCACTCTGACTTTCTTATTTAATTCTCCTCTGCCTTCTCCTTCCAGGTAGTCTGAGAGCCACAGCCGTGGTTCTCTGATGAACCCGATCTGCCAGACTGCCACCCGCAGTCCAGGTGTGAAGCCACTAGCCCCTCACAGACTTGCCCTCAGGGACTGATTACCTCCAGGAAGGGAGTCCTAGCTGCCAATTTTTTCACCCCCACCCCCCCAGTCCTGATTAAATACATATAATCCCCGCCCCAGCTTTCTAGCTCACTTCTACTGGCTATTGCCAGCCATGCCTCATTGGTTATCTAGACCTTAATTTTCACTGGTCCCCTATCCTCCCACAGGAACCACTCATTTCCCTGGCCATCTCAAGGAACTGTTGCAAATCCTGTATTTATTACTGATAAAAGGAAATATCTCCACATTAAGAATGCCATCTGTGCCTATCCTTCTCTATAGCTGCCTTATATTACTAAGTAATGCTGTACCCAAAATTTCGGTTTGCAACTCGGACAAAGGCCAGTTTCCCTCCTCTATCATCTACCAAGATATAGCCTCCCACATTAGACCATGGCATCCTACATCAGGGACATCTCCTCTATGGTCATGCCCCTCCTCCCACCAGGCCATAACTATAGAACACGTGCAATTCCCAAGGATGGTATCAGCCCTATCAGTTCTCTATGTTTTATCCCTAGCAAACAGCAATCTTACCGTTAACGCAGACACCGCTAAACCAATGTATGCTAGAAAGAGTAACAAAAGACTATTTAGCAGGCTAAGACACCACCTTAAAAAACTACTACTGTCTCTCCTACTCTGTTCGGGAAATGTTGAATTAAACCCAGGCCCACCTATTTCTCTGGATGCTCCTGTGGACCTCCCTTAATATAAAGGGAATAGCTTTCTCCATATCAATGTCTGTAGTTTGCTAAAGAAGATTGACTCTATACAGACCTGGGCTCTGTATGCATCTCCTGATTTCTTCATGATAACTGAATCCTGGCTCACACCTTCGACCCAGGACAAATCTATCAACGTACCCGGATATATCATCTACCACTGTGATAGACCGACTAGAGGGGGAAGGGTTGCAATATATGCCAAAAGCAAATTCACAGTCACAGTCTTTGACTGTACCTCAAAGGCTAAGGAATTTAAATGCCTGGCTCTAAAATTATCACTTTCCAGCGAGAAATCACTCTTTATGGCAGCATGCTACTGACCGCCGTCTGGTGGCTGGGCATTTCTGCCACACCTTCAAAACCTTCTTGACTCTGCTAACACTGAGTGTATTCTAATGGAGGATTTAAATCTAAATTGGAATGATGACAGCTCTAAGAAATTGAAGGATCTATGTGATGTTAATGGTCTGTTACAAATGGCGAATGCTATAACCAGAACTAACAGAAAAAACCCTGAGCTCAGCACCCTCCTGGACCTTATGCTAGTAAACAAACCTCACAATATCTCACATACTGGAGTATTCTTCAACGATATAAGCGACCATTGCACTACTGCCTGCATCAGACATCCTTCCCAAATAAAACGGCCTCCAAATTCAAACTGAAAAAGATACCTGAAAAAGTTCTGCCAGTACACTTTCCTGAAAGATCTAAGTAACATTGGTGCTTGGGATTTCTATCTAGACCCCACCTTTAACGAGGCATTTAACATCTTTCACAGCCTCTTACTGGGGCTAATAGACAAATATGCCCCACTAAGACTGATCAAATCAAAAAATAAAACTCTTGGCTGGTTCTCTCCCATCCTGAAGAAAGCACTTAGGGATAGGGACTTCTGGTGGAAAAAAGTGAGGAAATCCCACCTGGAGGCCGATTGGTTAGCATTCCGTACCACTTGGAATGCTTGTACCAAGCTAATTAGGTCAGAAAAAGCTAGGTACTTCCAAAAAGAACTAGAAGACAATAAAAAAACTGCCAAATTTTGGAACATCCTCAAAGAAGTCGAAGGTCAGTCCACTGCAACACCCCTTCCAAATAAAATTATGTCTGATAGTACCACCTATACAGACAAAGCTGATATACTAAAGAAGTTTAATGATCACTTTGCCAGTGCAGGTCTTGCCTTTGACACCTCACCTATCAGCAGACTTAGCCCAGCAAGAGACTACACTGTTGGCTTCACTGATAACCACAACCATAACCAACCCCATCCCACCCCCTTCAGCTTCCTCACAATTACGTTCAAGCAAGTGGAGGACCTCCTCCTTTCTCTGGATACAAAAAAAGAGTGCGGGTGCAGATAATATTGAACCTTACTTCCTAAAACTTGGCCATACCGATCTGACTGCCCCCATTACACACTTATTCAACATCTCTCTGATTCAAGGTGAGCTACCAGTCTTGTGGAAAACTGCCCACATCCTACCATTATTCAAGACTGGGGATCTGAGTGATCTGAACTACCGGCCTATTTCTATACTATCTGTCCTCTCTAAATTACTTGAAAAAATTGTCAACATCCAACTTAGAGAACATTTGGATTCACAAAAGTTGCTAAACCCAGCTCAGTCCGGCTTCAGAGCCAAACCCAGTACAGTATCGGCTCTTGCCAAAGTAACTACAGACTGGCAAATGGCCTTGGACTCTAAGAAAGCATGTATTTGCCCTCTTCCTTGATCTAAATAAGGCCTTCGATACTGTGGATCATACCATCATGCTTACTGCACTGAGTAACATCGGACTTGATAGTTCTGCCATTAAATGGTTCACCAGCTACCTAACCAATAGGTTACAACAAGTCAAAGCCATAGGAGATCTGTCCCCACAAAAATCCTTGTTACGAGGAGTCCCACAAGGCTCCATCCTGGGCCCTATCCTCTTTGCAATATACAATACATCAATAATCTGGACTCGCAGCTGGGCACAGCCAATGTGCACTTATTCGCTGATGATACTGTACTCTATATCACAAATTCATCCTTGGATTTGGCCCATGAGTACTTACAGAAAGGTTTTGTCACCCTCCAATACAACCTTATCACTCATAAGCTCCTCCTCAATGCCAAAAAGACTAAAGCAATGATTCTCTCACCAAAGTCTGCTTCCGGATGTCCACATATCACACAGATCCGAACACTCTTAGATGAACCCCTTGAAGTAGTTGATACCTTTAAATACCTAGGGTTCTGGCTGGATAACAAGCTCAACTTTCTGTGCCACTTAAATTAAACCTCGAAGAAACTAAGACAGCGATTAGGTTTATTCTATCACATTAAACACTTACTTACGTTAGAAGCCAGAATGAGACTAGTGCAAACTACATTCCTACCTATACTGGACTACGATGACTTCCTTTACAATCATTGCCCATCAACGATGCTAAACAAACTGGACACCTTTTACCACTGTGCTCTAAGATTTATCCTAAATTTACCCCATGGTACACATCACTGTCGTCTATACCAGGTTTCGGGATGGACCTCACTTTCAACTAGGAGAAAAAGGAATGCTCTCCTCTGTTTTTTTAGAGCATTATCTGATAACCTCCCTGCATACATCTCGAACCTCTTCAAATGGGCTAAAGGTTCCTATGGCCTGAGACGCTTCTCCATAATCTGCTTCTAGATTCCTAGAGTAAAAACTACCCTTGGCTCAGCAACAATCAACTTCTCACTTACATCTCTTTGGAACACTATGTAAGACTCATTAAAATTATCCTCACTTCCAAACATTTTCACATTCAAAGCTCTATTAACTGATTATCTGAAGGAATCATGCAAATGTTTCAGACGCCTATGACTCCTAAGCCCCGGGTGCCACTCTCAAATCCTACGCCTAAGTATCTCATCCACCCCACATTCCTAACAACAGAAACCTAGGACCTACAAGCCTAGTTCCCTTAATCCGAGATGGCCCTGCGTATTCTCTACCTTTTATCTATTCTGGCCTCCCTCTTGGCTGCCTACTGTTTCACCCCAATTTCTATCCTATTCCTTAATACCTCCTTATTTTTTATCATTTAAGTATGTGCTCTTACTTAGTGGAGACTATATGGGATTGTTATCTCTTCTCATTCCAGTAAAGCTTATCATTATGTACCTTTACATGTTAATTATGTTGACCGGTATGTATAGGCCCATATTGACTGGCACCTTCACAATGTTTTTTTTTTCTTTTTTGCACCGCTGTCCACCGTAATTGTAATCTTATGTATTGTATTAATGCCCAGGACCACCTTGAAAATGAGCTTGCTCAATGGTGTTTATGCCTGGTTAAATAAAGTGATTGATTGATTGATTGATTGATTAATTGATTAGTGAGGGTGCTCAGTAGTAGAGGTCGGCGAAGTGCTCCCACTCCGCTACGCAAAGTACTTTACGTATTATCCCCCAATCCACGTAGTGCTCTGCAACGTGAAGCAAATTACTCTGCCTATCAATGTGAACGTGAAGTGTATTGTTTCTAATGGACTTCGAGATACTTCACCTTGTATTACATACAGCCTTCCCCTTAATTTAAATGTAAAGTGCCATTGATGTTAATGGACTTCGCTTTGCATCACGTGTTTATTGCTATTTGAGGAGAATTTTGCATTGATTCATGGGATGGCAGGTCACATGGGCTCTATAATGTCTTGAACAGCCTCAGTTCTGCATAGCGTGTGTAGTGTAAAGCTGGCGACAGTTTGTTCTCAGAGCTCTGAGAATCAAACCATCAAAAAAGCTTTAAAAACCATTTTTGATTCAATTACTTTGTTCCCAATTTAGTACATCGAATGTAGGAAACCCTCCTGTGCTTAGATCATCGAGTGTTGATTGTTTTTGTGTGCATTTTGAATATTAATTTAGAGCATTCAGCCTGTGAATTGACAGACACTGTTGAAGTGGGCTTCGGGGGAGGGGCGTATCTGTGGTGGTGTGAAATTCACATGAGAAATACAGTCTTTCTAACTGTTTTGTACTAGTAGTGTGTGTTAGTATTTGTGTGTTTATGTACACACAGTAATACTTGAAGTAATTTTTGATTATTTTCTGTTTGTTGTGGTGCAGTGCATATTTTCATTCTGTTTAAAAGATTTGTTTGTATAGTGTACTGCACTGTAAAATTTTCTGTGCATTACCTGTAGTGTGTGAGTGTGTGTGTGTGTGTGTGTGTGTGTGCCATCAAGTCAGACACTTTTTATTGTGCCACACAGTAATCACCACACTCTTAATTGGTTATCCGTCCGTGGTATTTTTATTGCTTTCTTCTATCTAGCTAGTGGGCTGCTACTACGACCCCAACTCTACATAAAGGTATAATTTATTTTTCCAGTTTTGGATTTGTGTGACCACTGGTTAAGGTGTTTTTGTGTCTGTGCGGCTGCATCTCTTTATAGTGTGCAATCTGCATCTGTGCATTTGCATCTGTTTAGTGGCCAGTCTGCATCTGTAAGCCACAGTTGTTTTTTTTCTGTCTTCCCATCCACTCCAAATTTCAGAAATCTCAATTTGTTGTGAATTTTCTGTGTAATCCCAAAAAATGCCTGCAAAGAGACATGCATGCAAAGATGCTTCTGTCCATGGCACTGCTGCCAGTGGCAAGAGTGGCCGTGGGCATGGTAATATGCAGCAGAAGTGCATAGTTGGAGATGCTGTTGTCCCCGCTGGATGTAGTGAAGTTGTTGATGGCATGAGTATTTCCTCATAGTCAACCCATGACAACAAGTTAACCCGTTTCCCAAATATTGTGGCATCTAAAGCTTAATATGTATAACCACAAGGAAAGGGGGGGGTGATAGAAATTATCAAGGACTGAAAGGGAATCAACAATGTCCAAGAGGGTAGCATTTTTCAGAAAAAGAGATATGCATAAAAAAGGGGGCAAAATTTGAATGTAGAGGGGGGATGGACCAGGGGCAACATCAGAAACTATTTTTTCACGGAGAGGGTGGTGGGTGTAAGGACAAACAAAAACTAATGATCAATGTTATGGTGTGAGAGCAGCAGTTGAAGCATGCGCATTATTTGGAGTTGGTGCACCTCCATGCGCTCCAACTGCTGCACCATGTTGTCAATCCGGTGGTTCACATGGTCCAACTCACTCCACATCAGGTCCAAATCGGCATGTGTGGCAGGTATTCATGCAGGGTTGCCACTGTCACCTGCAGATTGTGGAGCAGCCGCTTGCTTGATGGCCCACCCCCACTTGACACCATGTGCAGATGGAGGCCATGCTGCCACCTGTTGCCCAACTGGGCCAGCAGGCTTATTCCTGCCCTGTTTGGCAAGCTTGGCCTGCCAATCTGCATGGTGGTGGTTGTATAGGTGGGTGCGCTGACCACCTGTGCCCAGATGACTTCTGTTGGGGCCATGGCACACCACCTCACCACACAGATTGCACTTCACTACACTGGTGTCCACAGGCAGTGTAGTGAAGAACTCCCACACTAATGAGCTTTGGGGAGGACTGGGCGTGGGCAGGGAGCCCCAGATGTTGTTGCCAGCTGCTGCTGGTGCTCAGTTGGGGCAGCGGGTGGGGAAACCTGCTGCTGCTGTGGCTGCAGCTGTGACTGCTCCAGATCTTCCCTTACTTCCTGCTGAGATGCTGGCGAAGGGGCCATGGCAGGTAGTGGCATTGGTGGGGGGCGTGCTGGTAGGTGACACCGGAGGTGGTGCTTCCATGGCACCACTACCTCCTGCTTCAGGGAGGGGACCACTAGCTTGGAAGGTGCTCCAGTTGAGAATCAGGGTTTATATTTTTTGCTGTCTCTCTGTCTCCTCTCAAAGCGGGGTTTATATTTTTTGCTATCTCTCTGTCTCCTCTCAAACACAGATCTTTCACTCTCTTGCATGATTAACTTCTTGCCTGAAGCACGTGACCTGCAGACTGTGAGCCATGTGATCTGCGAGCTGTTACAATGCTCACTCACTCTGCCTTTAAAAGAAATAAAGCGAAGTAACGCAGAGTCATTATATCATGAAGTCATTATGATGCAAAGTGATAAAGTACTGCATTTCAATGGGCACTTCATGTAGCTGTATGTCGAGGTGGAGGGGGCCACTTTGCCTCTGCTATGCTAGCGAAGTTAAACTTCACTGCCTAGCTACTCAGTAGCTGGGGGTTCTGATTGGCTAGCTGGAATTTTGTCTTGCCCCTCAAATTAAGGATCAAAACAAGGGGGAGGGAGATTGTGAATTGCTTTGTGTGTGTGTGTTTTTTTTTTGTGGTCATGTGGGGAGTGAGGTTTGGTGGATGAGCTTTTCAAAGATGGTGTCGGATCCCGGCAGTGTGTCAGGAGCTGGGATTTGAAAATGAAAAATGTCACGAGATCTGGGACATGGGAGAAGGGAGTGATGGGTGGGATACATCTAGTTATTGTAAAAGTAGAGGAAGGGTGGACAGGATACCAGCCCTGGACCTGCAGCATTTATTTTATCAGTTACTTTATATAATTTACTAAAAGTATTCCTCAAATTCATTCTCTGGACTGTGTTTCTGACTGGCTGCAACTATATTTGAAGAACCTCAGTGACTGAGGAACTTGTCTTGGAATCTTCAACAGTACCTTAACAGCCTGGTCAGAAATCTAAACTGCAGGGGCACTGGTAGTTTTTTACAGGACAGTAGCTGGCAATATTTTCACAAAATAGTGTCACCTCACCAATAATCCCATTTTACCTCCCTTCCCCCACCTCACTCACTCCCTCCCGCCTCACCCTTACCTCAATGATAATCTTGCTGGCAGAGATCCTAATTTTGCATAGCAGTATTCCAAACCTGAGCTCTGAACACTGAAGCATAGGGCTTCTAATTGTTTGCAAAGCTTGGAATTTGGGAGTGTAATGCAAAACAGATATTACTTTAAAATGGTGTTTTGCATCCTATTGAAAAAGGACTCAGTTTTATTTATTTAAAAATGTTGGCCAGGATAAGCATACTTAGCCAAGGCTTGTTTCCAAGTGCAACCTGAGGTACCGCACAAGGGCATGGGATACAAGTTACAAAAATAACGCAATCAGAAGACACAAATATGCAAAGCCAAATACAAATAAGCATGCAAATAATATAGGCATATTGTCATAGAAAATAACATGTATTTATTGAGAAAATTTAGACATGGTAACTTATTTGGTATGGTATCCTTAACACTCTCCCGGAAGCCTGTGTCTCTTCAGACATCCACATGTATGCGGATGACACTGGGTTTTTGCAACTGACCTTATGGCTTAGCTCCAGTGTGACTTCAAATATGTCCAGTGTTGGTTCTGTACTAACTAGCTTACACTCTATACAAACAAACAACGACAAAAAAACAGCCTCCATGACCTTTGTCTTTAGACAGCATTTGACCAAAATCCAGCCACCCTCCTGCCCCCGACTTCATGGCCCTACATCGCTTCCTGTTGGAAGATGTTGCTCTCTTCCCACCTGTCATGAGATGTTGTAAAGATGAGTCACCTTGTTTTTTACTATGGGGATGGTATGTGTGGTGCTGCCCCAAAATCTACCCGTGCTAGGCTGGACTCTGTCTCCAATTCCATCTGCCACTTTTCCCTTGATTGCCCATCCCACACTCACCACTACACCCTTTACAACTGTCCTATCCCTCTCTTAAGGGTACATACTAGGGTTGCTCAGATTTCGGATGCACAATTTGGATACATCAGATTCCAATCCATTTTCAGGATTTCAGATTTTCAGTATTCATAGCCAAAATCTAAAATCTGAAATAATGTTATTTTAGTTGGATTTCAACAGATTTTTAGTTGGATTTCAACAGATTTTGGATTTTAGAATCTGTAATCCTAATTTCCCAACAGTTAGCGGGCCAACCACCTCCAGCAACCCAGTCTCTGCTAAGAGCACAGAACCTGTGGGGAACAAGGCACAAGTCAGCACTACCATCCAGTCACCAGTCAGCCAAAACATGAACTTCCCTCCTGCAAGACATTCTCTCTTGTGCCAGAATATGAGACATTACAAACAGCCAGTGAAAACAGATCTCAAACCCAGCAACTTGGTCTCTTGTGCCAGAGTAAGATACATTGCCAACAGACAGACAGCACCCAAGCCTGTAATGACCAGCACCAATGCATCCTCCTCCACCAGTCAACGCTGAACTCTTGTGCTGGCATAGCAACCAGCAGAGCCAGCCAGCCATCACCAAAGCCTCCTCAAGCATTATAGGGTGTACTCTGAAGGCCTTCTTTGTCCACTGCAATGGTGATTGTGACATTCACATTACATACAAACATTGAATTTGTCAGCAGAAAATGACCACTTGGCCCACCCAGTCTGCCCATATGGTCCCTGCCTTGTCCATCTCTGTCTATATTCAAGGTCAGGTTACTGATCTATAATGCCCTACATGGACAGGGATAGTGTTTCTTGCAAGATCTTCTTTGCTATACTGCCCCCTCTATTTACTCCATTTCTCTGATGAATGATTGCTGGAGATTCCCAGGGTCCGACTTAAGACCTCCGGGGCCCACTGATTTGCTTTTCTGGCCCCTACCTGTGGAATTCTCTACCTCATCAGATTAGAGAGTGTCTGACAGTTGAGTTTTAAATCCACTCTTAAAACACATCTTTTCAGTATGGCCTTTTCTGATTCTGATTAAATTGCTGTCGTATCATATTGAATTTGTTTACTGATTGCATGTATTTTGTTTTTTATCTTTTTCTCATGTTTTTTTATGTTGAACAAGCACTTTGATCTGCAATGGAATTGTGCTTTTTATAAATAAAATATGACTGATTGATCTCCACAGTCTGTAACTGGTCTTTGGAGACCCTCTCTCCTCCATGACCATTTCCTAGTATTCCCTATGTCTATTCCATGCATGCTCTTAGCTCCCCTACTATTTTCACCACCACCAGTACTTTCTGAGACAGTTTATTTCAAGCAACCACTGCTCTTCAGCTTCATTGCATGCCATCTGGTTCTTTTCCTCATTTGAAAGAGGCTCCACTCCTGCATGCTGTCCACCCCATTAAGTACTTTTTGGATCTATCATGTCCCCTCTCACCCTCTTGTCTTCCAAAGTGTATATGTTGAGATCCCTCATTCTCTCCTCCTAGGGCTTTTGTTGCAACCCTTGTACAATTTTAGTCGCCTTTCTCTGGATGGTCTCCACCCTGTCTATGACTTTTTTGAGTTGTGGCCTCCAGAACTGGACACAATACTCTTGGCGGGGTCTCATCAGCCAGCGATATAGTGGCAACACCACCTTCCTCCTCCTGCTGGAGATGCCTCTCTCTATGCATCCCAGCATCCCATTGGCCCTACCCACTACTTTGTCACACTGACGTGCCACTTTGAGGTAATCAGATATGATAATCACAAGGTCCCTTTCCTGCTTAATGACTGTCAGTACCTCCCCCATCCTATACTCAGTTCTTGGGTTCCTATGCACTAGATGCAAGAATTTACACTTTTTGCATTGAACCCCAACTGTCACGCTCTTGACCCCTCCTCGAGTTTCCCAAAATCCCTATGCATTCATTCTACCCCTTCAATATTCTCCACCCTATTACAGATTTTTGTATTATCTGCAAAAAGGCATACCTTCCCTTCCAATTCATCTGTGATGTCACTTATGAAGACATTGAAGACTTGTCACAGTACCGAGCCCTATGGCACCCCACTTGTCACTCTTCCATCATTACAGTGAGTGCCTTAACCACCACCGTCTGTCACCTATCCATTAACTTATTTCTAACCCAATTCACCACTTTGGATCCCACCCCTAGGCTGCTCAATTTCCTAATCAGTCTCCTGTGCAACACATTGTTGAAGGCATTGCTAAAGTTCAGCTAGGCCATGCCTACTGCCCTCTCCTGATCTATTTCCATGGTCACCCAGTAAAAAGAACTCAATCAGATTTGTCTGGTCTGACCTCCCCCCCCCCCCACTACTCATGAATCCATGCTGCCTTTGATGTTGCAGCCCATTGGATTCAAGATACTCCACCAACCTTTTCTTTAATAGTGTTTCCATTAATTTTCTCACCATTTAAGTAAGGCTCACCAACCTATAGTTATTAACTTCTTCCCTGCTGTTGCCCTAATGCAGCAGGACCATGTCTGCTCTCCTCCAGTCCTCTAGAACTGTGCCTGATTTCAGTGAGCTGTTGAATAAGGCAGTCAGCAGGACAGCCAGCACCTCCCCTGAGTTCTTTTAGTACCCTTATGTGTTTCCAGTCCAGTCCCACAGCCTCGTTCACTTTCAGAGCTGCAAGTCCCTTCAGGATTATTTCCTCTGAAAATGGACATGAGTCAACCTCCCCTTCCCCTTTGTTTCTGCTGATCACAGGTGATCCCCCCACCATGAAGACTTAGCAGAAGTATTTATTCAGAATGTCTGCTTTTCTTGGTCATCTTCTATGCAGTCTCCCTCTGCCACCTTTCTTATCTTCACTATCCCTCCCCCTGCTTTCTTATGTATCTTCTCACTTATGTACCTGAAGTTATGAGCACTCATTATTTCTAAATTGTTTCCCTCCAAAGGTCCTCAGGTTGTTATTGGCCCCCTGACAAAATGGTCTTTCTCTGTCCCCTTGGGTCTCCCTGTTCTACAGGTATAAACATTGACAGTGTCAACACCAGCCAGCACCCTCCAGCACCAAAGCCTCCTCCAGCATCAGGGTATACCCGAGGCCTTCCTTGCTCATGGTCAACAGTGAGCCAGCACACTTAGCTACTAATGTCCATTTCCCTCCACATGTTTATCATGGCAATACTCCAGGCTGCTAGAAGCTCTCTGATTAAAATAAAAAACTGTCCTTTCCTGTCACCTTCTGTCTCTTGTCCTGCAAGTATAGCCATCTCCAGTGGGGCACCAGCACAAAGCCTTCTCCAGCACCAAAGTCTCCTCCCCAGCACAGAAAGCCTGCTCCTCCAACACCAAAGCATCCTCCTCCAACACCTGCTGGGTATCTCAGACAGTGAGCCAGGATACTTCACTACTGATTTCTGTTTCCCTCCACAGGTATATCATGGCAGTACTCTAGGCTGCTAGTGCCCCCCTGACTAAAATGGTCTTTTTCTTACCCCTTTTGTCTCCATATCCTAAAGCTATCTCCAGTGGGGCTCCAGCACTAAGCCTTCTCCAGTATATAAAAGCTTCCTCCTTTAGCAGCACAGCCTCCTCCTGCAGCACCAAAATTTCCTCCTTCACCAGGGCAAACCTGGTCTCTTGTGTCTAGCACCAAGCTGTGCTGCACACTGATAGCCCTCCTTTACCTGTAATGATGGTGATTAAGAATAGAAAAAGAATGAGAGACATATGAACACACAATATACTCATGACCTGTATTTATTCAATAGTGGAAATAAAAGAATGGCTCATCCTCCTCTAGCGACATGGTGGCCTTAATTATTGAAATCTTCAGAGCTCCATCATCCAACCAACCTCTACTGATTTATCACATCATCCAGCATGACGAATTCAACTTAGTCTGACTCCAGTGACCATCAACGAATGTCACAACAAGCTAAAAAAAATATGGCTCTGATGTGATATTGCATTAGCTGACTGAAGATGGCTACTGGGCACCAGTTGTTATGAGCTAGAAAATATGGAATCTGGACTCCTTTGTGTGGTCTATCATTTTTTGAATTTGGAAGAAGCAGAATATAATGATTAGTTTGTTTTCTTAAAGGGAAACAATGGAAAAGACAAAGCTTTCCTCAGACACTGCAGAAACTCTCAATTAGTGCTTTCAGACAGTAACAACTTTATTTAATGATTTTGGACAGCTACCCACAACTTCCACTTCCTGTTGTTGGGCAGCAGCCATTTCATGAGCAGCAGTGAGCTTCCTGAGCTCACTGTATGCTAATATGCCTGTTTGACCTCAGCTATTGGTTGGCAGAACATATTAGCATAAAGTGAGCTCAGGAAACTCTCTGCTACTCATGAAATGGTGGCTCCCAGCAATAGAAAGTGAAAGTTGAAGGCCACTGTTTAAATCACTAAAAAATCAATTAGAGTTATTTGTTAAAAAATGTTACCATCTGAAAGCACTAATCAGGCATTGTTGTAGTGCCTGGGTAAAGCTGTGCCTTTTCCACTGTTTCCCTTTAAATTAGCAGCTGTGAGAAAATTAGCAGAGAAGGCTTAGGATAGTGTAAACCTGCCAGAGCATAGGAAACCATAAAAAGCTAAACAAATGGCTAAGGAAGTCATGATGCTTGTGGTAGGACTGAAAGGACTAGTATGTAGCAAGGCAGACATTTTCAAAATATAGGTCCATTAATTGGAAGGTGGTAAGGACATTTTAGGAGAGCTGCTCTATGAATTCCAAGAAGGAGGAGTTTGACAAAGGCAATGGCTGGAATCTAGGACATGGATGGATTTGACTGAGATAGGAAGAATTGAACTTCAGGTAAGTATTGTTTGATGGTCTCACATGATTTCAAAGCTTAATAGCAGTGAGTTATGAAAGCCAGTACATGATCGATAGTGAAAGCATTTTTATGAAGGGACAGGAAGGCACAGAATGAGGAATATTTCTTCCAGGCGGTAGTATAAATAGCTTGGGCAGCAGGTGCTAATGCTGACCAAATGAGAACTTCAGCTTGTTGACAGTGGTAGGTTAGATCATGATGAGATCGGCAAATCGAGGCAGTGGAGTCATGGTTCAATCTGCTGGACAGATATGATGGAATTCCTGGAATTTAAATCAAGATAAATAATCAGCAGCTTCTTTTGCACAACCAGGAATATGAAAGCATTTAATAGTACAGTTGTGGTACAATGATAACCAAGTTAGCCTCCACATAAACAACATGATGGAATGAGATGAAGACCTGTTTTTATTGATAATATCAACCATGGATTGATTGTCTGAGAAGACTGAGATGGTCTGCAGAGACCAACAGTGGCCCCATACAAAAGCAATGGCTATGACTGGGTAGATTTAAAATAATGGAGATATCTTTGAAAAGTCTCAAAGGTTATATATTTTAGGGAGTCAAGGATCAGGAATGCTCAAAAACTGCAGCATTGCCATAGTTAGAAGATGTGTCTGTATATATCCTGGGATGAAAAGCTGGAGATAGATCTTTGTGAAACATAGAACATCCATTTCAGAATGCTAGAAAATGGAACATTACTAGATCTGATTTGGCTACAGCAGTAATTTGATGTGATGATGTAGTTCAGAAACAGATGAAGCCAATGTCAGGAGGTATGGAATGAAAGAATGACCCTGAGGAATGATTCACATTGTGAAGTTGAGCTACCCTAATAGTGAGAGAAGTTCATGCTTGGTACAGGAGTAGTGAACGGAAAAGGATTCCATGAGGGCTTGAATCCTGTGTAGTTTATCGGGAGTCAGTCTGGCTTCCACGTATGTCGTGTCCAGTTTAATACCAAGAAATTTGACAGATGTAGATGGACCAAGCATTTTGTCTTCAGATAGATGTACCACTAATTCTTGAAAAAGTCTGATGAGTATGGTGATACCAGTGGCAGGAGGTGAATCAAGAGGGTCAATTAGCAGGAAGTTGTCTAGAAGATGAATCATAGCTGGACAATGACAAATGTTGAGCAATAGCCAACAAAGAGTCTTGGAAAACATGTTGAATAGTTTTGGACTACTTTTACAACCAAAGATCAGATGAATGGTGAAGTAGTAACGAGCTTCCCATTTGATACAATAGAGATACCACAGAGATGGATGGGTGGGCAGCAATTTAACTGCATCTTAAAATGTCTGCTTTCGAAAGCCAGGAGCCACGGTTGAATTGTGTAATGATAGTAATGACATCATCAATACAAGCATACAAAACAGAATACTCATTGAATGGAATCAGTGAATTGATGCAAGGAATGGATTTTAAACGAGGAGCTGATAAATCAATGTTCAGTCATTTCATACCAGAAAACTTTCTGGTAGTCACACCAATAATGCTAATCTGATAAGAGGGAAATGGTGGATGCATAAAAGGACCATTGAGAAATTCCATTTGTAATTCTTTTTGCAGAAGTTGCTGAATGACTTCGGGTTCCTTTAAAGTGGATTGTAAATTCTTACATATGAATGAATCAGAGGGAGTGCTGTTAGAACCTATGGAAACCTTCAGAGAAACTAAAAATGAGAATGTCCACCAAAGAGTGTGAAGGATGGGAGGTTAGAACTTGAACTAAGGTGCATATGTTAATGGGGTAGAGGGGTATAATAACTATCACTGTTTAGAGCAAGACATTTTTGGCCAAATGATCCAAGCATGAGTGTCACTGCAAAAAATGCAAAGATGAAGAAACTGACAGCCAGAACCAGAGCATCCTTCATCACTGATGTTATTGCAAATAGGCTTGTGTCCCGTGTATTTAATTTGTCTACCTTGTCTATCCAAGTTGGGGCAAGCAAACGCATTTGGATTAGCAACTGTGTGGGTCAATATTGAAGAAGAAAAGGAAGTAGAAGTAGATCCAGCTGATGCATCCTTCCAAGTTGGATTGGATGATGAGGGATTATTGGAGACAGACAAAGGGCAGAGAGAAGTGAAGTGGGCATAGAAGCTGCACAGAGGGCAGGAATATGCTTGTTGCTCAGCAAAATGATGACAAAACAGGTCATTATCCAGGACAGCCCAATTCAGTTTAATATTAAAATGAGCTAAAGCTACTGCTGTGCCTTGACAGAGACGAACTGATAATAATTGCGCCATATTGAACACCTAGATCAACCAAAAGATATAAATATGAGTCCAGTTCTTCACGCCTAGAAGGAAGTGTGGAGCAAATGATATCACAATACAAGCTGAAAGCCAGAACAAACTTGGGTATAGTCAGTTTCTTCATGAGTCTAAGATCTTTCAATTTCAATAAGACGGAAATGTCTCAGCAGGATACTGTTCTATTTTCTGTTGTGTCATGGGATAAAATGAGAAGAGATATCAGGTTTACATCCTTTCCAACTATTATATCCTTGTGGAGGTGACTTGGGGTGAGGTAAATAGAGGATATGAACAGAGGAGGAGAGGCTGAGGAATAAGTACATGGATATTGATGGGTTGACAGGTCTGAAGGAGATGGAGCACTTCAGGGTGGAGAAGCGCTTGGAGAAGCAGCCTCATCTTGAAAATGACTGGAGAATGGAAGGAGAGCATGAGATGCCAAACCTGAAGCTATAGTAGACTGTGAGGTGAGGCGAGCTTCAAGGGAGGAGATTTGAGATTGTGATTCGGATACTGAGATAGCAAGTTGAGCCATTAAGTCTCAAATTTTGGATAAAGCTACAGAGGCTGGTTATTTAATTGGTTGGCTAAGAGCAAGAGTCTTGGCAGGCTGATATTTGGCTGCCATGAACAGATCGAACAGTTCTTGTTTCCGGACAGATGCTGAATAGGAAATCCCAGGCTTTTGAAGTTCAGAAATAAGGCATGGGATGGGCCAGTCCTTTAGCGAGTATTTCAATTTAGAGGAATGTTTGTGAGCTGTTTACATGCTGGAAGAATCTGAGGGGACCCTGAAGGACCTTCTTCAGCATTTATTTATTTATTGAAAACTGGAATTATAATCCTTTGAGTCATAGACTCCTTTGCAAGGACTCCATGTTAGTACAAAAGCACAAACATTAAATTTAAACATAGGTCACAGTACAGTGTATTTACATTGGTCAGTTACCATCTCTAGGAACATAGAGGACCCTGGATCATTGTAGTGAGACAAGTAATTGGAGAAGAATTGCCAGAAGGAATGGAGGCTATGGTGCCAATACTGCTGTAGATAACAAATATGATTAAGGTGTTTGATGAAGGAAAAAATGAGGACTCCCATCTCTGGTGGATGAGGTTGAACCCTACCGATACTATGTACCTTCCAAAGTTACAAAGTAGGGAGATGGAGTCTGAATATACTGCTGGTGAGGGCTGTGGAGAGGAAAGGCAAAGACTGCAGAGAAGCTGATAGAGGAGCAGTATAGGAATAAGCTGAAGAATGGAGGTAATGATAAGGCAGGAGAAAGCTGGTATCAGAATCTGAATGCAAAGTCAGTACAAGGAAACGAGTAAAGGAGAATCAGAGAAGGAATGAAACCAACAGAGCTATAGCTTTAAGCTGGTTGGTGATATCACCCGAGTCATAGACCTGGAAGAGGAGGAATGGAGAGAGCCACTCCATGCATAATGAAGCAGAGAAAAAGAAAAAAAAAGACATCAAGAACTGGGGAAATGAGGATGGAGGATGGGACGAGGGGACAAGGAGGTACGGGATGTAGTGGAGGACTGCAAACAAGCCACGATCGGAGGCCAGGCACAAGAGAGAGAGCAGACAGGAATCAGATGAGAAGGAGACAAACACAAGGCAAAGCAAGGCAAGGAAGGAGTGGAGGAGGGGTGGCAAACCACTGAAATGAGCAAAGACAGAGAAAAAAGTGAGCTGAAAAAGGAGCACGAGCAGGGAAAGAAGCAGATCCTCATGGACCACACAGCAGCTCAGTGGTTAAGATGCACTAAGCGTGAGATGTAGGGAGAGGCAGGCTTTTATTTAGCTGATAGAAGGAGTTATTCCCCTACACTAAATCTCAGGTAAAGCCCTCCCCCAAAAAAACCTTAGTATCAGCACACTTGTAGGATCAGGTGAAGGGGTGAGTCAGTCGGGAGTCCTTCACTGCATTTATCTAAATGTGTCTCTGGGAAGTTGAACTGTTAGTCTTGCTGAACTAGGAGGCTCAAGGGATACTTGCTGATCTGGTTGTCTTTGTGTCAGATCAACCAACCTTGACAGGTCTTACAACACTGTATGGTCACCCACATCATCAAGGCAGCCCCAACTTCTCACTGAGGTATGGGCCACCCAGGTTGGCTTGCAGTGCCCCTGCATCACGCTATGAACCCCACCAGACCTGGGCAAGTAAGTCTGGATCAGCTCAGCTCACAAACCCAGATCTCCCATTTGCCAGTGTTGTGCACCACCAGCCTGCACCACTATTTTGTTTTTAATTTTGGGAGTGTTTTTTTTTAAGCTGGGTGGGTGAGCTGGGTTGCTGATGGTGTAATCACTGGCAGATCTCCATGCTGCTGTTGTTAATTGTGTGCCCCTGAATGGGGGGGGGCTTAGCTTTTGTGTGTCCCTGAATTTGCTGCATGACCTGGGTGCTATTGTTACCCTACCTGATACAGCATGATACCAGCATGGGTGGCTGGGGTGCTGCAACAGCACTCAAGTCAGACTGCACACTCAGAGGCACACAGCAGGTAAGGTGGCAAATACTGTACGATGCCAGGTGGCAGAGTGGGGCTGCTGATGTTTCTTGTTGTGGTCTCCTAACTGAGCCAGCGAAACATGAATATCTTTATATCCTTGAATTTGCTATATGGCCCAATTGCTATTGTCACTGTACCTGCCACTGTATAATGCCATTACAGTTTGGGGGGGGGGAGTTGCTGCAACTGCACCCAAGCCAGAAAACACACTCAGGTACACAAAGAGGGTATGGACTCAGTTGCTGTATGATGCCTGTGGGTAGAGTGGTGCTCAAGTCACACCTGAGCTCAGACATGAAAAATGAGAGACCCCATTTCATGGAGACCAAGTAAAACAAGCATTTGTCAATGCTGAACGTTCGCTGTTGGTACTGCAGTTGTACATGCTGTGTTTTGCTGTTGTACATGCAGTGTTTCTTATGTTCTCCCAGCACTGGTTACTGTCATCAGGATTCTGAATCCTAGAACCATGTTTGGACCCCAAGCAATGCCCGCTCCACTACATCACTGCTCAGCCTGGCCACATCCCTGCTCCACAACACTGCTCAGTCCTCAGCACACGTAATAATACCAACACAACTGACAGCCAACCTAACTGACAGATTGAGCTAGAGAAAGAGGAGTGAGGGGTTAATTTTAAAAAAGGTAGATGAGACAGCATTTCTCTCCTGTTGTGCTACTTTCTCTTACACACAAGGCATGAAAATATAATGGAACAACTAATTGTTAGCAGCTAAAGCTCCCCCCCCCACCACAGTTTCTCTCTGTCTCTCTCTCCTCTGGATGGCAGAAGTCAAAGATTTATTTTGCCAGCCTGCCCTTGCCCTGTACACACAGCCACTTGAAGCCAGGGATAAAATAAACTTTTATTTGAGATTTCTGGGACTGATACATTTCTCGTGGGACCCACTGCACTCTCTTTTTCTCTGTCCTCTGGTTAGCACAAGTCATAAGTTTTATTTTGCCAGGCCACCCTTGCCTTGTGCACACAGGCACGTTGAAGCCAGGAAAAAAAGAAACTTTTATTTGGGATTTCTGGGACTGTTAAATTTCTTGTGCCCCCCCCCCCCCACAATCTCTCTGTGTCTTTCTCTCTCTCGCTGTAGTCTGAATTGCACAAGTCAAAGATTTATTTTCCCAGCCTGCCCTTGCCCTGTACACACAGCTACACTGTGCAACCTCTTTGTCTCTCTCTCTCTCTCTCTCTGTCTCTGTCTCTGTCTCTCTCTCTGTCTCTCCCTCTCCTCTGGATAGCACAAGCCAAAGATTTATTTTGCCAGCCTGCCCTTACCCTGTGCACAGAGCCACACTGAAGCTGGGAAAAAAAAGAAAATTTTATTTGGTATTACTGGGATTGTTATATTTCCCTTGCCCCCCCCCCAACAAATCTCTCTCTCTCTCTCCTCTGAATGGCACAAGTCAAATATATTTTTTGCCAGCCTGCCCTTGCCCTGTACACTCAGCTACATTGAAGCTAGGAAAAAAATTAATTTTTATTTGGGATTTCTGGGACTGTTAAATTTGTCATGCAAAGAAGAATGCCATTCTGCACCACAGGTGCAAACACAGATATTGAACAGCATTTGAAAAATGGCAGCTGTGACATACGGAAGCTCGGGTAATAAGAAGGCTATGTTGAAAATCTGGGGTGAAAATATTTCTGCAGTTATGAGTGTACATACCGAAATTGCAACAAAGGGGCATAACTTTGTCATTTTTTCATATTTTGACCCTAAATGTTGAACATAGTCTTCTTATCACCCCACCTCATGAACCTGTAGGTGAAAATTGTCAAATCTGTGGGAAAATGGCATTCCGAGCCAAAGGTGCGAAAACATGTTTTGGGCTGGATGTGAAAAATGAAAGCTGTACTGTTCATGAGGTGGTGTGATAAAATGGCTATATTAAAAATTTAAAGTGAAAATACTGAAAATTACCAAAGTTATGCATGTGCGTAGAAAGTTT
The DNA here is from genome assembly GCA_016271365.2 of Neoceratodus forsteri. NCBI lineage: Eukaryota > Metazoa > Chordata > Ceratodontiformes > Ceratodontidae > Neoceratodus > Neoceratodus forsteri. The sequence goes on from CM028137.1 coordinate 744,991,547, forward strand.
TGAATGCCCTCACGTAACTCGGCCATTTTTAGTAATGTTTTCACCAAATTTTCAACATGGCCTTTTTGGGACCCCACCTCATGAAGAGTGCTACCGTCATTTCATTCATTGGTCCCAAAAAGAGATTTTGCACAGCAACCCATGCCATTCTGCACCACAGGTGCGAAAACACATTTGGGGCAGGATGTGAAGAATGACAGTTGTACTGTTCATGAAGGGGTGTGAAAAAGTGGCAATGTTGTGAATTTGGAGTGAAAATATAAAAAAATTGTCAAAGTTATGAGCGTGCGTAGAAACATTTTGACAACTGCTCATAACTTGGGTCTTTTTTGGTGTTTTTGTACCAAACTTTCAACATGGGGTTTTGGGACCCCACCTCATGAACTCTGGCACTGTTGTTTTGGTACTCAGTCCAGAAAGGTGATTCCTTGCAGCAACTGCAGTGCCAGTGTTCATGAGGTGGAGTCCCAAAAACCCCATGTTGAAAATTTGGTGCAAAAATATTGAAACATGGCCAAGATATCAACATAAGTTGAAAACACCATTGATAGCCATTATATGGCACTTATCTTGATTCTTCAGTTCGCAATTCGGCTTTGAAGAGTGCAGAAATGTCCCAGTCCACAGAAGATGACAGCCATTGACCTCAGATGGTAAATATAGGGCAAGGGGGTGGGATCTAGGTTGCACAGTTGGAGGGTCAGAATGGGGAGGGACGGGGAGATGACAAGGACCATTTTTCCTTTTGCAGGAAACAACGGGACCTTTTTTTTGTACAGAGATGGATTACTGGAATATTTCGGGACACTGGGGTGGGCTCCCACAGTACTGGGAAGGGGGGCTCCTAGTACTGACATGGGGATGGATCCCCCCCAGTTGTCGGGTTTAATTGCCAGAAAAACAGGAATGGGAGTGGCGGAGCATCTGACACTGGGAGTGAGCATCCCGGTATCAGAATACATTAAAAAAAAAATAGTAAATACTGGGAAGGGGGGATCCTAGTACTGACACGAGGATTGGGCCCCAGTTGTTGGCTTTAATTACGAAGAAACAGGAAGTAACCAACTTAAAATAAAAAATGAAGCCTGCAGGCGCACAGGCAAGGGCAGAGCACTCCCTGAGGGGAGAAATGATTGAGGAGCTGCACTGCAGCTACAAATGAGCCCCATGAGCAGTATAATGGTGGGTGGTGGGTGGTGGTGGGGGCAGCACAAAAGCAAACAAGGAGAGCATTTAGATATCACCAATGAGCTGTTTTCTGGATGGTGTTCCTCCCGCACATCAAAGAAAAAGCCGCCATATGATTGGTGCGGCTTTTTCTTCACGAGTAGAGGACGTTTCTGCCCATGAAAAAAAATAGCATCCCAACTAGCTTGCCTGATGATTGGTGTAGCACTGTTAAGCCCTTTGCAGAGCACTCTGCATTGAACAGACAGTGTCACACCCCTCAAAAGGCACTTATAGCATGAAGTTTGCTGCACGTGTATGCATGGCAAACTTAAAAAGGCATCCACATGTTTGGAGGATGCATGATTTTCCTTTAGAAGGTCCTCCACTAATTACTTGTGGATTTTTTTAGGTGAAGGCTATTTATTTCAAAGAAGCTTGCTCTTGTTTTCCTCCCTCCTTTTATCTCCTCCACAACTCTTGGTCTCTCTCTCTTTCTCTCTCTCTCTCTCTCTCTCTCTGTCTTTCTCCCTTTCTCTCTGCCTCCCTCTCTCAGGTTCACCAGACTCTAATACAATCTGTCTCTTCTCCCTCTGCCCTGAAGGCCTCATTTTATGACCACACCACTCATGTCTGCTTGGTTCCTGATCCCAGTCTATAGCCTTCTCTCATTCCGGTCATTTGGATGTAGCTAACTGCTCTATGACTGCTGATCTCAAAATGCACCTTGCAACTCTTTTTGTATTTATCTTCTGTTTGTACAAATTGCAGTGTCTATATTATGCGCATGTTAGTTTTACTGTATTTGCGCTCCACTGTGGTTGATTATTTCATATTTTTGATTTTCCTTCCCCATTTTGTAGCAGTATCATTTCATACCCATAACATTTTATACTTGAACCTTTTATACCAGTACTATTTTATGTGTGTACCATTTTACATAGAAACATAGAAACATAGAAGTTGACTGCAGATAAGAACCGCAAGGCCCATCCAGTCTGCCCATCTTTATACTTGTACAGTTTTATGCTTGTACCTATTTATACCTATAGCTTTTTTTATATCTCAATCATGTGATACAGTAACAGTACCATTGTATGCCTGTACCTATTTATACCTGTACCTTTTTTATACCTGTACCATTTTACATGTGTACCATTTTAGACCTCCACCTGTTTATGTCTGTACCTTTTTATAGGGGTACCATTTTAGACCTGTACATTTTTACACCCATACCATTTTATACCTGTACCCTTTGTATGCCTGCACTGTTTTATACCAGTATCTTTTTATACCTGTACTATTTTATATTTTGTACCTGTTTATACCTGTACAATTTTATGTCTGTAACTTTCTATACCCGTTATCTTTTTATACCTGTACCATTTTATACATGTGCCATTGTATGCCTGTTCCTTTTTACACCTGTACATTTTTACCTGCACCATTTTATACCTGTACCATTTTATATCAGTACCTTTATATATTCACACCTTTTAATGCAATTTTATATCTACACCTTTTTATACTCATACCATTTTATACCTGTACCTTTGTACCTTTACCATTTTATACCTGTTTCTTTTTTACCAGTATCATTTTGAACTTCTGCCATTTAACATCTGTACCTTTCTTTACTTGTACAAGTTTATACCTGCATCTTTTTATACCTGCACAATTTTATACTAACACCATTTTATACCTGTACCATTTTATATATGCTCCTCTTTGTGTTGGTTGCATGCATGTGCAAGATACACATTGCTTTCAGCAGTTAGGGAGAATGCCTAAATGTGTCAGGAAACGTGGGCCACGTCGCCATGCAATCAGCTGTTTTGGTGCATTCCAAGTTACCAAAACAGCTGATTGGCAGGGACACTGGTTTACCGGGACTGAGAAAGGGTATATTCTGTTTTGCACATTGTAAAAAACGGTATTGTCACCGGTGTCTGCTAAGTCAAAATCCGGTTTTACCGGTGTTTGGTTTTGTGTACTTTATTTAAGAATTTTTAACTCTGATAACACACATTTTAGCAATGTTGACCTCCACTATTACACATCCTTCCATATTTGCACCAGTTTAAAGTTATTTTAGGTACAAGATGTGATGGCAGTAGCAACACTACAGCCCCCATCCCTAATGTGTGATGGAAGCAGCACTACAGCCCCCATACCTCTGGTGTGATGGCAGCAGCAACAGCACTACGACCTCCCTCCCTCCCTCAGGTGTGACAGAAGCAGCAGTACTACATACACCATTCCTCATGTGTGATGGCAGTATCAGCACTATGGCCCCCATCCCTCAGGTGGGACGGCAGCAGAACTACATTCCCCATCCACCAGTGGTGATGGGAGAAGCACTACAGCCCCCACCCCTTCGGTGTGATGGCAGTAGCAGCAATGCAGTCCACATCCCTCTGGGGTGATGGCAGTAGTGACAGCACTATGATCCCCTTTCTTCAACACCAACACCCCTCATGCACAAGGTACAAATGACTTGGTCTCTTTGCTTGTTAGAACTCAGAAGTGAATTAATCTGAACTATCACTGCTAAGGTGGACTACCTTTATTTTTTCCCATCTATAATTTAACTGCCTGAATTGGATTTCTGCCTGTGACACCACTGACCAGGGTTAGGGAACAGACTTGGGTGTTGGGAGGGCCAGCTGGTGGGTGAAGGCTTGAGTGCCCAACAACCACTCACCTTCTCCTGGGAGGGGTGGGTTCATGGTTCAGCATTTGCTAGCCTGTGGTGGAGTCAGAGGTATGACAATATGTCAGCCCTCACTGCAGGAGGAGCATGATGGACATCGGCTTGTGCCTTGACATCATGTGGCCTGTCACGCTCCCAAGAAAATGGGAAAACACCTGCTGATGAAATGAAGGATGGCTGTTGGTCCCTCCATAAGCCAGAAGCCCCAGACATGTGTTTGGTCTGACCCCTGCCATGCCCAGGATACACAGGAAGCTCTTTAGGGAAGTTATCTTCCCCTGGTAGCCTCCCACAGGGGTAGGGGCCCACTCAATGAAGGGTTACTTTGGGTTACCTAGTAGCACAGCAGTGTCAGTGGATGGTGGTTGGGACACGGTAGGTGGTAGGGGGCCTTGACAGGCCTGAAGGAGTGGATGGCCAGGGGGTAGGAGGAGCAAAAAAAACTGCTTGAATTTGCTTCTTTGAAATAAAGTGTCTTCACCTATAAAATCCACAAGTGATTAGTGGAGGACCTTCAAATAGATTCATGCATCTCCCAGACATGTGGATGTTTTTTTTTTCACTTGGTGTCCATGGAAAGGATGTCTCCCAGTTTTCATGTCTTTGTTCAGATGTGAATTGAGCACTACTCTGCCCACCAGCATCATACAGCCCCTGTGGTCTTACCTTCTGTATGTCATTGAGTGTGCTTTCAAAATCCACTGGAATATAAGTGCACTTAAACATTTAATATTTGCTTTTGTTGAAGCAGTCTATCAGAAAACTTTTGTTGTCACAGAGACTGAAACAGTAGGTGGGGAAAAAGGTGTAAATGATCCAATTCACCTAAATAGGGTGCTAACTGTGAAGTCTTTTCATAAGTATTAAGGCAGTTTCTTCTTCATGAACATACTTTCATTCAGACTAGTTTTCATTCAAACAACTGAGGAGTTTGGATGGCCCTACTGATTATAAATTTGAATAAGTTAGTTGGTAACAGTGATCCTGCATCTAGTAATCTACAACCTAGATGCTTGTATGCAAAGAATACAATAAAAACCTGACTAAAGTTTAAAAACAAGCTTATAAAACACATAAAATGTATCTGAACATTTATCTTTACCTATACAAACTCATTGCAGCCCAAGAAAAACTTGGGTAAATTACATGGTACCCTGACTACTATTCTATGATGTAGTAAACATATATTGGTATTTTTTTTTATATTCTTTGTGAAGCAGGTAAGGCCCACTAGGTAGAACTGCCTGTTTTAAGGAGTGACCTAAAAGCAGTGGGGAGGTTAAGTGACTTGCTTGGAGTCACACAGTATGCAAGTGGAGGTTGTGGGACTCAAACCAAAGTCTGCTGGATGTACCCAGTGCAATCACTGTTTGTTACTCTAACCACTAGGCATGGGTGGTTAAACTGAATGGCTGATTACAACAAAGCAGTGTGGGTCATTTCCTTACTGACTCTATATGCAGCAAAGCAGAAAGAATGCAAAGCACAGCAGCATTCATTTTAAGATGCTGAAATTTGGGTCAGACTGCTGTTGGTGTGGTAGCACTACGCTTGCAATGCCAGCGACCCAGGGTCAGAAGCAAACTTGGGTTGCTGGAGGTCTGGCCAGGGGAGTAGGATCGAGCACCCAGGGGACTGCTCTCCTTCTCTGGGGAGGGTGGGCTGCAGGTCCTGCTGCTTTTACCACCACCTGTGTGACCACAAGTGGTGGTGCAAAGGTGCTGCAGAGTGATCAGGAAGGGAGGACACTAGCCAGGATCTGGAGTAGTGGCATGTCTCTGTGACCTACTTCCTTTGATCTCTAGTGCTGGTGCCCTCAGGGATAGAGACCAGAAAACTAGGAACAATCACTCCACATTGGCCACTGGCAGAAGGGACCCAGGTGCCCCAGACTTCATAACCAGGCTCCATGAGGAACACACTGAACTGTCAACACACACTAAGTGAATGTGGAGGGGAGACCTGGGGTCCCCTTCCTTCCCACCTGGGGGGTACAATCCAGGCAGGATAGGGGCAGGCCCACAGGAGCTCCTGAGCATTACCTGGGGATGAAGCTAGGGGATACCCAGCCTTGGGATCTCTGAAAAGTGGAGTCTGATGCTGTGAGAAGGGGACATAGAAAGAGAAAATAAAAATAAATTAAAAAGATACTGAAATCTTATAGATTCTGTGTGGTGACTTGCAATTTCCGTGAGGCACCGGTACAAGAATTCAAAATCCGCAAACCAAGCAGGATTCCGTGATTGTTACCGGTGTTACCGGTAAAAATGGAAAACCAGGGTCCCTGCTGATTGGTGTCCCCATGGCAAAACTTCTCCATTGGCCTCTCGCATTCCCCAGGAAGCTGACAGAAAGCTACCGCCTGCCATTCAGTGTGCCTTCCTGGTGAAACGTCTCAATAAAAAAAAAGCCAATGGGGTGCTCCATTCCCACTGTCAGCATGACCCCCTCTCCAGTTAACTAGAATCTGCAGCTTATCCAATAGGTAGGGAAATGGGCAGACTGGGTGGGTCAAATGGTCCTTATCTGCCGTCAAAATCTATGTTTCTATGTTTGTATTTGCTGATGGGGTAGCCTAATCCCCATCGGCATAATGCACCTCCCCCATTTGTTGTTTACTGAGGGGGGTGCCCAATCCCCTTGGCTCATGTGCCCCCCCAGCACACTGTATGGCTGATGGGGGTGCCCAATCCCCCGTCAGCTCCACTTCCCCCCCAAACAAACTGCCTGGTGCCATGCTGGGGCCCCACCCAGGTGTGGCAGAAGTCCCCATCGTCTGTGTAAAAAAAAAAAAAAAAAAACCTAGAAAAAAAAGTCCCTGGTTGATTCTCTAGCCCCTCCCCAACCCGTGCCCACCATCTGCATACCCCACCTCCCCACACCCCACCTCACACTCACACTTACCTCCAAGCCCAGCACGATGATCTTCGTGGACCGAACACGCTCATCTCTTCAAAGCTGACCGTGAACTGAAGAAATGCCGGTAAGCTGTATAATGGCATAAATTTTTTTTTCAACTTTGGTGCATATCTTGGCCATTTTGGGGAATTTTTCACCAAATTTTTCAACATATAGGGTTCTTGGGACCCCACCTCACGAACTCGGTCACTGTCATTTTGTTACTCGGTCTCGAAAGGTGATTTCGTGATCACTGCATGGAACCATCTTTCGGGACTGATTAATGAAATGACAGTATCATAGTTCATGAGGTAGGCCCCCAAAACCCATATGTTGAAAATTTGGTGAAAAAATTCCCAAAAATAACTGTTTTACGAGTGTGCATTGCGCGGTTCCTACGCACGCTCATAACTTTGAGTGTTTTTTATATTTTCACTACAGATTTTCAACATTGCCATTTTACCACACCCTCTGATGAATAGTATAGCTGTCATTTTTCACATCTTACCTGAAATGTGTTTTCACACATGTAGCACACAATGGCGCGATCGGTGTGTGAAATCAATGTTCAGGACAAATTAAGAAAATCACAGTGACACTGTTCATGAGGTAGGCCCCCATAAACCCTATGATGAAAATTTGGTGAAACAATTCCCAAAAATGACTGTTTTATGAGTGTGAGTTGTGCAGTTCCTACGCACGCTCATAACGTCGAGCATTTTTAATATTTTCACTCCAGATTTTCAACATTGCTATTTTACCACACCTCCTTATGAACAGTACAGCTCTCATTTTTCACATCTTGCCCAAAACATGTTTTCGCACATGTAGTGCACAGCGGCGTGGTCGGTGTGCAAATTCAATGTTTGGGACAGATTAAGAAAATCACAGTGACACTGTTCATGAGCAAAGGTCTTAAACTGGCTATGTTGAAAATTTAGTGACAAACGTCCATAAAATGACTGTGTTATGAGCGTGCATTGTGCAATTTCCATACAGCCTCGTAAGTTCACGAAGTCGTAATTTTTTCAGTCCAGATTTTCAACATTGGCATTTTTCCACACCTCCTTATGAACAGTACAGCTGTCATTTTTCACACCTTAGCTGAAATGTTTTTCACACTTCCGGCACAGAATAGCACAGTCACTGTGAGAAATCAGTGTTCGGAACAGATTAAGAAAATCACAGTGACAGTGTTCATGAGCGGAGGTCCCAAAATGCCTGTGTTGAAAATCTGCTGTAAAATATCCCCAAACTTATTACATTATGGGTGTGCATTGCACAGTTCTATGCACACTCATGACTTCACCAGTTTTTTTACATTTTCACTTCAGATTTTCAACATTGCCATTTTTTACACTTCTTCATGAACAGTACAGGTATCATTTTTCACATCCTGTTCGAAATGTGTTTTTGCACCTGTGGTGCCAAACGGCGCAGTCGCTGTGCAAAATGACCTTTCAGCTAACAAACTGATAGTGTCACTGTTCATGTGGTGGGGTCACAAAAAGCCCATGTTGAAAACTTGGAGTAAAAATACCAAGAAACGTCCAGGGTGTTAGGGTTTTTGACCATAACGCCCTACCCTGTAAAGACTGACAGGCATCAGGGGAGTGATTTGGGATTATTGACAGTATTGCTCATGCCATTCCACCCAAATCCTGCAGCCAATGGCAGGCATCAAGGTGCGCCTTGGACCCTTTGGCCCCAGAGTTCACCCCATTCTCCTATACTGCACCCATTTCAGTGTATTTCCTTATGGAATGAGGTGAGCGTAAAGCCCGAACACTCCAAAGCACACCTTGACACTCGTGTCTGCAGGGTAGGGTGAGGTGAGATGGCATGAGCGTTATGGGCGACGACCCAAAGGCACACCCCAATGCCTGTACATCTCTGCCAGGTGGGGGTGAAGCTGGTGTCAGTTCAATGTTTCACTGCCATTTCTATACTGAATCTGTCTAACTCCTGCACTTCCACTGCTAATGACAGCAAGCAACACTTGACATTGACAAATGCTTGTTATACCTAAACCATTTTATACCTGTTCATTTTTATACCTGTACTATTTTATACCTGAATCATTTGTTTACCTGTCCCTTTTGTACACCTGTATAATTTTATACCTGTACCGTTTTATACCTATAGCATTTTATACTTAAATTATGTTATGTCTGTATCATGTTATATTCATACCATATAATAGCTGAACCATGTTATGCCTGTACCATTTATATAGTGATATCATTTGATACCTATGTCTTTCATAAATGCACCATTTTATATTTGTACCTTTTTCTACCTGTACAATTTTATACCTGTACCTTTTTTATACCTGCACTATTTTTTACTCATACAATTTTATACCTGTACCTTTCTGTACCTGGACCAATTTATTTCCATACCATTTTATACTTGTGCTATTTCATACCCGTACCATTTTATACCTGTACCTTTTTTATACTTCCACCCTTTTGTACCCCATGCATTATTCTACATATAATAACTGGTGCTCCTTTTTTCCCCATAGGGAAACCAGGTTGTAATTCTGATGTTATAACTGGCTGGTTATAACGACAAACATGTGCTCAGTTTCCCTAGCTTGACGCATTCTCCCAACACAGTCATGTCCTGCATGCCATCAGCCTCTCATCATGATTCCACAGTTCGCCACACTTCACCTCCATGGTGGTAAGTAAATAAAACAAATGAACTGCCTTTGAAGAGGGTTGAGTTAATAAAAAAGGTGGCTGACTTAAAAAAAAAAAAAAAGCCTTTTGTCACGAGCCACGGACCACATTGAAACCCGACCAGTCCGCGGCTATCTTTAGTTTATATAATCGCTGTGGTGGAAAAAAAAATGAGTGCCAGCAATTATATAAAATGAAGGCTGGGTAGGTGGTCAAAACTCAGATTTTATACCCCCCCTTGGGGTGGGATGCCTTAATAAACCCCTCAGGCTTTGCTCTCGGGGTTTATGTGGCATCCCACCCATTGGGGGGTGTAAAATCTTCATTATAATAATAATAATAAATTTTATTTAATATAGCATCTTTCACAAATCAAGGCGCTGCACAATTGGATAAAATCAGAAAATACAATAAATGCCAATAAAATCAAATAAATTCTGGGTAAGCTTTACCCCCACAGGAAAGTCTACAGTTCCTGCTTAAAGCACCCCACTGTCCTGCACTCCCATAGCTGACGGGGCAGAGAATTCCAGAGGGTAGGGGCAACAATCCCAAAGGCGTGAGCACCAAATGACTTTAAACTAACCCTCGGAATCTCCAGCAACCCCTCGTCAGCCGACCGGAGCTATCGCAATGGGGTGTAGGGAACCAGGAGCTCTTTCAGGTAGTCAGGACCCTGTCCATGTAGGGCTTTTGTAAGTTACTAAACCTACCTTAAAGGTGATCCACCACTGAATAGGCAGCCAGTGCAGATCATGCAGCACTGGGGTAATGTAAGTTCTCCTAGATACCCCAGTCAATAAATGTGCCACAGCATTCTGCACTAGCTGCAAGTGGTGGATATCAACCCCAGGAAGCCCTAGGTAAAGGGAGTTACAGTAGTCAAGGCATGATGTCACAAATGCGTGGACCAAAACAGGCAGGTCGCTGGACAGAATGAGGTGCTTGATCCTAGCAATGTTCCTAAGGTGGTAAAAGGCCAGCTTGATGACTGCCGACACCTGATGTCGAAGAGTCAGATCATTGTCAAGCACCACTCTCAGGTCATGCACCCGCTCAGAGGTAAGAATCTGAGCTCCCCCCCAGGACTAAACCAGTGGGGAGATCAGTCCTCAACCCCTCTGTCCTACGACCCAGGTCCACCACCAAAACTTACTTACCCATCCATTATTCTCTGTATAATGCATGATAACAGATGAAAACAAATGCATACAATCAGTACTTAGCTCAAATGAGCTATATTGATGACATGTGCTATGTAGGCCATAACACACAACAGGGTGTGTGATTGTGTTGAATAAATCCATTCCTAAAGTGGGTATTTGGCATTAAGGGCAGCCAGATGCTATTCAACAACTTGAGAAGTATGTTTATTCCATTATAACCACACACTCTGGAGGGTGTTGTCAGTTACACTCATAAAATGCTGTAACTGTGTTTTCTAATGTTAAAAAAGTAGACTTCCATAAGGAAATAGGTCTGTAGCTCACAGCTGTGGAGTCATTCAGAAATAAGAACACGGATCTTGGAACGTGGGTCTGCTTTATTTGTCATAGCCTTTAAATAATACCAGATTTCTGTTATAAGAGCTGTCGATTCCAGGCTTCTTATTTATTTGGACACTGCCTATTAAAAATGCTGTTTGAGTCCAGGCTTCTTATTTATTTGGACACTGCGAAACTGCCTTATTTTTGAGTTTAGTAGTCCAGTCCTGTATCCGTTGCCTTTGCATGTAAAGAAACAAGCTGTGAGAAGTGCCAAAACTGTTGTTGCTCCATTAACCTGATAAGGAAAATAGCATTAATTTGTGGCTTAGACTGTTCTTTATTTGCTCTGTTATTGTGATGTAAATATCCTACATTTAAATCACAACAGTGTATCCAAAAATGCACATGTAGCTAGAGATTTCATTCTGTAAAAATACATTTAGTTTGTTGGCATGAGCCTGTTATTGGCTATAGAGTTTTTAAAATTATCTCATGAACTTACTATCTGCATCCTTTTAAAAAGGGTCATTTATTTATCCAGGGCTATCTTTATATTGATAGAGAATTATGAATCATACAGGGCAATGTAGTTTAAATTGTGGAATACATTCTGTTGTCAATACACACAATTGATATTCCTTATAAGCATTCTGGAATAGCACCTTCCCCGAGCTTGGCATTATAAGTAAAATCAGAAAATCACATGTTTCTTTTCAAAACAACATCCAGACTGTTAGAAAGTGATTCCTATTTATTATGAACACCAGAGGAAACTGCTTTCCTCTGAAGTGGTATAGTAAAACTAACTTGTTGTTCTTACAGAATAATGTGTGACTGTCTAATTGCCTGGCAGTCCCTATATCTGAGATGTGTACAGAGGTAGAAAAACATATTCTGAAAAACTTTCACAGACTCTTCATGTGTGCTCTTTACATGTTACTGTAAGCATTTTGACACTGCAGCAATGTAAAGTTTGAAGACATTTTACTTTATCTGTACCCTAAATAGAGCTCCATCTTGGCAGGTAGGAGAGGCATTTGGATAATACTAGCAGCACAGGTGCTCACAGCATCAGGGGAGGAGTATAAAGGGTGTGGAGGAGAATGCACAGAAAAGTGTTGCTTCTAAAAGCAAAATGATTTAGATATTTAATTGTCTGAAAGGTGTGTAGAATGAAGGGGTCTTTTTGTACTTTAAAGTGATCTTTGTAATGGGTATCCCTGACCTGTGTGTGTAATACTATAAAACTCAGTGCTAGTCCTTCTGTAGGAATTGTTAATTAAAAAAAAAAGGTGTGACAGGGTGTGCATTATGCTGGGATAACGGCACACCTTGGGTTGGTTGAAGCAGTTTCAAAGGTGGTGTGCTTCCACCATCAGAGAAATGCTGTTATTCCAGCACAGTGCACACCCCAGAGTGTCTTACTGTGATTATGAAATAGGTCATTTTGTATAAATCAATAAGGTTATTTTTTTTTTTTTTTATGTTTTTGTTTCATACATTAGAATTGTTTAATAGAAAGAAAAAAAGGAAAGAAAATAGCTGAGCAAAAAATAGTCCATTACAGCTGTTGTTGTGTTGCAGGTTTATTTATTTTTATTTATTTATTGGATACAATTGGAATTACAATCCTTTGAGTCACAGACTCTTTTGCAAAGGCTCCACGTCAGTTACAGAGGGTGGAGGGTAAACAAATACAGAGAACGCACAATAAACAGGTAGAAATTCGCTAAACAGTACTGCAAGTGCAGTCCAGGCATAATCTTAGTTAACTGGTGGTAGTAGTAGGCATCGATACAGGATAACCCTTGTCAGAGAGGTAAATGATGCTGACTCTTGGGATCTATCGAGACCTTGTGTCATGTTTATTGGGGGTATGAAAATACCAGAGGAGGGCAGGAAGTTAGCCACAGTCGCATTTTTCTGACTCCAGGAGTTGTACTCTGAGGGCTGTTTTGAATTGGGAGAGGCTAAGGGTCTGAGAGATGGGGGGGTAGAGTGTTTAGCCAAAGAGGGGCACGGTAGCGGAATCATCTTTGCCCAAGGGATGTTCTACAATGGGGACCAGGAATGAGGAGGATGCTGCGAGTCTAGTGTTACACCTGGGGGGGGCTGCTACGCTGACTATTGAGAGAAGGCCGATGGCCGATCCAAAAAGATGGATCTTTTTCGCTAGAACACAGGAGTGGTACTTAAGTCTTCCTTGGAAGTTTAGCCAACCAGCCAGAGTGTAGAGCTCACAGGTATGTGTTAATCTGTCACACCCAGTGACTAGGTGGCAAGCTTTATTCAAAGCAGTGTTGATGCTACGAAAGGCGGTAGGGTCCACAGAGCTGTATATCACTATCCCGTAGTCTATTAGGGAGAGGATAGAGGAGGCGACAGCAAGTTGCATTGCCTGTGTGGGTAAGCAGTGTTTAAGTCTGTAGAGGATACCCACTCTAGTGTTAACAGCGGAGGAGAGAAGTTGTATGTGATGATGTTAGGAGAGGAAGGTGTCTAACGTAATTCCCAGGTATTTAAAACATGTAACATGTTCAAGTGAGGCGCCTTGTTTGCTTTTGATTAGGACAGCTGACTGGCTGTGTGGACTTTGTCGGTGTGCAAAGATCATGGACTTTGTTTTTTGATAGTTGATGATCAGGCGGTGTTCAGTGAACCAGTTTTCTAGCTCCCTGAAGAAACTCTGAAGAGCTCGTTGGAGGGCGCTCGGCTACGGGTGTTTCCAAAACACTACCGCATCATCAGCGTAGAGTAGCAGGTTGGCCAGCAGATGGCAACTCACTCTGTATGGATTGTTGCATTGGTGGTGTAAGGGTAGCGCATGAGCTGAGCAGGAGAGTGGTGTGTTTACCGTGGCTGACTCATGGCTTTTGGAGCTCTTGAGTTGAGCAGGAGAGTAGCTTGTTTACCACAGCTGACCCATAGCTTTTGGAGCTCTTGAGTTGAGCAGGAAAGTATCTTGTTTACTGCGGCTGACCCATGGCATTTTTTATTATAGAGCAGTGTACAAGGCTGCGAACAAGGTTATCGGGTATCAAGAGTGTTTCTTTGTACTGCAGTTTGGCATGTTACAAGTCAGGCAATGGGAAGTGTCATTATGGCGGTTTCTGTAACTAGGATGTGGCCGTGGTTCGCAGTTTGTGTTTTTACTGTTTTTTTTTAAATGTTAGCAGTGTGGAGTTTATGGCAGTGTGTGGAGTTGGAAACCAATAGTCTGAAATGTGACATTGGAAAGCAAATGGTTCCAATCAAATGAAGGGGAGGCACGAGACAGTATTTCATACTGCAAAAAGACAAAAAAAAAACAGAGTTGGGAGCTGAATCAAATGATGTTGAGGGAGTTAATAAGTTTTGCCAGGAGCCGTTTTGATTTCATCAGCACAAGTAGTGAATTGTGACCGTGTATTGATTTTAACGGAGGTTTAAGGAAAAGAGGCAAAACAGCTGACTGGATCTTCTTCCATTGATGTTGTGCTGGGATATCATCACAGTGTTCCAATGTTCTCAGCCAATCAGGTTACTAGATTCATTATTCCCATTTCAAAAATATAATTAACATCTCAGGATCATAAGCTTATAACTGAAAGTGAACACAGGAAACTGTAGAGGCAGTGTGGCCTAGTAGGGAGAGCACTAGCTTGGGATCCAGGAGATAACAAGTTCAAACAGGTCTACAGCCAAATACTCAATGTGTGACCTCGGGCAAGTCACCTAACCTCCAAGTGATTCAGTCCACCCTGCTGTGGAAATTGGTAAAATGAAAAACCCCACCAGAAACAATTTGTTGCATCTCAGCTGGGCTATCCTGAGTAAATATACCATAACAAACAAAAACAAACATTTGTCAATGCCAAAAGTTTGCTTGCTGGCATTGGCATTGGTAATGTAGGAGTTACAGAGCTGCATAATAGGAATGGCAGTGAAGTATTGAACTGAAGCCAACCCCACCACCATCCCGCAGATACTGACAGGCATTGGGGTGTGCCTTTAAGTCGTCAGGCATAACGGCCATGCCATTTCATCACACCCTACCCTGCAGACACTGACAAGTGTCACGGTGTGTCTTGGGGTCTTTGGCCCTTATGTTCACCCCATTCCAACAGGAAATACGGTCAGATGGGTGCAGTATAGGTGAATGGGGTGAACTTTGGGGCCGAAGAGTCCAAGGCACACCTCGGTGCCTCTCACTGGCTGCAGGGTGTGGGTGGGGGTGGAATGGTATGAGCATTACAGGCGACAATCCCAGGTCACAGCCCTGTTGCTCGTCAGTCTCTACAGTGTGGGGTGTTATGGTCAGAAACCATAATGCCTCAGGCGTTCATTTGTATTTTCACTCCAAATTTTCAACATGTTTTTTTTTTTTTGTGACCCCCACCTTATGAACAGTGGCAATATCAGTTTGTTAGCTAAAAGCTAATTTTGCACAGTGACTATGCCATTTGGCACCACAGGTGCGAAAACAGTTTTGAACAGGATGTGAAAAATGACAGCTGTACTATTCATGGGGAGGTGTAAAAAATGGCAATGTTGAAAATCTGCAGTGAAAATATTAAAAAAACTGGTGAAGTCACAAGCGTGTGTAGAAACTGTGCAACGTACACCCATAATGTAATTAGTTTGGCGATTTTTCACAGCAGATTGTCAACACAGGCATTTTGGGACCTCCACTCATGAACAGTGTCACTGTGATTTTCTTAATCTGTTCTGAATGGTGACTTCCCACAGCGACCATGCATTTCTGTGCTGGAAGTGCAAAAACACATTTCGGCCATGGCGTGAAAAATGACAGCTGTACTGTTCATAAGTAAGTGTGGAAAAATGTCAGTGGTGAAAATCTGGACTGAAAATATTACAAATTCCTGAACTTACGAGGGTGCGTGGAAACTGCACAATGCGCACTCATGACACAGTCATTTTATGGACTTTTGTCACCAAATTTTTAACATAGCCATTTTAAGACCTCTGCTCATGAACAGTATCATTGTGATTTTCTTAATCTGTCCCAAACATTGATTTTGCACACTGACTGCGCTATTGTGCGCTACATGAGCGGAAACACATTTTGGGTGAAATGTGATAAAAATGACAGCTGTACTGCTCATAAGGAGGTGTGGTAAAATGGCAATGTTGAAAATCTGAAGTAAAAATATTAAAAATTTGTGAACTTACGAGTGTGCGTAGGAACTGCAAAATGCACGCTCGTAAATCAGTTATTTTTGGTAATTTTTTCACCAAATTTTCAACATAGGGTTTTTGGGGGCCTATCTCATGAACTGAGGCACTGTCAATTCACAAATCGGTCCTGAAAGGTCGTTACACACAGTGACCGTGAAATGACCTTTTTGGGCCGATTAATGCCATGACAGTGCCAGAATTCATGAAAAGGGGTCCCATAAACCCCATGTTGAAAATTTGGTGCCAAAATTCCCAAAAATGCCTGAGATATGCATCAAAGTTGAAAAAAACTTATTTATTCCATTATACAGCTTACCGGCATTTCCTCAGTTCGCGGTCAGCTTTGAAGAGTGTGGACATGTTCCTGGTGCACTGAAGATCGTCACGCTGGCCTCCGAAGGTAAGTATGGAGTGAGGTGGGGGTGTGGGGAGGCAGGGTGTGCAGAGGTGGGCGTGGGTGGGGCGGTCAAGACAGTCAGCGAGGGACTGTTTTTTCTTACAGAGCACATTTTTTTTTAAAGACGACATGGGACTTTTGCCATGCTGGGGTGGGCTTACAGCATGGCACCTGGAAGTCTGTTGGGGGGATACAGTGGAGCCAATGGGGATTGGGCACCACTGTCGACCTTGTGGAACTGTTACCATGCTGGGGTGGGCTCCCAGCGTGGCACCTGGAACTCTGTTGGGGGGAGCGGAGCTGACGGGGATTGGGCACCCCGTCAGCCATCATATGTGTGTGTGGGGGGTGCATGAGCATGCTGGGGTGGGTTCCCAGTGTGCTACTTGTTATGGGACAGAGCTGTCTATGACAGCTGATTCTGTGCAGTGCCAACGTGTAGGCACTTTGCATACTGCCGACATGGCAGTATGCAAATTGCCTACATGTTACCACCGCTGATTACAGCAGTTTTTTGCCTTCAACTGTATGCCACTGCATCTGAAGGGCTGTCATAGACAGCTCTGACATTCATTGGCGGGGTGCAGCCGCGCCTGCAAAAGGCAGCAGGGCATTGGAAGTGGGGGAGGCACACCTATGAATTCTCGTATGGTGGCACTATGTTTCTTGCACATGCGTGCAAGTAAACATAAAAAAAAGGAAGGAACAAGAAGAGAAACCAATGGCTTGACCTAAACAGGCTGATTGTTGCCCTATGATAGCTAAACCTAGGGAACCTGGTAATTACCCATGATGTCCTATCTATTCTTACATTCTGAAGCTCCCTGGGCTAAACACTAGTTAGTTCTATGAAGAGTGTACTATATTGCATACTGTATCCTTACTTAATCTTGTCTCAGTTAGATCTCGATGGAAGGTGCCTGTACACTGCCATAGTGGTAGGAAACCTTATTCTAGTATAAAATCTCATAGAAATTCTACTTCAGGTATATGTTTTCAAGCTCTTATTGCACCTGCTTGTATTTGGGGGTTTGGGGGACATAGATTAATCGTGCCACCCAGTTTTGTGGCATCTTAACCGCAGAGGACTCACATTTGTCTTGCCACCTGGTTCTTCAAAACTGGCTACACAGTGCAGGGGCATCAAGGCCAGAAGGTTCCTTTTAGTCTTAGTCAACTGGTTCAGTGGTCTAGATCTCAGTTCCCTTTCCTCTCCTCTGCCCTGTACAGCAGCACATACAGTACCTTGTGGGCTCTGTTTGAACTTGGCAACAAACTGGTCTTGGTCACCCTGTGTGGCTGGACAGAGCTCATAGAGCTCCCTCTAATGTTGGCTTTCCAATGTGGTGGCATGGATCCTGGAAGGCTACCTTTGATCTTATCTACTCAGTAGTATTACAGAGCCCCTAAATACAAACTGCTGCTCAGGTCTTCAAGAAAGGCCTGATAAGGGACATGAGTAAAGCCATAGTTAATGATGTGGTACAAGCTGTTGCTCATCACAGCTAAAAGCATAAACACCAACACTGCTGGTAATTCCTGATGGAGGGGACAGGTGCTGGTGGTAAACACTGGACCTGCCAACTGCATTGCACACATTAAAAAAAAAATTGACTCCAAACTATTTTTCTGTATATGATGTGATTTCCTATTGGAGGAATATTTAATCTTTTCTGGTTCTGCTACTACCCTTCATACAGATAGCTAAACAGCTGCTACATAACAGCCCCATGCAGTAGAAAAATTGTGCCCATTGGGTCTTGCTTCTTGAAAAACTGTAAAACGAGAAGCTTTCCAACTACTGTCACATTACCTCTCAATACTGTGCCACATTATGAGATACTTCCTTCATTTACCCCTCAGAATTACCGGTACTCTGTCTCACATCCAACTCACATGGAACAGGCCATGCCCACAGAGAGAGAGGGTGCTGTAAACTCAGACTTTAAAGCAGAAATTCATAGCACACATTTATACTAAAGCAAAATGAAACTTGCACACGTGAAGTCATTAGTTTCCATCATGTTCAGAGATTGTATCACAATGTTTGGCAATGTATTCCATATTTTGTCAATAGATAAGACTGTCAGCTTACCAGTTCAGAACACATAAGGAATAACACACTCAATGGTATCAGGCTGTGCTGTGATATACAGACTCTTCACATCTGTTATGAGACCTGAGGTGCAGATGAATGCTTTCAACCACTGGACATATTTGAACTGTACATCTACTGTAGCAATTGGTGACACCAATGAATGAAGTGTTATTTCTATTTTTAAAATAGTTATTAAAATAAAAAAAAAGAAACAGCATATTTAATAGAAATCCTCCATGAGATCTGAGCTATCCAGATATGTTGTGATAACCAAACAGTCACATGGCACTCTTGGCCAGTCAGGTTGCTAGGATTTCTTCACCTATTTTATAAATCATAATACTTCCAAACAAGACTGAGTAAGTCCTATTGAGTTCTCGTAGTTCTCTTTATTTGAGATAAATCTTTCATTTGATGTTATACTTTTAGTGAACATTTGTGCCCCTCTACATGAACCTAATGCATCTTTCCACAGAGACTGTTAAATATGCTTAAAACCACATTTCCCCTGTAGGTATCGACTCTTCTAGTTCAGTTTAGTTTAGTTTATTATATTCAAAAACATTTTCAAAGGTGTCTACATCATATACAATCAGATAGTACAAACAATACAAGGCAGTACAAGGCATAAAATAAAACAATATCATTTACAAACACATACCAACTTATCTGTGAGCCAATGTAATACATACATAATTTTTAAAAACAGTTAAAGTGTTGTATCCCTGCTTAATATCATTTTGGTTTTGTTTATTTACCTGTTTGTCAGTCTCACTAAGGCAAAGGAAAGGGGAAATTGTTTAACCAGGAAAGGTACACTAAGCCAGAATTTGTTTCCAGCTGTGACCTGGCAGCACAAAGAAGTTAAGAGACTTGCTCAGGGTCACACAATATGCAGGTAGGAGCTGTGGGATTCAAACGCAGGTCTCTAGGTTTGCAGCACAATGCCCTTAACCATTACACTATATTGCCTTCTGACTAGTAAGCATGGAGCCAAAGGAAGATGTTTCAGTGCCCAAAAACTACTGTACTATTTCCTGATCTGTTCTCTACTGTCCCTTTGGGGGCATAGGGCACATAAACTGCAGTATGCTAACCAATGATGTGCAAAGCTGGGAAACTTCAGCTTGTGAATTAATTTTCAAAGTTTGCCAAAGTTTTCATCAGCCAAAGTAACACGTTTTCAAGCGAAGTCGTGTAAATGCAACAGCAAAGTTCTGACATTGCCTGTCTTCGCCTGACTTCACCTGAAAAAGTGATAGTTTGCCAGGAGAACTCATTGTGAAGTGGTGAAGTGTCATTTTAGTTAATTTTGTAGCTTTGCTTGAACTTTGCTGGTGAAGTAAAACCTTGCAGCATCTCTAATGTTAACATCACCAGTCGCTGCAATTCTTCAGTTCTGTTTTGAATTCTGTGTTGCCTGAACCATCAGTTTCTTTCTGTCCCTTCATTTTTACTAGTTCATGCAAATGGCTGAAAAAGGGGAGATACTGTTGATGGGGGACCTGAATATGCCAGATGTTAACTGGATGACATGTACTGCAGCCACATCCAAGAGCAGGGTCATTCCCGATGCCTGAAAAAGTGATAGTTTGCCAGGAGAACTCATTGTGAAGTGGTGAAGTGTCATTTTAGTTAATTTTGTAGCTTTGCTTGAACTTTGCTGGTGAAGTAAAACCTTGCAGCATCTCTAATGCTAACATCACCAGTCGCTGCAATTCTTCAGTTCTGTTTTGAATTCTGTGTTGCCTGAACCATCAGTTTCTTTCTGTCCCTTCATTTTTACTAGTTCATGCAAATGGCTGAAAAAGGGGAGATACTGTTGATGGGGGACCTGAATATGCCAGATGTTAACTGGATGACATGTACTGCAGCCACATCCAAGAGCAGGGTCATTCCCGAAGCCCTGCAGGGGGCAGGCGTTAGACAGCTAGTCTTGGAACCCACTCGTGAGGGAGCAATATTAGACCTGGTTCTCTTAAATGGAGAGAAGATCACAAATTTAGAAGTCAGTAGACATCTGGGAACAAGCGACCACTGCACAGTGTGCTTCACAATAAGCACAACCATGGAGACGAGCCATACAAAAACAAGCATACTGGACTTTAGAAGGGCTGACTTTGGCAAAATGGGTGAATACCTGAGGAATGCATTAGCAAATGGCCAAAAAGGAGGGGTGGAAGAACAATGGAGAAAAATCAAAACTGCCATCATAGAGGCAACAAGCCTTTGTGTGAAACCGATAAAGAAAACAAAGCGGAATAAAAAAACACTATGGTTCTCAAAAGAGATGGCAGGGAAGGTTAAGGAGAAAAAGGCTGCATTCAAAAAGTATAAGGAATCACAGAAGGAGCACGACAGAGAACTGTATCAATTACAGCAGAAAGAAGTGGGGAAGGCAGTCAGAATAGCAAAAGCCCAAACCGAGGAAAAAATAGCCAATTCAGTTAAGAAGGGGGATAAAACCTTTTATAGCTACATTAGAGAGCATAGAAAGGTTAAGGGAGGAATAGTGAAGATTAATAAGGAAGAGGGGAGGTGGGCAGAGGGAGACAGTGAAAAGGCAGAGTTACTGAATGAATACTTTTGCTCAGTATCACAAAAGAAGATGAGGTGGAGTTACCTAAACCAGACAATAGAAGCACTCTGGGTAGGGGTGTTGACACCAGTCCATTTACAGAAGAAAGAGTCCTGAAAGAACTCCTAAAACTCAAGGTAGACAAAGCAATGGGGCCTGATGGGATTCACCCCAGAATCCTAAAAGAACTAAGGGAGGACCTAGTGACACCACTGACCACACTTTTTAACAAATCATGGGAGGATGGGGTGGTACCTGAGGACTGGAGGAGGGCAGATGTGATTCCCCTTCACAAAAGTGGGAGCAAGGCAGAAGCAGGAAACTACATACCTGTAAGTTTGACCTCAGTGGTAGGGAAAATGATGGTATCACTTCTGAAAGAAAGAATTGTTGAGTACCTAGAGGCCAGCGGGGCACAGGACCCAAAGCAGCATGGATTTGCAGCAGGAAGGTCATGTCAGATGAATCTAATAGATTTCTTTGACTGGGTGAGCAAAGTAATAGACCAGGGAGGGGCTGTGGATATGGCCTACCTAGACTTTAGCAAGGCATTTGACACAGTCCCACACAAAAGATTGATAATAAAGTTAGCCAGCCTGGGAGTGGGTCCCTGGGTGGTAGCCTGGGTAGCAAACTGGCTGTACAACAAGACACAGAAGGTAATAGTGAATGGAACACATTCGAAGAAAGTGACCACTAGTGAGTACTTCAGGGCTCAGTACTAGGTCCAGTCCTCTTTAACATCTTTATAGGTGACATTGCAGAGGGTCTGGAGGAAAGGTATGCCTCTTTGCAGATGACACAAAGATCTGTAACAGAGTTGATACACAAAGGGGTAGAAAAGGATGAAAAGGGAGTTGGCAAGGTTGGAGGAATGGTCAGACATATGGCAACTTAGATTCAATGCAAAGAAGTGCAAAATAATGCACCTGGAAACAAAAACCAGGCGAAAAGTACACAGTAGCAGGGAGGTACTAACAACAACAAAATGAAAAGAACCTGGGGTAGTCATATCAGATGATCTAAAGGTGGGTAAGCAATGTGAGAAGTCAGTAAGGAGAGCCAGGGATACTGGGATGCATAGGAAGGGCATCACAAGTAGGAAAAGGGAAGTGGTTATCCCTCTGTACAGACAGTTGCTGAGACCCCATCTGGAATACTGTGTGCAGTTCTGGAGACCTCATCTACGCAAGGACATTGACAGGATGGAAGCAGTCCAGAGGAGGCAACTAAAATGGTGCAGGGTCTGCATCAGAAACCATATGAAGAGACTGAGAGAGCTTAATATGTATACCCTTGATGAAAGGAGGGATGGGGGACATGATAGAAGCGTTCAAGTACCTCAAGGGAATCAACAAAGTCCATGAGGGTAGCATCATTCAGAAAAAGAGATGTGTAAGAACAAGGGGACACAATTTAAAGATAGAGGGGGGACGGCTCAGGGGTAATGTGGGGACATTTATTTTCATGGAGAGAGTGGTGGATGCATGGAATCGCCTTCCTGGGGAGGTTGTTGGGTCTAAAACAGTGGGGGAATTCAAATATGCATGGGACAGACATAAAGCAATTGTAGTAGGGGGTGGCAGAAAGTAGGCTGTTGGTTAACTAGAATCTGCAGCTTATCCAGTAGGTAGGGAAATGGGCAGACTGGGTGGGCCAAGTGGTCCTTATCTGCTGTCAAAGTCTATGTTTCTATGTTCTATGTTTCTATGTTTCATGCCTCAGTCCTAACCCCCCCCCCCGGCCATCCCTCCTTCCCAACCTGTGATGTTGAACCCTGACAGGGGTTTACCCTTACATCCATGAGGGATATGCACTAGAGTTAATTGAATAATTACTTAACATTTCCAGTTACACCAAGATTTCACTCTCTTCGGCAGGAGCAGGTAATACAGATATTTTTTTTTTTCATTTTGTTGACCAGGTAGGCCAACTGAGACTAACAGTCCCTTTTTCAGGGGCGACTGGGGTAGTGGGGGGAACAGATGGTAACCAACTGAAATTGAACTTGATTAAACCATTGGTGATATTTTTAGTGAATGGGGTTAATTTGGCCAAGACACCAGGGGAAATTCCTCTATTCTGCCAGAAGGGTGAACTCTGTCTGCAGCAAGATGGCCAGTCCTGGTGAGATCCCAGAGAGGATGGCTGTCAGGGAGGCTGGGGAACAGGTCTCCTAGCTGGCCTCGACACTGCAAGAGACTGAAAGTTTTTTTTGTATGCTGAAGGTACAACTGAAAACAGAAAGGAAACTGAAACTGAAAATCAAGAGAATTTGGTTTGGTCAGAAACAATCAAAGCTCCAGCAGCTGATTCAAACATAAAGGTACAAGTAAATTCTTCTTCTTCTTCTTATAAAATGAACTGTAATTATCACTTGCAAGCTATGCTACAAGCTGAGAAAGAATGCTTACAAACCAGACAGTTAGAAATAAATGCTGCACTACTTAAAATGCAAACTGCAAAAAATGTCAAAATGGGCCTTCATGACAACCAAGCCTCTCATTATAATAAGTCCATAGCAACCAGGGAAATGACAAACAACCCATTACCTGCCACTCCGCAACCTGAGAAGATAAATAGCAAGGTTATACACCAAACTAATCCTTCTGACCAATAAAAGACTACAGTATTTTCTTTCTCAGCAAATACTAACTTTACAACTGTATTCCTGAAGCAACCTGTAGGACCTGACAAGGGAAACTGCACAGGATACAACAAAAGTTTATTATTGAAAGATAAATCTTGGTCTCCAGACCCTGAACTGCTAAAATTCAACTGGGCAAACTATATAGAGCCCTCAACACAAGCAAACAATAGAGCGTAATATCCCTCAGTACTACCAGTTTCAGAGATGCGTGTGGTCGACACAGCATCGGCTCCTGTTATTGTACAGCAGCAAAGTATGCAACAAAATGTGGCAGCACCAGCCACGGCTGAAAATTCTCCTGACAGAATGTCTTCTTTGGATGCAAGCTACAGCATTACACTTCCAAGTTCCGAGTAAGCGCCGGGAATGGCAAATACAAGTGGGACTTCACGTGGCATAAGATGCCCCTTGGAATCTATCTTGGAAGGTTCAAGTACAGCAGAATGGTCAGTAGAGAAGGCATTGAGAGCCACAGGATGGGAGAAACAACCAGGAGATACTAAGTCAGTGTCAGGTCCCACAGACATCCAAATGCCCACAATTACTTCACAAAATTTAAGGAAAAACAGTAGTACAACAAAAACCTCTCCTCTTGCTTTACCTAGAGAGCTAGCTTTAGCCAAAAACCCCATAGAAACACAGAAACATAGAAGTTGACAGCAGATAAGGACCGCAAGGCCCATTCAGACTGCCCATTTTTTCTCCCTTATGAATGTGTCATAGGCCTTTACTCTGTCAATGGCCTATCTATTCATACTCATCGGTATTGCTCCCTTATGCCTATCCCATGCCTGTTTGAAGCCCTGCACTGTATTCATATCCACCACTTCCTGAGGTAGCCCATTCCATGCATCCACCACCCTTTCTGTGAAAAAGAACTCCCTCACATTACCCCTTAATCGGCCTCCCTCTAATCTCATGCTGTGTCCTCTTGTCCTGCTATTTTTCTTATATTGAAACATGTTAGACTCTTTCACCTTGTTAATGCCCTTAAGATGTTTGAATATTTTGATCATATCACAGCTCTCCCTCCTTTGCTCTAGGCTATACATGTTGAGCTCCATTAATCTGTCCTCATATGTTTTCTGATGCAGTCATTGCACCATTTTGGTTGCCCTTCTCTGGACTGCCTCCATTTTGTTAATGTCCTTGTGCAGGTATGGCCTCCAGTACTGCACGCAGTACTTTAGATGGGGCCTAACCAGTGTCTTGTAAAGAGAGATTATAACCTCCCTCTTACAACTTGTGATACCCCTACTAATACATCCCAACATCCCTCTAACCTTACCTACAGCTTTAGTGGTCTGCTTGGATGATTTCAGATTATCTGTGATGATGATGACCAAGTCTCTTTCTTTCTTGATTGCCAGCAACTCCCCTCCCAACCTATATGTGGCTTCAGGGTTTCTCTTCCCTATGTGCATGATCTGGCACTTCTTTGTGTTAAACTCTAATTGCCAGTCTTCCGACCATTTTGGTAGTTTATCCAGATCTCTTCTCATTCTACCCACCCCATCTGGATCATCTACTCTGTTGCAGATCTTGGAGTCATCTGCAAAAAGACAAACCTTACCCTCCAGTCTACAGTATCTGCAATGTCACTGATGAAGATATTGAAGAGGACTGCCCCAGGACTGATCCCTGAGGTACACCACTTGTGACTTGCATCTCTTCTGACTGTATATAATTTGCTACCACTCTCTGTTTTCTGCCCGCCAACCAGTTTGCCACCCAGTTGACCAACTTCTGACCCATGCCGAGCCTACCCCACTCTCAATATAAGAGTACCAGAAGAAGCTTCACCCCACCTCAGAGAAATGGGGTGGTATAAAATATACAAACCAGTATACCTAAAGTAACCACACCAATAGGACTTGCACAGCCAAGAAATACAGTAATGGGACCCACCGCTTCTAGGACAGCTGCACCTTTAAATCAACTCTACAGGACAAACCCTCATCCCTATGCTTCACTTTTCCACACTCCAATATATCCTGCTAATGCCACAATGCAGTAAGATTAATATACAAATGTGGAATGAACAAATCACCTGACCGGGTCTTTGTAGCAAAAGCTCTTTTAAAATAATCAATGTGATTCTTCGCAAATGAAATTCATGCCTTAATCCGTGTCTCAGGGGAGACACATTTTTATGTAAGTTTTAATGTGAATGCAGGCCTGCAATGTTTTTGGAGTAAATTTCAAGTGGTCAAACATACGCCACTATGGGCTCCTTTTGAAGCCATTCCATTAACTAGATCAGCATTTAAAACAATCACTGTTTTATTTAGCAAAGAAGGGGTTAGCATCACCGATCTTACTTATTGGTTAAAGCAGAAATGCACTGTTATCAGTCCACCTGAGGCAATCTTTGATACAGAACACATTGGGACAGGGGGCTGGAAAGTAAAAGTTATGCTAAGAGAATCTGATACAGGCCTTGTACACCTGCCCAATTGTTTTTTTCTAGGACTTGAAAGGGGGGGGTTCTGTTTTATGCAAGACAGCCCAAAGCTTGTTATGTGTGGACCGAGAGGGCATTTGAGTAGCATATGTGACCAGATTAAATTCAATTTTTGTCAAGAATTTGGGCATAGCAGTGGTCTTTGTGTGAACAAGCACAAGTGTAATCTGTGTGACGAATTATGTCACTCGTACCACAGCTTCCAATCAAGCGGACCTGACAGATGTTGAAGAGCAGAGGTTATTGATTGCTGTTGCCCAGAGAGCCACATTTTCCTCAGTTCCTAAAACTGTCATGGCTGTTCCACCTCAGCCACCAGTAGTAACAGTACCTACTAAAACCAAAGCAGACACCCTGACAGATTTGCCTCCTTACAAAACATCATAAGATTAATTCATACAGTGACACCAGACAGTGTTCAATGCAGTATCTTGCAAAATTACTGCTAAAAGCTGCAGTATACTGCAAGGAACAATGTAATTCAATGGCAATTAAGCCCTCTTGTCATGCAATATTTTGTAACATGCCATTTACTCCATAATACTGAATTGTATCCTGTCTTGCTATGTTGTATAGGGTCTAGTATGATTGCCCGTCATGAAATTTCCCGACTTTGTTTTTCCCGGGATCTATTTCCCGTCTTTACATTTCCCGAAGCGATCTTTCCCCGCATATCATTTGATTGCATAGTGCAATGTATTACTTTGCTGTGCTTGCATTAAAGTCAGTATCATTACCAGGTACATGCTCTTACTGTCCGATGGAAGCCTGCAGAGCTTAGTGCTGCTGATGGAATTGAAGGGAGCACTGATTTAATTTAATTAAAGCTAATTGAAATGATCGATGTTTTTGTTGCTGCATTCATTTCAATTTGCTTTGCAGAAGGTTATGAGTTGCTTGCAGAGCTTAGTGCTGCTGATGGAATTGAAGGGCGCTGCTTGCATTTATTTCATTTCAGTTTGCGAAGGGGCGCTGATTTAATTTAATTAAAGCTAATTCAAATGATCACTGCTTTCATTGCTGCATTCATTTCAATTTGCTTGCAGAAGGGTTATGAGTTGTGCTGAAGGGTTCAAACTGATGCGTTCCTTGCAGAGTTGATGAAATCGAAAGGAGTGCTGATTTAATTTCTTTTCAATTTGCTTGCAGAATGGTTACGGAATGGGAGCGCTGATTTAATTTAATTAAAGCTAATTTAAATTATCGCTGCTTTCGTTGCTGCATTTGTTTCAATTTGCTTGCAGAAGGGTTATGGGTTGTGCTGAAGGGTTCAAACTGATGCGTTCCTTGCAGAGTTGATGAAATCGAAGGAAGCACTGATTTAATTTCTTTGCTTGAATGTGTTTGCATGTGAATGGTTATGTCGGGAAACTAATAGTCAGTCAATAATTAAGTTGGGATAAGTAATTACGGGAAAAAAATGTCGGTAAACAAAGTGACGGGAAACCTCATGCCGGGCAATCGTACGGATCCCGTTATTGATACATAATACTATTCTGGAGAAAGAGGTGAGATAGACAACATAGATAATGACAGATCAGTGTCTCTCTCATAGGCGTAGATTGTGGGGGGGCAGAGGGGCAAGCTGCCCCCCCTGTGAAATTAGACCAGGACTTTTTTAGGAGCCCAGCCACCGTTCTCCGGTTATCATTTTTTATTTTCTTAATATTGAATGGGCTCAGGGCTATGCCCGGACTGCCTGCTCCTCTCCGGGGGAGGGGGGGTGGCTGCGTGGCGCCGTGTCTCTTAAACAAAAACTATCCCCTTTTCCAATTGGCTGCAAGCCTGCAACCATAGTAACCTGCATGTTACAGCCAATCAGAGAGTGCTGCAAGCTGGCGCAATCATGTGTGCAGTACTCCGTTAGTGGCGCCATTTAGTTGTCTGTGTGCCTTCCATGAAGGAGCAGCAGCAGCATCCATATAGCGTAGGGCTGAGGAGAGATAGCTATTCGAGGATGTCGAACAGCAGTCATTGGTTGTCTGTCAGGTGTCACCAGTGTCTCAGTCAGTCTAGTGTTCCCACCCTCCTCCTGTCCTGAACAGTCCAGTTTAAATATACCTCACCCGAGTCCTCTGACTACCTATTCTCTGTTTCTCAGTGCAGCCAGCTGGGTTCTGGGCTCTCCCGCTGCCACCTGAGCTTCCCATCCCTGAGAGCCTAGGAGGCCTTCGGCCACAAGGCCTCTACCACTGGACAGACCAGGTGGAGGAGTGAGTAGTACAATTACAGTGAGTCTGAGGCACAGCCAGGCTTGCCTGCGCACCCAGCTCCTGTGTCCAGCAGGCCAGAAAAAGATTTACCATGTTGTCGGCTAGTCCCACACCACGCCCATTGCCCACCAGTTCCACGGTCCACCGAGAGGGATTATTCACGTCAGTGAACAGCCAGGCCCAGAACAGTGAAGAAGCCGGCAGTCATGCAGGCTATAGCAGACCCATAATGTGACATGTTCATCTGGTGTCAGAAAAAATGATTTACTGTCTCGTCGGGGGATTAATCATTAGAGGAACGGGACTGTTGGGAGAGACTCGGCTACCTGACCTGCCTTCTTGGCCTTGCTGTGCCCTGCTGCATGCTGCCCTGTCTGTGCCCTTACTGATTTGGTGAGTAACTGTGCTGCAAGCTGGTTGTTGGAAATTAATACCATTCACATCCCAGAAATGTGTCTTTTGGGGGGAAGGTTGTCTTGGCCATGGCCATGGCCATGTGTCTGGGAGGTGGGTGGAAGGTTTGCTGTCAGCTTTTTGTTTCTTTGGGTGGGAGGGATTTTCTGGCTGTTGAGGCTGTCCATGTTGGTGGGGTGGGTGGGGGCCTATTTGTTTGGTATGGTGGACACTGGTCATATTGGTGTGGCGGGGACACTCAGTTACTGTGCTACTGGTGTGGTTGGGTTTGTTGGGGAAACTCACTGGATGGTCTGTGTTTGGTGGGGCTGGGGGATGGTCTGTTTTGTGGAGTTGGGGTCAGGGGAGATAGTCTGTGTGTTTTGGGGCTGACTCACTGAGAGGATGGTCAGTGTTTGGTGCTGGGGGAGGGCCTGCGTTTGGTGGGGCTGGGGGGGACGATCAGTGTTTGGGTCTGGGGTGGTTAGTGTTTGGGACTGGGAGGGCAGTCAGTGTTTGGTGGGGCTGGGGGGAAGTCTGTTTTCTATTCTGGGGTCTGGTGGGGTGGAGACACAGGCCATGGTGATGTGGGGACACTGGCTGTGATGGTGGGGTGGTGACACTAGCCATTGGTTGGTGGACTTGGCTGGCCATTTGTCTGGGGGACTGTCCATGATGGTGCAAAAGGGGGACTGTCCATGTTTGCCTGCAGGGTGTCTTGTGGGGAGGGGGACTATTTTCTGGTCGGGTGTCTGGGGGATCTTTCCATGTTGGCTTATGGGGGTGAGTGTCAGTGATTGCTGATCAGGTGTCTAGGATGGACTATCAGTCTTGTTGGGAGGGAACTCTCTGTGTTTGCTAGCCAGGTGTTTGGGGGATTGTTCATGTTGGTGGGGTGGGGAAATTCTGTGTTTGCTAGCTGTGTGTCTGGCGGGAGGGGACTTGGTGGGATATGGGGGACTGTCCATGTTTGCTGGCTGCCTGGGTGTCTGGTGGGACTGTCCTTGTCAGTTGGGAGGGGGCATTCTATGCTCACTGGCCCGGTGTCTGGTGGGAGGGAGGACTGTTTGGGTGTCTGGGGGACTGTCCTTGTAGGTGGGGTAAAGGGGAATTGTCCATGTTTGCTGACTGGGTTTCTGGTGAACTGTCCATGTTGGTTAGGAGGGGGAACATTCTGTGCTTGCTGACTGGGTGTTAGCATATAAACATAAGTAAATGTTAAAACGTAATTTCCACCTCATCCTTTACCTGTCAAGAGATGTATCTCACTGACCTGTGCCCGCAGCTAGCATACAAACATTAGTAAATGTTGAAACATTATTTCCCCCTCATCCTTTACCTGGCTGTAAAAGTAATCTTTCACTTTTTTTTATTTCTCCGATCGTCCGCTGTGGAGGGGTGAAACAGACAGATTCCTTGGCCTTGCTGTCTCTGTCTTCATTGCCTGGCAAATACAACCAAAGGGTAGCTTTTTGTATTCTCCCCCGTACAGTGTTACAAGACTAGCAAAAAAAATCTTGCACTAAAACATGCACCCTAAACAAATGATTATACTACTACCTGGCTATCTTTATAGCGACTACTGACTAGCCAGGATTTTTTGGGGGTTGGAACACTGGTCGTGTGTGTGGGTGGGGTTGCGGACACTGCTGGTTGTGTGTGTGTGTGTGGCTGGGGACACTGCTGGTCGTGTGTGTGTTGGGGGTTGGGGACACTGCTGGTCGTATGTGTGTGTGGTGTTGCGAACACTGGTCATTTGTGTGGGTGGGGTTGGGGATACAGGCATTGTGTGGGTGTGGTGGGGGCACTGTTGTGTGGGTAGGTGGAGGCACTGGCATTGTGTCGGTGGGGCGGGGTTGTAATTGTATACCAGGCAAACTGTGCTGACCGGTAGTTCAACATCTCTCTTTCCAGACAAAGAAAGGAACATAAACAAAATGCAGTATAAAATGTGGTTTTATTTATTTTTGTGTGCCTGCGATGGGGCGGCACAGACCTGGATGCCTGGAGAGGATACCAGATAAATAGAGCTGGAAATGGTATTGGTTGGGTGGGGTGGGGAGAGTGGCTGTGCTGGTGGGATGGACACAGAGTGTGGGGAGTGGCTGTGCAAGTCCATCAGGGTGCAGAGAGTAGCTGAGCTGGCCAGTCTGGGTGGAGATAGTGGCCTTGCAGGTCTGGGGTGGGGAGAGTGGGCTGTAGCTTTTTGCATGGACATTTAATTCACTGTTGCTTGCTGTGGCTTGTGCTGCTCTGCCAGCTTTGTGATGCTGTGCTGACCAGGGCGGACTGGTACACATGCTGAAAAAAAATGGTTCTGGCCACTGGTGATGGAGGAGGGAGGGGTGGATGGGCATACTGGCACAGAAATATTTTTTTCAACATGTATGCCAGTCTGCTGGGTCCATGCTAAGCTTACCTCCCTCGTACAAGGGGCTTCTGAGCACTAAAGATAAGTTTCTCGTCAAAATTAGGAACTGTTGGAAAGTAAGAAATCCTACAGTATAAAAATCGTGCATGTTTATGTAGTTTCACCTTACTGTGTGGTTCGACAAGATGTTCTGTGGTCTCTCCTCCCCATTTAGCACCCTGACCTGTGACCTAGCCATCCCCCCCCCCCAGGGCAGGGGAAGGTCCGTTGTTTTGTGGTCTTTTGGTGGTTTGTTGGGCATTGTAAAATGCATTGTTTCATTTACTGTGTTGTACAGCCTGGACCAGCCTTACCCTGTCTCTATCCTGAATGTAAACTTGGTATAAAAAAAGTTCATTTTTTGGTGGTGTGTGTGTCTGTCTCTGTCTATGTGTAGAAGAATAGAGACACACGCTCGGAAGAAAAAAACTGTATTAAACCACATCAGACTGAAGCAACCATGTTTCATTTGTGCCCTTCAAAACTGTCAGATGAGACAATTTTGAAGTAGTCTGTGGGGGGGAGCATCCACGGCAACCTGGGCTACGACAACTGACCCACCACACACTGTCATAGGTGATGCTAATAAAAACCACCAACCAAGTACTTACCTTTCAGGGTGGGTCCTGCGAGGCTGTGCACAGGTATCTGGAGTCATCGTTCCAGCAAACTTCCTGTGGCATCTGTTCTCTTAGGTTATGTGATGCGACCACTTTTGTGCCAGGGCAGTCCGTGTTTGCTTGGATGGGGTTGTGTAACCCTGGGCATGACCAGAGATGCATATTTCTTAGGAGCCCATGGGGAGGAGAGTGGTAGGGGTTGTGGTGTGACCACATCATGCCCATGATCATCTTGAACAATTAGGGGATTTACATTGTTCTGTTGCACTGTCCCAGGTACATCAGCATGCTTGTTAAGAGCACCGCCTGAGGGATATCAGCAAGTCCCATGCTTATGTATGCAATGTTTGCTTGCTTGAGGAGAGCATTATCCTCTTCGCTTACCTTACTTAACCAGATTCAGGCATGTGACATTGAATAATATGAGATGGGATGGGATGGGATGGGATGGGATGGGATGGGATGGGATGGGATGGGAGACTAATGAATTAACTTGGTTATAACAAAGAAAAGTGTTAACACTGGGTGCAAGTAAGCAATAATGCCCGACAGTGCATGTGTCATGCTGGGATAACATCACGTCTCAGGTGGTTGGGCATGAGTGCATCCAATACATAAGGCATGACGTTATCCTACCATGACACACACCCTGGAGGGCATTATTGCTATTATACAATGGCGTGTTATTATACAGAATATAAAAAAATAATTTTAAAGATGTTTTATTTGGTCTGGAAAAATATTTTTAAGAGAAGATACAAAAAAAACACACTAATGCTAACAATCATCAGAGGTTCACGGAGAGGCTGAGACTAGACCTGTGATGAATCGGATGTACTGGGATAACATCATGGGTCTAGCCCAAGACTGACCAATCAGAGGCCAGCATTCATTCTTGTCATTGTATAATCGCATTTTTTTATGTAATCTTTGTAAATAAGGGCTCATGCTGTGAGGATGCACATGCTGGGATGTTTCCCATACCATCCATGTATATAGGTATACTGAGGTGGCACAGCCATTTGCTGCACTTCCTTGAAACATGCTTTTTGCACTCCACCAGGGTGGGAGGGCTAGCTCAAGCAGACGTTTCAAGAAGTTCAGGATCCGCTATAAGGGCTGGACTTGGAAGGGTTATATAACCAGCAAAGGGGGGTGAGAGACTAGTGAGCTATCTACCTGGAGGTTCAGCTGGGGGCAAAATTAGGTCAAGACTGATTTGAATTGAAGATGAAGGGAGATCCTGTCCTCATGAGAAAGAAGTTAAGTTTCTTACATATTTTCAACTTTACAAGTAAGTCTTCACTCCCAAGGCAGCAGAACGAAGAAGTGAATGCAAAACAGTCAGTTTTTCGACTCTGGTCTCAGGAGGAGTTGGGCCGACAGCAGGCTGCAGTAAAACTGGTGGGGTGGGGAAGTGCTCTGACTTGGTCGGGGCTGGTCCCTCCCAGGAATTATTCAGCTGTAGTCTTATATGTTTTTTGGGCATTATTTGATGCTGGTTGATTTGTTTGCATTACACAAGCCACACGCCCTCTTCACTGTCATGATATGCGAAAATCAGGACTTTTTTGTTACTTTGCCGCCCCCTGTAAAAATAACAAACTACTCCCCTGGTCTCTCTGTATTTGGCAGGCTCAAAATATTTTTCTCCCCAAGCAAGCCTTTTAGTTCTGATAGCATTGGGAACAGTACTAGTTCTACTACTGCTAATACCACCAGCAGTACTATTACTACTAGTGTCACCACCTGTTCCATTCTGCGTGTTCACTGTTACATCCTTCTATGCCAGTAGTAGGAGGGTGTTAGAGCCTACATGCCTTGTACATGAAGCAGCAGACACCACCACCAGTGTTCCTGCTGCTATCACTACAACCTCAGTAATTTACCTGAGGATTCCAAGGGTCTCATCCAGCTCTTTCTCTGCTTCAGAAAAGGTAATCTGGAGCCCTAAGTTAGTTTTTGCCCCCCCCGCATCTGCGTTATATTTCACTGATGGGGCACCATCTGCGTACATACAGTAAAATCAAAAAGAAGCCAAGTACTTGAGAAGTTTGTAGTCTATTTGTGTAATGAATCCACAGGAGACATGAACACAGTTCAGATGCTTTATTGTGGCAAAATCAGCCTGCAAAAGACAGGTGTAGGTGTGGCTTCACTCAGCCACAAGACATTGGTCTACCTGGGCAACTAACAACTCCCATCGTCACCAGACTCCATCTGCCACTTAGCTCACTGCCTCTTGGACTTAAGTACATACAGTACCTTGTCCTATGCTGCTTACTGTACTTCATTATTCAACTCACCCCCTCATGAGGTTTAGGGCCTTCACTAGCAATGATACCATTGTTTGCCACTTCAGTGACAACAGGCTAAGCAATAAGGCATGACAGAAGTGTAATAATCCCACAGTTGCATACACCCTACAGTCCTTTATTTGGATTATAAAATGGTTGCCTTGATTTATTTTTCACTTGAAAACTACTGAGGTTCAGAAAGTTAAGTATTTCTGATCAGTGCTGTTTTGGAACAATTTAGCTTAATGTGATCCCATTTGACCAGTCTCATTTATTTTATTATACAAATTTTTTTTTAAGTTCCCAAGGAGCACTCCTCATAGATTCAGTTACTCTTTATAATCTATTAATTGAGACACCAATCATTTAGGTCATTGTTTGCTGTGTATCAGCACCATCAGTGTGTTAGTACTGTATATCTTACACATGTTTTTTATGATATGGTATCTTGAAGAGAAGTCACACCTCCCTTACAGATATTGCTTAATTTGGAGTTTACTTCATCCAGTTTCAGCTCTGTGAGTCATCTCAGTAAGCATCCAACCTGCTAATGTATTCTGCATTTGCTAATTGACCTATGATTTTCACTATCTGGATGAATGTTTAAAATGTGACATTTTCATGACCCTATTATAGTCTTGTAGGTCCATGCAAATATTCAGTTTATCTTTCATTCTACCTACAAGAACTAATGAGTTCACCCATTCCATTGGTTCATCAGTTTCTTTCAGGTTTCCATTACATCACGTTCAAGTCCAGAACTAAGAGCAAAATATGCCATTCTACATGGGTGGATGACCAGAGCAACTTGCTTTTTTATTTTGGTCCACAGTACACTGGTCAAAATCTGAACCCTACAAACTCAACCTAACATTAATGGTTCAGTGCTCACACATGAAGTCATTTGGATCACCCACTGAATGTGGTTTTGTACACATGCTGAAGCTTTAGGTTGGATGGTCATCTTTTGACACTACTCAGTTTCCCCTAAATTATCTATTAGGGATGTGCAAAGTTTATCTGCTACACTTCATGTAGTCTTCATAGCAAAGTAAAAGAACTACACTTTTTAAAATAGTCTGCACTGCAAAATTGATGGGTTGAGACTTTGAGCAATCTTGTGATGGCAAAACATCGCTGAGAAAATGCAGCACACTTTCAAAAGTGTGCTCCAGAGCGCAGGTCATAT
The DNA here is from genome assembly GCA_016271365.2 of Neoceratodus forsteri. Taxonomy (NCBI): domain Eukaryota; kingdom Metazoa; phylum Chordata; order Ceratodontiformes; family Ceratodontidae; genus Neoceratodus; species Neoceratodus forsteri. The sequence goes on from CM028137.1 coordinate 745,026,986, forward strand.
GGCTGATTTCCTTTCCTTAAAGATGATCACATGGTACCTGTTACAGCAGGAACTTTAGGGACCCATGCATCCTGACTGTGCAGTTCTTTAGTGCTGGAAGAAGAGACAAGAGCTGCGCCCTGTAGGCTAAACAATATGGTGTATGGTGGAATGTTGTTCCAACCCAATTTCCATCTCAGCTGAAATGCTGTTCTATCACAGCTGAAAGCTTATGGAATGTGAGTCTATCCTTTTGTGGTAGAACAGCGTTCCAGTAGATTTGGAAAGCACATGAGACATACATATTCAAAAGAAACACAGAAATGGCAGGATCAAGCAGATAAACACTAGTGACAGTGGCAGCATGATCGCCCAAACCCACGACTCGACCAGGATCAACCAGATATCATAAAAAATGCAGGATCAACCAGATATGCCCACTTACAGTATTTATAAAAAATGGAAATGCAGGATCAACCAGATATTTAAAATTACTTGCAGAATGAAAATCTGTTCTTCACAGTCCACCTCCTCTCGCTAAGTGAGAAATACCGCTGCCATATGTTTTTGTCCCACACCCAATTAAAACCAATAGAAGGCGGCGCAACAAATGTTGGGACGTCTGTTCCCTAGCAACCAGTCCTAACTCCCAGAATATGACATGGCCATGAACATTTCCTTTTTTGTATTTTTAAAATGAAAAACTGCTAAAACTGCATTTAATTTATTTAGGGGAGCACCATGCGCTATAAAAAATACTGGATGGGCAACTCGATGCCCAACCAGTGTGTTCTGCAACCTCAAGGTTCTGATTCCCATGGACCTCTCTTGCTTTGCTCTTGAGGCTACAGGGAACCAGAACCCCTCTGTAGCAGAACACATTGGTTGTGTATAGTTGCCCATTCAGTATTCTCTATATTTGGGCTGAAAAACCATAATTCAGAAACCTTTGCTCAGTCTAAATGCTCAGACTTTAAGAAGGGACTTGAAAAGGTTTTGATCAGAGTGGGAAAAAAATTAATAGATATAACTTGAACTGTTCTTATTTTCAGAGTGTAGCACTGTGAATCTAAGCTGAATCTTTTGTTGAAAGGGAAGAGTCATCTCTCATGTCTGCTGACTTAATAAAGTATTAAGACTTTAAATGTCATTAACCAGTGCAGCTTTTTGTTTTAATGGTATGTGCTGTTCCTTACTGACTGGGATCCACAGACTACTACATTTGTGATTTTGGAAGGGTTTTTCTTTTTCAACTAGAAATATTATATACACACAACATATACATATTTTTTTTTCCAAATACAAATATTATAAAACTATATATATATATGTATATATATATATATAACTCTGCTGGACAATGGTTGGTTATTTGAATAGGAATGTGAATGCATAGCCCTGTTGTGTACCTTTTTATTTTTAAAGTAAGATACAGAAAAAAAAATTTCTGTATCAAATAACATGCCCGTTATCTGTTTAGGACTGTGAAACACTGACTCCAATATGATGGACAATATAGTCCATCCAAGATGCAAAAAAAGAAAAAAAAAGAAAAACTTTACAAAACCAGGAGGCTCTGTGCATGATTTAGAACTGACCCTACATTCACCGATGCTGCCCCTTCCCTCTATATTGCTATCCAAGTGTGGGAAAGTGCTGCCTGGAGTAGTTCATGATTGTCCCATGTGTTGTTCTGGGGCTGGGTGCACAGTGCAGAGCTGTGCTATCCAGCATGCAATAGGCCTAATAGGATATGGCCCAGTGAAAGAATAGCAGCTACAAACCCAATCTCACCAGAGGAAGTTGCCACTGTTTGTTCAAATCCTTTGTGTGGGAGTATGTTATTGATCTTTCAGCTGAGACAGCTTCTAATTTTTTTTAATTAATAACAATATTTAGAATAATAATTAATCATAAAAAAAAATAATGAATGCACTCAATTTGCAAAGTGTGACAGGGTGACTCCTGTCATAGTGGACACACCTGGGATAAATTGAAAGCCTTTCCCCAAGCAGTTTACATGGTTTGTATGATGTCCAGCATGCTGCTTGGCTGGCTATAACAAAACTAAGAGTACAGTTACAAAACTAAGAAGTTAGTTTTAATAGAAGAATAACAAACATTTGTGTCTGCTTTTCTAGATGTTAGCAGCCCCCTTCTAAGATATATTTTATAGCAGACAGCATGAGGTAATATGACCCTGCAAGAGAGTTGAAGAGAGCACAGAATGTGCTGACCTCAGCTCTGACCTTTAACAATGTTGTAAACAAATTATGCAATGTGTTCCAGGTACCAAATAACTGTTCTCTATGGAGTAACAGATGCCCCAATTGACTAGTTTTATGTTATGTTTGCCATTAATCAAAAGGCTGGGGAAATTGTTTATCCAACTTCTAGTGAGCTTATAAAAAGCCCTGCCTCAGTGCTAAGAGAGGATAGATAGGGTGATCAGTTGGATACTGACTGAGGAAGGTGGAAGACCTCCTGATAGAGTGTACTTTCACACTGTTTGATTTATGCTAGGCTGAAGAAAAAGCTTTGGAATCCGCTGAAGCTAAGCAGTTGTCTGACTTAACATTTTGCTTTCTGTATATTTCGCGTAATGAAACTAAAATGATAAATGCAACCATGCATTTGTTTATGCACCTGACTTGTGGTCAGCCTGAAATTGCATTATCTTAAACCCACACTCAGTGACATGTGGTGTGAGAAGTGGGATCTGTCTGGACTTCCAAGGAAATGGGGAGTTCAGTCAGTTGGTGCCAGACCAGGTACCTAGGATACATGGCAGAGGTGCATGGTCCCAGAGATGAGGCAAACAGCACCTGATGGAGATGATGACCTGGACGAGGCACCATGGATGAGAAAAGACTGCCCCAATGGTCAAATGGAGACCCTGATATGGCTTCTTCACTGGATGAGTGGGAGATGGCTGGAGGCTGATCGACGCTGAGGAGAGGTGGAGTGCAGATGCCAAGAGCTACTCGGGAGGTCCCACTTAGAGGGTGTTGAGGAAGAATCGGTGGAGCAGGATACATGGGATCTGGAGGAGGAGGAGGACCCTCTGATGGAGCATTTACAACCAACGTTTGTAGAGACCCCATTGTTGCCCATTTTTATGGACTACTATTTGGTGGAGGACGGAGGATGAGAAGAGGAGACCCCAGGTAATACTTTAACTGGCAATGTATTACTGGGGGAGAAGACTTCAAGAAAGATGAAAGAAGCCATTTTGACTGAAGGGACTATTGCATGTTTTAAACCTTCTCCTATGAAAAATTATTGTTCTCCTGGTGCTAACTGGGAAAAGTTGCAAGTGGGGGATCCTGAAGTAACCCAGTTAAGGGAGTATGTAAAAATCAAGGACGTGAGACAGGATAATGGTGGTGTGGGGGACAGGTTATGGTGCTATGAACTTAGGAAGGAAGTTCTCTATCATATGAGACCCAGTCCCTTGACAAAGCAAGTGGAAGCCTAGGTAGTGGTGCCTGTGGAATGTAAGAAAAAGGTGATGGAGGATACGTATTCCTGCCACTTGGGGCATCTGAACCATGGGAAGGTATTGGCTAGACTAACCATGTATTTCTATTGGCCAGGCACATACAGGCAAGTGGCAGCATACTATAAGACCTATTATGGGGCAGACAGATAGCAACCACTGATAATGATGTGGGAGGAGTAACCCAGAGGGTGAAGGGCAAGAGATGACACCCTTGGAGGAGGGGGAGACTCCCACAACATAGAATAGGATGGTCAAGGTGGTGGCCAACACCACTAGAAGTGTATAAGATTTGATACATAAGCCCAGAGGTTAAGGACAGGCTGCTAGGCATACAGCGTGGTATGTTACCAGCATACTTTTAAATGTCTAAGTGGGTATGAAGCAAGGTAGTTCTCTCTCTCCCTCAAAGATAGTTCTACTGGGTGCTGGATGGTCCAGCCATTTGAGTGAATCTGGTTAAAGAAAGTCAGTAAATGGCACAAAACTGCCATTCGTGGTTCTTTCTCCCAAATGTATGCAATGCTTTGTAGTTTACTAATGTAATAACTTGTAAAATGTCTCAAGGTATTTGTATTGTTATGAAAAGGATATTTTACAAATATTTTTTAAAGGGACCCTGAGACAAAGCTTCAGGTGATGGTGAGCTAAAACTCCACATCTTTCCAGGGTGTTAGTTGTGATTTGGACAACCATAGGATGGTTGCCTTCTTATGTGGGGCAATGTGTGACAGGGTGACCCCTATCATAGTGGACACCCCAGGATAAATTGAAACCCCTTCCCCAAACAGTTTATATGTTTTGTATAATGTCCAACATGCTGCTTGGCTGGCTATAACAAAATTAAGAGTACAGTTACAAAACTAAGAGGGTAGTTTTAATAGAAGAATAACAAAAAATTGTGTCTGTTTTTTCTAGATGTTAGCAGCCCCTTCTAAGATATATTTTACAGTAGACAGCATGAGGCAATATGACCCTGCAAAAGAGTTTAAGACAGCACAGAATGTTCTGACCTCAGCTCTGACCTTTACAATGTTGTAAACAAGTTATGTAATGTGTTTCAGGTGCCAGATAATTGTTCTCTACGGAGCAGCAGTGGCCCCTAGTGGCTAGTTTTATGTTATGTTTGCTGTTAATCAAAAGGCAGGGGAAATTGTTTTTCCAACTTCTAGTGAGCTTATAAAAAACCTTACCTCAGTGCTAAGAGAGGATAGATAGGGTGGTCAGTTGGATAGTGACTGAGGAAGGTGGAAGACCTCCTCGTAGTATGTGCGTTCGCACTGTTTGATTTATGCTAAGCTGAAGAAAAAGCCTTGGAAACTGTTGAAGATAAGTGTTGTCTGACTTAACATTTTGCTTTCTGTATATTTCACTTAAAGATCATGTGCAATGGACTAGTTTTAAAAGATATTGTGCTGCATAGTACTGACATTGCTACCCATATGTTAATTGCCCACTTTCACTTACCTAGACACCATTTTTTTTCTCTAATTTCATAGTTTTCTGATTGCCGGTATTAGCTCAAAATCAGTACGCCTTCACTGAGACTGCAAGAGGGGCGTGGCCACCAGTAACGTATTGTTGGAGTGCCGTGGTCTCACTTAAAAGTTATCACCCCAGTGCTCACAGCACGCTGGTTCTTACTTTGTTTTTGGCTCTCCAATTATTGCCCAATCCTGCCGAAAAGTTTTGTCAACCAACACAACAAATTTCCTAACAGTGTACATAAGCAGTTATCAGCTGGTGTTGCAATCTTTCTCGGGGATCTCTAAACCTGTGTGGAACTAAAAGACTAGCAACCCATCTCATACAGTATGTCTGGCCCCCTCTTCACTGCTCTATTTGTATGTTGCTATTGGATTATGGATGCCCAAAAATGTACAGAATGAATATGAGCAGCAAGACTCTCCCAGGAGCAGTGTGCTGGAGTCAGAAAAATGCGATGTCAGACAAATGCAAGTTATTGACTCTTTGGCTATACTCCGGTGGAGATGTGCACTAGAACGGATGAATTCTATGTACAGTGCATTTTTTGTTCGTTGCTGATCTTTTCCTTACCCCCATCCCCTTTTTTCATTTCTCTGTTGCAAATTCACCCAGTACCACCTCTCACTCTGGCAACCCATTCTGATAGCCTTTACACTGGCACTTTGAAGCGCGTATAACAAATTTATCACCTGTGCACAAACTTATATCTGACTCCATGCTAAATAAATAGTCACGTCACCCGGCTACATGCCTCAATGCCCATCTATCTGACGGCATCCACTGTCCCTGCCTCCACTTGAACATAACCCAGAGAGTTGTTAGGGACAGATGCAGCCTGCTTTGGGTACTGAGCATCCAGTCATATGCCATGCTCAATTTACTGAATATGCCCATTCAGAAATGGGCTGCTGAATATTTACTACGTTTCTATTTTATGTCCGGCCACATTCAAACACATCAGCAGGCCGAAGCACTGTCAAGACACTGTCAAACAGACACGTTGAAACCTGTGGCTGTGTCGTCCACATAACAAGCATGGTCGCAAGTGACAAAGCTGTATAACGTGCCCAATTGTCACTTTCCTGCTCTTGTTGTATCAGCGATCTATCCATTACAGCCCGATCCTGTCTAACAGCACCCTCCCACAGTATTATGTCTGGTTCTGGGGCATGGTAAGTGCCAAGGCTCAGAGTACCAGGTACCACTACAAAAGGTACTAACTCCCGGATTCCTGCCTTCCCCATCTCACTCATGATCACTTTTCCTTTGTTGTTCTCAGTAATGTAATACATTATCACAAACCAAAACAAATTATTTACCTCTGTTCTAAATTAGCACACCCCAATGAGTGTCTTTTATGTACGACCAAACTTTGCGCTGGATTGTAAGTTCAACGGCACCTGTGTACAGAAAGTGCACATCTACCCCCCCACACACACACACAACAAGGGCAGACTATTAAACGGGCTTTCAGTTTTTTTGGCAAAAATGCAGACATTCATCACCAGTTGCATAACGCAGTACTACTTGACACTGCTAGGTACCATTTTTGTGAACCCTTGTAATTGAAATGCCTGTCGGCATTCCTTTGTGATTCCGTGCTTGCCTTACCACTGGGGCCAACTTATCAGTGTTGCTGCCTCGTATCTCACAATCGATTTCCCCGTCCCCCTTTCCCCAACCCAATCTATGCTTTCAATTTTCTGTCATTCCTTGTCACAGAGTGGTCCAACCTTTTTCACACCTTTTCTGCTTTTACAAAGGATATAAACTGAGGCATCAGACTGTCAACTCACTACTCCAGCTAAAGCGGTAACATTTATGTGTGTACAATTCCGTGGCTAGAAATACCATTTTAGACTGGGTGCATAACTGGAGCAATCGTTGACTATCGGTGGCAATGGTATGAGCATCATTTGTTCCTGGCACTTCTGAGTTTGTTTCAACTTTTCCTCCTCTGTCTTCCATTACTGTCTCCTAGCATTTTTCCACTGGTGCTGCTACTGGCACTGGCAGTCCTTGTACTGTGATCTTGTTGTGCAACATTAGCATAATGTTATAGATATAGTTTGGGTTGTGATTATTTGGATGTTGTATATCTGATCCCCTTTCATCTCTGTTTTTGGCATGCTACTGACAGCTGTGTTTATCATGCCAGTTTAGAGAAAAAAAACTGCCATACACAGTCCCTTAGAGGATTTGTAAGCACAGTTGTGGTACAATGTTTCTGGGGCAGAAATTCTTTTTTGGTGGGGGACACAGCAAAAACTCGCTTTGTCTCCTTATTCATTTGACACCATTTGTGGCCAGAACATATAGCTTGTAGACTACATCACTTATTGTCATCTTTACATACCTTCTTCATTACAATGTAATGTTGTTGTTGCCTTTCTTGTTGTCGTACTGTTCTCTGAAATTGTATGTTATTTTATTAATATTTATCCTATGTTAAATACATTGTTTTATCACATTGGACTGTATACCACTGGCCTACCACAGTGGATGCTTCCATTGTTTTACCAGAACACAATACATTTTTTTTGCAAATGTTTGCCAGTGAGGCTTTTTCTTTCTTTTCTTCTCTTCGTCCTACTGTGTGTTTAATTTCCTGTTGTAAGTAATCTTTGTTCCACTTCATGACTGTCACTGAATTCTGAACACTAACAAGTACTGTACATCACAACTGCCTGCTCTGCCTTTGCATCTCTGTACTATTTCTGATTTCTAGATTGTGTTCACACCTCTATCAATATGCCATATTGCACTGCCTTTGGTTGCAAAAATGATGTTTCTAGTGGCCACAGCTTTCATTGTTTCCCTCGGGACAAAGCACGGAGGCAACAATGGATTGCAGCCATTAAGTTGGAATATTGGACACCAGTCAGTCACAGTATTCTTTGTCCTGATCACTTTGAACTGGATCAGTTCGACATACACCCCAGAGTTTTACAAAGCATTGGGTTTCGCATTGGTCAGTGTCGGTTGAAAAAAGATGCTGTATTAACAGTCTTCTGTCACCGTAAGGAGACTGCAGTAAGAACCAGCATGGCATCTGCAAAGTGACAGCACGCTGAGGTACAGTACATCAATACTTTCCTGTCACCGTATTGTCTATTTTTTGTGTGCTCATCTGGTTTTAGTATGCACTGCTTTCATTACTAACATTTCCACTTTGTTTACCTCCAATGTTCTCAAAGAGCATGGGATCATGGATGGCCCAAGAGAAGCAAGTATCACTGACAATGCAGATCAAGACTTGGAAACCCCTAACTTGGCCAATTCAATCGATACTGGCACTGACAACAGTGAACACAACAACGTGGGTCACAAAGTGAAGCACACCTCATCAACGCAGACAGACAGCACAGTAAGTTCACATATCTTCCTTTCCATTTTTATTTTGCCTTTTACTTTTAGTCATAGATGCTCAATAATTGTCCACTCAACTGTCCAGTCTAATGCCATTGCAAACACAACAACCAGTTTCCTGTTCTGTGCTTGGGACTGTGGCATTACTGAGGCCCCACCTTCAAAGTATGTGGCATTCTCATTGCCCACCCAGTCCATGACCCCGGTCAGACCATCCATTGTTCTATACCATTTACAAGACTGTGATGTCTGTGGTGCAGGTGACAGCAGAACCTTGGTTATTGTCACTCATCTAAACAGTGTGCATAGAAAGAGTAGTTTCATAGTCATTCGCACCCCGCTACTAATCCAATCTTTATGCTTGAGGTGCTTTTAGCAGCATTTACCATTGCTCTTTGCAGCATGTACCAGTGTTGGTTTTGGTGTGGAATTTGGTGCATCCAGGCATGGATTCCTGTCTCAATCTCACTGAGCGTCATAATTTTTACAAAGTGTACTGTACATGGCACCAGACCATACATTGTGTGGATGAACCCATATAGGACACAGTTTACAATCTAGTGTCCTACTGCTTAGGAACACAGTGGCTGCCGAAGCCTTGTATGGCTGGTGCTGTTACTGCACTTGCTGAGATATACTGTTGTGCCCCAGTCAGTGCTACACTTTATTCTTATCATTTAACATTTTTTGCACCCCCCCATACAGCCCCTTATCTAACCAAACCCCCAGCCCCCATCAAGCAGAATTACTAGGGCTTACCTTACACTCGGACCTGGAGCAGCGCCTGCGGAAAGTCAGTTGCCATCCTGCCGCCGGTGATTTTCTCTCCGTTTACTCCCAGGGGCCCCAGGAGTGGGTATGCATGCATGTGGAGGCACGCATTAGTCCCAAAGCCCCTGTAATGGCCCCTTTCCTCCCACCCCAGGCCTTGTGTCTGGCACCTCCTGACCTGTACTGTACCCAGCCTACACCAGGTGGCAGCCATCAACTTGAGGAAGCCCTTACACCTACCTGGAGAGGAGATCTCGCCTGTCAGCAGCTCGGTCCAGCTCCACCTTTCACCACCCATTGCTGACCTCCAATGGCCCTGGCTTGTTCCTGAACCCAAGTCGCCGGTGTGCTGCGAGGTAAGGTGTCCAGCACCTCAGTCCTCACTGCCACCGGGCTGGCTATCAGTGCCATACTGTCGGTCTGTATCATCACACATAAACGCACTCTTGTTTGCCATTGCAGTACTCACAAAGTGATGGAATGATGGGGTTGTGAAGTAGGATGTGTCACTGATATTGCCACAGAATGGGAACGGGTTATTTTCACAGATTAGATGCACTGAGAGCACCACTGAAACTCATGTTCCATAAGTAACTGTAATCACAATCTTTCCTGGATGACTGAGGCCTGCACATGTGGTGCCAACTCATGAAAGCATCATTGTGGTTTAGGATGCGAAACTTGGGCTGGCAAGTGTGGCATCCTATACGCCATCACATGCGGGTATTCATTTTGGCCGCCATTTGAAAATAGCTGATTAAAAACAGTGACCACTATAAAAATCCAATACAAAACAGCTTGTTCAAATACAGCAAGCTTTCTATTTGTGATGGTAAGTACAACCCGCACCACCACTTTTTTGGTGCTTAGACCACCCTCCACCCTTCATATATGGGCCAACTACAGAGGGGCCCACCTTGGGGAGGATGGTGAATTTTGCTTGCTGTATTCGACTTACCTTTCTGGACTTAGCTGTTTTTACTTACCTGCTTTTACAAGCCACCCCTACCCCCACCCCGTGTTCCACATAACACCATGTGTCATGGACACCATTGGTGTACCTAGTTATCATGTATCTCTGCGTTGTGGTGTGGTTCGAGAGATACTGTACTTCACATCTTGTGATGCACAGTGTGGCAATGTTGACTTTTAGCCAGCATTTCAAGCTGGTAAAGTGGGTGAAAACTCAGTATCTGGCACAGTGACACAAGCTGTTTGTCAACACCGCACATTTGCGATTGCGGGTCACCAGCAATAGTTGATCTCAGTGGTCTGGCGGTGTGCAGTACTTTGACAGGCACTACTCATGTGATGCATCAGAAAGGCATATGAATAGGGAGTAGCAAGTGTGTGATCATGGTATGCACACCATGATAGACAGGACAGTATGCTATTTCAGACTGACATTCAGCATGCTACGTCGTGTGACTTTTACAACCCACTTCAGTTCTGCTGGTAGTGTCCCACTTGTTATGTACAATTGTACTCCAGTTTCAGTGGTTATGCACAGATGAATGGAACGCTTCTATAAGCACCCCTATGCATGTCACAAGTTGCACCATGCAATGTGTTGAGTTGCTTCACGGACCCTACGCATGAGTCTGTAAAGGGCAGGTACCCTTAGACTAAGTCTGGTGACTTGCCATGATCTAAACAGTATGCCAAAGAAAGGGTGTTCATGAACAGATTGTCTCAAGTCGTAGGACAGTACAACACAGTGCACAAGTGCACACCACACACAATCCCAGTTACATGTAACTCAATGCACTGCTGAGCTACTAATGCCCCTCCTACTCCATCCCCTATCTGTGTATAATATTCCCTGTAGGGGCCATAATGCGCCTCAACCACTGATCCCCGATCAGCCAAAATTATTCCCCTTGGGGCAGCTCATGGTGCCTCCATCCACATGCACAATTGCCATGTCTGTAGGATCATGGCCAGTGGGTGGGTCCCCCAGACCTATGGTGCTTTTACTCCTGTCTAGGAGATTGGGGCATAGGTGGTTGACCTCCAGCCATGTGACGGTTATTCTGCTGGTGCTGGGCTTGTGTTTTGGTGGGAGAGGGCACAGACTTGTGGTTCTGGCAGGAAGAACATATTCAGGCACAATCCTCATTGGATGCAAGTTACACCACCTATACATAGATGGATGTCCACTGGGTGGTTGTTGTCGAATAGCGAAAATTGATACTGTTTAATTTTTTTTGCCCTTCCATAATAGGGCTTGACAGCTGCTGTAAACCCCATTAGCGCCATGTCTCAGGGCGGTAATTGCCTAATTATTGCTGTAAGTCCACATTTGTTGCAAACAGGCTGCCATGCAGAATCACAAATGTGGCATCACTTTTTTATTTCGCCAGTCAAGAAAGGATGCCTATTGCTCCGAGAATCTTGACCAAGAGTGTCAGCAGTCAATACTGCAAGTGAATATCTTAGTTACTGCAAAACACACCAATGCAATGTACAAACCACTGATGTGGCTTTAGTATTGCCTGATTATGCAGCCCTATCTTCCATGCCATAAAGTTACGTTTAGTGTTTCCATCATTGCACACAGTCAGAAACAAAAACTACTAGTATCGTATTGCCTTGTGCAGTAATATTGTGTAATTTTGGCCAACACAGAACATGCACCTTGAAGGCCACTGCTGGCCTCAGTTTTCCATGCTGAAGCGGTGCCAGGACAGATTGAGAGTGTGCTTACTAAACAATTCCATTGCTTTCGTCTGTTGTGAGTAGTTTTCTGTTCAAGTGTGAACCATTTGCAGTTGTTATCTCACACAATGGCTTGCTTTTATATTGCTGTGCTGTATATCACTGTCCCTAAGCTATGTTCAGTTATGTATTGTTCTCTGCTGCAGCATCAGTGAGACTCAGCCTGTCTGGTAAACTGCTGCCGTTACCACCTCCCCATAGTCCAGTAAATGCACTGCCATCAATTATTGTTCCCTTCCTTGATGTCTGTTGTTATACTGTCTTTTGATGCATGGACTTTTCTCACCTTTTTCACAAATGTAGACTTTTGTTCTCTCAAAAACCACCCTTTGCTATTTTCTATCTTGTCTTTCTTTACATTATGTTATTCATACTTGAGACATAGCGTCTTCTCTCGTGTTCCTCTTTTCACCTTTCTACTGGGCCATCAATGCACTGCGATCAATGATAGTTTCTGTTCCCTTTTATCTTTTGTTATTCTGTCTTTTTCAACTGGTCACCCCATCGAACAACAGTCGCCATTTTGCCTTTGCACCTAAACCAATTATGTTGTTGTTGGTCTACAATGTCTGTGTATGTTGAGATTGCTAATTTTATATGCTGCAAAAAATTGGTCAGTTGCTGTGGATAGAAACATAAAAGTCAATGGCACATAAGGACCACAAGGCCCATCCAGTCTGCCCATTTGTTCAATCTTATGAATGTGCCATAGGCCCTTACTCTGGCAGTGGCCTATCTATTCATACTCATCTGTATTGCTCACTTATGCCTATCCAATGTCTGTTTGAAGCCCTGCCCAGCACTGTATTCATACCCAATACTTCTGGAGGTAGGCCATTCCATGCATCCACCACCCTTTCTGTGAAAAAAAAACCTTCCTCACGTTACCCCATAAATAAGCCTCACACTAATCTCATGCTGTGTCCTCTTGTGCTGCTGTTTTTCTTACATTGAAACATGTTAGACTCTTTCATCAATTAATGCCCTTAATTGAATGTTTCGATCATATCTCCCCTCTCCCTCCTTTGTTCTACAGTATACATATTGAGCTCTGTTTATCTGTCCTCATATGTTTTCTGATGCAGTCCCTGCACCATTTTGGGTGACCTTCTCTGGACTTCCTCCATTTTGTTAATGTCCTTGTGCAGGTGTGTCCTCCATTCTTATGGGCGGGACGAGGCACCTGTTGGCACTAGCCTCGTTCATGTCATTGCACATCTGCATCCCTACAGTGACTTGACCCTGCACACAGCCAATAAGCCCCTGCTGCTAACAGGAAGACAACCACCATGTTGTCCATCAAGCATCACTAAACAAAGCCCGACCTCTGGGGCAGGATTTTATTAATGATTTTTTTTTTTTTTTAGTTGTTTAACCAGGATTAGCACACTAAGCTGTAAGCTTTTTTACAGGTGCGACCTGGGAGCACAGGGAAGTTAAGTGACTTGCTCAGGGTCACACAGCATGTAAGTGGAAGCTGTGGGATTCAAACCCAGGTCTGGTTTGCTGGATGTCACCAGATTTGCAGCTCAGAGCCTTAAACCACTGCGCTATACTGCCTCCCGATGATGTGGTCTCCCTTCCCATGGGCCTTCCAGGAGAGTGTTCCATTACGGTGGGTGGGGGGGCAGACCAGAGTACTCATGGCTTGGGTGATCTCGCCGGAGTATGGCAGCTGCCAGGGTTGCTAAACTCCATAACAGGGTGGATGAGAATCGAATCACAGTCAAGAACAAAAGATAAAAAGAAAAAAAAAAAATAAGGAGCGTCATCACCAGTGGAAAGTGACAAGTTGTTATCCATTTGTACAGACAATTAGTGGGACCCTATCCGGAGTACTTTGTGCATTTCTGTAAAGCTAAACTCCACAACGACATAGGCATAGATACATAGATACATAGACAGTGTCGGCAGATATGGGCCTATGGCCCACCCAGTCTGCCCATTTAAGTTTGTAAGTTCAGTTTATGTTTTCCAGGAAGTCTGTTGCCCCTTAACCCTGACCTCCAGAATTCCTTTATGTCTATCCCATGCATTCTTAAATCCCGTGATTGTTTCAGCCCCCACCACTTCCTCTGGCAGGGTGTTCCACTTGTCCACCATCCGTTCTGTGAAGAAATTCTTCCTCACTTTTCCTCTTAATCATCCTCCCTCCAACTTCATCCCATGCCCTCTAGTCCTGGAACATCTTTTTCGCTTAAAAATAGTGCATTCCTGCACCCTGTTCCTCCCTGTAAGATACTTGTATGTCTCTATCATATCCCTCTCTCCCTCCTCTCCTCCAGGAGTACATGTTCAATGCCTTCAACCTGTCCTCATAGGACTTGTGATGCAATCCATGCACCATCTTTGTTGCCCTCCTCTGAACCTTCTCTACCCTGTCTATGTCCTTACGTAGGTAAGGTCTCAGAACACACAGTGTACTCAGGTGCGGCCTCACTAGTGTCTTGTATAGTGGAATTATGACCTCCCTTTTCCTGCTGGTGATGCCCTGCCTGTGCATCCCAGCATCCTATTTGCTTACCTGCTGCCTTGTCACACTGTTTCCCTTTCTTGTGGTCATCAGAGATGATAACTCCAAGATCCCTTTCCTGCTTGGTGCATGCTATATCCTCACCCCCCAACTGATATATTGTGCCAGGGTTTTTGTGCCCCATATGCATTATCTTGCACTTCCTTGCATTGAATTTCAACTGCCAAACCCCTGACCATTCTTCAAGTTTCTGCAGGTCCATTCTCATTCTGTCTACACCCTCTGGTGTGTCTACTCTGTTACAGAGCTTTGTGTCATCAGCGAACAGTGAAATTCTGCCTTCTGGGTCGCAATGTCACTGATGAAGATATTGAATAGTACCGGTCCCAGCACTGATCCCTGTGGTACCCACTGGTCACTCTTCCCTCTGTGGAGTGACAGCCATTTACCACCACCCTCTGTGTCCTGCTGCCCAGCCAATTACCTACCCACCGCACTCTGTCCTGCCCACCCATATTCCCCAGTTTGTGCAATAGTCTTCTATGTGGCACAGTGTCAAAGGCCTTGCTGAAGTCCAGATAGGCCATGTCCACTGCCCTCCCTGATCCACCTCCTAGTCACCCAGTCAAAAAATTCAATGAGGTTGGTCTGACATGACCTTCTCCTGGTGAAACCATGCTGTCTTGGGTCCTGTAGTCCATTGACAACCAGATGTTCCACCAATCTCTCCTTCAGTAGTGCTTCCATGATCTTCCCACTACCGAGGTGAGGCTGACTGGTCTGTAGTTCCCCTTCCTCTTTGTTCCACTTTTGTATAAAGGGACTACATCTGCTATCCTCCAGTCTTTGGGTACCTCCCTGTTTCTAGTGATCGGCTAAACAGGATAGCAAGAGGTTCAGCCACCACCTCTCTTAGTTCTTTAAGGACCCTGGGGTGCACCCATCTGGCCCCATTGCTTTATCAACTCTTATTACTTCCAGTTCCTTCAGGACCCTTTCTCGTGTAAAGGGACTTGTGTCCATTTCTGCACCATTCTCACCCCTTGTACTCCATTCAGACCCATTACCCTCCTCTTCCTCAGTAAAGACTGAGCAGAAATACCTGTTCAATATGTCAGCTTTACTGTTGTCATCCTCCACACAGCCCCCATCCTCCCCCTTCAGTCTCACTATCCCTCCCTTTGCCTTTCTTTTTTCACTTATGTACCTGTAAAAGGTTTTGTCCCCTCTACCCACTGATTTTGCAATGTGTTCTTCTGTCCGAGCTTTGGCTTCCCTTACTGACCTCCTGCCTCCCTTGCTTCTCCTGGTACTTCTCCCTATCCCTTCTGCCTGTGTCTTTTGTATTGCCTGAATGCAATCTTTTGGCTTTCACTTTCTTTGCTACCTCTTTGGAAACCATAATGGTCTCCTCTTCCTTTTCCTCTTGCTAACCTGCTTAATACATAATTCTTGTTGCTCTTGTAATCCCCATTTTAAATACTTCCACTGTTCCTCAACCCCTGATTCTGCCCCATTCCCTTAATGCCTCTTTCAAGTATCTCCCCATTTTCTCAAAGTTTGCCCCCTAAAATCCAGGATACGTGTTTTTGTGTGGTTTGGTTCTGCTCTTTCTGTGATTTCAAACCACAGTGACTGGTGGTCACTGTTCCCAGGTGCTCCCCACTTCCCCCCATCACACTGTCCCTGTTTGTGAGCACAAGGTCCAGTATTGCCTTCTGTCGAGTTGGTTCCATGACCAGTTGCTTGAGGAAGGCACCCTGAAGGGAGTCCAGGATAAATCTGCTCCTAGTTGATGCTGCTGCTGGGATGCTCTAGTCCACGTCTGGAATCTTGAAGTCTCCAACCAGTACTACCTCACCCTTGTCTGCCATCCTCTGGATGGCTAGCATCAGCTCCCTATCTGTTTCTTCCTCCTGGGCTGGTGGTCTATAGACCACACCTGTGTGAGATGGCTGGCCCATTTTCCTTTCCAGCTTAACCCACAGTATCTCTCCCCATTTTGTTCCTCCTGGATCTCAGTGGCCCTTATGTCATTTTTCACATACAGTGCCACTCCTCCTCCCTTCCTGCCTGCCCTGTCTCTTCTGAATATGTTGTAGCCAGGTATGGCCAACTCCCAGTCGTGGTTATCATTACACCAGGTTTCAGTGATGGCCACAATGTCCAGGTTTGACTACACCATGACAGCATCCAGATCTTCCATCTTGTTTCTAGGCAGGATGGAGGCAGCCCCGTGGAAGCAACAGCAATTGTGTGTGGTTTGCACCTGAATCAATTCTTTTTAACAGAGCAATGGTGGACACATGAAATGCCCTTCCTGAGGACAAACTGGAGTCGTGCACAGTAGGGGACTTCATGAATACATAGTACAGACATAAAGCCATTCTGGTGGGAGAGGTCATAGGAAGTCAACTGATGTGATGCCCTCTGACCAGGGATGCTACAGCTCCCAGCGGTCGGCAGGCTCCTCTCCAGCCACTGACCGAGATCAGGACCCGGACAAAATCAGGCTCAAGCTGCTTGCCCTCTGGCCAGGGCTGCTACAGCTCCCAGTGGTCAGCTGGCTCCTCTCTAGCCACTGACCAAGACCAGGACCCTGGACAAAATCAGGCTCAAGCTGCTTGCCCTCTGACCAGGGCAGCTACAGCTCCCAGTGGTTGGCAGGCTCCTCTCCAGCTGCCAACCGAGAAATTATACTCAAGCTGCTTGCCCTCTAACCAGGGCTGCTACTGCTCCCAGCGGTTGGCAGGCTCCTCTCCAGCCACCGACCGAGACCAGGACCCTGGACAAAATCAGGCTCAAGGTACAGTGAAAGTGCACCCTATCGGATTGCAGGTACCGCCTGGCATTCACAGCTGATTGGCTCTCCTATCTCTCTCTGCCGACAGGGCTCCGACTGTGAATTTACATTGATTTTTACTGTTTAAACTGAAACCTGCCTGAGTAAAGTAAGGAAAAAAATATAAATCTGTATTTGAAGTTAGAGTGCTAAGTGTTTGCAGCTCCTTTCTGAATCTGTGAAACCCCACGCCTCCCCCTTCCCCATCGAGCCAGCTCTCTTTGGTGCCCAGTTTCTCCAGGGATATTGTTCTGCTAAATCTCCCCAAACCCCACGCCTCTTACTGTCTTCTAATTTTTCGTTACCCCCTCCACAAAGGCCTCCATCTCCTTCACCTAAATATTCATAGCCTACCACTTAAAATCGACCAGCTACAAGTTCTCACTGCCCTACATGCCCCTGATGTCCTCATCCTCTCTGAAACTTGGCTTAACAAAAACATTTCCGACTCCTCAGTTGCAATCCCTGGTTACACAATGGCATGCCAGGACAGGACCATGAGAGGTGGCGGTGTAGCCATCTTCATAAGTTCGGACATACGCTGCGAAATAATCTTATCTAAAACTGAACCTATCACAGTCGCTGCTAAGTTTAACTTATATTTCTCCACCTGCACTTCCTCGCTCCTTTCCTCCTTACCCCCCATGTCATCATCTCCACCACCTACAGGGCAAAAACTACCTCATAATACAGGTATTTCTCCTTCAGGGAAATCTCTCCGGATGAAGCTCTAGAATTCCCCCGATGGACTAGACCCCAAACTTCTGTTCCTCTTGGCCTCTGCCATAGCCACCCCTACTGCCTACCTCCTAAATCTATCCTTCGCCACTGCATCTGTCCCTCTGTCCTGGAAGCATGCCATTGTCATCCCTCTCCACAAAGGGAGTGCCTCCTCCTCCACCTCAAACTATCAGCCAATCTCCCTCCTCCATGCTCTGACAAGGCTGCAAGAACACTTAGTGCTTACCCAGCTAACTGCCTATCTCGACGACTCAAATTTCTTCACACACTACCAGTCCGGATTCAGGAAAGATCACTCCACTGCCTCCTCTTTGCTAAGGCTCACTGACACCATCCAGTCTGGAATGGATAGAGGTCTCATCACTTCTGCCATTTTCATCAATCTGGCCAAGGCCTTCGATACAGTTTCCCACACTCTGTTACTGTCTAGCCTCTCTGACTGTGGCCTCTTCACATCTGCTACTGCCTGGTTCGGTGCCTGTCTTACAGACTGCACACAATCTGTCAGTATTGCGGATGCCATATCCCCTCCCCTCCCCATGTCCACTGGTGTCCCCCAAGGATCAGTGCTTGGGCCTATCCTATTCTCTATTCTTCTAAACAACCTGCCCAAACTTGTTCTGCCTCCTTGATCCACATGTATGCTGACCATACTGTCCTATTATTCTTCCTGCTCCTCCCCAGCCTCAGTTGCCATTACCCTCCAGGTGGATTTTAACAAAGTCCAGCTCTGGTTCAACTACTCTGGTAGAATGAGGCAGTATAGCGCAGTGGTCTAAGGCTCTGAGCTGCAAATCTGGTGACATCCAGCAGACCAGACCTGGGTTTGAATCCCACAGCTTCCACTTGCATACTGTGTGACCCTGAGCAAGTCACTTAACCTCCTTGTGCTCCCAGGTCGCTCCTGTAAAAAAGCTTTCAGCTTAGTGTGCTATACCTGGTTAAACAACTAAATTAAAAAAAAAAAATTTAAAAAAAACTCTCATCAGCTCTCTCTAAATAAAAAAAACTGTAACTATGACTTTCGGTATATCCCAACGATTAGTCAGGCTCCCCTCCCTTCCACTTTTCCACACCCTTGATGGGTCAGAGCTGGAGGACATCACCTCCTTCCGGTATCTTGGAGTTTGGCTTGACCGCCACCTCACCTTTGCAGTCCATGCTGACTCTATACCAACAAAACTCTGCCCCAAGCTCGGAGCTTTATATCGGAACCATTCTAGCCTCCCCTATCCGGTCTGTCGTGGGCTTATCCAGAAAATGATACGTCCCTCCTTTGATTATTGTGATATTGTTTATAGTGCTGCCCACAAGTCAGTTTTATCCAAGCTGGATACCCTTTTTAATGCTTTCTGCCAGTTCACTCTTTTGACGCTCCTCCTCACACCCACCGCTGTGAGCTATACCGCTCTCCTGCTCTCCCCTCGCTTGAGAACCGCTGCCTAATACACTGTGCCAAGTTTATCTCGAAGAATCGGTTTGGTACCCTCCCAGTGTACTTGACCTCTGTACTATCGCCCCCTCTGGCACCCACCTATGTTCTGAGGTCCCTAGATTCCCGGCTCCTGTTAGTCCCCACACGTTGGACCCAAGCCGGCCAGGCTGCCTTCTCTCTCCACTTCCCTCAACTCTGGAACTCTTTTCCCTCTGAAATTTGCCACTCTTCCTCTGTCCGCTCACTATCCTATGCCCTTGCCAACCACTGCTCAGTAAACTGCTCCTACAGCTAACTCTCCAATCTATTCCACCTCAGACACTCCTATATTTCTTCTCCCAGTAGGCCCAATGGTGCTACTTCGCTAACCACACTCAACTACTGCACTTGATCCCAACTTTTGAGCTGGCTAGCTTGCACTTACCCCTATCTCATTATATACCACAACCCAACACCTTAGCAGAATTTCCTCATTGTAACTGTTACTCTCGACTATTCGGGTATATGTATTAATCCACACTCACCTATTCCTGTCAAACATATGCAGCTGTATTATCTAATTATATGTTTTCAAGGTATAAAGCATAACTTCCCCATGTAATTGCTACTATACAATAAGTAAGGGTAAATTATCATCTACACCCAACTATTTCCGTCAAATGTTTTCAACTGTATTGTAATTGTATGTATGTATGTATGTATGTCAGGACCTGGACTACCCTTGTCCTCTTCCCCACTGTACCCCTCCCCCCAGGTCGCAACGGGAGATGAGCAGTTCTTGCTCAGTGTGCTTTTTCCTGGTGAAGCAATTTCAAAAACTAAATAAATTATCAGATCGGTAGGCAAATGGGTAGAGTACATGAGCCAAGTGATCATTTTCCGTCATCAATGTCTATGTTTCTGCACTGCCACTTGTCATTTTCAGATTAAGGCACATGGAACACACTGTTGTGCAGTGGCACATGAAACACACACATAGGCACGGTTCCGCTGCATGGGCACCAATTAACTAACAAAGCTTTAGGTATGAAGTACTGGTCATGATGCAGGCTACACCGGTAACGCACAATGGTTCATGTGGCGGGTTGGGTGGGTGGCGGATTATCAACAGAACACAGCTTTGTGCAACGAATGGTGGAGCCAGGACAAGTAATGTTGTCTCAGGCTTCACATCAGATGTGCCATTCTGTTGCACTTGGTAGCCATAGAGATAAATAATACAAGCAAATATTACTGTGTTAGTTGTACAGTATGGATGAGCCCTAGCTCCTTCGGCCAACAACCTGCACTCTTCGGCAGCCCTATTGTTCACCTTTTCCAATACAATGCATGTTTATATCTGCATGGCCTTAGCTGGACAACACCATGGTGGGTTCTTTGACCTCTATCTACAGTGCTGTGACCTGAATGTAAACGTCTGGAGTGCAAAATGCACTGACAACTGACCACTGCATTTTTTTCTTTTCCTCCCAGACCATGGCAAATAAGAGAATTCAAACAATGAGGAATGTGGCACATGGTGGCATAAAAACAAAGTGCACCAGAGTGACACAGGCCACACCATTTGTTGTTCACAGATCCCTTCAGGTGAGTATGTCACCAGTAACAATGACCACCGTTGGGGTCCAGTGCAGTTTAATCAGTGACCCAATGCCAGCTATGCCAGACTCCAATGCTTTGACAGAGGACCATAATTTGGACAATCTAAGTGACAACCACAATGACAGTGACAATTCAGACACTGATCCAGACTGGAACGTGTCAGAAGATTCTGACAGCGATGGTGGATACACCAAATATCATCCTGAACAGTAAGTTATTAATCAAAGCATGACGTCCACTCACTGTCATAATATGTTCCATTCTGATTCGGAGAATCGAAACAATATTTTTTTTTAGGTTGACAGAGTTGACAGGTGGTGCTGACTCTTCCAAGGAATGCAAGTTTATTGTGTTTGAAACCTCATTGTTGCTTCTACTACGAATCTGCACAGTATGCCATTCCACTTGTCGTGTTTTCATTCACCAGATTTTAGGGACCATGGTTATCCTTCTTCAAATGTGTGATAATGGGCACCAGCGAACATGGCAAAATATGCCATGCAATAATTACTTACCCATTGGAAACCTGTTGATTGCAGTGCAGTTCTATTCACTGGTGGGAGCCCCAGTTGAATCCTAAAACTTTTCTGACATTTGAACATTCCCAGTATTAGTTTACACACCTACAATTTCATTCAACTTATTACTTGATTCCAGCTGTGCAACGGGTATGGTTTTGCAAACAGACAGCACTGTTACATACATTTCCTGGTAATGCAGCATGCCTTGGTGGTGATTCCCGATGCTGTTCACCTGGACATACAGCCAAGTTTGGTTCATGCTCATTTATTGATTTAGTACCATCCAAAATAGTGGATTTACAACTTGTTCAGGTAATGAAGGATTATTGTCGACATCAGGAATTTGTCTACTGCATGAATGTTTCTTATTGGATTAGCAGACCACTAAGTGATGTTCGCACAGTAATACAACTTTTCCATCCTTTGCTTGCACAGAGTAACGAGGTGCGCAACTCTAATGCTATGGAACTGGAGGGTCTGACAAGGCACTTAGCCACAGTTCGATCAGCTGGTGTCATGATACAAAGTCTCACTATGGATCATCACGTGTCAGTCAAAAAGTAGATGAGGGAGACAGAAAGTATGGTAGCACACTGGTTTGATGTGTGGCATGTTGCAAAAGGTATTTCTATGTATCACTAGCCCAAAATCAATGCTATGTGTTCTAGTAATGTGCATAATAGATTGTCAATGTCTGGCAAACATCTTTCTGAAAGCATGTATTCTGTCTTTACTCTGGTAGGAATTAAGAAAAAAATTGGAAGCAAAGGGAAACAGAAGGGACTGTCTCATTCTTGGCGAGTGGGCAAAATCAATTAGCAACCACATTTATTGATGTGCAAGCAGCAGTGGAATTGATGGTGATCAGGTGTATGCAAAATGGTCCTCAATTACCAACCATGTAATGGATATTCACAACGGACATGGAGAAGTTTTTCCTGACTGTGCACATGGACATCTTGAAGATTGAAAATGGATCAAACAAGGAAAATATATGTTTTCTCTTACAATGGTATACATTGCTTCATGTTTGACAAACATGTCCTCAACCCTTTTTGTGTTAGACAGTATTTGGTGCCATTGAGGTAAGTATTGCGCAATGGTGAACTTGGTTACCGGAGGAGATGCACTGACATAAATGTTTTTATTCTATTTTACTTCTAGTTTATTCTTTGGTCACTGTGTAAAGCCCACTATGCACAAGAAGCTGTTTTCAGTGGTGACATGGGAGCATTGGTTGGTTAATTGACTTGCTCAGAGTCACACAGTATGAAAGTGGAGTTTGTGAGAATCAAACCCAGGTCAGGTCTATGGTATCATCTGCGTACAGAACATATGTGCTGTGCATGTTTGGGGGAAGGTGGTGATAAAATTAATGCATGCAGGTGTCAAGTGGTCAACCAGTTGGTATGGATGGGGCTGCTACGGCAGACCGTCCACGTGGCATGATGCCCTTTGTGTCCGTAGTATTCCAGAAGTTCACAGACCAGTTGAATCAGGACAAAATGTGAGGATAAGTGGAGATAAACACAGTGTGGTAAGTCATGTTTACTTTGCATCCATAGTCACTTTCTATGTTTCCCACTTGCACAGGCACTAAACCATATAAAGAGCTTTGCAGCATCATCAATGGCATGATTCTATGCAAGGACATCCGCATGCTCTCACCTGCTGAACAGACCTCTGCCTTGGAAGCTTTTCATAAAGTTGTCATCTTCTTTGCACCCAAGAGCGTGCACTACTTCTACCGAGCAATGGAGGCCAGGTAACGTGTACACCGCAAAAACACCAGACTACTTCCCATACACACTGTGACATTGCCTTGCATATTATCACTTTTCCAGCTTTGTCTGAGGCCGAGGGGCTGGAGGACGATATGTCAATGGCCAAGAAAGATATTATGTTTGAAAAGGAGGGATATGCAACAGAAACACACAGGAGCAGGACCAGAGACCTGAGGAGAGAAGGATGAAGTGGTGGGGGCAGGACACGGTTTGGAGAGGTGGAGATGGAGATAGAGCTGGTACCAGCACAGGAGGCAGGAGTACAGTGGAAGAAAGGGGAAGGGAAAAGGAAAGGTGTTATAGACACACATCATGATCAAACCGGTGGTGGACCATCACAGACATGCAGACATGCAGGAGATGGAAGTTGCAGGGAACTGGTAGCTGGACCATGGTGGTTGGTCCATGTACAGGAGGACCTTGACAGGAGGGTGTGTGCAGAGAGTGACAGAGATAGTACTTTGCAGCTAAGTAAGAGTAACGGTGGGTGACGGAGGGAAACAGGGAAGGATGACACACTGGAGAAGGAACGGAAAGAAGGGAGGGTCCACCTTGTTATGTAGGGATCTTGGCCAAGCCAACGAGGAGAAAGAAATGCAGCAAGCAGGTCAAAGAGGGAATGATGTCTATGCCACTATGTTGGAGATGGAGTCACATGCGGTGTTGTATGCACACATAGATGATGGGGGAATGTGATTCAGGGGGAAGGTGAAAAGAGAAGGGGGTAAGCAAAAGCTAAGTCACGGGGACACTAAGCAAACTGTGAACATCATACTGTTTGTGTGCCATTAAACATGTGATTTGTTTCTACATTGCAGGCTCATGATTGCAGCACTCCATTTCAGTGAGAATTCAGCACGAGAACAGGGAATAACACTCAACGGAGAGTTGCGATAGGGTGTTTCATTCCCAAAATCATGAGGTGGAGCTGCGGTTATAAAAGCAGTCAAAGTACCAATAACCTATGGTAAGCTGCACCCTGTATCAATGTATTTTTAACATTTGCAAATCAGTGCTCCATGTGTGCATGGGAACCTGTGAAAGGCTTCAAGAGAATTGCTTCTGACAGGCATAAAAAAAATTGGTGAAAATGATTTCGTCGGTACGTCATGTAACAAAGGAGGTGCAAGGACCGAGTAGTATGCATTAGGAAGCATAAGATGTGTGGGAGAGGGATTAATTTCCCTGCATCACTGGGTTCTTTTTACCTGAGATGCCATATATCCAACCATGGTTCTAGTTTGGCTACGTCCTCCTTCAATTCCCTTGTCGACTCCTGGGTGTCCACTGTCTCACATAGCTTGTTGTCATCTGTTGACATGCACATCTGCAAACCAATGTTATCCCCTGTGTCACTAATCGAATCACTGACCCCTGTTGAACCCTGCTGGCAACCTCAAGTGTACCGGGGAACTCTCCTGCCACTATAAGATTATAAGTCATGGCTTTAGCTTATATTGCCATGGCAGAATGCCCTACAAGCTGTAACACAGTGCAGTGCTTCATGATTTGGTGCAGAAGGGTAAAGGGAGAGAATGGTGCAGGGGGTTGGGTGGCTGCTGAATTGGGCACTAGCTTCAATGTCATGTGTTCTAGATTAAGACCATGATGGCCATTTGCTGCTGGCAACTTTCCTATGTTTGTATGCATGTACAAAACCACAAACTATGTTGAATTATACGATGGTGAATTTAGTGGCCTTATAATGCTCGTAATTTGCTTTTCTACTTTTAGCAGCTGCTTACTTCATGTTTCATGCCTCAATGCCTAAACAAGGTAAGGAACAGGGTGTCAGACAGTCACTAGTCCTTTCATTTTTTCATCACATTGAAGCCTTAGTGAAGTTCCGTGCACTGAATACAATGAACAGATGCTTACCATAGCTCTCCTGCCTGTACATGCTTCTGTGTGCAGGGATATGTACCTAGCGACACTGGCATAGTAACAGTTGATTAAAGAGTGCATTTCATCAACCATCATCTGATCCTCTGTGCACAACGCGGTTGCCTACCGTTTTCAGAGCCAGGGTATGACTGTCAATGTACCAGCAGTAACATCAATCGACATTAGTTTTTTTGTTTCCTTTTTCTCAGGGTAGGTGACAGAACTTATGGACGAAGTCCTCACTGTGAGAAATCTATACCCATCCTACCAGTCTGCTCGAGAAAGAGTTCACGAGATTGATATCCCAAGACCCCTTGCTGACAAGTATGAGAAACCGGAGAAAGGCCTACTAGTGCAGCAGCATCGTAGTCAATTCAACCAAAGCAACAATGCTAGGTAAGGTTCCTACTGTTACGAGGTCAATGCTGAGACACAACCATAGGTCCAGATAATGGTCTGGAGTACAAAGAAGTATGGGGCAGTATTGCAACAATATTTTTACTATTGTCCTCCGCTGAACCATCTTGTTCCACTGCAGCCAGAAATAAACAGAGTTGTCATCCCATTGGATGGTAGTGGTCATTCACTGTGCTAATACAACAGTCCCTCAGTATAATTAGGGGGTGAGTATCTCCTACCCACACAATGCTGTTCTGAAGCAATTACTACATATTGCGTTGTACATGTGTGCCAGACATTGAGAAATTACATGAGTGCAATCAAATTAGTAAACTACACAGGTTGAAAATATGGTTTGCATTAGTGGTGTGCTAGGAGCAGTTTGTAAACATGGCTTCACCTTCACATGAACAGTACATGTGTCATTTTACACATGATGCCAATAATGCATTTTGGCACCGGTGGCACAGAGTGGTGCAGTCACTGTGCAGAATCTAATTTGATGATTGCTGGATGATACAATATTGCCACAGTGCATGCGGCAATGTGTCAAAATGCCCATGTTGAACATTTGGCACTGAAATACCAACACATGCACTGTGGGTTACATAGAAACATTGATACTCTAATGCCCAAGCAGTAGTGCATATCTTACTCCTGTGCATACACACCATATGGCATCGCCACACCGATGACCCAATGTGTGCTGCACCAGTGTTCCGTGCTCCAGTTGCTGCTCAGTGCAAGCCATTCACCAACAACTGTTGCATCCCAGTATCCACCCAGCCCTCCTTACTGCCTTCTAATATTGCTTGCCCACCTTTAGGTCTTCTGATATAACTACCTCCAGGTCTCTTGCCATTTCTGTTGTTGTCAGTATCTCCTCCCCCATAGTGTACACTTCCCTTGAGGTTTTGTTTCCCAGGTGCATTACTTTGCACTTCTTTGCATTGAATCTAAGCGCCATACATTTGACCCTTCCTCCAATCTCGTCAAGTCCATTCTCATCCTTTCCACCCCACACTGTGTATCAACCCTGTTGCAGAGCTATGTGTTGTGTGCAAAGAGACATGCTTCTCCTTCCAGTCCCTCTTCAATGTCACTTCTAAGGGCATTAAAAAGGACCAGACCCAGTCCTAAACCCTGCGGAATCCCACTAGTAACCCCCTTTTCTTCACTGTGGACTCCGCTTATTATTACCCTCTGTGTTGAATTGTCCAGCTAATGTTTGAACCAAGCTACCACCCTGGGACCAACTTCCAGGCAGCCTAATTTTTTTATTAGTCTTTTGTGCAGGAATATGACAAATGCCTTGCTGAGGTCTAGGTAGGCCATGTCCACAGCCCCGCCCTGGTCTACTACTTTGGTCACCCAGTCAAATAAATCAATTAGATTAATTTGACATGATCTTCCTGCTGTGAATCCATGCTGCCTTGGGGCCTGTGTCCCACTGGCTTCTAGGTGCTCAGCCATTCTTTCCTTCCGAAGTGATCCCATCATTTTCCCTACCACTAAGGTCGAACTGACAGGTCTGTACTTTCCTACCTCTGTCTTGCGCTCATGTTTGTGAAGGGGAATCTCATCTGCCCTCTTCCAATCTGAAGGTACCACACCATCCTCAAATGATTTGTTAAAAAGGGTAGTCAATGGTGTTACTGGCTCTCCCCTTAGTTTGTTTAGAATCCTGGGGATGAATCCCATCAGGCCCCATTGCTTTGTCCTCCTTCAGTTAGAAAATGATGACAGGGCAGCCATATCAAGCTCAACACACCATAGCAATAATTGCTGTTCAACCGATAACCATATGAGATGTGCCTCTTCTGGGCAATTTATAAGCTTGATACCTTTGCTTTGCCACCGTATCATGCATCAATAAAAATGTACTACCCAAACCATTTGCCATCAGATGAATTGCATGTGTTGTGCAGTGATGGGTAGTTGAATGCAACAAGGTGCACAGTACTGCATGTGTAGCTGTTAGTCTTAGCCAGGAAACCACACCTCACACATCTCCTGATCCAATCTAGTATCTCAACCCTTCCCGCAAGGCCATCGATTCACTGTCAATAACTAAAGTAACTATCCAAGATTGTCCAGTGGTCCCACCATCCCACATGTCAACCAATTCCCTTTGAATAATTACATTTATTATATATGGTAGTTAATTGTTACCCTCTTTCCATGCCAGTAAATCTGTTCCCTTACAATAATGGTAGTCTAGTGTACCCACATAATACGGTCATGACAGACGAGGAATGTGGTACTCTACACTACTAGTGCATGCTTTTAATGCTTATGCAAGGTGTTTGTGGGGTGCCACACATGGAAGGTGGATGCTGTGTGTGGTCATTCAATACAGCAGCCCTCATGTGGGTGGCAGTTTGGAACTGGTGTGATTTTACCAGTGCAATAAATTCATTGCACAGATCCATGAACTTTCACTTGCAACCATGATGCAGGATAGTCTCCAAAATGAAATTATGAATGGAGCAGACTGTGCACCTGCCTTACAACAGATGAGTTTACCAAGTGATTACTCGCATTTCTTAGAAACATGTCAGCAAATGCAGGGTCAGTAGCACATAGCAATGCAATACATAACTGACAACTTCTGCTATTGGTCGTGCACATATAGTGGGAGTTTGTGCCTATGAATATACTTTCATTATATACCCCTTTACATGACTGTTTATGAACATGCCATGTTATGCTATTCCAGGTGCTCTTCCAGGTGCCCAAAGTATCTTGCCATGTGGACCCAGAGTGTCATGTGCTCCATTTTTTTATGTGGATGATTTACATCCATCCACAGTAGTTTGATGTTGTGTGAAGCATCTGTAAACATCATAAGCAATCTGGTGTTGCAACAGAGTCACACCATAGCTGCCTCACCAACCTCTATCCACTGTCTATTATTCTCTACATGCACCTCATCACTTTGTTGTGCTCTACCATGCTGGTTCGACATTGTTTATGTTGATTTGCATTTTGCCGAAAGGAATCATGTCGACCGCAAGTTGCACTCTACATGATTCCTGTGTGACTCCCAGTCCTGTATTTTTCATCATTGATCTTCAAACCTTGAACTCCCCATGCAAGGGGCTCCACCTCCCTCATCTTTCCAATTCTCAACTCCAGTCGGTGTTGATTCGGGGAGGAGGTGCAGGACCGGGATACAGCATGCCCCTGTCTCAGCAACACCAACACAACGACCTGCCGGCAAAGTTGCAAGTGTGGTGACAGGTGTGTATTTCGCTGTGTTGCTTTCACTGCAATGAGGGCATGCTGCATCGTTGTGTGCTGAGGACGCTACATTGTGTAATGTTGCTTTTTTTCTCCTACCTCTTGAGCAGCATTGGTTAAACAACCCACTAGTAAACATACCAGCTGCAACCGTGCATTCTATGTTTCAGACATTTGCAAGAGTGAGCAATACCGCCTACCTTACACTGTGAATGTTGAGTCTTATTTGTTGGTAATAAGTGCTGCTATTCTGTAAGCTGGCATTGCCTAAGTAATGAAATGCTTGGTAGTTATCACTATGTTTCAATGCAACTGCTAGATGTATGACAAGACACGTGTATTAAAATAAAGTGAGGCATAAAAAAAAACCTTGTAAGTGTCACTGCACAAAATCTGCATTCAATCATCCATCCCTGGGAAACACAGATTAGTCTCTACACAGCTTCCTTCTACCCGGTGTAGTCCACCGATGGGAATTTAGCCCTTATCTTCATCACTACACAGGATGGCAGGATTTTCCGATTCCTACGCCCCAATCACTGAAATATCCAGTATATGAATCGTCTGTACACCGTGTGTCTGTACATTCTGTGCAAAAACAAAAAAAAGTAATGTTAAACAGGAACACTGCAAAACTGTACACATTTGAACAGCGATAACTATTCACATCCGTCCAGAAAATACTCCAGTGACAGTGAAAACATCACACATAGCAAAATGTTACTTTTGAAAGCTGTGAGAAATTGCATGTTTTTACTGGTGACAGGGAAATTCACACTGGGCAAAGCCGTTTTTGCTGTGTCAATGAAAATTGTCACTAAAGACATGGGAGTACATGACAGATGAAGAGAATTGATCAGAGTAATGCAGTTTGCAAGTGACCTTGATGCCACTGAAGGTAACAAACTCTCTGCTACATGTAACAAAGTTGTGCTTATTGGCAGTACCACAAGAAAACTGCTTGTGCTGATAACGGCAGTACTACTTATCCAGCCACATATCCAGCAACATTGTCTGTATTGCCACAACTTTTTATTGCAGGCACCTTTTACTTTACACAGAAACATAAAAACATAGAAGTTAACGGCAGATAAGGATCGAAAGGCCCATCCTGTCTGCCCATTTCTTTTTCTACCTTATGAATGTGCCATCGGCCTTTGCTCTGTCAATGCCCTATCTGTTCATACTCATCTGTATTGCTCCCTTATGCCTATCAGAAACCTGTTTGAAGCCCTGCACTATATTCATATCCGCCACTTCCTGAGTTAGACCATTCCATGCATCCCCAACCCTTTCTGTGAAAAAGAACTTCCTCACATTACCCCTTAATTGACCTCCCTCTAATCTCATGCTGTGTCCTCTTGTCCTGCTATTTTTCTTATATTGAAACAGGTTAGACTCTTTCACCTTGTTAATGCCCTTAAGATGTTTGAATGTTTCGATCATATCACCTCTCACCCTCCTTTGCTCTAGGCTATACATGTTGAGCTCCGTTAATCTGTCCTCATATGTTTTCTGATGCAGTCCCTGCACCATTTTGGTTGCCTTCTCTGGACTGCCTCAGTTTGGCATTTGTGAAGGTGTGACCTCCAGTACTGCACACAGTACTCCAGATGGAGTCTAACCAGTGTCTTGTAAAGAGAGATTATTACCGCCCTCTTACAACTTGTGATACCCCTACTAGTACACCCCAACATCCCCCTAGCCTTACCTACTGCTTTAGTGGTCTGCTTGGATGATTTCAAGTCATCTGTGATGATGACGCCCAAGTCTCTTTCTTCCCTTGTGACTGCCAGCAACTACCCTCCCTGCCTATAGGTGGCTTCAGGGTTTCTCTTCCCTATGTGCATGATATTCCAAGATTGGGCCTAAAGCCAGACACATGGCACTGAGTGCTCAGCCCCTGGCACCTTATCGCGCACCATGACGGCCACCCATGACTGGGGAAATACCTTGGGTAGCCATGGATCATGGGGGGGCAGAGTTAGGGGAGCCAGAATGAGCTCTCACCTGCATGGGTTGGTGCCTGCTACTCCATAGTCCCGCTTCCATTGGGTGTAGGCCTGGTGAGACACGTAGGCAGCAGTAGCAGTGATGTAAAGTCAAGAGTGGGCCAGAAGGGTCCTGGTGTAGGCATGAGACTTCACATGCATTCACACACGTGTACGCCATAGTGCCAGCAGGGAAAACCACGGTAAATGGTAAACAAATGTGTACGGAAAAAAAATTGCTCCAGAGAGTACACAGTCACAGTACACAGCACATTTATAAGCAATACACATGGCAAAACACCGGGGCAAAGGAAAACTTTGCCCAAAAGAGTTGAATATGAAAGAGGAGACAGGAACTGTTGATAAATGACAAAACTATGTTGGTTGATATTGCTGACTGTGTCATTGTTTGGAAATGAGCACGGTAAGCTGGAGGGCTGGCCGGGGAGGTGGCTTGAGCATCACAGGGACTGATTGGCTTTTCTGGGGGTGGGATAGGCACGGACAAGGATCAGCGCATGACTGTTCCAGGGTGGGTACCCGAGGTATGGCAAGCATAGCAAGTAGTAAGGGAGTCAAGTGTTAGACATAAGCACTCATTGCCTTGACGTCAGGGTGCAAAACACATGGTGAAATATGAGAAAATGGTCAGAGGAGCCTTCGGTGGATGGAGCATCAAGTCACTATCCACAATGCCTCATGCATGCCCAAGAAATGAAATTTGGGCAAAACTATGAATAGGAGGTGTACGGGCAGCCTCCTTGACAATGCCAGGGTGGTAGAAGCAAGGCTCAGTGGGGGGATGGACCGCTCCTGGAACAGGTAGGAGATTGGGTACTGCAGTCAGTAGGCAACACACGAATATCTTAGTGCCCCAGGCTGTGGGGAATATAAAGAGAAAGTAAAAAAAAAAAAAAGTAGGAGGAAGAGGATAGTCCAGGATATGTTGTGTCAGCTTGAAGAGAGATTTTGTGGTGGTGCCAGCATGGACTTGTAGGTGGGTGTGGGTAACTGTGACAATCAACATGCAGAACAGGCAACAAAGCATACATTGCTGCAATTTGCATAGGAGATAGGGTGTCAAACCACTGCAGTGTAACTGAAGTGGTGGGGGATGGAATTCTGAAGTGAACACTATGTACAACAGAAGTGCAACAGTGCAACACATCCTGCTGGCATAGCTTTCATAAATGTCATGCTTGGGAGAGTGGAAATCAAAAAACTCAATGCCTCAAGGTGTGCACCCATGAGTGCACATCATGTTGCAGTTTAACACACAATAGGTCACATTCTGACAAGGAAACCAGAATCTGGTGCACCAATGCACCATTACATGTGAGAAAATATGTGTCACAATGGGACAGCAAAAGTTGTGTGGTGTTCATGAAATGGATGTGTCAGTTGGTGGAAAAACGTAAGAGTGAGGGTCTTGAGGGAGTGAGAGATGGAAGTGATAACGTGATGCATAAAAAATTACTTTATAAAATGGTGCAGAGATTGAAAGAAAACTGATTGCTTGTTAGCCATGTGTTACCATTGTGTAATGCACCAAAACTACACAGACCGATTTCATAAGCATAAAACACAGCGGTTCTGGTCAGTAACATTGTGGAACAAAATAAAGTGGACAAAAATAAAGTGGCAAAAACAGTGTCACCATCAATATTGGCAGCACAAAATGTAGCATGCCAGAACAAAGCAGGCCACATGACACGCAGGTAGCAAACAATGTCCACCTCATGGAGGCACTGCACTGGAACACACAGCAGCAGACACCCATGCACAGGAACAGCACAGGGGTGCAGGGAGAGGAAACAGGGCAGGGTGCAACCACCACTCAGGGACGCGGGCCACTGGACACCTACCATAGTAATCTAATGGCACAGGCACTCACATGGTGGGGTAATCCCACCCAGAATGCTAAGTGATGGAGCACGTGCACCGGGGTAACCACTGGAGGACAGGTGGACCATGGCCACCATGTGGATGGCCATGTATAATGCAAGGGGCCAGAAGCACAAGCCAGCATGTCCTCAGCAACACACAGGACAGGGGAGATGGCATGCTGGCTTGTGCTCCTGGCCCCTGTGTTTTCAGTGCAGTGCCTCGATGTAGTGGATGTTGTTTGCTGCCTGTGTGTTATGCGGCCTGCATTGTTCTGGCATGCTACATTTTGTGTTGCCAATATTGATGATGACACTGTTTTTGCCGCTTTATTTTTGTCCACTATATTTAGTTCCATGATGTTACTGACCAGAACAAACACAACAGGGGAGATGTGTATTATATAGAGAATAAAGTATGGGGTAGTGTGTGTAATGAGATTTTACACACACCTAAGGGGTTGGATGGCATATAAACCCTGAGAGCAAAGCCCGAGTGGTTTATCCAGGCATCCAAACCCGAGGGTGTGTATAAAATTCGAGTTTACACACACCACCCCATATTTTATTTTATATAATTGCTGGGTTAGGCTTTTTTGCCACAGCCAATTATATAAAATAAATGGTCTGGTGTGGCTGCAGTCTGGATGATGATTAGCTGAGTCCTCGGTCGCTTAGCAGCAGTTTAATTTTTCTTGTTTTGTTGTCCCCTTTACGGTGTGATTTTTGTTAGGAAGTTTTTTTTGTAAATAGTTACTTACCGCTTAGAGATAGTGGTGGCGGTGCGGTTTCGACCGAAGAAGAAATCTGGTGGCGAGCGGTGAAAACCAGGAAGAGCTATAGGTTGGCATGCACATAGTGAGAGAAACCATGCACGTGTTTGCCGTTATAAATGCTCCTTTATAATGGCAAATTACTTCACGGTTTCCCTATTGGAAAAAGGCTAACCCAGTTATTATACTGTTGTAATGCATGGCCACTGAGGCTGAATGAACATGGCATGTGGACTCATTACTCAATGTGCCCCTTGGCCATGTGTTATGACTGTGTAGGGCACACCTGGTTGCGTCTTATTGCTTATGTAAATAAATCTGAAGTACTACAAGTGACATATGTTGTTGTGAGCAGTGCAGTACAAGTGTCTAATGCACTGCTCAGTCAAGAAGCTTCACTTAGGATACACAGAGCCATTTTATTAGTGCAAGGAGCCACATCCAGGATGTGCAAACAAATGGCTATGGGTGTGGATGTAGTAGGACTCCTGCCTCGTGCTGTGCCATGGACCTAAGCCATGCGTTAGAATTCAATAAAGCACACCATGGCATGTTGAACTGCAGACTTATTCCAACAACTAGACAACAAAAAGCATGCACATACTTGGCTTCCGGCACTTCATCACCAACTGGTCCCTCACTTTGTATGAATTCTGCAAGGCAGGATGGCAATACATAGATATCAGTTGACGTAGATTGAAAACCTGGATGCTGCGTTATGCACTGTAGTGTAGGGAAGTCCTCCATCTCTGTTGTTATAGCATGATAATATACAAAACATCGGTTTTCACTTGCTGTCTTCACGTTCTCACACTCTCCACATTCGCACCTGTTGAGATAAGGAAAGCACAATTGCCGAATGTGATTATAGACACATGTGGGTATCAACTGTAACTGCATGGGGGTCAGTGTTGACATGAGTATACCTCAGCAGCACACCATCAAGCAATGGTGTGACCTGTGAAACAACAGGTGACATGGTCACACCTTGTTATTGTACGATCAGTAGACCACACACACACAGACGCATACGCATAAGCACACGCGTGAGAAAACCCAAGCATTCAAACGCACACACATGCCACCAAAGCATGCATGCACTGGGCCATATATACACACAGACACACACACACACGTGTGCGTGTGCGCAGCACCCACCCACTCAAAAACACACCAACACCCATGGCCAACAAATCACAAACAAAGAAGGACACACACAGGGTCAGATGCACGCACACACACACACACACATATGAAAACCCACATGCACACACATGAAATTAGAGGCACAGTAGGGGGGGTAACATGAGGAAGGTCTTCAGCAGTGATATTGGTGGTGTGATAAACACTAACAATGTTATTAGTGGGAGCAAAATCACAGGTGTAATGCAAGAATGCATGAAGTCTAATTTTGACACCATGAAAAGGCTTATGCAACATCGAAGAAAGAATCTGAATAGTAACAACAGCAAAGGGAAGGGCAGATTATAATGCACCAATGGTACAAGGGGGGAGGGAGGATCACAAAAGAAAGGGAGATGAGGAGGCAATATTTCCATGAGAGAGAGGTGACTAAAGGTGATGCTCCACTGGAGGGGGTGATTACATGTAACACAGTGAGATGTTTCAGGCGGGGATGGACAAAGGTAAGGGGAGGAGAAGGGTGCCAAAGGCAGAGATAGGCAAGGGTGGAATGGGGGGGAAGGGGTTGGGCCAGCTGCAGACTGGGGTGCTAGCTGCACACTCAAGCAGACCTAGACAGGCCAGGTGGTCTGTTTCTGCTAGCAAATTTGCATGTTTGTATAAGTCATAGTGCAAAATCAAAGAAAGCTAGGTGCAAATTCAAGACCACGAGGTGTGCAAGTAACACATTACCTGAGAAGCATTGCATTTTATTGTTGGCACTGCTGAAGTGAACAAGTAAGGATGATCAATTTTAGTACTGTGACTGAGCAATGCATGCTTTACTCTTTCATCAGCGGAGCAGTGAACATCTGGGATGTGCACCAGCATGTTGAAAAAGCGGCTATTGGTAAAGTGAAACAGACAGAGGGTCAAAAACCGTGGAAGAGCAATACTGGACATATACATTGCTTGGAGGGTGGGTGGGGATGTTACAGGCATGGGATTAGGAAAATGAAACTTGGGACATACATAAATGATGATCCACTGGCTATACCTGCAAATAAACACCCTAGCGGGAAAACGGGCGTACTCTCGATGTGGTCTGCCAAACCAGATGCATGTCTGACATAGATTAGGTTAGTTTCTGCAACAGAACACTAGTGAATGATACTTTCTAGGATACTCATGGGCAGTCCAAAGAGCATCGGTCTTTTGGACCAAAGTGCTGCGTACACTGGCTGTGATAAGAAAGGGGGAGGAAGCGGTTGATACACAGGCAGGTATTCCTCCATCAGAATATGTCTCAAATGGTAAAGGTTTTGGGGCAGTAGGGGAAGTTTAAACAAATAATCCAATGCAGTGCTTTTCAAATAAGTGGAACAGCAGGTAACGTGAAACAGGCAGAGTGTCAAAGACCGTGGAAGGGCAATACCTAAAATATACATTGTTTTGGGGGGGGGTGGATAGGGGATGTTACAGGCACGGCACTAAGAAAAATGCAACTTCGCGCACACAAACATGCTGCAGACATTTGGTGCTCTGATGGCTGTTCCTGCAAATGCACACCCTCACTGAAGAACTGGCATACTCTCGTGGTCTGACAAACCAGATGGATGTCACTCATATAGATTAGATTTGCTTACGCCACCACACACTGATGAATGATTTATCTGATACTTAGATAAAATAGACCACACACTTGTGCTACTTGTGTTTGCCATTAATCACTCAGGGCATGAGCAGGTATTGGGATGATATCCTGCAGTTTGAATAGAGAGCAGAAATGCACAACCTGTGAGGTTGCCGAAGGAACTGATGAACCACATGTATTTAGAAACTGGGAAGGGGAGTGGAAGCAAATCGTCAAAATCATCACTGGATTGTGTGGGGTGGTTGCATCTTAAGGGGATGGCTCCAGCAAACTGCAAAGTCAGGGGACATCCAGGGAGATGGGCATGACGCCATCAAGAAAAAGCATCAGCACTCTAGGGCAGGCCATAGAGCATTGGACTTTTGGGTCTAACTGATGCTTACACTGGCTGCAATAAGAAAGGCAGATATTCCTCTGTCAGATTATGTCTAAAATTGTGAAGCTTTTTTTTTCGGGGGGGAGGGCTGTGTGAACAAAACCAAACATTTCTGAGGACAGCACATCATAATACAAATGAGGTTGACTTCAAGGAGAGCAAAAAATGATAATCTTGACAACAGATAACTAGATTAGCTGGCACAAGGCAGTGATTCTTTTTTGCAGTGCCATAACCACACTAACACACCTGCACGACTAGAGACTAGATTATGGTAGGGGTGGACAGAGTATGAAATGTTATTACAGGCGGAGTCACTGTAAGCAGAGTCAATAGTCCCAGACATGCATCTTGTGAGCCCACAGCCAACGTGACTTCCTGTTGACATAATTGAAGGTACCCAGAACAGGGGGCTTGTGTTTTGTGGCTGTAGTGTAGGGTGGAGGAGGTAATGATAGTTGTGGTCAGTTTTGGGGGTTGGCTTGAATAGATATGGCAGGTTTGAACAATTAGGCAGTACAGAAACCACGATGTGTGTAAGGTAATGTGAGGCAGCAGGAATTATTTACGTGAAGCAGCATATGGAATGAGGAGTGTTGAATATGGAGGGCAAGACACTACATGATGAAACCAAAATATTTACCATTCATCCAGAGCCAAGTTCGTCCTGGGTTCCTCATCACTGTTATCACAGCTTGCTGATTGATCCTCCTCCACCATGTGTGCCTGGCTCACAAGGGGTTCGTACAAATAGGGCTGAACTCCCCCAGATGCTGACAAAAGTTTTATATCGCTGTCGCTTTCAGAAGACATCCTAGAGCTGCTTGGAATGTGTGCCTCTTGACGCCGACAGTCAGAAATACCAGCTCTTTAAATTCCCCGCCCATCCACAATGACGCGGCGGTAGTGGGGGATGTGCCTGTGGCTATTAAAAGACCAACAAAGTCGGGGGTGGAGCATGCAACTAGATACAATTAAAAATATTAAAAATCAGCGAAATGCAACCCAAATTTATGGTACAGAATAAGACACAAACACAGGCTGGAACAGAACATGTCTTCATTGACAATTCTCATTGACAGAACAAAAACGGCTTTGCAAATGATCTTTAATGAAGCAAAACATGCTAAACGCAACCATGCATGTTTTATGCACCTGACTTGTGGTCTGCCTGAAATTGTGTTATCCTAAACCCACGCTTGGTGACACAGACTACTCTGTTTACATTCTCACATTTCATGAGATTAATACAAAGGCATGCTTTCACCTTTGTTCTTCTTGCACCTGTCCAAAAATTTATACATAAATCAGATACTGTTTTTTTTATTTAAAATTAGGAAGTGGTTGATTCCCAAAACCAGGAAACTGTTGACCCACAGTCTTCTCTTTTCAGTTGTGGACTATGGTCTTAAAGTATACTGCATTCAGCTGCTACTGAGAGTGCCATCTTTAAACTATGGATGGCTTATAATGGTATCTGTAGATTTATAATCAATTTACCTAGATGTGCACATCATCATGATCTTTACGTTTCTGCTGGTTGTCTTATTTTAGAAAACGGGTGTAAGTTTATTTTGGCCGTACTTCATACCTCTCAACCTCCTGCGTCATAAATCAGGGACAAGGCTTAAAAAAATCAGAGACAAAGGCCCAAAATCAGGGACACATTTTTAAAATTGGTGATATTCACTCAGGAAGCTGGCAGAATAAGGGAGTCAGTGTATAATACATTTTCTGAAGAATACGAAGTCTGCAACTATATTGTTTGACATAATTTTATTCCTACAATCATCACTGTTTAGTCAGGGGAACACAGATTTTAGGAGGGACAGAGTAAAATTTTGAGGTGAAATCAGGGACATCCCTGAAAATCAGGGACACTTGAGAGGTATGCGTACTTATTCAAAGAAATTTCCTGGGTTTGTTATCACCCTCAATTTCATGTTTTTTTAAACTCAATGAAAATGTTTGTCATACCAGATCTGCTCCCTTTAGGCAATACAGTGTTCCTTGTTATAAAAAATCTCAAAGCCAAGGATCCTTGCTTTATAGAGCCCCTTTGTGTTGTAACTACTTACTAACTGCAGTTAGGAATTCTACAACTGTATGTGTTGTTAAAGCTTTACTCAAGGATTGGCTACATTCTGGATCTGCTTGTACTTGTTATGATGTATAATAATTGTATTATAAAAATGAGGAGCATTTTCTCCCATAGGGAAACCCAATTATAATTCTCCTGTTATAACTGTGGGATATAATGGTGTACTTGTGCGAGGTTTCCCTTGCTCTGCACTTGCGCCAGCTGCACTCTTCTCTATCTGTGCCGGCCCCGCTCCTCAACTCTGCATAGCTTATTACCACTCAGAGTCGGGGGAAAAAAATTAACGGGACTAAAAAACCAAGCATTTGCCAATGCCGAATGTTGATTATGTTGGTCCATTGAGCTTGCTCACTGCCCCCTGTCACTCGCTCACTCTGTTTCTCCCGGTGCTGCAGGCTGCTGTTTTGTACTGGGGTCCTGTCTGCATTGGCACCCTTTTCTGTCCAAAAAGAAATCCGCAGCTGTCCTGACAGAGTTTCGTTGAGGTGGCTCACTCCCCCACTCTCACTCACTCATTCTGTTTCTCCTGGCGCTGCAGGCTGCCCTTTTTTACTGGGCCCCTGACTCTGTTGGTGGCTTTTTCTGCCCATAACGAAATCTGCAGCAGTCCCGACACAGGTCCATTGAGCTTGCTCACTCCCCCCTCTCACTCAGTCATTCCACTTCTACCGGCGCTGCAGGCTGGGCTTTTGTACTGGGCTCCTGCCTGCGTTGCTGCCTTTTCTGCCCACAAAGAAAT
Organism: Neoceratodus forsteri; assembly: GCA_016271365.2. Classification (NCBI taxonomy): domain Eukaryota; kingdom Metazoa; phylum Chordata; order Ceratodontiformes; family Ceratodontidae; genus Neoceratodus; species Neoceratodus forsteri. Next base: position 745,066,373 of record CM028137.1, read on the forward strand.
CTGCACCTGTCCCAACAGAGCTCCGTTGAGGTCGCTCACTCCCCCTGTCTCACTCGCTCATTCTGTTTCTCCTGGCGCTGCAGGCTGCCCTTTTGTACTGGGCTCATGTCTCTGTTGGCACCTTTTTCTGCCCACAAAGAAATCTGCAGCAGTGCCGACAGAGCTCCATTGAGCTCGCTCCCTCCCCCTCTGTCACTCGCTTGATCTGTTTCTGTCAGTGCTGTAGGCTTCCTTTTTGTACTGGCCTCCTGCCTGCATTGCCGCCTTGTTCTGCCCACAAAGAAATCTGCAGCAGTCACGATAGAGCTCCGTTGAGCTTGCTCACTCCCACCTCTCTCACTCACTTGTTCTGTTTCTCCCACCACTGCAGGCTGCTCTTTTGTACTGGGCCCCTGCGTGCATTGCTACCTTTTTCTGCACAGAAAGAAATCTGCAGCAGTCCCAAAAGAGTCCATTGAGCTCACTCACTCCACCTCCCTCACTCGCTCATTCTGTGTCTCCCACTGCTGCAGGCTGCCATCTTGTACTGTGCTCCTGCCTGCATTGGCAGCTTTTTCTTCCAACAAAGAAATCTGCAGCAGTCTCAACACAGCTTCGTTGAGCTCGCTCATTCACCCTCTCTCACTCACTCATTCCATTTCTACCGGTGCTGCTGGCTGGCCTTTTGTACTGGGCTCCTGCCTGCATTGCCACCTTTTCCTGCCCATAAAGAAATCCGCAGCAGTCATGATAGAGCTCCGTTGAGGTTGCTCACTCCCCCTGTCTCACTCGCTCATTCTGTTTCTCCTGGCGCTGCAGGCTGCCCTTTTGTACTGGGCTCATGTCTCTGTTGGCGCCTTTTTCTGCCCACAAAGAAATCTGCAGCAGTCACGATAGAGCTCCATTGAGCTTGCTCACTCCCCCCTCTCTCACTCACTTATTCTGTTTCTCCCACTGCTGCAGGCTGCTCTTTTGTACTGGGCCCCTGCGTGCATTGCTACCTTTTTCTGCACAGAAAGAAATCTGCAGCAGTCCCAAAAGAGTCCATTGAGCTCACTCACTCCACCTCCCTCACTCGCTCATTCTGTGTCTCCCACTGCTGCAGGCTGCCATCTTGTACTGTGCTCCTGCCTGCATTGGCATCTTTTTCTGCCCACAAAGAAATCTGCAGCAGTCCCGACACAGGTCCGTTGAGCTTGTTCACTCCCCCCCTCTCTCACTCGCTCGTTCTGTTTCTGCCGTCGCTGCAGACTGGCCTTTTGTACTGGGCTCCTGCCTGCGTTGCTGCCTTTTTTTACCCACAAAGAAATCTGTAGCAGTCATGATCGAGGTCTGTCGAGCTCGCTCACTCCCCCTCTCTCACTAGCTCATTGTGTTTGTCCCAGCACTGCAGGCTGCACTTCTGTACTGGGCTCTTGCCTGCACTGGTACCTTTTTCTGCCCACAAAGAAATCCACAGCAATCACAATAGACCTCCGTTTAGCTCGATCACGCCCCCTCTCTCACTCGCTCGTTCTGTTTCTGCCTTTTGTACTGGGCTCCTGCCTTCGTTGCTGCCTTTTTCTGCCCACAAAGAAATCTGTAGCAGTCCCGACAGAGCTCCGTTGAGCTCACTGACTCCCCCTCTCTTACTCGCTCATTCCATTTCTACCAGCACTGCAGGCTGGGCTTTTGTACTGGGCTCCTGCCTGCGTTGCTGCCTTTTTCTGCCCACAAAGAAATTCGCACCTGTCCCGACAGAGCTCCATTGAGGTCGCTCACTCCCCCTCTCTCTTGAACATTCTGTTTCTCCTGCCGCTGCAGGCTGCACATTTGTACTGGGCCCCTGCATGTATTGGTGCCCTTTTCTGCCCACAAAGAAATCCACAGCAGTCCTGGCACAGCTTCGTTGAGCTCACTCACTCCACCCCCCACTCGCTCGTTCTGTGTCTCCCGCTGCTGCTGGTTGCCTTTCTGTACTGGGCTCCTGCCTGCATAGTCATTTTTTTCTGCCCACAAAGAAATCTGCAGCAGTTCTGACACAGCTCCGTTGAGCTTGCTGTCCGTTGAGCTTGCTCACTTGCTCATTCCATTTCTGTTGGCGCTGCAGGCTGCCCTTTTGTACTGGACTCCTGCTTGAGTTGCTGCCTTCTTCTGCTCACAAAGAAATTTGCAGCAGTCACAATAGAGCTCCGTTGCACTCGCTCACTCCCCCTCTCTCACTTGCTTGTTCTGTTTCTCTCGCTGCTGCAGGCTGCACTTTTGTACTGGCCCCCTGTGTGCATTGCTGCCTTTTTCTGCCCACAAAGAAATCTGCAGCAGTCCCAACACAGCTCTGCTGAGCTCACTCAGTCCCCCTCTCTCACTCGCTTGTTCCATTTCAGCCATCGCTGCAGGCTGGCCTTTTGTACTGGGCTTCTGCCTGCATTACCACCTTTTTCCGCCCAGAAAGAAATCTGCAGCTGTCTCGACAAAGCTCCATTGAGGTTGCTCACTCCCCCTATCTCACTCACTCATTTGGTTTCTCCTGGCAGCGTAGGCTGCCGTTTTGTACTGGGCTCCTGCCTTTGTTGGCACTTTTTTCTGCCCACAAAGAAATCTGTGGCAGTACCAATTGAGCTCCGTTGACCTCACTCACTCCCCCTTTCTCATTCGCTTGTTCCATTTCTGCCAGCACTGCAGGCTGCCCTTTTGTACTGGACTGCTGCCTGCGTTGCCACCCTTTTCTGTCCACAAAGAAATCCACAGCAGTCATGATAGAGCTCTGTTGAGGTTGCTAATCCCCCTGTCTCACTCGCTCATTCTGTTTCTCCTTGCACTACAGGCTGCCCTTTTGTACTGAGCTCCTGCCTCTGTTGTCGCCTTTTTCTGCCCACAAAGAAATCTGCAGCAGTCCCAACAGAGCTCCGTTGAGCTCACTCACTCTCTCATTCCATTTCTGTTGGTACTGCAGGCTGCCCTTTTGTACTGGGTTCCTGCCTGCATTGCCGCCTTCTTCTGCTCACAAAGAAATTTGCAGCAGTCACGATAGAGTTCTGTTGAGCTTGCTCACTCCCCCTTTCTCACTTGCTTGTTCTGTTTCTCCCGCTGCTGCAGGCTGCCCTTTTGTACTGGCCCCCTGCGTGCATTGCTGCATTTTTCTGCCCACAAAGAAATCTGCAGCAGTTCCGACACAGCTCTGCTGAGCTCGCTCAGTCCCCCTCTCTCACTGGCTCATTCCATTTCAGCCGGCACTGCAGGCTGGACTTTTGTACTGGGCTCCTGCCTACATTACCACCTTTTTCTGCCCAGAAAGAAATCTGTAGCAGTCACGATAGAGCTCTGCTGAGCTCGCTCATTCCCCCTCTCACTTGCTTGTTGTGCTTCTCCCAGTGCTGCAGGCTACCCTTTTGTACTGGGCTCCTGCCTGAATTGGCCGCCTTTTCTGACTACAAAGAAATCCACAGCTGTCTCGACAGAGCTCCATTGAGGTCGCTCACTCCCCCTGTCTCACTCGCTCATTTGGTTTCTCCTGGCAGTGCAGGCTGCCATTTTGTAATGGGCTCCTGCCTCTGTTGGCACCTTTTTCTGCCCACAAATAAATCTGCAGCAGTACCAGCGGAGCTCCATTGACCTCACTCACTCCCCCCCTCTCTCATTTACTTGTTTCGTTTCTGCCGGCACTGCAGGCTGCCCTTTTGTATGGGACTCCTGCCTGCATTGCCGCCCTTTTCTGCCCACAAAGAAATCTGCAGCAGTCACAATAGTGCTCCGTTGAGCTGGCTCACATCCCCTCTCTCAGTTGCTTGTTCGGTTTCTCCCGCCGCTTCAGGCTGCCCTTTTGTACTGGGCCCCGCAAGCATTGCTGCCTTTTTCTGCCCACAAAGAAATCTGCAGCAGTCCCAACAGAGCTCAGTTAAGCTCAGTCACTTCCCCTGTCTCACTTGCTCATTCTGTGTCTGCTGGTGCTGCAGGCTGCCCTTTTGTAGTGGGCTCCTGACTGCGTTGTCGCCTTTTCCTGCCTACAAAGAAATCTGCAGCAGTCCCGACAGAGCTCAGTTGAGCTCGATCACTCTCCCCTCTCTTACTCACTCAATCCTAATCTGTCCCAAACACTGATTTCCGACAGCGACTGCGGTGTTCTGCGCCAGAAGTGCGGCTGCCGGCCAGGATGTGAAAAGCGACAGCTGTACTTTTCACGGGACGTGTGGAAAAATGCCAGTGTTGAAAATGTGGCGTGAAAATATTACTAATTTGCAAAGTTACAAGGGTGCGTGGAAACTGCACAATGCATGCTCATAACACAGTCATTTTATGAAGTTTCATCACAAAATTTTCAACATAGGCATTTTAGGACCTACCTGCTCATGAACAGTGTCACTGTGATTTTCTTAATGAGTCCCGAACACTGATTTCCCACAGCGACCGCACTATTGTGCGCCAGAAGAGGGAAAACACATTTTGGCCAGGATGTGAAAAATGACAGCTGCACTGTTCATAAGGAGGTGTGGGAAAATGGCAATGTTGAAAATCTGGAGTGAAAATATTACAAAATTGCGAAGTGACGAACTTGCATGGAAACTGGGCAACACACGCTCGTAACACACTCATTTTTGGGGCTTTCATCACCAAATTTTCAACAAAGGCATTTTAGGACCTCTGCTACTGAACAGTGTCACTATCATTTTCATAATGTGTCCCAAACACGGATTTCCCAAAGCAACCGTGCTATTCTGTGCTGGAACTGTGAAAACACATTTCAGCCAGGATGTGAAAAGCGACAGCTGCACTGTTCATAAGGAGGTGCAGAACAATGGCAATGCTGAAAATCTGGAGTGAAAATATTATAAATTTGCAAACTTACGAGCGGGCGTGCAAACTGCGCAATGCACGCTCGTAACACGATCATTTTATAGAGTATAGTTACCAAATTTTCAACATAGGCAGTTTAGGACCTCTGCTCATGAACAGAGTCACTGTCATTTTTTTAAGCTGTCTTGAACACTGATTTCCCACAGCAACTGCGCTATTCTGCACCAGAAGTGCGAAAACACATTTCAGCCAGGATATGAAAAATGACAGCTGTACTGTTCACAGGGAGATGTGGAAAAGTGCAAATGTTGAAAATCTGCCATGAAAATATTGCAAATTCATGAAGTAACGAGCGTGCTTAGCAACTGTGCAACACACACTCGTTAAAGTCATTTTTTCGATTTTTCCACCTAATTTGCCACATAGGCTTTTTGAGAGCCCATCTCATGAACACTGGCACTGTCGTTTCATTAATCGGTCCCAAAAGGTGATTCTGCGCAGTGACCATGAAATCACCTTTCGGGGCTGAATAACGCCATGACAGTGGCAAGAATTCATGAGGAGGGGTCCCAAAACCCCCATGTTGAAAATTTGATGCCAAAATTCCAAAAAATGCTTGAGATATGCATCAAAGTTGAAAAAACCCTATTTATTCCTTTAAACAGCTTACCAGCATTTCCTCAGTTTGTGGTTGGCTTTAAAGAGTGCAGACATGTTCCTGGTCCACTGAAGATCGTAGGGCCAGACTCTGGAGGTAAGTATGGTATGAGTGGGGTGTGGGGAGGCAGGGTGCGCAGTGGGTGGGCGTGGGTTGTGGGAGGGCTCAGGGATACTGTGAGGGACCGTTTTCTTTTTTACAGGTGTTAAAAAAAAAAACATTGCTGGAAGTTTTTTTCTTTACAGGGGCATTGGGCACGCTGGGGTGTGCTCCCAGTGTGCCACCTGACTCTTTTGAGGCGGTCCAGTAGCCAACAAGAGTTGGGCACCCCAAGCTGTTTTGCTCTGAGGGGGCATGAGCAAGGGGATTGGGCACCTCGGCAGAAAATGAAGGTTTTGTGGGGTGGGACATTATGCCGATGGGAGTGGGCTCCCCGTCGGCCACAGTAACTCTGAAGGAGGGACTGAGCCGACGGGAGTGGACTCCCGTCCAACAACTTCAACTGGGACCAGGAATGAAGCCGATGGGGACTGGGGCCCCTTGGCAAACAAAAACTTTAAGGCGGGGGATTGGGCACCTCTCGGCACTGGGGCCAGATTAATATTGTTTGTGAACATGGCAAACGCCGCCATGTTCACAAACAATATTATGGTAGCAACGTTCCACCCAGCAATGACGGGTTGCTCCCTCATTGCAGCGAATCGCTGATGCTGCAATGACGAGGCGGCCCCTGGTTGCTGCGGCAAAAACGTTTCAAAGTTGTGGCACGCTGGCTGAACTAGTGTCAGCAACAGCATGCCACCCCATTGGGAAACAGGGGCTAAGCCTCAAAAGGCAGTGGGGGCATTGGCCACAATGTGCAATCAACATAAAAAATATAAAAGGAAACTCTACCTTTCTTTCACCAGCAGCTATGGAACACGCTGACACCCGACTGGTCTGCAGTCCCATAGGACTGTCTGTTTATTTTATATAATTGCTGTGGGTGTATGTAAAATTCTCGTTATGACCCATCTACCCAGACATTATTCTACATGATATTTGCTATTTGTATTGCTTTATGTATTGTGTATTATTGTTTCATGTAGACTGGTCACTAATAACAGTTGGCATTTATGCCCATTGCCCACACGTATAAGAAATACAAATTAAATGAAATAACAATGACATTTCACCTCTAGAGACACACTATAAATGCACTGGACCATCTCTTTAATCACCACCCTAGTTAAAAAAAAAAAAAATCAGCTCTTGGTTACAATCAATACTCTCATGGAAAAGTGGTGAAAAAATAACACAATGTGGTGGTGGCTGGGGTTGGTGGGGGTGATGCTTTACAGAGGGTGAATGATAAGTAAGCAATTACACAATAGGGTGTGGTTGGTTCTGGATAAATGCACACCTGAAGGTTTAGTGACACACAAGGCTGCAGGCAAGTGCCTTACTTCCCCTAGAAGTGCATTTATCCAGAATAAACCACACACTGGAATGTGTAATTGCACTTATAAAATGGGTATATGTTGAGAAATATTTTCACTTAAAGCAAAAAATAAGTATCAAAAGTTTATTTTTTTTTGAAGTAAAATAGTCATTCAGCTTAATTGTCAGTAGGGGTGGTGGAAAGTGAGAGGACTTTCTGGGTTTTGTCTGACACCACTTTTCTATTTAATCTGTGCAGGGTTTTCTGTACCACCCATCATTCCATTTCACTGATTCATTCAGCTGACTCTCAGCCACTTTTGTGATTGCTATAAACCGTAAGCATAGCAGGTTGCTAGACCACCAGCAAGACTAACATTTCCTTGTGGTCTTACCAGCAGCACACTTCCATCTGCAGTAGCGTGGTTTGTGAAAGTGCTGTCAGTCTCACTCTCTGCCAGTCAGAACTGAGAGCAAGAGACTGCCGGTGACTCGGTTGATAACAGATCTGTCTGAGGCTGGGATAAGGCATTATATTCTGTATGCTAACGCACCCTTTCTGTTTTTCTTTTTTTTTATATGCTTCTTCTTTGCAGTTTGAGTGAGTTTCACTCACTAAAGAAAATAGGGTGCCACTAGCAACGGAAAAGGAACTGCGACTAAGTTACTGCATTGGATCCATGGCTCACAGATTTCAGTAAGTAAACAGATCACTTTGAGTGTGCCTTGTTAGTTAGTGTGGTATGATAAAATTAAAAAGCATGGCTGGAATGTCATCTCAACCAATCAGCTTCTGTCATTGTCTCCACCCATTTTCTAACTTAAACTAATTTATTTATTCATATTTCTGACCAGAAAAGCACACTAAGCTATTATAGTTTGTTTCAGGGGTGTGGGGGTTGCATGGGCATGTTTTATTCACAGGGATAAGCTGGCCATGACACTGGAGAAACTCCCTTGTTCTACCCCCAGCAGCCTCAGTATGGATGTACTCAGCCCCAGACAGCCCCAGCATCTGATGCGAATGGCTGTCACACAGCCTTACTGTAGGATGCACTGTGTTCCCAGACAGCCTCAGTGTGGAATGTGCTCAGCCCCTAGGAAGCCTCAGAGTATGATGTGCTCTGCCCATTGACAGTGAGTGTGGGATGCGTTGTCTCCCAGACTGCTTCAGTGTGGGATGTGTTGAGCCCACAGACAGCCTCAGTGTTGAATGTTCTCAGCCCCCAGATGGCCTGAGTGTGGGACATGTTCAACCCCAGACAGCTTCAGTGTGGGATATGCTTGACCCCAGACAACCTCAGTATAGGATTTTCTTGGCCCCCAGATAGACTCAGTGTGGGATGTGTTTCGACCCCTGGCTGCCTCAAAGTTGGGATGTGTTCGGATCCAGAAGCCTCACACTGGTATGCACTGAGACCCCAGGAAGCCTCAGCATGGGACTCATGCTGCCTTAGTGTGGGATGTGCTCAACCACAAGAAATCACCAGTGTGGGATGTGCTCAGGCCTAAGACAGCCTAATTGTGGGATGTACTTGATCTCAGACTGACTCAAAGTGGAATGTGCTCCAACTAAAGACAGCAACCATGTGGGATTTAATCAGCAACCAGAAAACATTGGTGTGGGAGGTGCTTGGGCCATAAAAGCCTCAGTGTGGGATGTACTCAGCTTCAAGGTGGCCTCAAAGTGGCATGTGATTGGCCCCAAAACACCCTCAGGGTAGGATATGATTGACTCCCAGGCAGCTTCAGTGTGGAATGAGCTTGGCCCGCAGTCAGTCTCAACGTGGGATGTGCTGAACTCTAGAAAGTCTAGTGTGGGACATACTCTACCCAAGACAACATTAGTGTGGGACGAGCCCTGCCCCCAGACAACATTAACATGCAGTTTTCTTCACCCCCTCAGACAGCCTCAGTGTGTGATTTTTTAGGCTCCCAGACAGCCTCAGTGTGGATGTGTACAGTTCACATACAGCCTCAGTGTGGGATGTACCCAGTACCCAGACAGCCTCGGTGTGGGATGTGCTCAGCCCCAAGACAGCTGCACTGTGGGATGTGCTCAGACCCCAGACAGCCTCAGTGTGGGAGGTACTCAATCCCCAGACAGCCTAAGTGGGATGTGCTGTGCCCCAAGACAGCCAGTGTGGAATGAGCTTGTCCTTCAGATTTCCTCAATGTGGAATGTGCTTGACTCGTAGACAGCTTCAATGTGGGATGTCCTTGGCATCTAGCAGCCTCAGTGTGGTTTGTGCTTGGCCCTCAGACAGCCTCAGTGTGTGATGTGCTCGACTCCCAGACAGCTTCAGTGTCAGATGCACCTGGCCATCTGATAGCATCAGTGTGAATGTACTTGGCCGCCACAATGCCGCATGATGGCAGTCACTCTGGGATGACCATTGTTTAGGAGAATAGAATATTTGTCAGAGCTCGTTTGAAGCTTAAATTGTTTTAGGAGAATCCTGTATAATAAAGGTGTGCAAAAAAAAAAGTTCCACTGGCAGAATTTAAGTGAAAATGTGACTTTCGCTTCTGCAAAAGTTCAGAAATCATTTTCGCAACTTTCATGGAAATTCCACCATTTTAAGGCGGAATAAATGTACCGACTGCCAGTTAATGTAGTAAACTGTGGTCAAAAAAATCCACAGAACTGATCACTGTCAGTGGTCAGTTCTGAGGCTTTTTTCCTGCAGTTTAATACATTAATCCCCCACAACACCCACCAATCGTGGGTCCCAGTAAAAAAACAAACAAAAAAACTTCAATTCCTCCTTGGTGTGTAGTGCCCCCCCACCCGCCAATCGTGGGTCCCATGTAAAAAAAACCCTGATCCCTGGTGTTTAGTGACCACCCCGCACCTGCTGATCATGGGTCCCATGTAAAAAAAAACATGATCCATGGTGTTTAGTGACCACCCCGCACCTGCTGATCATGGGTCTCATGTAAACAAACCCAATCCCTGGTGTAAACACGTGCTCATTCATTGGCAGGTCAGTGGGTTGCCGGCTGTGGAGGAGAGAGGAAGACTGTGCCAGTGGCCTGCTTGGGGTCAGGGTTGGGTGGAGCGGGGAGGTGGTGGACTAACTGTCAGGGTGGGAGGTTCACTAGACACCAGGGAATTGGGATTACATTTTGGCTTTTTTACAGGGGATCAGGGATAGGGGGTCTACTAGACACCAGGGAATACTGGGAATAGAGTGGGATGGAGTCAGTGTGGTGGACTGCTGACTGTTCTTTCTTTTATTAAGGGGATCCTGGATAGGGACAGGGGGGTCTGCTAGACACCAGAGAAGTATAACCTTTTGGGGGCCATGATCAGTGGCTGGGGGATACCACTAGAAACCAGGGAGGGATCTGAAGTTTGTTTTTTTTTTTTTTACTGGGAACCATGATTGGCGGGTGGGTGGGGGGACCACTAGACACCAGGGAGGGATCAGAGTTTTTTTTCTTCTTTATTGGGACCCACAATCGGCGGGTGCAGAGGGGCCACTAGACACCAGAGATCAGGGCTTTTTTACATGGGATTCATGATTGGAGGGTGGGGAGGACCAACAGGCACCAGGAAGGGATCGGAGATTGTGTTTTTTTTTCTCTTCACTGGGACCCACAATTGGTGGGTGCAGAGGGAACACCAGACACCAGGAATCAGTTTTTTTTAAATGGGATCCACGATTGGTGGGGTTGGGGACCACTAGACACCAGGGAAGGATCAGAGGTTTTTATTTTTTAAATGGGACCTGCGATCTGTGTTTGTGGTGGGCCACTAGACATGAGGGATTGAGTTTTTTTTACATGGGACCCGTGATTGGCGGGTGGGGGGAACACTCGACAGGTGTGTTATTGGACAGGGGGCAGGGGGGCTGTGTCAAATTTAGGATGTGAAATAATACACTAACCTGCGGATGGAATAAATTCTGCAGTTTACATGTATTATTCCACAGTTCAAAAAAATGTACGTGGAACCCGGTGAAAATCTGCAGAATATCCCAGTTTCGCCAATGGCGGAAGTTCTGAACATTTTTGCAAAATTTCCAAAACTTCATGGAAGTTCAATGAAAGTAGATTTCATAACTTTCACCCACCTCTACCGTGTAGGGTTGCAACTATTGTCACTTTTATTCTTGATAATAGTGATAGGTTTAGGTCGGGGAGCTAGCTAAGGGCTACAGTGGGGAAATGCTAGGAGTTAACTTTTTTGGTTTTAGCTAGGGCTGGTCGAGTATTGCAAGTCCTGCTTGCAGAAGCAATTTTCATGGTGCATTGTTCGATTACAGAATTATTATTTAGTTTACTGTTTCAGCAGTGACTGCACTTGGAGGTCATCTGGCCAAATCTCTACTTTGTTCTGGAGATTGGCGGTTTGTTATGCAAAAGGCTACCTGACAAGAGGCAACCTGAAGCAGAGTCGGGAGATATTGGTGTGGGAGTTCCAAACAGAGACTACTTGGCATCGGACCTAACCTGGACATGACTGTTTGTCATGCTGGCTTGAGCAGAAGGTTTTGTTGACGCCCTTCCTGACTGGGATCCAAGCTTGACATAATTTATGCTGCTAGACCAGGAGATTCCCAGAAGCCGCTTTGTTTTGCCTTTAACATGGATTTTAAATATGTTTTACATTAAACAGTTTGGACCATTCCTACTTAGACTAAGAGGATGCCTGCTGTTGCCCAGTTTAATCCAGGTATACCTAAGTTTTACCTTTAGCTCGCTCCCCCCCCACCATGTTCCTACCCCCTCCCTCCCTTCCCTGCTTATCCACCCTACCTCCACCCCTTATTAACATGTCCCTCTGTTTCACCCCTGACAAAGCCACCTCTGGCTGCCTATACTTCTACTCTACCTAACACTGTAGCCTGGCATCTATTCCAACCCAAGTCTGTACTCTGCACTTACCTAAGCATTGAACCACACTCTTGTAGTGCTGCTGTAATCATGGCACTTGTTTTTACTGTTATTGTAACCTTGCAACCTATAAGCATATTCTGTATCAAATGTACTTTATGTCTTATCTGCCAGTGTTTACCTGTAACTAATGTACTATTATGTATTTGTCTGACTTGGAACCTTTGTAAATGAGCCTACAGATCAAAGGTAATTAATCCAAAACTAAAATAAATAAATACATACAGAAATAAATAAATAAACCATTGGCACTCTGTCTATGGATCTAGGTTTAATTTGGCCTGCCAATTATCCATGGTGAATCTGTTTTCCGTTGGTTGTGAGACAGCCTCTGGGGATGAGGAAGACTTTGCCTTAGCAGCTGTGTTATCATTTTATTTACTGTATATGACTGTTCTGTTTACTGGAATCTGTTTCTTGGCTGACTGAGGGGGATGAGAGCATCCTCGGTTATAATTCCTAATCATTGTCTGATCACAGCATTGTGATTTTGTTTGCAGGGGTGAGAGCCCTATGGACAGTCTGATAAAAAGTTGTAATTTTACTAGAACTAAATCCATAGAGTCAAAATCAGGACGTCACTACTTATTTGCTGCTGTTCTTCTGGTACAACTATTTCATATCTTGTAAAAGAAGAGGACAACATGACTCATTATGAACTGTTTTAAGCACAACTTTGGACTCATTCTTGTGACCGTGCACCATTACTGCTTGTTTGGATTCACCAAAGTAAATTGAATTAATATATTTTATTTTCTATTTTATTTGTCAGACTTGCGAGGGTGTTTTTTTTTAGTGATTGTTTTAGGTGTATGTGTGTGTGTGTGTTCAGGGTGTGTGTTTTAATTTGGTGTGGCTGGGGTTGCATTGATAGTAAGAAAGTTATTTGGATGGTTGTGTGTGATTTTATGTTCGCCGTGCATGCATGTGCAGTAAACATTTTGTTAGGAGAGTGGCTTTGAGGTATGTAATGCTGTCAGTCCAATGCACAGTGCTCTGCAAGGGGCTTGTCAGTGTCACACCAATCATCATCCAGGCTGATCATGACACTATTCTGGCTTGCTAGGTGGAAACTTCATGTATTGCAAAGAAAAGAGATCCCCCAATCATATGTTGGCTCTTTTCTTTGATCTACGCCACCCAGCAAGCATAGCTGATCTGTCACAATCAGCCTGCTGAGGAATTACACCCTGTAACAAACAAAACCATCCATCAATGTCTGTTGCTGCCCTGCCATTACTGTTCCCTCTACCAAACTCTCCCACTCAGCACCCCCTACACACAAATATAACACCGATACTGGAGGTGCCCAGTCTCCCAATGTTGCTACCTGAAATAAAGAAAACTGTCCCTCATTTTTATGTTTGCTTGCACGCATGTGCAAGAAACATAGTGCCGTCATCCGAGTTTTCGGAGGTGTGGCAGCCCTCTTCCAATTCAGTCAGTGTGTTTGCAGGCACGGCCACAGTTCCCCAATGCCTGCTGGAGCTGTCTATGACAGCAGTCGAAAATGCAGTGGAGTATGGTTGAAAGGGGGAGCTATGCTTCAGTGAGCAGCGATAAGATATCACCTGCTCATGCGCTCTCCCCTATGCAAAACACATGCCGCTATTGCGTGCTCTACTACGCACACTTACTTATTAGCGATGGGGGTGCCCAGTCCCGTCAGCTGAGCTGCGCTCCCCCCAAAACCATTCCACATGCCATGCTGGGTGACCACCCCAGTGTGGCTACACATGTATAACCGATGGGGGTGCCCAATCCCCCATTGGCTCTACTGTCTCTCTCTCCCACCCCAGAGTACAGGGTGCCACGCTGAGAGCCCACCCCAGCATGGCAACAGATGCTGTCACTGACGGGGGTACCCAATCCCTCATCGGTTCCACGCCCTTCCAAAAGCCATCCTTGTGCAATGCTGAGAGCCCACCCCAGTGTGGCAAACGTCCAGCGTCATCTTGTCCTTTGTTTTTAAAAAAAAAAACTGAAATTTAAAAACGGTCCCTCGGTGTCTCTGCCCCCACCTGCGCCCACCCACTGCACACCCTGCCTTCCCACACACCCCCATCTCACGCCATACTTACCTCCGGACTCTGGCTTGATGATCTTCTGTGGACCGGGAACACGTCTGCGCTCTTCAAAGCCGACCGCTAAATGAGAAAATGCTGGTAAGCTGTGCAATGGGATAGATAGGGTTTTTTTCAACTTTGCTGCATATCTCAGGCATTTTTTGGAATTTTTGCACCAAATTTTCAACATGGGGTTTTTAGGACCCCTTCTCATGAATGCTCTCACTGTCATGGCGTTAATCAGGCGAAATCACCTTTTGGGACCAAATACCTAAATGACACTGCCAATGTTCATAAGGTGGGCTCTCAAAAAGCCTATGTTGAAAATTTGGTGGAAAAATTCCTAACAATTACTGTTTTACGAGTGTGCGTTGCACAGTTCCTATGCACGGTCGTAAGTTTGCAAATTTTCAATATTTTCAATCCAGATTTTCAACACTGTCATTTTGTTACACTTCCTTATGAGCAGTACAGCTGTCATTTGTCACATCTTGCCCAAAACGTGTTTCCGCCCATGTAGTGCACAATGGCGCAGTCGGTGTGCGAAATCAATGTATGGGATGCATTAAGAAAATCACAGTGACATTGTTCATGAGCAGAGGTCTTAAAATGCCCATGTTGAAAATTTGATGAAAAATTCTAAAATGACTGTTTCTACGCGTTGCGACAATTCCTACGCACGCCGTAAGTTTGCAATTTTCAATATTTTCACTCCAGATTTTCAACATTGCCATTTTATTACACTTCCTTATGAACAGTACAGCTGCCATTTCACATGTTGCCCAAAATGTGTTTCCCATACATATGGCGCCCAATGGTGCAGTCGATTGTCTTGGCAGCAATGTTTGGGACAGATTAAGAAAATCACAGTTACACTGTTCATGAGCAGAGGTCTTAAAATGGCTATGTTGAAAATTTGGTGACAAAAGTCCATACAATGACTGTTTTACGAGTGAGCATTGAGCAGTTTCCACGCACCCTCGTAAGTTCATGACTTTGTAATATTTTCAGTTCAGATTTTCACCAGTGACATTTTTCCACACTTTCTTATGAACAGTACAGCTGTCATTTTTCACAACATGGCCGAAATGTGTTTTCACACTTTCAGCGCAGAGATGCTTGTTCGCTGTGGGAAGTCATTGTTCGGGACAGATAAAGAAAATCACAGTGACACTGTTCATGATCGGAAGTCCCAAAATGCCTGTGTTGACAATCTGCTGTAAAAAATCCCCAAACTAATTACATTAAGGGTGTGCATTGCACAGTTTCTATGCAAGCTTGTGACTTCACCTGTTTTTTTTATATTTTTACTGCAGATTTGTAACATTGCCATTTTTTACACCTCCCCATGAACAGAATAGCTGTCATTTTTCACATCCTGTTCAGAATGTGTTTTTGCACCTGTGGTGTTAAATGCCGTAGTCGCTGTGCATAAGCAGCTTTCGGCTAACAAACTGATATTGCCACTGTTCATGAGGTGGGGGTCACAAAAAAAACATGTTGAAAATTTGGAGTGAAAATACCAATGAATGCCTGAGGTATTAGGGTTTCCAACCATAACACCCCACCCTGTAGAGAATGACAGGCATCAGGGGTGTGACTTGGGACTCTTGCCTGTAATGCTCATACCATTCCACACCCTGCAGTCAGTGAGAGGCATCGAGGTATGCCTTGGACTTTTCAGCCCCAAAGTTCACCCCATTCTCCTATACCGCAGCCATCTCACTGTATTTCCTGATGGAATGGGGTGTGCATAAGGGCCAAAGACCCCAAGGCACACCATGACACTTGCAGTGTCTGCAGGGCGGGGCATGGTGAAATGGCATGGCCGTTATGCCTGACGACCCAAAGGCACACCCCAATGCCTATCACTCTCTGCAGGGTGGTGGTGGGGTCGGCTTCAGTTCAATACTTCACTGCCATTCCTATTACGCAGCTCTGTAACTTCTATACTACCACTACCAATGCCAGCAAGCAAACATTCGGCATTGGCAAATGCTTGTTTTCCTTTGTAATACAGCCTGCAAAAGAGAAAGCCATCCATCGATGTCTTTTACAGCTGACGCCGTAACTGCCACCCCCCCAAGCCTAACCTCTGTTAATACTCAGGCGTGGGAATGCCCAATCCCCCATACTGGCTGCTACCCACCACCACCCTCCTTGCTGTTCTAGTTAAAACTGACACTGGAAGTGCCCAATCCTTAAGTGTCATCACCTGAAAAAAAGGAAACCATCCCTTGAAGTTTTTTTTTTTTTAAATTAACCCTACAAAAGAGAAAAACGTCCATCGATGTCTGTTGCAGCTGCTGCCATAACTGCCATCCCCTCAATCCCAACACAAACCATCCATCGATGTCTGTTACTTCCCTGCCTTTAATGTCCCCCCACCCGACCCCCTCACTCAGCGCTTACCACCACACACACCTCCACAAACATAACACTGATACTGGGGATTCCAAACCCAAAGTGTCACCTCCTGATATAAAGGAAACTATCCGTCTGAGTTTTTTTAATTATATACCCTGTAAAAGAGAAAGCCATCCATCAATGTCTGTTGCACTATTAGTCCCATAATCCTCTCTGGATGGCAAACACATATTTGCTTTTCAACGCTGGAATGTAAACTGAGGAAATCAGGTATCTGGTTCAATGTATTTTAATGGGGGTTTGAACTTAGTGGCACAACTTGGCAAATTTTTAATATTTTTGCCCCAGATTTTCAACATGCCTTTTTTGGGACCCCACCTCATGAACAATAGCAGTGAAATTGTGCAAATCTGTCCCAAAAGGTGATTTTGTGGTCACTGTGAGAAATCACCTTTCAGGCAGGAGTTGAACATTTTCTCTGCCCTTGTTCACGGGGTAGGGTAATAAAAAGGCAATTTTGAAAATTAGGGGTAAAAACATTAAAAAAACAACAAAAAATTATGAGCTTGCATTGAAATGTGTGAATGCAGGCTCATAACTTTGGTAATTTTCAGTATTTTAACCCCAAATGTTCAACATAGCCTTTTCTTCACATACCTCATGAATGTAACAGCTGCCATTTCTCAAATCCTGGCCAAAATGTGTTTTCACATCATCACCTTGTGGCAGGAGGTGAACATTTTCTCTGCCCTTGTTCATGAGGTGGGATCATAAGAAGGCTATGTTGAAAATCTGGGGTAAAAATATTAAAAAAAGCAACAAATAGTTATGAGCTTACACTGAAATTTGTGAATACGGGCTTGTAACTTTGGCAATTTTCAATATTTTGACCCCAACTTTTCAACATACTGTATCCTTTTTTATACACCACCTCATGAATGCATGAATGTGACAGCTGTCATTTCTCAGATCCTACCCAAAATGTGTTTTAACACTTGTGGCGCAAAATGACGTTTCAGCCATTGTTTTTATAAATTACATTTGTCATGTTCAGAAGGAGTGGTTATACAAAGATTATGTTAAAAATTTGGGGTAAAAATGTAAAAAACTAACTTAGCTATGAGGAAACTGTTCCAACATTTACTCATAACTTTATTTTTTGCAGATCTTGGCCCCTAATGTTCAACATATCCCTTGTGTTACCCCACCTCCTGAACTTGACAGGTGTCATTTTCCAAATCCCCTCCAAAACTTGTTTCCACTGTTACACAGCTAAATCACTTTTCAGATGGGATTTTAAAAATTCCACCTATCTTAATCATAACCTCTGGTCATAAAAAGAATGTTGGACATTTAGGATCAAAATGTGGGAGCCCACTTAAAAGTAGACTATTTCCTCTTAGCTGCACTATCCTGGGCAATTACAATCTAACAATGTGTCAAATCATACACATTGATCAATGTATCAGTGATTCAATGATTCAGTGATTCAAACATATCAGTGTCAGTGGCTCAGCAGGTAGCACACTCCCTTCTGAGGCTGAAAAATCAAAAGGCTGTGGGTTCTAGCCCCATACCAGGCACTTAGGTTAAATCCCAATACTGACGCTGTAGTGCATCAAGGGTGGGATGCTGCACTCCTGAGGTGCTATCTTTTGGAAGAGACATTAAACCAAGGTCCCATCTGCCTGTTCAGTTCAGGTGGACGTTGAAGATCCCGTGGCACTTCTTGAAAAGAGTAGGGGTGTTTTTATTCAATAATATATAAATATACAGAAATTAGTATACAGAAAAGGAAAAACATGTTATTATCAGGATAACATTCAAAATGGTGAAAGGATACAAGAAACACCCTAAAAACAAGCATTTGTCAATGCCGAATGTTTGCTTGCTTGCATAGGCAGTGGTAGTGTAGAAGTTACAGAGCTGCGTAATAGGAATGGCAGTGAAGTACTGAACTGAAGCCAACCCCACCACCACCCTGCAGAGAGTGACAGGCATTGGGGTGTGCCTTTGGGACATCAGGCATAACGGCCATGCCATTTCACCACACCCCACCCTGCGGACACTGACAAGTGTCACAGTGTGCCTTGGGGTCTTTGGCCCTTATGTGCACCCCATTCCATCAGGAAGTACGGTGAGATGGGTGCGGTATAGGAGAATGGGATGAACTTTGGGGCTAAAGAGTCCAAGGCATACCTCGATGCCTCTCACTGGCTGCAGGGTGTGGAATGGTATGAGCATTACAGGCAAGAATCCCAAGTCACATCCCTGATGCCTGTCATTCTCTACAGGGTTGGGCGTTATGGTTGGAAACCCTAATACCTCAGGCATTCATTGGTATTTTCACTCCAAATTTTCAACATGTTTTATTTGTGACCCCACCTCATGAACAGAGGCAATATCAGTTTGTTAGCTGAAAACTGCTTATGCACAGCGACTACGGCATTTAGCACCACAGGTGCAAAACATTCCGAACAGGATGTAAAAATGACAGCTGTACTATTCATGGGGAGGTGTAAAAAATGGCAATGTTGCAAATCTGCAGTAAAAATATTAAAAAAACTGGTGAAGTCACGAGCGTGCACAGAAACTGTGCAACGCACACCCGTAATGTAATTAGTTTGGGGATTTTTTTACAGCAGATTGTCAACACAGGCATTTTGGGACCTCCGATCATGAACAGTGTCACTGTGATTTTATCTGTTCCGAACAATGATTTCCCACAGCGACCACGCATCTCTGCGCTAAAAGTGTGAAAACACATTTTGGCCATGTTGTGAAAAATGACAGCTGTACTGTTCATAAAGAAGTGTGGAAAAATGCCACTGGTGAAAATCTAGACTGAAAGTATTACAAAGTCATGAACTTATGAGGGTGCATGGAAACTGCGTAATGCTCACTCGTAACACAGTCATTTTATGGAGTTTTGTCACCAAATTTCCAACATAGCCATTTTAAGACCTCTGCTCATGAACAGTGTAACTGTGATTTTCTTAATCTGTCCCAAACATTGCTTTCGCACACCGACTGCACCATTGTGCGCTACATATGCGAAAACACATTTTGGGCGACATGTGAAAAATGGCAGCTGTACTGTTCATAAGGAAGTGTAATAAAATGGCAATGTTGAAAATCTGGAGTGAAAATATTTAAAATTCAAACTTAGAGCGGCATGAGGAACTGCACAACACACGCCAGAAACAGTCATTTTTAGGAATTTTTCACTAAATTCAATATAGCCATTTAAGACCTCTGCTCATGAACAGTGTCACTGTGATTTTCTTAATGTGTCCCATACATTGATTTAAGCACACCGACTGCGCCATTGTGCGTACAGAGGCGGAAACATGTTTTGGGTAAGATGTGACAAATGACAGCTGTACTGCTCATAAGGAAGTGTAATAAAATGGTATTGTTGATAATCTGGATTTAAAAATATTGAAAATTCGCAAACTTACGGCGTGCATGGAACTGCAATGCGTACGCACAGAACAGTCATTTATAGGGCTTTCACTAATTTTCAACATAGCCATATTAAGACCTCTGCTCATGAACAATGTCACTGTGATTTTCTTAATGTGTCCCATACATTGATTTCAGACACCACTCGACACCATTGTGCACTACATGGGCAGAAACACATTTTGGGCAAGATGTGAAAAATGACAGCTATACTGCTCATAAGGAGGTGTGGTAAAATGGCAATGTTGAAAATCTGGAGTGAAAATATTGAAAATTCACGAACTTACAAGCCTGCGTAGGAACTGCGAAACGCATGCTCGTAAAACAGTCATTTTTTGGAATTTTTCCACCAAATTTTCAAAATAGGCTTCTTGAGAGCCCACCTTATGAACACTGGCAGTGTCGTTTCATTAATCATTCTGGAAAGGTGATTTTGTGCAGTGGCTGCAAAGCACCCTTCCGGCATGAGTAATGCCATGACAGTGACAGCATTCATGAGAAGGGGTCCCAAAAACCCCATGTTGAAAATTTGGTGCAAAAATTCCCAAAAATGCCTGAGATATGCAATAAAGTTGAAAAAACCCTATCTATCCCATTATACAGCTTAACAGCATTTTCTCAGTTCGCGGTCGGCTTTGAAGAGTGCAGACGTGTTCCCGGTCCACCGAAGATCGTCGCGCCGAGGTCCGGAGGTAAGTATGGGGTGAGGAGGTGTGGGGAGGCAGGGTGCGAGTGGGTGGGTGCGGGTTGTGGGAGGGGGCAGGGAGAAGCGCTAGGACAGTTTTTATTTCCAGGTTTTGTTTTTTAAATGGCAGCGGGGCGTTTGCCACGCTGGGTGGGCTCCCAGCGTGGCACAAGGACGGCTGGTTGGGGTGTGGAGCCGATGGGGATTGGCACCCTCTGCCCCATAGCATCAGTTGCCACTCTGGGGTGGGCTCCAGCGTGGCACCCTGTACTCTGGAGGGGGACAGTGGAGCCGATGGGGATTGGGCACCCCGTCGGCTACACATGAGTTGTCACGCTGGGGTGGGCACCAGTGTGGCATGTGGAAGCTTTGGGGAGGGCACAGCACAGCTGACTGGGATTGGGTGCCCCAGCTGTACAGTGTGTGCATGGGGGCCGCACAGTATGCCCGCGTGTGTGTGTGTGGGGAGCGCGCATGAGCAGGCGATATCTTATCGCTGCTCACTGAAGCATAGCTCCCCCTTTCAACTGTACTCCACTGCATTTTGGAGCTGTCATAGACAGCTCCAGCATGCATTGGAGGACTGGGGCCATGCCTGCCAACACACTGACTGAATTGGAAGAGGGGGTGACACACTTCCGAAAACTCGGATGATGGCACTATGTTTCTTGCACATGCGTGCAAGCAAACATAATAATCTGAACCACTGTTCAAGAAAAGAGAAAAAAAATTCCCCTCACAGATATACAAATGTTTAAGTCAAAATAATGGCTAGAGCTCCAGCTGTTTAATAAGTAATAAAGCAATCATATGGACATACATATAAACATACAAAATGCCAGCAGAAACAGGCCTCACAGTCTATCAAATCTGCTTGATTGTGTAGCCCCTCAACTTGCAGCTGCTCCACTCTTCCTTCCTCATAACCACTCCCCACTCTGTCCCACCCTCTCTCTTAAATCCTCGCACCATTCTACATGATACCACCTCCTTGGGCAGAGTGTTCCACTAATTTACTACCCTTTCTGTGAAAAAGTATCTCCTGATTGCCCTCCTGAATCTCTCCCCCCCCCCAAACTCAGCCGATGCCCTCTCATGTTCCTCTCCTTTCTGATTTGAAGAATCCCTTCTGTATTTATCCTGTTAATACCCTTTAGGTACTTAAAGGTTTCAATCATATCCCCCCATCCCTCCTTTCTTCCAGAGAATACATTTGCAGCTCTCCCAGCCTCTCTTCGTAGAATGTTCCTTCAAGACCCTGTATCATCTTCGTTGCCCTATACTGCACCCCTTCCAGCAATCTGATGTCCATCTTCAGGAATGGATGCCAGTACTGCACGCAGTATTCCAGGTGCAGCCAGACCAGTGATCTGTACAGGGGGTCGGATCACTTCTCTGTGCCTGAAGAAGATTCCCCTCGCTATGCACCCCAGCATCTTGTTTGCCTTTGCAGCTGCCTTCCTGCACTGAGCTGAGTGGTTCATACTCCCCATCATTAGTACCCCTAGATCCTTTTCCTCCACTGTGCTTTCCAACTCTACCCCTCCCAACTGATATTTCCTCCTCTGGTTCCTTGCTCCGAAGTGCAGTACCTTGCACTTCTTGGCATTGAACCCCAACTGCCATGTCTCTGACCATTCCTGTAGTTTGGTCAGGTCTTCCTGCAGCCCCTTCCACCCCTCTATGTCACCTACCACTGCACCGACCTTAATATCGTCTGTGAACAGACTGATCCTACTCTGGATCCCATTTGAGATATTGGCTATGAATGTCCCGAACAGCACTGGTCCCAGTACTGAACCCTGGGGCACCCCACTCATAACACCCCTTGGTGATGAGAGTTCCCCTCATCACCCTTTGCTGCCTACCCCTCAGCCAGTTGGTGATCCAGTTGACCATTTTTGTTCCCACTCCAATGTATTCCAGTTTTCCACCCAGCCTCCCATGCAGCACCGAGTCAAAGGCCTTGCTGAAGTCCAAATATAGGATGTCCACTGCATGGCCCCTGTCCAGTTTCCTGGAAACCCAGTCATAGTACTCGACTAGGTTCATCTGGCAGGATCTGCTCGATACAAAACTGCGCTGATGGCCATCTTGGAGCCCATTGTCATCCAGAAAGGTTACCAGCCTCTATTTTAGGATTGACTCCATGAATTTCCCCATGATTGAAGTGAGACTCATCAGTCTGCAGTTGCCTGGATCATCCTTCGGGCCACTTTTATGAATGGGCACCACATGGGCCATCCTCCAGTCCTATGGCATGCATCCTGTGTCCAGTGATGTACTGAACAGATCTGCCGGTGGTCCCACCAGGATCTCCACTAGTTCCCTAAGTAGCCTAGGGTGAATGCCATCTGGCCCCAGTGCCTGGTTCACCCTCAGTAACCTTAGTCCTTCCAGCACCCTGTCCTCTATAATTCTGATATCAGTCACCCCAGTTCTATGTGATAACGGTGACTGCGGAATAGCGATCGCTGTTACAACAAGTGTACATTGCCAAAAATGAATTTTAGCAATGCTCACTCGCAGCGACTGGCAATAGGGCACTCAAGATCCACAGCTGTATTTCTTAATGCAGGTGGCTGTGCCCCCTGCACCCCTCTACTAAAGGATTCTCAACAGCAGGATGGTGCATGTTGGGGGTGTGTGTGTAAAATACTTGTAAAAGGAAAAAGCCGGCTGATGGCAAAAAAAAAAAAAAAATGCACCACTCTGGACCCGAACCCTGCACCTCCCAACCAGTGGCCCTCCCACCACACCAGTGGACCAGCTCGGCAGCTGCCCCTCCACATTCGCCTCCCATACATTCCCACCTCTTCCTCTCCCCCTGCATGTGTGCGTGTCGGTGGCTTCCTCTCGCCTACCTCATCCACCCCAGTATCAGGGTGCTACCCTGCCAGGTAGCCCTGAATACAGGCACCTAACTGAGTCACCATTTTGTAGGCGCTCAGTTGCAGATGCCATATTGACTGGGTACCAGTCACCCCACCCCCCTTTGCCCACTCCATCCTTCCCATGGGGTATCTGCCCCCCTCTTTCCTTCGTGAATAGAAGAAGTACTCATTCAGTGCCTCTGCCTGGTCCTCCCTCTTCTCCACCCACCCTCATCTTCCTTAATCCTCACAATCTTGTCTTTGTTTTTTTTTTTCTCTCGCCAATGTATCTGAAGAAGTCCTTTTCCCCGTCCTTGGTTCCCTGTGCCAGTCTCAGCTCTCTGGAAGCCTTGACCGCTCTGACTAGCCTGGTAACCTCCCTGGATTTCTTCGTGTACTCATCTTTGTCCTCTTGCCCTCCCAATTTCCTAAGCCTCCAGAATGCTTTTCTCTTGACTCTCACCCCTTCCATTACCTCCCAAATTAGCCAGCTCGGCTTCTTTGCTCTCTTCTTCTTGATCCGTGTCCTGGTGCAGATCTCAGTAGCCTCTGCCAGCCCTTTCTTAATGATATTCCATTTCTGGCTGGCACTCATGCATGTCTGAATTCCCACCAGATGCGTAACCAAAATTTCACCCATCCTTTTAAAGTCCACTCCCTTAAAATCGATCATCCTGGTACCTGTTCCTCCTGTTACCCTTCCCATATTGAGTGTGAACCACACCGTATGATGGACACTCCCAGCCAGTGGGTCCTCCACTCCCAGAACTCTTACAGCCTCCCAGTTTATTAATACCAGGTCCAGAGTCCTACCCTCCCTAGTTGGCTCGAAGACCAATTGCACCAAGAAGCAGTCCTGAAATGCATCTAGTAATCTCTACTCCTTTGTACTTGTGGTGGTTGGGGTGTTCCAGTCCACCCCAGGGAGGTTGAAATCCCCCACCACTATGGTGTTTCCTTCCTACAGACTCTTCTAATCTGCTCGACCAACTCCCTATCCAGGTCAGCCCCCTGTGTTGGTGGCCTGTACATTACCCCCACCCTCAGTGTCTTTCTTTTAGTCTTGAAACTGCATCCATATGACCTTTGTCCTGCCCTCCACCCCCCTCCTCTCTCATACACCTAATCCCCTCCCTCACAAAGACTGCCACGCCCCCCTTTCCCCCTAGTCCTGTCCTTTCTGAATATCCTGTACACTGGGATCATCATATCCTAGTCCTGGTTCTGGGTGTCTCCGTGATGGCTGCAATTTTCACCCTCTCCACAGCCAAGAGAGCATGTAGTTTGGCTGATTTGTTATCTAAGCTTCTTGCATTCAGCGAGACCACCCTCCAACCTGTTTCTCCCCCCCCCCGCCTTGGTTCCCCCTCCTAATCCCTCCTTGTGTCCCCACCTCAAATATCTCTCTGATAGCTTGGGAGTAGGCACACTTGACTCCCTCCTCTGGGATCCCTGCCTACTAGCTGTCCTTCCGCCACCCCCCCACCTAGTTTAGATCTATCCTTGATGCTATTTACCCCTCAAACATCTGCTTTAATACCCCTTTCCCATCCCCACTCAGGTGCAGCCTATCCCCTGCATATAGATCCTTATTTTCCCACCTACTGCCCCAGTCCCTCACTACTAGGGTTGTCAGAACTTGTTCGAGAAAGATTCGAACCCTCCTCAAACCCTGGTGTTCGAGTTCTAATTTAGAACTCGAACACTAGAGGGTTCGCAAAAGGGTTCGACTTTTTAATATAGCGGCACTGCAGTGCCACTGCCTGCTGTTTCCTGGGGTGTGAGGTTGACTCTGGACACTGACAGTCTGACACTGAGAGGGATGATGCAGGGGTATAATTATGGGGGGATGAGGTGGCAAAGGTGAGCACATTTGCCCTGCACAGGAGCGCAACATTATGCTCCCATCATTTCACCCCCTACTTCTTGCTCCCGTTCCAATTCATTCCTGATCATTACGCTCCTTCAGCAAATTCACTGATGCGAAATGACAGGAGTGAAATGTCTGCTCAGATTCCAATCTGCAACTGTCCGCCCTACTCCCTCTCTCTTTGACCCAGAACACCCCCCACCATTCACCAGCGACTCCTGTCTCTGCACAATTAGGTGCGACAAAATAAAAAAATGAAAAAGGAACCTGCCGCTTCAGTAGTAATATTAGTCCTGATGGGAGATTTGATTTTTTTGCATCGCTTTCCTGAACCATTTTATTTATGGATGCATACAGTATTTTTCCACCAGGAGTGAAATGTCTGCTCAGATTCCAATCTGCAATTGTTCGCCCTACTCCCTCCCTCTCTCTTTGACCAAGAAGCCCCCCCATTCACCAGCAGCTCCTGTCTGTGCACCATTAGGTACGACAAAATAAAAAAATAAAAAACAAACCTGCCGTTTCAGCCTGACAGTGCTCTGAGGAGTGTAGTAATATTTGTCCTGATGGGAGATTTGATTTCTTTGCATCACTTTCCTGAATCAATTTATTTATGGATGCATACAGTATTTTTCCACCATCTGACACTGACACCCGACAAATTACTTAGTCAGTGACGGAATGCAAAGGCAGACATACATTTTTAAATTCTCCCGTAAGCACGAATTTAATTTAGTCAAACACTTAGCATGTACTGTAGTTGGCATATTGTTTTAGACTTTTGTGATATACAAAGACCACCAACTCGGGCACCAGCAAAGTCTTTATTAAGCAGATAAACTGAATTGGCATTCTGCTTTTTTTGTTACTCAGTACCCATAAAGATCTCACTGGTCGGAGTGCAGAGAGGGAGGGGGATTGGTACAAGGATGGGGGAAGGGGAACAATAGTAGGTAAGCGGGAGTGAAATGCCTGTGAGTGAATCTGCATGGGGGCGAAATTATGTGGAAGTGAAATGACGAGAGTGAAAGTATCGGGAGCGAAATGACAGAAATGAAATGTCGTAGACCCGTCATGCCTGACACTCAGCCTCTTTTGCTGCTGCTGCCTGCTGGTGCGCTAGGAGAGCCTGCCATTCCAGGGGGTGCTGGGTTTCACTAGGAATACAGATTGCTGGTGGCTCGAGGTGGAGGTTGCTGCTGCAAGCAACAACTAACTGGGAGGTAGGACTGACTGGTGGTGCTGCAGTTCGGTGGGTGGGGGCGAGCAGTAATTGGGGGGATAGCCAGCTACATCATCATGCTGTGGGGGGACTATATGCTCACTATGCTGTATGTACAAAAACAAGACAAAGTCATTAGGCAGAGGAGGTGGTGGGAGCGAGGGAATTACAGTTTGCACAAGGCAGTTTTAAGCTGGCAGGTGCTACACACTATTGGCCATTTGATTTGGTGCCAGTCAGGGTCAGGGAGCGCCCAGGAAAAGAAGCCTGCTGCAATCTAGGAGGCATTCTCTCTCTCTCCCTGTTGTGTCTGGAGTGGGTCAGTGGCTCTACCAGTGACCGTGACCAGCATAGCAATCAGCAAAGCAGCACAAAACTGCTCAACCTGAGCTAACATAGCTCTAGTCTGCAGGAAGGCAAGGGTAGGTGGTGTTTAATTATGTTTATTGGCGGTCTGCTCTGCTCTGCTGTGTTGATCATGTCTACTGTACTGTCTACAGTCAGTGTCTGATTTAAAATGCTGTGCTGTCTAGTGTCTCTCCTGTGTGCCACCTGAGGCTGACTATGTCTGCTTTGGTAGGGGCTGCTGAGTGGGGGAGGGGTTATATGGTTAGCCTAGCATGCAACTCCAGTATTTTCCTCTGTGTTACCAAAATTAAAGTAGTTAAAAAAAGAAAATAAAAATCACCCTTACCTTGCAGGTGGGTGGAATGGCACAAGGGAGTCATTGTGGAAAGGAAGGGAAGAGGGATAGAGAGCTATAGATCAAGTAGGCAGCACAATTTAAAAAATAGGGTTCGAGTTCTAAAAAGTTCTAAAAAAGATTAGAACCCTAGAACTTTTTCAAAAGTTCTAGACTAGAACTAGAACCCAGAACTTCAGAGGGTTCTGACAACCCTACTCACTACCCCGTACCCCTTAGACTGACACCATTCCCTTAGCCATTTATTGAACTCCCCAATCCTCCCTTTCCTTCCCCTTACTCACACAAGGTCATGGGAGCACCTCTGAAAAGGCCACTGATTCCCCCACTTCCTCACATAGCCCTCCTAATTTCTCAAGCCTCCTCCTAACTACTTCCACCATCTCCCCTCCAGGTCACTAGTGCCCACATGCACCACCACATGCGGTTTCTTCCTGCCCCTCCTTGTGCACTTAAGAACAGCCTGCCCCGCACTGGCCGCCATTAGCCCAGGTTTAGCCTCCACCCATCTTCTACTATGCCTCTCCTCCCTGCTGCCCCATCTGATCCCTTTAAGTATAGAATCACCCAGCACTAGTAGACCCCCTTCCTCATTCCTTGTCCCTGCCCCCACCCCTTTCCCAGGACATCCAATCTTAGGGCATGCCAGCTCACTATCGCCACCCTTCCTCCCTACTGCTGTCTACCCTTCTCCCCCATCCTGTCCCCTGCCCCTTCACTGCACCCTCCCTATCTCCCATATCCCTCCCCTCCACCCTGGCCCCCTTCTGTACTCCACCCCTGTCATCCACCCCACCAGCAGTGCTTCTCTCTTCTTCACCCTTGTCTCTCTCCTCTGACTGACTCCTGCCCCTTGTGGGTTTCCCTCTTCCTCCCTCTCCTGCTTTCCCCTGGAGATCATGCCCCCCCCACCAGTGTCGCCAGCACAGCAAACCTATTTCCTGCCCACCCTGTCTGGCTGTGCTTCTGCTCCCTCCCCCAACTCTAGGCTTCCCACTAATGCTAGTCTCCCTGTTTGTTCCACTCCTGCACTCCCTTCCCATCACTTCCCTTGAACCACTGTTCCTTCCCACAGTGTCCTCATGTTATTTCCTGGATGTGATCCTCCTAGCTCCAGGCCCCTTCCCCCTCCCCTCATCCTCTCCAGCTCTCTACCAAGCCAGAGCACTTCCTCCTCCAGCCTCCTCAACCGGATACAGATTGGACACCCTCCTAGCCTCCACAATATGTTAATCCAAACTGCCACCCCACATCCATTGCAGCCCACTATCCTACCCATGATACCAGTACTAGCTACAAAATACAGTTCTATATATAAGTGTCTAACCTGTCCAATCCCTACTTAAAAATACAATACCAACTCCACTAGCAGAGAAGCATAAAACATTAATAACTATGATACCATCCCATCCATACATTTCCCAGCAAAATATAGCTTGAAGTGCTACACCGAAGTACAAAACACAGTACTATCTATAAGTTTTTAACTTTTTCCTTCTTTAACCTGAGCTACATATCACTTTATAACATTACAAAGAACAGTCCCCTCTGTTAGGGCATATTAGTGGATGCACCTGGTAGTGCTTTCCACCGATCCAAATGCAGCACCACCCCAATAACTGTGGACAAGCTGGGGGAGGAAGGGATGGGGGAGGGTGAGATTAGGGCCCACTGCCACTCCTGTGTGAGTCAATCAGCCTCTTACACAACTGTACACCTTAGGCCCTTTTTTTTGCTCAGGCAGGAGCAAACATATCCCTGTAGTTCATGCTTCTTCAGTTTCCAGCTCCTCCAAACTGAATCAGTTTAAAATGGCTCTTGGCTAATCTCCTGTCCCTCCCCCAAGTCTACCTCTGTAGTTTTTTGTCTTTCAACTGGCACAGAACTGAACTCCAAAATATAGTCTTAAACCAACAGCACTGTTTAAACACTCAAAATACAACCCTTATCCAAACAACATTGTTTAAACACCCAAATACATATCCCTCTCCCAGTACAAGCTATTTGAACTAAAGCCAACTTAGGGGAAAAAATACTTCCCTTTAGTTTAGCCTCACACAAACACCAGGACGCCCCTGCAGTTCATGCTTCCTCAGTTTCCAGCTCCAATCAGAATCCGTTTAAAATGGCTCTTGGCTAATCTCCTGCCCCTCCCCCAAGTCTACCTCTGCAGTTTCCTGTCTTTCAACTGGCACAGAATTGAACTCCAAAATAGAGTCCTAAACCAGCAGCACTGTTTAAGCACTCAAAATACAGCCCTTATCCAAGCAGCACTGTTTAACATCCAAATACATATTCCTCTCCTAGTACAAGCTATTTGAACTAAAACAAACTTAGGAAAAAAATACTTCCATTTAGTTTAGCCTCACACAAACACCAGGACACCCTTACAGTTCATGCTTCTTCAGTTTCCAGCTCTAAACTGAATCAGTTTAAAATGGCTCTTGGCTAATCTCCTGCTCACCCCCCAAGTCTACCTCTGCAGTTTCTTGTCTTTTTAGCAACTCTCATTTTAGTATCTCTCTCTTAACCTATGGAACAACATAAAAAGGGTATAAAGTTTAGGTGAGACAGTTCATAGAATCCCACTAGTCTGAAAAGGGGCCTGCTGACACTGTCTTTGTTCATGTTTCCTGGTATTATTGATATTCTCTAGGATCGAGTACAGAACCTGCGCTGGGGACCACTCAATTTGTTTAAGTGTTAATCTGCATCTGGCTTGCCAGATCCAATATTTAATGCAGGCTATAAGTACCCTAGATGTACTGACATTGTATTTGTAGTTATCATGTGGAAAAATACCCCATTATATCCCCTCTGGGGTAGTGATGCACCTTGGGAACTGTTTTCAGTTATTCTTAACAAGGGTCCAAAATTGTACTGCAAAGGGACACCTAAAAATAAATGATTCATGGTTTCCAATTGGTCTTGGCATGAACACCTGGGACAAATGAGTTCCTTTTTATCTTTGTGCTTCAGGTTATCTTTTACTTGCATTTTACCATGAGCACATAGCCATACTCTGCTCCACTGTTGGGGCGGGGTCCTATGTTCATTTAGCATGTCAGCTATGTCTTTCTAATCTGATTGTGATCAGGTATGAAATACTGGGGGTGCCTGGTAATATCTTGTTTGTGTCTGAGAAAAACATTTTTTCCTATCCTGGGTGAGGAGTCCTGTTTTTGTGATTTGCCATGTCTTCAATCTGCTAATGCTCTCTCACAGGTAATTTAGCAATTCTGCAACTCTAGTTTGTCTAGGAATTGCAGATGTAAGCTCCCATGAGCTTAACATTGGAGAGAGATGGTCAGCTGCCTAGAGGATCCACAGGGAAAGACAGCCTGTGATTACAGGTCTGATGTTAGAGTAGATAAAAATGCTATGATAAAAGGTTACTGTGTTTATCATCCCTAAGTCTCCCGGAGTTATGTCTAAATACAGGATACCTCTCATTATGGGATTTAAGCGGCTTCCCCATATGCACTGAAAGAAGTAACTAAAGAGTAGTGTTTCTACAGTTTTAGGTGGGGGAAATACGTAGCTTAAATACTGGAATATGGGGAGCAAATAGGTTTATGTCATGAACACTTAGTTTTTTTTTTGCTCATTCTCCATTTGTTCCATTGAGCCACTCTATCCAGTGCTGTGTTAATGGTATAGTTCCAATTAAAATAAGCTGAGTGAGGATGGCCAAAGTATATTTTGCCTTCTATAAGGGTGATAGAGATACCAATGAAATCTGTTATGTGTGGTGGGGGTGGTCCTATTGGTATACACTGGCATTTTTGTAGATTAATTTGGGAACCTGATACTTCAGAGAATAAGTTAAAAATCTGTGTAACCAAGGAGCCTGAGTTTTGGTCAGCTAATATCAGACGTAAATTGTGTGCATATGCTAAAGTTTTTATTTCAGTGTCTTGGCTTGAGACAGATAATCCTATGATGTCTGGGTAAAAATGTATTCTACAGATTAGTCGGTCTATGGTAAGAAAGTACAGAATGGGGCTAAGTGGGCATCCCAGATGGACTCCTACTTTTACTGTGCAAAGGTTGTCTATCCATCCATTCATGAAGGGTGATATTGTGGCATGTTTATAGCATAACAACCCAGTCGATGTAGCGCTTTGAAAAACCATGCTCTGACATGCAGGCTCATAGAAAAGTATGGGACACGTTATCGAAGGCCTTGCATTGGTCTATACTTACAGTAGGTATCCTGTCAT
This sequence comes from Neoceratodus forsteri, assembly GCA_016271365.2. Lineage (NCBI taxonomy): Eukaryota > Metazoa > Chordata > Ceratodontiformes > Ceratodontidae > Neoceratodus > Neoceratodus forsteri. The sequence continues at coordinate 745,097,575 of CM028137.1, forward strand.
TTCCTCTTTTCTATCTCTTTCTAGGATTTCATGGATTAAAATCAGGACATCTGAAATTTTTCTTCCTGGAAGAGAACATGTCTATGTGGGATGTATGAGGGAAGTAAGAACTGTTGTTAGTCCATTGCTGAGTAATTTTGTTAATATTTTAAAATCTGCATTAAGTAGGGAGATTGGTCTCCAATTATTCAGTTGTTCCTTCTCTCCATTTTTATGGATCAGGATAAGTAGCCCTGTGTACATGTCACCAGGGAGTTGGTCCTGTGCTAGCATATACAGTAGTTATATAACATAGGGAGTTTGGGTAACAGATATGGTGCAATTTTCTAAATAAGAAATATGAAATAAACCATCTGGTCCTGGGGCAGTGCCTACTGAAAGCTGTGATAGGACTGATGATAATTCATTGGTGATTATGGTACTAGTTAACAGTGAGCTGTCTGACGGGAATAAATGTAATAAGTGGCAGGCTTTAAGCCAGTCCGGGATTTTTTCAGAACCTTGTTGGGCTGTACCAAATAGAGTAGTGACATAGTTTTTTAATTCTGTTAGTATTTTGTTGTTCCTTGTGATGTTGCCATTGTTGGTTGTTTTAAGGGAAGTGATGATTTTCTTTTTGGTTCGAGCTAGGTAGCTTTCAAAGAGGTTAACTTGATAATGGTTTCCTTGGGTGATGAATCGCTGTTCAAACTCTAAGAGATTTGCTTCTATCGTATTGATAAGAGGCCATTTCCTGCTTTATGAGCTGGATTTTGGGGGAATAATCCTGTAAGGTTTTTGCTTGAAGGGAATTATACCGCACCACTATAGTTAGGGTTGAGTAGGTAGTTTAATGTTAAACCTCAAAATTTGCACTTTAATAGCTTTGCAACTGTTTAATGGATTTGCACATAATTTGGTATGTGCTGTCCTGTGGGGTAGATCTCTTGATATACCAAGTTATGTTTTGATCGGATATGTGGATTTTGTGCTGCATATGGTTAAAAACAGTAAAAGTCACTTTTTTTCGCCTGTTTTGGCTATTTTTCCCTTTTCGCACTTCAGCCACACCATTTGGAATTTTGTTCATAGAAACATAGATAGAAACATAGACTTTGACGGCAGATAAGGACCGCTTGGCCCATCTAGTCTGCCCATTTCCCTACCTACAGGATAGGCCACAGATCCTAGTTAACCAACAGCCTATTTCTTCCTACCCCCACGAGAATTGCCTTAATTGTTCCAACATTTTCAGGGAAGAAAGAGCTTGCCCCTCCCCCCCCAAAAAAAACAAGAAAACAACAGCATTGGTTTGGTGAAAAAATATTAATTCATTCCAAAGTTATTCAATTTTGAAATTTCAGATTCTGAGCATGCTCAGTTCAGTCTTTTGGATAGCTGCACAGTGCTAAAGGGACTTAGGGATCACAAAAAGGGATTTTGAGACTGCATGAAAAGGGACTTTTAAAGTTTATGGTTTCTTTCTCACTTCACTCCAAAGAATGGTTAGGACTTTCAGGTTGACAGTTTCAGGCTACAAAGGGCTTGACCCACAAATGTGACTTTTGCTGGTTTAGTGATAAAATTTACATCACTTCCATACTTATAACATTTGATGTTTGGAAATTTCCCGAAGGATAACATTGTGGTGGAAGCAGTACCTTTTGATGCCTATATCTTGCAAACAGTTCGCAATACAAATTTTTCACAAAACAGTGCTTAGTACATCTTTAGGTATACTAAGTAATGATGCAGGTTGCCAGTCTGTGATTACAACTGCAGTGGAACATTTTCAAATGTTCCTATAGTTACTGAGATATTGTGACATTTGTAGCACAGGGATTACTGGGAATGTCTCTAGGTCTGCGCTATAGCTCTACAATTATAGGTAGATGGGAGAGCAGGGCCCAGAGGTCCCCATGCTCTCACATATGGATACCATTATGCAGTAATGGGACTGCAGGGCCTTCCATTATGTGATAGTGAGAGCACAGGGTCCCACAGGGGGATGAAAGTTCATTACAATGTCTCTACACTTATAGATAGATGGGAGCACCATGCCCATGCTCCTGCGTTCCCACAAAGTGATACCATTATGAAGTGATGGGAGTGGGATGGGAGTGCAGGGCCCAGATAGCCCTGCACTTCCACAGGGAGATACAGAAAGAGTTAATTACAGTGTCTATACACTTATGGTTAATTAGGAGCACAGGGCCCAGAGTACCCTGCTCTTGGGACCCTCCCACAAACAACTAAGGGTAAGATTACACTGTCTCAAAAAGTAAGGAAATTCATTGCAAAAAGCTTTGTTAATGCAGCAGTTATGGTTGATGCAACAAAAGTAGGGAAATGAGGCGTTAGGGTTTCGAACCCTAACATCCCCCCCAACCCTACCACTCCACCCCACCCTCCACATACCGACAGACATTGAGGTGTGCCTTGGGGTCATTGGGCCTAACTATCACCCCATTCTCCTATACTGTATCATCTCACCTTATAAGTAGAGTTTCTATGGAAACCCATTAGTCTCCCTATGTTTTAAAAAAAATGGTGACATCAGATTTACTTTGCACCCACCAATCTACTGGGGAGTCATAAAGAAAAAGGATGGACTTCCTGGCAGATAAGATATCTTGTAAGCCTTGTGAGATTTGTTTGTACTCTAGTAGCGTATGGTGGGTGGGGTGGTAGGGGTTGGGGGTCTTAGGATTCGAAACCCTAATGCCTCATTTCCCTACTTTTGTTGCTTCAACCCTAGCTGATGCATTAATGAAGTTTTTTGCAATGAATATAATTTATATAGGTGCTGTCATAGTTCTTCATAAGTAGAGTTCCTATGGAAACCAATTAGGCTCCCTACGGTTTTAAAAAAAATGGTGAAATCAGATTTACTTTGCTCTCATGAAACCGGAAACAGGGTGCGATAGCACTTCCAGTTTCGGCCCTTATAAACAGCCGCTCTAGCGAGCGAGGCATCTATAACGCTGCTTGGAATACTTAGCCTACCTCTGGAGAGAGGTTTTAACCTGATAAACATTATAAACCTTGCAATCTGATTTGCTGTGTGTGAAATATAACTGTTTACTACCAACTGAACACAGGGGTACTTTCACTTGCAGCAGTGTGTCAGTGGCTGCTTGCAGTGGATTGTGGGGTACTGGAGGATTGTCTTGTGCACCTTCTGCTCCCCCCCCAGTCCGTTTAAAATGAGTGCTTATTTATTGACTGGGCTATTTATTCAGTCAAAACCTTCCTTTAAACAACTTGGATAGCCTTTTTAAAGGCTTTATTCATTGTTTTGACACTGTTGGGGCTCTCGTGAAACCGGAAGCAGGGCGCGATAGCACTTCCGGTTTCGGCCCTTATAAACAGCCGCTCTAGCGAGCAGGGCATCTATAACGCTGCTTGGAATACTTAGCCTACTTCTGGAGAGAGGTTTTAACCTGATAAACATTATAAACCTTGCAATCTGATTTATTGTGTGTGAAATATAACTGTTTACTACCAGCTGAACACAGGGATACTTTCACTTGCAGCAGTGTGTCAGTGGCTGCTTGCAGTGGATTGTGGGGTACTGGAGGATTGTCTTGTGCACCTTCTGCTCCCCTCCCCAGTCTGTTTAAAATGAGTGCTTATTTAGTGACTGGGCTATTTATTCAGCCAAAACCTTCCTTTAAACAACTTGGATAGCCTTTTTAAAGGCTTTATTCGTTGTTTTGACACTGTTGGGGCTCTTGTGAAACCGGAAGCAGGGCGCAATAGCACTTCGGTTTTGGCCCTTATAAACAGCCCGCTCTAGCGGCGGAGCAGCGTGCGTGGGCACTTGCATGAGATGCTGCAGCAGAGACACGTAAGCGCCCCAGCGGTTCATCGTGTTCATCGTGGACCGGGACAATAAGGTAATACAAATAACCTTTCATAAGTTTTGCACTGACCAAATTGAACAAATAGTGTTACCATGAAAAAGGCAAACAAATATTGCATCACCTGTAAAATGTATGCTCTGGGTAAACACATAGTTGACTTTTAATGCGACAAGTGCATTTTAGTTAATGAGTTAAGAAATGAAATTGAGAGACTTCAACCTAAGATGTCTGCTAACCCTGAGATTAAAGCCTTAGAGGATTATATTGACCAAATATCAATTTTGGTTGAGGCCAATACTTTGCTTGCAGTAAACATGGTGGAAGCTGTTCTAGAACCCATGGAACAATAGGTGAGGTTACCGACATGAAGCCCCGATTAAATACTACCCATGTCCCAACACGAGGACAACCCACCTCCACCTCAACCCCCATGACCTTAACTTGCCAACAGTCCATAACCAGCAAAACCAACCTCTGGCCTAAAAAACCTAGAACCAAACTCAAGATAGCAACAAATAATTTATCTCCCCTTGTTCTCTATGACATTCCCACACATAACTCATTTGAGCAACTGTCCAATCTTACAGACGAACCCATAGAAATCAGCCCTAAATTCAGTAAGACTATTGAGAATAGTCCAATAGGTCTCAAATCTCCCATCATTTCATCTGATGCTGTCCCACTACATCCCCCTCAACACTCATTTCCCCCCTTAGGCACATTAAAAAATCACAAGGAAGTTTATATACTTGGAGATTCCATTACAAAATACATAGACCGGACTGTCTGTAACCCTGATAAGGAACATTGTACCAGCTTAAGTTAGCGGGGAGCCAGAATCTCTGACATCACTTCAATGCTTAAACCTATCCTAAAATCTGCAGGAGAAACCCCATTGGTCGTTGTTCATGTGGGAACAAACGACATTACTAAACAATCCTTGCAAGACATAAAACAGGATTTTGTTTCCCTATGCAACCTATTGGTTGACAGGAGCTGTGACATTTGTCTCTCAGAAATACTACCCATCCCAAGAGCAAGTGACACGGTTAACTCCAAAATTAAAGCCATAAATGAATGGCTGAGGAAGTGGTGTCTTAGACAAGGCATTTCGTGTCTAATCCATTGGGAGGATTACCACCACAACCCTTCCCTCTTTTGTTGGGATGGTCTCCATCTCAGTAGAAGAGGCAGTGTCATACTTGGAAAGAAGATCGTCTCTCACATCAATTCCCATTTAAACTGATAAACAAGGGGGAGTTTGGAACACTGTCTAAAACTCTTGACAAGGGGTCTAAACCATTAAACCCTCACTTAAATATCTTATCCCTTAACGCACGATCTCTGAACACAGCCAAAAAAGCTGAACTGGAACTCAAAGCCCATCTCCTGGACCTGTCAATGATTGCTGTCACTGAAACCTGGGGTAACTCTTATAAAATTGGTCCTCTGAGATTCCAGGGTTCAAGCATTATTTCAAAATAGGCCAGATACTAAGTCAGGGGTGGAGTTAGTCTTATGTCAAGGATAATATTCCATCATTTCAATCTCCTATTGAACACAATACAGAGAGTGTGGGTATACATCCAACCCATTGGCACCCCCCAAATCCTGGTTGGTACTTGTTACTGTGCCCCCTCACTTGATAGTTCACAGAATACAAAACTACTAGAAGACATAATTCAGTTTTCTAGTAAGGGGTCAGTTCTCCTTTTAGGAGACTTTAATTTTCCAACTATCAACTGGGATACACTAATGTGTTCAAACAACAATGAAAATAACTTTCTTACTACTATAATTGATTTGGGTCTGTTTCAACTAGTCAAAGAACCCACACGGGGCAATAATATTTTAGATCTAGTCATAACTAGTCAAGATATTCCGGTAAACAATTTACATTTATCTGATCCCCTGGGTAACAGTGATCATAAATCAATATTCCTTTCCATATCCGTTTCTTGCTGCACGGTACCTACCAAAAAAACAATCAAACATTACGATAGGGCTGATTTTGATAAAATAAATAATCATTTAAGTGATATTGACTGGGAAAACATCTTATCCCCCCTCAATACCATTGAGGCTTGGGATTTTTTTAAATCACAGATATCCATAGTTGAGCAGAAATACGTCCCTAATAAATGCACTCACAACTACAAAGGAAAAATACCCCATGGTTTAATTCATCTATCAAAACAAATATGACGAAACATAAATTATTTGCATGTCTAAAAATAACAATCTACTCATGAGCAATAATAAGTTAATCATACAGTATAGAGAATCAGTAAGATTACTCAAAAAATCAATAGTAGCAGCAAAAAGAAATTTAGAATTTCGTATAGCACACTCGAAAGACACACATAAATCTTTATACGCCTATTTAAATAGTAAAAAAGGGAACAACAAAAAAATTGGCCCTCTCATGCTCGATAATAAAATAATAAACTCTGATTCTGTTGTAGCCTCTACATTAAACAATTATTTTATTTCGGTATTTACTCAAGACCCCTTAAAACCCATAACAATTACTTCTCCCACAAATAGTAATGAGAAATTCGTCCAACATAAGGACATCTATAATCTATTATTAACTCTCAAGAAAACTACTAATCCTGGACCGGATGGTATACATCCAAAACTTCTTCTAGGCACTAAAGATATAATTATTCTCCCCTTAACAATCATTTTCAACAAATCTTTATGTGAATCTATAGTTCCCGCTGATTTGCAAACAGCGATAGTAAGCCCTATACATAAACAGGGTTCCTACTCATTAGTCAATAATTATCGTCCTATTAGTCTAACCTCCATTACCTGTAAATTACTTGAAAAAATTATCAAATCACAACTGGACAAGGAAATATTATCCCTTAATCTTACAGATGTTACTCAACACGGATTTAGAACAGGTTTGTCATGCACCACAAATCTATTAACATTCTATAATCCTATCAGTCTCAACCTTGATTTAAACATTCCTTCTGATATTATCTTATTGGATTACAGCAAGGCCTTCGATAAAGTGTCTCACAACATTCTTATTTCCAAACTCTTTCAATTAGGTTTCTCAACAAATCTTGTGTTATGGATAAAGAATTGGTTAACTAACAGATCCCAAAGGGTACGGGTAAATGGCTCCCTATCAGATCTGGGCCAGGTGACAAGTGGAGTACCACAGGGTTCTGTCCTGGGACCAACTCTGTTTAATATTTTTATCAGTGATATGAAAATCCAGTCTTCCAACCTTTTCATAAAATTTGCTGACGATACCAAACTCGGTGGTGCTGTTAATAATGCTATAAACAGACAAACTCTACTTAATGACCTCTCAATAATTGAGCACTGGGCCCTTACCAATAAAATGGAATTTAACACATCCAAATGTGTCGTTTTGCACTTTGGGAAAAATAACCCCCAACAAAAATATTCATTGAATAGCTCCATTATCAAAACCTCTTGTTTAGAAAAAGACTTGGGGATTCTAGTCAATAATAAGCTGACACAAGTCTCTCACTGTAAAAAAATTGCAAATCAAGCAAATTCACTCCTTCGTAGAATTAACAGTATTTTCGTTTCTAGAACTGAGCAGTGTGTTATCCCACTTTATAGATCACACATTAGACCTTATATGGATTATGGTTCTCCGTTTTGGAGTCCATACCTTTGTGGTGATGTGGATAGGCTGGAGAAGATCCAGAGAAAAGTTACAAAATCTATTCCCCACTTGGCTCAGGAAGACTATGATGTCAGATTACAAAAAACTGGTCTGCATTCGCTTAAAGTAAGAAGAACACGGGGGGACCTACTTCAACTTTTCAAGATAATTCATAATCCCACCATAATGAAGCAATGTGGTATTACCTTTGCAAATAGGAAAACCGGACCCAGATTAAATAGTAAACAGCTAAATATTGCCAAATGTAAAACCAATAATAGACAAAACTTCTTTACAATAAGAACCCCGAGACTTTGGAAAACACTTACCCAGGACATTGTAGACTCACCCTCATTTACGATCTTTAAATCTAAACTGGACAAATGGTTAATCAGATAGGGCCATCAATAATAATCCACTTATGTGGAGGACAATATTTATAGGCACCTGCCTTCTTTTGTCCCTCAAACCAAGTAACCAAGTAACCCACCAATCTACTGGGGAGTCAAAAAGAAAAAGGATGGACTTCCTGGCTGATATGATATCTTGTAAGCCTTGTGAGATTTGTTTGTACTCTAGTAGCATAGCATAGTATAGCATTAACCTCCAGTAACCTTTGCCAGTAATCACATCAGGTAAGGGTGAGATCTTCACCTGTAATAAGCAATGGTCTGAGGTAGCTACTGGAATCACTAAAGAATAGTTCACCGGGAGATAAGGAGATAGAAACCAATAGTCAATGCGAATTTTCAGATTTCCTCAGAAATAGGTAAATTGGGGTTTATCATGGTGTTCGTGAAATACATCTATTAGCTTAGTCTGTCCTAACAATTTATTTAAAAAGGAGGCATCACAGAAGATTTTCTCTGTTTTTAGGCCTCTATCACATTTGAGTCTACTACAGTTGAAGTCCCCTCCTAATAGAATTGCTCTTAATGTGAAAAGGTAAGGCTGGATAAGGTTAAAAGCTGGACACATCCTGCTTTATCCTGTGGGCTATATACATTTTCTAATCTAAAATCCTATGTATCAAGAAAAACATCCAACATTAGGGCTCTTCCTGGGAGTATATCTATGGCTCTGGTGACTATGAGCAAGGGATAGTTAACACAGATACCCACCCCACTACCTGTGTCCTTCCCAATAGACCGGTGAGCTTCTCCCCATAGCCAGTCAGCACTGGCTGTTTGAATCTCCTGTAATGTAGGCAGTCACGTGTCCTGAAAAAACATGACATTGTATTTGTCATGTTAAAAATAAGCAAAGGCGAATTTCCTTTTTTTCTTTCTTTCTGATTTCAGGCTATTAACATTTAGAGAGGCTATACGTAGGTCATAGCCCATGGGTTACAGCAGACAGTCTGGTGGCTTTTTCCATAGACTAGATCTTGTGCCTAGCTGTTTCTTTTTTACCTTTGGCTGATTTACATGTTCTTCCCCCTCAGAGACTCCCTCAATATGGGAGGAGTGTTTGGATGCAAAATCCGGGTCTGGTTCAATCTCTGTGTCTCCCCACTGCAAAGTGGAGAATTTATTTTGTAGGGGGATCACATCATCCATAGTGGAGTTGCTCCCAGATCTCCTTGATTTCCCTTTTGGGACAAGCTGGAAGGGTAGGCTTTCAGGATTGGGGGGGGCATTTCTGCCTTGGGTGGTACTATCTTCATTGTAACAGAAGCGCTAGTAGAGACCTTACTTGGATCTGAACCCCGATCATGATCTCATGGAACTGTTGAGGGGGCTGGCAATGGTACTGTGGTGCTAGGCCCTGTGGCTGAAGCTTATGGGGGTCCTGACCTGAGTAGTGCAGGGTGGAGCTCCAAGTCTACCATCTGTATTCTGCATATGTGCTTGCCTAGTGACTTTGTTCATATAGAAATTCTGCCCTGCAAAGTCTGCATTCCCAGTATTATGGGACACCCAGGGGCAGGTCAGAAAGGAGTTCCCTCCCTCATTGCATAGGTGGCACAAAGGGGTGGAGGCACAGATAAACCCAGAATGGCACATCAAGTCACACTGCAAACATTTCAGTATTTCACATGAATTACTTAAGTGACAGTGTGATGCACATTTGTAACATGAATGGGGCTACTCTTGATAGAACAGGATCCCCTTGTCTTTGCCCAAGTAAAAGCAATTGGGCAAATGTTTTATACTTGCATCGTCTCGATACAACTTCACTCTGACATTCCACACCCCTTTCCAGAACCCCTCCCCATCTACAATGGGGTATACTACTCCCTGCACATCACATTTCTTCCCTAACCAAAAACAATATCTGATACTTCTAGATTAAGTTTGTGATGCTTTTCAAGATACCATGACCCAAGTATGAAAAAAGAAACATATTGAGAGGTAAAAGCCTCACAGTTTCCTGAGATAAAAGAACTGTAATGTGGCAAGTGTAACAAGTGACACCACACACTGTGGTGAATGTAACATGTTACACAAGACATTTGTTTTAGTAGTAAAAACTTTACTAACATATGTAATGAGTTATATTAAAACATGAGAAACACATATTTACAAGAATTACATTTCATTAATTGCAAATTTGATGTTTCATTCATGCTTTGGTAACCCCTTTTCATGAACAGACCCAATAACTTTCTAGTAGTAGTAAAAATCATCTGGCTGCTTATCTACCATGATTTTAATTTTACAAAAACTTCTCTAAGGTATGCAGGAGCCTGTTGTGAGGTGCAAATTACTCTCATAGTGTTTCCTGTCCACTGTAATAACCAGGGATGGCAAACAGTATGTAAGACTGGGGTCCATACATGTACATTAGGTGACAGTAGAGGTTTAATTTTGCAGTATAGATAAATGCAATAAAAGAATACTAACGGGTTTGTCTTGTTCAAACCTCCTTGCTCTTGAGGGAGGTATAAAATGTTCCTCTTAGTGGGATTTAATCTGCTCCCCCAGACAGCCTGAAAAAATAAGCTGTATAGGGGAGTTTCCAAAGTTTTGGGGGGAGGGAAAATATAACTGATGGAGAAAAATACTGGGATCAAGAACTTTTTTAATAAGTGTATTAGTTTTTCTTTGGACATTTGCCATTTGTTCCATTGCTGTACTATTGAATGACCAATATTTATTTTAGCTTCCCAGTTCAAAATGTCCAACGGTCCAGCTCCATACTTAATACCTAAGATAACAATGGGAGATGTCAGATTTTGTATACCCTTTATATTTGTAATAGTAGAGATGGGGTCACCTAGATGTCTGCCTTGGCATTTTTGTGTATTTAAAAAATGTTCCTGTATGGTTTCCATAATCCAGACAAAATCTTATTGCTTGTTTTGCTGAGACTTCATCTTGAACTAAAATGCACAAGTCATCTGCACATTGCATTACAGTATATGGGACAGTGTAATCATGTATAGATATGTGCTGCAGAGTGGGTGAGGAGTTTAGTACTCTTAGGAGGGGGGTCTATATAGAAGACGTATAGCAGGAGACTGAGGGGACACCCCTGCTGTACTCCTTTTCGTACTGTAACATGGGGCCATTCCACCTGTTCACTTGGGGTGTGACCGTGGCCGATATGTAAAGACTTTTTAACCAGGAGATAAAGTCTATTGGAATATTATAATACTGCAGGACTTGCCACAGAAAATCATGTCTGATAGAGTCAAAGGCTTGCTTTTGGTCTAATGAGAATATGAAGCTCTCCATACCAGATTGATTATCATGTTCTATTATTTCTCTTAATAGTATCAGTTGGTCGGTCATCTTTCTTTCAGAAATAGAACACGATTGAGCAGGGGAGATTAGGTATATGGCGGTTTTCACTAATCTTGAATTTAGTATTTTTGCTAAAATTTTAAAATCTACATATAATAGGCTTATGGGTCTCCAATTAGAAATGTTCATTTTTTCACCTTTATATATATATATATATAGTAGATTAAAGAGCCCCTTGCCATTGCTAGGGGGATAGCGTCTGTTCATAACATTACAGAGAAAGTAGCAGCCAGTTTATCCGCTATTAGTGATTAGTGAATGGACAGACTAGGTGGGCCAAGCAGTCCTTATCTGCCGTCAAAGTCTATGTTTCTATGTTTCTATCGTTTTATATAATTCTGGAGTAAGAACGTCTATGCCTGGGGCAGTTTTATTGGTTAGGGACTTAATAGCAACTTCTACTTCTTGTGGTGAAATATCTGCTGTCAGAGTAGCTAAGATATGCTCTGGGCAAGTGGTGGGGAGGAGGATGTAAAAACTGGATATCTGTAGGTGCATTTTCTGTGTGATTGGAAAACAGAGCTGCTGTATGTTCAGTGATAATCCTAAGTAAGTTATTTTTATCTGAATACTCTTTCATGTCTGTATCAAAAAGGCTATGCATTGCTTTGTGTTTTATTTTTGCCTCTTGAGTCAAGAAAGGGCTGGTGCTACTGGCAGTTCCCTGTGTTCTGAAGGACTGTTGTGTTTGTAGGCCGTCAAATTTTTCCAAATGGTGGATCAGCATCTATTGTTTTATGTTCTGAATTTGCATTGTAAAATTTTGCTTAGTAGATCTGGCCAGGGACTGCAACTTTTGTAATTGATGATGATTATGTAGATATTTCAGATATTATGTATCTCTGTTTGCTATACTGTTTTGTTTTAATAAAACCTGAAGATCCTATTTCGTATCCAACCACCAAGAGGCAGGGTCATCATACATCTCGAAGACAGTTTTTTGGATGGCTAAAAAATATTGGATGTTTTGAGTAATTTGTGGAATATCTAATAAAGAGGAATTAAATTTCCAGTTTTCTGGGCCATGTGAACACATTTGGGAGTGGCCGAGTTGTAAACCTAGCATTTCGTGGTCTGAAAATTCTACCTCCTCTACATATGCTTTTTCTAATTGCAAAGATGTGGTGACAAAAAAAAAAGTCTATTCGCGTTACAAGGAAACCTGTCTGAAAGGTGGGGTCTGAATGATTATTTACAGAAAAATAGGCATCCTTAAGCATTGAGGTTTGTATGATTTGATTCAAGGTAGACATATCGCAAAATATTTTTTGAGTTTTGGTCTGCTTCCCTCTGTCTTGTAAACCCAGACCACAATTAAAATCTCCTCAAAAAATGACCTTATGGGATGACAAAAGATATGGTTGTATAGTGTGAAATAGGGTGATTCTGTTAGCTTTTGATTGTGGAGCATAAACATTTATTAGTCTGTAGTAAATATCATTGCATTGTCCAGTATCAAAGCCCATCCTGGTATAAGATCAAGTCAACTTAATTACCTGCATGGATAATGACGTTTTGATTAGAAACCCCACTCCAGAAGATATTTCGGTACCTAAGAACCAGTAAGAGGCCCCAGCATACCATTCTTTTGTTGCTGCATATATTTCTAAAATGGTATGAAGCCTGGTTTCTTGTAGAAAAATATTGTGTGCTGGAGCAGAATGCAAGTAGGTAAAGACTGCCTGTCATTTTCTATGACTTTTAATGCTGTTGGCATTAATTGTATAGATGGAAAGTGAATTATTAATTTAATTAGAGGTATGGGGACGTACAGAAAAAATGTTTCGAACTCAAGGAGGCTTATAATTTTTTTTCTTGCGGAATCTCCTTTGATTCTTCTTAATATCCAAGGAGACCTGGGGAATGTCTTGTGCTAGGCCAGAAGTTTGGGAGTCCTGATCACGCACATCCATTTCTAAAGGAGGCTCCGGCTGTGAGGACTATAAGGCGGAGTCTTCTGAGTCAGGGTCTGACAACTCAGAGGCATTTTTCAAAGCCTCATACCTATTGGTTAAAGGAACTACTGACTTTTTTGGTGTTTTAGAGACAGGTACATTCTGACTGGCAACACTAGTCTGAGATCTATTTCTGTTACCTTTAGCTGTCAGTGGAGGTGGGGGGGGGCATTTCCTGGACTGTCTCGGCAGCAGGAATAGGACAGTAGGGCGCTGTCAGGTTAAGCTATATCCTGCACTTCTTATGGGGGTAGTTCTATTTCTGTCTCAGTCTGAGGCTGGGAAGTGGGTTCTGGAGCCACGGAGGGGGGGGGCTGTGGGTAACCTTGTAGATCTAGGGACAGATGGGAAAATGGCTCTCTGCACAATAGCAGTCCTAAACCTTTATTCTTCCTGATCTGTGGGATCTGGTTGATTGTGTGTGGCCCATCTACAGTTTTAATAGGAGTGGCCTACGTCATCACAGAGGTTACATTTGTGTTCATTAGTGCAATGTCCATTAGTGTGTCCTAGTTCTTGACAATAATTACACTTTACCTGATCACATATACTACTTAGGTGCCCTGTTGACCCACATTTATAGCATGCTTTAGGCTGACCTGTGTAAAACAATACTCTCTGATCATGACCCAAGAAAAAACAATTAGGAAGATGTTCCAGTCCTGTATCTGTGACTCGCAGCATGACTTTTACTTTCCATCCGCCAGTCCAGATATGCTCTGAGTCAAACATTGCCTCTGGTTGTTCAAGAACAGAGCATCTTTGCTTTAACTAGTAGGCAGAGACGGTTTTAGGCACAAGTGAACCAAGCAGCCACTTGGGGCATAGGCACAGAATGGGCGCACTGAAGTAGAACGTATAAGATTAAATCATCTTGAAATGCAAAAAAGTGCCACTCTAAAAACCATAATTGTTGTCATCACACTTGTATTCATAGACTTCTTATCACTTTTTGGATGTGGGATGGAGAAGAAGGGAAGATGGGGGTGATGGGAAACAGTGTAGGGGGGCTCCACAATTATTTCTGCTTGGGGCGCCATTCGGTCTAAAACCAGTCCTGCCAGTAGGTAAGGTGAGTGATACTGACCCCTTCATTTTGGAATGACAGTCATAGTTTTGTATGTTGGTTTTGTTAAGGGAATTGCATCAAATGGGGCCCATAGGGCGGTATGTTTATGTTGTTGAAACTTAGCCCCAAAATGTTGTAGACCGGAATTGACTTTAAAACTCATATCGAAGGTTGTTTCTCCTGACACATGTATCAGGACATGAATTTTGTTTGCAAAAATTGTCATGGAATCTTTCAGGAGATTTTTCCCAACAAATACTCGGTCAGGGAGTAAATCCATACCACCCTCATAAACCAGTCTAACTGTATTATGTCATTTTGTAGGGTAAATTGGAGTTTTAAATGGAGAGGCAAAAGGTCTAGGATTTTCTCAATTAATAAACTGCCATGGGCCCACAGGAGTGGCCAGATCAAAGGCAGCCAGCTCTGAAATATTTACAGTTGGAGCAGTCTGTGCATCAGAAATAGGCGGTACATTATGAGTATCCTGAGTAAGTGTAGGGGAGGAAGGTAGGGTGTCTCCTGCTTCCCTTAAATGTAATATAGGATTCTGAATAAGCACTAGATCTACTGGCAAAGCAAGTTGTGAATTTGCTATGGCTTCTAGGCCAGTAGAAGTAGAGAAACTTGTACCTGTAGTTTGGTCATTGCGGGCAGATATGGGTTGAGGTGGATCAGTTGCCATGAGTAGGTCCCATAATGGTGAGGTTTGAATCAGTGTAGGTCCCGACTCCCACACTCCAGTGAGCTCGTTCCTGATCCATCCTGACGCTTGTAGCACTGAGTCAACGGACCATTATGGTTCATCTACGGGTAGTGCAAGTGGTTCCGATGAGCGTCTTAGGCGGGGTGATTGAGCACCCATATGTGCCATTCCTGATGCATCCTCAGAGATCTGTGTAGTAACTGGATTTCCCGCTGTAGCAGCATTAACAACTGACAGCTGCTCGCTCATACCTTTGTCAGCAGGCATTCCCTCTACAGATGTGCGGTCCCCGGTGGTACTATCTTTTGCTTGCATCCAAGCAGGAAGAAGAGTTTTTGCATCAGATGACCAGGATTTATCCTTGGAGAGCATAACTAACGTTTGGTGCTGTTGTCCTGCATCATCAGAGGTACGTGGTTCTATGGATTGTGTTGTAATTTGGGGGTTCTTCCAGTTCGCCTTTTGTAAAGCAGTAAAGGAGAAGACTGTAGTATTCAATTGATTGAATGTATTAGTTTGATAGACTATTGGTAGTGATTGTAAGTTAACACTGGTTGCTCACTATCCTATATCCATCTTTGTTGTCAGGGGTGAACTACCAGAGGGGGCTTGGTTGCTAGGAAGGCCCACAGCAGTTCTTTCTGTTCCCGCTGAAGCAATATTGTCCAGTGCGGCAACAATCTCCAGTTGCCGTTAGTGTTGTGCGAAGTTAACATATTTTGTTTTGTGGAATATTTTGCAAAATTTGTGCATTTAGCTAAATATTTCATGGTTGTGAAATGTGAAATTTTACTCTTCATGGGTGACATTTCACCCATGAAATGGAGAAATGGGACACTTGTGGCCAAAATTTCACCATTTGTGATACATAAAATCATCCCTGGTGTCTAGTGGTCCCACCCCAAGGCTGATAATTAGCACAAATTAAAGAATCCCCCTCCCTGGCGTCTAGTGGCCATACCCCACCAGCCGATCACTGGCCCAAATTGAAGAATCCCCCCCCACTGAGATGTACATTATAATCATATCCCTGGTGTCTAGTGGTCCTACCCCCGCCGCTGATCACCAGCCCAAATTGAAGAATTTCCCTTCCCCCCACCAAGATTTACATTATAATCATATCCCTGCTGTCTAGCGGTCCCACCCCTGGGCCGATCACCAGCCCAAATTAAAGAATTCCCCATCCCCCTTGTGATTTACATCAATTTCCCAAATCCACATTCCCACGGTATAAAAAAAAATTCCCAACTCTCTGGTGTTTTGTGGAAACCCCCACCCTGTCAGTAGATAGTGCCCACCCCCCGGCTCCCCACCCAGTACCACGGGCAGGCCACGGCACCAGCCCTCCACTTGCTTCCATGTCTGGCAGCCTGACTGAGTGTTTTAATGAAGGGCGTTGCTTGTACAAGCAGACACTCATTCATTGAAGTGCTCAGTCAGGCTGCCAGCTGAGGTGAGTGGAGGGTTGTGCTGATGGCCGGCTTGGGGTACTGGGGGAGGGGGGGGCAATATCTGATGACAGGTGGGGGGTCCACTCAGACACCAGGGACTGGGGAAATTTTTTTATTTTTATACCGTGGGGATGGGGATTTGAGAAACTGATGTAAATTTTGGGGGGGGGTTGATGGGGAATTCTTCAATTAAGGCTGTGATTGACTGGGGAGGGGTGGGACCACTAGACACCAGGAATATGATTAAATACAGTTAAAGGCAGTAGGAAACTGAGCTGTGAAATTTTGGGTGAAATTTCGCAATTTCGTGAAATATTTTGCACAGCGAAATTGCAGATTTTGCAGCAAATTTGCTGGTGAAATTTTATTTCACAACATCTCTAGTTGCCGTGCCTGGAGCCGTTTTTCTTCAGCCCTCAATAAGGCTTGCAGCTGAGGTGAGTCTTGAACAGGTAATTCCTGTTGCGGTATTTTGTTTGCCATATTTACAACAAGTCTTTTATCTTTAGAAATTGCAATGTCTGCTTGCATGTCACTAACCATTTTATTCTCCATGGATCCTTCAGTGTCATAAAATATTTCAGTCTCTGGCATTGATGAGACTGAGGAGGAGACTTGCTCCCCAGCTTCCCAGATGTCCATCTGCTCCTGCTCCTGCTCCTCACCAGGACTGGCCATTATGCAGATGGCCAGCGGTTCCCCCCACTGATGAGCAGAGGAATTTTTCATTAGAAAAAATATAACAATACAATAACAAAAACAAATGGAAAAAAACAGTCAAATTACAAAAAAAGAAAATCCATAACGGTGGCATGTTTGATACGTGGAAAAAAAAAAACAAAGCAAGAGGAAACAGGAACGAGTCTCATAAACAAGAAAAAACATGCATCATACAGAAAGCACTCCTTGTAGCCATACTGAGGCCAAAGTCACATCACTTCTTCAAATAAAATAATTGGAACAGCCCTCCACCATTCAGCAAGTATGGGAGGAGGTAATGCCGAATGTTCCTTCAAATAAAAAATTACTACTTCTTTAGTAACAGTAGCTATAAGACCCCTTAACGATACGAAACATTGATGTAAAACAAATTTGCATCTAGTCTACCAAATGCACCACTTTATAATTGCAAAAAGCACACGTAAAGTCCCCGGGTAAAACATATCCCATGCTAGCCCAAAATGACCATAAACCAATTTGGAATAGGACACAGTGCAGAAGAGAGGTAAGTGCCAGTGCTGAGCTAATTGGTCCCAAAAGAAAACAATATAAGAACAATCAAAAAACAAGTGCTGCATTGTTTCCACTTGCATAATGCAGGATTCCCTAATACACAGGTGATCTTCAACTGCCTTATGAGCATGATTACCCTTTACAATGAATTTGCCATGGAAACACATCCATACTGTACCCCATAGCTTTCCTGGCATCCTAGCCTCAGAGTGCTATGCCAACAACCACTTAGAGTCAATAGTGGAAGGACAAAAGAAACAAGGCCCAGTTAAAAACTGACTCTCCAAAATAGATTTATAAAAAGCTTTTCTAGTTAAACTTTGACAAAGTTGAGTGGTCACATTCTATTGTTTAATCTTTTTAAATACCTCAATTAGATAAAGAGAGATACTTTCCAGAATCGATCGAAATGGTCCCAAACATGGCGCTTCCCATTTGCGAAAAAAATAAAGGCATCTAGCCTTTAGACTTAATGCCCAATCAAAACGATTCACCACAAGAAGAGGAATGATATTAGAAGAGACAAAAATAGAAAAAAAGAACAACACTGAATTAAGCATGTTTAGACCTTCTTATTTAATGGGCCAGTAAGTTACAGACCACCGGGCAGGGTTCAACCGACTCCCCCACAACAATTGAAAGCAAATATTATTGAGTCTAGCTTCAAGCTTAGAAGGGAGTGGGAACACAGAACTTAATGTCAAAAAGAGAGGAACAATATAAGTTTTCAACATATATATCCTCTTAAACCTAGTCATAGGATAAGACTTCCATTTATTAACTTTCTTTTCAGCTTCCTCCAACTTTTCTAATCAGTTCCATTCTTCAGCAGCTACACCCCCAAATGAAATACCCAAAAAATGAATCCTGTCAGCATGGATCTGTATCTCTGCTATTTTGGAAACCCGAAGTTCAGGCCTAATGGCTATAGCCACCCCTGTACATTTTTGTTTATTAATCTGTGAGCCAGAAAATTCAGAAAAGGACTGCAGCTTCTCAAGTGCATAAGTACTAGAGCCATGATCAGCCACCAGAAGGCAGAAATCATCAGCATAAGCCATTGGGCACGGGAATGTTGTACCAGCAAGACTGAGCATGTGTCGAATATAGCGATCAGTGTCTAGAAGTCTTAGTATAGGATCGATTGTAAAGACATTTAGCAAAGGACTCAGCTGACAGCCCTGCCGAACTCCCCATTGAATTGGAATATGTGGACCCAAACAGCCGTTAACCAGAGGAGTCAAAAAGGCAGAATTATACAACTTCTGTATCCATTGCACAAAAATGTGTGGTAAACCATACAGCCTTAATACAGAAAATAAATAAGAATAAGGAACTAAATCAAAAGCTTTTGTTTGATCAAGACTAAGAACATAACCACCTGCAGTAGAGCTATCAAAAACTTCTCTCATTAATCTGAGATTAACTAGCATAAACCGCTGTGGAATAGCTCGGGTTTGAGTGGGATGGATTAAATCGCCAGCCACTTGAGACAACCTAACACAGAGCAGTTTACTAAGTAACTTCCAGTCTGTATTAATCAAACTAATAGGCCTCCAATTAGTAATATCATCTTTAGCATTTTTTTGTGTAAATAAAATTAATAAACTATCTGCCAAAGTAGGTGGAACAGAATGATGACCCTGTAAAACAGCATTAAAAACAATAGTTAGTGGCTGACAGAGTATATCTATACATTTTTTATAAAACTCATTCGGAATGCCATCAGGGCCCGGGGTAACCCCTGTTTTCAGTTACCGTATTAAGAAGCCATAACAGGTTGTATCAAATCTCTGTTGTCTGCTTCTGATAATGTAGGGAGAGAAAGTTTACCCAAAATACTAGACACATCTTACAAAACAGGAACATCCTGACCAAACATAGAATAAGCATGTTCAACCACAATGTTCAAAATATCTTGATTAGTGTCAAAAACTACCCCCGACCGATCTCTAAGACTCAGCATATATTTGATGTGCACCCATTGTTTGCAACAATCATAGGGATTTACAGACTGGGCAGGGCCTTTCATACCATATTTCTGTTCCATGAACAATGAGGTAGCCCTATCGTACTGGAAGGAACGCATATCTTTCTTTATTTGAGTGATTTGTGATAAATAATTTAAACCAAAATTGGATTGTAAGGAAAGCAATCTTTGCAAATGCCACCTTTTATCCAGGTATTGTACATGATCAGAGTTATGTCTAACTTTAGAGAGTAGTCTTCAATAATGTTTAATTTCCTGTTTGGTTTCCAACCACCAAATAAGGGGATCATCATATAGCTCAAACAAAGAAAGCCGTGCCTGAAGGACTGAATTTAAATCATGTCAATCAAGGGTGTCTTCTAAAAGTCTAGTGTTCATCTTCCAGTGATTAAAGGGTATGCGGCTTATTCCACGGTAAGCCCAAATGAACTAGCAATAAACAGTGATCAGAGGTTTCAATAGGGAGGACCAATGTTTGTTTACAGGGTACCCAATCAGAGAGGAAAAAAGGTCAATCCTAGGAAAGGATCGTCCCCTATGAAAAGTGTGAGAAGGGGGTTGAGGACCATACAGAACCCCATCCTTCAAATGGGCAGTATCACACATTTTATTCAAAAAATTAGAGTCACTGTATAACTTCTGCATCAGACCAGTTTTTTTTGACAGGGAAAGAATACAATTGAAATCGCCACCAAACAAGATTGACTTCATAGTATGTAAATAGGGTTGAATGGCTTTCATAACTTCCACTCTATGCGTTTTAACCTGGGGGTTATAAATTTTAATCAGCCTCCATTCCTGAGTAGAAATAACAACATCTAAAATCAAAACCCTCCCCTGAATCAGATCAATCAAATGGGTAACAACAAAGTCGAAATTATTAAACAAAATCCCAACCCCAGCATAAAGCTCTTCCCCCAAAGACCAATAGAAAAGCCCATGTGACCATTCCCGTGAAGCCTTCCAGGCATCATTCAGGGTATACAATCTGGTGCCCTGTAAAAAAAGAATGTGTAAATCAAGAGATCATAGGATAGAGAAAGTGGAACGCCATCTCCTAGGATTCCGAATGCTATTAACATACAATGTCCCCCACTTAAGGTCAAAAAGCATAAGAAAAGGTGAAAGAAAGATCAAGACGTCTTCCCTTTCCCAGGAGATCATCTCTTATACCTCTTCTTGCCAGGTTTTTTCGAGTCACTTAGAACTTGTTCCAAATCAGTCATAGGGTCTGGTTGAGAGGAAGAAGCTAACGAGGAAGCATCAGAGTCGTCCTCTGTCCCTTCAGTCTATTTTCTCTTAGCCAAGGAGGCATACTGGTTAGCAGTCGGCACTACATCCACTGAGCGAGACGCGTCAGACAAAAGCAGGGGCTCAGTAGAACCTTTAAGGGAACTACTTCTGGTAACCAGTTTTTGTGGTTTAAGGGACTAAGTCATATCATCAGGAGGAGGCATCACAGGAATATCTACTGCTGAAGCCTGAACGGGCAAGGCAATGACACCAGAGTCAGGGACATCCTCTCTTGGGGGGGCAATTGTACAGAGTCAGAAAAAGATGGGGCAGGGGAAGAGCCATCCACTATCCCCAAACTCATAGCCAAAACAGGAGAAGCACTGTGGATAGGGTTGGATTCTAGGTCATGGGGTTCAGTCCTCATGGGCTGTAGCTCTGGAGCCATCCCAAGATCCTGTGGTTGGGCTGCGGGGGGCGGGAGGTCAGGCAGCAGAGGGAGGAGGCCGGGCAGTAGAGGGAGGAGGCCTGGCAGCAGCATGCTGCTGTGCCTTAAATACAGTCTCATCCTGTTTATCCTGTGTTTGAGAAGGGTCGTTATGAAAAGCCCAAGGGCAGTTACGAAAGGTATAAGGGGTAGCTTCACAGAGATTACAGTAGATAGGATAAGGGCATCCCAGACTAGTATGACCAGTGCCCAAGCAAAGAGAGCACTTCAGTTTGTCACAGGCATTACTGAAATGGGACTGAGCACCACATCAAAAACATGACTTAGGTTGACCAGGGTAAAAAATAAATCCATGATCCCAGCCCAAATAAAAAACAGCTTGGAAGATGTTGCAGCACACCATTGATATACAGTAAGGTAATCACACCTGAATCTTCCAACCCCCAGTCCAAAACTGTTCAGAGTCAATAATGGCCTCAGGGAGACCCAAAACAGTACATTTCAGTTTCAACCACTGAATAATGTCAGTAACAGCCACACCTTCATTTTTAAACAACACAGTGATAGTTCTGATAGCAAGTCTCGAGAGAGAAATAGCCACAAAAGGAGACCACAAAGGGGTATACATCACCTGTTAATAGCATTCCCAAAATTGTTCCAGGCCAGCAGCCATTTTAAAGCTGAGGTCAAAATTAGAGTCTCCAGAAGTATGAATAAGTGCATACACTTCCATAGATGAAAATTGCAAACTGTCCTTAATCAAAGATTTCCCCACATATATCTGATAAGGAAAAACATCCAGACCCCCTTTATATCTTATTCTGACTGCATTCCTGCATTTAGCCAGCTTGGAGGGAGCATGGAAAAGGCCAGCATAAGATCTAGGGCGAGGCCCCGTATTTTCAGAGGAGCCTGCACCCCTTCGTGGAGAAGAATTAGTATGCACAGAAGAAGTAGAAGGGGGGGGGCTGCATTTTTAGGTGTATGCTCCATGTCCACATGCTGACAGTGATCCAGAGACTGAGCATCAGAGAAAGGTTTCTCACTGGTAGAAGCAACAGAAGAAAGAACCAGTGGGTTACAAACAGGTTGTGCAGGAGTAGGAGCAACAGGCAAACCAGAGGCAAGAGCAACTGGAGAAGGAATGGAACCCAAGTTTAAAATGGGATTTTGGGTCAAATGCAGACCTGAGAGAATATCCAAGAGATCACAAGCATCTACTTCTCCAGGGTATACCCGAGGAGGAGGAGAAGACCAAGTGTGTGAATTCGACGATTTTTGCCAGCCCGCCCCTCGTAAAGCCTCGCCAATAGTTACCGCGGTAACAGAGACATGATTATCGTAGTCAGAAGGGGCCATAGTAGTATCCAAGGGAGGAGGGGGTGAAACACAGCAGGAGGATATGAGCAGTCAACCCTGTCATGCATAGAATGTGCGAAAGCAATACATGGTAGAGTAGCAGGGTTAGGAAGTGTACCTGAAACAAGAGAGGGACTTACAGACGAGAAGTCCATATAAGAATGCACAACTTCCAGACAGTTTTCTGATATGCTCTGCAAAGCGTCAGGAGCAGGCACTGCCAGCTGAGCCGCCAGGAATCCACTGATGAAGTCTGTGCATGAATCAACAGCTTGAGCAAGGACTTCAGTGGAAAACAACTCTCCCGAGCCCGACTCTAGGCACTCACTCCATTCGATGACAGTACTGCCAGTTGCTACAATGGGAGAGGGCTGAAGACAGGAAACTAAAGTGGCCGTAGCATCCAAGTCGACGGGCCGCTCCTCCAAAGTCTGTGATGATGCTGTATCACACACCAGCTGATGCTGCATGTCATTCCGGCTGAAATTTTTACAGAAGCTGGGGAAACCGGCAAGGAAATAACTCCATCCTGCAAGGTCTGTTCCATAGCAAGAATATTGCCATTAGCAAGGTCCTGTGGAAAACTCTCTATCTGCACAATCAAGGGGTGCAAATCAACTCCAGTAGAAGGATCATTTGTTGCAGGTACAATCTCACTATTTTCACATGAAACTGCAGAACTAGATGGAAAAATGTGGTCACAAACTACTGCTTCATTCAAAACCAGACTTCCAGCCTCTAAAGGAAGTGAGACAGGGGAGGAGGCCTGCTTCCCTGTCCCTAAGACGTCCATACTCTCTTCCAACACACTTGAGGTGACCATCATGGCTGATAGCCAGCAATTCCCCCAGAGGCGAGATGGGGTAATTCTTTATTATAATAAGGCAAGATACAAAATACATAAGAAAGATAAGGGAATATACAATATAAACAAAAATACACAGAAGACAAAAAGTAAGCAACTAAAGAAAATGAGAGGGAAGAAAGAAAACAATTAATCAACACGAAATCCAATCACAAAAAAATAAGGAGGAACATAAATATCAACTGCAACAAAATTGATATTCTTATTTAAACTTAATAATGTGCGAAAACCCTTTCCACCATTTCTTAACCTGCTCAGTGTTATACATGTGCATATCTTTGATATAAACCTTTTGCAATTCAGTAATAATGTACTGACAGCACCCTTACATAGTGGATTTCGTTTGGTATAATACCCATTGACAATGAATTTGCCATAAACAAAACCTTAAACATGCGATAAACACCCTCAACGTACCTTTCTCGTAAGTATGTAACTGTAAAGGAAATATTCCAATAACTAAGAAATCATAAACTGGATTTGACAACCAATCCATTGACCATTTCTTTGCTAAATATCGCCATAATTTTGTAGAAAATGAACAATACAAAAAAAAATGTTCCATAGTCTCCTCTTGATTAATGCATTCTAGATATGGACAATTTCTCTCTTCTTTCGCTTTATATTTTGCTGTACCCCTAACATTCAATCGGCCATACATTATGAGCCACCGAACTTCCCACATATGAGATGGTAAACGAGGATTGTTCAACTGATCCAACATATTATGATTTAGAATGGAAGGACAATTTTTGAAACCAGGTGTTACAGGGTGAACCAGGGACATGACCAACTTATACAGTTTGTGAGTAGATCTATTGCAAATTTGAGATTTAGTCAGTTGCCATTTATAAAGTTTCTGAGCTGCAGGCCTAAAAAAAATAGGAAGTGTGAATTTACAATGTAATTTTGGAGCACAATGCAGCCATGCCACAAAATAGAGCTCCAAAAGTTCCCGAAACCAGGCATCTTCATACTTAATAGGAGTTTTGAAACAATTTTGTAAAGAATGGAAAAAAAATAACGTGTGGCAAAATATAACCGTGGTCAACCATCCCTGTTCCACCATATGTTTATCCAAATAAGTGTAACATCTTTAACGGGTTTAGTCTGTTACCCCAAAAAAACTGAAAGCTCAGGCTATATAGTCTTGTCTCTAAATGAAGAGGCAATGGGTAAAGTACCGCAATGTACTGTACACAAGGTAAAATAAATCGTTTGAATATCTGTATTTCTTCAATTTTGTGAACCGAAATTGTTTCCATCGCACTACTTTACATTCTACTGAGTTTAAAACCCTAGTCAATTGTCATCCGGAATATTTTGGGTGCCATAAATAACCCCAAAATTGAAATGGAGTTGAGGACATCTGAATAGACTTGTATACAACAGTGGCTTTGATGTAAACAACCCATCAATAATCCCTGTGATTTATTAAAATTAATCTTAGCGTTGGAAAACAGCATAATTCTGAAATACCTGGAAAAAACTTCCCAATTGCTTCCTATGTTGAAAAAAAAAGGCATATATCATCTGCATATGCATGTATGGTCAAAAAGGAGTCAGAATTGGGCATTTTAAATCCTTCCCACTTAGGGATATTATGGATAGCTCTACCAAGAGGTTCCAAGGAACAAACATACAACAGTGAGCTCAAGGGACAGCCTTGTCGCACTCCAGATTCCATAACCCACCCCTTCTCAATTCTGCCTTTAATAACAGGATGGATCTGTGCACCTGTATACAACTTTTCAGTAATGAAAGTAAGGTGGTGGGAATTCCTAGAGATTCTAACGTTGCAAACAAGAAAGGGTAGTAACCCTATCAAAAGCTTTTTCTAGATCAAGGGAAAGAAAATTCCAGAACGCCTGTCATGGTTAAATATTCAATCAAATCCCATTATCAAAAATAGAAGCGGTCTATATTTTTCTATTAGATAAACTACAATGCTGCACAGAAATAACAATATTTGCTTACGTCTTAGAGTCTATTGGTAAGTAATAAGCAAAAATTTTATAATCCGAATTTAGTAAGGTGATAGGTCTCAATTGCCTATATCACCTTTATTTCCAGATTTAAAATATAAATCTGCAAACCACTGTAAACCAATTCTGAATGGGTCTCCTGCAAGAAATTTATTAAAACTAAAGTCAAACAAGTAACTAGTTCAGTGCGAAAGGTTTTATAAAATAAATTAGATAGACCATCTAAACCCGGGGATATATTATCCTTAAGGTTAGTAATAATACCCTCAATTTCATGTGTCGAGAAGGGTTCTATCATATTCTCCATTACAGTGCTGTCAACACTAGGGCCTTGTAAATGCTTTAAATAATCTTCTATTTGGAGAGAAGAAAAAAGAGATAGAGGCCGAAGCTCCTGAAAATACTGTGCGATACAAGTACCCATATCACCGGTATTTTCTATTCTGCCTATATTAGAATCCAAATAGCCTAAATTAGAGGAATCCTTAATAGATTTACAGAGAACAAAAGGGTCTCCTATTACTGATTTTGTCTTATGATTATTAGGCAATGCTTGAAGAGTTCTAGCCCGGTCATATTGGAACTGCCTCATTTGCAACTAAGCATCTCAATTTGTGAGGAATAATCCTGCCTAGAAGTATTAGCTACTGAAAGTAGGGATTGTAGGTGAGCACGAAGTTTTCAAAATTCCAAAAATTTTGAGTTCTTTGACTGGTTCCATAAGATTTGAACCAGTTGATACAATCCTGTTTAGTCTCTTTCCACCATACTCCCAGGTCAGAATATAAAAAGCTCACAGATAGTCTAGCTTGCAAAATAAGTTTGATAGAGTTTTTAACAATTTGCTCGCAAGATGGAAATATTTAGCTTCCATCTCCCCTGCAACAGTGTTCAGAGCTAATATTCACTGACGCTTGAAGCATCATGTGGTCAGAAAACTCCATTGGTATCCTTTTAAAATTAGCAACTGACAGACTATTAGAGGTAAACAAATAGTCGATACAAGACCCCTTCATACCTTTAAAAAAGGTGGATCTAAGATTTTTTGATTCCAAAAGGTTACAAGTTGTAAAATCTGCTAACTTAATAATTGACTTTAAACAGTTCGAATCACAATAAACCTTTTTAGTAGCGGACGTTGAAACCCAATACTACAGTTAAATCACGCCCCATAATATGGAGCAAGTGGTAACTAAAAGGTTGAATCTTTTCATACAGGAAATCCTGGATGTTTTGTCTGTGGATTATAAATGTTAATAAATCGATAGCCTGTAGAATCCCACCGTCCATCAATAATCAAAACTCTTCTGGAATTAAGTCTATAAGCTTATGTAACGCAAACTGATAAGAATTAAACAAAATCCCAATACCATCTGCTTTCTCCTCCCAAAGGACCAATAAGAAGGTCCCACGGCAATCACATTTAAAAGAATGGATCTGATCCTTAGTAAACATCCAGGTTTCCTGCAGGAAACAGATAGAAATTGTGCATCATGTATTAGATGAAAAAATAACTTTCCGTTTAGCACTATTTAAAATGATATGTGTATTCAAGGAAGCCCAGAAAAAGCCCATGTGAATAACTAACTTAATACACCCACAACTCATTTCTTTCTCCTTTTCTTTTCTTATCTTTATAATCTTCCTGGGGCCCTATAACATCTTGTACCGATTTGGAATCCAGTCCCATATCCATCTCTGATTCACCCCATGAAGTAGAAAGGGCAGTATAGGGGTTCTGAGTTTCTAATGATTCAGGTGTTGGGATAGGAATCGCTTTTAGGTTTCTATTAGACCTCCTCGGAGGTAAAGGTGCCTGCTGGGTGGAAGGGACCACTGGCCTATCTACTTTATCCAGTATAGCAAACAGGTTTCAACAGTGCCGTAATCTAAGTGCTATCCTCTACCTTGAGAGGTGTGACAGTAACTGCGGGGGGAGGGGGGCAAAGGAAAATTCACTACAGCCATCAGGGGTGATTTTACCGGCCCAGCAGATGATGTGGTAGGACGCACATGA
Organism: Neoceratodus forsteri; assembly: GCA_016271365.2. NCBI lineage: Eukaryota > Metazoa > Chordata > Ceratodontiformes > Ceratodontidae > Neoceratodus > Neoceratodus forsteri. The sequence goes on from CM028137.1 coordinate 745,125,138, forward strand.
AGCATGTCACTTAACTTGCTATCTAAAGCTTCTTGTGCTTGCTGAATAAGCCAGTCAGTGCTCCCACAAGACGCCTTATTCTTCACAACCCAAGGGCAGTCTTTAAATGAATGTTCAAATCCTTCACACAGGTCACATCTGGTGGGATTATTACATTGTATAGTAACATGGCCCACCTCTCCACAATTATCACATCGTGGACTATCACAAACACTGGAGAGGTGAGTTTTGGAACCGCATTTGTAACAGGCTCTGGGTTGGCCACTATAAAAACATACACCCCTGTCTCTACCTAAGAGGAAGGAATTTGGAATATGTTCAAATCCTTTCTCCGACTGACGAAATTTTACTTTATATTTCCATCCCCTGGTCCAAAATCTTTCTGAATCCAAAATTGGGTCTGGCTCACCTTGAATGTCACATTTCTGTGATAACCAGTAGGTAATGTCCTCAACGTGGACTCCTTCATTTCTAAACATAACCGTAACATATTTAATGGAAGGTTGTGATAGAGGGACAACGAAAAAAGGAGTCCACGTTGGGGAAAACTTCACCTGATTATACCTTTCCCAAAATAAATCCAATAAAGTAGCTGAACGAAAACTAATGTCATAATTATCTTCCCCCGAGATGTTGATGAAGGCAAAAACATCTCAGGGGGAAAACCGTAAAGATTCTTTAATTAAGACTTTTCCTACAAAATGACGGTCAGGCCTATCCACCAAACCCCCTTTATATCAAATGCGGACAGCATTATGTCTTGGAGCCGCCTCCCTCTTAACCCGAGTAAACAATTCAGATAAAAGAGGTTTTTGAGCTAAATGGGTCTTATCAGTTTCGAGAGGTAAAACAGCAGTAGTGTTGTGAACACAATCTTCCTGAAAATCAAGTGTTTTTTTTATTAGAGTCATGATGAAGGGAACTTATGTCCACAGCCCCAGCTATCACAGTCTCCTTATATGATGTACCCGGTTTCCACCCTGGTGAATGGCTACTTAAGTCAAACGAAGAATCCCAAGCCAAGTCTGAAGTCCAAATGCCATTTTGCCTGCTGTTGCCAACCAGCTGCTAGCAAAGCACCCTGTGGAGACCAAGTCTGATCATGGCGTCGGAGAGTCAACTAAAGCAGGGACACTATTACCAGGGTTAACTAAACCAGAGTTAGTATCTAAGGATTGTGGTGACAAGTTCTAAACAGTTCACGTTATCCACAGTAGGAGCAATGGTCTTCTTTCCAAAGCTAAACTCCGTAACCCCTTCCTGATTGTTTTTAGTTGTTTGATATACCGTGGTGAAAGCAGTATGCAAAGACAAGTCCTCACCCATAGCAGGATGAAAAACAAATCCCGCTTCTTTGTGTAAATTCTTATTGATAGTCTCAGTTTTAGCTTGCAATGTACACACCAGCACTTGCAACGTAGATTTGGGTAAATCAGGTGGCAATCCCTCTAACCGAATCTCCGACCTTGAATCAAGGAAATTAGTAAAAGTTTGTCGTCCTCCCAACTGCACGCCTTCAGACAGAGGTGGACAGTTGGGCATTGTCGCCACAACCGTGGACTGCGCAGCGCACGGGGATTGCATGTGAGGTGTCTCTCACTTCCGTATTCGTAGGAGCAGAGCCAACCACTCGCAAAGCAGTACTATCCATCATCGACAAATGCACAGAACTGGTGGACAGGTTTAAACTCTCAGAACCCTCCGCTATCTTAGCCATCAAGGAATCCTCGTGAAGCAAATTACCTGCCGTATCACCCGACTGAAACGGAAAATCAGTGCTGGCTGACATAGCTTCGTGAAATATCTCCTCATTTTCAGTGTCCAGTGAAGAAAACAAAGGTACCGCAGGCTGAGCCTGCTGCTCAGTCATCACTCTCTGTCTTTCCACCTCTGTCTGCTCCAAGCACACAGTAGAAGTGGCCATCCTGTATTCCGAGTCCAACACCCCTACTGGCCACAGACTGCCAGCAGAATAGGGGAATTTCCCCATTGTCCTGGCCAAATGTCCCCCATTCACTAAAAATACCACCAACAGCTTAATCTGGTTCAGTTTCAGTTGGTTACCATCTGTATCCCCCCCCCCGGGTCGCCCCTGAAAAAGGGACTTCTAGTCTCAGTGGGTCTAACCGGTCAACAAAATTCAATAAATAAATAAATAAGCAGGACACCACTGAAAATGAGATATTGCATCTCATCTACTCTATCCTGGGTAAATATGTAGTAAAAATGTGTGTAAGCAAGACCGGGTACAACAGCAATACCAGCTGCGAACATTCAGCATTGACAAATGTTTGTTATTTCATTCTGTTTTTAGTATTATTGCAGGTTTGTAGGATCTTTTGCTGACTACGTGTACAGGCTTTCATTTGCAAAGACACACCTACTCTACTGACCACCTGCAGTTGCTTTGCCTTTTCATTGGGGTACCTTTGGTTCTCCAAGCAGAGGTGCTCAGCCGCTGCCGGGAACTGGGAATCTTACATATGAGAAGCACCCACTGCAGCGGAGGTCCTGGATGTGGTAGTCGGGATGGTAGGATTAGGGTGGTTCAGACCAGGAGGCAGCCAGGGAGGAGATGGAATTAAGATCAAGGACCATCACACCTGGTTCCCTTCCCTAGGGTTCTGCCAAATTTCATTGGGCAGCAAGTAGTCCATCTGGCCTACCCTGCTCAACCCCTTCAGGCAATTCTTTGCAATGCTAGGTCACTAAGGATTAAAACTGTGGTAATGGAGAATTTCATTGCTGATTCCTCAGCTGACCTCGTTTGCATCATGGAAACCTTGTTGGGTGATGACCCCAGCCCTGTGCTAGTGGCATTGGTCCCTTCCAGGTAGTCCATGGTGCATTGTCCGAGGAGGGATCACAGAGGGGTCCGGGTGGCTATCTGCTTTAGATCCACCCTGTGACTCATTGCACTCCCAGTGAGAACATTTAAATCCTTTGAATGTGTGATGGCCAGATGCATCTCAGGTGTCAATGACAGGCTCATTCTCATCTACTGACTCCATGGTGGTGGGAATGATTTCCTGCAGGAGCTGGTGAATTTCATCACCAAATAGGCATTGGATGCCACCAGGTTAATGGTACTGGGGGACTTCAATGCCACGGTCGATGATGAATCCTTCCAATTTGGACAGGCACTCCTCCAGTTGATGTTTTCTCTGGGATTGACATAGGCAGTTACCTTTGAGAGGCATACACATGGTCACACACTGGATCTCATCTTCTATCTTGGACTTGACATAACTGGGGTCAAGGCTGATCTGGTTGTTTGGCTGGATCATCATGTAGGTGAGTTCCAGTGTGGGGTCCCCTGTTCTATTACTCCCTCTGTGGAGACCATCCGGTGTAATCCAAAACATAAGTTGGAGTCTCGCAGACTCCAGAATGCACTGGACATCTCAGGCATGCTGCTAGCTTGTGCACAAGGTCCAGATGTGGCCATCGATCGCTAAAATGCGTCTCTCTTGGCTGCCTCGGACTCTATTGCACCTTTCCACATTCACCCCCTTGACCTCCCATCATGCTTCACCATGGCATTGTGCTGAGCTTTAACAGTTGAAGACTAAGGGTCATAGGCTAGAGCTTTCCTTGAGAAGAACTGGATCTCTGGAGGACAGATTGGTATTGGGACTTCACTACACTGAATATCAACCAGTAATCGACCTGAAAAAGGCAAAATTTTGGTCACAGTTGATTGCTGCAGTGAAAAAATCACCCAGTTTAGCTCTTTCATACTGTAGACAGACGGTTAAATTCCACCTGTCTGTAGGAGCCATTTCTGTACAAAGGGGTAAAGAGTTTGGGCATTTTTTTACTGATGAAGTGTCCACTTTAAGTTCAATATTTCTTCTAGTGACCTGGCTTTGGCTGCTGGTAGTCGAACATGTGGTGCTCTGACCTGTCAGCCTGGGATGAGTTTCGATTGGTATCAGAGGCTGAGGTCCTCCAAGTGGTTGCCAGTTTGTGACCCACCAACTTTGAACTGGACCCAGGTTCAACATGGCTGGTTATTGACTGCACTGATTTCCGAGACCCAGTTTTCATGGAGATTGTGAATGGCTCCTTGAGGGAGGGTATCTTTCCTTTGGCCTTGAAAAGGGCTTTGGTGAGGGCCCCTTTTAAAAAAGCCATCTTTTGACCCTGACGTTTTTGTGAACTACAGGCCAATCTCTAATCTTCCCTTTTTAGGGAAAGTTACTGAAAAGGTGGTGGCTGAGCAACTGATAGACTTCTAGGAGTGTCTTTCGATCTTTGAATCTCTCCAGTCTGTTTTTTGGCTTTAGCACAGCACTGAGACAGCCTTGGTCAGGGTGACACATGATCTTCTTCTGGCAAAGGACTGAGGGCAATGTGCTATTTTGGTGATCTTGGACCTTTCATCTGCATTGACACGGTGGATCATGGGGTGCTGATTGAACACTTGAGGAACTATGTTGGCATCATTGGCACAATTATGTGCTGGTTTAACTCATATTTGACCTGGAGAATGCAGCGGGTGTCCCTGGGGAAATTTACCTTGGAGCTGTCTGTGCTGTCCTGCAGTGTACCTCGGGGTTCGATCCTTGCCCCTGTTGTATTCTCCATGTATATGCTGCTGCTAAGGGAGATCATAAGGTGGTACAATATGGGTTTTCACTACTATGCAGATGACACCCAACTGTACCTGTCATGATGATACATCTACATCTTCTGTGCTGAGCCATTGTTTGACTGCTATAAATGATTGGATGGCCGTGAACTGGTTAGGTCTCAATCAGGGCGAACGTAGGTCATGGTTATAAAACCTGGTCATCCAGGCTTTCCTTTTGTTGTGGATGTTGTCCCAGCTGTTCTGGGTGGCCAGCCCCGCACGGCGGTTAGTGCAGTTAGAGATCTGGGGGTCTTTCTGGATGACGGATTGACGTTTGAACAGCAGATGTCATCTGACATCTGGTCTGGCTTCTTCCATCTCCACTGTTGCTAAGATCCAGCCATAATTAGCTCAGGATGACCTAGCAATGATTATCCATGCTTTTGTCACCACAAGGCTGGATTACAGTAACACTCTATACCTAGGGCTATCTGGAGGGTTGCTGCATCAACTGCAGCTAGTGCAGAATGCCACAGCCTGGATGTTGATGGGCTTCTCACCAAGGGACCACATTACTCCAGTTCTGCATGCCCTTCACTAGCTGCCTTAGCATTCACTCATCACCTTCAAGATCAGGTTGCTGAGATACAAGGCCCCACATGGTCTGAGGCCAGACAACTTAAAAAAGCTCCTGATTCCTTATCAACCACTCTGCCCTGTTCACTCCACCAAAGCTGGGTTGCTGGTAGTCCCCACATAAAGACTCAGGTTATCAGGTGATAGAGCCTTTTGGATGGTGGCCCCTATTATTTGGAATTCGATCCCTCCCATATTCATGCAGCCAGCTCAGTGGAAGCCTTCAAAGCCTCATTAAAATCTTTTCTATATTTGGTCTTTATGCCTCTTACTCACCACACTAGACCCTTTTCATTGAGGAGCCCTAGGCTATGCTCGCTCTTGTAGTTCCACCCCAAGTAACTCCGTTGGGGCATAAGTGGACCTGCTCCCATCCTGCCACAGTTTACCCCATGGGAGGGGGAGGAAGGGGACCTCCCTAAGTCCCCTCCACAGTCCATGAGTGTGTGTGTTGGGTGGTCCGTCCCAGCCCTCCAAGGAACCTGGTTATGGAGTTTCTCAAGACAGCAGGGTCCCATCTTCAGGCATCCAGTGCAGGGTTTTGCTGCTTTTCCTGGTGCTGCCCCATTGGATGTCAGCATGCTAGGGGAGCCAAGGGGCAGAGCATGTTGCAACACGCTGCTGCTACAGCTCCTGGCCGATATCCTCCTACCCACTTCGTGCCATCCCACTGCACCTCCACCCATGGTCACCCAGGTGGTGGTAGAGTGGCAGGACAGGCAACCCACCCTCCCCAAAAGAGGAGAGCAGCCCAATCGGCACTCAGTCCTCCTCCCCCTGGCCCGGCCCTCCAGCAGTCTGAGTCCATTCCCAAACCTGGGTCACTGGCGTTGCAAGCGGTAGCTCTACTGCTGTGCCAGTGGGCCAGCCACAAAATATTTTCTATTTGATCAAGCTTTTAATATGACCTGATTTGTTCTTAACATTACCTTATATATTTTATAGTTGTTGTTTTGGTTTAATGGTTTGTAAAGCACTCAGAGCCCTTGCTGGATTAAGCACTGTATAGATAAAATTTGTTTTGCCTTGCCTTGACAGTGTGGGATGTGCTCGAACCCCAGACAGCCACAATGTAGGATGTGCATGGCCCTTTATTTTATTTATTTTATTTATTTAGTTTTTGTTAACCGGTTAGGTGCACTAGCCATAAAATGACTATTTTCAGGCATGACCCGGGACAGTACAACAAAAGGAGAACAGTTGAACAACAGCAACATGGGTACAATAATACAAATAGAGGAACAGTACAGCAGTGCTACAAAAATACAATGGGTAGAAACAACAACAATTAATAGCAAGCATTATACAGATAATGGCAGTAAGATATATAATAAGTGCAGAAACCATGGACCCGACCTGTGGAGTGAAAGGGTTAATAAGATAGTAAGGTTATATAGAGAGAAATGTGAGGAATGTTCAAACATAACAAGAAAGACTGACTGAAGGAAGGTCAGGGGTGGTAATTGGCAAAACAAAAGTGGATGATCAGCAACAAGGTTCAAGAAGGAAGAGAGCTAGTAGTCAAGAAGTTATTTACAAAGAGAAGGAAAAATATGGGGAAGGGAAGAGGAGACAGTCTTGGAGCTGGATTAGAGCATGGGGTGACATTACTGGTAAGTTTCAGGAATTGATAGCCTCAGTGTGGAATAGGCTCATTCCTAAGACAGTCTGAGTGTCACTCAAACAATTTTGGTGTGTGATGTGCTCAGCCTGTAGACAGTCTTAGTGTTGCATGTGCTTGGCCACAAGAAAGCCTCAGTGTAGGATGTGCTTGGCCCCCAGACAGCCTCAGTGAGAGATGTACTCAGCCACCAGATAGACTCAGTGTCCAATGTGCTCAGTCCAAAGATACCCTCAGTGTGGGATTTAATCAGCATCCAGACAACCTTGTTGTGGGATGTGCTCAGGCCCAAGTGACTCTTGGATGTGCTCAGCCCACAGACAGCCTCAGTGTGGGATGTCCTCAGCCTTAAGGTGGCTTCAGTATGGGATGTTTTGTTTCATTTGTTTATTTAAAATCTGGTAAGATCTTTGGCCGAGGGCCTGTTTACAAAGGTGACCAGAACATATAACAGAGTACAAAACATACATATGACAAGTAATACAACCATAAATATATGAATACAGTAATACACAGTCAAATATGTCTATCCAGAGAAGCACGTACATTGACAGTTAACAGGAAGATAGTGTTTTAGAGCATGTTTAAAGCTCATAACAGTATTGCATGTATCATAAAGGTAGAGAATTGTTAAAATAATGGCAATTTGTAAGGCATTGTTTTGGACCAGTTGAGGTTCTTATCCTGGGGACAGTAAATTGATTATTTATTTATTTATTTCAAAAGTTTTACCAGGAAGGACATATTGAGCTGAATAGCAACTCGTTTCCAGATGTGTCCGGGGGAGGGTAGGGAACAAGGAGAAGAAAATATAACAAAAATGTAAGATAATGATTATAGCAATATATACAATTTAACATTTACAATTTTACATATACAATTGAATTTACATGTTGTGGATAGCTGTTCGAAGAGAGGCCTTTTGTTCTAAAAGAAGCCATCCCACCTATACAAGTTGCAGTGATGAAGGTGAGGTGGCAGATGAGTAACAAATCTTGCCACCTGATTATAGAGGGTCCTCATCCTGGCCAGCAACCCCTTTCCAGTTGAATAATAAAATAGTATACCATCATCAGTTACCTGTAAAAGGAAGCTCTTTGCCAGGAGCATCCTTGTAGTAGTGACAAGTAATAAGTTTAATCTATATAGTGAACCTAATCCTTTGTGAATTACTTTTACCATGATGTTCAAGTGCTGTTCAAAGGAGAGGGGGCTGTCCAGGATGAGAACAAGGTATTTAAATTTCATCACCTGTTCAATTTCCACCCACTTTAAAAGGACACTGTCAACCCCCCACAGGCCTCAGACTGTACCTAGTTTAAAAAACACATTTTATGGTTGTTTACATTCTGTGGAGATTGCAGATGCAGAGCACTAGGAGTCGCTGTTGCCTCCACCTCTCCTCACTACTTCCTGCTCTCTACTCCCCCACCACCACCACCACCACTCTCTTCCTCTACTGCTAACTGCGCCCCTGTTCCCTGTACAACAAAAAAACTATGGCACTCACCACCTCCAAATAAATTAAAAATGAACACTTGGCTAAAAAAGTATAAATGTTATTGCAGCAGAGATAAAAATCACGCCTGATGCATTTTGGACAAGGCAGTCCTTTCTCAAAACTTGTCAGCCTTTGAAAGTACTTACTAGTCCACCAACAGCTAATCTGGTTCAAGGTCAGTTGGCATTCATCTGTCTTTCCGGTGCGTAGCTGAAAATAGGCAGGATTTGTCTAGTGCACTTACCGGTCAACAAACACTAAAATGAAAATAAATAAATTAAAAAATATATATAAAATCTCTGCTGCAATAAAATGTATACTTTTTTAGCCAAGTATTCATTTTTCATTTATTTGGAGGTGGTGAGTGCCAGTTTTTTTTTTTTATAGTACAGTATTTTTTATTCTGAGCACCTCTATCCCAGTGCTGCTTTTTCTTTTTGTATTATTATCTCTATTCCCTCCAGTTGGTCAGTATCAAACCCCCTACCTTCTATACCAGAAGCAGTTACCCTACCCACTATACCATCACAACAACCTCATGTTCTAAAGTTCTTTGGTGCCTCTCAAACCTCCATTGTTATAACTATGGTGCTGCTAGTTAGCATTAAAGCTAATTGCATATGTCAGTAGCATTTAGGCTGGAAAATATTTAAAGGTAAGGAGACAAACTACTGAGAAGGATTTGGAGGGGGCACTAATGCTGTGTGATCTGTACTTTGAGCTGTTAAATCAGTGTGATCTGTGCTGGGGACAGTTAAATTGTGAAAGGGTTAAATAGTGTGGGGACAAAAAAACTGAATGGGACTTGTAGGGGGAATAAATGCTGTGTGACCTGTACTGGAAACTGTTAAATAGTGGGAGGAGCAAAGTACTGAGAGGGATTTGGAGAGGGCATTACTGCTGTATGATCTGTACTGAGAGCTGTCAAATGGTGAGGGGAAAAAGTCCTGAGAGGGACTTGTAGGGGGCTTTAAAGTTATGTGATCTGTACTGAGAATCTGTTAAGAGGAAGTAGGATTTGTAAATATCATTTTTTCACCTTAGCAGGAGTAATACTGGTAAAGGAGCCTTGTGCATCTTTGATAGGTGATTGGGTAATAGGCATCCAAGTTGTCATTTTAAGAGTACAAACATATAGAGCTGTTGTTGTACTTGTAGAAGGGCTGTGGAAGATGGAGGGAAAACCAATTTCTTGGGGAAATTGGGGAGGATCAGGGACAGGGCTAGGGCAAGGTACCCAGATTGCAAGGGCAGGAGGTATATTTGGACAGGTGGTTGGGTGTACTGGGTGTGGGTCGGCCATAGTGCTGGGTATGGCTTGTAAGATGGGGGGGCTGCATGGTGTGTAGGCAGCTGGGGAGAGGGAGCATAGGAGATCCACAGAGGGAGTAAGAGGGGACAGAGGCAGTAGAGGATGGAATGGAGGAGTTGTAGAGGGTCTAGGTATGGAAGCTGAAATGGGTAGGAGTCAGGAAACAAGCAGGAAATGGGGTATGGTGGGCAATAGGGGAACTTTTGGGGACTCAGGTAGAGGCAGAGAGAAGGGCAGACGGTACTGGAAGGACATAAGGTACTAGTGTCCCAAGCCTGCACATAAGGAAAGAGAAGGAGGGGGGCACCAGCAGGAGCAACTAGGGCAGCAGGCATAGAATACAAAAAGAGATTTGCACCACTGGTTGCACTGAACAGGGTTAAGACTGAAGAACTTGGGCAGTGGAGGACTCAGGGGGGACAAGAGTGTCAGACAAAATAGAAAACTCAGGAGATGGGGTGGGGAGGTTGTCCCTTCAGGAAAGAACACAGAGGAGGACACAAAAAGGGATAAGGTAGCTGGTACTATCACACCACAAATAGGGCAAACCCACAAGAGGAAGGTGGAAGAGAGAGAGAAGACCTTGGTGGCCCTAAACAGGATGGTAATGGGGAAGCTACCCAGGCACCAGAAACTTCAGTCAAGGCAAGGGAAAGAAGGAGATAAGGGGGAGAGATAGAGCCAATGGATGGTGAAAAAAGAGGAAGTGGTTCAGGGAGCAATGCCTGCGGGGGACTTGGAGCACATAGGGAGAAGGAGGAGATAAGTGCTCAGGGGAAAGAGGAGGAAATAAAGGAAGCAGGAAGAGCGAAATTAAGAAAATGCAAGGGGCTGGGAAAAGGACAGAGGAAGAATTCAAGCAGAAGGCAATGGAGGGAAGGGTCTTGATTGTTGGGGACTCGATAATTAAAGGAATTCATTGGGGGGGCCAGGGGGGACAAAAAAAGTACAATATGGTTCACGTGCCTACTAGGTATGACAGCGGCTGAAGTCATCCATTATATCCCTTCAGAGGTGAGAGAGCAGGATGGAAGAACTCATCTAGTTTTCCACCTTGTAACAAATGACCTGGCAGGACATAGTCTGTTGGAAGTGCAGGCAAGGTTTAGGGCACTTGCGAGGTTCTGCAGCAACCTGGGGTTCAGATATTTGGCTTTTTCAGAAGTGTTGTCCGTACCAAGAGCAAGCATAGAGAGGGGGCTGAGGACTGAGGAATTTGATAGGTGGCTGGCAGAATGGTGTGTACAGATGGAGTACGGGTTAGAAAGGGACTGGGGATAATGTGGAGGGATGACAGCCTATTTACCCCAGATAGGCTGCACCTGAACATGGATTGCACAACAGTGCTAAGGTGCAAAATGGGAGATTTCATAGAACAGAACTATAATTTAAACTGACTCGGAGGGAGGTGTTAGAAAAAATCTCACACCATGAGATGGGAGAAATGGGGGGCCACCAGCCGTCCCCCCAGGATGGAAAGAACAGATTAGAGAAGTAGGGAAGGCAACAAGCAATGGGAGACAGCTAAATGGGTCAAGCATATGGAGAGCCATGTGCACCAATGCCAGAAGCCTGGGACTTAAGATCCCAGACTTAGAGGTGGTCATGGCTGAGGCAGACCTGGATATTGTGGGAATCACAGAGAACATGGAGTCATGAGGGCCAGGACTGGGACATGGCAATATCGGGGTATGTACTTTTAAGAAAGGACAGGGTGGATAGGAGAGGGGGAGGGGTTGCCCTATATGTGAAAGAAAACATTAAGGCTACAGAAGTAATGGGTAAGTGGGGGGCAGAGGCATTATGGGTATCACTGGACACAGGGAAGAGAGATATAATACATACTGGGGTGATTTACAGACCACCAGTGCAGCAGGGGGTGGTGGATAGGGAAATGATGGAGGAGATTCAGAGGATGGCAGACAGAGGGGAGGTGCTGCTGATGAGGGACTTCAACTTGCCTGACGTGGATTGGGGTGCCCCATCAGCAGCATCTGCCAGCAGCAGGGAGATCATGGGCTCCCTGTGACAGGAAGCTCCTGCCACTCTTGAGGACCGACCTTTTCTTAAATCTGTTGCAACAGTTCTTCTATTTCTTAGCCTAATCTGTCCTTTACAATTTCTAGTCCATAAGCTTGGCCACCTATGGGCACCCCCTTCCCTTTCTTGACTATGCTATAGTGTCCTCTTTAATTTTCCTTTTCCTTCTCAGGTCCTCTTAGGGAGGAGTTGTAATTGGTGGCCTCAAGCATATGTACAACAGGTTGTGTTTATCATTGTTAGATTAAGTATGTAATAGCACTAGGTCATAAAATACCTTGATGTATATACCTTATGTTTATGAAACCTGTAAATGTTGAAAATACCATGGCACTAGATGTTTTTTATAATGGTAAAAAGTACTAGGTGACTATTATAGAAATTAAGTTAGTTATGCTGTTTAAAATGCATGTAAATTGCTGTAGACTGAACAAGTTTGAAATTCCATGGTGATTTGCATATATCCCATGATGCTTTGCATTATGGAAGTAGGTATGATGTTGTATTTTTTTGAAACTTGATTTGGTACCAATGCCATTTGGGGTAACCTTTCTTTCAGTGATTCTGTATTGAGGATCTTTGTCTATAGTTTGTTTTGTTTTTATTTTTGGGCCCTCACTATCCAAGGAAACAGGACCCACATGGGGTGGAGGCTGCATCTCAACTGGTAAGTTAGATCACAGATCAGTGTCAGTAGGTGCTGGCTAAGTGCAGAGAAAGGACATACATGGTCTGTTGCTGCAAACAGATGTACTGAGGAAGAAATATGCCATTGCAGAAGGTTATTTCTTGTATTTTGAATAAACATCACACAGATATTGTGTGTTGAACTTGGAAGTTCGGTGTCTAGTCCATCTGTTATCTCTAAACCCCTCCACACTCCCTACAGGAGGCACTCATGAAACAGCTCATAAGAGAACCGACCAGGGAGGGGGCAATCCTTGATTTAATACTTTTGAATGGGGAATGGGTGGGTGAGATATCCGTAGGGGAGAGAATCTAGGCACAAGTGACCATAGCACTGTCTGGTTCACTGTTAAAAAGTCTGATGCTGAGGTACATCTGCCAAGAGTGAAGGTGCTAGAATCTAGGCATGCAGACTTTCAGAGAATGGGGGAAAGTGTTCATCAAGCACTAGCTGGGGTGGGAAAACTAAGGGGGTGGAGGAAATGTGGGGTAAAATAAAGGGGGCAAGAGTGAAGGCCACTAGCCTCTATGTCAGGAGGGTAACTAAAAATAGGACAAGGAGAAAGCCCCTTTGCTTCAATAAAGAGGTGGCAGAGAAGGTCAGGGAAAAGAGAAAGGCATTTAGGCTGTATAAGGGGACACAGAGGGATGATGATAGGGCTTTATACCAGAAGAAGCAGAGGGAAGCAGGTATAGGGGGGTCAGGAGGGCAAAGGCAAGAATGGAAGAGAAAATATCCAACACAGTCAAGGTGGAGGATAAAACCTTCTTCTGGTATGTGGCTGAAAGGACAAGATCAAGGGAAGGGAAAATCAGGCTGAAAAATGGGAAAGGAAGTTGGTGGAGTATGACTGCAGGAAGGCGGAAATACTCAAAATCTACTTTTGCTCAGTGTTCAGTTGAAAAGGAGGAGGAGATCAAGAAAATCAGGGAACATGAGGTGATGGGAGGTGGGGTCAACTCCAGTCCATTCCAGGATGAGGAGGTCCTGAGGAAGCTTGAGGGTTTGAAGGTGGATAAAATGATGGGGCCAGAAGGGGTGCACTCCAGGGCACTGAGAGAGCTAAGCAAAGTGCTAGCGGAACCTCTGACCAGCTCTTCAACAGGTCCTTGGAGACAGGGGAGATCCCTAATGACTGGAGAAGGGCAGATGTGGTGCCCCTTCATAAGGCGGGGGAGACAAGCAGGAGCCAGGCAACTATAGGTCTGTGAGCTTAACATTGGAGGTGGGTAAGATCATGGAGAAACTGCTCAAGAAGAGAATCTCAAGCTACCTGCAGACCAATGGTCTTCTGGACTGGTAGCAACATGGTTTCACTGAGGGAAGGTCTTGTCAAATGAACTTGATAGAGTTCTTTGACTGGGTCACCAGGATACTGGATTGGGGACTACTGCACAAAATGAGATGCCTTAGGCTGGGGCCGCTAGTGGTTAGGTGGGTGCAAAACTGGCTGGGGGGCATAAGGCAGAGGATAATTGTTAATGGAATACCATCAAGGGAAGGTATGGTCACCAGTGGGGTACCTCAGGGGTCAGTTCTGGGGCCACTCCTTTTCAATATATTTATAAGGGACATAGTGGAGGGGATGGAGGGAAGAGTGTGTCTATTCACAGATGACATGAAGGTCTGCAATAGAGTAGATATTCCTGAAGGGGTTTAGTGCATGCTCAGGGATCTGGAGAAGCTGGAGGAATGGTCCAGGGAATGGCAACTGACCTTCAACACAAGAAAATGCAAAATCATGCATTTAGGCAAAAATGTTCAGGGCACGAAATACAGGATGGGAGGGCAAGCCCTAGAGGTTACTGAGCTGGAAAGAGACCTCAGCATATACATTTCATGGGACCTGAAAGTGGTGAAGCAATGTGAGAAGGTGGTGGCAAGGGCTAGTGGGATGCTGGGTTGTATTGACAGGGAATAACCAGCAATAGGAGGGAGGTCATAATGCCCTTGTACAGGCAGCTTGTCAGGCCACACCTTGAGTATGGAGTCCAGTTCTGGAGGTCATACCTTAGGAAGGATGTGGAGAGGGTGGTGTGTGTCCAGAGACGGGCGACAAAAATGGTAGGGGGACTCGGGCATCTGTCATACGAGGAATGGCTGAAGGACCTCAACATGTACTCCCTCGAACAGAGGAGGGAAAGGGAGGGACATGATTGAGACCTTCAAGTATATGAAGGGTTTCAACAAGGTACCAGCAGGGGATATCTGCCAGCTAAAGGAAAAATCAAAAACAAGGGGACATGACATGCAAATAGTAAGGGGGAGATTCAGGGAGAACGACAGAAAATTCTACTTTACAGAGAAGGTGGTGGATAGCTGAAACAGACTCCCAGGAGATGTGGTGGAGTCAGGAACTGTCAGGGGAGGTTCAAGAGAGCATGGGACAGACACAAGGGACTGGAAGTTCCAGGGAGGGGGGCAGACGGAAGGGAAGTCCCAGTGGTTTGCTAGGCATACTGGGCAGACTGGGAGGGCCTAGTGGTCCTTTTCTGCCAACAGGATCTATGTTTCTATGTTATGTAGCTGGTAGTTTGATTTTGATTCCTGTTTTTCTTTTTAAAAGTGAAAAAGAGACTGCCCACCATACTGGTGTTACCACACCAAAATGTGTTTGTTTACATTCCTTAATCAACTATCACTGCATCTTTCCTGAATTTGAGAACACCCCCAACAAAGCATAGCCACTTCAGATGCAATGGGAGAAGAGAAGACTATTGCATGATGAGTGACTGCTTTGTTTGAGGTAGTTCATGATGTTCGTTAAGTATGCAATAGAAGTTGATCAAGCATTTGGAGCAAAACAATGTGGAGTACAACTATATTATTAGCATGCATCTCAGTTACACTAAAAAAAGAGGCATATCAAACAACTAGCAACACAAATTAATTTTAGAGAAGGTAAGCAAGCATGAAATATGGGGTTTTCAACTAAAAATAATATGATGCAGAAAGGGTAGACAGTATCCCTTTAAGGTACACAGGAAAAGAACTGGTTCAGCAGGCAACCTCTTTTTTGAGTTGTGTAATACCATTGATTTAGGTTGGGATTTTTTTGCATTCAAAACCAATTTGTTGGCAAGGCACCATTTTTGCAGATCCTTGAAATCTGATGCCAGTAATTCCCAAATGGTGGGGAGGTTGGGGCCACTCGTGAGGACCAGTGCATCATTGGCATAAAAGAACATCATAGAACTTTTACAAATGGATGGTAATGTGTTCAGAAATAAACTATATAAAATGGGACCCAAAATAGAACGCTTGAGGAACATCCAATGAAATGGAAGATCCCCCCATAGGTGACCCTTTATTTTTGTAGTTTGCATTCAACCACAGAGGTAGTTCCGGCACTAGCCAACAGCACCTGTGGACATACCTAGTTTGTGCAGGACAGCCAATAACAAATTATGAATTACAAGGTCGAAGACCTTGGTGAGTGCCATAAAGATGGGTGTGGCAAAGTGGCCCTTATCAAGGGCCTCATGTGACCATGGATGGGATTGGCCCCAATACAGCCTCAGTATGAGATGTGCTGTCCAACAGCTTCAGAGTGGGATGTGCTCAGCCATAGACAGCCTCAGTGTGGGAAGTGCTCTGCATCAGACAGCCTTAGTGTAGGATGAACCTGGCCCCCAGACAGCATCCATGAGGGACGCGCTCTGTCCCCAGACAACAACAGTGTGGGATATACTTTACCCACAGACAGCCCCAGTGTGGGATGTGATTGGCCTTCAGACAGTCACAGTGTGGGATGTGCTCAGAACCCAGCCAGCCTCAGTATGGGATGTACTCAGTCCCCAGATAGCTTCAGTGTTAGATATGCTCGAACTCCTGAGAGCCACAGTGTGGAATGTGCTTGGACTCCAGCCAGCCTCAGTGTGGGATGTACTCAGCCCCCAGATAGCTTCAGTGTTGGATATGCATGGACCCCTGAGGGCCTTAATGTGGAATGTGCTCGGACTCCAGACAGCCTCAGTGTGGGATGTGCAGAGGCCCCAGAAAGCTTCATGATGGCATGTTCTTGGATACCAGGCAGCCTCAGTGTGAGATGTATTTGGTCCTCAAACAGCCTCAGCGAGGGATGTGCTTAGCCACAAGAAGGCCTTGGTGTGGAATGTGCTCATACCCCAGAGAACCTTATTGTGGGATGTACCTGGCCCCCAGAGGGAATCAATGTGGGATACACAAGGCCCAAAGACAGCCTCAGTGTGGGATTTAATCAACACCCAGACAGTCTTGGTTTAGGATGTGCTCAGCCCACAGACAGCCTCAGTGTGGAAAGTGCTTTTCCCCATGACAGCCTCAGTGTGGGATGTGCATGACCAAGAGACAGTCTCAGTCTTGAATGTGCTCAGCCCCAGACTGCCTCAGTGTGGAATGTGCTCTGCACCCAGACAGCATTAGTGCGGTATAAGCCTGGCCCCAGACAGCCTCCATGTGGCATGTGCTTGGTCCCCAGACAGCCTTAGTATGTGGCATTCTCAGCCCCCAGACAGCTTCATTATGAATATGCTCAGCCCACAGACAGCCTCAGTGTGGTAAGGGCACAACCCCCAGATGGCCTCAGTGTAGGATGTGCTCAGCCCCAGACAGCCTCAATGTTGGATGTGCTCCATCCCCTGACAGCCTTAGTGGTGGATGTGCCTGGTACTCAGACAGCCTCACTGTGGGATGGGCTCTGCCCCCAGACAGCCTTAATGTGGGACATGCTCAGACCCCTGACAGCCTCAAAGTAGGAAGTGCTTGGACCACAGATAGTCACAGTGTGGGTTGTGCTTGGACCCCAGAAAGCCGAATGGTGGGATATGCTTGAACTCCAGACCACCTCAGTGTGGGAGGTACCCAGCCACAAGAAAGTCTTAGTGTGGGATGTCCCTCAGCTCCCTGACAGCATTATTGTGGGATCTGCTCAGCCCCTAGATGGCATGGTGTGGGATGTGAGCAGTTCAAATACAGCCACAGTATGGGATGTACTTGGCCTCCAGACAGCCTCAGTGTGAGATGTGCTCAGCCCAAAGAAAGCCTCAGTGTGGGATAAGACCAGGTCCCTAGACAGCCTCAGTGTGGAAAGTGCTTGCCCTCAGGCACCCTCAGTATGTGATTTTCTTGGCCCTGAGATAGACCCAGTGTGGAAGTGCTCAGCCCCCCAAAAAACTCACTGTATGATGTGCCCAAGCCTCAGATAGCCTTAGTGTTGGATGTGCTCTGTCCCCAGGTAGCCTTTGTGGGGGATGAGCCCAGTGCCCAGCCAGCCTCATTGTGGGATGTGTTTGGTCCCTAGACAGCCAGTGTGTGGGATGTGCTTAGCTCCCAGATTGCTGTAGCATGGGATGTGCTTGGACCCCAGACAGCCTTGATGTGAGATGTACTCAGTCTTCTGACAGACTTAATGTGAGACGGATGTGCTCAGCCTACAGACAGCCTTAATGTGACATGTGCTCAGACTCCAGACAGCCTCAGTGTGGGCTGTGCTTGGACCCCAGAGAACCTCAGTGTGGGATGTGCCTGACCACAAGAAAGTGTTTGTATGTAATGTGTTCATCACTCAGAAAGCAACAGTGTAAGATGCACTTGGACCACAGATTGCCTCAGTGTGGGCTCTGCTCTACCCAGAGGCAGCCACAGTGAAGAATTTGATCAACATCTAGACAGCCTTGGTGTGGAATGTCCTCGGGCCCAAGACAGCTCCAATGAGGGATGTGCTCAGCCCATTTGGGATGTACTCAGCCCCCAGATGGCCTCAATGTGGGATATGCTCAACCCACAAACAGCCTCAGTGTGGGATTTACTCGGACCCCAGAGACCTTCCCTGTGGGATGTGGTCAACCTTCTCAGTGAGTAAGATCCTGACTTCCAAAATCCCAATGATTGATGTCCTGATACCAAAATCATGATGGCCACAATTCCAGTGGTATGGCAGACCTCCCAACAGCCACAGACCTCATGGTATGGTGGCCCCGAGGTGTTTATATTAATTATGCGGGGGGTGAGAGGGCGGAGCCCCGGCAGAACAGTATTGGGAATTGTGCTGCTAGCATTTTCTTACCATTGGGATTGTGGCTGTCAGGATTTTGCTGTTGGGATTTCCATCCTCAGGATTTTGGGTGTTGGGATCTTGTACTAGATCCCCTCAGTGTGGGATGTAGAACCAAAAACAAGTTGGACTGCCCGGTATTGATTAAATAAAATCTAGTGCTGGGTCATGTTAAAAATCTGTTTATTATGTAACAAAAAAAATTAAAAGACAGAAATATCACAGCAACATACTTCAGCAGTAACAGCGTGGGCTGTCCTTGGATCCCAGACAGCCTCACTGTGGGATTTGTCAGACCAAAAACAGCCTTATTGTGGGGTATGCACAGACCCCAGAAAGCCTCATTGTGTGATGTGCTTAGCCCCCAGACAGACTCAGTATGGGATTCTGGGGTTTGCTTAGCCTCATGGTAGTCTGTTTGGGATACGCTCAACCCCAAGACAGATCCAGTATGGGCTGTGCTTGGCCCCAGACAGGCTCAATGTGGGATGTGCTTGGCCTCACAAAACCTCAGTGTGTGATTTTCTCAGCCCAGACACAGTCTCAGTGCGGATGTGCTCAGCCTCCAGACAGCCTCAAATTGGTAAGTACACAGCCCTCAGACAGACTCAGTGTAGGATGCATTATGCCCTCAGACAGCCTCAGTGTGGGTTGTGGTCGGCCCCCAGACAGTCTGAGTGTGGATGTGCTCAGGCCCCAGACATCCTGTCAGTGTGGATGAACTTGGACACTAATCAGCCAGTGTGGCATGTGCTCAGCTCTCAGACTGCCTTAGTGTGTGATGCACTTGCCCCCTGTGACACGGTTGAATAGGACCCTGTCCCAGTTGTTATGGAAAGAGTTTCAATGCAAGGATCTGTTCTATTCTCTCCTTTTCTGTCTCTTCTCTGTCTGGTTGCACAACCAAATTTTCCTGTGAGACCTAGGATTTGATCACCCCGACAGTCTCACAATTATTTGCCTCTCGCTATCTCTCAGTCTTCCCTTGCTGCTTGTCTTTTTCTCCCTTACATATCTGCTAGTTTAATAATATATGAAAATCATTATGTGGAAATGTAACTAATATTGGGATCCCTTTTGTTTAGAAATTATATAGTGATACTGTTGAAATGTATATAATTATAGTTTGAGATGATTGCTAAAAGCTATTGGGAACTGAAGGGGTTACCTGAGTGCAATTTTTAAGCCTTTTGCATAACAGCTGTGGGAAAGGGTCCTCAGCTCAGGCACACTGTGTTCCTGCCAGCACCTGCCTGAAACAAACAAGAACACTTTGGAAGATGTTTGTTAAGAATGGGGGGTTGGAAGAACTTATAAGACAGAGCTGCAATTGCTTGCAAGTTGGACACAGAGACTGAAGGAAAACTGATGGATCTCCTCTATTTTATTTTGCCTTTGTAAATAGTTGTACAGAACAATTTTATTTTTATGTTACTGCTAGTACAAATAAATATTTTTGGTGAAATCTATAAATGCTCCTGGTTTTTCCTGCGCTTCCTGACCTGTGCCTCAACGACATTCCCCAGACAACTTCAGTGTGGGATGTGCTCTGCCTCAAACAGCTTTAGTGTGGGATATGCCTGGCCCCAGACATCCTCAGTATGGGAACATGCTGAGCTCTCAGACAGCCTCAGTGTGGGATGTGCCTGGCCCCAGACATTCTCCATGTATGATGTGCTTGTCCCCAGACTGCCTAGTGTGTGATGCACATGTTCCTCAGACAGCCTCAGTCTGGGACATGCTCTGCCCCCAGAAAGTTTTTTTTTTTTAACCAGGAGATACACACTAAGCTGAAAGCTTGTTTACAGGAGCAACCTGGGAGCACAAGGAAGTTAGGTGACTTGCTCAGGGTCACACAGTATGCAAGTGTGGGCTGTGGGATTCAAACCCAGGTCTCCAGGTTTGCAGCTCACAGCCTTAAACCGCTGCGCTATACTGCCTCCAGTCAGAGTGTGGAATGTGCTTGGCCCCCAAACAGCTTCAGTGTGGTATATGCCTATTCCCCAGACAGACTCCTTGTAGGATGTGCTCAGCCCTCAGACAGCCTTGATGTGGGATCTGCTCTATGTGACAGGGAGCTCCTGCCGCTCTTGAGGACTGACCTTTTCTTAAATCTGTTGAAATAGTTCTTCTATTTCTAAGCCTAATCTATCCTTACTATTTCTAGTACATAAGGTTGGCCACCTATGGGTACTCCCTCCCTTTTCTTGACTATGCTACAGTGTCCTCTTTAATTTTCCTTTTCCCTCTCAGGTCCTCATATAGGGAGGGTATTGTGGTGACCTCCAGATGTATGTAAAACAGGTTGTGTTAATCATTGTTGTATTTAGTATGTAATAGCACTATGTCATAATATACCTTGTGTTTATGAAACCTGTAATGTTGAAAATACCATGGCACTATGTGTTTTTGATAATGGTAAACAATACTAGGTGACTATTATAGAAACTAAGCTAGTTGTATTATTTAAAATGCATGTATATTGTTGTAAACTTAAGTAAGAAATGCCATGATGATTTGCATATATCCCATGATGTACTGCATTATGGAAGTATGTATGATGTTGTATTTCTTTGAAACTTGATTTGTTGTCAATGCCCTTTGAGGTAGACCTTCTTTCAGTGATTCTACATTCAGATTCTTTGTCTATAGCTTGTTTTTTGTTTTTTTCTTTTTGGGCCCCCACTACCCAAGCAAATGGGACCTGCATAGGGGTGGTGACTACATCTCAACTAGTGAATTGAATCAGAGATCAGTGTCAGTAGATGCTGGCTAAGTGCAGAGAAAGGACATTCATAGTCTGTTGCTATAAACTGATGTACTGAAGAAGAAATATGCCATTGCAGAAGGTTATTTCTTGTATTTTGAATAAACATCACACAGAGATTGTATGCTGAACCTGAAGTTCGGTGTCTGGTCCATCTGTTATCCCACAACCCCTCCACAGACTTGGTGTTAACAGTGGGATAACTTGCTGGAAGCATCTGGACTGGCTGAAGAGGGACGTTTTCTGGTGGATATTGCCCAGATATCCCAGGTGGACCAATGCACCAGGAGTTGTTGGAGAAGAAAGTCCGTGGAGTTCTGGCCAGAACCATGGTTGATAGATGGAGAGAAGCCGCTGCCTGCACTGGACCTGGGAGCTTAGAGGAAGGCCAAGCCTGAAGACAATGAAGAGATGCAGGTTGAGGCAGACTGGAGGTGCAAGAGACAACACCCTGGAGGTGGAGACCCTGATGAGGATGATCTGAATGATGAGTGGGCAATGGCTGGAGGCAGGCCAACTATACAGGGAGGCGGAACACTGGTGCCAGGTGCTCGAGAGGTTCCTGCTAAAGAGCGTGGACAAAGAGTCGGAGGAGGATTTTTCGTGGGCTCAGTTTGAGGAGGACCCCCTTACTGAGCAGGATATTCCTTTGTTTCCTGTGTTCCCAGGATGTTACCTGTTGGAGGTTGGAGATGCAAGTATGGAACTTGAATGTGAGACCCCAGGTAAGATTGTGCCTAGTGATATTGTGCTGGGGTTGAAGACTCCAAGCAAGCAAGAAGAAGCCTATGAGGCTGAAGGGACTTTTCTTGTATTGATGCAGCTAAATCTATTAACAGTATTGACTGGGGTATACAGCATGCTAAAAATACTAATATTATCAAACTGTTACAGTATGTTAACGTTAAGGAGGGTAGAGATCATTTAAAAAAATGTCACCCTTGGGAAAAGGGAAACTCTCACGTAGGTTACAAGGTATTAGATGGTAACAGATGGCTGAAAATAGCACAGGGATTAAAAGGATGTTTACTAAGACACCTCGGAGTTAAAAGGTTTAGGAACCTGCTGTTTACCATTGCAGGATATTCAGCATGGGAGGTTCCTTGGTGTCCTGTAGGTTTCTGTAGAGACCTGCTTGGGGATAAGATGACCAAGGATTTGGGGTCATAGGTTATAAAAGGTTGAAAAGGAGAGTAGAAACTACTATAGCTCCTTTCATATTCCCACAGGCACTTTGTGTAAGACAGAGGGGTCAAGTTAGTTGCAGGCAAGGCCAGAGGTGGCTCTGCAATGGTCCCTTTCTGCAGGCAAATTTGTAGCAAGTTTGGTCAGGGGGGCGGGCCTGATGTCAAAGAGGTACCCAAGGGTGGACAAAATGTCTGAGGTGGTACATGTGTTTTATTCTTTTCTGAGTGAAAACCCACAAAGGAAAAGTGGGTGGAAAATGGATTGGCACCTGTGTTGAAGTAGCACCTTGAGTGTATATCCTCAGGTGTCTATATCTGAAAAAAGAGAAATGAGTCAAGAGTCATAATGGGTTTATGTAGAGGGGTTGAGCCTAGGAATGAGCCCCTGCTTAAAACTGTCTTGTCTGGTGGGGCTGGAGCAGGTAATTACTCACCCCAGACAAAGTCTTTCTATGGTACTGGACTTCACAGCCATCCAGATTTTTGGTTAAGAAATATGACAAACTTTCCCTAAAATGAGATGAGAAGGTACCTTTAGTCTCTGTTGAGAAATGTGTTTATGCCTCAGGGTAAAGAATGATGATGTCCACTATGTTTATGATGAAATATTAATCGTTAATAGAGACCCTGAGACACAGCTTCTGAAGATGGATGGGTGGAAACTCCATCCCTTCCTGGGACAGAAAGGTGGTAAGCAGTCTGCAATAACTGCTTCCCTCTTAAGGTGGGGGATATGTGACAGGGAGCTCCTGCCACTCTTGAGGACCAACCTTTTCTTAAATCTGTTGCAGCAGTTCTTCTATTTCTAAGCCTAATCTATCCATTACTATTTCTAGTCCATAAGGTTGGCCACTTATGGGCACCCCCTCCCTTTTTAAGTTGATTGCGCACATGCGCAAGAAACATGTTGTGGTAGCTTTCTCCAAAGCAGGTTGTGGAGGCACGGCACTGTTGTGGCCAATGCCCCCACAGCCTTCAAAGGCTTGGTCCACTTCCCCCAATGCCGTGGCATGCTGCTGCTGACACTAGTTCAGCCAGTGTGCTGCCAACTTCTAAAAAATAGCCGCTGCAATCAGGGGCCGCCTCATCATTGCAACATCATCTGCTGCAATGAGGGAGCGACCCTTCATTGCAGGGATCCCTTGCATTGTCTGACTGTTTGCTGAGGGGGTGCCCAATCCCCCTCGGCATCGTGTCCACTCCATTTTTTTTTGCCAACGGGGTGCCTAATTCCCATCAGCATAATGTCAACCCCTCCCCCTTTTGTTGCATGCCGACAGGGGTGCTCAATCCCAGTTGGCATGATGTGCCCCCTCTTTTGTTGTGTGCCGATGGCAGTGCCCAATCCCCCATTGGCTGCAGCTCCCCCCCCCACAGAAAGAATCCGGTGGCACACTGGGAACCCACCCCAGCGTGCCACATGACCCTGAAAACAAAAAATGGTCCTGCGATGTCTTTTTTTTTGTAACCTGTAAAAAAGGAAATGGTCCCACGGTGGTCTCCCTGCCCCCCATGCAGCCCGCGCCCGCCCACTGCGCACCCTGCCTCCCCACAACCCGCTCACCCCATACTTACCTCCGGAGTCTGGCGCAATGATCTTCAGTGGACCAGGAACACGTCTGCACTCTTCACAGCCGACCGTGAACTGAGGAAATGCTGGTAAGCTGTACAATAGAATAAATAGGGTTTTTTTCAACTTTGATGCATATCTCAGGCATTGTTTGGAATTTTGGCACCAAATTTTCAACATGGGGTTTTGGGGACCCCTCCTCATGAATTCTGTCACTGTCATGGCATTAATCGGCCCCGGAAGGTGAATCTGCAGTCACTGTGTGGAATCACCTTTTGGGACCAATTAACAAAACAACAGTGCCGTGTTCAAGAGGTGGGCTCAAAAACTATGTTGCAAATTTGGTGAGGCATCAAAAAAAATTACTGTTTTTACGAGAGTGCATTGCGCAGTTGCTACGCACGCTTGTAACTTCGTGAATTTGCAATATTTTCACCCCAGATACTCAACATTGGCATTTTTTTCACACCTCCTTGTGAACAGTATAGCTGTCATTTTTCACACCCTGGCCGAAATGTGTTTTCGCACTTCCTGCATAGAATAGCGCAGTCGCTGTGGGAAATCAGTGTGGGACAGATTACAAAAATGACAGTGACACTGTTCATGAGCAGATGTCGTAAAATGCCTATGTTGAAAATTTGGTGATGATACGCCATAAAATGACTGTGTTACGGTGTCGTTGCACAGTTTGCATCTGCAGCTCACAGAATCCCGCAATTTATAATATTTGCACTCCAGATTTTCAACATTGCTATTGTTCTACACCTCCTTATGAACAGCATAGCTGTCATTTTTCACATCCTGGCCAAAATGTGTTTTCGCAGTATCGGCACAGAATAGCGAGGTTGCTGTGGGAAATCCATGTTTGAGCCACATTATGAAAATGACAGTGACACTGTTCATTAGCAGAGGTCCTATAATGCCTATGTTGAAAATTTGGTGATGAAAGTCCATAAAATGAGTGTGCTACGAGCGTGCGGTGAGCAGTTTCCACACATGCTCATACCTTCGCAACTTTACAATATTTTGACTCCAGATTTTCAATATTGCCATTTTTCCACACCTTCTTATGAACAGTGCAGCTGTCATTTTTCACATCCTGGCCAAAATGTGTTTTTGCTCTTCCGGTGCACAATAGCACGGTTGCTGTGGGAAATCAATGTTCGAGACACATTAAGAAAATCACACTGACACTGTTCATGAGCAGAGGTCCTAAAATACCTATGTTGAAAAATTTTGTGATGAAAGTCCATAAAATGACTGTGTGCAGTTTCCATGCACCCTTGTAATCTCACAAATTAGGAATATTTTCATGCCACATTTTCAGCACTGGCATTTTTCCACACCTCCTTATGAACAGTACAGCTGTCATTTTTCACATCCTGGCCGAAATGTGTTTTTGCACTTCCGGCGCACAATACCACAGATGCTGTCAGAAATCAGTCTTTGGGACAGATTAGGATCAAGCGAGTGGTGGGGGAGTTACCAAGCTCAACTGAGCTCTGTCGGGACTGCTGTAGATTTCTTTGTGGGCAGGAAAAGGCGCCGACACAGGCAGGAGACCAGTACAAAAGGGCAGCCTGCAGCGCTGATAGACACAGAACGAGCGAGTGAGGGAGGGGGAGTGATTGAACTCAATGGAGCTCTGTTGGGACTGCTGTGGATTTCTTTGTGGGCAGAAAAAGGCAGCAATGCATGCAGGGGCCCAGTACAAAAGGGCAGCGTGGGCAGAAAAGGAATGAGCAAGTGACAAAGGGAGAGTGAGTGACCTCAGTGGAGCTTTGTCAGGACTGCTGCAGATCTCTTTGTGGGCAGAAAAAAACACCAACACAGGCAGGAACCCAACGAGCAAGTGAGAGAGGGTGAGTGAGTGAGGTCAATGGAGCTCTGTCGGGACTACTGCAGATTTCCTTGTGGGCAGAAAAAGGTGCCAACAGAGGCAGGAGCCCAGTACAAAAGGGCAGCCTGCAGTGCCAGGAGAAACAGAATGAACTCATAAGACAGGGGTAGTGAGCAAGCAACCTTAATGGAGCTCTGTCGGGATAGCTGCTGATTTCTTAGTGAGCAGAAAAAGGTGCCAACGCAGGCAGGAGCCCAGTACAAAAGGGCAGCCTGCAGCACCGGGAGAAACAAAATGAGTGAGTGAGAGGGGGGAGTAAGCGAGAGCTCAACGGAGCTCTATCGTGACTGCTGCAGATTTGTTTGTGGGCAGCAAAAGCCGGCAATACAGGCAGGAGGCCAGTACAAAAGGCCAGCCTGCAGCCCCAGCAGAAACGGAATGAGCGAGCGAGAGAGGGGGAGTGAGCGAGTTGAACAGAGCTGTGTCAGGAGTGGTGCAGATTTCTTTGTGGGCAGAAAAAGGCAGCAATGCACACAGGGGCCCAGTACTAAAGGGCAGCCTGCTGCAGTGGGAGAAACAGAATGAGTGAGTGAGAAAGGGGGAGTGAGTGAGCTCAATGGAGCTCTATCATGAATGCTGCACATTTCTTTGTGGGCAGAAGAAGGTGGCTATGCAGGCAGGAGCCCAGTACAAAAGGGCAGCCTGGAGTGGAGGCAGAAACAGGACGAGTGAGTGAGAGCGCGGTATCAGCGAGCTCAATGGAGCTCTGTCAGGATTGCTGCAGATTTCTTTGTGGGCAGAAAAAGGCACCAACAGAGGCAGGAGCCCAGTACAAAAGGGCAGCCTGCAGCACCAGGAGAAACAGAATGAGCGAGTGAGACAGGGGGAGTGAGCGACCTCATAGGAGCGCTATCGTGACTGCTGCAGATTTGTTTGTGGCCAGGAAAAGTCAGCAATGCAAGCAGGACCTAGTACAAAAGGGCAGCCTGCAGCGCCGGCAGAAATGGAATGAGCGAGTGAGAGACGGGGAGTGAGTGAGCTCAACTGAGCTCTGTCAGGACTGCTGCAGATTTCTTTGTGGGCAGAGAAAGGCACCAACAGAGGCAGGAGCCCACTACAAAAGGGCAGTTTGCAGCACCAGGAGAAACAGAATGAGCGAGTGACACGGGGGAGTGAGCGGCCACAATGGAGCTCTATCGTGACTGCTGTGGATTTCTTTGTGGGTAGAAAAGGCGGCAATGCAGGCAGAAGCCCAGTACAAAAGGCCAGCCTGCAGCGCTGTCAGAAAAGGAACAAGCGAGTGATAGTGGGGGAGTCAGCGACCTGAACGGAGCTGTGTCAGGACTGATGCAGATCTCTTTGTGGGCAGAAAAAGCAGCCAATGCAGGCAGGAACCCAGTACAAAAGGGCAGCCTGCAGCAGTGAGAGAAACAGAATGAGTGAGTGAGACAGGAGGATTGAGTGACCTCAACGGAGCTCTATCGTGACTGCTGTGGATTTCTTTGTGGGCAGAAAAAAAATGCCAACACAGGCAGGAACCCAGTACAAAAGGGCAGCCTGCAGCAGTGGGAGACACAAAACAAGCGAGTGAGGGAAGGGGAGTGAGTGATCTCACCAGAGCTCTGTTGGGACTGCTGCAGATTTCTTTGGGGGCAGAAAAAGGCAGCAATGCACACAGGGGCCTAGTACAAAAAGGACAGCCTACAGCAGTGGGAGAAATAGAAGGGTGAGTGAGAGTGGGGGAGTCAGCAAGCTCAATTGAGTGGTAGCGTGACTGCTTTTCATTTCTTTGTGGGCAGAAGGTGGCAACGCAGGCAGGAGTGCAGTACAAAAAGGCAGCCTGGAGCGGAGGCAGAAATGGGATGAGCGAGTGAGAGTGCGGAATGAGTGAGCTCAATGGAGCTCTGTCGGGACTGCTGCAGATTTCTTTGTGGGCAGAAAAAGGTGCCAACAGAGGCAGGAGCTCTGTACAAAAGTGCATCCTGCAGCACCTGGAGAAACAGAATGAGTGAGTGAGACAGGGGGAGTGAGCATAAGGAGCTCTATCATGACTGCTGAAGATTTGTTTGTGGCCAGGAAAAGGCGGCAATGCAGGCAGGAGCCCAGTACAAAAGGCCAGCCTGCAGCACCGGCAGAAACAGAATGAATAAGTGAGAGAGGGGGAGTGATCGAGCTAAACGGAGGTCTATTGTGATTGCTGTGGATTTCTTTGTGGGCAGGAAAAGGTGGCAATGCAGGCAGGAGCCCAGTACAAAAGGCCAGCCTGCAGCGCTGACAGAAACAGAACGAGTGAGTGAGAGAGGGGGAGTGAGCGACCTCAATGGAGCTCTGTCGTGACTGCTGCAGTCAATCAGTCAATCACCACAGAATGTTATGCTGGTTCTAGTTGGACCAGCATAACATTCTGTGGTGATTTGCATATGCAGCCTATGATGCTTTGCATTGTGGGGGCATGAGTGATTTTGTATTTTCTTGAAACTTGGCTTCCCAGCCAAATGCCCTTTGGGGTAACCCTTGCCTCAGTGTTTGTGCACAGAGATTCTTTGTCTTTTAAACTGTATATCCCATGATGCATTGCATTATGGAAGTATATATGATGTTGTATTTCTTTGAAACTTGATTTGTTGCCAATGCCCTTTGGGGTAGACCTTCTTTCAGTGATTCTGCATTCAGATTATTTGTCTATATCTTGTTTTGTTTGTTTTTTTTTCTTTTTGGGCCCCCACTACCCAAGCAAATGGGGTCTGCATAGGGGTGGTGGTGGCTACATCTCAACTAGTGAATTGGATCAGAGATCAGTGTCAGTAGGTGCTGGCTAAGTGCAGAAAAAGGACATTCATAGTCTGTTGCTGTAAACTGATGTACTGAAGAAGAAATATGCCATTGCAGAATGTTATTTCTTGTATTTTGAATAAACATCACACACAGAGGTTGTGTGTTGAACCTGAAGTTCAGTATCTGGTCCATCTGTTATCCCACAACCACTCCACACCCAGACACTTTCAGTATGGGATGTGCTCAGCCCTCAAACAGCTTTAGTGTGGGATATTCTTGGCCCTAGATGGCCTCGGTGTGTGATGTGCTCAGCCCCCAGACAGCCTTAGTGTGGGATGAGCTTGGCCCCAGATAGTCTTGGTGTAGGATGCGTTTGGCCCTGAGGCAGTCTCAGTGTGGGATATGCTAGACCCCAGACAGCTTGTCACTGTGGATGTGCTCAGTCCCTAGACAGCTAGTGTGATATGCGCTCAGTCCCAGACTGCCTAAGTGTGTGATGCACTTATCCCCCTGACAGCCTCAGACTGGGATGTGCTCAGCCTCCAGATAACCTCAGACTGGGATGTGCTTTTGGCCCCATATTGTCTCAGTGTAGGATACGCTTGGCCCCCAGAAGGCCTCAGTGTAGGATTTTCTCTTTCCACAGACAGCCTCAGTGTTGGATTGACTTGGTCCATGGTCAGCTTTAATGTATGACCAGACAGTTTTGGTGTGGCATGTGCTTGGCTCCAGGCAGCCTCAGTGAGGGATGTGCTCAGCTCCTAAAAAGCCTCAGTTTTGTATGTGCACAGCCCACAGACAACCTCAATGTAGGATGAGCTCTTCCCCCCGACAGACTCAGAGTAGGATGTAGTCATCACCCAGACAACTTCAGTGTGGAATGTACTATGGTCCCAAACAACCATAGTGTGGGATAAGCATAGTAGCAGACGGCTACAGAGTGGGATGTGCTCAGCCCCCCAGACAGCCTCTGTGTGGGATGAGCCCAGCCCCCAGACAACCTTGATGTAGAGTGTGCTGTGACCCCAGTCAACCTCATTGTGGGAGGTGCTCTTCCCACTGACAGCCTTAGTGTGGGATGAGCCCAGTTCTCAGAAAGCCTTAATGTGGGATGTGCTCATTCCTCAGTCAACCTCAGTGTGGTATGTGTTCGGACCCCATACTGCTTCAGTGTGTGATGTGCTCAGACTCCCGATAGCCTCAGTGTGGTAAGTGGTCAGACCCTAGACGGCTTTATTGGGGGATGTGCTTAAACCCCAAATGGCCTTAGTGCAGGATGTACTTGGATCCCAGATAGCCTCAGCGTGGGAGGTTCTTGACTTCCAGATACTCTCAGTCTAGGATGTAGAACCATAAACAAGTTGGGCTGCCCAGTACTGATAAAAGAAACCCAACACAGGGTTACGTTACAAAACTGTTTATTACATAAATAAAAATTGTAAGATCACAGCAGTATACTCTCCTAATATCAGTGTAGGATATGCTCAGCTCCCAGACAGCCTCACTGTGGGATTTGCAAGGACCCCAGACACCCTCATCATGGGTTGTGCTTGGCTCCCAGACAGTCTCAGTGTGGGATTCTGGGGCTTGCACGTGTCTCCCAGATGGTAGGACAACATGTTGCCACCACACCACAGAGCAAGCTCTTGGTTTTTCAGAATTAAGGCAGGACTAGAAATTGGGTTACTATCTGTTAAACTAACCCTAAGGTGATATTGAGGCACAAGGCAAAGCTGATCTTATGCACCTAGGGTTAGATTAGCAAATACATCCCAATCTCTGAAGTGCTGTAATCTACTGGTAATTAGTAATACAATCTGAGTTTATCTTTATTTTTATTTATTTTATTAAATGTCTGTATAATTAAAATATCAACAATGTTTGCACTTGAAGATTTTCAACCCGATAGATGTAGGATGTATGCCATGAAATCAGAATTCCCCGTTATATTGTGTTGTGTGTTTTTTTTTCTTTCTTCTGCTAGTTTTCTTATATTTGTGATATTTATTCTGTTCTGTTTATTTGCATAGTCTTATTCTCCAAGCAACATTTACCAGGTGCATGGTCCAGGGGACTGAAGATTTAATCCAGTCTGTCATTTTACCAGACTCACAAGTCTATTGTTTCCTGCCAGTATGTGAGGATCTTGAACTTGTAAAGTATGTAGCATATCAAGGCCATACAAGCTAGTCCACACTACTGCCATCTGTAGACCTGTCATCAAGGAATTAAAATATGAAATAGATTTCAAATTATATACCACTTACCCCTGGTTAGATTTGATTGCTGCCTGCCAGGCTTAATCGTACGAAAGCCTCAGACTATTCCAGTACACTAAAAGAGCAGCTTTCCTAGCAAATCTAGTGAAAGTTCATGTTATGACAGCTAGGTTCATTACAACGCTTTGGCATATGCACAGTCCTTTTTGGTGTACAGTCCTTTTGTTGTATTTATTATCACAGTTAACTCGGAAGATTCAGCTTCTTTGAATTTTACATTTTTATATTTGCTTGCACGCACAGCACACAAAAAGCATACTGAAGTTATTAAAGCATTGTAGAAGCAAGCAGTGTTGTGGCCAATGCAGGGGACACCTTAATGGGCATGTCCCTCAGTCACCAATCAACAGGGAAGCTGCTGATGGTGGCAGTTTCAGTGCATGCGCCAGACTAGAAAGAAATCTGCTGCTCCAATCACAGACAGATTCGTCATTGCAGCGGCATGTCCCCCCCCCAACCGGCAACCAGTCAGATTCCAGCCATGCTCATTACAGTGCACAGTAATACACATGGCTGCACTTTTGAGCAACTCGTTTGCTCAGTGTGCCTTTCCCAGTGAACATATCTTTTGCCACCAATGGTGTGCCCAATCCCCATGTCGGCATGCCCCCCAAGTCCAAACATATCTTTTGCCGACAAAGGGGTGCCCAATCCCTGTGTCGGCATTCCCCTCCCACCCCAGTGTCCCAAAGTAATTCTTTATATTTTCCAATTCCAGGAATGCCCATTCCCAGTGTCGGATCTGCCCCCATGCACCCTTTTTTCAGCCGAGCTCGGAGTGCCCAATCCCTGGTTGGCATTGAGTCCCCCCTTCCACTAGTCTGGCACACTGGGAGCCCACCCCAGTGTGCCAACATTTATTTTTCATACTATTTCACCTGTAAATGAGAACTGCCCCCTGAGTTGTTTTTTTTATAAACCTAAAGAAAAACCAAAAACAGTCCCTCATAGTCCTTGCCGCCACCTCCCCATCCGGACCCTCCCTATGTGTGCCCCACCTCCCGCACCCCCACCCATACTTATCTCTGGAGGTCTGGCGCTGTGATCTTCTGTGGACTGGTAACATGTCTACACTCTTCAAAAGCTGATCGCAAACTGAAGAAAATCACAGTGAGCCCTATAATGGCAATTAATGAGGGGTTTCAACTTAGGTTGATATCTCAGCCATTTCTGGGAGTTTTGGTCCCAGATTTTCAACATGGGGTTCTTGGGACCCCATCTCATGAACACTGCACTGTCATTTCATTTCTGTAACCTGAAACTTGATTTTGTGGTTGCTATGCAGAATCATCTTTCGGGATTGATTAACGAAATGATAGTGCCACTGTTCATAAGTTGGGGTCCCAAAAAGCCCATGTTGCAAGTTGGTGACAAAACTCCAAAAAATTACTATTTTCACTTTAAATTTCCAACATTGCCATTTTTTCACACCCCTTATGAAAAGTACAGCTGTCATTTTTCGCATCCTTCCCAAAATGTGTTTTTGCACATGTGGCGCAGAATGGCATGGTCGCTGTGCTAAATCAAATTTTGGGACAGATTAATGAAATTCCAGTGATACTGTTCATGAGGGGAGGTCCCAAAATGACCATGTTGAAAATTTGGTGAAAACATTCCAATAAATCACTGTGTTATGAGTGTGTATTGCACAGTTTCTGCACACACTCATACTTTGCCACTTTTTCATATTTTTCACACCAGATTTTCAACATTACCATTTCTTCACACCTCCTTATGAACAGTACAGCTGTCATTTTTCACATCCTGCCCAAAATGTGTTTTCACACCTGTGGCACCGAATGGCACAGTCGCTGCGTGAAATCACCTTTTGGGATTGAGTAATGAAATGATACTGCCACTGCTCATGAGGTGGGGTCCCAAAAAACCCATGTTGAAAATTTGGAATGAAAATACCAACAAACACCTGGGGCGTTAGGGTTTACAGCCATAACGCCCCACCCTGTACAGACTGACAGACATCAGGGGGGTGGCTTGGGGTCATCGCCATAATGCTCACACCATTCCACTCCCACCCCCACCCTGCAGCCACTGACAGGCATCGAGGTATGTCTTGGGGTCTTCGGCCCTAACGTTCACCCCATTCTCCTATACTGCACCCATCTCAGCTTATTTCCTTATGGAATGGGGTGAACATAAGGGCTGAAGACCCCAAGGCACACTGTGACACCTGTTAGTGTCTGCAGGGTGGGGTGAGTTGGAATGGCATGAGCGTTATGGCCGACAACCCAAAGGCACACCCCAACGTCTGTCAGTCTCTACAGGGTGGGGGTAGGGGTTGGCATTAGTTCAATACTTCACTGCCATTCCTATTATGCATTTCTCTAACTCCTGCAGTACCAATGCCAATACCAGAAAGCAAACATTTGGCATTGACAAATGCTTTTTCTAACTGTTCTGATACTACATACTAAATATTACATTTCACAGCAGAAAATTGAATGTTTTACCTTTGCTGCACAAATGTTACTTCGGCAAATATATATATATGTCTCAACCTCCTGCATCAGAACTCAAGGACACAACTTAAAAAAAAATTAGGGACACATTTTTAATAAAATAGCATTATAAGCTTCAGAAGCTCTTACAATTCAAGGCTTAGTGTGAAAAGTATTTTGTAAAGAACGAGAGTGTAACATGAATGTCTGGCATTAGTTTATGTTTCAAATTCATACTTTTAAGTAATTAAAATGTAAACTTCAGAAGGGACGGAGGCAATTTTTGAGGCAAAATCTGGACCATCCCTAAAAATCAAGGAGAGTTGAGAGGCATGTAAAATGTTTTTTACTGCTCTGTGAATTACATGTCAGCAGAAAGTAATGCAGGGAGAAGTCATATTTTCTTTTTAATGTGCACATCTGCAGTTTGATATTAAATACTTTCTTCTAGTCCTGCTGGACTATGTTAACCTGCTGACTGCTGCTATCATCCCTGGGACCCCCATGGAAACAAGATGATGCATCTCATGGGGTTATCCCGGTTGAGTCATTTCAAATAATACAAAAATAAAGCTAATGGCCTCTGCTTTTAAATTTATATATACTGCTAACGATGTCTGCTTTCACAATTACTTCCTGTGGCTGACTATTCATATCAGAACTCTTCTGTGTGCTGCATGTTTGATACCATGTGACCTTCACTGGGCTCCAGATACTTGTGTATGGCTTAGGAATGAAGGAGTAATGTAATAAACACAGCACTGTTGTGTGTAATGTTACTGAGGAACACATTGGCTGCTTTAGCAGGGCAGTTAACATTGAACCCGTAGCTCCTTAGAAGCCCAGGCCTGATCATCATCAGAGATCACCAGATGTAAACTGTTATGTCACCCACCACAGCCCCCCACCCCTTGGCTCTTCAAACACAATGAGGTTCAGAATCATATTTTACTACTTGTGCTTCGGATTGTCTGGCTCAGTCAGAATGATCCCACTTCCTTTCCCCCAGGGGCCATGTTTAAAGAGGCCCCATTTCCCCCTAGCTCTCACAAAGCCCATTCCCACACCAGTCTCTTCCTCATCATCACCCCTGTCCAATTGCTCGTGTCAGTCTGAAGAGGGAGCCATTGCATTGCACAACTGCTGAACATGCAAGCAGACTGAAAAACAATGAACAAAAAAGTCATTTTAATTCTTTTTGATCTGGTTTTGAAGGAGGGTAAACAGAAACTCCCATCTGCTATAGTTGATGGACTTCAAGTTGCACTTGCCCTCTCAAAACCAGTACAAACACACACACGGCCATTACTGAGCATGAAGAAGCTCTTCCTTACAGCTCAGCTCTTTCAAAATGATAGAAGTGTAAATAACCCACAAGCACTTGAGGAAAAAGTTGATAGCAAGGAGATTGGAAGTGAGACAGACCCAGAAACATGTCCAGGAAAAAAAAATTAAAAGAGAATTCCTTGCAGAATACATACTTTGTTTGCACAGCAAGAGTGAAGAGTCACTAATTTAAAACACTGTGCAAACCTGAAGACTGTGTCTCCACCCATGAAATGCAGTGCTGCTGGAGGGTTTCAGTTTTCTGCTGTGGGTGAGGGTGAGGGCTGCAGCTGCTGGGAACATAGCTCATGCAGTACTTGTTTCAAGAAGAACACCACAAGCTCAATACCTTACACATCACTAGATAAGTAGTATTATTTCTTGGCTGCTGATTTTTCCTTTTTAGTCTGTAGTGTATTTATATTTTCTTATTGCCTTTAGTAACCAATTAACAGCTACACCTTGTAAAAAGGGTACGTACAGCCCTAATGGTGTTATACTGTATAAATAAAATTTTACTACTACTACTACTACTACTACTGATGGCAGGAACAGCCTGGGTAAATCCCAGCCTCTCTCCCTCTGCACTGGGAGCTTCATGGGCTAGAAAAATAAAATAAAACCAGGTTTATATCATAGCCTGAAAACATGGAACAAAGTTCTGTCTGAAGTGAGAATGGGCTAGTAAAAAAGTTTTACATCACTGCCCACAGAACCAGAGAGTGATGTGTGGCACTGAATGTAATGAGAAGAACAGGGCTTTTAGAGACAGCTGTTCTTTACAGACTGAAAACAGAGAGAGAGAAAGAGACAGAGAAAGAGATGCCCCACTTTCTGCACTGAGAACTGATTTGGGGTAACCCCTCTGATCACTGGTTTGTTAGGACTCATGGATCCCTCTGCCGGAACAGAGGGAGATAGCCAAAATTCTATCAGATGTACTGTAGATTTGGGGTACCATGGGCCTCTTGAGTGTTCCAGCCTGTACTGGTCACAGGTAGAGGGAGATATCACATGAAATCATCCTCATCAAGGCACCAGGTGGGCAGTACCACTAAGAAAAAGGAGATGGCATGGTCTCAGGTGATCTTTGTGGGGACTGGAGGATTTGCTGGCAGGGATAGTGTAACCAGCCTGTCTCCTTTCCTGGCTTGAGGCAGGTTACCAGAGATCACTCAAAGGATTAAGGCATTAAATGCTGAGAGATGTTTTCTGGGGGTGGGGTGGTTGCCCAGAGACAGGATATCTGGATGTTAATACTATGAGTGGCTTGACTTTGCTAAAAACAGGGAAACTAGAGCATGAATATTCATTGTTCTGCCCTTCCCCCCAAAACATATTATTTATTTATTTTATTAATTTACTTTTGTTGACTAGCAAAGCACAGTAGACAGAGAATTGCCTATTTTCAGGAATGACCTGGGAGATTTACGAAGAATTAAAAAGTAACAGTCATACATTGCACAATAATAGTGAGAATCCCAAGCAGGGCAGAAAAAAACTATATTGCAGTCAAAGTCATAAAACAATGCAATTGTGTCAGAGCAACTTAGAAGGGGAAGACACCAGTGTGTGTGAGAGGTTGAGAAGAAAAGATGAGCATTCCAGCCTCTCTAATTATGGCTTGGCAGATGTGGTCTGCAGTTACAGGGATGGTGACTGAATCCCCGAGATTGGGTGGCACTGGTCCTTCAGGCCTGGACTCCAGAGAAGAACATCAGGAGCAGCTGGAGGGCTGGAGACCCAAAGACCTTGCCTCAGGAGGAGCAGAAACCATCAGCACTTAGCAGGCACACTGGGAGAGTGGTGGGCCACCCCTCAAGGGAGCTCACTGGAACCATTGCAGGTTCACTTCCAGCAGTCAGAGGACACAGGAGAAGTCAGTGTTGGGAGAAAATTGTATATTAACCATGCTAAATAAGATGCTCTATTGTGCATGAAAAGTCCTAGGCAGTTTGAGTGGAAACCCCTGGCAATGTAACTGAATAAATGGGCATCATATAGGAGAGGATCTGGCAAGGGTTGGGGTCAGTAAGTCCTCAGGAAAGGGGCCAGACACGGAAGTCTGTTGTTTCACAAATGTATGGATCAACCATGCTTTAAATGCTTATTAGTGATATCATAGACTGACTTAGGCTGACATGTTTTCATATTTATTGTCCTTCTAGGCATATTGAAACATTCCAGCACAGCTTGCCCCCCCAGGTTACTGTTTGCCCTGCCTGAGGATAGTGCTACTGCATAACCCATCTTGGGAGTAAAAGGACTCCAGTGACCTCAAAATGGAGGTTAGGGATCAGTGTCACAAATGCACTCCGCAGAACAGACCCTGTGCTCCCACAGTGCCAAACCCTGAAGTGCAATATGTGAACAGGAGATGAACAGAGTAACCCTCCTGTCTGTTTTGGATCTGAAAACACCTACTAGTCTTAAGCCCTGAGGTCAAATATGAACCCTTTTTTGCTAGCACACCCAGTTAACAGGATCAAATATCACGTCCTCTTCGGGGAAATGGAGTGCAATACTTAACCCAGTGGGCACCAAACCTGGTTCATGATTTTCCCCTTATAGACTCAGTTTAGACCCAGGTATGTTCTTACCTTTTGTGCAAAATGGTAACATTATAAGCCATTTAACAGTTATGTCAGAATTATCAAATACTGTTCCAGCATTCACATGCAAAAAAGTGAGAAAAGACTCAAGTAGGATTAAGGAATCCAAAACATTTACTGAAATTAAAAATAATAAATACATACAAAACATCAAACCTATATACATTAATACTTACAGTCAAAAGAAAAGGGAATTACAAAACAAACACCTGTAACTGAATTTCTAGTTCTCAGTTTCCAGTAATAAATAGGTGGTTAAATTTACCTAAAGTACTGCGAGAGTTTCTTTTCAGGAGTACCCCTTCAAACCCAAAGACAAAATGCAAAGTGTTCTCCCATCTGGCTGGTAATAAGTTGTTACAGAACTACTCCTCCCTGATGACTTAGCTCACAGATTCTGGCTGTGAGGTCACTCAAACCTGAGTACTGAATTAATTTATCAGTCACATGTCTCAACCCACTGTTCAAACATTCCAATTAAGAATATATATATATCTTCTTCTTAATTAGTGAGGCCTTATGGCAGGACAGAATTACCCCTTTGATGTCTTCAGAAACTTCTTCAGGAACTGTGTTCACCTAGTTGTGAAATCTAACAGGTATCAGTTAAAAACTGCCTCTTTCTCAGAGGTCGTAAAATGCATACTTTGTCCCTGGATTTCAAAGTAAATGAATGGTTTACAATGTGTGATAACATGGCATAAAGGAAGCCCTTAATTAGAGTTTCCACTGGGTCATGGAGAGTCCATCCATCCTCGCCACACTTTTGAAATTACCTCTCCCAGAGTCCTGTTCTGAAAGTTGCCATA
This sequence comes from Neoceratodus forsteri, assembly GCA_016271365.2. Lineage (NCBI taxonomy): Eukaryota > Metazoa > Chordata > Ceratodontiformes > Ceratodontidae > Neoceratodus > Neoceratodus forsteri. The sequence continues at coordinate 745,163,167 of CM028137.1, forward strand.
TTTCCCAAGCAAGAATTCACAGAACATACATTTATAACACAAATATGATACAATATAAAAACAAGTAGATAGGCAGAGCATCACAATCAGCAGGGTTGTAAGAGATTCATTAATTTATGTAATGTATAATGGTGCCCTTTTAGTCTGAGTGTGGTCTTGGATAATGTTCTGATCATGGTGTGGGCAATATGCCCCACAGGTGCACTGGGCACCATCAGATCAGTGACAGTAGAAAGCAGTCAGAAAGGATGCCACATTAGAGATTGGGTTAGAAAGCATCCCTGAGAGTTATTGTAGGGATATTTGTGCAGGGTATAGCCCATAAAGTATTGCATTGAAGTGGAGCAAGGTACCATCATGAAGAATATGGCCAGGGAATGTCTGGAGAGCAGTGTACAATCTTGGCAGCAAATCAAACAACCATGCTTGATCCCAGCGTCTATATGGACATTATTGTTTGTGTGTGGTCTAATGGCAGTGTTACCCCAGAGTATGGTAAAAGGTGCCCCTGCTCCCCATCACCCCTGACCTGAGATGGCAAAGGTAGCTGACAGTGGTGCAGAACAGATGTTCATGGCTGTGACAGAGTTGAATAAGGACCTGCCCCATTTGTTATGCAGAAAGAGTTTAAATGCAAGGGTCTGTTCTATCCTCTCCTTTTCTGTCTTTTCTCTGTCTGGTTGCGCAACCAAATTTTCTTGTGAGACCTAGGAACTGATTACTCCAATGGTTTTGGGATTCTCTGCCTCTTGCTATCTCTCTTTCTGCCCTTGCTGTTTCTGTCTTTTCTTCCCCTTGCATATCTGCGGGTATAAAAATATATGTGAATCTTTATGTGTAAATGTTACTGATACTGGGATCCCTTTTTTAAAACTATATATAGTTATACCGTTGAAATGATTGCAAAAAGCTATTTGGAACTCAAGGGGTTAACCTGAGATGCAGTTTTTAAGTCCTTTGCAGAGCTATGAGCAAGAGGTCAGTTCTGGGACACCATGTACTGTTTTGCTGCACCTGCAAGGAACAAAACTGACGAGAACATTCTGTAAACTTACAAGAACATTCTGTGAGAAGCAGGCTCTCTTAACAAGTTTCTAGATAAAGACTTATTAAAAGAGCAGCAATGCTTTTGCTAGAAGGACAAGGAGAATGAGACTGAGAGACTGGAACTTTAAATTAATAGATACCCTCAGAAGAAGGATTTAGTGTCTCTGTTTGTACTGCCTTTGTAAATAGTTATACTGAATAATTTTTTATTTTTTATTTTTGTGTTATTAAGAAAAATAAAACACTACTTGCAAATTTTGAAACTGCTCTTGGTTTTCCTATGTTTCCTGACCTGTGCCTAGATGACAACGGCATAAGGTGGGTGCTCTTCTGAATGAGATGCCATTATATAACCCTAGACAAAAGAGGGTGACCCAGCCTTTACAGGTTAGAACGTCATCACTTCCAAGTGCAATTTTGATGAGCATTAGTGGAACAGCTACTGTCCTGCTCTATCTCCACATCTTCCCCAGCTTACTTTTTGTCCATTATGGGCACACTTAAAGAGGCATGCTTATGTCTCCCACTTGGCCCTCTACCCATGGTCAAGATACACAGAACATAAGTGGACTTTTATCTTTAATCAGAGGAAATCTGCAGCAGAAGATCCAGGGAACTAATCTACATAACTGCTAGGGTCACAACGGGCACCAGAGAGTTTAACTGGTAACATGCTTAATTTTACATCACAGCCTTGAGACACAGAGAAGATATGCCCAGTTGTTGGCAGTGAGAACTGTGTTGGTAAACACAAGGTCAGATTCACATTACAGCCTGATACACACACAGATACTGTATGTCTTGCTGCTGACAGTGAGGTGTGAGCTGGTAAACACAGGGACAGAGTCACATCACAGCCTGACACAGAGACAGATACTGTATACCCATCTACCGACAGTGAGACCTGAACTCGTAAACACAAGGTCAGATTCAAATCACAACTTGATAACTCAAACAGATATGCTCAACTGCTAGCAGTGAAGGAGTACCTGCAATGCTGCTTTCTCAGGCTTACAACAAATAAAATACAGTATCGCTACTCTGCCATTTTGTGGTTTTAAAAGCAGTGAGAACTAAGCTGGTAAACACAGGGTCAGATTCAAATCACAGCCTGGAAATACAGAGAGATACATCCAATTGTTAGCAGCGAGAACTGGATTGATAAAGAGGTCAGATTCACATCACTATCTGATAACACAGAGAGCTATTCCCAGCTATCAAGAATAAGCCTAATCACTAGGGCCAACTTTACATCACAGCCTGATAACACATCAAGGACCAAAATGCAGTGAGAATGGAGCTGTTGTAGTAAAAAAAACAAGGTCATCTTTGCATCACTGTCTTAAAACGTGAAGCAAAGTGCTGTTTGCAGTGAGGACAGTGAAGCGGAGGCTATAGACAAGCTAAATACATTGCAGTCTGCAGTTACAGACTGTTTTGTTATGATTTTGCACTGTTTAAACACATCCAGACTCATTCACTGCAGTGCAGGCAAGCAGCTACAGTATACACTAGGGAATTGTTTACTGAGAAGTACCCTTCCACAAGATTAACTGAATAAAGTACAGAAATATGCATTTTGTAATCTAGTCACTGCAAGAAAGAAATGCATAATGAGAATGTGGTTAAAACACTCCCTCCTACTATGTAGGAATGATGGAACATAGTGCAGATTCCTCAGAAGCTGACAAACATTTTGAGACAGCAGAATGAGGGTTTCCCAGTACATGTGTGAAAATTGAGGTATTGTTATCCAAGGGCAATTTTTTTTCCGTAACAAAATACCTTGAAGTGGTAGTTTCAGACACAGCCTAATAAATACTTAGATATGTTTGGTTATATCACACAGAATCCCTCTGAAATGAATGAGTATTTCTTGTGATATATCCAGATATATCTAGATATACTGTAGTGGGACTTGTCTCTGGCTACGACTGTATAGAAGATGATGGAGTTGTGCAAAGATGAGAAGACATGGATAGATATACAGTACAACAAGAATGAAAGAGTTTTTGAGCAGTAAAATGAGGGATGTACAGTACCACCTAATGTGTGACAGCTGAGAGGTATTATGAAATGGGAAAGAGAAACTAAGACCTGTGATTGGTCAGATGTGATCACATGACTGTGTTATTTCAGCACAACAGCACAGGTCAGAAATACTTAACTTATGGAATCTCATTGCTCAGTTTTTATAAACAAAATCAGAGAAACCATTTTATGATTGCAACAAGGCAATCGGGGTGTGTCTATTGTGGAATAACAACACTCTTTGGGTGAGGAAGGCACTCTGTGTTGCCTCATGCCTCACTTCCGAGGCGTGCCATTATCTCACAATAACACACATCCTGTCATGCTTTACTGCACAATGGACAGAGGGATTTTAAATGTTTTAGTGAGTGATGCTCTCCTAAATGTGGGTCAGTTGCAGGAAATGGATACCGAGGCGCTGAAGAGTAAAATGAGGGCATTGCTCCTAATGTGTTGATAGGTACAGATACAGGAGTTCTGAATGATAAAAGGAGGAATGTCCCAGCTGGTGTAGGTCAGTTGAAAGGAATTCACACAGGGATGTGGAAGGGTAAATTGAGGGATATTTTTCCTAGTGTATGATGGTTGGTACTCCAGAGGTATGACTATGAACAGAGGTGTTCTGATGGGTAAAACGAAGGATGCCCATCCCAATGATAGAGTGGTGATAGCCATGGACAGAGGGATTGCGAGTGGTAAAATGATGGGCTTCCCTCTTAATAACAGACCATTAAAAGGTATGGAGAAAAGGGTTCTGAGTACAGATGTGCAAATACCTTTTTTTGAATACTCCGCAAGTTTTCATATTTGGCACTACAGATTCTCAGGTTACTTGTTCAATACTCAGCATTTAGCAAACAATTTAAGAAAAAAACTTGTCTGTGAAGTTCTGAGTTCAGTTGGCATAGCCCATTTCCCACACAGGGTTTTTTCTAATTTCTATAGTGTACACCATTTTTATTTTAATGTCAAATTATATTCTTAAATGAAAGTCCTTAATATTATCTCTGCTATGTTTATTTCTAATATGTAGGGCTACTGAAATTGCCACATGCATTTTCAAAGAATGTTTTCCACGAAATGTCAAATTCTTCTAAAATCACCTACAGTATATTTGCAACAGAAATGTGTGTTTTCGCACCATCTTTTGTGTAAAACATAATTTTCAGATAAAAATGGATATTTGCATGATTTCTGCAGCATGTGTCCATTCGTGTGATAGTGGCCAACTACAATGATTTCTGCAGAAACGGAAATTAATTTTGTGCAATCCTAATACTTTGTTTACATGTGCAGTTTCTTTGTCTTTTAAAGGGAAACACTGGAAAAGGCACAGCATTACCCAGATGCTAAAAAAATGCCTGATTAGTGCTTTCAGACAGTAAAGTTTTTTTTTTAATTACCTCTAATTGCTTTTTTAGTGATTTAAGCAGTGGCCTTCAACTATCACTTTCTATTGCTGGAAGCCACCATCTCATAAGCAGCAGAGAGCTTCCTGAGCTCACTTTATGCTAATATGTCCTGTCAACCAATAGCAGAGATCCAACAGACATATTACCATACAGTGAGCTCAGGAATCTCATTGCTGATCATGGGATGGTGGCTGCCAGCAACAGAAAGTGGAAGTTGTAGGTAGCTGTTTTGAAATCATTTAAAAAAGTTGTTACTGTCTGTAAGCACTAATTGAGAGTTTATGTAGTGCCTGAGGAAAACTGTATCTTTTCCAGTGTTTTCCTTTAAGTTTGTAGGAGTATTCTCTCAAGTACTTTGTGAGTCAGATAGGACTGTGTGGAATGTTGAAAGCCCGACAGAATGGAATTTCATAGAATTTCAGAAAATTCTGCAGTATTCTGTCAGTAACAGAATTCCAATGTTTTGCATGTGAAATGTTTTTCACAGATTAGTAATCTGGAATTTACATAAACTGCAGATTCTTTTTCTGCCTTTGGCCTTACCTCTCACCACACCATCGACCCAAGTTTGGGTATAAGCTTGATTTGCCAGAGATCAATGGGGGAGGGAGAAGATTGACCATCTGACAGACTAATCTCCTCTCCCTGGGTGGGGGCAACACTGTATCACTCCTTGGCTGCCACCTGGTGGAGGTTGGGTGGCAGTGGCAGAGTCTAGAGCAATGCAAGAATAAGGGGCTGCAGTTTTGTAGCACATGCACACCTCCACGTGCACGCGTTTACTGCTGCCGCAGCAGGGGAAAAGATCGGAGGAGAAAATGGCAGCCTTGGACTACATGTAGCCCTGCCTAATTGCATCCAGCCCACTCTGCTACCAGTTTGCTGGATCCCCAATGTGGAGGCATCTCCAGGTGTGGGGAGGATGGCCCTCACCTTCGGGCAATCTGTGGGGGAATGGGTCTCATCAGTATCAGCGGGGTAGTAGCTGGGTGGAAGAGTCAGAGATAGGGCTGAAGCAGTCTGCTTGAGATGCGTAGGAGTAAACAATCTTGATAAAAAAATTTTTTTTTCCAGAAGTCCATGAAATTTAAAAAGAAATTCCAAAAAGCAGTTTGGAAGCCATTCCAAAGCCACACCATTGCCGACAGCGGAATTCTATATTCCACACAGCCCTATTGTAAGAACTGGCTAGCTTGACTTGGCTACTGTCACCCAAATAACATGGGAATGCACTCATAATCACAAGGCTAATATTGCTAAATGGCTAAAACAAAAAAAGGTGATGGCTAAAAAAACATAGGGTGCTTGATTTTCAGATATTTACAGCCCTATTTAAGTGGAGTTGTTAGTGGAGTTGCATTACCTGCGACATGACTGTTAGACCACAAAAATGTGGTCTAACTTCATGCTGCAAGTGTGGCATGTTGCTCAACAGAAAATGATGCATACATCAGCCAAATGGCACATCTGTAATTGTTTCTAGGAATTATTATTACCTTTGAGCCATGGCTCTTTTACAAAGGTTCCACGTCGATTGAGTACAAACAAGTCAAGTTACATAGAATGGCAAACAAGTTGTGTTGTGTCAATAGCCAGTATAACACAGTCCCTTAATGACAAACTTAGTGCAAGACAGGAAAAAAACAATAAATACTTATCATACAACAAAACAAGCTAGTTGTGGGGAAAACGTTAGAGAAATGTACAGATGGAGAGGGTAAGAGGAGGTGAGGGGAGCAGACATAGCAAGAATAGAGATTCTCATATGCCTTTGTCAAGAAATGAAGCAAGGGTAGATGAAAGCTGTTTCTGCTGTAAAGTGCCAAAATCATCACAAATACATCAGAACATCTGAAAACAGCTTGCAAATGTTGTGCCACCTTTGCCATGATGCAAGCTGCACCCCAAATTGGTAACCTTGTTGGCGTCATGAGCTCTGAAAATCCAGCCCAGGGTGTTTAGCCAAATGGTTAATTGTTTTTGGTGACTGGAGACAGGGTTTCTGAGTATACAGTTTACTGATGCAGCAGTACCAAAATCTGTGTTACGAACAGGTTTGTGTACCCATGTCCATAAAGGAGGTGCATGTATAGTAATCTACCATAGTAGGCCATTAACAGTGATGGAAATAGTTTTAAATTCAAGCAGAAATCCTTGACTGTAAAGTATATCCATGAAACTTTGTGATTCCTCAAAAACTGTGACTGTTGCACCTCTGCCATGAATCCTCTTTTTAGGAGTGCTGTTTTCCTGAACCTGCTTAGCTAAGTAGCCACAGTTTTGCTATATGGTTTTACAGTATTTAAGATTCATAACCAAATCACAGAAATCAAAACTAATACTGCAGTGCAGTTCAGATTGTGGGGGAGCAATTTGCACTATTGAGGTGCTGCCTTTCATATGAGACATTACACTGAGGTTCCCCTCTGCACGCATCTCAGCTGGCTTCAGGGGGGAGATAAATATCATGGGGCAGGTACTTGTTGAAATGAAGAGGAAAGTTACCCGCGTATGCTGGCCAGCATTTATCTCTTCATAAGGCAGCTTATAATTGTCCAATACTATATATACTACATATATACTATATAGACTGCACCTAAAGAGGGATATTGGAAGGGTGGAGGTGGTCCAGAGGAGGGCTGCTTGGATGGTTCAAGGGATGCAGGGGAAGGAATACTGGGAAAGGTTGAGGGAGCTGGACATGTACTCCCTGGAGGTTAGGAGAGACAGGGGGGATATGATTGAGACATTTAAATACTGTATCTAAAAGGTATTAACAGGATGAAAGAAGGTTCAGCAACTAGGGGCCACAGTAAGAAGCTGGAAGGTGGACTTTTTAACAATGACACAAGAAAGTACTTTTTCACGAACAGGGTGGTGGATGCTTGGAATGACCTACTGGAGGAGGTGGTAGAAACAGAAATGGTATCGGGTTTCAAGCATGCGTGGGATAGGCACATGGGAATCCTGGGTGGAAGGGGCAAAGAGTAAGATCTGGGGTGTAGGGGGAGCTAAGTAGCATGGATAATACCAGGCAGACTAGGTGGGCCATATAGGTCCTTATCTGCTGACATTATGTACACAATGTATGTATGTATGTATATACGAACATATAAACATACGAATGTGCCAGCAGAAACAGACCACCCGGTCTATCTAAGTCTGCTCGAGTGTGCAGCCAACACCCCTAGTTTTCAGGTGCCCCAACACCCCTCACATTCTTCATCCCTGCCACCCCCACCTCCTCCCTCTCCTGTTCCCTGTCCCATGCCCTTTGAAGCTGTTCACAGATTTACATGATACCACCTATTCTGGTAGGGTATTCCATTTTGCTACCACCCTCTCTGTGAAATAGTGTCTCCTCATTTCCTTCCTAAATTCCCCCCTCCATTCTTAGCCCGTGCCCCCTGGTGAACCTCCCCCTCCTTAACTTAAAGACCCCATCTGCCCCATCCTTATTGATTCCCCTCAGATACTTGAATGTCTCTACCATGTCCCCACTGTCCCTTCTGTCCTCCAGGGTGTACATATTGAGGTCTTCCAGCCTGCTATCATAGTCTCTCCCCTCCATTCCACATATCATCTTTGTTGCCCTCCTCTGAACCCCCTTCAGCACCCTGATATCATGCTTTAGGTATGGCCTCCAAAACTGCACACAATACTCTAAGTGCAGTCTTACCAGCAATTTGTAGAGGGGCAAGATCACCTCACTTCACCTGGACGAAAGCCCCCTCGCTATGCACCCCAGCATATTGTTCACTTTTGTAGCTGCTCTCCTACACTGGGCAGTGTTGTTCATGGTCCCCATTATCATTACCCCAAGGTCTTTCTCCTCCTCAGTGATCCCCAGCTTAACCCCCCCCCCAGCCAGTAGTCTCTCCTTGGGTTCTTCACCCCAAAGTGCATAACCTTACACTTCTTTGCATTGAACCCCAGCTGCCACCTCTCTGACCACTCCTCTAGGTTGCTTAGGTCCCCCTACAGCTGCTTCCACCCCTCCTCTCCATCCACCACTGCTCCGATTTTGGTGTCGTCAGCAAACAGACTTACCTAGCTCACCACCCCATGTCCAATGTCTGATATGAAGAGCCCAAATAATACTGGCCCCAACACAGAGCCCTGTGGCACCCCAATTGTCACCGGCCTTGGAGTTGAGAGCTCCCCTCTCACTACCACCTGTTGCAGCCTCCCATTCAGCCAGCTTGTAATACAGTTCATCATTTTTGCCCCTACTCCTACACCAGTTAGCTTCCCCCCAAGCCACCCATGAGGCACGAATCGAAGGCCTTGCTGAAGTCCAAGTAAGAGCATTCAATGCATGACGCTTATCCAGTTCACCTGTCACCCAGTCATAATATTGTATCAGGTTGGTTTGACAAGACTTCCCTGAAACAAACCCATGCTGCCTCACATCCTGGAGGCCATTGTCCTCCAGGTATGACACCAGTCTTTCCTTTAGTATTGTTTCCATGAGTTTGCACACTATGGATGTGAGACTTACCAGACGATAATTACCCAGTTCATCCCTTGGTCCACTCTTGTGTAATTGCACTACATGTGCCATCCTTCAGTCCAGTGGCACACATACCAACTCCAGTGAGGTGCTGTACAGATCCACCAGCGGCTCCGCCAACACCTCTGCCATCTCCCTCAGCACTCTGGGGTGGATACCATCTGGCCCTGGTGCCTTGTCTACCTTCAGTCCCCTCAGTCCCTCTAGGACTCTACTTGCTTCAATTCTTTGATCTGTCGCCTCCTCTCCTCTCCTCCTGTCCCCACCCTCCCAGCCCATGCTGGTAGCAGTCCCCCCTTTTCTTCCGTGAGCATGGAACAAAAGTATTCATTCATTCCAGCTCCTCCTCCTTTTCTGTCCACTCCCCACCCCTTTTTATCCTCACTAATGTCTCCTTGCACTTTCTTTTCTCCCTGATGTATCTGAAGAAGTCCCCCATTAATTCCCTGTGCTAATCTCAGCTCCCTATGGGCCTTGGCTTCTCTCTCACTTTTTCTGGTCACCTCCCCAGACCATCTTTCATATTCCTCCCTGTCCACTTCCTTCCCTGTCCACCTAAACCTCTGGTGAGCCACTAATTTTGCTCTCACCACCTCCACAACCTCGCTGTTCAACCAGCATGGTTTTCTTGCTCTGCTTCTCTTACTCTGTGCCTTGGTGCAGGCTTCTGTTGCTTCTGTAACTCCCCATTTAATAATATCCCATTTCAGCTCCACGTCCATCTCACGCCTTATGCCCTCCAGTTTCTCTTTCAGTACTTCCTGCATCCTCCCAAAGTCCACCCCCCTGAAGTTTACCACCCAAGTAACTGATTTCTCTGGCTTCCCACACATCATAATATTAAACCACACTGTTTGGTGATCGCTGTCGGATAGTGGGTCCTCTACCTTTATTTCCCTCACTGCCTTCCCATTCGACAATACCAGATCTAAAGTGTTCTTTAGCCTAGTAGGTACAGTAACCAACTGTGTCAGATAGACCCTCCTGGATCACATCCAGGAGCACTTGCTCCCTAGCACTGGAGGTGACCGGAATGCTCCAGTCAACCCCCGGCAAGTTGAAATTCCCCACAATGGCCACCTTCCCTTTTCTACATACCTTTTTGATTTGTCCCGCTAGCTTCCTGTCAAGCTCCTCAGACTGGGACAGCAACCTGTATACCACTCCAAACCTTAGTTTTTTACCCCTTGAGTCTAGGAGCTGCAGCCAGATTGCCTCTGTTCTCCTTTCTTCTCCCTCGTCCCTTGTGCATTTGATCCCGTCCCTCACATAGACTGCCACCTCACCCCACATCCCTCCCTCTTTACGGTCCTTCCTGTATAATTTGTATCCTGGGATTACCAGATCCCAGTCCTGGTGCTCAGTTGCCCATATTTCTGTGACAGCTGCAATATCCACCCTCCACACTGCTAAGAGTGCTTGTAGCTCAGCGGATTTGTTTCCTAAGCTTCTTGCAGTCAATGAGACCACCCTCCATAATGCCCCCTTTCCTTCACTAGCCTCCATCTCGTCCCTTCTACTCCCTCCTTTTTTGGTCTCCCTGATGCATGTGCTGTTATTGATTGGATAATAACAGCCATATCTGTCTGCATGGTGTCTGCCCACAGCTGAACTTATTGTTTTTTTGTTTTAGTGGTTTGTTTTGCTTTGCAGGAAAATGCAAACCAAGATATACCTAAACAAAGACAATTGATGTAGGAAAAACGAATCATGTTCCTATTGATACAGAATTTAGGAGGGTGAAAAAGAATTGCATAGCATAGCACAGTTTCAAAGCCTGTTCAAGCAAGATTGCTGCCCATACCCATTAGGTAAACTACAGTAACCAATTGATTAAAGTTGAGTGTAAACAAATTCTCTGTTACGCTGCAAGTCTTTCTCTATGACCACGTGACCCATGTTCGTAACTGTTTTAAATAATTCCCAGTTCTGTGCTCTCCTCATTGTCCACTGCTGTCTACCTTGCACATTACATTTTATATATATTTGTTTTTATATACGATCCTGTTCTGCAGCTATACAGTACTTCTGAGTGATTTTCTGTACTTTTTGCTACCAGTTTCCAAAATGTTCTACTATCCCTGTCCTGTATTGCTTTCTGGAGCTTTTCCAGAGTGCTCTTCTATGAATATTTTTGGTTTTGTCCAGAATTTTTTGATATGCTTTCCTAAACTTGTTCATGTCTTTCCTAGTGTTTCTGCTAGGGTCATTTCTGACTTTTCTCAGTTGGGCAAAAAAAAAAGGCCGGTAGTGAATGGGATTAAATCAGAGGTCAGAGATGTCATAAGTGAGGTGCCCCAGGTGTCAGGCCTGTGACATGTTCTGTTCAGTTATTTCATCGGTGACCTAGGGGAAGGTATGGCAGGCATGATCTGTCTCTTTGCAGCAGGATGGACAATGAGGAGAGTATGAGGGAAATGAAAAAGGATCTTGAAAAACTAGAAGGATGATCCAAGTTATGGCAGTTGATGTTCAAGGTGAAGAAGTGCAAGGTGATACACTTTGGAAAGAGGAAACCACATACTAATTATTGGATGGGGAGGGATAACAAAGACAGTTGAGGATAGGGATCATGGGGTCATTATTAGCAACAATCTCAAAGCTTCAAGTTAGTTCAGCAAGGCAGACAGGATGTTGGAGGTGTAACAATGCCCCCTTTACATCAGGGGGAGGATGTTGTTACTAGCCATGGCAAGCAGAGAAGGGGGTGCCTTGGTACCATCCTCATGAGAAAAGCTGGTGTAGGAAGAGCTTAGGTAGTATTTTGGAAGGGTGCCATCATGGCACCAGAGGGTGAGGGGGTGACAGAAAAGGTGTAAGACCTAGAAGGAGCCAGAAGAGAGAAGATGTCCAGTCCCAGGTGCCCTCATCAGATTGGTGTGGGCACCATCAAGGGCATCAGTCAGGCCACCTTGGCATGGGTGCCTACTGAGACAAAATGCAGCCATTGCCAGCAAGGCACTGGGTGCCAAGGACCTTGGCTGTATTAAAAGGGGTGGGTGCTTGCTGTAGTCTGCCAAGTGCCTGACTGTAGGACGTTGGCCAGAGGAACAGGGGATCCAGTTGCTAGCTCTTGCAGGGAGATACAGGTGTTATGCCACCTTCAATGCCTGAGTTTAGCATGCGGTCTTGGGATAACTCTCTTGGGCAAGAGAGGCAAAGTGTATTGCTTGGAGCATTGGAATTTTCCTGGGTAGGACATCAGGCATCAGAGAGATTTCCCAACCCACCAATATTTGTTTGGAGCAGAAGCTGGGGTTGTACCCATAAATGGAGAAGTATAGGGGGACCACCTGGAGAGTACAGGGAACCCCAGGACAAGTTCCATCAAGAGACACTTCACAATGAAATTTGGACCTGAGAGTGGATTTCACTGAAGAACCAACACCGTAGGCATCCTGAGGAACAGGGCACCCTGGAGGAGGAGTGTGGAGATCATAGGGCACCCCAAGAACTGGTAAAGGAGGTGCTGTTGAGAGACAGTGGTTATAAGATAGGAGACTATCTCCAAGAGAGGTAAGGGAGAAGGAGTCCCTGAACATGAGGAAGGTGCCCAGGGCCTATCTGCTGGAAGACTACACTAAGGGTGAGTTGCATGGAACTACAAGTGCACACCAAGGCATGGTGTTAATGATGGCCTGCTGCCAAGCTGGCCATTAAGGAGTTATTAGACACTGGTGCATGGTGAGTGAAATGCCGGCTTTGCATGATCTCCCAAAAATAGTTTCTCCCTGAGAAGTGGATGCAACCCTGCTGTAATGTATGTGCTAAGGATAGTAAAAAAACATGTAGAAGCAGTGCCCATAGGCAAGACAGATAAGGCAGGACACAGTGTAGACCAGGGATAAGGAACCTCTGGGTATGTATTGCCCAAGAACTGCAGTTAGGCCAGCCATGCCTATCACTGCCAGTTGACCGACAAGAGACAGAGAGAGTCTAGGTGTTTGGGCTAATGTGAACTGCTGGAAGTGTTGCTCAGGAAAGTTTTTGAAACTACCACAGTCAACTGCATATGAACTGATGAATTTTGGTACTTGGGCCATCAAGTTGTGCTCTGCACAAATGAACTTTGTCTAAAAGTGCCCACAGTAAAGAAAGGTTAAGTGCTTGACATCCTGAGTGTTGCATGTTTTGTTTGACATCCAAAGGTGCCCACATCCAGCACCCTCTACAGGAAGTTTGGAAACCCAGTTACTGTTGAGTGCAAGGGTCTCCCAGCAAGCATGACATCATTATCTCTAGGCATAGGAGTACCCTGGGCCATGCCCACCTCACCCCAGGAAATGATGCAGATTGGTTTCTCTGCCACCTGAAGGTGGGGTTGCATTGGCAGGGGCTTGGCAACAGGAGAAAGCAAATGATTCTGCTCCTGTAGCAATCATTGGTGAGGACCCATTAGGGAATAATGCACTCAGTTCTGGAGCCCACAGCTGAAGAAGGATAGGAATTAATTGGAATTAGTGAAAAGGAGAGTCACATGGCCACTGATATACAATGATGAAAATAATGAAATTACATTTTCAAGACTTGGAATTTCATGAATTGCACTTGTGATTTATAGTCTAATTTCCAGATTTTACAGGTATTCTACTGCATTCTTTTAGAGTGTATATAAATTATTAGAACATAAGAAGGGTTAATATGCAGAACATTAATTGAAGCAAACCTGAAACAGTACAGGAAGCAATTATAAGGAACAAACATGTTCTGCAGATTTACTGATCTGGCCTAAGATGCCAAATTCCGTGAAATTCTTGGCTTCTACTGGTGTGCAGGCAGTCCAGATTCTGGAATTTTACTGGAGTTTCTGGTGAAAATTGAAAATCAGTGGCCTTGAAGATTATCCAAGGGAAGTAGGCCAGATTGTATGATGACTGGTTGACAAATCTCAATACGTACTCACTGGAGGCTAGGAGGAAGAGAATAATATGATTGAGACATGCAGATTCTTGGGTGGAATAAACAGAGGTGACTATTATGACATATTCACTAGAAACAAGGGTTTGGTGGCAACAAAACATGGTTGGAGGCTGGTCAGGGGAAGGTTTAAAGACACAGAGAAGTTCTTCCTTTCTGAAAGAATGGTGGACCAGAAGAATAGACTGACAATGGAGGCGGACAAGGCAGATTGTTAATGGGTTCAAGGTCGGGGGAGACAAATACAGGGGTTTGCTGTTACTAAAGCATGAGAAGAGGTGGGTGGAATTAGGGGGTAGAGGAAGGGAAACTAGGGGGATAAAACAATCAGTTATTTCCATGAACCCTGTTTGACTAAGGCCATGAGGATAGTACGTTGATACTGTGGCCTGAGTGGTTGGACCGCTGGTCTTTTTCTGCCATCACTGTCTCTGCTTCTACATTTCTTTACACCCTCAGGTAACCATAGAAAGTGACATTAACTTACTGAACCACATTTTCTAGATGCTTTGACCTGACTCACCTTGAACTTTGTTCTTTAACAGAAGCCACCACAGTTGCCATAGCGTTATCTGCTATTTTGGTCTAGCCTGATTCAGTGTCTACCATCCTATCCACTTTATGTTCAACTACCACCAGTTTCAACAAGCAAATGTCCAGCTTCTGGTCTATTTTGTTAATTGATTTAGTTAAAGCCATTACCGTCCATTGCAGTAAACCAAGTGAGGATGATAAAGTGGAAGAGTGCTTGGCCATCTCCATAGACTGCATTTATTCGGGTTATGTGTCTAGGCTGCTCTGCTCTTGTGCTGAGTCTTGCTTAGATGACACTCCTCATCGAACCATCTCAATAGAAGTGTGCCTAAAGTTACACAATCACAATACCGCTCAGGTAAGATATTTAGAAATCAAAGTGAAGCAGAAAAAAACCAAAAACAATGATGTTTATACAGATAGAGTGCTGCTGGGCTGCATCACCCAACCAGATATATATTTTTTTCTTTATTTATTTGGCCTTGATAAACTGCTAGGCACAGATGCTCATTTTCATGACAACCCAGCCATGGCCAAAATACAGCAGTATGTGTTACATAATAGCAAAAAATAACAAGCACACAAAAAAGATAAAAAAAAAGTCTTAGATATGACATTTCAAAACACTTTTCAGATATAAGGTAAAAAGAGGTGTTAGGAAGAAAATATAGAAGCTTGTTTGCCAATGTCTGAAACAAAGAAAAGTGCTATGATGTAATGTATCAGGTCAAAGACTTTAAAGCTAGTCTTATAAGTTTAAAAATCCCCTTTTCAAACTTCAGCAATAGCAAAGTGAAAATTCATTCATTTATTGATTTATTTTATTTGGATAACCAAGGTAAGCCCTTTGGGCCAGAGTTCCTTTATATAGTAGGTACGACATGGGTATAAAAGCAGCACACAGTAGAAGAAAGTATTAGTATACTACAGAGGATGAAGAGAGTGCAATACAGCATTGGTGACAATTACAGGCAGTGTTCACAGATAGAGATTTCTTGAGGCTCACTTTGAAGGTGTTGTGGAATTTGATAGTACGGATGTGAGGAGGCATGTAGAAACTTGACAAAGACATTACAGGGCTGTGTAGTTTCCCTCCCTCCCCTCCACCTCTCTTAAACTAGCAACTCAAAGCAGTGACAACAGTTTTAATTTTGGAAAGCTTTTTGAATTCATAATGTATTCAAATCCCGGCAAAAATAAAACTCAGAACATTTTACTATCACTGGTCCCATACTTGGGGTATGCAAATCTGTGGACACAAAGACTCACAGCGTGTGTGTGTGTGTGTGTGTGTGTGTGTTATGGCCAGCTTTGAATGCATACTTAAAAATGTCATACATCTTTCTCAGACATGTTTGCCAACATATTTCCATGAACACTTTTTACATATTTTTTTAAAATACAGCAGAGGTAACATCAGAAGGTGAAACATGTTTTTCTTTAACTTTTCAGTTGCCTCAGGGGACATCTGTTAAAAACACACACCTGTGAGCTTCCTTGCCAGGGACAAGGCAGGTGGGGGTTAGGAGGTACTGGGGATTGGGCAGACATAACACCATTTGTACAGGAACTGTTCCTGAGAGCTTTATTTAATATAAGCAGACCAGAAGCTGGCTATGTTAAGAACATGGGTTAAAAAAATCCTGAAACCTGATTGGCTGATAGTAGTCACAAGGCACACATTTATCAGGCAGCAAAGGCCTCTAAAAAGAGCTGGCACTGTTTCTGCATAAAGGCTATTTTAGATATAAAACCTGTTCTTTAAGTGTATTTTTTTAAATTTTTCTTTTGGTAACTGGGTTTGGCCCAATAAGCGTGAGGCCTGTTTTCAGGGGTGTCCTGGAAGCACTAGGGAGGGTAAGTCTGTTGCTCATGGTCACATTGTATGCAAGTGGAGGTTGTGGGAATCAAACCCAGGTCTGCTGGATGTACAAAGCCCATTCACAACATGTTACTCTTTTTTAATTTTATTACTGTAAAAGCCCATTTTCTAAGTGCAATAAGACCCGTCAAGGTGTGGAGTGTTGGGGGATACCCACACTTCCAGGAAGTATAAAGCCCTCCACCTGCACTGTAAGGCCTCAGTATACCCTGTGCATGTGGGTATCCCCAAAAACATACTCCAAACAACAAATGGATGACCACCACATTTGAAATCCACTTTTCACTATTTTATTGCTTTACACCACACATACAGAGAGGTAACGATTCATGACTGTCACAACTTCGTCAGGCCCGCTGTTATTTTTCTGTTAAAAAAATCAAATGCAGCACTTTTTACTAACATGTAACTGCCATATCTGTATAACACTGCTGTGCCACCTGCACCAGAAAAACATACTTTAAAATGTTCCTGTCATATACCATGACTATTTTTTATGTGCTACCTAGTGATAATGCTCTTTTTCACCATAAAGCCCCATTGGCACCCTGAGTTATAATGCAATATCAAAATCATAGTGTTAAATTAACACAGAATAATATCTGTCTCTTAAACTACTTATTATACAATCCTTTACTGACCCTATTTTAAGCAGCATAGCATTCCTTAAATAACAACACAGTTCATTATGTAAGGAAACATATATTCACTATTCCATATGAATCCTTACAAACTCTCCTATTGGTGCATTTCAAGCTTGGCTTTATTTTGTTTCATTTATTTACAATGAAAGTCAAGGGACAAAAATGCCCGTTTTCATAGGTAACCACAGTCAAAATACAGATCGCAAAAAGATGCTTACATACAACAATAAATACAAACAACAAGTAAGTTATTTCTCGTAACATTTACAAGTGCCAGTAGTACTTATAACATTTCTTAAAGTTGTTGCAAAAGATTTGTAGTAATTCTGATAGTTTTGGTTAACAAATTCCAAAAACTGCTGATTTGATAATAAACTGCAGCTTGTTCAACATCTTTGTGTCACTTGGGTAATTTCTGTAGTGACTCACTCATCAACCTGGTTTTATTGTTTAACAAAATTTGTCTTTCTACCATAGATTTTAGTTTCATTTTGGCACTTGTCCATTTACCCATTTCCATGCCCAACAACCCAGTTGTTAATTAATTCTTTGTTGTAATGCTTGCCAATTCGAAATACTGTCTAAATAACAAGTATGATAATCTAGTGGGGAGTCAAAAGCAAATCTACAGGCTTTGTTCACCAAGAGTGCAATTCTTTGCAGAGACATTTTGCATGCAGAAGAGTAAATGACAAGGCCGTAAATGATCAGAGATAAAATGTGTATCAATCAATACAACCAGTTTATTTGTATCAGATGTACAATTTAGTCAATTTCTGTACAGTAAAATGAACCAAACCTTTGGTTGACTGACTTTACTAAGTTTTCAGTATGTTGGTAATAACTGAGGCAATTGTCAAGGGTCAGTACAAGGTATTTTTAATTATTGACCTGATACAAGACAGTTCCATCAAGTGTGTTTATAGAACACTATTATTCATAAACAACATTTTCTCCGGCCCACCCTCTCCTGCCCCAGCACTCTTTATACCCATTTTCTGGACAGAACGCCCTGTCCCCCCCCCCCCCATTGACTTGGCAGTGCTATTGACAGTGCACCATCCCTCTTAAAGAACAAACACTGTAACTTGTGCCCTAAGAGTCTGTTTCCACCTACACCCAAGTGGTACTAAACTCCAAACACTACTACACTGGTAAAAATGAAGCCTTTAAAGCATTGTCTCACAGTATTACCCTTGCTAATACTTCTCTTACTCAACCCCACCACAGTTGATAATGTAAGTGTGGAAACACTACATAGAGCAAATTGCCCAAACTCTACATTGGCACCAACACTCTCATTATACAATGGTGTGGAAAAATCCTGTAACCTCATTGGTCAAAACACGTCACATGACCGTGGGTAAATCCTGCATAACCCATGGTTGAAGAATGGCATTTATAAAAAAAACAAATTAAACCCATTTTAAATTTATTTTACACATGAGTCCATTGTATAATCGCAATAAGGCACTCCAGGGTATGAGTTATTAAGTGATTTACCCACTTCTTGTGTGGTTAAGTCACTCGGCTGTGCCTTGTGACACACCACATAAGACATGGGTAAATCCCCAATAACCCACACCCTGTTGTGCCTTATTGCTTAAATATTCAGTGGCCCTCTTCATACCATTAGCATATTTCAATCTCCATCGGACAATGCAAATCCCCTTCCCCCCTATCTTAAACATCCTCATACTAGCCAGTAAAAACACTAAGCGACCAACATGCACTAGGATCCCAGCTGATCTAGCTGCTCCAGCTCCTGTCAGGCAACACTCACCCCAACCCTGGCTCCAAAGCTATGGGAGCCAATCACTTTGAGAAGTGTAGTAATCTCACTGTTGCTTCAATCAACATCTGCAGTCTGTTAGCCAAATTTGACCAGCTGCAAGTCTGGGTAACCCAATATAGACCAGATATTTTATCGGTTGTTGAGACATGGCTCACACCAAGGACCTCTGACACTGAAATACAACTAAAAGGCTATACCTCATTTAGATTGGATAGAGTAGGGAAACGTGGCAGTGGTTGTGCCATTTACATTAAAGACCACCTACAGGGTCAGGTACTCCCTCCTATAATATCAGGCAAAAATGTTCAAATCCTCCCAGTAAAAATTATCCTCAGGGCTCATGGGAAGGGCATAACCATTCTTTCCACATACATCCCACCCAAAGAACAGGCAGAAGGCTTTAATGTACTTTTTGAGTATCTCTCTGGCCTCCCCAGTAACTCTGATACAACTGTGGTGGGTGGTACCAATATTAATTGGCTGTCTCCTGACTCTGCCCCTTACAGAGACACCATCACAGTGATACATTTTGACCAGACGGTAGCATCCCCCACACGCATCAGCTACCGTACTGGGTCTAGTTGGGTCCAGTGTCTTACTGGACTGGCTGCTGACTAACCACCCTGAACGTATCTCCAGCACTGAAGTGCTCCCAGACTCCATAAGCGACCACTCCTCCATGTTTTGTATCTGGCCTAATAAGTCGATAAAACTCCCAGCAAAAGAAAATTAATACTCGCGTTTTAAGAAAAGGGCAACTAGGTCCCCTAAAAGACTACCTAAGACAGCTAAATTTGTCCTCAATTTATTCCGAAGGTGACATCGATACTATGTTAGACAGTTTCATCCAGAAATTCAATGCTGCCTGTGACATCTTCACCCCCATCACCACAAGGAAGGTTAGTGGTTCCCAAAAGTCCTGGATTACCCCCTCCCTCACTCACTGCCCAACTACAAATCGGGGATAACTTCTGGCATAAAGCTAAAAGCACAGACTCCCACATTGTCCTCCAAAATGACAGGTCTGCCCATAATAAATGTACCCAGGCCATTTGACAGACCAAAGTCAACCACTTTAGGTCTGAACTGGAAAACTCCTGGGGTGATAGTTGCAAATTCTGGGCTAATATAAAGGCAGTAACAGGGGAACCTTATAAATCACCACTACTTTGCTGATTCTAAACAGAAAAATAACACAGGATCCTATAACCATTGCCAATATCTTCAATAAGGCCTTCACTGACCTCAGTGGGGTACTTCCCTCTGACTACCTAAGCCCAATCAGCAGTGACCAAAACAATTCACCAAGTCCCAACCCCCAACACATGTCGCCCCGTTCTACATTAAGATAATTACAAACTCTGAAGCTAAAAGATACCTACAGCAAGTACTAGGCAAAACTAGGCACAGTGGTGATGGCCTGGATCTTAAATTAATTTCACTCACCCTAGACATCATCTTGGCCCCTTTAATGAGTATTCTGAACCTCTCACTTATCATTGGGAAGTTCTCCAAGCTTTGGAAAGCCGCACTGTGGTCACTCCAGTTTTTAAAAATGGAAATAGGACATTACACGCTAACTATCATCTATTCCCTATTCTACCTCCAATCTCTAAAGCCCTAGAATGTATTGTCTACGATCAACTTGTTGACCACTTGGACAAAAACTGTCTACAATATGAAGCACAACACAGCCTTAGAAAACAACATAGTACAACAACTGCACTAGTCAAAGTTACCGGTTTTATACATGACACTCTAGACCGGGGGCACTTAGTGGGGGCTGCTTTCATTGACCTCACTAAGGTCTTCGACACAGTCAATCATGAACTACTACTAAATCAACTAGGTACATCGATCATGTCCTCATCCTCTTTAGGCTGGTTTCGGAGCCACCTCACCGGTAGAGTTCAACAGGTTATAATCGGCATCACACTCTCCGACAGTCGAAGTGTAAATACCAGTGTTCCCCAAGGATTTATCTTGGGCCCATTGCTATTTAGTCTTTTTTTAAACCCCCTTCCCCATGCATGTCATGACAAAATCTTCCTATACGCAGAAAATGCTGTCCTCTACACTAGCCATCTGATGTCTACAGAGTAATTTCAAACTTGCCAAAGACTGGTTCATTATTTCTAAACTGCTACTTAACTGGAAGAAAACTAAAATAATGCTGTTCACCTCAACACATAACAAACTTAAAACATTCAAATAACCCATCCACAACAAACAAAATGAAACGCTCGAGATGGTCCACATATTCAAATATCTTGGGATAACACTGGACAGCTCCTTATCTTATTCTCAACACATTGACCTGGTCTCCAGGTCAGCAAATCGGAAGATCGGTCAGCTGTATAGACATAGACCCTGTCTCACTTTTGAAGCCCTCAAACTAGTCATAAATAGTTCTGTCTTCTTGGTTATAGGTTATAGATTATGGCCTCATTGTTTACAGCTCAGCCAATGACTTGGCCTTAAAAAGAATAGCCCTAACACTGAATAAATCTTGCAGGCTACTACTGGGAGCTCTTCACCTAACCCACATCTGCAACCTTTTTTTCCCTCATGGGCTGGCTGGACTTGGAAAACCATACTCATTATCTACAATGTCTCCTCACCAAGAAAGCAGCCCTAGGCCTAACCCCTCCCAGGGTCCAAGCCATACTATGCCCAGCAGCACCTATTAGGCTTACTTGAGGGTCACATAACAACCCCTTCAAGGTTCCTTTCCACTGCACTTCTCAAGGTCAGCAATTTTTGCATACCATGCCCCAAACTGGCTAAACTCCCTCCCGAGTGGCCTTCTAGCTGAACCAGAAATTGGACCATTCAAATCTAAACTACATGCTCTCCTCTCCTCTCTAGTCAAATGAAGTGCTCCTTCTCCCTATAATGGAAGCTAGTGGGTAGCCTGGTAATGATTCCTATCAGCACTTAATCTCCCCCCAGGTTTGACTCTGATCTACCAGCACTAACCCCCCCCCAATTTCTAGTTATCCACTTATGTCCTGCTTACCCTTTCCTTACTAATTTTAGCCCTTCCCTTAGCAGCAATCCTTTAGCCACCACTGCCTTCTCACCACCTTTCCCTACTTCCTTCGTTCCCCCTTCTCACCTCCTCCTTACCTCTCCTTTACTTACCTCCCTACCCTCACCTCCGCCTCCACTACTCTGTCCACTCCTACTCAACCTCCTTTTCACGAGACCTCCCACTTTGCACAAAGCCTCCTTTTCATCTCTTCCCACTTCACATAAATCCATTTCTTCTTTTCTAACCCCTGCCCCCTCCCATCAATCTCCCCAGACAAAGGGAACTAGTTCTCCCAGCAATGACCCCTTATCCTACCTCCAAGAACACCTGCCTGCCAAATTTTCTCTTTTCTTTTTCTTTTATGACAATACTAAGTCTTCACTGATATTGTTTGTTAATCTTTTACTGCTGTTTTAAGCTAATTTACTCTGTATAATATGCTTCTAATGTCGTGTTAAGTATGTTTCTTTGACGAGGTAAATGAGCTCTTTGCTCAAAGGTTGTAATTCCTAGAACTGAATAAATACATCAATAAATGAGCTTTTAATGAACTTAAGACCTGCCTAGTATGAAAAAGCATAGCATTTGTCTTTTTTAATTTATACATAACTTGTTGTCAGTGAACTAATTATGAACAACATAAAAACCAGACTCTAGTATATTTTTCAATTTATGTAAGTCTTTTTTTCTGAAACAAAATTATGGTGTCATCCATATAGATCCTAGAAGATTTTATGATACTTGGTAAATTATTTAAAAAAAGTCTACAAAGCAAAGGTCCAAGAACTGATCATTGGGGAACTCCTAGAATTACAGGATGAATTTCTGAATAAGTAATGTGTATTTTGACTTGTTGTGCATGGCTGGTTAGGAGATCTTTGAACCATGATGTGACTTGACTTAGAACAAATGAGTTAACTTAGGATCTCAATCAGTTTTGGATGATCCACCAAATCAAATGCTTTAGATAAGTTAGTATAAATTAAACCAACTAAGTCACCACTGTCTAAAGCTTCATGGATAAAATTAATAAATTCTGCCAATGCTGTAATGGTACTGTGTTTTATTTTTTTCTAAAACCATGTCATTCAACTGCCTGCAGGTTATATTTTTCCAAATAATCCATGATTTGGTCATGTATTATCCTTTCATGGGCCTTAGACAGTGGTGAAAGGACAGAAATTAGTCTACAATTAGTGGTTTCCTATCTATCCCCATTTTTAAATATAGGTGGGACAACAGCATGTTTCCAACATGAGAGAACTTCATTACAAATCAAAGAAAAAGTAAATAGTTTTGTCACAGAACAGAAACTGGTCTATGATTAGAGATTTCCTGTGTCCCCTTTTTATGTTGATTGAATGCAGCGCAAGAAACATATTGGGACAGCTTGCTTAGAAGCTGGCTGTGGATGCGGGGCACTATTGTGGCCAATGCCCCCACAGCCTGCAAAGGCTTGTCCCGCTTCCCCCAATGCCGTTGCAAGCTGCTGGTGACAGCAGTTTGGAACGTTGGCACCAAGTTCTGAGAGTTTCACCGCTGCAATCAGGGGCCGCCTCATCATTGCAGCGTCAGCCATCTGCTGCAATGAGGGAGCAACCTGTCATTGCAGGGCAGGATGTAAAACCCTGATGTTGTTTGTGAACATGGCGGCAGGTTGCAGCCATGTTCACTGTCTTTCCTGTGTTGCTTGCTCGACTGGGGCCCTAATCCCCATCGGCTTTGGTGGCCCTGTGTTTCTGTTTTTGCCGTAGGAGAACCCACTCCCTGTCGGCATTCTGTACCAGCTTTTGTTTCTGCCAGCGGGTGCCCAGTCCCCATCGGCATAGCCCAATACCCCTTGTTTTGCCGATGGGGGCACCCAGTCCCCATCGGCTACTTCTGGCCCCCAAACAAAAGCCTCTGCTGCTTACTGGGAGCCCACCCCAGCATACCAGGTGCCCCCGTGAAGAAAAAAACGGTCCCATGGACGTCTTTTGTATATTTTTCCTGAAAAAAAGGAAACTGTCCCTCAGAGCTCACCTTGCCCCGCACCCACAACCCGCACCCACCCGCTATGTACCCTGCCTCCCCACACCCCCTCACCCCATACGTACCTCTGGAGCTTGGCGCGATGATCTTTGGTGGACCAGAAACACGTATGCACTCTTCAAAGCCGACCATAAACTGAGGAATTGCCGGTAAGCTGTATAATGTAATAAATAGGGTTTTTTCAACTTTAGTTCATATCTCGGGCATTTTTTAGAACGTTTTCACCAAATTTTCAATTTTTGGGATCCCTCCTCATGAATGTTTGAACTGTCATGGCGTTAATCAGCCCTGAAAGGTAATTTCACGATCACTGTGCGGAATCACCTTTGGGGCAGATTAACGAAATGACAATGCCAGTGTTCATGAGGTGGGCTCTCAAAAAGCCTATGTTGCAAATTTGGTGGAAAAAATCCAAAAAAATTACTGTTTTACGAGCGTGCACTGCACAGTTGCTACGCATGCTTGTAACTTTGTGAATCTGCAATATTTTCATGGCAGATTTTCAACATTGGCATTTTGTCACACCTCCTTGTGAACAGTATAGCTGTCATTGTTCACATCCTAGTGAAATGAGTTTCGCACTTCCGCGCAGGACAGCACGGTCGTTGGGAAATCAGTGTTTGGGACAGATTAAGAAAATGACAGTGACACTGTTCATGGGTAGAGGTCCTGAAATGGCTATGTTGAACATTTGGTAATGATACTCCATAAATTGACTGTGTTACAGCGCGATGCTGCAGTTTGCGATTCATCCGCCAGACTTTGCGAATTTATAATATTTTCACTTCAGATTTCCAACATTGCCATTTTCCCGCACCTACTTATGAACAGTACAGCTGTTATTTTTCCCATCCTGGCTGAAATGTGTTTTTGCACTTCCGGCGCAGAATAGAGCAATCGCTGTGGGAAATCACTGTCTGGGACAGATTAAGAAAATGATAGTGATACTGTTCATGAGCAGAGGTCCTAAAATGCCTATGTTGAAAATTTGGTGATGATAGCCCATTGAATGACTGTGTTACAGGTGTGTGTTGCACACTTTCCACGCACCCTTACAACTTCGCAAATTTGTAATATTGCCATGCCAGATTTTTGCCAGTGGAATTTTTTCACACCTCTTTATGAGCAGTACAGCTGTCATTTTTCACATCCTGACCGAAATGTGTTGTCACAGTTCTGGCACACAATAACGTGGTCGCTGTGGGAAATCACTGTTCATGACAGATTAAGAAAATGACAGTGGCACTGTTCATGAGCAGAGGTCCTAAAATGCCTATGTTGAAAATTTGGTGATGAAACTCCATAACATGACTCTGTTACAAGTGTGCGTTGAACTGTTTCAGCACACCCTTGTAACTTCACAATTTTGTAATGTTTTCACACCACATTTTCAACAGTGGCATTTTTCCACAACTCCTTATGAACAGTACAGCTGTCATTTTTCACATCCTGGCTAAAATATGTTTTTGCAATCCTGCCACAGAACAGCATGGTCGCTGTGGGAAATCACTGTTTGGGACACATTAAGATTGAACGAGTGAGAGAGGGGAGTGACCGAACTCAACTGAGCTCTGTCAGAACTGCTGCGGATTTGTTTGTGGGCAGAGAAAGGGCCCAATGCAAGAGCCCAGTACAAAAGGGCAGCCTGTAGCACTGGGAGAAACAGAACGAGAGAGCGAGTGACAGAGGGGGAGTGAGCGAACTCACTGGAGCACTGTCAGAACTGCTGTAGATTTTTTTGTGGGCAGAAAAAGGCACCAATGCAGGCAGGGGCCCAGTACAAAAGGCCAAACTGCAGTGGTGAGAGAAACAGTACAAGCGAGTGAGACAGGGGGACTGAGTGAGCTCAACGGAGCTCTATCAGGACTGCTGCAGATTTCTTTGTGGGCAGAAAAAGGCGCCAATGCAGGCAGGAGTCCTGTACAAAAGGGCCGCTTGCAGCGCAAGGACAAACAGAATGAGTGTGTGACAGAGGGAGACTGAGCGACCTCAATGGAGCTCTGTCGGGACAGCTACGGATTTGTTGTGGGCAGACAAAGGTGCCAATGCAGCCAGGAGCCCCGTACACAGGTGCAGCCTGCAGCGCTAAGAGAAACAGAATGAGTGAGTGACAGAGCGGTAGTGAGCGAGCTCAACAGAGCTCTATTGCGACAGCTGTGGATTTCTTTGTGAGCAGAAAATGCGACAACGCAGAGAGGAGGCCAGTACAAAAGGCCAGCTTGCAGCATGGGCCAAAATGGCATGAGTGAGTGAGTGAGAGAGCTCAATGGAGCTGTGTCGGGACTGCAACAGATTTCTTTCTGGCCAGAATAAGCCACCAATGCAGGCAGGATCCCAGTACAAAAGGGCAGCCTGCAGCGGCAGGAGACACAGACCGAGCGAGTGAGGGAGGGGGAGTGAGTGAGCTCAATGGAGCTCTGTTGGGACTGCTGCAGATTTGTTTGTGGGCAGAAAAAGGCAGCAATGCACACAGGGACCCAGTACAAAAGGGCAGCCTGCAGTGGCGGGGAAACCAGAATGAGCGAGTGAGAGAGGGGGACTGAGCGAGCTGTACGGTGCTCTATTGTAACTGTGGCAAATTTCTTTGTGGGCAGAAGAAGGCGGCAATGCAGGCAGGAGCCCAATAGAAAAGGGCAGCCTGCAGTACTGGCAGAAATGGACTGAGCGAGTGACAGAAGGGAAGTGAGTGAGCTCAACGGAGCTTGGTTGGGACTGCAGTAGATTACTTTGGGAGCAGAAAAAAGCGCCAACAGAGCCAGGAGCCCAGTACAAAAGGGCAGTCTACAGCACCACAAGAAACAGAATGAGTGAGTGACATGGGGAGTGAGTGACCTCAACGGAGCTCTGTCGTGGACAGTTGTGGATTTCTTTTTGGGCAGACAAAGGTGCAAACGCAGGCAGGAGCCCAGTACAAAAGGGCAGCCTGCAGTGCCAGAAGAAACACAATGAGCGAGTGAGAGAGGGGGAGTGAATGAGCTCAATGGAGCTCTATTGTGACTGTTGTGGATTTTTTTGTTGACAGAAAAAGGCAGCAACACAGGCAGGAGCCCAGTACAAAAGGACAGCCTGCAGCGCTGGCAGAAACAGAATGAGTGAGTGAGAGAGGGGGAGTCCACACAGGGGACCAATGGGCTTATGGCCCATATGGTACCTGACATCTCGGTGGGTGGCCGGGCGTTATGTGGGCAGGTTGCTGCTGCCTCCAATGATGGGGGCGGTGGGCAAGGGGTTCTGTGTAGGTGGAAGGGTGGGGGTGCCACTGGATCACCAGGGATTTATTACATGGAGATGTATCGCGATCATGGCAACAGGTGTCGGGGGTCCACTAGACTACCATGGATTTAATTAAATGACAGATACCGGTGATTAGGGATTTCTACTAGAGTCTAGACTACCAAAGGATTCATCTTAACGTCCAATACCGGTGATCAGGGACAAAGGCGGGAGGGGAAGGGTGCCACTAGACTACCAGGGTTGTGTGGGTGCTTCATGATGGTGTGTTAGGTGGGCAGGTGGTCACCCACGGCTGGCGGCTGCTGTGTTCCACCATGCAATACAACAGCCCACCTGTGGGTGGCCAGGATTTGTTCCCACTCTTCACAGGCTCAACTTTGAGCCCCTGTAACTGTGCAGGGTTGCACCAGCATATGCGCTGCACATCCGGGCTGAATATCGGATGTGCCGATATGCATGGGCACGCCTGCATCTGCACTGCATACATTACATTGCCGCGCCTTGGCGCAACGGGATTTGCGCTGCACCAGGCAGCCTTTCCAATATCCCGCCGGGACTCCATGCGGGGTTGTGCTGGAGCAACTCTGTTGCGCCATGTGCAACCCCTTTGAATATTCAGGCCTATGTATTTTTTTGGATTTGTAATTATTTATATGTTGTTTCCAACACTGAATGTTTGTGAAAATGGACATTTTTGCTCACATACCTCCAGTATACAAATAAAACTGATTATTTGATTGATTAATGTGTATTACTTTTGGCATGCCAATTGATATTGAAATCACAAAAAAAAAAAAAATAACTTCTTTTTAAGTTCTTTGTGACTTTTTATAATATGACCAACCCAAATTTGTATCTGGGGAAGCTATGTTGTAGTGACAATTACATACTTGTGTTTCCCAATTGTTAAATTAAGTGCAAGAAATTAACAACTAGAGTCCTTGGATAAAATATGCTAATTTGTGGTTATAAAGGTGTCCCTTATATAGAACATACCCACTTCTTCACTTATTGGATCTATGGAACCTAAAAAACTGAAGGCCAGGAATAAACAAATCACAGTCCCTTATTCGTGGAGTTAACAATGTTTCAGATAAAGAAATAATATCCAAATTATGTTGTTTCAACCAGACTACAGACTGGTCAGATTGATTTTCAAATTGTACTTCTTTACTTGAGCCATCTGAATACTCCCTTGTAATGTTGAAAATCCAGTAGTCATTGGTCCAGGGCTGGGATGAATATTGCCTGAAATCAGTAATAAATACAATTTCTAGTACAAACTATTACAGGGTAAGTCTCCATTAAATTCAGCCATTCTCTCCTTGTGCAAAAAATATATAGTCCTCACAATAATTTTAATCTGCACACCTTATACTGAGCAGCCTCCTCCCTATTCCAACCTTAATTAAGGTTTCTTGGAGTTCACAGACGACTCTCTTTACCCCCCATTATAAATAAGAACTCTGTTAAAATCTTTTGATTTTCTGTTTGGTCTGTAGATGACCACAGATATATCAGTTTTTAATTTTTTTTATTTTTTTTATCTTCAACAGAAGCAAGAAAACCTGGGAACTTTATATGCACGGTATTCCCCAACACCCCACACCCTGTTGGGTCTTATTGCTTACATGGGGCTATATTTAATGGGAAATTTTGCTCTAGTAGTTAGAATACAGCTGTTTATTCATAAACATGTGGTGAGCACAAATATAGAACCCAAAAAAGCAGAAGAGAAATCAATGCCTTAGCCTGGAATTGAACCCTGGCTTCCAGGAATACTGTTCTGCTATAAGCTAGTTAGAGTGCAAGGCTGTGAACCTGGAGCCTCAGGTCTGAATCCCACAACAGCCACTTACTTACTGTATGATCATAATCAAGTCACTTAACAACCCTTTGTTTAGTCTGACTCTAATTTCTCTTCCATCCAGTTCTTTGACTTTGAATCTTCCTGTATGCTGAAAATAACAACAACATTCTCTCCCTTCCTCTCTGGACTGTAAAGTACTTTTGTATACAGTCTGTTTGAAATATATACACTTTCAAGCAGCTGCAGTCCAGTGAACCTTCATAAAGTCATCATTACAATTATAATGTATCTATTTTTGCAGCTTTCTTTTGGCTTGACCATGATATTTTAGCAATGAGAAAGCACCAGGGTGGTATTCTAAAAAATCAAGTACTTTCTGTTCCATATTTGTTTATCCAGACTAGCCCAGATGAGCTGTGGTCTCATTTTCAGTGGGGTTCTGCTGCTGCCCATTTTCATAACTAAGAGCCTCACCCAAGGATGTCACACAGGGAAACCAGTGTTTAAGGCCCTAGACTATGCTGCCTCCTAAACATATGCAATTGCCACAAAATAATAGGCATGTGTGTCTGTGCATGTGTATGTGTTTGTGTTCACAAATGTGTCTGTATTCAGAGGTGAATATGTTCAATGTGTATTTGTATAGTACTGTATGTCTGTGCAAGTGTGTTTAAATTAAATGGGTTCTTTTGAAACTCAGCACTATGGCAGCAAAGGTCATTCATTTATATATACCTGGTGTGGAGAGACACTTACATTAAGTGAAAGCTCTTGTTTTCCTATTGGCCAAAACAGGGATCTGGCTAGATACAGAGCTTTTTTACCAAGGATTATTGTGATGGGTCTACAGTAGTGTTACAGACCAAACATGGTGTTTCCAGGTAAACATCTTGTGTGGAAAAGAAGCAGACAGGCAGAAGGAGAATGAGAGAGTTGCATTACAGCATGGATAGATTCTGGCTGACGTTTTTGAGTTGGTCAGTCAGAATCTACATGGAAGAAAAGGTTGGCAATATGGACTGAGGGGCCTAAAATAGTGGAGCTGCATTCAGAAAGGTGCAGTTTCCAGATCCAGAACCTGAGGCTGTGAGATAGCAGAGTAAAGATTTAAGAAAATGATGACCAAGAAAAATAGGTTGCAGTAAACTGTATCAGAAAACCTATACTCTCAAGTCTAAGGCCATTACAGTACAGATATGGCAGTTTATCCATGAAACCTATTGTATGAGATTCACTTTAACAGCACCAGTTCCATGCCAGCAACCTATTCTGGATACAGACTAATCAACCATCCAACCATATTCACATAACTGATTAATCCAAAGAACTGTACATTTCACTGTTTCTTGAGGTAGATGTTCAATACGGACCCAACAGAAAACAGCCATGGCAGACAGTAAGGTTGCTTGGAATCTGCTGAACAGACTTGGATTTATTAGATTCTAAGCATTTTTTTCTGGTATTCGGAATTTTGGTATTTAAGACTGAAAATCTGAAACCATACTTGGATGCAGAATTGGAATCGGATTAAAATTCCACATCTGAACACTGCCTAAGCATTGCTATTACAATCTTCCCCACCCAGTAAAATGCTTATAGAGGGCCAGGACTGGGATTTGGCACCATGGTGGTGGCGGTGGGGGGGGGGGAGTTGTGTGCTGAAGCTTGATGGGGAGGGGGTCAACTCAGTATAATGACATGTCACTGTTCTTCAGCCTGAGGAGCAGGAAAGAGATGAAGCTGCTGCCATACACTGCTACATAGATACATAGATACATAGACAGTGTCGGCAGATAAGGGCCTATGGCCCACCCAGTCTGCCCATTTGAGCTTGTAAGTTCAGTTTGTTTTCCTAGAAGTCTGTTGCCCCTTACCCCTGACCTCCAGAATTCCTTTATGTCTATCCCATGCATTCTTAAATCCCGTGATTGTTTCAGCCCCCACCATTTCCTCTGGCAGGGTGTTCCACTTGTCCACCACCTGTTCTGTGAAGAAATTCTTTCTCATGTTTCCTCTGAATCGTCCGCCTCCAACTTCATCCCATGCCCTCTAGTTCTGGAAACATCTTTTCGCTTAAAATAGTGTTTTCCTGCACCCTGTTCCTCCCTGTAAGATACTTGTATGTCTCTATCATATCCCCTCTCTCCCTCCTCTCCTCCAGGGAGTACATGTTCAGTTCCTTCAACCTGTCTTCATAGGACTTGTGATGCAATCCATGCACCATCTTTGTTGCCCTCCTCTGAACCTTCTCTACCCTGTCTCTGTCCTTACATAGGTATGGTCTCCAGAACTGTACACTGTACTCCAGGTGGGGCCTCACTAGTGTCTTGTATAGCAGAATTATGACCTCCCTTTTCCTGCTGGTGATGCCCCTGCCTATACATCCCAGCATCCTATTTGCTTTACCTGCTGCCTTGTCACACTGTTTCTCTACCTTGAGGTCATCAGAGATGACAACCCCAAGATCTCTTTCCTGCTTGGTGCATGCTATATCCTCACCCCCCAACTGATATATTGTGCCAGGGTTTTTATGCCCCATATGCATTATCTTGCACTTCTTTGCATTGAATTTCAACTGCCAAACCCCTGACCATTCTTCAAGTTTCTGCAGGTCACTTCTCATTCTGGCTACACCCTCTGGTGTGTCTACTCTGTTACAGAGCTTTGTGTCATCAGCAAACAGTGAAATTCTGCCTTCTAGGTCCTGCGCAATGTCACTGATGAAGATGTTGAATAGGACCGGTCCCAGCACTGATCTCTGTGGTACCCCACTGGTCACTCTTCCCTCTGTGGAGTGACAGCCATTTACCACCACCCTCTGTGTCCTGCCACCCAGCCAGTTACCTACCCACCACACTACTGTCCTGCCCACACCCATATTCCCCAGTTTGTGTAATAGTCTTCTATGTGGCACAGTGTCAAAGGCCTTGCTGAAGTCCAGATAGGCCATGTCCACTGCCTCCCTGATCCACCTCCTAGTCACCCAGTCAAAAATTCAATGAGGTTGGTCTAACAGACCTCCCCTGGTGAAACCATGCTGCCTTGGGTCCTGTAGTCCATTGACAACCAGATGTTCCACCAATCTCTCCTTCAGTAGTGCTTCCATGATCTTCCCCACTACCGAGGTGAGGCTGACTGGTCTGTAGTTCCCTGCTTCCTCTTTGTTCCCACTTTTGTATAAGGGACTACACTGCTGTCCTCCAGTCTTTGGTACCTCCCTGTTTCCAGTGATCTGCTAAACAGGATAGCCAGAGGTTCAGCCACCACCTCTCTTAGTTCTTTAAGGACCCTGGGTGCACCCATCTGGCCCCATTGCTTTATCAACTCTTATTACTTCCAGTTCCTTCAGGACCCTTTCTCGTAAAGGGACTTGGTCCATTTCTGCACCATTCTCACCCCTTGTACTCCCTTCAGACCCATTACCCTCCTCTTCCTCAGTAAAGACTGAGCAGAAATACCTGTTCAATATGTCAGCTTTACTGTTGTCATCCTCCACAGCCCCATCCTCCCCTTCAGTCTCACTATCCCTCCCTTTGTCTTTCTTTTTCACTTATGTACCTGTAAAGGTTTTGTCCCTCTACCCACTGATTTTGCAATGTGTTCTTCTGTCTGAGCTTTGGCTTCCCTTACTGACCTCCCTGCCTCCCTTTGCTTCTCCTGGTACTTCTCCTATCCCCTTCTGCCTCGTCTCTTTTTATTGCCTGAATGCAATCATTTTGGCTTTCACTTTCTTTGCTACCTCTTTGGAAAACCATAATGGTCTCCTCTTCCTTTTCCTCTTGCTAACCTGCTTAATGCATAATTCTGTTGTTCTTGTAATCCCCATTTTAAATACTGCCCACTGTTCCTCAACCCCTGATTCCTGTCCCATTCCCCTTAATGCCTCTTTCAAGAATCTCCCCATTTTCCCAAAGTCTGCCCCCCTAAAATCCAGGATACGTGTTTTTGTGTGGTTTGGTTCTGCTCTTTCTGTGATTTCAAACCACAATTTTATTTTTAGTTTTTGTTGACCGGGTAAGTGCACTAGACAAATCCTGCCTATTTTCAGGCACGACCCGTGGGAGGGGATACAGATGAATGCCAACTGATCTTGAACCAGAGAAAGCTGTTGGTGGTAATTGTTTTAGTGAATGAGGGAAATTTGGCCAGGACACCGGGGAAATTCCCCTACTCTTTTTGATAAGTGCCATGGGATCTTAAACATCCACCTGAACTACCACCAATCCAGGCAGATGGGACCTCGGTTTAACGTCTCATCCGAAAGATGGCACCTCAGAAGTGCAGCACCCCTCTCATGCTGCACAACAGTGTCAGTATTGGGATATTAACCCAAGTGCCGGATGTGGGAACTGAACCCACAGTCCTCTGATCTCCCGGCCGCAGAGGCAAGTGTGCTACCTACTGAGCCACTGACAATGACTGTTGGTCACTGTTTCCCAGGTGCTCCCCCACTGTTACCCCCATCACACTGTCCCTGTTTGTGAGCACAAGGTCCAGTATTGCCTTCTGCTGAGTTGGTTCCATGACCAGTTGCTTGAGGAAGGCACCCTGAAGGGAGTCCAGGATAAATCTGCTCCTAGTTGATGCTGCTGCAGGGATGCTCCAGTCCACATCTGGACTATTGAAGTCTCCAACCAGTACTACCTCACCCTTGTCTGCCATCCTTTGGATGGCTAGCATCAGCTCCTATCTGTTTCTTCCTCCTGGGCTGGTGGTCTATAGACCACACCTGTGCAGATGGCTGTCCCCATTTTCCTTTCCAGCTTAACCCACAGTATCTCTCCCCCAATTTGTTCCTCCTGGATCTCTGTGGCCCTTATGTCATTTTTCACATACAGTGCCACTCCTCCTCCCTTCCTGCCTGCTCTGTCTCTTCTGAATATGTTGTAGCCAGGTATGGCCATCTCCCAGTCATGGTTATCATTACACCAGGTTTCAGTGATGCCCACAATGTCCAGGTCTGACTGCACCATGACAGCCTCCAAATCTTCCATCTTGTTGCTAAGGCTCCTGGCATTTGCACACATGGCTTTCCATGATTTGACCTCCCTAGACTGTTTCACTGTTCTACTCAGCCCTTCCTTGGTTGTCATTTATCCCTGGTTCTCCTTGCTGTCTGCCCTTCTGCTGAATTTTGCCCCTTTCTGCTTATCCACCTCTTGGGCACTAATCTCCATCTTTTGCACATTGCTTTGCAGAGATAGCCACTCCTCTGGTTCACTGGTTCCACTGCTAGCTGTGGGGGGTGAGCAAGTAGGTCCCTCCTTGCTGGCCTGCCCCTTTGCTAGTTTAAATGCTTGTCAATGTAGCATTTAAACTTATCATTGAGTGCTTGGATTCCCCTCCAGGATGGATGCAGGCCGTCAGGCTTGAACAAACCTCCATCCCTCCAGGTGGGTCCCCAGTCACCAATGAATCCAAACCCTTCCTCACAGCACCAGTTCTTCAACCATGAGTTAAAGTTCCTGGTGCATGCACTCCTATGCTCTCCCTTGCCTCTCACAGGTAGTACTTCCTGCACAGGTAGTACTGCTGCCTGCCTCGGAGCCCAGACTTGCCAACCTCCAGCTATCTCCCTGCCTGCACTGACAAACCCCAACTAGCAGCTGCCACCTGACCTGATCACATCAGAGAACTTAGTGTAAGAGGGCAGGGGAGGGCAATTAGGGTGGGAGAAGGGCTTTTCTCCTGTCCCTCTACGGGAATTTTACTGGGCATGGGGTGGTTTCTAAATTTGCTATTTAGGGTTGGATACAGAATCAGAACCTCCATTTCTGACTTTTGATTCTGACTACAATGCCTTAGCAGCTATCAGAACTGTTGTGTACATTCTACAAGGATATAGCAAAACCTCTGGTTAAAAATCCTAATTTTATAATTGGGGGTAAATTCATCCGGGCAGGGTGGTTGCTGAACATTGATATGATTCCCCTTGTTAGCTGAAGGACGTTTTATTCCTATTGTCCAAACTTGTGATCAACTTAGCTGGCCTGATCATACGGCCTTTAAGTATTTTCAGCTTATACATGCGGTCACTCAACATATGGGCCCGTCTGCTTGGCAAACTACTTATGAACCTTTCCTGTCTAGCCTGAAACTGGTAGCAAACCAACCCCACAACGTTTCAAAACTGTACCAGGTGCTTCCTCAAGAACTGTATACTAACTATGGAACTGCTTGTGGGTACTGGCAATCTGCTCTTCCTGATACTTCCTTCCAGTGGACTGGGATCTGGAAATCTCTCTTTATATACACAACCCAAGACAGACTTTGGTTAACACAATTTTTTATATTGCACAACCTTTACTACACACCTCAAAAATTGTTCAAAATGGGCAGATCAGATTCCATGCTTTGTACTAGCTGTGGTATTTGGGGAGGGTACACTATTACATATTTTTTGGGACTGTCCTCCTGTTAGTAAATTATGGATGGAAATTAAAGAGACAATGGACCCATTTTGGGTCTTCAAGATTGTTTCACTCCAGAAATCTGTATAGTAGGTGACTATACAACGATCCCTATTAAGGAAAGAAAATACCAGATAGCAGTGGTTTCTATGACAATGAAGAGGTTGATCTTATGCTATTGGAGGGATCAGCACCATCTCACTTATCTGGAATGGCTCAGTAAGTTATTGTGTAATCTTTATTTACAGAGGCACATAGCCAGTGCACACGACCAGATGTTGGCTTATGAATTTAAGTGGTCAAACCTTCACACACTTTATACTCTACCTGATATATGTTTTAATTTTGTTCCTCATAGGTACTCTGTCTTTATCAGTGTAGTGATCTCATTTATGAAATTTATTAACAGATTGTTTTCTTATGCCCTGTTTCTTTTCCCTCTTAGCATAATGGTTGATCGCCAACGATTGCAGATTTGGTTTTTTTTCAGTTTCTTTTATCTTGGTGCACTTGCTCTTTTGTACATAGTTCTGGTTATTTTGTATTGGGGGGGGGGGGGATGTTACTGTCTGGTAATGTTATAATTGCTATCTGTTTGTTCCAATTATAAAATAAGCTTCATTTCAAAAAAAGCAGCTATCAGAGCAGAATTAGATTTGGAAAAGGATGGTCTGATTATCCAACAAATGCCTAACAGAATGGAATCAGTAGATTCTGAGCAACCCTAGCTAACAGTATGTGCAACTCATGGCAGTATAGAGGCGGTCTACAATGCAGCCTTACCTGCCAAAACAGGAAACAAAGTGGACTAGTACAGGCAATACTTTCAGGAGGGTATAGACTCTTTAGGGTGCTATAAACAAAATTTTCTTCAACTATTAGGCGATCTACCCAAAAACAGGAAGCATGAAACCAGATACTGTAAGTATTCTAAGCTAAAAGAATCTAACTTACATGACCACAATAATTCTTTCATGATATAACTAGGCTCTGAATATGTATAATATTCAAGCTTGAAGGGGGGGGGATCATACTAGCATGGCAGCAAAGAGCTTTAAGGTCTGTTTAAATCATTGCTTATCAGAAGGGAGGTGTACTGTATGTACGTTTCTTAACTGTTTTGAGTTAAATTGTCTTATTTATACACAGCAATAAATATTGTAACACTGAAAGTACAACTGCTAGACTATGATCGTGAAACTGTAATACAGTATGTTCATTTAGTTATTTCTCAGTTTGTTTTTATGTTGCTTGCACGCATGTGCAAGAAACATAGTGCCATCATCGGAGATTTCGGAGGTGTGTCACCTCCTCCTCCAATTCAGTCAGTGAGCTGGCATGCACGGCCCCTGTAAGCAAATGCATTTTGGAGCTGTCTGACACGC
Organism: Neoceratodus forsteri; assembly: GCA_016271365.2. Taxonomy (NCBI): domain Eukaryota; kingdom Metazoa; phylum Chordata; order Ceratodontiformes; family Ceratodontidae; genus Neoceratodus; species Neoceratodus forsteri. The sequence continues at coordinate 745,199,846 of CM028137.1, forward strand.
TCCAAAAATGCAGTAACCTCTGATTGAAAGGGAGCTACGCTTCAGTGAGCAGAATAAAAGCCCACTGAGCGTAGCTCCCCAAAGCGCAGGTATGCGGCGTCCCGCACCTACTGTGTAGCCGACGGTGCCCAATCTCGTCGGCTGAGCTCGCGTCCCCAGTTGTAGGTGCCATGCTGGAGCCCACCCCAGCTGGCAATGAGTCCTTTGGCTGACGTGGGGTGCCTATCCTCGTCGGCTGAACGCCTCCCCAACATCCTTGTGCCATGCTGGGAGCCCACCCAGTGTGGCAAATGGTCCCATGATGTCTTTTTTTTTTAACCTGGAAACGGAACGGTCCCGTGGAGCGCCTCCTGACCCTCCCACAACCCTCACCCACCCACTGCACACCCAGCATCCCCACGCCCCTCACCCCATACTTACCTCTCCGACCTGCAGGACGATCTTCGTGGACCGGGAACACGTCTGCACTCTTCAAAGCCGACGCGAACTGAGGAAATGCCGGTAAGCTGTATAATGGCCTAGGTAGGGGGTTTCAACTTTGTCGCATATCTCAGGTATTTTGGGATTTTGCACATTTACATAAGGTTTTTGGACACCCATATCATGTCATGGCGTTATTGGGCCCGGGGGTGATTTCGCGCAGTGACTATGCAGTGACTGCGAAATCACCCTTCAGGCCTGAATAACACCATGACAGTGACATCATTCATGAGAAGGGGTCCCAAAAACCCCATGTTGAAAATTTGGTGCAAAATTCCAAAAAATGACTGTTTTACGAGCGTGCGTTGCACAGTTCCTACGCAGGCTCGTAAGTTTGCGAAATTTCAATATTTTCACTCCAGATTTTCAACATTGCCATTTTACCACACCTTCTTATGAGCAGTACAGCTGTCATTTTTCACATCTCACCCAAAATGTGTTTCTGCCCATGTAGCGCAGAATGGCGCAGTCGGTGTGCGAAATCAATGTATGGGACAAATTAAGAAAATCACAGTGACACTGTTCATGAGCAGAGGTCTTAAAATGGCTATGTTGAAAATTTGTGAAAAATTCCTAAAATGACTGTTTTATTGGCGCGCGCTATGCAGTTCCTACGCAGACTCGTAGAGTTCGCAAATTTTCAATATTTTCACTCCAGATTTTCAACATTGCCATTTTACCACACCTCCTTATGAGCAGTACAGCTGTCATTTTCACATCCTGCCCAAAATGTGTTTCATCTATGTAGCGCATTAATGGCAGTCGGTGTGCAAACTCAATGTATGGGACATTAACAAAATCATAGTGACACTGTTCATGAGCAGAGGTCTTAAATGGCTATGTTGAAAATTTGGTAAAAAAATTCCTAAAAATGACTGTTTTATGAGCGTGCGTTGTGCAGTTCCTACGCACGCTCGTAAGTTCGCAAATTTTCAATATTTGCACTCCAATGACTTCCAAATACCTAAACAGCACATAGAAGCAAGCAACATTCGGCATTGACAAATGCTTGTTATTTGGTGTGTTTTTACTAGATTTGATCACTTTTGCTAACTAAACAAACACATGCTTAGTTCAGATTGTGGCTTGGACATGTGTCCTTGTTCTCCCGCCGATAGTCCAGATGTTAACTTATCCAAAGACTTAATGCATGGCATTGTCTTATTGTAGCTCAGAATTAGATGAAGAATAAAGAAAAAAAAAAAACAACAACTAAAAAGTCTGAAGCTTCAATTACCCTGGCCAGGAGATGTTTCAAGAAAAAAAGCCATCCCTGTTAATGAGTTAGTGTGTGTGTGTGTGTGTGTGTGTGTGTGTATGTGTAGTGAGAACTGAAAAGTACTTACAGGATTCACTATCAAATGTACACAGAAGTGATATCATCACAGGGCACAGGCTGACATTTTTAGTTCAGAAAACATTGCTTCAATTCTGATTTCTTTGTAATATTAAGACTTTACCATGGCTGATAAAATGGAAAGAAGTCCAGCACAGCATTTCAGGAAAATGTGGATACAGCTGAAAGGCTAATTATTGAGACGCAAGGAAGGGTCTGCAAGGCCTGGACTGGGGAAGCGCAATTGATTTTCTGTAATGCCTTTATGTCAGCAGACTTTAAAGGTAATTGATACAGCGACCTAGATTTTTAACTTACTGCTGTTCATATGAAAGTCAAAAACTAACAAGCAGGAGAAATTGCATTGGTATCAGCAGAAGTGGAGCCTAGGCAGAGAGCTGCAGGGATCCAAAACCTATAATCACCTGCTAACACTTTCACTGGGGTACCACAACAGGCATCTCCCAGTTCATCTTCACTTGTTACATTTGTCATCTGATGTCAGGGAGACAGCCTGACTTTTCACAGGCATGTTGTGATACACTGATTTTTGGGGTGGCACCAGTAGCCACACCAAATACGCATAGGGCAGATACCTGATCTTTGTGGGTGAACCCTTTTCTCTACTGTGTTGTGACATTCCCCTCATTCATGTGTCAGTAATGGCCGAACCTGAGTTATTCGGCAGCTCCTTTTATCTATTGTAGGTGCTGGCACACAGCGTGTGTTAGAGTTGTCTTCTGCAGCAGTAGTGAACTGCAGGAAAATTATGCAGTGCAGATGGGGGCATGTACAACTGAAATAGAAAGAGTCGCATTGCAGAATTCAAACATAGATGGCAAGGAAAACAAAAAGCCCAAACTTATGCGAGTGCTTATGCTGACCTGCAGGGGGATCTAAATCCCTGTTGGGGCATTCAACATCTGCACCACCTCCTGGAAGAACAGAGGAAAAGTCCAACTGGCAAGATGATGCCAGTCCCCCACAGGCCCTGCGTCTGGCCATCAGCCCTGTCCAGCAAAACAAGATCTGGTCTGACAGCAGGGGCCGGGGAACCCCACTGATACCACTGGGGGGGAGCTCTGGGGGCAGATGCAGACAAGGTAAGCCCTGGAGGACACCAGGGTGATGGGGCTGGGGGACTAGTAGAAGGGGGGCAGTTGGAGAAAGGAGAAAAAAAAATAGTATGCTCCTCTTGTAAAGTGTAAGGCAAAAAAGAGAAGTTCCTCTTGGTTTAATCATGACACAAAGCAAGGGTATGTCATTGTGATGTAAGCCCCCCCTCCCCGGTGTGTCTTGGCATATGTCAGGTGGTGAAGTCCATGCAGAGGGGGGCACTCACAGCAGAAATCATAGATTTTTCTTATCAGGATGGCTGGCATTGATTGGAGGTCAACAGGGCAGGGGCACAGGTTTCTTCTGGTGCTAGGCTGCGATAAACTTTGGTTAGTAGCAACAAACAGTTCCAAACAAGTGATTGAGGTCCACACAGAAGCAAAATAACAGGGGGCACCATTTAATTTAGAACAAAGCACTCCATGGAGGTAACACACTTAAACAACTGATTTGCAGTCCTGACTGCGGAGCTCATTAAAGTTGCTAGTGTTCATTGTGGCCGCTATGGCCCCTCTAACTTTGGACGGCTTTTACTTTGGCTGGGAAGCCACTTTACATAAAGGCAGCTTTGAATTGGGGCCCAGATGGCCAGTAAATCTGTAGGCAACAGGCAGACTTTAATTCTCTATCTCTCTCTCTCTCTGTCTCTCTCTCTCTCTCCCTCTCATCTGCATTTTCAATTCTGGCCCTTCTGACACACAGCGGCAAGTTCTTTAGCATAGGCTACCACTCCTCTCTTGACTTCAGCACAAAAGTTAAATCATGGCAGGTGACTCAACTCTTAGCTTCAGGGCAAATGTCCCCACAATGGCTGCCACAACCGGGTTGGCATTTTGAACTTTAGGGCTGTCTCTCTCTCTCTCTCTCTCTCTCTCTGTACATACTTTCTCTCACAAAATCTTGGGTCCTGTCTAGGGATTTCACCCATAACCCATGGGCAAATGTCCTTACTGAGGCTGCCACATCTAGGTTGGCATTTACACTCAAGGACTATGGATTTATACCCTAGTGTCCTTGGGCTCATCTTCATTATGGCTCCATTGCTCCTCATGGACATACAGGCATGGCTGTAGCCTTCATGTCCTCTTAACTGACTCCCCTCTGATGTCTCTCTCTCTCATGGCTCGGCAACAATAAAGGTGGCACCATTCTTTCAGGACTCACAAATTTCTGCTCCCTTGACCTCCTCTCTGGCCATGGATCTCTCTCTCTCCCTACCCTGCCAGGGGCATCCCAAAGGACCCACACCATGGACTAAACCCCGTGGACCTGGCTGACAGCCTCCACCACATCACTCTCCAAACTCCCGGTCACCCAACACACAGAAAACATCTGGACACCTTGAAAGCAGGAAAATGGCCTCACTCTCCTGAAGCTCTGTCCCGGATCCCTTCTTATTGCCCAGGCTCTCTCTCTATTGACACCAAAATTCCCCAACGTATACCCCAATGCACCAACGATGACCTCCGGCCACAGAAGCTCCCACCAGTACAGCAGAAGGAAATTAACCATTTAATCACTGGAGGACCAAAAAGGACTGAAAGTGCACAGAACATGTGCACAACCTGCGGGGGGTGGGGTGGAGGGTTACATTCCTCTCCTGCCTTAAACACTCACTGCCCTCAGCAAGTATTTACACCAGCTACTCTCTGCCAGGAAGGTTTACTAGGTTTGCGTGGACATAAGAAGGCACAAGGCCCATCGAGAATGTCCTCCACAATAGTGGGTCAGAATTACACCAGTATGTAATTATTGTAATAATAATAATCTAGGGCTTTTTTAGGTATGCGCACTCTCATCCTGTCTTAGCACAGACAGGCCTGGTGGGCACACTGCCGCAATACTGTATGATACTCCCAGACCAAAATCTAAATCCCCAAACCTGTAACTACTGCTAAATGAACATCCTGGCAACCCAACGACCTGTATCCCCCTGACAGATTGGCTAGCTAAAACAGGGGCAGCATCCCAGTCCTACCTATAACTATCTATAAACAAAAGCTTCCTACCTATCAACTACACACTGCCAAGCTACCAAAACCTTACTCAATGAAGGTCTACAACAAGCATGCAAACAGTGCATTAACAATTTGTTTTTTCCTTAAAGGAAAGCTGTCCACAACAGTGGAGGCAATCACCAGGGCTGCCAAAACGCCCGATTACAACAATGTACATGGTTTAAAATAAATGTAGCTAACCTTTCTCTGTTATTTAGCTTTAATAGTTTTCCTGATGAGCCATGTCAAAACTGCCCCTGCAGGGAAGTTGAGAGGCAGTCAGGTATCTGTCCTGTGCCGGAGTTGGTTGCACAATGACAAGTGAGGCATATCTACGCCAAAGAGAAAAAGAACTATTGTGGCATGTAGAGGCATGTTAATTGAACCTCTACAGCCAATTCCCAGTGAAAACAGAGCCATGTAAGGTACTTAAAATCATTCTTAAAGTTGCAGCCCCGAGTTGGGTCATGCGAAGTAGCACCTAGTGCTCTGAGTTCGGGTATGCGCAGTAGCGCTAGGTGCTACTGTGCATGACCGAACTCTGGGCTGCAACTTTAAGAATGATTTTAAGTACCTTACATGCCTCCATTTTCACCGGGAATTGGCTGTAGAGGTTCAGTTAACATACCTCAACATGCCACAATAGTTCTTTTTCTCCAGTGTAGATACGCCTCGCTCGTCATTTGAATGAGCCTTCCAGCACAGGACAGGATGCCTGAGGCACACTCCGTCTTCTGGTTCCATGGCAGTTTTGACATGGCAACATCCAGGAGAACTATTAAGAAGCTAAATAACTAGAGAAAGGTTAGCTGCATTTATTTTAAACCATGTACATTGTTGTAATCGGGCATTTTGGCAGCCCTGGTGATTGCCCCCACTGTTGTGGACAGTTTTCCTTTAAGCATGTACATGGAAACAGTACTTTAACCCTTAAACCACTATAACTATATTGTAACTATACAGTACAGAAAGAAACACAGTAAACAGTAACCCAACACAAATTTAAGGCCTGTGGATATACTGTATATACGATTTACCCCACTCCCCCATGCACCGTGGTGCAAATTATTGAGTCCAAGCAAAATGTTCCAAATGTCCAAAGTCCCAAAACATCTGCAAGTACAATTTTAACAAAGAAAGAGATGACTGACCTCACCCAAGTCTATTGGCTCTTGTAGTAGTCCACAGTCTCTTTTAACAGTGGGCATCACCTCCGCGGGTGGAGGAAACAGGTTAGCTCAGGGCAAACAAAACTAGAAGAGTCCCCAGGCCACCAGCAGTCACCTCACTGATGTGAAAAGTTGTAATGGAGATTTGGTTTGGTGGTGTCCTGGTCAAACTAGCCAATACCCTTCATGTAGAGTGTGGTCCATCTCTCATTCAGATCCTGCACTAGGACGAAAGTCTTAAAGGGAGTCAGTCCTTTATAGACATGGCGAGCGTAGATTCCCTTGGCATAGAGAAGCTTTCTAGGCCCAACTTGTGCTTCTTGTAGAGTTTGTCCAAAGTACCCCAGTACACCCAATCAGTGCAGTTCTCTTCTATGAGGTCCCAAAGTCTTTCTGGCAGGTCAGTGTATACATACTGGGGGTAATCCTGCCAGATCTTGTGTCTTATAATTCTTTCAGCCTGACTTCATTCAGGCAGACTGCTTAGAGAGGACCTTGGGGCCTGACCATCCTGGGGCCACACACCCTCTCAATGTCGTCGTATATTGGGGTCACCACTATGAACACTCTTGTGCATCTCCCGGCTTTTGCAACTGTTGGCTGATATTGTAGTGCACTCTTTCCAGGGGGTTAGATATAGTGATTCATAGCAGGATGGGATATCACTCTGAAGATCATCATCACTGATCTCTGCCTCTTATTCCTCAATCAAGGCAGCTGCTCTGGTCTCTCTCAATTCACTGGCTGGTTTTCATTGCTGCGGACGACTTAGCACTGGATCTCTGGACGACTTTGGCGACTCTGGAAAAGCGATGCACACCGACTCTGGTAACCCTCTCACAACTGGCTTATCTGACTCTCCGGGGGTCAACATCTTTGATTGCACTCCACAGCCCTGGACCCTACATTGGGCTACTGGTATCTCATTCTGAGCTGCTCCCTAGGGGGCTGAAGATTCCTGGGGGCAGACCTTCACAGTGGGGATGTCTTTCACAGCTTTCACCACTGATGCAATGCTCAAGTGGATACTCATTTCTTCCCAATTATCTACAGCCGATTCTACTGATGCAACAGACCCGCTTGGCCTGGGGAAATGCAAGTGCCCAATCTCCGATGGAGCTTTTCACTGGCACATCGAACACACTGGCAGCACTGACACATCTGACCTCTCAAACTGGAACATGGCACACTTGGTGGCTGTAAACTGTTTGACTACTTCCCACATCCACTGGAACATAACGGAGGGGACTGTCACTTCTGATGTCTCCGGGGTTTATGCCATTCCTGACACTGCTCTTTTTTTTCCTCACACACCACCATGATTTTTCCAAAGCTGCTGCTGTCCCAACAGCTTCTCAGTCTCTTTTCCTCTGGTGCCAAACTTGCCCAGAGATGATTGCACTCCACCCCCACAAGTCTCTTCTGTCCAATCAATGAGCTGGCACAGGGCATTAGCATATCTCTCACATGTTCCTTGTTCCTATACCACAGTCCAGACCTACTGGCACCACGAGCTCTGCTTTCAAAGGTGTGAAATTTCTCACTACTGCACCACATTTTACAGTTCCAGTCCAGGCCAAAACAAAGTCCATAGTGTCCACTTGTGCACAGCACCCATCACAGTCCACTCCAAATGTCCCTGCATCCCAAACCCACTATGTTGGATTAACCCATACATTGTAAGCCCCCTTCCCTAGTGTCTCAGGGCATGCCAGGTGGTAAAGTCCATGGGCAGGGGGAACTTACAGCAGAAATCACAGATTTTTCTTACTGATATGGCTGGCATTGATTTGAGGTCTACAGGGCAGGGGCGTAGGCTTCTTCTGGTGCTGGGCTGCAATGAACTTTGATTAGTAGCAGCAAACAGTTTCAAACAAATGATTGGTGTCCACACAGAAGTAAAGTATCAGGGAGTTCCATTTAATTTAGAACAAAGCACTCCATGGAAACAATACACCTAAACAATTGATTTGAAATCCTTACTACAGAGGTCATTAAAGTTGCTAGTGTCCATCCATTGTGGCCGCTTTGGCCCCACTAACGTTGGGTAGCTTTTACCTGGGCTGGGAAGCCACTTTACATACTGGCAGCTTTGAAATGGTGACGAGATGGCCGGTAAATCTGCAGGCTACAGGCAAACATCAATTCTCTCTCTCCCTCGCAGCTCCGTTTTCAATTCTGGCCCCTCTGAGACACAGTGTCAAGCCCTTTAGCATAGGCCACCACTCCTCTCTTGACTTCAGCACAAAAGTTAAACCATGGCAGGCAACCCCACCCTTAGATCCAGTGCTAAGGTCCCCATCACAGCTAGTATATGTGGCAACTTGTACTTGTGGAAACTTCTATGTGGGCAAAACTAGCAGAGCATTTAAACAAAGAATAGAGGAACATATAAGGGCTATCACAAATGAAGACATGGTAAATGATCTGGCAGCTCATGTCAAATATGCTGAGGCAGGGACAGAACATTCGAGGGTGTATATGGGGATTGAAAAGGCAAAATTAGGTTCAAGAGGTGGAGACTTAAACAATTTGATATTACAGAAAGAAGCCACGTGGATTTATATCTTGAATGCATTAAGGAAACCAGGACTAAATGGGAGATGTGAAATAAAACCCTTTCTGTAACTGTCCAGAATTTAAATAAATGCATAAAATATGTTGCTGGTTTAAAAGTAAATGCACTAACACTGATTTGTGTTTACTTTTTATGTTGGCTTGCATTTGCGCACCAGCCAACATATTGCATTAGTAGTAGATTTGGAGGCATGGTCAGTGTTGGGAGAATGCAGGGCACACATCAATAGGTGTGTTCCTCACTTCCCAATAAGCCAGCATGCAGGCATCACACCAGGAATACATAATGTGGTGAGCACATCTAAGGAAAGGTCCGCTGCAATGACAGCAAAGCTTGTCATACGCAGCGGCACCTCCCGATGTGCCTTCTCTGGTGAAACATTAGAGTAAACATGGTGGCACACTGCCTGCCACAATGCCAACTTTGGGGGTGCCCAATCCCCCTGTTGGTATGCCCTGACCCAGTTTATGTGCTGACGGGGAGCCCATTCCCCATCGGCATAATGCACTCCCCCATTTGTTATGTGCTGAGGGGGGTGCCAAATCCCCCTCGGCTCTTGCCTCCCTTGGGGTATGTGACAGGGCGAGCAATCCCCGTCAGCTATCCCCAAAAACACTCAGGTGGCACGCTGGGAGCCCACCCCAGCATGCCAATGCCCCTAAAAAAAAAAAAAAATCCCACAATGTTTTTTTTAACCTGTAAAATAAGAAGATGGTCTCTCGCAGTCTGTCCAGCTCCTGCCCCAACCCACACCCACCCTCTGTGCACCCTGCCTCCCCACCCCACGTCACACCATACTTACCTCCGAGTCCGGGCAAGAATGATCTTCGTGGACCAGGAACACCGCCTTGCACTCTTCGAAGCTGACCAGAACTGAAGAAATGCCGGTAAGCTGTATAATGGCATAAATAGAGTTTTTTCAACTTCCGTGCTTATCTTGGGCATTTTTTGGATTTTGCACCAAATTTTCAACATGGGGTTACTGGGGCCCCTCTTCATGAATTCAATCACTGTCATGGCGTTATTTGGTCCCGAAAGGTGATTTTGCAGTCACTGCATGGAATCACCTTCCAGGGATGAGTAACAAAATGACAGTGCCACTGTGCATGAGGGGGGCTCTCAAAAAGCCTATGTTGCAAATATGGTGAAAGAAATTAAAAAAATAGCTGTTTTACGAGTGTGCGTTAGCGCTGTTTCCGCATGCTCGTAACTCCGTGAATTTAATATTTTCAGTGCAGATTTTCAAAATTGGCATTTTTCACACCTCCTTATGATCAGTACAGCTGCTATTTTACATATCCTGGCCAAAGTGTGTTTTCGCATGACCGGCGCAGAACAGCGCGGTAGCTGTGCAAAATCAGTTTTCAGGACAGTTTGAGAAAATGATGGTGACACTGTTCATGAGCAGAGGTCCTAAAATGCCTGTGTTGAAAATCTGGTTATGAAAGTCCATAAAATGACTGTGTTACAAGTGTGCATTGCTCAGTTTCCATGCACCCTTGTAACTTCGCAAATTTGCAATATTTTCATGCCAGATTTTCACCACTGGCATTTGTGCACACCTTCTTATGAACAGTACAGCTGTCATTTTTCACAGCCTGCCCAAAATTTGTTTCCGCACCTGTGGTGCACAATGACGTGGTCACTGTGGGAAATCAACTATTGGGACAGATTAACAAAATCTCAGTGACACTGTTCATGAGGGGAGGTCCCAAAATGCCTATGTTGAAAATGTGGCTAAACAAATCCCAAAAATAATTGGGTTACGGATGTGTGCTGTGCAGTTTCTATGCATGCTCATGACTTTACCAATTTTTCATATTTTCACTCCGGATTTTCAATGTTGCCATTTTTTTATGCCTCCTCATGAACAATACAGTTGTTATTTTCCACATCCTGCCCAACATGTGTTTTCATCCTTGTGTCGCCAAATGCCATAGCTGCTGTGCAAAACCACCTTTCAGCTAACAAACTGATTATGCCACTCTTCATGAGGTGGGGTCACAAAAAGCCCATGTTGAAAATTTGGAATGAAAATACCAATAAACACCTACAACGTTAGGGTTCCAACGTAACACCCCACCCTGTAGAGACTACCAGGTATCAGAGGTGTGACTTGGGATCATTGTCTGTAATGCTCATGCCATTCCACCCCCAACCCCAACCTGCAGCCAGTGACAGGCATCGAGGCATGCCTTGGAGTGTTTGGCCCTAAAGATTCACCTCATTCTCCTATACTGCACCCGTCTCAGTGTATTTCCTTATGGAATGGGATAAGTATAAGGCCCAAAGGCCACAAAGCACACCACAACACTTGTCAGTGTCTACAGGGTAGGGTGAGGTAAAATGGCATGAGCATTATAGCTGACGCACCAAAGGCACACCCCAGCACCTGTCAGTCTCTGCAGGGTGGGGGTGGGGTTGGCGTCAGTTCCATACTTCACTGCCATTCCTATTATGTATCTCTAACTCCTGCACTATCAATGCCAGTGCCAGTGAGACAGCATTCAGCATTGACAAATGCTTGTTTAAGATATGAGTCTTATCCCTGGCTATGGGGTTTTGGTTCACTTAAAGAATAACAGGTGATTGCCTCCTCAGGAAATTGGTCTCAGTGTTAACAATGACAGATAATGGGAACGAGAAGACAGAAGCTGTTGATAGCTTTCAAGACAACACAAATGGGTGCCTTGCAGTATAATGGATTGGAATGAGTATGTTGTCTGTTTCTATGACAATCAATTGAAGAAAAAGGAAAAAGATTAAGGCTTCTTTTTGCTAGGCAGATTTACTGTTAGTTACTATTTTCTTTTGTGATCACAAGGTTTGATACTGTTTTTTGCTTACATTTTACTGCTGTAATCTTCTCTGATTCAAATTGCTGTTGAAGGGTATATCTTCTGTGAAATTGTTACAGGTGGTGCTTACTTTTTGAGATTTTTTTATCTGTCATTAGGCTACACAAAATTACTGTTTGCTGCTATTTTTTGATGACAGGTTTTCTGTTTGGTCTCAAATGTGTTGCAGTCTTCTTCTCACATTGAAGGAGCTGATTGCTTTCCTCCCACAGATCTTCCAAGGGATTAGGAGTGTAATTGGGGGGTGGAGCTGACAAAATCCTGGCAACTTCCAACAGAAGGAAGGGTTAAAAGGTCTGGTTAGTTGGTGTTTTTGAGGTGGAAGACTAGGTTTGCTGGCAAAGGCACCTAGCTTCACATAGGTTTGCTTGAAAGGACAGAGCAAGAAACAACATTATCAGAGCAAGGAAAAAGAATAAGGCTTCTTTTTGCTAGGCAGATTTACTGTGTGGTACTATTTTCTTTTGTGCTCACAAGGTTTGATACTGTTTTTTGCTTACATTTTACTGCTGCACTCTTCTCTGATTTAAATTGCTGTAGCAGGGTATACTTTCTGCTGCATTATTACAGGGTGTGCCTATAGATTTGTTACTGTTTCATGCTTACAGTTTACTGCTGTAATCTTCTCTAATTCAAATTGTTTTTTGCAAGGTATATCTTCTGTTACTGCTTTATTTTTCTCTGTAGCAAAGTGTTTTTTGCAGGGTATATCTTCTGTGAAATTGTTACAGGTGGTGCTTACAGGGTTTACAGTTTTATCTATCATTATGCTAAGCTTACAGGGCTACTGCATTTGTTGCTGGTTGATTGTTTTTGCTCTTACCTCCTTGTTTCTTTCATCCGTGGTACTTCTTTTTCAGCAGGGGAAGGGCCCAGCCACCCACCCCATCCCCAACCACCCCATGCTACTCTCCTTTTATAGAGTAGCACAGTTGTGACATTTCCTGTAGCAAAGCAGGAAGGGGAGGATCAGGGTGGTATCCATGCAGTGACCTCACTTACAGGGGCACAAGTAATTTTACTTGTTATAACAAGTTATACAAAAACCAAAAACTAAACAAAAAAAAATCAAAGTTTTGCTTTCATTTTCCTCCTTCTAATAACTCGGACCAGGTTATAAACTCGGCAACTCAACTGGAATGGATATTATTAACTGTGGGCACTGCAGGACATTTTTCCAAAGGGCAGTTATACAGGATTTAGGACACTGTCCTACATGCTGGACCATTGGAGATCTAAAGGCTCAGCTCCAGACAGCATGGGCAGAGACTGCACGCCTCTAATCGCATATTCAGGAGGAAATATATTATAAAAACCACCTGCCATTTCCCCAACATCCAGCTGAACCACCTCAACCACAAAGGGTAGTTGGCCCAGGAGGTTGGCATGTGGTCAGATGGGGCAAATTGGGTGCCCCATCACTCAGTGCTCTCCAACATATCACCTCCACAAATCATATGAAAACTACAAACAGGGATCTGCCTCTAGCTCCAAAATCAAACAAAAGGGTAGAGAATGCTACAGAGCAGGACACTGCTGCACAGGAGCTAGCACTACAAAACTCACCCAAAACATTGACCAAAACAAAAAAAAAAGCAAAAAGGAAATCCAAAATAGTTCTGATCATAGGAGACTCCATGATAGGGGGAGTTGATACCTACCTCCAGCTGAGGGTGAATGGTCAGATGTCTCTCAGGTACATCAGTGTGGAGAGACACTGACCGCATTGCTAAAATCGTGCAGGAAGCAGGAGAAAACATTGATGTCCTGGTACACATAGGGACTAACAATCTCACCAGCCAGTCAGTTGTGGAGACCAAGGAACACCTGACCAGGCTGGGAGACAAACTGTCATCCATTTCATCCAGCATCTCCTTCTATGAGATCTTACCAGTCTGGGAGAGGGGGCAGACAAACGGAAGGTCAGAGAAGGGGAGATAGGGGAGCTAAACATGTGGCTCTAGGGCTGGTGCCAGGAAAAAGAACACAAATTTGTAGGTAACTGGCAACAGTTTTGGGAGCGAAAGTTCTTTAGATTTGATGGATTGCATCTGACTAAGGAGGGAGTCAGTGCATTGGGGCAGAAGTTTTACATCTTTGCAGAATATTTAAACTAGCCAATGGGGAGAGGGGTGCAGCATCTGATACATCGAACGGGAAGAACATCCCTCCCCCTCAGCTAGTGATCAAACAGGTGTTCAGCATGTTTGTAGTTCATTTGCATCACCAGGTAAGGAAAAAGTTCCGTCTCCCCATACAACGCCTAGGGGAAATGCTGGACCTTGCCCAACAACTAACGCACCAGAATCTGGCCAATGGAAAATCATGTACACAAATACCCACAGTCTGGGAAATAAGATCCCAGACCTGCAGGCAACAATGACAGAGGCTAAACTGAACATAGTAGCCATTAGCGAGACATGGTTCACCAGTAACCACACTTGGGAGAATTCAGTACCAGGTTATGTACTGTTCAGAAGAAACAGAGGTGCAGAAAGGGGGGGTGGAGTAGCCCTTTATGTTAATGAAAATATCAAAGCTACAAAAATTCAGAATACACATAAGGAGCCAGAAGAACTGTGGGTCACCCTGGAAACAGAAAATGGGACAGACGTATGAACTGGGGTTGTCTACAGGCCTCCAGACCAGAGGGAGGACATAGACACATTACTGTTAGAAGATATACAAAACATGACAGCTAAAGGGGAGGTTCTGATAATGGGAGACTTCAACATGTCAGATACAGATTGGTCAATTCCAGCTGGAACATCCACCAAAACTAGACACACAGTGGATTCCCTGCAGGGGGAGGACCTCAAACAACTGGTACAACAACCCACAAGATACAGGGCCATCCTAGATCAAATACTGACTAATGGGGAAAGGATCACAGATCTCCAGGTAGAAGGTCACCTGGGGGCCAGTGACCATCACATGGTATGGTTCAATTTGGCCACTAGAACTAAATCATCCCATTCCAAGGCAAACATATGGGACTTCAGAGGAGCTGACTTTGATAAGATGGCCAACAGAGTTAAGCTAGCCCTAGCAAGAAGAAATACAGGTGAGGGGGTACAGGCAAAGTAGGCAAGCATTAAGGATGCAGTACTTGAAGCAACATCCCATTGTGTTAGGGAGAAAAGCAAGAGCAAAAGAAGGAGGTAACTACTTTGGTTCTCAAAAACAGTAGCAGAAAAGGTCAGAGCCAAAAGGTTGGCCTTCAGGAAATATAAGGGAACGCAGCAGGACAAAGATTGGGAGGCATACCAAACTTCCCTAAGGGAAGCAGGGAAGGCAGTAAGGCAGGCAAAGGCCAAAACCGAGGAAACACTAGCATGAACAGTAAAAGAACGGGACAAGACTTTCTATTGATACATTAGTAAAAGGAGAAAGTCCAGAGGGGGTATTGTTATGATCAAAGGGGATACGGGGGAGTGTGTGGAGGAGGACCAAGGAAAAGCATCTATCCTAAATAGATACTTCTGCTTAGTATTTACTGAGGAGAAAGCAGAGCAGGGCCCATAGCTTGGCACCATGGACACAGGGGGGAGGGAGGTGTGCACTAGTTCCTTCACAAAAGAAAGGGTCCTATATGAGCTCACTAAGCTCAGGGTGGACAAGGCAATGGGACCTGATGGCATACATCCCAGGGTACTAAAGGAGCTAAGGGTGGAACTAGCAGAGCCATTATCAGAACTGTTTAGTGAGTCTCTGAGCACAGGAGCGGTCCCAGAAGACTGAAGAAGGGCTCATGTGATCCCGATCCACAAGAGTGGTAGTAGGGAGGAGGCAGGGAACTACAGACCAGTCAGTCTTACCTCAGTAGTGTGCAAGATTATGGAGGTACTCCTTAAGGAAAGGATAGTGCATCACCTGGAATCCATAGGAGCACAGGATCCAAGACAGCATGGGTTTACAACAGGAAGGTCCTGTCAAACTAATCTCATAGATTTCTTTGACTGGGTAACCAGAGTGGTGGACCAAGTGGGTGCAGTTGATGTTGCCTACCTTGACTTCAGTAAAGCATTCAATACTGTTCTACATAGAATATTGATTAATAAGCTGGGTAGACTCGGGGTGGATCAGAAGTTTGTCAACTGGGTGGCAAACTGGTTGGCCGGCAGAAAAGAGAGAGTGGTGGTAAATGGTATACTGTCAGAAGAGATGCAACTCACAAGTGGGGTACCTCAGGGATCAGTCCTAGGGCCAGTTCTCTTCAATATTTGGATCAGTGACATTGCAGATGGACTGGAGGGTAAGGTTTGTCTGTTTGCAGATGACATCAAGATCTGTAACAGAGTAGATGATCCAGATGGGGTGGGTAGAATGAGACGAGATCTGGATGAACTGACAAAATGGTTGGAAGAGTGGCAAATGGGGTTTAATGCAAAGAAGTGCAAGATCATGCACACAGGGAAGATAAACCCTGAAGCCACCTATAGGTTGGGAGGGGAATTGCTGACAATCAGAAAGGAAGAAAGAGACTTGGGCATCATCATCACAAATGACCTGAAATCATCCAAGTAGACCGCTAAAGCAGTAGGTAAGGCTAGAGGAATGTTGGGGTGTATTAGTAGGGGTATCACAAGTTGTAAGAGGGAGGTAATAATCCCTCTTTACAAGACACTGGTTAGGCCCCATCTGGAGTACTGTGTGCAATACTGGAGGCTGCACCTGCACAAGGACATTAACAAAATGGAGGCAGTCCAGAGAAGGGCAACCAAATTGGTGCAGGGACTGCATCAGAAAACATATAAGGATAGATTAACGGAGCTCAATATGTATACCCTAGAGCAAAGGAGGGAGAGAGGTGATATGATCAAAACATTCAAACATCTTAAGGGCATTAACAAGGTGAAAGAGTCTAACATGTTTCAATATAAAAACAAGCATTTGTCAATGCCGAATGTTGTCTCACTGGCATTGGCATTGGTATTGCCAGAGTTAGAGATGCATAATAGGAATGGCAGTGAAGTACTGAAGTGATGCCAACCCCACCACCACCCTGCAGAGAATGACAGGCATTGGGGTGTGCCTTTGGGTTTTCAGCTATAATGCTCATGCCATTGTACCTCACTGTACCCTGTAGGCACTGACAAGTGTTGTGGTGTGCTTTGGGGTCTTTAGGCATTATACTTACCCCATTACATAAGGAAATACGAGGAGGTGAGTGCAGTATAGGAGAATGGGGTGAACTTTGTGGCCGAACACTGCAAGGCACACCTTGATGCCTGTCACTGGCTGCAGGGTGGGGGTGGGTGTGGAATGGTGTGAGCATTACAGCCGATGATCCCAAGTCACACCCCTGATGCCTGTCTGTCTCTAAGGGGGGGGGGTGCTACAGTTGGAAACCCTAACACCATAGTCGTGTGTTGGTATTTTCACTCCAAATTTTCAACGTGGGCTTTTTGTGACCCCACCTCATGAAGAGCGACACAATCAGTTTGTAAGCTGAAAGGTGGTTTTGCACTGCGGCTGTGCCATTTGGTGACACAGGGACAAAAACACATTTTGGGCAGGAATGTGGAACATGACAACTGTATTGTTCATGAGGAGGCGTACAAAAATGTCAATGTTGAAAATCTGGAGTGAAAAAAATGAAAAATTGGTGGAATCATTAGCATGCATAGAAACTGCGCAACACACGTTCCTAACCCAATTATTTGTGGGAGTTTCTTAGCCACATTTTCAACATAGGTATTTTGGGACCTCCCCTCATGTAGAGTCATGCTGTGATTTTGTTAATGTGTCCCAAAAGGTGATTTCTCACAGTGACAACTCCATTGTGCGCCACAGCTGCAGAAACGCATTTTGGGCAGGCTGTGAAAAATGACAGCTGTACCATTCATAAGAAGGTGCAGAACAATGGCAATGTTCAAAATCTGGAGTGAAAATATTATAAATTCGCGAACTTATGAGCGTGCGTGCAAACTGCGCAATGCACGCTCGTAACACAGTCATTTTATGGAGTATAGTCACCAAATGTTCAACATAGGCATTTTAGGACCTCTGCTCATGAACAGTGTCACTGTCATTTTTGTAATCTGTCCCAAACACTGATTTCCCATAGCGACTGCACTATGCTGCGCCGGAAGTGCGAAAACACATTTTGGCCAGGATGTGAAAAATGACAGCTGTACTGTTCACAAGGAGGTGTGTAAAAATGCCAATGTTAAAAATCTGGCATGAAAATATTGCAAAATTTATGAAGTTACAAGCGTCGTGTGTAACTACGCTACACACGCTCGTAAAACAGTCATTTTTTGGAATTTTTCCACAAAATTTGCAACATAGGCTTTTTGAGAGCCCACCTCATGAACACTGGCACTGTTGTTTTGTTAATCAGTCTCAGAAGGTGATTCCACGCAGTAACCACAAAATCACCTTTCGGTGCTGAATAACACCATGACAGTGACAGAATTCATGAAGAGTGGTCCCAAAAACCCCATGTTGAAAATTTGGTGACAAAATTCCAAAAAATGCCTGAGATATGCATCAAAGTTGAAAAAACCCTATTCATTCCATTATACAGCTTATTGGCATTTTCTCAGTTTGCGGTCGGCTTAGAAGAGTGCTGACGTGTTCCTGGTCCACCGAAAATCATCGCGCCAGGCTCCGGTGAGTATGGGGTGAGGGGGTATGGGGAGGCAGGGTCACAGAGGGTGAGCCTGGGTTGCAGGAGGGGGTCAGGGACATGGCGAGGGACCGTTTTCCACAGGGTAAAAAAAAAAGTGCAGGACGATTTTTTTTTTACAGGGTATTAGCATGCTGGGGGTGGGCTCCCAGCATGCCACCCATCTTTTTGGGATGCAGTAGCCGCCGGGGATTGGGCACACCTGGCCGGGCACATATGGAAGGGGAGTGAGGACATGAGCTGAGGGGATTGGGTACCCGCACAGAAGAAAGGGGACATCATGCTGATGGGAAGTGGGCTCCCCATTGGCAGATCTAACTGGGAAAGAGGAGAATTGAAGCCCGACGGGGTTGGGGCCCAGTTAAAGTAAAGTGTTTTTTTGGTGGGCGCATGATGCCTAGGGGGATTGGGCACCGGCACACAGCGGAAATGGGGGAGGGGGAATTATGCCAATCAGGAGTGGCATCCCCCATTGGCATTGTGACAGGTGGCAGCGGCAGTCACTGCCGCCATGTTGCCTGCACGTCGGGAGTCATGATATGGTCACACTGCATGAGAGCTTTGCTCTCACTGCAGTGGACCTTTTGTCAGATGTTGTGGCCACATTAGATATGCAGGGTGTCAGCCCCTGCTGTTGGCTGATTGGGGAATGAGGGACACACCTACTGATGTTTGCCCTGCATTCACTCAACAGTGACCACGCCTCCAAATCTGCTACTACAGCAATATGTTGGCTGCGTATGCATGAGCCAACATAAAAATAGCAGGACAAGAGGACACAGCATGAGATTAGAGGGAAGCCGATTAAGGGGTAATGTGAGGAAGTTCTCTTTCACAGAAAGGGTGGTGGATGCATGAAATGGCCTACCTCAGGAAGTGGTGGATATGGATATTGTGCAGGGCTTTAAATTGGCATGGGATAGGGATAAAGCAATACAGATGAGTATGAATAGATAGGCCATTGACAGAGTAAAGGCCTATGGCACATTCATAAGGTAGAAAAAAAAGGCAGACTGGATGGGCCTTGTGGTCCTTATCTGCCGCCAACTTCTATGTTTCTATGTCTATGTTTCTATGAAATGGACTTTATTGTGATAATGGTTATTGTGAACAAATATCTAACACCTAATAGATCTGATAAATGAAAACTAAGTTGGCCATGTATTTTGTCAATATGGGGAGTGATCAGCCTTTTTTGTAACTTATTTTTCTTGTGGAAAAGAAGAACTCATACACTACATAGTCATACATACATAGTATGTTGTTAATACATATTTCATGCTAGACTTATCTCCCACCTCTGTATGAGGTTGAGGGGGTATTGTTATCCAATGCATTTTAGATCATTGTGTCTAAAGCAGGCTAATGCAATATATGGGATTTAATAATAGTATCTTCAGTACCTTGAGCAACTGAGCTAGGGCAAAAGAAAATGGTTAATGAAAAAACCCTAACAGTGAAAACTGGTTACTTCAATACAACAAAAGAAAAAGGTTCTGCCTGTGGGCTCTCCACTTTACATCACTTGGTCATTAGTACATTCACAAGTATGGTAGGCAAAAGTTCCCCTCCGCCCAGCCTTTTTAGTGTGAATAAATTAATTGGGAAAATATTCACGTTGTATGCATTTGTTTTAGATAACTAGCAGGTATGTTTGTACAGATAGTTCACCTTTTTTTAAGTTGGTGTTTGATGTAAATTGAAACCAGAGCCCTATAAAAATAGGAAAATAGTTAAGATAAACGTATGCATTGAAAAGGCACCTGCAGGGGTGCAAAGTGGCAGTTCTGGAGGTTCCATTGAGTGGTCCTTTCAGGGGAAACCATGAATACCTGCAGAGCTTTGCACTTTTTTAATATCTTTGTAAATAAATGTTGACATTTTTACGTCTCAAAACAGAGTAAAGTCCATCTTTGGTGGTGAGAGCAGGTGTGGGTTTGTTTGAAACTGATTGCCTGTATCTTTGAGCCACAGGCACTGCTACCTTCAGGCGATCGATTTTTGTAACCAAGTTATAACCATCCACATTTTTTGAAAATGTTTACAAAATTTCTCAAATAACTAGATCATGGAATTGTGAACCTCTGTAACTCACAAATGAGTTAACCAAGTCTTTCCATATTTAACAGGTTCTATAACACTTTCAAGAAGGTGGTGTATGCTACTTTGCAGGTATTTACCTCCTTGCAGGTATTTACCTCCGCCAATGGCCAAGTTATAAACAGAAAATATTGTCACAAAATTTGTCAACAAGCAGGACCCAACCATAAATTAGATGTTACCGCTCACTTGGGCTACCCTGGGTAAATAAAATGCAAAAAAATAAAAACTCCTTCAATAACTTGTTGCATCATTGTTTCCTAAATAGGCCACCCTTGTAGAAGGCCATCTGGGAGAGGGCGCCCATTCCCAGAGATATCAAGATCTGGATAGGCAGCAGGTTTCATGGTGTGGCCTGAGTGTATAAAGGTCGTTATTCATGCCCCATTTTAGCTCAGGGAAGTGCTAGATGCCTCATTGATAGCATTTTTCAACAGGTCACTGGAATCAGGTGTGGTTCTGGAGGACTGGAGAGGGCTGACATGGTCTCTCTACATAAGAGTGGCATTACAGAGGAAGCTAACAATTATTAGCCAGTTTATCTAATTTCAGTTAAGGGAAAATTAATGGAAACCCTAATGAAAGAAAGGCTTGTTCAGGGTCTAGAATCCAATGGGCTGCAGGACCACAGGCACCGCAGATTCACAGCAGAAGGTCCTGCCAAATGAATCTGAAAGATTTCTTTGGGTGGCCAGGGAAACTGACCTGGGATGGCAGTGGGTGTAGCTTAGCTTAATCTTTGACACTGTGCCGCACAAGAAGCTGACTAGGAAGTTGCACACCTTATGAGTGGGTCCAAATTAGGAAACTGAATTTGAAACTGGTTAACAGATATGAGACACAGGTTAGTGGTTAATGGCACTCAGTCTAAGAATTGAAGAATGACCCACAGTGTACAACAGGGTTCAGTACTGGGACCAGCACTTTTTAATGTCTTCATAGGGGACATTGCAGAAGAGCTGAAGGGGAAGGCATGTCTTTTTGCAGATGACAACAATATCTGCAATAAGATGGATACTCAAGGGGCAGTGGAAAATGTGTAGGAGTCTAGGGAAACTTGAGGAGTGGTCAAACATTTGACATTTGGGGTTCAATGCCAAAAAGTGCAAAATCATGCACCTAGGGCATAGGAACCCTGTTGCCGAGAACAGGATGGAGAGAGGCAATGACAGTCACTAGACAAGACAGGGATGTTGTAGTAATTATATCAGAGGACCTCAAGGTTGCAGCCCATGGGCAGGGCTAGGCCATGGGCAGGGCTAGTGGGATGCTGGCTTGCACAGGAAGGGATATCCCCAGTAGAAAGAGTTGGTGTTGGTACCCCGTATCACTCTGTGGTACCTGGAGTACTGAATTTAGTTTTGATGACTGCACCTCAGGATGTACATACTGTAGTCTGGGTGTTTGCAGTCCAGAGTAGGTAACTAAAATGGTGCAGGGTTTGTAAGGGAAGCCCTATGAGGAGAGACTGAGGGATCTCAACATGTACACTCTGTAAGCATGACGAGAGAGGTGACATGATCAAGACCTATAAGTACCTCACAGGGACAGACAGGGTGCAGGAGGGAGCCTCTTCCAAATGAGGATGAGTATCAGGATTAGGGATCATGCCAACAGCTGGAGGGGTAGGGAGCTCAGAAGAGACATGAGGAAATATTTCTTCACTGGAAAAGTGATAGATGGCTGGAACAGACTAACTAACCAAAGTGGTACAGGCTAAAATGGTGGGGGGGGGGGCTTAAAGCATGTATAGGATAAATGTAGAGGTACAGTAGAGCAAAGGCAGGGAGAGGGGAGGGTCGCCGGAGACCATATAGGATCCATTGGTGTGGACTGGCAGAGAACACTTGGGTAGACTGAGTGGGCTAAGGGGTCCTTTTCTGCTAACAGATTCTACGTTTCCTTGTTTCTAAAATTTAATGCCTGACATTGAGCCCCTATAAGTTAAAAAGTGCTCATCTGAATGTCAGGATATTTGGTCTGCCCTTAGGACACCTAACAGCAAGTAAGCATGCCAATTCTGAGGTCTCCAGCTGAACAGATAACTAAGGTATGACCAAACAATTTGAGAAGTTCCACATTTTATTGAAATCCACCAAAATTCAACAAAATCGGAATTTATTAATTCTGCACAGCAACAGAAAACAGTGCTTTTAAAAAGCTCAGACCAATAGATTCAAAAACCAACAAATAGGCAACTTTAACAAAGATGTGACATACTGTTCATGGGGCATACCTGTGATGTAGTTGAGAATTATCTCTAACACATTCATCTCAGGTGGTTAGAAAGGATTAAGGAATTTCACAAAGGACACAGTCTTTCAGATCAGCTATGAAGGACCCCAGTGCAGTGCAGATTTCTTTCTCTCTGGGAATGGGAGCAGGATTAACTTTGATTAGTAGCCTGAGAGTTCCTGTTTCTCATGTGAGAGAGAATGCTTACAGAAAACAATGCTTCTGCTCCCCTCTCACCGTGATATTGGTGCCTTGTGCAAAACACAAAGGCAAGTGGAGTTTTGTGGGTAGCACCGAATATATGACCATCACTTGGGATTATGCACACCAGACACAGAACTGGATTGGCCTGCTTCTTGAGCGGCGTGACAAAGGGAGTTGGACCCTTGTGACTGACATGATGATGTGTATTGATATGTATTGATGGGTTGGTTCAGAGAGTTCCCCAAGAGTTAAGAAGTCAGATTTCACTTATATAGGAAGATATCAGATACCAGCTAGAAAGGGAGATTGTGAGACAAAATCTCATCCTTTATGTGTGTGCAACTTAAAGTCCTGTGAGTGGGTAAGTTACTGTAGGTCTTAATGTGAAACTAGAGTTTTCTTCTATTTGCAATCTGTCTGTTTAAACTGATTTTATTTTGCTTATATGAAAATACCAGCCCCATAGAACTGAATGGGACATGCTCACGCAACCTTCTTTTTGTGACATCACAAAACAGGGCATGCGGACACGGAGGGCATGTTTTGACAGGGAAGTAGGTCTTTTTTTGGGCACTATACCAATATACAAATTTACGAGGGATATAACTTCTTAAAAAAGTGAAATTTTTATGCCAAACTTCGACAGCGAGCTACTGATCTGGTAAGGGATCAAATGGGCTGAGGCAGGCAGCTACTAGGAACCTGCTCTTTAAAGATGACAAGAAACATCAATAATGGTGGCATTTAGGAACTATAGAAAACAAGCATTTGTCAATGCCGAATGTTGATTATGTTGGTCCGTTGAAATCGCTCACTACCCCTCTGTCACTCGCTTGTTCTGTTTCTCCCGGTGCTGCAGGCTGCTGTTTTGTACTGGGCTCCTGCCTGCATTGGCACCATTTTCTGTCCAGAAAGAAATCTGCAGCTGTCCCAACAGAGGTCCGTTGAGGTGGCTTACTCCCCCTGTGTCACTCGCTCATTCTGTTTCTCGTGGAGCTGCAGGCTGGCCTTTTGTACTAGGCTTCTGCCTTTGTTGGTGTCTTTTTCTGCCCACAAAGAAATCTGCAGCAGTCACAATAGAGCTCCGTTGAGCTCGCTCACTCCCCTTCTCTCACTCGGTCGTTCTGTTTCTCCAGCTGTTGCAGGCTGCCCTTTTGTACTGGGCCCCTGTGTACATTGCTTCCTTTTCTGCCCACAAAGAAATCTGCAGCAGTCCCAACACAGCTCCACTGAGCTCGCTTACTCCCCCTCTCTCACTCCCTCATTCCATTTCTGCCGGTGCTGCAGGCTGGCCTTTTGAACTGGGCTCCTGCCTGCATTGCCGCCTTCTTCTGCCCACAAAGAAATCTGCAGCAGTCACGATACAGCTCTGTTGAGCTCACTCACTCCCCCTCTCTCACTTGCTCATTCTGTTCCTCCCTCTGCTGCAGGCTGGCCTTTTGTACTGGGCCCCTGCATGCACTGCTGCCTTTTTCTGCCCACAAAGAAATCTGCAGCAGTCACGATAGACCTCTGTTGAGTTTGCTCACTCCCCCTTTCTCAATCGCTCATCCCATTTCTGCCAGTGCTGCAGACTGCCCTTTTGTATGGGGCTCCTGCCTGCGTTGCTGCCCTTTTCTGCCCACAAAGAAATCTGCAGCAGTCATGATAGAGCTCCGCTGAGCTTGCTCGCTCCCCCCCTCAGTCGTTCATTCTGTTTCTCCCAACGCTGCAGGCTGCCCTTTTGCACTGGGCCCCTGCATGCATTGCTGCCTTTTTCTACCCACAAAGAAATCTGCAGCAGTCCCAACAGAGCTCCATTGAGCTCACTCACTCTCTCTCCCTCATTCACTCATTCTATGTCTCCCACTGTTTTAGCCTGGTTTTTGTACTGGGCTCGTCTCCCGCTGCTGCAACCTGCCCATTTGTACTGGGCTCCTGCTTGTGTTGGGGGCTTTTTCTGCCCACAAAGAAATCTGCAGCAGTCTTGACACAGATCCGTTGAGCTCACTCACTCCCCCTCTCTCACTCGCTCATTGTGTTTCTCCAGGCGCTGCAGGCTGGCCTTTTGTACTGAGTTCCTGCCTGCATTGGCACCTTTTTTTGCCTACAAAGAAATCCACAGCTCTCTCAAGAGAGCTCCATTAAGGTTGTTCACTCCCCCTGTGTCACTCGCTCATTTTGTTTGCCCTGGCGCTGCAGGCTGTCCTTCTGTACTGGGCTCCTGCCTCTGTTGGCACCTTTTTCTGGCCACAAAGAAATCTGCAGCAGCCCTGACAGAGCTCCATTGAGCTCGCTCGCTCGCTCCCCCTCTCTCACTCGCTCATTCCGTTTCTGCCGGCGTTGCAGGCTGCCCTTTTGTACTGGGCTCCTGCCTGCATTGCCGTCTTCTTCTGCACACAAAGAAATCTGCAGCAGTCATGATACAGCTCCGTTGAGCTCGGTCACTCCCCTTCTCTCACTCAGTCGTTCTGTTTCTCCTGCTGTTGTAGGTTGCCCTTTTGTACTGGGCCCCTGTGTGCATTTCTTGCTGTTCTGCCCACAAAGAAATCTGCAGCAGTCCCAACATAGCTCCGTTGAGCTCGCTCACTCCCACTCTCTCAATCGCTCATTCCGTTTCTGCCAGCATTGCAGGCTGGCCTTTTGTACTGGGCTTCTGCCTGCGTTGTTGCCTTCTTCTGCCCACAAAGAAATCTGCAGCAGTCATGATACAGCTCCGTTGAGTTTGCTCACTCCCCCTCTCTCACTCACTCGTCCCATCTCTGCCAGCGTTGCAGCCTGCCCTTTTGTACGGGGCTCCTGCCTGCATTGCTGCCCTTTTCTGCCCACAAAGAAATCAGCAGCAGTCCAGATACAGCTCTGTTGTGCTCATGCACTCCCCATCCCTCACTCACTCATTCTGTGTCTCCCGGCGCTGCAGGCTGCCCTTTTGTACTGCGCTCCTGCTTGCATTGGGGGCCTTTTCTGCCCACAAAGAAATCTGCAGCAGTCCCGACACAGCTCCGTTGAGCTCACTCACTCCCCCCTCTCACTCGCTCATTGTGGTTTTCCCTGTGCTGCAGGCTGGCCTTTTGTACTGGGTTCCTGCCTGCATTGGCACCTTTTTCTGCCCACAAAGAAATCTGCAGCTGTCCCGACAGGGCTCCGTTGAGGTCACTCACTCCCCATCTCACGCACTCATTCTTTTTCTCCTGGTACTGCAGGCTGCCCTTTTGTACTGCACTCCTGCCTCTGTTGGCACCTTTTTCTGTCCACAAAGAAACCTGCAGCAGTCCTGACAGAGCTCCGTTGAGCTCACTCACTCTCCCTCTCCCACTTGCTCTCTTGTTCTGTTTCTCCCACTGCTGAAGGCTGCCCTTTTGTACTGGGCTCCTGCGTGCATTGCTGCCTTTTTCTACCCACAAAGAAATCCGCAGCAGTCCCAATGGAGCTCCATTGAGCTCATTCACTCACTCCCTCTCCCTCACTCACTCATTCTGCGTCTCCCACTGCTGCAGCCTGCCCTTTTGTACTGGGCTCCTGCTTGCGTTGGGGGCTTTTTCTACCCACAAAGAAATCTGCAGCAGTCCCAACAGAGCTCCACTGAGCTTGCTCACTGACTCCCCCCTCTCACTCATTCGTTCTGTTTCTCCCACCGCTGCAGGCTGCCATTTTGTATTAGGCCCCTGCATGCATTGCTGCCTTTTTCTGCTCACAGAGAAATCCACAGCAGTTCCAACAGAGCTCCAGTGAGTTCACTCAGTCCCCCTTCCTCACTCACTCGTTCTGTGTCTCCCGCTGCTATAGGCTGCCCTTTTGTACTGGGTTCCTGCTTGCATTGGCGGCTTTTTCTGCCCACAAAGAGATTTGCAGCAGTCCTGACACAGCTCCCTTGAGGTCGCTCACTCCCCCGCCCCCCGTCACTCGCTCGTTTCTGCCGGCGCTGCAGGCTGGCCTTTTATACTGGACTTCTGCCTCTGTTGGCTACTTTTTTTGCCCACAAATAAATCTGCAGCAGTCCTGACAGAGCTACTGTGAGCTCATTCTCTCCCCCTATTTCAGTTGCTCGTCCCATTTCTGCCACCGCTACAGGCTGTCCTTTTGTACTGGGCTCCTGCCTGTGTTGACGCCTTCTTCTGCGCACAAAGAAATCTGCAGCACTCATGATAGAGCTCCATTTAGCTCGCTCACTCCCCCTCTCTCACTTGCTCATTGTGTTTCTCCCACTGCTGCAGGCTGGCCTTTTGTACTGTGCCCCTGCGTTCATTGCTGCCTTTTCCTGCCCACAAAGAAATCTGCAGCATGCTCACTCCCCCTCTCTCTCACTCACGCATTGTGTTTCTCCCGGCGCTGCAGGCTGCCCTTTTGTACTGGGCTCCTGCCTGCATTGGCACCTTTTTCTGCCCACAAAGAAATCTACAGCGGTCCCAACAGAGCTCCGTTGAGGTCGCTCACTCCCCCTCTCTTACATGCTCATTCTGTTTGTCCTGGCTCTGCAGGTTGCCCTTTTGTACTGGGTTTCTGCCTCTGTTGGCACCTTTTTCTGGCCACAAAGAAATCTGCAGTAATCCTGACAGAGCTCCGTTGACCTTACTCACTCCCCCTCTCTCACTCGCTCATTCTGTTTCTGCCAGCACTGTAGCCTGCCCTTTTGTACTGGGCTCCTGCCTGCATTACTGCCCTTTTCTGCTCACAAAGAAATCTGCAGCAGTCACGATAGAGCTCCGTTGAGCTCGCTCACTCCCCCTCTCTCTCAGTCACTCATTCTGTTTCTTGCGCTGCTGCAGGCTGGCCTTTTGTACTGGGCCCTGCATGCATTGCTGCCTTTTCCTGCCCACAAAGAAATCCGCAGCAGTCCCAACAGAGCTCCGCTGACCTCACGCACTCCTGCTCCCTCACTTGCTCGTTCTGTGTCTTCAGGCACTGCAGGCTGCCCTTTTGTACTGGGCTCGTGCCTTCATTGGTGCCTTTTCCTGCCCACAAAGAAATCTGCAGCAGTCTTGACAGAGCTCAGTTGTGCTTGGTCACTCCCCCCCCCCCACTCACTCAATCTTAAACTGTCCCAAAGAATGATTTCCAACAGCAACTGTGGTATTCTGTGCTGGAAGCATGAAAACACATTTTGGCCAGGATGTGAAAAATGACAGCTGTACTTTTCATGAGATGTGGGAAATGCCACTGTTGAGAATGTGGCACGAAAATATTACTAATTTGTGAAGTTACAAATGTGCGTGGAAACTGCACAACGCACGCTCGTAACAGTCATTTTATGGAGTTTCATCAGAAAATTTTCAATATTGCCATTTTGGGACCTGTGCTCATGAACAGTGTCAGTGTGATTTTCTTAATGTGTCCTGAACACTGATTTCCCACAGCGACCGCGCTTATGTGCACCGGAAGAGCACAAACACATTTCTGACAGGATGTGAAAAATGACAGCTGCACTATTCATAAGGAGGTGTGTAAAAATGGCAATGTTGAAAATCTGGAGTGAAAATATTGCAAAGTTGTGAAGGTACGAGCGTACGTGGAAACTGCGCAACGTACACTCGTAACACAGTCATTTTATGGAGTATCAGCACCAAATTTTCAATATAGGCATTTTAGGACCTCTGCTCATGAACAGTGTCACTGTCATTTTCATAATCTGTCCCAAACACTGATTTCCCATAGCGACTGCGCTATTCTGTGCCGGAAATGCAAAAACACATTTCTGCCAGGATGTGAACAATGACAGCTGTACTGCTCACGAGGAGGTGTGACAAAATGCCAATGTTGAAAATCTGGCATGAAAATATTACAGATTCACAAAGTTATGAGCGTGCATAGCAACTGAGCAGCGTACGCTTGTAAAACAGTCAGTTTTGTGATTTTTTCACCAAATTTGCAACATAGGCTTTTTGAGAGCCCACCTCTTGAACACTGGCACTGTCATTTCATTAATCGGCCCCCAAAGGTGATTCCACGCAGTGACCACGAAATCACATTTCGGGGCTGATTAGCGCCATGACAGTTCAAGCATTCATGAGGAGGGGGTCCCAAAAACACCATGTTGAAAATTTGGTGAAAAAATTCCCAAAAATGCCCGAGATATACACTAAAGTTGAAAAAACCCTATGTGCCAGAAGTGTAAAAGCACATTTTGGCCATGATGCGAAAAATGACAGCTGAAGTGTTCACAAGGAGGTGTGGAAAAATGCTAATGTTGAAAATTTGGCGTGAAAATATTGCAAATTCGTGAAGTTACGAGCATGCATAGCAACTGCACAACGCATGCTCGTAAAACAGTCATTTTTTTTAATTTTTCCACCAAATTTGGAACATAGGCTCTTTGAGAGGCCACTTCATGAACACTGGCACTGTCGTTTCATTAATCGATCCTGAAAGGTGATACATAGATACATAGATACATAGACAGTGTCGGCAGATAAGGGCCTATGGCCCACCCAGTCTGCCCATTTGAGCTTGTAAGTTTACTTTATGTTTTCCTAGAAGTCTGTTGCCCCTTAACTCTGACATCCAGAATTCCTTTATGTTTTATCTCATGCATTCTTAAATCCTGTGATTGTTTCAGCCCCCACCACTTCCTCTGGCAGGGTGTTCCACTTGTCCACCACCCGTTCTGTGAAGAAATTTTTCCTCACGTTTCCTCTGAATCGTCCTCCCTGCAAATTCATCCCATGCCCTCTAGTCCTGGAACACCTTTTTCACTTAAAAATAGTGTCTTCCTGCACCCTGTTCCTCCCTGTAAGATACTTCTATGTCTCTATAATATCCCCTCTCTCCCTCCTCTCCTCCAGGGAGTACATGTTCAGTTCCTTCAACCTGTCTTCATAGGACTTGTGATGCAATCCATGCACCATCTTTGTTGCCCTCCTCTGAACCTTCTCTATCCTGTTTATGTCCTTACATAAGTAAGGTCTCCAGAACTGTACACCGTACTCCAGGTGGGGCCTCACTAGTGTCTTGTATAGTGGAATTATGACCTCCCTTTTCCTGCTGGTGATGCCCCTGCCTATGCATCCCAGCATCCTATTTGCTTTACCTGCTGCCTTGTCACACTGTTTCCCTACCTTGAGGTCATCAGAGATGATAACCCCAAGGTCCCTTTCCTGCATGGTGCATGCTATATCCTCACCCCCCCAACTGATATATTGTGCCAGGGTTTTTCTGCCCCATACTGTATGCATTATCTTGCACTTCTTTGAATTGAATTTCAACTGCCAAACCCCTGACCATTCTTCAAGTTTCTGCAGGTCCCTTCTCATTCTGTCTACACCCTCTGGTGTGTCTACTCTGTTACAGAGCTTTGTGTCATCAGCAAACAGAGAAATTCTGCCTTCTAGGTCCTGTGCAATGTCATTGATGAAGATGTTGAATAAGACCGGACCCAGCACTGATCCCTGTGGTACCCCACTGGTCACTCTTCCCTCTGTGGAGTGACTGCCATTTACCACCACCCTCTGTGTCCTGCCGCCCAGCCAGTTAGCTACCCACTGCACTACTGTCCTGCCCACACCCATATTCCCCAGTTTGTGTAATAGTCTTCTATGTGGCACAGTGTCAAAGGCCTTGCTGAAGTCCAGATAGGCCATGTACACTGCCCTCCCCTGATCCACCTCCCTAGTCACCCAGTCAAAACATTCAACAAGGTTGGTCTGACATGACCTCCCCCTGGTGAAACCATGCTGCCTTGGGTCCTGTAGTCCATTGACAACCAGATGTTCCACCAATCTCTCCTTCAGTAGTGCTTCCTTGATCTTCCCCACTATGGAGGTGAGGCTGACTGGTCTGTAGTTCCCAGCTTCCACTTTGTTCCCACTTTTGTATAAGGGGACTACATCTGCTGTCCTCCAGTCTTTGGGTACCTCCCCTGTTTCCAGTGATTGGCTAAACAGGATTGCCAGAGGTTCAGCCACTACCTGTCTTAGTTCTTTAAGGACCCTAGGGTGCACCCCATCTGGCCCCATTGCTTTATCAACTCTTATTACTTCCAGTTCCTTCAGAACCCTTTCTCGTGTAAAGGGACTTGTGTCCATTTCTGACCATTCCACCCTTGTACTCCTTTCAGACCCAGTACCTCCTCCTCTTCCTCAGTAAAGGCCTGGAGCAGAAATACCTGTTCAATATATCAGCTTTACTGTTGCCATATTCCACGCTGCCCCCATCCTCCCCCTTCAGTCTCACTATCCCTCCCTTTGCCTTTCTTTTTTCATTTATGTACCTGTAAAAGGTTTTGTCCCCTCTACCCACTGATTTTGCAATGTGCTCTTCTGTCTGAGCTTTGGCTTCCCTTACTGACCTCCCTGCCTCCCTTTGCTTCTCCTGGTACTTCTCCCTATCCCCTTCTGCCTGTGTCTTTTTGTATTGTCTGAATGCGATCTTTTTGGCTTTCACTTTCTCCGCTGCCTCCTTGGAAAACCATAATGGCCTCCTCTTCCTTTTCCTCTTGCTAACCTGCTTAATGCATAATTCTGTTGTTCTTGTAATCCCCATTTTAAATACTGCCCACTGTTCCTCAACCCCTGATTCCTGCCCCATTCCCCTTAATGCCTCTTTCAAGCATCTCCCCATTTTCCCAATGTCTATCCCCTTAAAATCCAGGATACGTGTTTTTGTGTGGTCTGGTTCTGCTCCTTCTGTGATTTCAAACCACAATGACTGGTGGTCACTGTTCCCCAGGTGCTCCCCACTGTTACCCCATCACACTGTCCCTGTTTGTGAGCACAAGGTCCAGTATTGCCTTCTGCTGCGTTGGTTCCATAACCAGTTGCTTGAGGAAGGCACCTTGAAGGGAGTCCAGGATAAATCTGCTCCTAGTTGATGCTGCTGCTGGGATGCTCCAGTCCTCGTCTGGTATATTAAAGTCTCCAACCAGCACTACCTCACCCTTGTCTGCCATCCTTTTGATGGCTAGCATCAGCTCCCTATCTGTTTCTTCCTACTGGACTGTGGTCTATAGACCACACCTGTGCGGATGGCTGGCCCCATTTTCCTTTCTAGCTTAACCCAGAGTATTTCTCCCCCATTTTGCTCCTCCTGGATCTCTGTGGCCCTTATGTCATTTTTCACATACAGTGCCACTCCTCCTCCCTGCCCTGTCTCTTCTGAATATGTTGTAGCCAGATATCACCTTTTGGGACCTATTAACACCATGACAGTGACAGAATTCATGAGGAGGGGTCCCAAAAACCCCATGTTGAAAATTTGGTGCCAACATTCCAAAAAATGCCCGAGATATGCATCAAAGTTGAAAAAACCCTATTTATTACATTATACAACTTACCGGCATTTACTCAGTTCGTGGTCGGCTTTGAAGAGTGCAGATGTGTTCCAGGTCCACCGAAGATCGTCAGACCGAGTCTGGAGGTGAGGCATGGGGTGAGGTGGGGTGGGGAGGCAGGTGCGAGAGGGTGGGTGTAGGTTGGGAGAGGGACAGGGAGACAGCGAGGAACCATTTTTGTTTACAGGGAGAAAAAAAATAAAAGACATTGCGGGACCGTTTTTGCCTTTCAGGGGATGTGGCACACTGGGGTGGGCTCCCAGCATGCCAATGGACTCTTTTGGGTTGGGCAGCTGCAGCTGACGGGGGATTGGGCACCCCATCGGCACACAAGAAATAGGGATGGGGATATATCAATGGGGACTGGGCACCTCCAACAGCAAACACAGAAATTGGGGGGGGAGACATGCTGACGGGGACCGGACTACCCGCCAGCAACAGCCCTGCAATGAGGGGTTGCTTCCTCATTGCAATGGATGATGCTGCAATGACGAGGTGGCCTCTGATTGCAGTGGCTAAAATGTTTTAAGTTGGTGGCACACTGGCTGAACTAGTGTCAGCAGCAGCGTGCCACAGCATTGAGCGGCCAAGCCTTTAAGGCGTGGGGGCATTGGCCACAACAGTGCCACGCCTCCACAACCTGCTTCTGGAGGAAAGCTGCCGTAATATGTTTCTTGCGCATGCGTGCAATCAACATAGAAAGACAGATTTTCAGTTAGGCACAAGAATTCTTTTCTGTCCTTCACTTTCCCTCATTAGTCCTTTCATCCGTGCCCTGACAATAGGGGCACTACAGTTGCATCTGTCCTCTGACTGGGAGGTTGCCACAACCAATGCTGCACCATAGTGAGCAGGCAGGGGGTGCAGCACAAATACCTGGCTGCCCAGGCCCCTCCTCTCCCTGAGATTCAAACACCTCCCCTTTGCAACTGGCCTGATTGCCCCACCAGCCTCAGTGTGGGATACATACAGGACTCATCCATGAAGCCAAGTTTCTAAACCACTGGGCTGTACCACAGTGGACTTTTTAATATTTCCTTTTATAAAAATCTGAGAGTAGACATCTCTCTCCTGTTCACTCTGTTTCTTACTCGCTCCACTCCATGGACTCCCACATCTTCTTTATTCATCACCCCAAATCTGATGCTGGGGGAACTGCTTTTATCCTTTTTCCCCTCCATCTGGAACAGCCTTACCCCCCTTCACCAGTCCTCTTCCTATATCTACCTCAAAAGTCAGCTTAACTCCATTTTGACCCCCCCCCCCGTTCCTGCTCCTGCCTTGGCTGGGCTATATTTGAGTCTCTTGCTTTTGCCATCCATTCTGTCCCCTGAGCCATGCGTCTCACCTTTTTGTTATTTAGTTGTTTGGCTGACAGCTTGCACTTTTTCATTAATTTATAACTGTATTTAAATGTACCCTCCCTGAGTTACCATATTTGCTTTACAAATTGCCTGTATCATTATTGCTGTATACAGTATATTGCCGGCGCCATTCTAACTGTATAAATGTTTATTCCTGTGTAAGGTTACCACCTTTTAAGAAACCCAAAGTGGGACATTTCTTACTGAAATATGATTTTTTACAGGACAATATGTAACCTCAACCAATGCAACAGATTTATTTATTTTTTTTTAAATCTAGGATTACAAGTACCTTTGAGCCAAGACTCTTTTACAGAGGTTCCACGTCAATTGAGGTACAATTCAAACAAGGCATTGAATAACAGTGTAACAGTGGGTTACAGGCAGTTACATACAGTTTTTACATTCAGTACAGTGGCAAAAATGCCAGAAGGAGGTCTGGTAACAGGGTTGACATGGTATGGAGGAGAGACACAGTAGTGGGGTGGGGCCATAGGCACTTGTCAAATATCAATTAAAGTGCTACAGGGGTTAGAGAAGGAGGGTGGGAGGAGGGGAGGATGAATGGGTGTATGGGAGAGGGAGTTGAGGGGGGAAGGGGCTAAGTGCTAGGTGGAAAGAGCAAAGAGGAGAGGGGAGAACAATTAGGAAGGACAGTCACAGGAGCTAGATGCAGACAGGATGTGATGGAAACTGGATTTGAACAGACCAAGCTTTGGCATTGAGGCGATGTCAATGTTGAGACCATTGAACCAGCTGGGAGGTCTGCGTGCAAACAATCTTTGCCCTTGTGTGGTGCCGAAACGCGGGACATGTAGAAGCTGGGATTCAGAGCCCCTGGTGATGCGAGTAGTCCGCGTTGGGCAGAGAAGAGCTTGGACACCAAAGGCCTAGTGTTATTTTCTTTGTCAAAAGGCAGGTTTGGTACTTGATCCGGTTTGAAAGTTGAAGCCACCCAGTCTGTGTGTAGAGATCACACATATGGATGAGGTGATGGGTATCAGTTATGAGACAGCAAGCTTTGTTTAGTGCAATGGATATGCACCTAAGGGCAGTGGCAGAGGCACAGCCACAGATGATCAGGCCAGAGTTGATTATTGAGATTACTGAGATTACTGAACTTTGTACTGCAATCCTTAAGGCACTGCCTCTGCCTGAAGAGTAGGCCAATGCGAGTGTTGGCAGCCTTGGCAATGTTGTCAATGTGTGTAGCATATGATAGGTTACAATCAATGGTAATACCTAGATACTTAAAGGATTGAACCTGTTTGAGGGTTGCACCAAGGCAGCTTACTCTAAATAATCAGAATCGAGACTAAGTTTTGTAGTTTTTTAGCTTCTTCTGTTGTTTTTTTTCTTATTTTAAAGTATTTTAGTTAAGGTATTATGGTTTTCTGCAACATTTAGAGGAACATTAGAAAATATTTTTTTCTACTATAAGGTCAGGACATGCAGTGTTTTTCATGTTTTCTTGCAGGGCACAGTTGCCCAGATCAGGACTGTCCTGTGAAAATCAGGACAGGTGGTAACCCTATTCCTGTGCCCCTCCTGCCGAATCACACCTATAAAGGAACATTGGCTCAGTATGCCATTCCCAGTTACACCTTTTCAATAAATAAATAAGAACGCAGTAGACACTAATGACTTCTATTATATCATCTTACTGTTCTGCATCTACTGTACAAGATAAGGGAAAAGGAAGCAATAAAAAACATTCATTGGCTCAGTCCTTTGGCAGGGGTCTGAAAAATATTTTTCAATAACAAGATATTACTTAATTACTAGTAAATGTTGACATGAATAGTAAACTGACACATAAAATGTGGTGCCAGCCACTGATCTGTTAAGGCAGTAAAAGATTTTATTTTGCAGTGATGCACTTTGCTTCTAATTTAGCAGTGGTCCATCTCAGCTGATGAAGCAACACATCAAATATAGTCTCAATGCAAGGAATAGAGAACAGATGAATGTTTTCATTTTTAAGGGGGAAAGCACAAGAAGTGAGTGCAAAAAATATGTGACACACAAGGAAACGTTACATCAATTATATGAAGTTAAGAAAAATATTTCGAAAACAGTGACTCCTTCTGCCAATAAATCTTTGCAAGACACACTCCTGCTTTAAGTGCTGAGTATAAGAAAACTAACAGTAATATTTTCCATGGATCAGTGACTTTTTTTTAACCCTTGATGATCTGTCTCTCCAACAGACTAAAGAGACAGGCAGGGGTTCTTTCTTATCAAGTCCTTCCTTCCTTGACTGTTTTTAAGAGCCAGCTTGGAGAAAAGAAGTAACTGTCAGCATGAAAGGTACTGAGAGAGGTGGTGGGGGAATGCAGCAGAAATACTGAGGAAGGAAATGTATTTAGATTCAAACACTAAGGTATTGAGTTATAGTAAGTTTTTCCATTACTGGCTATTGTGGATTTGAGCTTAATTGCTGTCTGCAGCCAAAACTACTTTCTCGCTTTTCCCTGGCCTAAACCATTTTTCTTTTCTCTGTTCCAACATTATTTGAGGTCACAGCCAGGCTTAAACCTAATAATATATAGCATTTGGTAAAGAAAAAGCAGTAAAAATATGAGTAATTTTCTTATTGGTTGTTCCCACATTTGGATGAATAAAACACACACACACATACACTTCTACTAGTACTACTATTGAAATGTGTTTTGAAGAGACAGATGTATCTGCAGAAAATTTGTCAGCAACTGTCTCCATTAACTTCATTAAGGTGTGAACCAGTGCTTACAGTACTAAGCTGTGAAACCAGAAATCCCCAGGTTCGAATCTCACCACAGTCATTGATTTAAAAGTGCTACCTTGAGCAAGCCTCTTGATCAGCCCCTGTTTCAGTCCACTCTCAGCTGTAAAACACAATAGAAGCAGAACGGTCATGGAAAATTAGATATTGCTTCTCAGTTGGGCTTTTCCAAGCCAATTAATAAACCAGTCATTTTCTATATCAGTTCACAACTAAAGAATAATATTTAACATGCAGAAAACTTTTATTAGAAAATATAAATTCTCAGCTCTGGTTCAACCAATCAGTAGCACTGTACAGAATTTCACAATTCTGATGGAATAGAATTCCATGGAATTACAGAAAAATTCACCTAATTCCATAGAATCATGCTGATACTGGAAGTCTGAAATTTCAAAAGTGGGATGTTTCTCATAGATTAGTAATCTGCAGTTCACGTGAACAACAGATGCATTTTTTACAATCCACGGGAAATCATCCTGCTGTTTACATAGAAATGCTTTTTCGAACTGCATGGAATTCAAAAAGAAATTCTGAAAAGCATTTTGGAAGTAGAATTGCCCTTGTGCATGAATTCCATCTGCAGAATTCCAATTTCCTACCTTCTGCACAGCTCTACCAATCAATTCTTAGAGTTTGTTTCCATGTAAGAACTTCATAAGCATAAGAACAGCAAACGTACCGTATCTGAAATAGCTCAGTGATCAGAGGATGTTTGTTTCTTTTATTTATTTTAATAATTTTGTTTTTAAATGTTATTCTTGTTATAAGCCATCAAACATAATATATTATCATATATATCTGTAACCCCCTTCAATTTCATGGGGCTCACTAATGTGCCCCTTAAAAAGCTTTGACATTCGACTGCATGCCACTACAGTGTAAACTACCATGAATAGGAGTTTGCAATTCATATACAGTACTCAGCTGCAGGATGACCAACTTGACTATTTGCTACAAGGGATCAGAGTGCTTACCTGTGGACCCCCGAGAAGGCAGCGGGGATGCACATTTTTTTCCCGCAGACTGGGCTATTTCGAAGGCACTGTCAGAATGTAAGAAAAACAGTTGGGTGCAGAAATGTTTGACCCATGATGCCCTGTGTTAAGGTCAGAGGACAAATTGACAGCCAGTCAGCTGAAAAGGTGATGAGAGTGCCAGTACTGACTTAAGCTGAAAGCCTGTGAGACTTATTGGTACTGGGACTGGCACAAGAGCCACATCCAGTCTGGAGATAAAACTGACAGCTCCAACACTTCTGGCATAAGGCCAATCGGGAACTGATTTCATTACTGGAAAGACCTGGCCAGCTCTCTGAATTGATCAGATATGTGCTGGGAATCTAGTAAGTGACATCTAACATGGATCAGAAGAGAGGAGTGCCAGCACTTGTAGAGCATATAGTGAGGATTGTCAAAACCAGAAGTATTGTAACTGAGGCAGGCAAGTGCCAGAGAGTGCTGTGGAGTTCCAGACAGAGTCTGAGAAAGAAGGATTTCAGTGGTGAGATGTTAACTCCAGTCTACTGTTTGTGACCTTCTTGCCAGCTAAAATCTTCATCATAGAAAACCCTTATACATTAGGGGCAGAAGTGGATTGTGAAGGAAGGAAAGTCCATTCCTAAAAAGACTGAAGACCCCACACAGGGCAGGCAGAATATTTAT
This sequence comes from Neoceratodus forsteri, assembly GCA_016271365.2. NCBI lineage: Eukaryota > Metazoa > Chordata > Ceratodontiformes > Ceratodontidae > Neoceratodus > Neoceratodus forsteri. Next base: position 745,237,586 of record CM028137.1, read on the forward strand.
GAAAGTTGAGAGGCATAGACACAGCTGGCTCCCACATAAGCCAACCATGTGCAGTGACTGCTATATGCACTCAGACCGAGATCCTGTTTTCATGCACTCTACTTATCTTTTCCTCACTGGAGATCTGAAGCAGCTGATCTTGCAAGAACAACATACCTGGTCTGCCTAGGCTTTTTGGAGTCCACATCTGCTGGATGTAGATTGGAGCCTCCCAGCTGCAGCTTCATCTAGAAGCAGGGACATCCTGGACTCCCTGCAGGGGGTGTTCCTCAGGCAACTAGTCAATGAACCCACTCATGATTAAGCAATACTAGACCTGATACTTAGTAACAGGGGCAGTGTTGCAGATGCCAAGGTTGGAGGCTACCTGGGGATCAGCGACATTGTACAATGTGGCTGAATATAAGGATGCTGTGGAATTGAACCACACAAGGACAAGGGTCCTGGACTTTATGAGAGCAGATTTTTTATAAAGATGAGTGAATGCCTCAGATATGACCTTGCAGGGGGGATCACCTGGGTGGGGTAGAGGAACAGTGGCTGAAGATAAAAAGGGCCATAGTGAGGGCAACAAACCTCTCTGTCAAGCAAGTGAGCAAAAGCAAGAGGAAAAAGAGACCCTCATGGTTCTTGAAAGAGGTGGTGAAAAAGGCAAAAGCTAAGAGCATAGCATTCAGAAAGTATAGGGAGATGCAGAGGGAGGTGGACAGGGAAGTGTATTAGGGAAATAAAGGGAAGCAGGAAAAGCAATAAGGAGAGCAATGGTACAAATGGCAGAGAGAATAGCCAAGGCAGTAACAAAAGGGAACAAAATTTTTGAGGTATGGAAGTGAAAACAGGAAGACTAGGGGTGGGATTGTACGGTTAAAAAGGGAAGGGAGACTGTGCAGAAGGGGACCAGGATAATGCAGACATGCTGAACAAATATTTTTGTTTAGTGTTCACAGAGGAAGGAGAAGGTGAGGGGCCACACAAAAGTAACAGGAGCAATGGTGGGAAGGAGATGGACACTAGTCTGTTCTTGGAGAAGAAAGTCCGGAAGAGGCTCACCAGTCTGAAAGTGGACAAAACGATGGGGCCAGATGGGGTGAATTCAAGCCTGTATGAGCTGTCACTGAGACAGCAGGGAGTTTTTTCAGTCCATGGCCTGTTACACCACATGGCACCTGCCAGTCTCTGCTCCTCCTGTACCTGGCCAATTGGGGCATCCACATATCCAAACATTTTGTCTGCGCTGTTATCTCCTATTGGGTTGGGGATCCCTGCAAGGAGATCAACATGGTGCTATATAAAAAATGTTCTGTGAGGCCTTGCCCTTGGGCCCTCCTTGAAAATAGAGTGGAAGGATGTAAAAAGAGAACCGTAAGAGCAGGCAGCCTTCTTCATTCATGTGATAAATTATTACAAGTAGTACAGGGATAGTAAAATGATGAGAACAGTAAAAATGTTTTCTAAGCAGGTCCTATTAGCAAAATGTTTTTGTTAAAATGTGTGATTTTAATGAGAAAATGAACAACTTGATACTGAAAATGTTCTGTATTTTTGGCTTTGTGCAAATTGTAACTGCTGACTGAGATAGTGGCCTCTCAATGCTACTACACCTAATGACATCTTCTTTATCATTATGCCCAAGGAAGGAGGAGTTGCAACAGGCTGTGACTGATTCTTCCTTGTAGAGCAGGAACAGGCCTGGCCTAGCAGTATGACTTTTTTTTCCCTTTTAGGGGGGAAAATTAGTTCAGTTCTCCTGAGAAACACTGAAAATGTAAATGATAACTAGAGACATTGCAAAGTTTTACTTCGCCTCTGAGGTTCTGATGAAGTTGCAAAATTCACCTTCGCAAATTACTTCACGAAGTTCCCACTTCACAATTTCACCTAACTTCACCCAACTTAGCCTGTGAAGGCAGCGCAGTTAGGTGAAGTTAGGTAAAGTTAGGTGAGGTTGGGCGAATTTAAGTAAATTCACTCAAAGAAAGGGCAACTTCGCTTTGCAAAAACTTCGCGAAGTCGGCATTTCGCACTTCACGAATTTCACCAACTTTTGCAAATTTTATCCACTTTGCCCTTTTCAAATACCCAGAAGTGTGAACAAAATTACCCTCTCCACTATGTTGGGATTTAGAAAACAAACAAAAAGGTCAAGATATCTGCTTTTTGACTAATTTTAACAAATGAATGGAAGTAGATTGCTCTTTCACAATAAATAATTGCAAGTAAGAAAGGGATAGCAACATGGTGACAACAGTGACACTGCCCTAAACAAGTCCTGTAAGCCAGGCTGTAATGGACTTGCTTTTGCTTGCAGAGCAGAAACAGCCCTAGTATTAAGGGAAAAAAAAACACTCCTAGTGGTTGTGACCCACAAGTTATCATGTTCAGGTTCACACCCCTGCCTGGTGACTGTACAGGATCGACCATCGACCAGATTGAGGGGGTTTGGTTTGTTCTTTCTCCTGCATTAGGGAGTTTGTCCAAGAACAAATAAGAAATAGCATGGTGCCTCCACCTAGAGGCAATAAGTCACCAGATGTTGAGTGCAGTACCACCCCCTGGTATGAAGTACCTACCCACCTCTTTACACTGGACTGGATCATCCTTTGGTGCCAATAAGACAGTTGTTACCTTCATCAATAAAGACTTCAGTCAGATTATGTGAAATGGGTGCACACACAGAAGTAAAATTTACTAAATTAACAGTGCTTTTACTGAAGAAACCCAGCCTGGGAACAGGAGGAAATGAGGGGGTTAGAGAACTGTCTGTCACCTTTAACACTCCCACCCTATAGCAATCCCCCCCCCATAGCCACTGTACTGTAAGTCACTATCACACTTTCAAATCCCACACAGTCTATAAAGCACCCACCCAATCAAAGGGCACACAAAAAAGAATTCTACTACACAGGATGTGGCTACTGTTCAGCTGGCACCAGTAGTAAAACTACAAATGCAAGTATGACACAGTAACCAATGACTCTGGGTACCCAGGAATTACTCTAGAGTCCCAATGGAGGCTTAGTAGCTATGTTGTAAGAATTCTTTCAGTGGTGCACTTGATGAAAATTAGCAAGCTTGCAGTTTAACCCCCCAATAGGCCATAGTGTGCTAGCAAAATTTAACAAACTTGAAGTGCAATGGAAAAATGCTTGAAACCCAACTTGTAATCCAAATGCAGTAACTGTAACACAAAATTGGAAAAGTACAAAAGACCTCACCCAGCAATGCCAGAACTCATGTGATCCATGAATGCAGCAGCTCAGTTGAGGCTGTGGACAGCGCAGAGCAACAAGGTGAGGAGCAGTTAGGAACAGGGCCCAGGTGCCTGGGGATGAAGCAGTTCAGATTTCCTCAGAGGTTCTGCAGCAGCACAGCCCTTTTGTCCCACCACTCAGGACAGAGCTCTTCTGACTTAGCCCTCAGTCACAGGAGCACTGTGCAGCAGCTTCCCAGTTCCCAAGGGGCCCAGACCCCAGGAGCAACTCCCACAGTCTGACTCCCCTTCAAATCAAGAGTTCCCCCATACTCAAGGCACATGCCCCATGGCTCCCTGTTCTCCTACCACCCAACTATATAAGTGCTAGTAGGCCCCTTACCTGGCTTCATAGCAACCTGGGTAGGATGCATGCAGGTGTCTGTCTCTGCTTGGTACAGCTCAACAGCTTTGGTATACATAAGTAGCCTACAGACTGAAACTCACAGTAAATTCTTCCAGCAGGTGCTTGTCTGGCCCAGTCTCTGAACTGGGTAAGCCCAGGATAAGGCTCACAGTGAGTTGACAAAATGAACCCTGGTGAGGACTAGCAGGATTAATGGCTTGGCTAGGCCTCTCATCTGGTCTCACCAGCAACAATTCCTAATATCTCAGTGCCTCTCTCAGACTGCCACTGTGGTAGACGAGCCATGGTGGTTCGTACCCCTATAGTTTAGGGTGATGCCAGATAAATCTGGAAAGAGAGGCTGGAGGCGTACTCTAGAGCCAAGATGCAAGGTTTATTAGCAACAGTTGGAGCACACAGAAAAGTCTTAGCATTCAATAACACTATCACACATGAGAAAGAGTGAATAAGATTACCGGGACCACAATCTGGCCCAACTAATGTCCTACAAAAGTCCAGGTTATTCAAATCCTAAGGATGTAGCAATCTGATGCACCAAGCTTGGGTGACTAGTATTTTGGTCAGCCGACTGCTGAGGGTGAACCTAAAGAAGCACTTCCTATACAGGCCATAAAATGGGGCGTCCCCCAGTGAACCAGAAACCAAGTAAAACACTGTAGGCTCCTGGCCCTGGGAAGAAGGTGACTCCTGGTGTCACTGAGGCAACATTGAAAGGGAAGCGCCTGGTCGAGGATGGGTGTTGACGCCAGGTTGTAGGGGAAGAGAACCCTTATCTGGGGTTTTCGGCTCCGGTGATCTCAGGCAGGTGATTTCCAGTAGAGGAAAGGATGCTGGGTGTGATGATCCACGGGATGACCTTTGGGCAGGTCCCCAGAACCCTTACCACCTCATCCCTGCAGCTTCAGAATCTGACAATCTTCGGTGTGACCTCTTGATGCATCACTGGAACACAAGCCACCTATGGGCAGTACAGTCAAGAGTGTGGTGACCCTTGGTGTGGCCTCTTGTGTGGGCCACTGGTACTTATGCCACCTTAGGGAATGGGGCACAGAGCCTGGCAATCCTCAGCAAGGCCTTGGTATAGGCTACCAGTACTATTGCCACCTTGAGACAATGTCTATGCAGGAGAATGGGCAATGTGACTCTGAGTTCCTCAATCTAGAGCCAGGGTGGCCCCTAACCTGACTCACTTTGGTGGGCCCTAGCTACCAGCTGGCTACCACTTACGACCGGCAACTCCAACCTGGGGCATTGTGGCAAACACTTGGAGTTGGTGGAGGTCATTGGAAGTGGGTGCATGTGATACTGGGCTTTCCGGGGACCCTCCCTGGGTCAAAGAAGAGGCACAGGAGGAATTCTAGATGAGGCGTCTGCAGCAGCCTGGAACAGAACAAAAATTAAAAACCTGAAAGGCAGTTTCCCCCTTCTTGTATGACCGAGAGCCCTGCCATTTGAGATGGGGTGGCCCCAAATGTCTTCAGAGGAAGTAGTAGTAGGCAAGTGCAGCAATCAATCCCTCAGGGCAGTGCAGTCACATAGGACAATTGAGAAAATAAGGCAGTGCAGTCATGATGCCCCAGGAATAAGGCAGTTCAGTCACTTAAACTCTTCAATTGAATATAGCAGTTCAGTCACAGCAAGCAGTTCAACAATTTAAAACAGTTTGATTGAATACAGCAGTTCAGTCACAGCAAGCAGCGGATCCAGGCAACCATACCTCTTAACCTCCCTCATCATAAGGCAGGGACAAATGACCAAAATCAGGAACACATCTGATAAAATAGTAATATTAGCTCCAGAAGCTGTATACAACATGTTTCTTAGTGTGAACAGCATTTTCTTAATAAGAACTAGACTGTAACATCAATGGCTGGCATTATTCTATGATCCCAATACCTACTCTTTAGTGTCAGAAATGCCAGACTTAGGAGGGACAGAATAAATTTCTGAGGCAAAATCAGGGACATCCCTGAAAATCAGGAACAGCTGAGAGACAGGCAAGCAACAGGAGATTGCAGGCAGATAAAGAAAATACAGTTTGCTTCATGGGCATTAAAACAGTTTGATGACCCACCCCCTTTGTTAATATGGATCAGCTCTGGGTGCCTTCTGAATCAATCAATCAAACAATCAATCAAAATCTTTATTTATTCAGGCAAACATCATTGAGCGTAGCTCATTTACAAGATGGACCTGAGTGGTCATACAAAGAAGGATACAAGTTTTTTACAAAGACATGAGAATAACATAACATTAGTACAATCAAATAAATAAGAGATATATACAAAATTTACAGATATACAAGGCACAGTAACAATAACTTAACCTGTAAAAATGAAGAGGATAATCGATATAGAAGGGAAATAATCAAATAGTAGGGCTTCTATAGGCTTTTATATGAAATGTGATAACTGACTGGGTAGAAGAGTGAAACCAAACATAGTGGAATTACAGAAGGGAGGGGTGTAGGTTGGGTGGGAGACTAGGCCTTATGGAAGCAGTTGCACAGTTCTGGAAATAGGGTGGTATACAATTTTTTGAAGGATGATATGGGTAAGAGGGTATTCAGATTAATAGATTTTTGGAGTGAGTTCCAGACAAATGCTAGGGAATAGCTGATAGCAGCCCTCCCAAACCGGGTGCAGGTATTGGGAATCTTTAGCATAATGAGCTTATTGATCCTTAAAGTGTATGGCCTGGATGTGATTTCGGTGAAACAGTCTGAGATATAGGAGGGGAGTTTGCCTGATAAAGCTTTAAAGATCCAGATTGCAGCATTCTTTTTTCTTCTGTGCTGTAGAGATGTCCAATTGACTGCCATGTAAAGAGAGCAATGATGGGTGCTGGAGGGAAGGTCTGTAATAAATCTGATGGCTCTATGATACAGGGTGTCCAGCTTATTTAAGAGGGAGAGTGAGCAATGGTCGAGAGAAAGTCAGCATAGTCAATAAGGGATAGGAATGATGCCTGGATTAATCTTTGTTTGGAGTCTCTGGTAAGGTAGTGTTTTATTCTGTAAAATAGGCCAAGTCTTTGTCTCAACTTTTTTAATAGCTCTTCAATGTGGACAGAGTAGTCAAGCTTATTGGCAATCCAGACTCCAAGATATTTGAATTTATCCACAAATTCCAGCTTTTCTCCAAATAAGGTGGATAGTTGTGGGGCGATGAATGATGGGGTAGTGAAACAGCAATTCGTTGTGGCAAAGAACATAGCTTTTGTTTTTTTGGCATTTAGAAGTAATTTTTTTTCCAATAGGTTGTGTTGTAGGATGGAGAATTCTGACTGTAACAGTTCACAGGCTTTTGATGGAGAGGGATTGCTGACATATAATACAGTATCATCAGCAAACAGGTGAATGTTAGATTGAGAGAGGTTGGAGTCAATGTTACTAATATAAATGGCAAAGAGGATGGGGCCCAGGATAGAGCCTTGCGGTACACCTCTTTGCAGTGGTTTAGAGGTAGATAGGTAATTTTTCATTTTTTACCAGTTGTAACCTTCCAGAGAGATAGCACCTAAACCAATTGAGAGATAGTGAATCAAGGCCTACAGAGCTAAGAGAGGAGATTAATGATTCATGATCCACTGTATCAAATGCTTTACTCAAATCCAGGAATACAGCACAGGTACTATTCTTTTTATCCAAGGCAGTCTGCCAATCGTTAGTGACTTTGGCTAGGGCAGAGATGGTGCTATGCATTGATCTAAACCCAGATTGTGCTGGATTTAGGAGGTTGTTGGAGTTCAGATAGGCCCTTAATTGCGAATTTACTAATTTTTCAAGCATCTTGGATAGTGCCGGTAAGATGGAAATGGGCCTGTAATTGTTAAGGTCCATGGGATCACCTGATTTAAGTAGTGGAACTACTTGAGCTGTTTTCCATATAGAGGGGATGGAACCAGTAGCTAGGAAAAGATTGAAGAGGTGAGTGAGGGGGGCAGCTAAGGCGTGCAGTGCTACTTTAAGAAAGTAGGGATCCAGGGAGTCTGCACCTGTACTCTTAGATGTATCTAAATTGGATAGGAGGTCTTCTACTTCTTTTAAGGATATTGGTTCGAAGGAGAATGTTGAGGCAGTCTTTTGGACCACAGTGGATTGAAGGCTTAATGATGATCTCAAGAGATTTGCAGGTGAAGAGTCAAATGCTAGGCCAGCTGTAGTGAAATGGTCATTGAAGGCATTTAAGATTTCTAGCTTGTCAGTGATTTCTATGTCACTTAGTAGCAGTTTGGAGGGTAAGACAGGGGTAGAATTTTGGCCTAGAATTCCCTTTATAGTACCCTCAGAATCTGATGGGTTAGTATAGGATGCATCCATTCCAGCTCTATAGAAGGCAGCTTTGGCATTTCTTATTTGTTTTGTGCATGAGTTTCTTGCTTTTCTGAATTGAAGCCAGTCTCTAGGATCCTTTGTTTTCTTGCCTTTTCCAGAGTTTGTCTCTGCTAACAAAGCTGATCATAGTCAGCAGTGAACCAACGACAAGATTTTACTTTGGTTCTGACACTGGTGATTGGTGCATGTGTATTGAGGCATTAGTGATAATATCCTTTAAGATCTGAAGAGCTGTCTCAACTGAGGTTGTAAGGTAGAAATCTTGCCAATACGTTGTATTGCACAAATCATGGAGATATCCTGAGATGTTGAAATTCTTTTGACCTTATATGGAGAAATTTTGCAGGATTGGATGGCTTGAGTGAAGATCTTATGCCAGCTATAGGACAATGATCACTTACGTCACTGGGTAGCACTCCAGCATGAGAATATAAGTGAGGCTTGTTTACCATCATGATATCCAGGAGTGAACTGTTGGTAGTATTTTTTAGGTTAATCCTTATATATGGATATGAATATGAATATGGAGGCCAGGGTACCTAGTCTCTTTATCCCTGCTATGGGCTGCCCTGTCCTTCTGCTACATGGACAAAGGGCTAAGTTTTTACCATTACTAGGGCTTAGAATACCCTAGAACCCTGAGAGAAGAATGCACTAAGGCCCTACCAGGCCTTTAGTAATTAGCTTTTTACAGCTAAACAATTGGAAATTTAGCCTGAACAGTTCCCTTTTTACCAATAATACTTTGAGATGGCTTTACCTAGCATTTCTTTGGTCTCTTGGCTGAGAGGGAGTGCCCCAGTGTCTCTATTTGGAGCACAGACTTCCGAGAACTAAATTAAACTAGCAGAGATTCCTTCAAGAGAGGAGTTCACAAACACCTTTAATCTTGGTCCAACAATTATTTGGTTTGAACCCTTCTAGCTTCTGCCTTCTTGGTTCTCATTTCTCTCTCTCCCACTCTCTCTATACAACTGGACAAGGTAGCAGCTTTCCTCCATCGGGGAGGGGGGGTACAATGGAAGCAATTTAACAATTCTAAACAATAATTACACAGTGCAACAATACAATTGCTAAACAAACAATCCTTCCCCTGGCTGGAGCAGGTCTAGCTAGGACTAATTATTAAAGGAAATGCTGGCCAACAAGCCTACTCATCCCTGGAGTTCAACAAGGATTTCTGTACTCTGGGGAATGCACAACCACAAAGGAGTGATAAGGCCTCTTCTCCTGGAGACTGCTGCACGAAAGGATCTCTGGGTCTGTTTCCTGGCCAAATGAACTGACTCTACGCACTGGGGGACCCGACTAGATGGCAGATTTCTGCAAAAAAATGAACAAGACTGCTACTGAGGATCTTCTGGAAGGAGTTACACTGAAGGGACCCAAGGGATTCACTTCAACCTCCTAACAAGGAAGCCGACATCCATTGCCTTGCTGTCCTTCGCCCTCCCTGGTCAAACTCTTTCTCCTCTCTCTCCAGCCTGTGCAGAGCCTCCTCTAGGCTGGGGCAGTCCTGGCTACCTGCCAGGGGATTGGCTTCTTTATCCAGAAGTCAGACTCCTGAAGCTGGGTCAGTGGCTTAAAAAAAAAGTCTCCAAATTTGAATCTACCCTGACCACAGGGATTGGATGAGAGGACTCAGCCTGGCTTCCTTCTCCACTGTGGGACAGGAATGTGGCCCAACTGGTTTGGCTTTGGCTGACTAGGTGTCAGTCTTGAGCAAGGGAGAGGGAGAACCAAGGAAGGGGGAAAAAATGGTTTTCCTTTAAAACCCTGAATTTAGACTACTAGGACTGTCTGCTGGAGTGGGGCCCATTCTGTGTTTCAGACAGTCACAAAAGCTTTTCAAGGGTTTCCCATTAAGCTGCCAGGGTCCCCATAACAGTCGGACCCCTGATATCACTAAGGATCTCCTGTTTTCTGTGGTGCCCCCAATTTCCCCGCGGCACTACGCCACAAGCTCCTTTAGAGCCCAGAAACTTATTTTTCTCCATTCAGCGTCTCATTGGACAATCAGGGCTGTCTATCAGTACTTCTACCCTGGAGGGTCCAATTGCATCATAATCCCACAAGTCTTTGCAGTCTGTTTTTTTGGCTACATAGGGCTTTCTAGCCCTCTGATTGGCTGGGTGTCTGGTTCAGAGGTCTCAGAATGGTTATCTCCATGCTCTAAAGGAACCATGTGCTGCAAAGTTGTTTATTTATCTGTTTCATGGCCCCCATAAGTGTGTTGTCCACAGGGGTTTTAGTTAATCCATCCTGGGCTATTGTCTGGTTATGTCATCCTCAGTGGTGGGGTCCTGGGGCCAGAGTCAGGCATACCGACAGAGCAAGGTGAGTGGAAAGTGCTGGGGAGGAGCTCCAGGATATGCACTGCCACTTCAAGCCATCAGTGGAATTCAGTGGTGGTGGAGGTGCTAGAAAAGTGGATCCCTATGTCTTTCCCAGTCCTCACTGCCAGAATCAGGATGCCAGGCCAAAGAAATGCATCTGCAGTTGTAAAATAAGAATAGTGCAGGGGATGCTGAAGACATCTGTGCTGCTGCTGCTCTCGCTCTTTCTCCCACTGCCATACATGTGGTCAAATGGGAGGGAGCCAGTGGCACAAATGCAGCTCCGGAGACCTCAGAAGGGCAGCAGCAGCAGTCAGGCAAGCCCCCTCCCTGAGGAGGGGGTTAGACAGTTCTTCTGAGAAACACTAAAAATGATCACACAAAAGTGTAACAAAAATTATCTTTTATAGCTTGGAATTTAGAGGGAACAAAAACTATCAAGATTTCTGATTTCTGTGTAGTTTTAACAAGTGCATAGAAGTAGGTTCTTTCTCTGCCCCAACTCAAGTCATCTGTTTCTTCTGCCTAAAGCTACCAACTGTCCCTATTTTCCCAGGACAGTCCCTATTTTATGCAGCATGTTCCAGTGTCCCCACGAGTTTTGCAAAATTTCACTTTTGTCCCAGTTTTTGCTTACTTGTCCCAGTTTTGTCCCCCTTTTTTTTCTGACTGCTAATCCGTGAGTGACAGTTGTTTCAGCACTACTGTGGCACTGCTCGGGCTGGACAGCAGTTTGCAACTTCAACCCCTGCGCTCAGATTGCACCGTACACGTCAGGGACACAGTGCTATGTTCCTTCCTGTTAGCTTAGAATGGGTAGTAGTGCAAACAAGCACATGTGGATGTCTGCCTGCCAGCAGTTTAGAGGGACTCCAGACAGAGAAGAGACCGGCAGCAGGGAACTAAGGTACCCGAACCTGATCAGCTGTAGGGAAGCATGTGAAAACAATCTGGCGTAGTGGTGGGAGTCACTGAAGTGAAGTTTGCTCAGCAAATAAGGTGAGTGTAAACGGGTTGGATGGGACTGTCAAGAGGAGCAAAACATGCAGCTCGAATGTCTGATCATAATTTAATGCAGGTTTGCTTCTAATGAACTTTCTGTACATCATGGTTGGGAAATAGTGGCAGCACAATGATGTATTGTGTTAATCTAAATGTTTGCTACTGGTGTTACTGTGGAGCGGCATGGCCAGAGCAAGCAGCAAAATTTAACTGATTGTGCGCAGCACTGACTGCGGTGGTATCCATGGGAGTGACATGGTGGGGGGGGGGGGTCATGTCATGATCAGGATGAACTGTCCCAGTTTTAGACCTCCGAAAGTTGGTAGCTTTACTTCTGCCTGAAGTTTCTGCAAGTGCTGGAACACATGACGTGCCTGCAATGTGCTTCCAAACTGGCTTCTGATCGGACAGCACATCTCAGGAGATCTTGCTGTCTCACAGCCAGTTCCAGCAGCTGAATAATGAAAACCAAAGCATGAACAATCAGTTATTGGGACCCCAAAAATGAATGCTCAAAAGATATTCAAAATAAGGTATTTGCACACCCTAAGGACTATGGTTTTTAAAAAGTGAGAAATTGCAGGATTGCCAGTAACAATCATAAGTCAGCAGATCTAGTTAAAAGATTAGACAAACTGTGATTGCTGTGTAAACTGCTGTATTGTGGTTCATATTACACAGCAGGAGATTATTCGAAAATTAGGAACTGAAAGAAGGAGCAGGTCTTGCCAGTTCTCAGATGCTCAGCTGAAGAGCAGCACTGCAGCATTTCCTGGTGATTAAATGTAAGTTGTAACCATTGATGGGTAATATTATCACTTTATATAATGTTTTCTACATTTTATTTTTCACTTTGTGGTTCCTTAAATATTCGAGTAGAGTCACTGTGTGTTTTACAACTGCAGGGTGAGAATCAGGAGGTAATTGAAGGTAAAACTTAATTATTAGTGTTTTATTTCTATTGGAGAACATACCTGTGGCGGTCTAAGAGGGAGGAAAGGATTCCTGAGAAGGGCTAGGATGGAAACACTGTCATTTCTATTTAGCCATTTGTAACAGTGTCATGGTGTCAGTACATGGGGGATCAGGGACAGAAATCAATACAGGAGGCTTCTGAGGCCTGGATTATTCATGTGTTAAACAAGCATTTGCCAATGCCGAATGTTGTCCTGCTGGCATTGGCATTGGTAGTGCAGGAGTTAGAGAGATGCCTAATAGGAATGGCAGTGAAGTATTAAACTGACGCCTACCCCACCCCCACCCTGAAGAGACTGGCAGGCATTGGGGTGTGCCTTTTGGGTCACTGGCCATAACACTCACACCATTTTACCTCACCCTACCCTGCAGACACTGACTAGTGTGCCTTGAGGTCTTCAGGCTTTACGCTCGCCCCATTCCATAAGGAAATTCATTGAGATGGTGCAGTATAGGAGAATGGGGTGAACTTTGGGGCCAAAGACTCCAAGGCACACCTCGATGCCTGTCATTGGCTGCAGGATGGGGGTGAGGGTGGAATGGTATGAGCATTACAGTCGACAATCCCAAGTCACACCCCTGAGGCCTGTCAGTCTCTACAGGGTGGGGCATTATGGCTGAAAACCCCAATGCCCTAGGCGTTTGTTGTTATTTTGACTCCAAATTTTCAACATGGGCTTTTTGTGATCCTACCTCCTGAACATTGGCACTTTCAGTTCGTTAGCTGAAAGGTGATTTTTCACAGCGACTGCGCCATTTGGCACCACAGGTGCAATAACATATTTCAGGCAGGATGTGAAAAATGACAGCTATACTGTTCATGAAGAGGTATAAGAAAATGGCAACGTTGAAACTCTGGAGTGAAAATATGAAAAATTGGTGAAGTCATGAGCATGCGTAGAAACTGTGCAGTGCACGCCCGTGACACAATTATTTTTTGGATTTTTTTAACCAGATTTTCAACATAGGCACTTGGGGACCTCCACTCATGAATAGTGGCACTGTTATTTTGTTAATCTGTCCAGAAAGTTGATTTCCCACGGCGACAGTGCCATTGTGCACCAGAAGTGTGAAAACACATTTTGGGCAGAATGTGAAAAATGACAGCTATACTGTTCATAAGGAGGTGTGACAAAATGGCAATGTTGAAAATCTGGAGTGAAAATATTAAAAATTGTTGAAGTTACAAGCGTGTGTGGAAACTCCACAATGCACGCTCGTAACACAGTCATTTTTTGGTATTGTACATTACTTCAAATAACAATTCTAGAGGGCCCCTTTGGTTTAGAGTAGAGAAACAGATGATTCTCCCTTACAAACCCTCTGATCTTTTGTTCTTGTCAAGGCCTGGACATTTAAAAGGTTATACATGTATTGATGATTCCCTGTCTAGTATCAAGGAACTCCAACATTTTTTTAAAATTGATCAAATTCCTTTAGGATTAACTACAATTTGGAATAACCCCAAATTACTCTATAATGGAAAAATGATAAAGGACCCAGGGTGGGGGTTATTTGGTATCACAAATCTTAATGATCTTTTGGCTCTTTCAGGCATTTTGCTGTCTTTCGAGGAACTAACGCAGAAGTTTGGATTACATAAATTCCACTTTGTCATTTATTCACAACTCAGGAAAGCACTGTCGGAGTCAGTTCTAGGCACCAATCTCACCCTGCCAGAAAATAAAGATTGGGGAACTATATTGTCTCTGTCAAATCTCAGAAAAGGGGTAAGCTTAGGCTAGAAGCAATTAAATGGAGCTACAGAACATTCACTTTTAACATGGCCGGCTAAACATAAATGGGAAGAGGACTTCGGTGTTTGTATTTCTGATCTAGAATGGTCCTCTGCTTGGAAAAGTGCTTGTATAGCCAGCAAAGCGGTTATAGGGAGAACTACACAGTACAAGATTTTGTATTATTATTATTATTATTCCCCAAAGAGACTGCATTCAATGGGTTATCTTCCAGAAGGGCCTTGTTGGAAATGTTATCAAAAACATGCCAATCTATTGCACAAGTTCTGGGACTGTATGCACATATATCCCTTATGGAAGATGGTGCATAACTTTTGCTCATCTGCTTTTGAGGTCAGAATACCATTTACCCCGAAATTTCTGGTTTTGGGCATAGATCCGGAGGACACAGTTCTCAATATGCAACAGAAGGCAGGGATTTGGTCTACTGCTCTAGTATTCAAAAGAATCCTGCTTTCTAATTGGAAAATGAAATGTGCTCCTTCTCTCCAAGAATGGTACAATAAATTAAGTGAGACCATCAATAATGAACGAATAGCACATATTATTACAGGTAAATCCCATCTCTTTGAGAGCACTTGGTCACAGATTTTGGCCATGTTGGAAAATATTTATTAAGTTTCAGTTTATATTGTTATTAAAATACATAACTCCCATGGGTGAGCTAATCTAATAGATAACTCTATCGGAATGTGGTTTTTAGAGATTTAACTAGCAAAAATGTTTCTCATCTTTGTATGGAAAATATTTTATTTCATTTATATGTAGTATGTATGAGGGTTAAAGAAGAGGTTAGATTGAGGTAATTAAATTCAATCCAAATGTCTGTAGAAAGAAAGATGATGAATTCACTTCTTATCTGTGATTGTACAAAAGGAAAATGTTATGTTTATAGGCATGTAATATTTTCTCTCTAAGTTTTGAATTCTCAATAAAATCTTGATTGGAAAAAGTTTCACCAGGAAAGGCACGCTGGGGAGGTGTGTTGTCTGCCGCTGCATGACGAGCTTGTCTTTGATTGCAGTGGCAGATTTCTTTCAAGTTGGTGGCACTTTCCATAATTTCAGCATCAGCGATAGCGTGCTCACTATTGGGGGATGAGGGACGCGCCTACTAAAGTGTGCCCTGCATTAGCCCGTCGGCAAAGAAAGTGCGTGTGTGTGTGTGGGGGGGGGGACTGATGCCAATGGGGATTGGGCCCCGTCGGCAAAGAAAGTGTATGTGTGGGGGGGGGGACTGATGCTGACAGAGATTGGGCCCTGTTGGCAAAGAAAGTGTGTGGGGTGGAGGAACATGCCGGCATGGGGGATTGGCCACCCCCAATGTTGGTATGGGGATTGCGTGTGGTGGACAGCAGGGGCCGGTATGTTTATTGAAAAGTTTCACCAGGAAAGGCATGTTCGGGAGGCGAGTCATCTGCCGCTGCATGACGACCTTGTCTTTGATTGCAGTGGCAAATTTCTTTCAAGTTGGTGGCACTTTCCATAATTTCTGCATCATCACTAGCATGCTCACTAACTGGGGGATGAGGGATGCACCTACTAAAGTGTGCCCTGCATTCGCCAACACTGACACACCTCTTAATGAGGTACTACCCCAAGATGTTGTTTGTGCCTGCGTGGAAGACAACATAAAAAGGGGATCTTAGTTGTATTTATGTATTGCAGACCTTGTTTATGGCTACTTGTCTATTGTATTGATTGTGGGGACACTATTCAATGAAAGATTAATTTTATTATTTTTCTTTTCACTAATGACACAGCAGATAGGGGTGAAGCATTTACTAAGCTGGCTGACAGAATTGTTTGAACAAACTTTTCAGATAGGCATTTATATGACGAGTTTGCTGTGTCCCAGTTGCCAGAAAAAGTGTGAAGCCATGAGTTTTCTTTTCTAAAACCACATGGCTTCTGACCTTTTTGACCAATCAGGATGCACATAATTTCCTACCCATTTTACAAATAGCATTATAAAATTGGTATAAAGATTTCTACCTACTGACTGGCTAATAGCTATTTCCTTGTGGGACATCAACAATGAAGGTTGCACTTTTTGGGCATCATGGGCATAGTACCAATGATATCCTTGTGCCACATACTGGAATTTTGAGACAATGTTTGCAAGCCACTTTTTCTCTCACCTAGCAAACAGCTCACAGTGAAAAAATAGCAATGATTACTCTCTCTTTATTTGAAGAACCAGCAGAAAACACTCCCAAACAGATGGAACAACCAGCAAAAAGAAACAAAAAAAAATGAGTAGTAGTAAAATATTTTATCATTCAACTTTGTAAAAATACATATATACAACAGTCTTTACAAAAATAATAAAAATTTGAATATTCATTTAGTTAGTTTTTGTTAACCGGGTAGGTGCACTAGACAATAAATTACCTATTTTCAGGCACGACTCGGGACATATTTATAATATGTGAACAGGATTAAAAGATCTCATAGTATACAATTTAAAAACAAGTTATTCCATGTGCTGTTATAAAGTGACACATAGTGCTAAGATGCATGTAGAATTGAATGAATTAACATATTTAATAAACATACTGTATGTGGCTAGATTCACAAAAAAACAGCGCAAATGTTTGTGCTGCGCTTTGTAGTTGCGCTGGTTTCTAAGTTTGCTATTCACTATCAGATAGCGCACCTCACTATCCGACTATGAATAGGGCTAGGTTGAGGTAGTGTAACCCCATTAATGCTAGCGCTAACCCCACTAGCACCGCCCAGACATGCAGCCATGAGTATGGCCTTGCAATGAATAGCACAGGTGCGCTATTTCCAATTCCAAAAAAGCAGCCATGCAAATGAAGCCATTCGCATGCCCATTATGGACCCATTTGCATAGGCTGCATGCAGCTTAGTGTGACCCCCCACCAAATAGGCAGCTGCAGTCCCTGGTGGCTAGTGCCCCCCCCTCCCGCTGATTGCTGGCTGAAATGTAGAAAGCTAAGTATTCCCTGGTAGCTAGTGGTCTCCCCACCAATTGCTGGCCCCGTTGTAAATAAATGTTTCCCTGGTGTCCAGTGGTCCCTCCCCCTACCTGATGCCCTTCCCGACATAGTAAAGAATATTCCCTGGTGGCTAGCAGTCCCTCCCCCCACCTGATGCCTTGCCTGATGTAGAAATGAATATTCCCTGGTAGCTAGCTGTCCCTCTCCCCACCCAATGCCATGCCTGACATAGTCAGATATACAGTATTTCCTGGTGTCTAGTGGTCCCTCACCCTCACCCATGACCCATTTCAAGACACATATTCTCTGTTGTCCAGTGGTTCCCCCATCCCGATCCCCTGTAACCCATAACTACACCATTCCCTGGTGTCCACTGTTTCCCCTCCCTGTCCCCTCCCTACCCCCAATCTCTTGTATACCACCATTCCAAATGTTTCTGGTGTCTAGCAGACCCCTGCCCCCCCTTCCACTCTGGTAGGTAGTGCCCCACAACCCCACTCCACCCCATCCCCCAGCCAGTGACCGGCACAGCTCTCCACTGTCCGCCATGGCTAACCGCTGACTGAGCTGTCAATGACCGCATACTCTATACATTAGGTACTCATTGATTGACAGCTCACTTTGAATGAGTATCAGGGAATCAGGAGTACAAGGGACTAGAAGAGATACAAGAATTTTGGTAGGACCATCATCTTGATGGTTGCTGCCCACCTTTCCAATGACAGAGGGAGCACTGTCCATTTGTCCAGGTCACTCAGCACTTGTGCTTGTAGAGGAGCATAATTTACCTCAAATAACTGTTTTATTGTGGATGTAAGCTCGATCCCAAAAAACTTTAATTGGGTTAGGTTCCACTGGAAGGGGTAACCTTTTATAACAAAAGGTGGGTCATATTTTATTACTAATGTCTCCGTTTTGCTCACATTAAGTTTATAACCAGATAGCAATCCGTAGGTGCATAGGAGGGTCCAGAGCACCGGGAGGTTAGACTCCATCTGGTAAATCATGATATCATCTGCATAAAGTGCAGGACGGTGTTCTCATCCCTACATGCCCTGGAATCACTGAATATCCTCATGTTGATGGATTGTTTGTGCCAGCAGCTGTATGTATACTGCAAACAGCAGTGGGGACATGGGACAACCCTTTTGGGTGCCTCATTCTGGGGGAAACAGAGAGGAGAGGAGAGGAGAGGAGAGGTGACCATTAGGTCTATGAAGTGGGGTGAAAACTTGGATTTGTGTAGTACAGCGGGGAGAAAGGTCAAAGACACTCAGTCAGATTGCTACAGCAAAGGAGGGAGAGAGGTGATATGATCGAAACATTCAAACACCTTAAGGGCATTAACAAGGTGAAAGAGTCTAACATGTTTCAATATAAGAAAATAGCAGGACAAGAGGACACAGCATGAGATTAGAGGGATGCTGATTAAGGGGTAATGTTAGGAAGTTCTTTTTCACAGAAAGGGTGGTGGATGCATGGAATGGCCTACCTCAGGAAGTGGTGGATATGAATACAGTGCAGGGCTTCAAACAGGCATGGGATAGGCATAAGGGAGCAATACAGATGAGTATGAATAGATAGGCCATTGACAGAGCAAAGGCCGATGGCACATTCATAAGGTAGAAAAAGAAATGGACAGACTGAACGGGCCTTGCGGTCCTTATCTGCCATTAACTTCTATGTTTCTATATTTCTGTGAATGCTTTCTCCATGTTGAGACTTAGGGCCAAAAGTAGTGCGCCCCCATGGAGACCTAATGTATGACTGATGGAGATCTCTTGATGCTATGCATGGTCTTCCTAGATGGAGTAAACCCTGTATGATCTGGGTGGATTATGCCGGGCAGCAGCTCATCCAGCTGTTCAGTTAGGATGGACATAAACATTTTCTAGTCAATACTGAAGACCAATATTGGCCTTTAAGATTCACATTTGTTAGTCGTCTTCCCCTGCTGGGGGATAACCAAAATTATCTCATAGCTCCAAGAGACCAGTGGTTCCTCTTTAGAGAGAATTAGTTATCCACAGAGAGAGGGAGAAAGCTCAGTCAAGAATGCCTTTAGGAATTTTGCTGGGTATCTGCCCAATCCCAGGCAATTTTCAGATTTAAGGTGGCTTATGGCCTTCTGCATCATATGTCTGAGATCAGGGCTTGCAATGTTCCTGGGCCCATTCATCCAACTGTGGGAGTTGCAGGGAAGACAAAAATTAATTCATGCCGGCCTGGCTCGAAGGGAGGTCCTCCGTATATAGGTTCTTGTGATTGGTGTCAAATGTCTGTGAAATGGTACCTATATGTCTGGTTAGGGTACCCATCTTGGAATGCCTTATTTTGCCATTGGAGGCATGTTTTCAAAAGCCCAGAATTCTAGGGGCTAGTTGCCTGGATGCATGCGGCCCTCCATCATAATATCTTTGTCTAATGTAGCACATTGTTCTCTCAGTTTCTTCCAAGGTGTTATTTAAGTGTGGTCCTCTTGTGTACCTAATTTATGCTGATGTTGTAGGAAGCTGTGGGTCACTAGGAGGTCCTGTCTGTGTGCGCTACATTCTTTTTCTTTTCTTGCAGCATAACTGATGAGATAGCCACAGAGTACCTCCTTGATCCTATCCTACACCAAGGCCATGAGGGTGCCCTTGGTGTCATTCGGGGACCGAATGTCCTTTGCCAGCTCCAGGAAACCTCATCCTTCAGGTGAAAGGAGTCCAGGCGCCAGTTTGCTTTGCAAAAAAGGCCAATGTCAGTCTCAGTGAGTGTAGTGGCATGATTTGAAAATGATATTGTATCCAAGGAGCAAGATTATGTTTTGTGTAGGTCCTCTTGCTGTGCAAATACATAGAAAATGAGGCTGTGTGACTGTTGCACATCTGTATAAATAATGTGTATTATCCCATTGCACAGAATGTAGCTCCTTCCATACATTTCACCATACCAATGTGGAGAGGAGTCTGCAGAAGTATTTGTATGCAGCAGTAGAGATGTGGAGAAGTATAACTTTGCCAGCGAAGTTCACGTGAAGTGGCAAAAATTCACACTTCGAGGAGCTTCTTGAAGTTTCCCCAGACCTGAGTAACTTCGAATTCACCCAAATCATGAAGTTTTTGCCGTGAACGGTGGAGTTTTGCTATGAAGTGTGGAATTTTGCCCGCAAAATTCTGTACTACGTGGCAAAACTTTGCACTTCGCAGTTGATCCGCACTCTGTAAATTTCCCCAAATTTGCAAATTAATTTACAGAGCAAAGTTTGGTGATTTTATCCATCTCTACAGCAGAATGGGTGCAGTTGGGATTTGCCACAGTGGTGTCCTGAGTCTCATCCATTAGGAGGTTGCAGTCTCCAGTGAGCAGTAAGAAGATCCTCTAACTGTTTAATATCAGATTAATTATTCAGCATATAAAGGGGGTGTCAGACCTAGGTGGATAGTACACTGCTACTGCTGTTATGAGGGCCCCATTAACTTCCCCTTGCAAGACAACACAAAATCCCTCTGTATCCATATCCACCTTTATCTCCTAAGATGCCAGATGTCTATAGGGACAACATTTCCACCCCTCTCCGCTTCCCCTATTTGTATGCAGAAGAGTATGCTGCAATATACCCAAATGTTGCCAACTTGGCCATCTGTGCCTGAGAGAGATGGGACTCCTAAATACATACTAAATCAGGCCCATCCCTGCAGATGACAGAAAACACCTAGCCATATTAATTGGGTTGTACAGACCATTTACATTAATGGAACAGACTTTCAACCTGGGGTTATTCATTGTATCTATAATATAGGGAACCCTGGCATGACAGACCAGAATTTGCACTTGCCTATGACTCTGATTGGAGTCTGGTGTTCCAAACTTCCCTGAAGCAAGCCTCTGGCCTACAGATCTAAATCTGCTAGAGATAAGATAGGTTTCATGAGAGAGCAAAATGAGCTGACATAATTGACTGGCTAGGTACATTACAACACACAACATCCTGAACAGTAGAAACTGAAAACTTAAACTTAACTTAATATACATTATACAATGGCAAGAAAAAATCCTGGACTCTGATTGGTCAGTCTTTGGCTGGCCCCGTGATGTTAATCAGTACAACATCACGGGTCTAGTCTCAGCCTCACTCTGAACCTGCAGATGATTTTTTGGATGATGAGGATGATCTTTTTTTTTTTTTTGCATCTCCTCTTAAGAAACAAAAATATTTTTCCACACTAATAAAAACATTCTTTAAAATTATTTTTTTTACTTTATATATAACAACGAGGCATTGTATAATAGCAATAATGCCCTCCAGGGTGTATGTCGTTTGAGATAATGTCACACCTCAGTTGTTGGACGCACTCGGCCTGCAGCCTTGTGCCCAACCACCTGAGGCATGACGTTATCCCAGCAAGACACACACTCTGTCGGGCATTATTGCTTAAATGGTGTAAAGGAAACTGGGCTTCCAAGGTAAGGTCCCACGTAAGTAGACCCCAGGACTCTTGAATGAGGAGATGGATGTACCAAAGTCACCGAGGCAGGAGGAAATTGATGTGACTGTTGACTTCAGCCTCTGTGGAGCAATTGCTCTAGGAATGATTGGGAAAGAGACAGTGTGTGGTAAGGGGGTGGTAATGTTAATAGGTGTGCTATGTGGAAGGTCTAAAAGTGGCAAGGGGGTAAGATCAGTGAAAAAGTGGCCCCGGCCATTCTGTGTGCTCAGTAAATTTCAGGGTGTGGCCATGTATTTTCAATGCTGTGGAAGAGGTCATGGGCTTTCCTTCCTGCAAGCCTAAGTAAAGAACCTCTGACTTCCCCCCACAGGACCTAAGGATCCTTCCTGGACAAGGAGCTGCCCCATTCCTCCATGGAGTTGAGGTCCCATGTAGCAGGGGGAAGCAGTGTCCTCACTTTTCCAGGAAACAATGCAAATACCAATACCTTTTTATGTTGTCTTGCACACGCAGCACAGACAACATATTGTGGTTGCTTCAGTTAAGAAGCAGGTTTTGGAGTTGTGGTCCTGCTGCAGCCAATGGCACCACTGCTTTTTGTGGCCGGGATCTGTGTTGCCAATGACATAGCATGCTGTCTATGATAGCAGTTGAGAAAACGTGCCACCACCTTGAAAGACATTAGCCGCTGCAATCAGGAAACGCCATAAAGTGGTCCCTGATTGTAGCAGCCAATTACTGCTGGCGTCATCTGTGAGCAACATGGCAGGGAAGCCGAGGGACAGCTGCCGCCTCGCATAGTCTTTCATAAAGCCAATGGGGGTGCCCAATCCCCCTGTCAGCATGCCCCTCCTAACTCAATTTGCCGACAGGAGTGCCCAATCTCTGTCTGCATGTTTCCCCACAATGTCTTGTGTGCCGAGGGGTTGCCCAACCCCCCTCGATTCATGTGACCCCCCCCAGTATGTGCCAATGGGGGTGCCCAATCCCCATCGGTGCCAGTTCCCCCCACCCCAAAACACACAGGTGGCATGCTGGGAGCCCACCCCAGCATGCCAAAAGTATCTGTGCAATGGAAAAACCGTTCTGCGATGTCAGTGACTTTTTTTTAAACCTTGTGAAGAAGAAAATGGCCCCTCATTATCTGCGGCCCGCTCCCCCAACCCGCGCTCACCCACTGCATACCCCACCTCCCCACACACCCATCATCCCCATACTTACCTCTGGAGCCTGGCGCGATGATCTTCGGTGCACCCGGGAACACATCTGCACTCTTCAAAGCCGACCACAAACTGAAGAAATGCAGGTAAGCTGTATAATGGCATAAATAGGGTTTTATTAACTTTGGTGCATATCTCAGGCATTTTGGGGAGTTTTAGCACCACATTTTCAACATGGGGTTATTGGGACCCCACCTCATGAATTCAGTCACTGTCATGGTGTTATTCTGTCCCAAAAGCTGATTTCGTGGTCACTGCGCAGAATAACCTTTCGGGACCGATTAACGAAATGACAGTGCCACTGTTCATGAGGTGGGGTCTCAAAAAGCCTATGTTGCAAATTTGGTGAAAAAAATAAAAAAAATTCTGTTTTACAAGCATTTGTTGTGCAGTTTCCATGCACACTCGTAACTTCGCAAATCTGTAATATTTTCACTCCAGATTTTCAACATTGGCATTTTTCCACACCTCCTTATGAACAGTACAACTGTAATTTTATGCATCCTGTCTGAAATGTGTTTTCACACTACCGGCACAGAATAGTGCGGTCGCTGTGCAAAATCAGTATTCGGGTCAGATTAAGAAAATCACAGTGATAGTGTTCATGAGTAGAGGTCCTAAAATGCCTATGTTGTAAATTTTGTGACAAAAGTCCACAAAATGAGTATGTTACAAGCAAACGTTGCACAGTGTCCACATGCACTCATAACTTTGAGATTGTGTAATATTTTCAGTCAACATTTTCAACATTGTCAGTTTTGCGCACCGCCTTATGAACAGTACAGCTGTCGTTTTTCATATCCTGCTCAAAATGTGTTTTCGCACAACTGACGCACAATGGCATGGTCACTGTGGGAAATCAACGATCAGGACAGATGAAGACAATCCTAGTGACAGTGTTCATGAGCAGAGGTCCGAAAATGCCTATGTTGAAAATTTGGTGAAATAATTCCACTAAATGACTGTGTTATGAGTGTACGTTGTGCAGTTTGTATGTATGCTCGTAAATTCGAGCATTTTTAATATTTTCACTCAAGATTTTCAACACTGCCATCTCTTCACACCTACCTATGAATGGCGCAGCTGTCATTTTTCACATCCTGCCTGAATGGTATTTTCCCACATCTGGCACAGAATGGCGCGGTCGCTGTGAGAAATCAACATTTGGGACAGATTAACAAACTCACAGCGCCACTATTCATGAGCAGAGGTCCCAAACACTTTCATGAGGCAGGGGTCACAAAAATGCCATGTTGCAAATTTGTAGTGCAAATACCAACAACCGGCTGGGGCATTAGGGTTTCTAACCATAACGTCCCACCTTGTACAGACTGACAGACTGACAGGCGTCAGGAGTGTCCTTTTGCATTGCCGGCTGTCATGCTCATGCCATACCATCCCCCCCACCCTCAAGCCACTGACAGGCATTGAGGTATGCCTTGGACTCTTCAGCCCCACACTTGACCCCATTCTCCTATGCTGCACCCATCTCAGCGTATGTCCTTATGAAATGGGGTGACTATAAAGCCAAACACCCCAAGGCACATCTCAGCACTTGTCGGTGTCTGTAGGATAGGGTGAGGTAAAATGCCACGAGCATTATGGCCCAATGGGGTGAGTGTAAGGCCCAAGGACCCCAAGGAACAATGCGATATTTGTCGATCTGCAGGGTAGGGTGAGCTGAAATGCCATGAACGTTATGGCCGATGCTCAAAGGAACACCTCAATGCCTGTCAGTCTCTATAGGGTGATGTGGGGTTGACGTCACTTTCATACTTCATTGCCATTCCTATTATGCATCTGTTCAACTGCTGCATTACTGATGCCAATGTCAGCAAGACAACATTTTCATTGACAAATGCTTGTTTAACTTTGGGGTTAACATTTCGCCTTGTGCTTTACATTAGAAAGTTCATACAGTATTCTGTATAAGTCACAAGGAACACGGTGGCTTGTTCAGGAAGCCTGGTTAAGTCTGTCTCTGTAATCCCTTTCTCAATGCTGTCATCCACTGATATCTCAGACTGGCCTGCCTGCATATACAAGGCTGCTCTTTATCAGTCCTTATGACTGGATGCAAGGGGAGCGTACTCCCAGAGGAGAGGGAACTACGTGAAAGGTCAGAAAACTTGCAAAAAGCACAGCTCTGTTTTAGGGCCAGGCCTGTATGTTGGTCACCACCCATCTGAGAATGGGAAAATTGGAGGCAAGTGCATGGGAGGCGTCACAATACCACAGCTATACTGGGTTCACACTACTCTTCAGCCCCTGAGTTGAGATTTCAGTCTGCTCTGCTGGGGTCCAGTCTCCTCAGCTGCAGAAAATTGTCCCACTTCTCTAACACAGGGCCCACCCCCGGACTCATGCTCACCAGGTTTATTTGCTAAGTAACTGAGAACACCGGCACATCTTGCGCCTTGCAGGACAGCTGCATCAAAGGTCCATGACATTTATCAGCTTCCTTATGCAATTAAAAAAACATAGTTCAAGTAGTGCTTTTTAGTGGCTCTGTTTCCACAGCAGCAAGATGCCTCTGCTCTCACCTCCCAAGGGCCACCTCCAACATTTAGGACTGAACCAAAACTGGAGCCCAACAGGGCAAATTATTAACTAAGAACCAATGATGCATCATTTGTAAATAGCTGCAAAATCTCCAGCTTCCCAAAGCCCCTAGCAAACCCCATACCCCAGGAGAAGCCCCACCTACCACCCAAAGTCCTGAAAGTCAGACTTTCATCAGCAATTTAAAAAACAGTGAGCATTAGTGGGAACAGTTAAGAGTATTTACAGCTCTATTCAGGTGCCAAGGTCATCTGCAGAGTTTATGGACACTGGCTGTTGATTTTTTTTATTTATTTGTATTTCAGATGACACCTTTGAGCCGAGGGCTCTTTTACAAAGGTTCCACATCAAGGCAATAAGGACAATAAAATACAAAAAATAACATGATCATTACAATGGAACTTACAAAAAAAAAGTCAAATAAGGTTACAATAATAGCAGTCAAAGGCATTGTCAAGGAATTGTGTTTCCAGTTAATTATACAGTACAAGTCATAGGTGGCTCAGTGAAGCTTTGTTAGGAGTGGGTTAGTGGGAAAGAAGAAGAGTGGTGGTGAGGGGGTGGTATGGGAGACAGAGAGAGGGAGGAGGGAGAAATGGGGAGGGCATTGCATTGGGTATGTGGTAGATGGGAAACAGCAAGGGAGGAGGAAAGGGGGATGACAAAGAAACAGAGACAGATTCATCCTGTGCCCAGTAATGGGGGGGTAGGAGAGGAGGAGGAGGAGGAGCTGAGGCAGTGAGGAGGGATGCTTGAGGGTAGTATGCCTGGAGGGAATTATAAGAAGCAATCACAGAAGGCACTAGCCACGAGGTGTTGACGCAGTTTACGCTGTTGATGGGCAATCACTGGCTGTTGTTGAGCCTGCAATCTGGTGAAAATTTCTTGCTTCTCATATACAGAATGTCTTTGTCTGCTTGATCCTGTTACCTTCCAGGCCTCTCTGGTGAGTCAGGTTCTTGGGGTTTCAGGCTTTCTTCTATCTACAATGATGCCTTTAGAAAGTAAAGTCTCTTCTGCAGCATCTGCTGATTTGAATAACTGCTGGCTTTTGGGGAAAAAGGTTACCAGTTGTGCAGGATAAGGCATCTGGAACTTAAGTTGGTTATGCCTTAGTGCTTGAAATATAGGACTGTACATCCACCTGTGCTTCATTGTTTTTGGGAGGATCATTATCAAATTAGACTTGAGTGGTCTAAAACAAAACCTCCATTCTCCAAGCTTTAAACAGGATATTTTGTTTAACCTTGTACTTAAGGAAGCATACAATGATGAACCAGGGGCTGGCACCTGGACCAGCTGGAATAGGCCCAAGCAACCAGAGGACCCTCTTGATCTTTGGGGTGGCTGTTAGGTCAATTTGCAAGGCCACTTAAAACAATCATGTCAGAAAGGCATCCGTGTTCTCTTCTTCAACATTCTCTGGCAGACCATATAGTCTAATGTTCTTGCTGTGGGCGCAGCTTTCTGCATCCTCCTGCCATTCTTGTATTTTGCCCTGGGTGTTGTGAAACTTAGGACCAGGCTTTCTAGCCTGTTAATCCTATGGTTAGTGACTGACAGCTGTTCCTCCATATCATCAGCCTGGATCTCAAGCATTTTAATTTCAACTCCAATTAAGTTCAATGTTGTTATGACTGCCCTGAAATCACATAGTTCCTACAGAAATTTTGTCTTGCTTTGTTTTTGCCTTTTTTTGTCACTTGTGTTGGAGACATACACTTGGGCTCAAAGGCTCAAAGGTCAAAGGTTTTGGGTTCATGATCCCCAGTTCGAGGTCAGTGCCCACAAGAAAGAGGATTACCTACACCTTACACAACAAGACCTCCAGACAGTTGCCGCCCTCTGGGAAACAATAATAAATCAAATGCAGAGCATATTGTAAATTAATTTATTTTAAAATAAATTGCAGAGTAACTCACATTAGAGAACAAGAGTTGCCTGCTACTTGCACCCCTCCTTCTTTTTTTTAGTTCTCATGAATAAACATTAGTTCTATGTCCATTACAGAGTTAAAATATTGCAGGTTGGACCAGTATGCGGCTCAGAATTGAATCATAAAATGCAGCACACAGACAATTTCACATTATTAAGCTAAGAGAAGAAAAGAAGTGTGTCCGGTAAGCCTCCTCAATCACTCTCAAGTACTCTATACCAGCACTCCACTTCTGTTGGGGATCGTTCAAAGTGCTGTTCCAGGTTACAAGCAGAGAGTACTTGAAAGATAAAGCAAGGACTAAATTACCAAACTTATGAAAGGATAAATGTGATTTTCAAAAAGAAATAATTGATATTGTAAGATCTATATAGGGACAGGAGAGACTGTAGGGGAAAATAGCAGGAAAGGGGGGGAAGAGGAAAGGGAAAAGAATGCTAAACTGAAAACCCAAGAAAATAATTTTTTGTATATATATTTGAGGAAAGAATTTAGAACCCAGTGATCATTAAGGCCTTATGGTCTGATACTTTGTAACAAGAAAATCCATCTACTCTCTTTTTTTTAACAGTTCATTCATTTTCTCACCCATTTGTTTAATGGTTGCACCCCTTCCAGTCCCATCGCATGAAAGCCTTCAGTGTTGCCAGCATGCAGTTCACTGAAGTATAAGGCAACATGAGTACTGTCTCTGCTGCTCATAATGGATTAAATATGTTCCTGGATTCTGGTTTTAATGCTCCTACCTGTTCTCCCCACATAAGTCCTGCCACAGGAACACCATAAACTGTAAAACTACAAATGTGGTGTCACGTGTTATACATTTTCTTATTTCTACATTTATTGTATTTTCCTTGGGATGTACAAAGGTGTTAGCTGTCACAGTATATTTGCATATGCTGCAGACATTACATCTAAAAACTTTTGGTTTGGGGGGAACCAACTGGGGCCTCCTTGGGGGGGTCCTTAACTTTCAATCTGCTATGCATGAGTTTGTCTTTCAAATTAGTAGCTCTACTGAAAGTCACTCGTGGGTTTAGATCCCACCACTTGTCCAACTGCCTCATCATTTCTCAGCATGGGCCAATTCTTATATATAATGTTCCCAGTCCTACCTGCCCCTTCGTTATACTCTGTAACAAATGCAAGAGGTCCAAAAGCATTGTTCTCAAAAGGATTTTCCTTCCCTTTAAGAAGTTTCCTTCTGTCAAGAGACTTTGCTTTATTTCTAGCTTGTTTAAAAAGAAATCTGCCCTATAGCCTCTCCTCAAAAATCATTTCTCCAACTCCAAAGCTTATTTTTCAAAGACAATATTGGAACTACAGTTTCTACACAACTTGATGAACTGGCTATATGGAACTGACTGTTTCAATGCTGGGGGATGTGTACTGTCCAAGTGTAATACTGAACTTGTGGCAGTGCTTTTCCCGAGGTATTTAGTATCAGTCTCACCATCCTTATTCCTACTTAATGTAACAACCAAATAGTCTAAGAAGTTTGAATTGGCTGTGTATGTAAATTTTAGATTAAGATAAATGTCATGAAGCCATCTAATAAATTCAGGAATTTCTGAGATATCACCCTCCCATATGCAGGCTATGTCCCAAATAAAAAGAATTCAGTGTTGATTTTCAACAAAAAGGGTTATTTTCAGGGTTAAGAATCTTTTTTAAATTTCCCAATACCCAGGAACAGGTTTACATAACTTGGGGTCTTTGCAGACCCAATAGCTGTTCCACATTTTTGTAATGAGGCAGTGGAACCCAAGTCCTGTGAGCATTCAGAGTCTGCAGTGTCTGCTATCCAGCTGACATAGCCTTTTCCAAGGTCATTTTTATGTTATCTTGTGTGCGCAGCGCAAGCAACATTTTGTGGCAGCCTGCTGGAGTAGCAGGTTGTGGAGGTGTGGCAGTGTTGTGGCCAGTGGCACCACTGCTTTTTTGGGCTGGTGTCTGTGGCAAAAATGAACGAAACCGCGCTGTTTATGACAGCAGTTCAGAAGCATGCCACCAACTTGAAAGAATTTTGCTGCCACAATGAGGGAGTGCCCCATCATTGCAGGGCGTGCCTTGCCTGCTGAAACATTTCAATAAACATTGTGGCGGCTGCCGCCGACCACCTCTCACAGTCACTACAAAGCCAACATTGGGGGTGCCCAGTTCCCCTGTCTGTATGTCTCCTCCCCAGTTTGTTTGCCAATGGGGAGCCCAGTCCCTGTCAGCATAATGTTCCCCTTGTTTGGTTGTATGCAAAGGGGTGCCCAATCCACTGACATCTTTAACACAGACATGCTTTGTTGCTGACAGGGCTGAATCCAGGTTGGCTTCAGTCCCCTGTCCCAAAGCACAGGTGGCACACTGGAGCCCACCCACTGTGCCCAAAGCAAACCTGTGAAATAAACCTCCTGCAAAGTCCTTTTTATCCCCTGTAACAAAGAAAATGGTTCTTCATGGTCAACGCCCCCCTCCCAACCTGTTCCCACCTCTCTGCTCACCCCAGCTCCCCACACCCCCACACCCCATACTTACCTCTGGAACCTGGCACAATGATCTTCAATGGAGCGGGAGATGTCTCAACTCTTCAAAAGCCGACTGCAAACTGAAGAAAATGATGGGAAGCTGCATAATGGCATCAATTGAGGGGGGTCAACATAGGTGGATATCTTGGCCATTTTTGCAACGTATGGCTCCAAATTTTTAACATGGGGTTCTTGGGATGCCATGTCATGAACTCAGTCACTGTCATTTCGTTGTACGGTCCCAAAAGGTGATTTTGCGGTCATTGCACAGAATCACCTTTTGGGATTGATTAATGAAACAACAGTGTCACTGTGCATGAGGTGGGCTCCCAAAAAGCCTATGTTGTAAATTTGGTGAAAAAATTCCAAAAAATGACTGTGTTATTAGTGTGTATTGTGCAGTTTCTATGCACGATCGTAAGTTCAATAATTTTTAATATTTTCACTCCAGATTTTCAACATTGCCATTTCTTCACACCTCCTTATGAATGGTGCAGCTGTCATTTTTCACATCCTGCCCAAAATGTGTTTTTGCACATCCTTCACAGAATGGCGCGATCGCTGTCGGAAATTAATGTTCAGGACAGATTAATAAATTCACAGTGCCACTGTTCATGAGTGGAGGTCCCAAATGCGTTCATTAGGTGGGGTCACAAAAAGCCCATGTTGAAAATTTGGAGTATAAATACCATCAAATGCCTGGGGCATTAGAGTTTCTAACTGTAATGTCCCATCCCATAGAGACTGACAGGCATCAGGGGTGTGACTTTGGATTGTCAGCTGTAATGCTCATGCCATTCCACCCCCAACCCCACCCTGCAACCAGTGACAGGCATCAAGGTGTACCTTGGACTCTTCGGCCCCAAAGTTCACCCCATTCTCCTATACTGCATCCATCTCAACATATTTCCTTATGGAATGGGGTGAGTGTAAGGCCCGATGACCCGAGCTGTAGCGTCACTTGTCGAAGTCTGCATGGTAAAGTGAGATGAAACAGCATAGGCGTTATGGCCAATGACCCAAGGGCACACCTCAATGCCTGTCAGTCTCTGCAGGGTGGGGTGGGGTGGGGTTGGCATCAGTTCCATACTTCACTGCCATTCCTATTATGCATTTCTCTAACTCCTGCACTACCAATGCCAATGCCAACAAGACAACATTCGGCATTAACAAATGCTTGTTTGCAAATCTTACCTTCTCATGCTGTCTTGCAGTATTCCCTGAGCAGATAAGAAGGTTTATGTCTATGTTGCAGTAATGCAGGACATTATTTCAGCCTATCCTGGCACATAGCTGAAATTCTAGGTCGCCATTCAAATGGTGACATCTCTGGAAGTCCTAGTTTGTAATTCTAAATGCTTTATCTCATATCTGGAAATGCATCTGTAGACTTGAATTTTGTTCATATAGAATTATGTTAGTTAATTCAGTTGCATAGCCTTTTTGTTAAAAACACCACTTTGCAGTAAGCACTCACTAAACCACTTACTAAACCAGTAGGCATCAGGTAACCAAGAAAAGCGTAAATACATAATTAGAGCAAAACACTGGGGAAATGGTAATTTAAACAAATAGATACATATATGCTGGCAAGAGATTATAGATAGTTACCGTAGCTACTGGGTTAAATACTGCAAAAGCAAAGTTACTGTGTGAGAACTACGAACAGTAGGATTTAAGTAAATTTTTGTTGTACTTTATGTTTATTGCATTTCCCAAGCAAACAATAAGATACAATTTCAATATGCCAGACATCACATTTTGTACAGGAGCCAGCCAATGGTACAGGGTATCAAAATCTTAGCATATAATGTAACGGATGCGGGGGAGAAAAATTGTGTAATGCTGCATCCAACATACATTGACGTATAGCTGCACCCTACAAGAAAGGAGGTCAGTCCAGATAATTTTAAACAGACAATTGCAAAATTCAACAACTAGTGCTGATATGACCCCAGTCCAAACATGTGTAAAATAACAAAATATGTTATGTCCTCCAGTTACTGCATCTCTGAATATACCGGTATGGAGCCATAAAACAGTACAGATACATGGACCAGTTAAACAGCAAATCAAGTAAAGTAAGGTGACTGTCTATTGAAATTACAACTAGTCCCATCCAGAGGCATTATGTTGGGAGGCCTATGGTCTGAGCTAAACCCACGACCTCGAGAATAATATTGAGTCAAAACACTTCAGATGCTTCTATAATCTATTCATTAGAAGGGGGTTGCCCTCCCCTTTCATCCAATAGATGTCTCAAAAATACAGTCACCAAGTAATGAACAAAAACAGTGGTGTGTTGTATAGTTCCAGTACAGCCAGTGAAAACACCACCTGGGGCAAAAAACATATTCACCAGAGTCCATAGGGTCCCATATCTTACTGCATTCAAGTGTCCATCGCATCTGAACCCTGGTCTGCCAGAACATCAGCATGGGATGCCTCAAACTCCCTCTTGATCTGCTCCACTCGCTTGCCTGCTTCCATGGGATCTGTAAACTGGAAAGTGTGCCCTCCATAGTATATCCACAAGCGGGCTGGCATCAATAAGGAATGCACCACCCCAAGGCTGTGCAGCTTGGCCTGGATCCCATCAAACTTCTTACACCAGGCCCCAGTTGCATAGGACAGATCTGGGAAAAGGTGTAGGGTCTGATCCTTGCAGTTCAACTGATCTGAATTGTGGACCACCTGTAACAAATGTTCTTAGCTGATGGACCATCCATGATAAGAAGGACTGTGCAAGGAAGATCTCTCTGTGCCTCCACTGTCTGGGGTGAAATATGATATGCCCCAAGAAGGTGAATGGCAAACCCAGGATCAAGATGTAGAGTTTCAAGTAACAATTTTTTTAGAAAGGATAAGAGATTGGGATCCTCCACACCTTCCGGCAATCCTATCGCCTGAACATTGCGGGCTCGATTGGCATTCTCAGGAGCCTCCAGTTGATTTCGTAACTGCCCATTCTCCTGTGTGAGCTTCACCATAGCAGACAGGTCTTTGGTAGCTTGGGATTCAGCAGAGTTTGCAGTTTTTATGGCCAGTTCAATTTTAATCTCCTGCTCATCAAGCCTTTGCAGTATTGTCTCCACCTTTGTGTCGATGGCTTATATTGAGAGCTGTAGGGCCTTCCATGGTGGCACCATGCTGTTCACAGCAGTTGTAGAAGCAGAGACCTGCTGCTCAGTCAGTGGCTATGACTTTGTTCCACTCGGACCTCCCTTATTTGTGCGCCCATGGCAAAATTTACCACCAAACTGTTCTGCTTGGAATAAGGAATCAAATGCTGATGAAAATCTGGCTCCAATTCCACACTTTATTCAATTAAAACAGCCAAAATCTCCCATAAGATGTAGAGCCATAAAAGGGCATGTCTCCTCAGTAGTTGTGCTCAACAGTGTCCCCAGCAGGATTTAAGTACTTTAAGTGTTTAAAGAAGAATTGTCAGCATTCTACAATAAAAACACTGGACCTACAGGTCCTAATAAGCTAAAATGCATTACCCATACATTTTTTAAATACCTACATTGTTGAAATATTTAAGTTTTTATCTAGTTGATCCTGTGACTCCCCCCACCAGCCATCATTGTCCCAGAGTCTGCCGCAGCCAGCCCTCTGATGATGCCACTGATGGGCTAAGCTGGGGGGGGACTCTTTTCTGTCAGTATATTTGCACGGATATTTATTTATTTAGTTAGTTTTTGTTAACCAGGTAGGTACACTAGACAGCATAGCTGCCTATTTTCAGGTATGACCCAGGAGATTACAACAAAGGGTATGTAGATAATAGTAGATACAAGAACACATAATGGGAACAAGTAGAAGTCAAACATAGTACACTTATACAAAACTTTTAGCAATGACAGTACATTTGCAGGAATCTATACGTAGTAACAAAACAGAAATATAAGTGCAAATAACTGACAGTTATAAGTCATACAATTAATGAGTAAGTGCTAGAAGAGAGGAAATAGCAAGATTTCCAGGCAGGTTTGAGAGTAGTAGAGGTTGAAGCCAGTAGGCAACCAGGAGGAACCAGTACAGGAGTGGGTGGATAGAGAACAGGAGCAGGGTTCAGAGCTTAGAAGAGCCATACAAAGCTCCTGTTTGAAGCTGTGTGGAGAAGGGGAGATTCTTAGACTCAGTGGCAGGGAGCTTCATAGTTTAGGGGCCCAGCTAGAGAAAGCATTCTCCCCCATTTTGGTTTTACATCTTGGTTGGCCAAGAAGGGATTTGTCAGCTGATCTCAGTGGGTAGGCAGAGGTCACAGGTTTGAGCAGTACAGCCAATTTGTCAGGTATCTGTCATGTGGGGTTCTCCAGGGTTCGGTGTTGTCCCCCATGTTGTTCGCAGTGTATATGCTGCCCCTGGGAGACATTGTAAGAAGGTATGGGCTGAGGTTTCACTGCTATGCAGATGATACCCTGCTCTACCTATCTTTTGCACCTGACCAGGATAGAGCTCTCTTGGTCTTTAATAGCTGCCTCACTGAAATTTAGTGCTGGATGAACTCAAGTTGGCTGAAGTTGAATTCAGAGAAGACGGAGGTAATGGTTGTGGTCCCGGGTCATAGGATAGAGGGGACAGGAGCTGGTTTACCCTCAGGTTTATTTCTGGAGGGTGTCCAGCTCCCTACCTCTGAACAGGTGCAGAACTTGGGGGTGATTTTTGATAATGAGTTGACACTGCTTTCACAGGTGTCGGCAGTTGTCAAACTTTCCTTTTATCATCTTAAGAACATCGCCAAGATTAAGCACCTTGTTCTTCCCACCGATCTGCCTACATTGGTCCTCACATTTGTGACCTTACATCTTGATTATTGCAACTCCCTTTATCTATGGCTTCCTGGGGTTGATATCCACTGCCTGCAGCTGGTGCAGAATGCTGCCGCCCAGTTAATGACAGGTACGTCTCGTGCCTGTCATATTTCACTGATGCTGCGCGATCTGCACTGGCTGCCAGTTCAGTGGTGGATCACTTTTAAAGTTGATCTTTTGACTTACAAAGCCCTACATGGACAGGGCTCGGATTACTTGAAAGATCTTCTGGTTTCTTACTGCCCTAAGTGATCTGTCCGCTCGGTGGACGAGGAGTTGCTAGAGATTCTGAGGGTTTCTTTAAAATCTTCAGGCACTCGTGCTTTTATGTATGCTGCTCCTACACTCTGGAATTCTCTACCCCATCTGCTTCATCAGTGTGCATCAGTGGAAGAATTTAAAAAGGCCTTGAAGACCTATTTATGGTCTAAGATTTATTTTAATTAATTATTGTGATTTTAAGAGCTCAGATTATTGTTGGATCATGTTTTATCTGTTATATTTGTAAGTATTGTGAGGTGCCTTGAATTTGAGAAAGACATGGTATAAATAAAGTTTTATTTTTATTATTATTATTATAAAACAGTAGGAAGTAAACTGTCGGAAGGTTGAGGGGGTAAACCATCCCAGACTGGAGTATAGTGTGCATCAGTGAGTAAGTTTGGGTAAAGACAGAGCAAAACAGCAAATGCTGTAGTAGCAGACATCCCACTTTCGGAGGAGACCTCCAGTAGTTGCCGGAAAGGCATTTAACCCATACGCCAATTTGGATCTCAGGATCCCCTGTGCAATGGCCATCCTTGCCATGGGTGTTAGGCTATGTCTCACCTTATATGCCAGTCCAAGTTGAATATTGATGGATTTAATGACTGAGACTATGTGCAGGTCAAAATTCAAGGCAGGATCAAGGGTTACTCCTAGATATTTAAAAAAGGTAACTGTGTTAAGGGGAGAGCCATCAAGCACTCTGATTCTTAATGGTTGGGTGCAGGACCAAATTTTTGAACCTGAGCCAAAGAGCATAGTCACCATTTTATTTTAATTTAAGACAAGCTTGTTTCGCAATAGCCAGCTCTGAAAGGTATTGAAGTTACTATTGAGATTCAGGTTGATATCTGAGAGGTTTGAGGAGGATGAGTAAAGAACAAGATTGTCATCATATAGCAAACCTGAGCAAGCACCAGTGAGCAGTGGGATGTCATTTATAAAGACTGTAAACAGGAGAGGACCAAGAATCGAACCCTGGGGCACTCTGATCAAAGTAGGAGCAAGAGGGGACTTAGTATCTCCGATCTGGACAAACTGTTGATGCTTCAAAAGACAATTTTGGAACCAGGTGGTGACAGAGGTAGAGAAGCCTAGGGATGACAACTTTGATAGGAGCAGCAAGTGGTCAACTAAATCAAATGCATTAGTAAGATCAACAAAAGTAGCTCCAGTGAGAGAGTCTTCGTCCATTGCAAGTCTGACATCATTTGTAAACTGTATGAGAGCAGTGAATGTACTGTGCCCACGTCAGAAACCATGTTGGTCAGGGGTGAGGAGTTTGAAGGAGTAGAGGTAATCCGAGACCTGTGTAGCAACAATTTTCTCCAGTATTTTAGAGAGGGTGGAGATGATGGCAATAGGGTGGTAGTTATCCATGTTAGTGGTGTTCCCCTTTTTGTACACCGGTACAACTCAAGCAATCTTCCAGAGGGAAGGGACATGTCCTGTAAGAAGAGACAGTTTGAAAAGTCTAGTCACTGGAGAGACTATAGACGGTGCAACGGTTCTTAGAAATTTTGGTAAGAGTCCATCTTCTCCTGTTGATCCAGCAGGAGAGATGGACTTAAATAAGTGTAAGATTTCACTCTCAGAGACTGGGCAAAGGGTGAAAGATGGATTGAAAGGTTTAAGGTTATCCTGCAGAGTGACAGGTAATGGCCCAGGAGGTGCAGTATAGAGGAGAGGTCAGTGAATATGCAGTTAAAAGCATCAGCGATAGTGAGCAGGTTATTGCAATTACAACCATCCACATCCATATCAGAGATGGTATTGCACTTGTTTTTCCCCATGATGGTGTTAACGTGACTCCAAAAACCATGAGTCATTGACAGAGTTACTAAGTAGCTAATGGTAGTAATTGCCCTTAGCAGATCTGATGGAAATCTTACATAGGTTTCGGATTCTTCTGTATTCCGCCCAATCCGATGGGGACTGGGTTAGCCTAGCTTTGTTCCAGGCTTTATCCCTCTGTTTGAGAGAGGACAGGAGTGAAGAACTGAACCAGTGGGTAGCAGATCCCTGATATGGCTCCCTTTTACTGGATATATTTGTCATGAAGGTTCTAAAGCATGGTAAGGAAGTATTAAGCAGCACGTTCCATATTGCAAGTATTATATAGAGGTACCCAGTTTGTGTTCTGTAGCTCCAAGATTAGGGATCTCTTATCCATTTTTGAAAAATCCCTAAAAAGAATTTCTCTGGGGGGTGGTTTAGGGGCCCAAGCCTTCCAGACACAGTAAACTG
Source organism: Neoceratodus forsteri (assembly GCA_016271365.2). Lineage (NCBI taxonomy): Eukaryota > Metazoa > Chordata > Ceratodontiformes > Ceratodontidae > Neoceratodus > Neoceratodus forsteri. Next base: position 745,274,575 of record CM028137.1, read on the forward strand.
GGGAGTGGTCACTGACTGAGTCTGATAAAACTCCAGCAGCACTGATTCTCTCAGGCCTATTGGAGACAACCCAGTCTAGAAGAGACTGGAGACTGCTGTTACTAGCCTGTCTGGTCGGGAGAGTGACCAACTGAGACAGGTGTAGCCTACTGAGTTCAGCAGCACAGAGAGTAGTTTTTCCCTAGCCAATCCAGGTTGAGGTCCCCCACAACAATAAGCTCTTGACTACCCTTTAGTGAGGAAAGATGGTCAGTTACCTTAGTCAGGCCTGTTAGTCCATTTTTAGGAGGGTTATAGATACACACTACATTTAGCTTCTTAGTGAGACCTAAGGTAATAACTATATGAATGGTTTCACATAGACAGGTAGTGTTGACCAAGAGGACTGTAATGTCAGGGTCCTGTCTGGTATAAAACAAAACACCACCACCCTTTTTAGCATTTAGATGATCACATCTGTGAAATTTATATCCATTGATCCTACATAATGAATCTGGTATATGGGGTTTTAACCAAGTCTCATTAGACAAAAGACATCAGGGGAGTTGTGAGCAATCCAGGCTTCAAGCTGCGCAAAATTAGCTGACAGACTTCTAATGTTCATATCTGCAAGCCTAAGCCCCTTTTCTGTGAACCAATAAGATGGGTTCTTGGGAGCGATGCCATCAGGAGGGCTTGGGTTAGGTTCAATATCACCAAAGAGAGAGAGATGACATGGGATACCCAGGTCTCAATTAGAGAGGTTTGGAGTTTGCCCTCCAGTGGCATATAAAAAGGGGAAAGGCTTAGGTTGTCAGCTATACTAGCAAATGGGATAAGCTTTAGGAGCCAGGATTCAGGGATAGAGGTATTACCCCTGATAATTAGGTTTGAGAAACAATAGCTCCAGTCCTGGGCTTTATTTGAGTAGCCAAGAGTCAGTAGAATATAGTAGTAGATATAAAGTTGATGCTCACATTTCTAACTCTTGTACCAATTGACCGAGGAAAGTGATGACAATGTCACAAATGAAGTTATTACAACATTTTTTTTTCTCTCCAGTAAAAACAGTAGAAGAAAGTTCTATGGAACAAAGTTGAGAGCATAATGTAGAGAGTGAGAATATTAGTAAGAGTCCAGACTCTGTTATTTCCATAAAAGATAACAATGCAGGAAATGCATGGGCACAGAAAACAAGGATGAAACTGTTTTGCCCTCTGAATATATCAGATACCTCTTATAATTATCTGGTAAAAACACCAGAGTTACAACAATAAGAGAATAGTAAGGAAGCAAGGCCAAATATCCTAAGTGAATCTCTTTTTAGATCATATTAACCAACAAACAGAACAAACAACAATAGATGCTAATTCAGGGTTTTATTTAACTCTAAAAATTGATTAGCGTTTTGCTCGTAAAAGTTCTAAAACATTGTGAAAATGCATACCACTTGCTTCACTGTGTTTAACAAACATAACACTTCTAGAAAACCTATATAAATGCTTTCTGTACAGTTAGTATTGTCCCAAGAAAAAAACTGCTAATCAATTATTTAAAACCCTGTAATTTATTAAAAATGATGCCAACCCAACTCTCTGTCTATGTGCTAAAAGAGTTACTGCATCCATTTACAGTATGTCCAATGTGATTCTGCTAGAGGCTATCACTGACAAAAGAAAAATAAATAGAAAGTATCAACATAGAAATCTTTGAAAAACTAAATGATATGGAAAGACAAATTGATGAATTGCAGACAATTCATTCTGAAAGAACTCTTTTTTCCCATAGTAATTGACCCAGAAACCCCTCCTGAAATCAGAAAAAAGGAAAGAATAAGAAAAATAAAGGGAAAAAGGCAAAAAAAAAAAGAAAAATTAAAAATAATCAGAAAACAAAACATCAGAAGGGAGAAAAAAACAAGAGACTTAAGAGCAAATCCAACAACCCAGGCTTAATAAACTTTCTAAGTCACTCAGGTAATGCCAGAAGGTATAATGACTGATAGAGAGGCACAAGACCCTCTGGGTGTCGAAGAACATCAGAAAGAAAAAATAAATAAGGGACAGTATCAAGAACGGATCCAGTCCAAGAGTGCGCAAACAGAACTGCACAGTTAAACGCAACGTAGGGAAAACAGTGAGGCAAAAGATTGCAATGGGGAAAAGAGCTAAGCTCACAACGCTGTGATACTGCACTGAATCTCAACACAAAACACTACAAGGATTAAAATACCACATACACTGTATAATGTGAGGGTCTGCGTCCACCGCACCCTCCTAAAAAATATAATCTACTCCAAGGTGGGGGACACACTCAGGGAGGGGGACAAAACTTGGATGCCGGCGGAGTTCGGGCAGTGCGGGAAAATCAAAGTACACTAACACCAGGATTGTCAAAATATGCCAGGTGTAGAGGATTGGATTCAAACCCCTGACTCCTTCGCCTGACCTGCCTTCCCAGCCAGTGGCTCTATCCTCTGAGCCACAGTGGCAGCATGCTAACTCTTACATACATAGAAACATAGAAGTTGATGGCAGATAAGGACCGCAAGACCCATCCAGTCTGCCCATTTTTTCTTCCTTATGAATGTGCCATAGGCCTGTACTCTGTCAATGGCCTATCTAATCATACTCATCTGTATTGTTCCTTTATGCCTGTCCCATTCCTGTTTGAAGCCCTGCACTGTATTCATATCCACCACTTCCTGAGGTAGGCCTTTCCATGCATCCACCACCCTTTCTGTGAAAAAGAACTTCTTCACATTAACCCTTAATTGGCCTCCCTCTAATCTCATGCTGTGTCCTCTTGTCCTGCTATTTTTCTTATATTGAAACATGTTAGACTCGTTCACCTTATTAATGCCATTAAGGTATTTCAATGTTTCGATCATATCACCTCTCTCCCTCCTTTGCTTTAGGGTATACATATTGAGCTCCGTTAATCTGTCCTCATATGTTTTCTGATGCAGTCTCTGCATCATTTTGGTTGCACTTTTCTGGATTGCCTCCATTTTGTTAATGTCCTTGTGCAGTTGTGGCCTCCAGTACTGCACGAAGTACTCCACATGAGGCCTAACCAGTGTCTTGTAAAGAGGGATTACTACCTCCCTCTTACGACTTGTGATACCCCTACTAATACACCCCAACATCCCTCTAGCCTTACCTACCACTTTAGTGGTCTGCTTGGATGATTTCAGGTCATCCGTGATGACGATGCCCAAGTCACTTTCTCCCCTTGTGATTGCCAGCAACTCCCCTCCCAACCTTTAGGTGGCTTCAGGGTTTCTCTTCCCTATGTGCATGATCTTGCACTTCTTTGCTTTACACCCCAGTTGCCACTCTTCCTACCATTTTGCCAGTTTATCCAGATCTCTTCTCATTCTGCCCACCACATCTGGATCATCTACTCTGTTGCAGATCTTGGTGTCATCTACAGACAGACAAATCTTATCCTCCAGTCCATCTGCAATGTCATTAATGAAGACACTAAAGAAGACTGGCCCCAGAACTGATCCCTGAGGCACCCCACTTGTGACTTGCATCTCTTCTGACTGTATACTATTTTCCACTACTCTCTGTTTTCTGCCCACCAACCAGTTTGCCACCTAGTTGACCAACTTCTGACCCACCCAAGCTTACCCAGCTAATTAATCAATCTTCTGTATGGAACAGTTTCGAAAGCTTTGCTGAAGTCAAGGTAAGCAACATCAATTGCAACCCCTTGGTCCACCACTCTGGTTACCCAGTCAAAGAAATCTATGAGATTAATTTGACAGGACCTTCCTGTTGTAAATCCATGCTGTCTTGGATCCTGTACTCATATGGATCCAGGTGTTGCACTATCCTTTCCTTCAGGAGTGCCTCCATAACCTTGCCCATTACTGAGGTAAGACTGACTGCTCTGTGGTTCCCTGCCTCCTCCCTGCTACCACACTTGTGGAGCAGGATCACATGAGCCCTTCTCCAGTCTTCTGGGACCTCTCCTGTGCTCAGAGACTACTAAACAGTTCTGATAATGGCTCTGCTAGTTACACCCTTGGCTTCTTTAGTGCCCTGGGATGTATGCCATCAGGTCCCATTGCCTTGTCCACCCTGAGCTTAGCGAGCTCCTGAAGGACCCTTTCTTTTGTGATGCTGAGCTGTGGGTCTTGCCCTACCTTCTCCTCAGTAAATACTGAGCAGAAGTATCTATTTAGGATAGATGCTTTTATTTGGTCCTCCTCCACACACTCCCCCTTATCCCCTTTGATCTTAGCAATATGCCCTCTGAACTTTCTCCTGTCACTAATGTATCTATAGACAGTCTTGTCCCCTTCTTTTACTGTTCGTGTGAGTGTTTCCTTGGTTTGGGTTTTGCCTGCCTTACTGCCTTCCCTGCTTCCCTTAGGGAAGTATGGTATGCCTCCCTATTTTTGTCCTGCTGCATTCCCTTATATTTCCTGAAGGCCAAACTTTTGTCTCTGACCTTTTCTGCTACTGTTTTTGAGAACCAAAGTGGTTTCCTTCTTTTGCTCTTACTTTTTACCCTAACACAATGGGATGTTGCTTCAAGTAGTGCATCCTTAATGCTTGCCCACTTTGCCTGTACCGCCTCACCTGTATTTCTTCTTGCCAGGGCTAGCTTAACTCTGTTTGGGCATCTTATCAAAGTCAGCTCCTCTGAAGTCCCATATTTTTGCCTTGGAATGGGATGATTTAGTTCTAGTGGCCAAATTGAAACATACCATGTGATGGTCACTGGCCCCAGGTGACCTTCTACCTAGAGATCTGTGATCCTTTCCCATTTAGTCAATACTAGTGCTAGGATAGCCCTGTCTCTTGTGGGTTGTTGTGCCAGTTGTTTGAATCCACTATGTGTCTAGTTCTAGTGGATGTTCCTGCTGGAATTGACCAATCTGTATCTGACATGTTGAAGTCTCCCATTATCGGAACCTCCCCTTTAGCTGTCATGTTTTGTATATCTTCTAACAGTAATGTGCCTGTGTCCTCCCTCTGGTCTGGAGGTCTGTAGACAAACCCAGTTCATATGACTGTCCCATTTCCTGTTTCCAGGATGGCCTACAATTCTTCTGGCTCCTTATGTGTATTCTGAATTCTTATTGCTTTGATATTTTTCATTGACATAAAGGCCTCCCCACACACACACACACTTGACTCCTTAAGCCATCAGCCGCAGTGAACTAGCCATTAGCATGAGTGAACATAGCTATAGATATAGCACTGTAGTGTTCAGCACTGTATTTTACCTGTAGCTATATCTGACCACAAGCTTTTTCTTGCAAGGTTATTAAAGTGCTCATATTGTTTAGCGGTATTGACCTGATAGGAACAAGGATTGGTGGAAATACACCATATAGGTAAAATAGCCCATAGCAATAACATGGAAGTCGAAAGCAGAAATAAAACCAAAAATACAATACTGTACAAGCAAAACCCAGGATATGGCACAACAATTTGAAGCAGGTAATAGAGATAATAAAGATATTACCCAGGAGAAGCAGGGTAATTAAAATTATTCTCTTACAGGTAATGAGACAATTGTTATACTGACTGACATCTTTATTAAGGAAAATGAGACACAGCAGTCACTTACAGAATTCATAAATATTTCATTCCATGCAGAACTGCAGATCCTAAATTTGAAAGAAAAGAAAGTAACAGCAGTTAGAGATTTAGAAGAATTTAATAAACCAGTGTATGTTATGGTAACAACACTTAATTTTGCAAAACAAGTATGGTTTAAGAAGAAGCGACTAATTCAACTAGGAATAGATATTGAAGCTACATTCACATGGAGCACCAGAGACAAAATTGTATTTAACACAGACCAAAATAGATCTAACACTTATTACAAGATTTTGCAATGTGCATTGTTATCTTTAAAATGAAGCTTCATGGGGAAAAACAAAATGAAGAATACTGAACAGTCAAAGGGAAAACCAAGTGCCATATTGTCTATCCTTGGTGTAGAGAAAACTGAAAATGAAAATGAACAAACTGTAAAGGTCTTTGTAAACTTCTAGACCTCGAAAGCTCTGAATCTGAAATTTGACCAAAGGGATATCTAAAACATTTATAGAGCCGGCCCTGTGGCACTTTGGTTTGAGGCACTGGATGCCACATCTCACGCCATGCCGATGACTTGGGTTCAGGAATGTACTTGGGCCTCTGGGGGTCAGCTTGGGAGGGAGAGGATCGAGCACCCAGAGGACAGCTCTCCTCTCCCGGGGTTGGTAGTGGACCATGCATCTCTCACCAATGGCCCCTGATGGAGATTGGGGGCACTGCAGCAGCAATGCCATTCCAATGGGTGGAGTAGTGGTGGACATCAGCATGTTAGTTGCACAGATGTCATTGCACATCCACACTCTTGGGCAACATCTACAGGAAAAAGCCCATCTCCCTGTATAGGCGATGGCATCTCCCATGCCCCACTGCAACACACCCAATGCCAGCTCATCCCACTGGCTCTTCTGATCCCCAGCCTGCCTTGGTTCTGGTATTGCAGGGGTGCCCATTGGATCAGGTATTTAGGGGAGTGTCTGTCCTGATTTCCCAGTGGGATGGCTTCAGGCGGGTGGTATCGTGGTGGCGGTGAGTGATGCTACCTATGAGAGTTCCAGGGCAGTGGAGATAGAGAATTTACAAAAAAAAATGTTTATAGAGCCTAGCCACCTAGCCATACTCATCAGGGAGACACATTGCTATTCAATTAAGTAATAAGGAGCTAGCAAAAATAATTTCAGAAAAGGCATCTGCTATTGATTATATGGGCATTAATATTATTGATATGCGTAGCCTGCTCAGTGCAAATCTTTCTGAGGGAATCAAAACTGACTGAATTTATCTCACTTCTCAAATAGGAGTATACAGTACTTGCAACAAAAATTTAAATTAGTGAAGCACTATATAATTTTATTTCCTGGAACATAGCTGGTATTTCAGTAAAATTTTCTGATATTGAATGGATCACTACGTTAAAAAAATTACAGTGATCTCTATACAAGAGACTTGAACACACAGTGATATCAGGATTAATGATTATGAAGCATTTAACATTCCTGCAGTTAAATTAAATAAACATGGGAGACAAGAAGAGGGTTTAGTAATATTTGTGAAAATTACATCAGGCATAAAGATTATAGAAAATCTCTTCATTAAATATTTTTTTAATATTTTTGTGTTATAATACTGCTCAAATGGAATGCTAACATCTTTATTTTGACAAATGTTTATATTTCACCAAAACATACACTATTATATGATGAACACATCTGTTTTCTCCTAAATAAGAAACTCCAGGAGATGACTGCTAAGTATTCATCTACTTGTGTGTTGTCATCAAGAGTCTTCAATGAACGAACTGTTGATTATGATAAAATAGAGCTACTGGAATCATGTATGGGTGATATTAATATGCCACACAGAAGAAGTAAACATTTTACTAGAAATGGCCTTGGAAAAAAATAGCTTTAAAACCCTTTACTGATTCTTAATTGAAGATTGTGAGGTGACTTAGAAGGCAGTGCAATGTATTTTGGCCTAAATGGCCAACGTGCAATACATTATATAATTTGCGGCTTAGAAAATGACAGTCTCTTTGGCAAATTAAAAATGGAGATCAGAGCAGACCATGCTCCTATACAATTAGAGATTATTATTGAAACATATAAATTAAATTCATAAGTAACTCCCCAATAACCTTCATTAGTAGTATGGGGAAATAAAAGGTTGAAAATGGAAGGGTTGTTCCTTATTAAGACAAATATCAGTTTGTACGATGAAGAAATCAGTAACAACTTACTTTCAGTTATGTATACTCATGATCAGAAGCTCTCATTTGAAGTTCTCAAATCAGTATTCAGTCTCATTCACCCAATATTTTATGTTAAAAGAACAGAAGGCAGTACGTAACCTCACACGTGGCTTAATCAGACCTGTAAGTTCACCAAAAAGTGATTATCACGTAATATTATATGGACAAAAAGAAATCCCTCTACAAAAACAATGTATTAAATAAACAAAGGAAGCAGTGCTCTTCTATTTCAAAAAGAGAAAAATCAAATGCACAAAAAGAAAATTGGAATGAGATGTATAAAGCAATTAAGATGAATGATTAAAATGTGAGTAATTTTCCTGTGCTTACCACAGAATTGGATTCTCTGGAAGCACAAAATGATGAGTGCAACACAGAAAAAAAACACATCTTGGGCTCTCAATATATTTAAAAATGGCTCCACATCAATTTGTTGAGTGTAAAGCCAGCATGGCACACGTAGTGCAGTTGCGAAACTCAAACCCGCACATACAGAATACTGACGCCAGTGGCGCGGATCTCAGGGACAGTAAGATTTACTATTCCAGCTCCACACCACCATGGACCACCACTCAAGTGAAATACTGTACCTTATGTGTTTTCCCTTCCCTGGCTGTATTCTGGTTGTTATGTACTAAGAGTGATAGATGTACAGAAGGCTGTAACCCATATTAGTACATCTCCAGAGCCTGGATATATCTATACCTTGTTTAATAAAAATTTATCAAGGTTTATTTTAAATGTTTCTAAATTTTCTGTATCCAACAGTGATTTTGGTAGGCCATTTCATATACTGTAGGTATGATTCTCTGGGTATAAAAGAAACGTCTGTTATCTAACTTTGAATATGTTAAAGATAGTTGAAATGTGTGGCTTCTGAGATTGCACTCTCTCTCTCTCTCTTCTTATTAAAGGACATTCCCAGTTGTGTCATAAGCTCCTTATCTTTTGCTATATTGAACATCAATAGCAAATCCTCCTTGTCTTTCTCAACTCCAATGAATATAGATCCAACTCTTAAAGTCGCTCCTTGTGACTTCTGACCTGTAGGCTGTCTGTCATCTTGGTAACCCTTTGCTGTACTCCCTCCAGGGCATTGATATCATGCCTAAGATAGGGACTCCAAAGTGAAGAGCAATAGTCCAAATGAGGGCATACATATGTTCTATAGAATGGAAGAATATATTCCCTATTTCTAGAAATGAAAGATCTTTTTATGCATCCTATTAATCTATTTGCCTGATTTCTAATATGATTACAATGTGAAGTGAATATGAGATCTGAATTAATAATTACACTCAGGTCTTTTTCTTCTTTTATAGGTGTCAATGGAATACCATTCAAAATAAATTGCTTGTTAGGATTTGTATCCCCTAAATGCATGATTACACATTTGTTTGTGTTATAAATCATGCCATTTTGTTTGGCCCAATTTTCTCATTTTTTAATGTCATCGGAAAAATCCGCTATTTCCTCAATTGAACCCACTTTTGCTACAATTTTTGCATCATCTGCGAATTTTATGGCAATGTTCTTCAGACTTGCCATCATGTCTGACACAAATATAGAGACTAGTATGGGCCCTAGGATGGATCCCTGTGGCACCCCACTTGTGACTATGCCTGTATTTGAGGTGTATCCTCTTATTCGTACTACCAGTGTACCATTTTTTTAGCCACTCATCAACCCAGTTAATCAATTTATGGTGTATTCCAAATGCGTTCATTTTATTTATGAGAGTTTTATGTGGCACTTTATCAAAACCTTGCATAGGTCTAAATATACCACATCCACTGGTGTCTTTTTTCATGAAGGAATCTACTAACCCTTTTATAAAAGACTACATTACTAGTAAGACAAGATCTTTTACTTTTAAAACCATGCTGGTTTGGGTCCACTAGATGTTTTTTAAACAAATCATCTTGTATCCTTGTTTCGAGAATGGCTTCAAACACTTTGCCCAGGATGCTGGTCAGGCTAATGTGCCTATAATTTGATGTTTCACTTTTATTACCTTTTTTAAATATAGGTGTTACCAATGCGGTCTTCCAATCACTTGGTACTGATCCAGATGTTAGGGACAAATTAAACATTTTATATAGTGGTTCAATTAACAATGATGCTATTTCTTTTAGCAGGCGAGGGTGGAGGTTATCAGGCCCTGATGATTTACTGATGTTGATTGTATCCAGTTTACTTTTGATTTCTTGTCTAGTTATTTCCGGCCTATCATAATCTCCTATAAAGTCTGTATAATCGGAGTCTTGTTTTGTGTTTGAAATTGGATTAAAAATTAAACAGAAGTAGTCATTAAATTCCTGTGCCATTTCCAGAGGGGATTGTAGTGTGTTATCACCTAGGTCAAGTGGGCCAATAGTTTTTATCATTTTTTTTAATTATTTACATAGGAGTAGAAACTCTTGCCTCCATCCTTTATATGAGCCAACTTAAATTCTAATTTCTTTTTTTCCTTTCTTATAGCATACTTACACCTTTTTAATAATGCCCTATAGTTGTTTTTATTATATTCATTATTGCATCTTACTGCTGCTCTGTATGATCTTTTTTTTTTTATCAGATATTATATGTGAGAGGTTGCCCAAATGGGCAATTTTCCCCTGTTATTGTATCCAATTGTGTCTGGTACGTGTTTTTATTCTAGGGTAATAATTTTACTTTTTATTAATTACCAAATCTCTTCTGGTGATATAGACCCAGTATCCCACTTCCAAGCAATAAGTTCTTTTTTGATTTGGTCAAAATTTGCCTGACCATAATTTTTAAAAGTTGTTATACCTGGATTTTGTTCCAGAATAATTTTTGTCTCGAAAATTATTATATGATGGTCACTATTTTGTAGGGGGTCCCAAATTTTTACATTCTTAATTTGATAAGGAATATCTGTTATTAATAAGTCAAGAACATTATTGTGCAGCGTTTGGTTTTGTTGTTTTCTGTGTGCTATTTCCGACCACACCAGCTTTATACTTGAGTACTTGATGTGGATATGTTTAAAAACTTGGCTACTGCTATAAATGTGGAAATTTATTTCAAAACTGCCATAGAAACTGAATTTTTTGCTGTGCTTAGGTGGTTTTATGCTGAGGTCAGTCAAGTAGATGATAAATGATGTAGCCTTTCTAACTTGCTAAGTTTATGAGCAGGTTTAAACAGACACCTGAACACACCACAAATAGGTGGCTGAATCTTCACCTAATTTAAAACCAGCTAACAATATGATAACTGCCACTTGTAAGAGATACAGAAAATAACATATGGATGCTAGCCAGAAGCAGCCACTCATCTCCCAAGCTGATCTCCTGAAACTGAAACACTGAGGTGTGCTGCCTACATACACTGCAAGAGGCCTATGTCCATCATTTTGTTTCCATGTTTTTTTTATTTTCAAAATCCACATAAATTACATCCTGCACACACATCAACACATATATCTTTATAATTGGAACCACTTAGGTAGATTATGTGCTTAGTTTCTGGAAGAACGACCCAGAAATTTATTTTTTAAACATTTAAAAATCTATTTTTTTGAGCTGGTTTTCTTTTCTCAAATGGGTATACAAAAAAGGATGGCTTCATATGAAAAAAGAATTTGGACATAGTTTTTTCCAGTTCTTTTTTTCATATGAAGGAATCCTGGTTTGTATCCTTCTTTTGTTCATACGAACAAAGAATGTCCTCATACGAGAAAATAATTTGGACTTAGTTTTTTTACCATTCTTTTTTTGTATGCATACTTCCTGTTTTGTATGGCTTTTTTCATTCATACAAAAAAAAGAATGCTCTCATATGAAAAAAAGATTTTGGACTTAGTCTTTTTCCTACATTTGAACTACAACATAAGCCTTAACTCCCTCAATATTTGGACTTAAGGGACAATATATATTTCAAAACAAAGGTCTTAATAGGTACTTCAAGAATAAAACATAATCCCCCTATAAAAAAGTTAGGGCCCACATAAAAAAAATATACAGAATTAAAAAAATGAAAATTCTCACAGGATAACACTGGAGCTTTAACAACCCATAACTCCCTCAATATTTGGATCTAAGGGACAATCGATATATCAAAACAAAGGTCTTAATGAGTACTGCAATAATAACACTTATCCTTCCATTAAATATTTTTGGTCAATATAAAAAATTAAAAATGAAATTCCATAGGATAACATTGGAATTTCAACAAACCATAACTCCCTCAATATTTGGAATTAAGGGACAATCCATATATCAATACAGAGATCTTAATGAGCACTACAAGAGTAACACATATCCCCCATTAGCATTTGGGACAATATAAAAAAGGATAAAAATAAAAAATGCAAATTCCCTTAGGATAACACTTGAATCCTAACAAGCCATGCAGTGAAGGAAAGAAACTGCTGTTTCAGCCGAAATAGAAGCACCATACATGTATGCATCTATGGAGGGATGGAAGTACAGGCCCCAGAGGGCCCTGTTCTCCCACAGGCAAATGAGGATATGATTATACTGTCTCAAAAAATAAGGAAATTCATTACAAAAAAACTTTGTTAATGTACTAGTTAGGGTTAAACTGACAAAAGTAGAGAAATGTGGCATAATGGTTCCTAACCCTAATAGACACCACCACCCTGCAGTCAGCAGGATGGAAGGATTCTTTGGACATTCCATTTCTTGGAAATCTCGGATCTCATGATTGCTGCTAAGCCTCAAAAGCTGCTATACATTGCTTCTCACTGGCTGTACGATGCCGAGTCGACAACTAACTTGTCGATCGGCATCGCAGCATCAGGATCCTTGTCAACTGCAAGTTGTAATTGGCAAGGAGGTGTGCACAGCAGAGTCTGTGTTTTTCTTCGGGAGGCTCTACTCCCATACCCCCGTCTCTATGCATACCAACTCTGAGTCAGAGTTGGTTCAGGAAGGGGGTGCAAGACGGGGGAAAGTGTTGCCGGGTCCCAGGCACAACCCCTACAGTGATATTGCATTGTTGTTGGCAGTGACACATGTTGCTGTAGGGGTTTTGTGGTGGGAGGTATACACCCTGCTCACTCTGATACAGTATCTATTACACAGGACCATAAATAAATAAATAAATAAATGTAAGTATGGATGTCAAAAGTTTTATCTGGAAAGATGTACTGAGCTGATAACAGCTCATTTCCAGATGCACCCTGGGGGTGTGGGATATGGAAGACAGTTCAAGAGGAGAAGAAGAAAGAGTAATTAAAAGCATTCAAAATAGTAGATTTAAGAATTAATCTATTACAGGGTGTGGGTTGTGCTGGGAATTACTCACACCTAGAGTAGTTTGGTCACAAGGCCACAAACCGAATGACCAAATCCTCACCAGGCATTATTGAGATTATACACATGGCATTAGTAATAGTATGAAGAAAAAATAAAGAGAATTTGAGGTTTTGTGTTTTTTTTTTTTATTAATTATATTTTTAAACTGAATATATTCTTCCATGAGATAAAATAGTTACAAATGCATACATAAATACTAGGTTTGTTGATGAACTTTGTGCTTATTAGTACATAGACATTTTCAAATGTTATTAAATTGGTGTGGTTGCTTTTTAATGAAGTCTTAAACAAAACAAAAATATTCAGAAGTGCTGTAGAATTGGGACAGATATGCTACAGAATTAAACAAAAGTATGCAGAACTGCTGTAGAACTTCAACAGATATGCTACACAGTTATAACACAATGCTTTTAGGAAGAATAATTATTTCTGTCCTTTTATTCTTTAAAATACACATTGATTGTTCCGTAGTTGATGAATTTTGAAAATAGAGGACTCTCGGTTGATTTTTCGGTGCCTTGCGAGGTCTCACGGGAGAGTGAGATGTTAATGTTTCCGTTGGTGTTTCAGGTATTTGCAGTGTGCTGCATGATGCTTCCGGATCCACTTCTGCAAATTGAATCACCTCTTCCATAAACGCTGCATCTTCTTTGGGAATTTCCTACATTTCTGTATATTTGATGTGAAGAAGGTAACTACTGGGATTGTATGCTACCACTTGGAAGTCAGCTGTGTTTTCAGTTGCAATTTCTTTGCTTTGCTCTGCTCGGTGGCTGATGTGTCCTCCTTTTTTTCCTGTGCAGCTAGAGTTGTAGGAGCTACTGAACTTTGCAGAAGGGCTGTGCTCATCTCTGGGCCTTTTCATTTGGGTGCTTGTGCTTTTTTTTTTTTTTTTGTACATGCTGGAATCAGAACATTGTTGACTACAGGAGCTGCTGCAAGGTTCAGGTTCGAGGGTAGGTTTTGGGGCTAGAATTATGCTCCATTGTTGGTGCTCCTTGAGATTTGGACACCAGTATGAGTGCAGACAAGTCTCATTTTTGTGTCCTGTCATGGATATAATTTGCCTGGATTCAAGCCCTGCACTGCTTAACATGGTCACAGCTGTAGCTCGCAGGGAGGGATTTGTGTAGTTGTGCGGGAGGCCAGCTTCTCGGCAGATGAGAGACAACATTGAGCTGAGATGGTTTAGGCCCACTGACTCAAGACTGTACCAGTAGTCCATTTTATTAAGAGCTTCTTGAGGTTGCCTCTTTGGGTGGCAAAAGAGGGCAGGGGCGTTTGGTGGCAATTTACTTAAATATTTCTCGTAGCTCTTGATTGGACATAGGGCATCCCCAGGTTGCTTGAAAAGGAATTCCCTGTTGTTTTCTTTATTGGTGTCATTGATTTTCTTTTGATTTTTTGTCTCCTTGTTCAATGTTTTGGTGAGGAATTTCAGTTCAGTAGCAGATTCTTTGATTTCAAAAGAGGCTCTTTTGAAAGACCGTATCCCTTCATTACTACATATTGCCATTTGGAGCTGCAGGTCTAGCCAAACTGTTTTTACTAGACCTGGGGTAGTATTAGGGGAAAGACAGGCAGAATTTCTAAGGAAGTCTAGCTCTTCTGTTGTAAGTGGTGGATGGTGGACTGCTTTGTCTTTTCCTTGTCTACGCTGTCTCTTCAACATGCCTTTAAACACATTATTTGAGGTGGTGAACTCTGGATTATTCATCAGATTTATGCATCTACTGAGAGGAGGATCCTTCAGATGTCGGTTTAGACCTGAGCGTAGGATAATAAAACTACTCAACTCAGACTCCTAGCCTTCATTGTTTCTAACACTGCTATAATACTGGTGGAGTGTTTCATTCAGGTCAGAAAGAGGAATTTCTTTTACATTTACTCCTATTTCTTTTTCTGAACACCATCTTGTAAATACATTTAATGCTCACTTGGTCTGTTTTAAAGTCATGGGCTCATTGTGCTCCATTTCTAGCCTCAGAATGTCATTTTTTGAAATGTCAGTGTGTCTTACTGTTTTTGTTGTACTTCTTTTTTTTGTTACAGCTTCTGGTGTTGTATGCTGAGGAAAACTGCTTTGGATCATGCTGTCATCCTTGGTCTCTGCTGTTGCTCTTGCCATGGTGTCCAAAGCCCCGTCATCATCCCCGATGTCTGCTTCTGTGGCTGCCAGCTCTCGGGATTCTGTGGCGGTGTCTGCTGAGTTCAAGCTATGGTCAGGAAAACTGGCTGTTTCAATGTTCCCGGTAGTGGAGGTAGGTGACTCCAGTTCCATCAAATTGCTGAACAGTGCTTCAACAGTTTCAGGGCTATCCATCGTGAAATACAGTGTAAAATCAGACATGCTGTGACAGTTTGCTGAAAGGATTTTAATAACAGCTGATGGTGCTTCAGACGTGCGGTAGCAGGAGTTTTTTTACATGCTTGGGCTTTAGAAGTTGATTCTGATTGGTGCATTGTTATTGTTCGTAAACAAAGCTACTCTCGTTTGGTGGGTCTTTTGCCATGAGTTACCGGGGGATTTACTCACGGCTAGGAGAGGGTCTTAGCCAATGACATTTTAGGATTTTTAGCTGCCATTGCATAATCAGCAATACAGTACAACAAAAGTCTTAATCATAAACATTGTAAGGCAAATATAGTACAACAGGTACTAGCAGTAGCTAACATTTACCTTTAATAGATATGCGGAAATTAGCTGTACAAATATAGTGGGGGGAAGGGCACAGCAAAATGGCCAGGGCAATATGAATGGGGAAGGAGGTCAGAGAGGTAGGGATCATGGACAGTTATAGGTCAGAATTGAAAAGTCACATATTAGAGGCTTAAGGAAGAAGGGAGAAGAGGCAGAGTGGATTGTCCTTGGAAAGGGCGAATCACAGTTTAAGAAAGTGATATATATGAAGGCAGCTTGATCAGCAGTAGAGTTCCTAGATAGAATAAAAAGAGAATGGGAACATTGCTATGGAGAGGGTAAGAGAAAGGAGAAGGAGAGGACGGGGGTAAAGTAGGATGCAAGGCAAGTAAACCAGAATTTTGATAAAAAGGAGGCACAGTTTTAAAGGTGTCTGGCATCACGAGAGGGGTGGAAAAGAGCAGAGCAGAGTGATCTGTGGTGATTATGGGGTAGATAGTCTAAGGCAAAATGACAAAAAGGGTGAAAGAGGGGATCCAGTGTGGCAAGGGAGGATTTTGGAGCTCCATTGTTAACTATGTTACCATAGTCAATAATAGGGTGAATCAGCCTTAAAGCAGCCTGACAGCAGGTAGAAAGCAGGATGCTCACCTTGTTCCTGTACAGCGCACCAAGCTTAGAGTTGAGCTTACTTTGTATGTCATCAATGTGCACTGTGAAATCAAGGTGATGGTCCAGCCAGACCCCAAGGTACTTAAAGGAGGATACTTTCAATCACAGCACCACCAAGGGTGTGGAATAATGGTAGAGAGGTGAGTCTGGTGAGCCTCTTTTGAGTGTCAAAAGTCACAGAAACCTTTTCTTTGGCATAGAGGGACAGTAGGTCAGACTGGAACAAGCACTGAATATTGTCAAAATCCAGCTGTAGCTGGGAAGGTAGGTCAGAGGAAGAGGAGCCAGTTGCGAAGACTACTGTATCATCAGCATACATACGAATGAACACAGAGGAACAGACAAAAGGGAGGTTGTTCAAGGATATAGAAAACAAGAATTGGGCCTAGGACAGATCCTTGAGGGATACCAGAACAGATGGGAAGTGGTGGGGATAGGGGGCTCTAATCCAAAGAGACCCTTGAGACCTTTCCTCAAGGTAGGAGTAGAACCAAGTGATGGAGGATGCAGAGAGGTCCACTGCTTTAAGCATGTTCAATAGGAGGCTGTGTGCCACAGTGTCAAAAGCTTTAGCAAGACTGACAAATATGGCAGAGGTGAAGACCCTGGTCTAGACCTGAAAGGATGGAGTCACTGAGCCAGAAGAAAGAAATGGAAGACTACAGCCTATAAAGTGTACACCCTGGTGAAAATAAGACATTGTGAATCTCTGTGTGTCATTTCAGAGTGGAGGTACAACCTTTGTTGAATACTCCCCCATCCCCAAATATTACTTTTTAATCTTGGTGCTAGGCACTAAGTTGGTACAGTAATTGGTTGTTGATACAGTAATACTGTGTGAGCCATGATAATCCCATCCCTGTTTCTGGTAAAGCACTGGCCTATCACACTATGCCAGTAGAAATGTCATGTGCCAAATGTTGGTAGTGTTGGCATGTCACATTATGCAAGTATTAATCACCTGCGTCACATGTTGGCACAGAGTTGTCAAGTCACACTCTGTAAGTAGTATTGTCCCATGTCAAATGTATGTGGTAAAACAATGGCCTGCTGCCACACTATGCAAATAGTAATGTCACATGTCACATGCTAGTGGTACATTGTTGGCCTGTTACACAATAGGTAAGTAATAATGTCACATGTTACATATGTGGCACAGCACAGGCCTGCCACATTATGTACATAATGTTATATTAAATTGCTCCATGAGAAAAGCCCCCGGTCCTGGTGGGGTACCAAATGAGATATATAAGATGCATTTCAACATATAGGTACCAGTATTAACTAATTTATTTAACAAATTTCTAAATAATAGATTCTATTTATTTATTGCTTGGATATACACCTTTGAGCAAATTGCTCATTTGCAAAGGTTCCTCATCAAAACAACACTACAGTTACAATACTTCTTGACACTTCATAAGTGACAGATTAGCATAGGCATTGACAACATAAATTTGGTTACATAACATTATAGTACAAAGATCAAAGTTACACTTCAGTGGGTCTGGTAGTTTACAGTAATGAAAGTGTTGAAATCTTGGTAGCAGCCCTGCTTCCAGAGTCATGGGTTTGTAATATTATTGTTCCCATCTATAAAAAGGGAAATCATACTGATCCTCACAACTTTTGCCCGATTAGCCTTATGAATTCCATTTCCAAGATTTTTACCCATATAATCTTGAACAGATTATTAACATGGATAGAAAACTGTAACATTCTCACTCCATTGCAAGCAGGATTCAGGCAAATCTGCTCAAAAATCGATCACATTTTTGTCGTGCACCACTTGGTGGAAAAATACGTAAAAATAAGGGCAAGCAAGCTTTTTGTGATGTTTTATTGACTTTTCCAGTGCGTTTGACACTGTGGATAGGTTACTTCTCTGGAAGACCTTGTTAAATTATGGAACTGATCACTCTTTACTTACACCAATAATACAATTGTACAATAATAATAAAACATGTATAAGATATGATAATATGGGAAATTGGTCACATTATATAAAAACTAATTCAGGAGTCAAACAGGGTTGTCTTCTGGCACCATATTTGTTTAACTTGTATTTAAATCATATCATAAATGATTGTTGCAATTCTAAGTTCCACTCATCAAAGATTAAGGGCAGGGAATGCCCACTGCTAGCTTATGCAGATGACTTAGCCCTTATATAATTAACTTAAATTGGGCATCAGTATAAATTGTACAAGGTTGAAAGCTTATTTACCAGTTTAAATCTTAAGATAAACTTATCTAAAACCAAACTACTACTCTTTGGGACAAGGAAAAAATACTCCTGTCATTTATATAATGAGAACATTGAACAAGTTGAACAATATAGTTATTTAGGCACAGTTTTCCATTACACTGGACATTGGTCATATCCCATTAATAATCAAATTAAAAAAGTAAAATTGAATGCCAGAAGTCTATTAAAATGTAATTACAGTTATGGAGGTTGGCCTGTGGTCCCAGCTATCCATGCAGCAGATATGAAATTAAATCCCATCAGTCAGTATGGCTCTGAAGTATGCAGATGCCATACGACTAATGACATTGATATTCCACATAATGGTTATTACAAAGCTGTATTAAAAGTTCCAAATTCGACTCCCAATTGTGCTGTATGAGCTGAACTGGGAAGAATTTCCATCAAGTCAATGGCCTCCCTCAGAGTGATATCCTACTGGCTCAGAAATATTAATAACAATGTAACTCTTCCAGCTACATGGGCCCTTTCTGAAAAAACCTGCTGGTTCCAAACAGGGTCTTAGTTCTCTGTGGACCCAACATCTTATAAAGACTTTACGGACAATTAATTATGAAGACCTATGGCACTGTCACCTGAACAAAATAACAATCTCTCAAATTTATCAGAAAAGTTTCAAAACTAGACTGTTTCAAAAATCTGTTCAGGACAATATGGTCTTGATAAGTAAGCTAAAGATATCACAGTGGTATGATATGAATAAAAAACAGCATAGTTTAGAAACTTATTTAACATAGAAACATAGACTTTGATGGGAGATAAGGACCACTAGGCCCACCTAGTCTGCCAATTTCCCTACCTTTTGGGTAAGCTGCAGATCCTAGTTAACCAACAACCTACTTCTTCCTACCCCCCACCAGAATTGCCTTATGTCTGTCCCATGCATTCTTGAATTTCCCTCACTGTTTTTGACCCCACAACCTCCTCAGGAAGGCTGTTCCATGGGTCAACATTACCTATACTTCTTGTATATAAAAGATTATTAACAGTGGCCAGGATGGAAATATTATCTACAAACTGGCAAAAAACCAGAAACAACAGAAAAGGTACAAATCCACCAGATACCGTCTGCCCATGTAACAAAGGACACTTTGAAACACTACAGCACATAGTACTCAATTGGCCACTCTATACTATATGAAGGAAAAAGCATCTAGGAAAATTCCTTCTTCTTTATGCAAATAAACTGGAGGATGGGCTCTATACATTACTACATCTCTTTGATGAAAACCAAGCCATTAATGTGGCAACATTCCTCAAAGAGATGATAAAATACAGGAAGTCCCTCAAAACATTAAGCCATCATACACTGAAATTTAATAACTTAGACCCTTTACAATTATTATTCTGATAAAAGAACCAGAAGGCATCTTGTTTCTTCCTTTTGATTCTCAAGAAAGCATTAGTCTTACAAGGGATATTTTTTGGAAGTGAGTGAAGTATTTGGATATTAATATGAATAACATTATATAAGATCTGTATATCTCTATTAAAACCCACCCATTTATTATAATTTATGTGTAATAATTAAACTCTATGCTACTGTATATTTCTTTATTGTAATTAATTGATGGGAGATTTTGCAGACTAACACTGGATAACAGCTCCTTTTGCTTTGTGTATCTGTTTTTTGCTCTTTTTGTATAAATCTTAACTGTTTTTAACTTTGTAATGACATTTTTATGTCAAACAAATAAACTTTGAAACTTGAAAACATAATGTTACATACCATGTTTGTGGTACAGCACTGGCCTGTTACATTAGGTAAATAGTAATGGCACATGTCACATGTCGGTGGTACAGCATTTACCAGTCACAGTATGGACATAGTAATGCCACATGTTGGTGGTATGGCATCTGACTGTCACAATATTTAAGTACTAATGTTCCGTGTCATATGTTTGTGCCAGACCAGTGGTCTATCCAACTACAATAGAAGTAAAGTAATGCCGCGTGTGCCCCATGTTTGTGTTACAGCATTGTCCTGTCACATTATAAAAGCAGCAATGTCTCATGCTTGGGGATCATAGAAACTTTTGACAGATAAGGTCTACTTGGCCCACCCAGTGTGCCTCTTCTTCCCTGCCTATACTTTCACCATAGACAGTACCTACTCTATGATTATCTCCTCTCCCTCCTGTTTCACAACTGTGATTCTCTTGTGCTTATCCCATGCATGCTTGAAGCCCACCATTGTTTTGCCCTCCACTACCTTTGCTGAAAGACTGTTCCAGGCATCCACCACACTTTCAGCAAAGAAGTACTTCCTCACATCCCTCCTAAATTTTCACCCTTCCAGCTCAATTGCATGGCCCTTGTCCTTGTGCACTGTGTTAAGCAGAGTTTGGTCCACAGACAGAGCACCATACACAGACAGCAGAGAACATAGGCTGTAGTGCAGGAGACATAAAAGGGCATGTCCTAATGAGTCAAAGTGCATGCTGAGTCTTGGCCTAACATAGGAAACCAGTCGTGGGAAGAGTGAGACAGGTAGGCTATATGGGTTGCAAAGGTCAGAAGGCAAATGTGTGGGTGCATGCAAACTAGATAGTATGGGGGCAGGGTAGGACAGAGGGAAAAGGAGGGGGCAAGGACCGAGGGGACACAATAATCACCAGCTGGGGTAAGTTATGGTGGTTTACAGGCTCCTGCATGGTCTAGAAAGCAGTTGTAGGTAGACTCTGCCAGGATCCAGGCCTTCAGGTTAGATTTAAAGGACACGTGGGATGGGAATATGCAAATGGTTGGGTGGAGTCAGTTCCAAAGGGAGGGAGCAGAGACAGAGAAGGCCTTACTACCCATCACTGTAGTGATGCGAGGCACTTCTAGGGGAGGGACTGAGGAGGCCCTAAGAGCCCTAGTGGTGGCCCTTCTAGTAAGTAGAGGAGCATAGGGAGATAAGTGGTTGCCTCTGAGAGCATTGTCCACCAGGCAGCCTGTGGCATAGTCAAAGCAGGCCTAGAGGGGGAGCCATCCTAGGGACTGGTAGAGTGTGCAGTGCTGGGTAGAAATGGGGGCTTTAAGAACAAAGTGGCAGATGGCATTATACTGTATGTAGTGCTAAGGTGGGAGTGTCAATTAGTGGATATGACAGCGTAAATGGGGAGCAGTAATCTAGGAGTGGCAGAAAGTTACCTTGCGCGACAGCTAGGCGGGTTTCATTTGATAGCAGGTGATTAGCGCAGTATGCAGCACCTAGCTTTTGGTGAATTTTTCTTAGAGTTGTATGACCATTATAGGTAAGTGAGAGGTTGAGATTAATGCCTAGATATTTGAAAGAGGTGACCAGCGTAGGGGGGGGGCTGCAGGCATACATACGGTGAGGGAGGAGTTTGATTTGGTGACCTTGTTAAGGAAAAGCTTGGAGCCAAAGAGCATGGCCTTTGTTTTTTTTTTCATTGACAAGGGGTTTTCTGGATGAGCACCAGCTCTGTGCAGCACCATAGTTGTCAGTGAGGGTGGAGGAGATGGATGCAAGGGATTTGCCGCTGTGGTACAGGACTAAATCGTCCACATAAAGGAGTGTATTGCAGTTTAAACTATTGGCTGGAAGGGCGTTGACAAACATGGAAAAGAGAAGGGGGCCAAGAACTGATCCCTGTGGAACTTCAGTGCTAGTGGGAAGGGAAGCAGAGGCAGAGGCAACATTGCCTATGAGTATGGATTGGGACCTGTTGGTGGGATAATTTGGAACCAGGCAGCAGGTCCAGGGGAGCAGCCAAATTGTAGAGGTGTGGAGTGGAGAAGGAGATGGTCAACAAGGTCGAATGCCTTTGACAAATCAACAAAAACTGCACCGGTGGCCTTACCCATGTCCATATTTCTAAGGACATGGTTGGAGAAAACTGCCAGGGCAGAGGAGGTGCTATGTTGTTTATGGAAGCCATGCTGAAGGGGACACAGAAGGTTGTACTTATCGAGGTGTTCGAATAGCTGGAAATGAACAACTTTCTCCAGTAGGTTGCTTAGGTATGGGAGCAGGGAAATCGGCCTGTAGTTCTCCAGGGTGAGGGGGTCTCCTGCTTTAAAAATGGGAACCACATTATTGTGTTTCCAGGTGTCAGACACTGTAGATGTAGATAGTGCAAGATTGAAAATATGGGTTAATGGTCTGACAATAGCTGAGGAGATGATCCTCAGAAAAGTGGGGTAGAGCCCGTCACTTGCAGGACTACCTCTGGTTGGAAGTGTTTTCAGAAGTTTTATGATGACCTTTGGACCAATGGTCCTAAACTAGAAGGGGGGGTAGGGGCATCAGAGTTTGGAGGAGTGGAGTGGCTACCATTTCTATTTTGGCCTGAGGGAGAGTGGGAAGGAAATTTACTAAGGTAATGTGTTAGGTCGGTAAACATGGAATTGAAAATGTCTGCAATGCCAGCAGGGTCATCGATGGTGCCTGATGGGGATGTAAGTTGTGTTATTTGCTTTACGGACTTGGGAGTTAGTATGAACCCAATACAGGCCCGAAAACTACAAGGATTTCCAAGGGTGTTTTTTTGGAGGTCAATGAAATACTTCCATTTTAGTGACTTGACAGACTGCTTACAAGCATTGTGCAGCAGTTTATAAACGATCCATAGTTGGGGGATGGGGACACTTTGAATGCTTTCTGTTTGGAGCCCCTGTCTTTCGTTTGTGTTAGCAGCTCTTTTGATATCCAGCATGTACATCCAGCATACAGTATAGACAGTTCTCTCTACCCACTCTGGGGTGTCCACTGTATCACAGGTTTTGGTGGCATTTGCAAAGAGGCATATCTTTCTTTCCAGCTCATCTGTAATGTCACTTGCAAAGATGCTAAAGAGGATTAGATTCAGTACTGAACTGTAAGGTACCCCACTGTTCACTCTCCCTTCCCCTGAGTGAATTCCATTAACCACCACCTTCTGTCACTTAGCAATCAACCAATTTTGTATCCAATTTAACACCTTATGACTCACCTCCAAAGTGCCCAGCTTTCTAATGAGCCTTCTATGTGGTGCGGTGTCAAAGGCCTTGCAGAAGTCTAAATAGACCACATCCACTACCCCACCCTGATCTATTTCCCAGGTCACCCAGTCAAAAAAATCTATCGGGTTCATCTGACATATGAACATACGTATGAACACACGAATGTGCCAGCAGAAACAGACCACCCGGTCTATCTAAGTCTGCTCGAATGTGCAGCTAGCACCCCTAGTTTACAGTTGACATGCCCCCCCCACCCCACCACCACCTGCATCCTGTGAATCCATGCTGCCTTGGGTCTTGTAACCTGCTGAATTCAATATAATCCACAGTCCTTTCCTTTAAAAGTGATTCCATAAGCTTCCCCACTACTGATATGATATCAGACTCACTTGCCTATAAGTGCCAGCCTCCTCCTTGCTACCACTCTTATGAAGGGGAACTACATCTATCCTCCTTCAATCCTCTAGGACAGTGGTTCTCAAATGGTGAGGCCAGCCTCCCTGGGGAGGCCCCAACCTGTTCCAGGGGAGGCTCGAGCAAGTCTGAAAAAGCACTGCATTTAAATTTTGTGTTTTATATATTTTGTGTGAAGAGATGAAGCAAACTGAAAGAGAATAATAGTAGGTAAATCTTATGTATTTATTTACTAATAAGTGACAAGAGAAGGTGAATGAGCCGAGGCTCTTTTCAGGTGTACTCGGGGAAGGGTAGGGAGTCAATACATTTCAAAAGGTAACTCAAAACAATCAAGAAATACACAATGAACAATAGTGCAAACAAATATGAACAATAAACTAACAATGAGTGGTGGTAATTGATCAATTTGTAGCAGGTGCAGAACAGCCCAAATACAAGGGTTGAACATAGGAGTGCTAGAGCAATAACAGGAAGGAGCAAAGTAATCTCTGAGAAGTTGCTTAGAAGCAGGGAAAGAGGAAGAGGCAAAGTATATAGGAAGGTTATTTCATATAGAGAGGAAACAGAGAAAGTAGTCTGACCCATGAAGGTACAGCAACAAGGGGTAACAATGGTTCAAGAATAAAAATAGCACAGCAAGTAGGTTGGCCTGTGGCGGGGGGTTACAGTAAGCTGAATAACATTTATTTATTTTATTTGTTATTCAGATAATGCCTTTGAGCACAGGAGCTCTTTTTCAAAGGTTCCACGTCAGTATACGACAAAGAACTGAATGTGAGCCAAGTACTCAAAGGGGTTTCAATTTATTTATGGTGTACTGAGCAAAGTACAGTATGTTTTTTTCCTTTGGGGAGGCCCAAGATTATTTCAGTTTTTGGGGGAGGCTCAAAATCTTTTCCATGGATTTGGGGAGGCTCACTGTAACAAAGTCTGAGAACTATTGCTCTAGGACCATTGCCATTTCCAGTTAGCTGTTGAAAAGGGCTGACAGAGGTGCAGCCAGTACCTCACTGAGTTCTGTCAACATCCTTCGATGTACCCCATCAGGTGTGTAACTTTGTCCACTTTCAAATTAGTAAGTCCTTTTAGTACTTTTCCCTTTGTAAATGGACTTGTGCCTACCTCCCTTTCTTCAGTGTTCCTGCTGCTTTTATGTGATCACCCCTTCCCCTTCCACCGTGAAGATGGATCAGAAATATCCATTCAGGATATCTGCTTTTTGCTGATCCTCCTCTGCTGAGTCTCTCCTTGCCATTTTTAACCTTACAATCCTTTCTCTTGTCTTTCTCTTCTCACTTACAGTATGTACCAAAAAAGGTCTTGTCCTCTTTAGTTATCTTTTTGGCCATTGCACTCCTCAGCGGTTTCTCTGCTTCCTTCTGCCTTCCCTGGTACACTTCCCTATCTTCTTCTTCCCACTGTGTCTCTTTGTACTATCTGAATGCCACCCCTTTAGCCTTAAAGAGCAGCTCTGCACTTTAGCGAGTACTATTACAGGTTACTACACAACTCATTTTTTTTCCATTTTCAATGTTCCTTTCCAAGGTTTACAGCACATCTTAGTAGTTTATCTAGAAAGTCTGTGCAAAAAACATTGCCTCTCCCCTGTTGACCTCAGAATATTTGTGTTTATGACAGCATAGTGCTCACCATGGCAACAGAACGTGATGTCACAAAGCAGCTATTGTGTGGTTAGCAAGGGAGAGTCAAATACATTTTGAAAAACTCAGTGAAGTAAGTGATGCTTTACCTACAATATTTATTAGACCAACAGCTGGGGAAATTAGAAACAAATGAAAAAACAAGCATTTGTCAATGCCGAACATTTGATGCTTGGTAAACAATTTGTTGACCCCGCATTTTGAAGATACTTGCTTTACGGACTGTTCCAATGAGCGCCAAGCTGGTGAGCGGGGTCTCAGCCAGCAAGATTTCCTCAATGTGTGTGACAGGAGCGGGAGAAGTGGCCCGGCACAAGCTGCAGCTCCTGACTTTGTATTGATTAATCCACTTTTACTTAACAAAAAAGGAAACAATATAAACCATTTCTCAGGGGGTCTCTAAAATAGAACACGTTACACCCCGTTACAGTCAACTCACCAAAAATAGTGTAAAATAGAGGTGTCAGTTGTCTGTTTGAGTGTTTCTGCTGTCCCTCAACCGAAAACAAAATCAACGCATGAAGGCTGCCTCATAGGACAGCTGGGAAATACAGGCACTGTGCCAACCATTCATTCGAAACCCATCACTGCTGTGCCACTAAATGTTACACCCCCACGCCTGTCCTGGCCCTGTAAATAACACCAGCTAAATGAGCAGTGGGAAATGTATTCACAGTCTGATCTCAGTTCTTATAATGAAAAGGACCTAGCACACAGAATGGCCCCCTTCCCCACTCCCTCTGTCCATGGAGTGATCAGCAGTCTCACAAAGGTCACAAACAGAGGGCAAGAAGAAGAGATTTTGCAAAAGCACAAATAAACAAAACTAGAACTTCTTACTACTTAGGCAAATAAGATTAAAAACAAATGCTGTGAGTGCTGTTGTAGTCGAAGTTGAACCCATCACACACCCAGATTATATGACTTCCATGTGACCAATTTTCAAGGAAAGTTTTACATGGCCTACTGAAAGAAGAGAGCTACTGGAGCTCTTACTTCTAAAGAAAGGAACAGTTTTTATAGTCTGGTGGTTATGTAGCTCTTTTGATACTCACGTTGATGATTGCTACATTTGCTGCTGAATAGACGTTTTGTTTGCTTTACTCTATTGTACTGCATTGCCTCTGTGGCTGAGCTGATCCCTCAGCCAAGTGGGTGAGAGGACTACCTTAAATGCCAATTTGGCTTGCAATATGTTTTCATATGCCAAGGATGCCCACCCTCCAGGAAATGAATACATTAATTCTAAGGTATTCCAATTCTTGACTCACTTGCTCTACACCATCCCACCCCAACAACCTGCATGACCCAGATGGCAATTAAAGGCATTGTTTCTGAGTTTCTGTCTAGCCAACATTGGTTTTTAAGGGAGAGTTTCAGTTACCTTGAGCTCAGAGGATTTGAAATGTTTAATTTTTTGCTAGGGAAGCTGAAAGTTTGGTGCTTTTCCTAGGAGTGAGAGAGCAAGAGAGAAGCATTTGTCAATGCCGAAAGTTCACTTGCAGGTATTTGCAGTGGTATTTGGCACTTATGGCACTAAGTTCAAACCCCATTGAAATACATTGTGCCGCATACCTGTTTCATCAGTTTGTGATCCAGCTTTGAAGAGTGAAGATGTGTCTGCGGTCCAAAGGGGATTATGGTGCTGGACCTCCCGGTGGGTAAGTAAGGGCTTTGGTGGGGGGAGCTGAGCAGATGGGTTGGGGGGATAACGGCGCAACAGACAATGATGGATGGTTTTCTTATTTTTAGGTGTTAAAAAAGGAGGACTGCTGGTCACAACTCTGGGGGATTGGGCACCCCCAGTGTCGTAAAAAAAACGTACCACAGCAAGTGGAGCTGCAGTGCGGCCAGACCGACAGCGCAACCGCACTACAGGGAAAGTGACTTCAGGTGCTCCAAACTCCCAGACCGCACGGAGCTTAGGCTGTGGCCTACTCTTACGGGTGGGGGATGGGGGAGGAAAAGAAGGCAGTGAGAGGTGGAGGATGCAGGAAGGAAAGCGTCTCCTCCCACCTTCCAGTCGGCAGCTCTGGCAGCAATTATTTTAAATTATTTACGCCCTATGGGACTCTTTTTTTAAAGAAGGCAGCTGGGGGAAGAGAAACAGTGAGGAACTGCCTTTACATGGAACCATACCTGCGGCATTAGTGAGAGGCCAGAGGGTCTGTAAATGCAAAGCCTGGGGGAGGGGCTTGAAGAGAGAGAGAGAGAGCTGCAGGTGACACACATGGAAAGCCGCACTGCAGCATATGTTGATGGGGGCGTCAAAGAATTAAAAACCAGGGAGTGTGCAGAGACGGCAGGAGCTGCCAATTTGGAAACCTGCACCATGGCATATGTTGAGCGGTGGGGGGGGGGGGCAGAAGACTGAAGACCAAGGAGAGTGTGGCTGTGGCGGCAGGCTCATCTTGAAATGGAGGGGTTCAAAGGACTGAAGACCGGGGAGTGTGCTGCTGTGGTGGCAGGCTTATCTTGAAGGGGTTGGGGGTTAAAGGCCTGAAGACCGGGGAGTGTGCAGCCGTGGCAGCAGGAGAGAGCTGTAGCCCTAATTTTGGCCATGTGCATTAGTGTTTGCTGTAATGTGCATGCACGGAGTTAGGGCTACAGAAAGAAATGAAGCACTCTCATTGGAGTGGTTCATTTCTTTTAACTGGACAACATGCCGTGTCAGCAAAGCAGAACTTGTGTCATTACCAGAGTGCCTGATCATTGGTGTACACTGCCAAGCCCATTGCAGTTTCAGCTGTAATTGGCTTTGCAGTGACACACCTCTCAAATGCAGTATAGTCTCAAAATGTTTGCTGCACAAGCACATCAAACGTAATAACTAGAAAATAATAAAGTTAACACATAATTGGTGTAAATCTAGTGTTCGTAAGCTTTTTATTATAGTACAGAGTTGCTCTTTAACCTTTTCAGCCATTTCCCTTAAGAATCATAGTGATTTTTTGATTTCCCTCACTTCTTTTGTGCAAGGATGGTTGCCTTCCATTTGGCATCCCTTAAGTTGGCCCCTGTTCCTCCACCCCACCCTGACTTTTCCACCTAGCTAGGTCATCTTTGAGGCATTCTTCCTTTTTTTAAAATCTGCCTGCCTGGAGTCCAGGACCCTCGATCTTGTGTGATTTGCTTCTGCTGCCATCCTTATACTCAACCACACTCTATTGTGATTACTCATCCCCGGTGGCCTCCCACCATGATGTCAGCAGTACTTTGCCTGTTAGGGAGTGCCAGGTTCACTACTGTCCCACCATGAGTCGACTCCCTGACTAGTTGCCTGAGAAATGCCCATTGCAGGGAGTCTTGGATATCCCCGCTTCTAGTGGAGACCATGGCTGGGAGGCTCCAATCTACCTCTGGCAGTTTGAAATCCCCCCACCAGCACCACCTCCCTTTTTTCTGCCATTGTGCTAATGGCTTCCCCCAGTACTTTAGCCAGTTTTTCCTCCTAAAGATCTGTAGAACACCCCAGAGTGAATAGAGGATCTGACCCATCTCTTCAGGATGACCCACAGTCCCGTTAATCCTTCATTCCCCTTCCCACTTTCCCTGCTTTTCTATTGCTTTGATACCGTCCCTTGCATACAACATCACCACGCCTCCCTTGCACCCCACCCTATCATTCCTGAAATGAGTATAGACTGGTATGGCCATGTCCCAGTCATGGTTCCCTGTGCACCATGACTCAGCAATGGCCACAATATCCTGGTCAGCCTCTGCCATGATGGCCTCCAGGTCTGTAATTTTATTTCCAAGACTTCTGGGGCCCGATTCTCAAAGCTCCCAGTGCAGCGCAAGGGGATTACACCACAAGGAAAGGTACAACGCGCCCCTTCCACCAAAAGATGCACTGGGAGCAATTCTCAAATGCAGCCTGCCTCAACTGCAGGCTGCCTACACCAAATGGGGCTTGCGCTGCCTGTGCAGCACAAAATGGGTGCAGCAAGGTGCTAGGTGCTTGCAGCAGAGGCAGGCTGCCAAAGCTCCTCATTCAAGAGTCTAAAAACTCATCCAGACGGCAAATTTCTTAGTACCATTGGACCAGCCAGGGCTGGTCTAAGGGTACTTAGAAATTTGCCCTCTGGGGGAGTTAAGCACTTTGGGGCAATGTGCTGCAGTCCCCGGCCCCAGCTTCGATCCCCCATTATAATAAAGAAAATATCCCTGATGGTCTAGTGGACTGCCCCAGCTCTGATCCCCTATTATAATAAAGAAAATATCTCTGGTGGTCTAGTGGACTGCCCCCACCCTGATCCCAAGATATAATAAAGAAAATATCCCTGGTGGTCTAGTGGATGACCCCATCCCCAATCCACCGTTATAATAAAGAAACTATCCCTGGTGTCTAGTGGATCCCTTCACCTGGAAAGCAGACCCCCGATCCCTAAACCTAGCTGGCATAGTCCACCGCTCACCATGGCCAGCCACTGACTGAGCTCTAAATGAGGCATACTGTATTCAATGCGTGCTCAGGGATTGATAGCTGTCAATCACTGAGCACATACTGAACACAATCGCTTCATTCAGGCTCGAGTCAGTGCACAACTGTGGTGAGCAGTGGACTGCAGAATCACTGACTGGGTTTGTGGATGGGGTGGGTGGGGTGGTAGGCACTGCCTTCTGGGTGGGGGTCCACTAGACCGCCATGTATATTTTCTTCATTAGAATGGGGATTGGGGCTGTAACATGGGGCTGTCCATTAGACCACCAATTTTATATATATATATATATATATATATATATATATATATTTTTTTTAATTCAGTATACTTTATTGAATTTTCAGAAGAAAATGCCACAAAGAAACTTAAAAACACATATGACACACTCTCCCCACCCATACTCCCACCTCCACACTCCCCATGCGGAATAAGCATTACAAGACAATACAACAATCCAGAAACAACTAAAATTCAAATTACCATAGGATCCAATTGTAACAATAAATGAAAAGGTACTTAACATAAGAAAACAAGTTATTCATCATTAGAGGTTGCTCCAGAGGGAGTGAGGGAATACATACAGGTATTTTCTTTATTATAACAGGAGATAGGGGCTGGGGCGATCCACTAGACCATGAGGGATATTTTCTTTATTATAAGGGGGGATCAGGGACTGCCTAATAACATTGCTGTAGGCTTGCAGCAACCTGTCCAGATGCAGCCTCTGTTCAGCACACAGCTAGGGATGCCACAAGCCACCGGACTTTGCCACTTGGACCCTGTCTGATAGAGAATCAGGTGCAGGGTCCTTGGTGTACTGGCAATTGGCACAAGCCACCTTTGGCGTGGCTTGTGCCGAGTTTTGAGAATCTTGCCCGTTGTGTTTGCATATGTAATCTTCCACATATCTTTTTCACATTTTGCCTACAGCCCCCCTTCTTTACCTTTTGCCCTGCCTCCTTTTCCCATCTCTTTTCACAATTTATGTTCCCATTCCCTTTGTTTACTACCACGGTACATTTTCCTGGGGGATTCTCCTCCCCTTGGGTCCTCACTTCTTTCTGTTTTGGCCGGGTGGGAAGGGGCAGTTATTGCCTCCCATCACGCTTCCACCTCCTCCCTCAGCTAGTTTAAATGTTCATCAAAAGGCAAGTTTTCACTACAAGTCTTGCACCACTGTGAGTGATGCAGATCTGTTGCAATGGTGCATTTACTAGTGTCTGAATGCATTGTGTATCATTGCAAGCTGCTCAGCTTCTCAGGTTTGGGTTCCCTGATTTCCTGGGAATGCGTAGCATTGTGGCTGTTTCCCTTCCCCGTCCAAACACTCTGGTCCAGTCATATCATTGTAGATAGCCTTCCCTCAATCTTCCCAAACTGTTGCAGTCACTTTAAGGGGCAACAGCGCATGTTGAGCATAGTTCAGTGCCACCCAGTGCTACAACCAGTCAATGGCACCTGGTGCAAATGAGAATGGGACCCACTGTATCTCACAAATAAAACAATGCAGCAAGCATCTGCAGCAGTTAGTACCAACAATTGAACTTCAGGAAAAGAAGCTCTGTTACTGAATTAAAGTTCTTTGCTTTTATCTGTAGCCCCCCCAGTCATGACCTCGAACCAGTCAGAAATGCTGAATAACGTGGGAAGTCTTCCTGCAATGATGCATACCAGCGGGCCTTGAACATTGTTGTTGAAATAATGGATGAGCACTACAGACTGCAGCAGACGTACCATATAAACATGCCTAAAGTAACATTTAAACCATCCAACTAGGACTGCTGTTCCTTTGCTAGATGGATGCAGGCCATCCCCTCTGTATAAGCCCACATCCTCCCAGGTTGGTCCCCACTCCCCAGTGTAGCTGAACCTCTCTTCTCTACACCATTCCTTCAACTATGAGTTGAAGTTCCTAGTGCAGAGAACCTATTCTCCCTCATCGTAGATAGACAGCACCTCAGCAAAAAAGCCACTGTGCATTCCACCTGCCCAAGACCCTTCCTCAGTTTCCTGAAAGCTCCCTACACAATCCCAGCCCTACCCCTAGTAGGGTCATTAGTCCCCAAGTGGACAATGACATCTAAATCCCCCTTCTGCCCTGCTGCCCTAGTGATCCTTAGGATTACTATCTATCTCTCCAAGCTGAGGTGTCAGGTAGACATCTTACTTCCCTCTTTCGCTCCCTTCTTTTTTTCCCCAAATCTACCCCGTAATAATTGAGTCCCCCACTAGAAGTTGCTTCCTCCTCTAATGGGGTCCTCTACTTCCTAGCTTGGGGCCTCCTCTATGGAGGATCCCCACATCCTCCCTTGTCACTACCATGTGTGCCTCCCTGCCGGCAGTCCAGTCCTGTCAGAGTGGTAAATGAATTATGTAGTGGCATAAGCTGAGAAATGTGCCCCTTACCACCACCCTACCCTCCCAGAGCCAGCCACAATCCAGTTAGCCATCCTCCTCATTCCAAAGTTTCTCTGGCGTTTGTGTATGGTTTAATAAAGGGGAGCGATATAGAACTAAACCCTGGTCCTGACAGCACTGCTAACATAAAAATCCTACATGATAATGCTCACAGTGTAGCTTCAAAAACTGACTTATTAGCAATTATGATAAATAAACAAGATCCCAGTATTTTAGTATTAAATAAAACTTGGCTTTCAGGGAGCATAGGAGATGATGAACTTACTGTATCAGGGTACCAGCTCTTTAGATCTGACAGAAAGAAAAGAGGAGGGGGGGGGGTTCATTCTCTATATAAAAAGTACACTGGGACATGTAGAAGTTTTACTGAAGGGGAGCAAAAATAATATAGAACATCTAGTTACATATCTTGATAAAATTAAAGTGGCAACAGTTGTAGTATATTCCCCCCTAAATCAAATCTGAAGGCTATTGAAGAGGTATTAAATAAAATAAGGGATTGTGTAGGAGATAGACTGATGAAGAAGAAGAAGAAGACGAATCAATATTTATATAGCGCTTTTCAAACATCCAAAGCGCTTTACAAGCAATGCTAGACTGGTAGTGAATTGACTGAATGTGTGGTGGTGGCCATATCGCACATCATCACCCACACACAGCCTGGATAATTGCATGAACCGGTTTATGGGAAGGGGAATGTTGGCCAGGACACCGGGAATGTTCCCTACTCTTTGCAAAGAGTGCCCTGGGTTCTTTTACTTCCACCTGGATACCCACCAGGACAACACCAGGCTGGGTAGAAGGGACCTCGGTTTTAACGTCTCATCCGAAGGACGGCACACCCCAGCAGTACAGCACCCCCCAATACTGCACTCGGATGCCAGCGATTTTTAGGTGCAAGTCCAATCCCGGTGTGAGACGAGAACCCACAACCTTCTGGTCCAGAGGCGGATGTGCTACCAACTGAGCCACACTGACACCTGATGATGCTAATGGGAGACTTGAACTGTGATCGGTTCAAGCCTCGGGGAGGACAATTAAAAGAGATAGTCACGCCTTTTGGGCTTCAACAACATATTAAACTCCCCACACATTTTACAAATACTGTAGCACAGGGAACTATTTTAGACTAAATTTTCACTTCATCTCAAATTCAGGTTGAAGCCTCTGGCACGTTACCACCACATTTAGGGGACCACAACCCAGTATGGGTCACTCTGCCTAAATTATAATTTCAGCGATTGTCTGAATATTTGAATAATAACTGGATCAGAGATATGCGAAGGTCTTTATAAGATAAATTCTTGATAAGTGTGGGAACTGAAAAATGGGAAAGATGCAGGTTAATTCCTGATCTGGATTTGACTGTAGAATATTTCTCGAGCACTTTCCTTAAGATGTGTGATCTACATGACCCTAAGATTAAGCATCAAAAAAAAACAACCCAGATGTCCAAGAATAAATTAAAAATTTCTAAAAAAAATCAGGGTTAAGAATATAATTTGGAAGAAAGCCAAAAGAACTAAACTAAATACGGACTGAGAATTATTTAAAACTAAAAGGAATGAATGCCAAAAACTCATAGAAAGGACAAAGGTCATATACTACAGAAACAAAATGAATTGCAATACAGATCCAAGAAAATGTTGGCACACGGTAAATCATCTAACCAATCCTGGTGGGAGGGACTCTTAGCAAAACATGACATTACGGGTTGGAAATACCTTAACTGAGGATCCCAGTGCAGTCTCAGATACATTAAACATTTTTTTCACAGACCTCCCAGGATATAAAGGTGCAGTTAACCCAAGATGTGATATTGAACCTATGGAAATAGCAGAAGTATTGAACTGCTTACCTCCTTTTAGATTTAGGGGCTTGAAAACATCTAAGATATTTAGGGAATTAGGTAGAATAAATGCTCATAAATCAACAAGGCCAGATGAGATCGATGGAAGATTCTTGAAGCTAGCACCAAAGTACATAGCCCCAACAACAGCATACATCTTTAACTGGAGCCTGCAGTTAAGGTATTTCCTATTATCCCGGAGGGAAAGTAAATATATACCCAGGGAGGGGATACTTCAGAGGTAAATAATTATAGACCAATAGCATTATTGCCTATTTTATCGAAGTGCTTAGAGAAATTAGTAAATGGTCAAATCACTGAGTACTTGGATAAATATAATCTGTTGACTCCCTATCAATCAGGATTTAGAAAGGGTTACTCGACAACAACAGCACTTTTGGAATTTAATAACTTGATCTGCACTTCATTGGATTCAGGTCAGGAAACAGCTGTTATTTTTGTAGGCTTATCTAAAGCCTTCGACCTGGTGGACCACTCCCTCCTGTTTGACAAACTAAAAGGCCTAGGCTTCTCCGACGGGCCCTTAAATTGGATAACATCTTAACTAACTGGGCGTACTCAGAGAGTAGATATGTTGTGGAGTTTGTCCAGGCCTTGAAAAGTAACTAGGAGGTGCCCCAGGGGTCCATACTGGGACCCCTGTTATTTCTCCTCTTCAACAATGATTTGCCCCATGTGGTGAAGCATATGGTCACAAGGCTGTATGCGGATGATGCAGCTCTAGTAGCCACAAAGGCAAATTTATTGGACCTCCAGTCTGAGTTACAAATTGATTTTGAAAAGATGGAGGAGTGGTTCACCTGGTTGTGGCTAATCAAGAATGTCAAAAAAAAAAAGTTGATGCATTTTGTACCCCCCCCAAAAAAATTCTCAAATACAAATTGTTACAAACAATAGTGAAAAACTTGAATTAGTTGATAGTTATTGCTACTTAGGAATAACCTTTGATACTCAATTAACTTTTAATAAACATATGTAACCCCCCGTCTCCTGGGGTTACAAGAATCTCACTTAGATCTTGTGGCAGGCAGGGAAAGGCAGCTTGTGAAACATCAGTTAAATGGATTTCACACTGTCTCACTCTGTCCTCAGTCTCAGCTGAGCTGGAGGGATGACATCATATAGAATTCTCACAGCAGCATAAGCCACATTGGAATGTTGCAGCAGGGAGTGAGGTTAGAAAGTTGGGAGGTTTTGAATCAGTCTGGAAGAGTCTTGAGCCAGCGTCAGAGAGTGAAGGAGGTATGCTGCAATTGGCAGCCCCTGAGAGCTAATATCTGATAGACAGCTACCCAGAGATAGAGGGTGTGTGTTCTCGCACTAGATAGAGACACAGAAGAAATTTGTCTAGTGGTAGAGACCATTCCCCAGTTTGTTCCAGTGCCCCATCCCAGGAGGGATGGGGAAAGAGAGCCAGCAATTTCAGGGGCAATCCCCTAGCCCTGCTGAAGAGGGAAAGCTGCCTGTCATTTGGTTGTTCAAGTGCTGAGGCACAAGAAGTAGTTTGCTTTGCTGGAAACCTTGGGGCACCTGCAAACCAGTGGGTGAGTCAGCTCTGCAAAAGAGCCCATGTTTTCACCAGACAGTGTGTATAGTATCTGTTACTGTGGTGTCAAGGACGGACAGCCAAGTACAATACTACAGTTGTGTGTAACTTAAAATGTATCTAAACAGTGGGTGTCTACAGGGATGGACATAGCCACTCAGATCATTATAAGCCAGGATATCAGATTTTGAAGAGTAGAGTGTTAAATGTGACATACATTTCGAGACAACATTCTACAACAGTGTGTTTCAAGAAAGGTGCTGTTTCCAAATAGATGGCTGGGTATAGATTTGGGAGCAAGAGGTGGAGACCCCCCATCTGGACTAACCAGATTTACCTCCATGGGTATACTTTGGGCACCTATAGCTTTCTTCCAGGCACTTGGCCAGTGTTCATGGAAAGTACCCAGATGTGGGATTAGTGATGAAGATGTTCCCTTTATGGAGCCAGTATGTGCTCACGGGTGGTAGAGAGAGCCACCAACAAATGTCCAAGCCTTATGGAAAGTAAGCCAAGTGCAGGCCGGATGTGCCACGCCACAGAATCCAAAGAAGTAGTCCAAGTGCTGGCCAGATGTGCCATGCCAGGGAAATCCAGAGAAGAGTACAAGTTCGGGCTGAGAGCCAGTGTGTTTCAGAACCTGAGGGTTACAGTGTGTAAGAAGATGTGTTCTGGTCTCCATATATCTGCATTACCAGGGAGTGTTGCCCCGTGGGGGTCCATCTATGCTTTATTGTTCTGCTGTTGTTGTGAATAAAAGCCACACTCTAGAATCCCACTCTTGGATTGGACATTACAATTATTGCTTCCTTTGTCCGGAGTTACTTGGGTGCCCCTGACTAGAAGTCAAATCTAGCCAAAATGCCGAGCAACAGATTTCTCCATGAACCCAGGCAGCCAGGTAGTGGGTTACATAATGGATGCACCACACAGTGCTAATAAAACAAAAAATAACATCAACCCGATCCCTGGTTACACATATCAATACAACTATATGCAAAGTCAATGAGAAATGAGGAGCCTTGAGGAGAACAACCAAATGCCTAAAGGCAAATGATAGGTAAAGGGTGGCTGAGCAACTTATTTTGCCTACCCTGATCTATGGGGATGCAATGTGTTGGACAGCAAAAAACAGTTATTGGATAGGTTAAGTAAAATGCAATAACAAATTGCTAGATATGTATTGCAATGCAATTTTAGAATGCATCATTGCTTTTTGCTCAGTAAATTAGAATGGCAGCCTCAGTGATACACCGCTCGAGGGAGGATCATTGGGGTTAGGGGTGTAGCCATTCGTTTTAAATTGGAACTGGGCCTTGTAGATGTCCTAGTGGGAGTAACCAAGTCTTTTGAGTGTATCATGGGGGCAGGTGTAGGTTGTAGAATACTTCTCATCTACCATCCACCCGGTGGAGAGAAGGACTTTCTGCAATAAGTCGCAAATTTCATCATCGATATGACGTTGTAGTTCCCCAGATGGATAATTCTGGGGGATTTTAATGCCTGGGTCGATGATGAACTCTCACATTTTGGCCAGGACTTCCTCCAACTTATGACCTTGTTGGGCCTAACACAGGTGATTACCTCTCCCACCCACAGTCAGGGTCACTCATTGGACTCATGGGTAGGACTCAGAGAGTGGTGTCCGGGAATTTTTCCTCAACCCCTCTCCCTCTACCCTGTGGGATACCACAGGGCTGCTCTATTCTTTCACCCATGTTGTTTGCTGTGTACATGCTGCCATTGGCCCTTGTTAATCAAGCAGTGACCTTCATTAATCTCTAAGTGGCCATTTTTCAGTTTAAAAATGAAAGAGAAATCGAGCCTCATTCATTTGAATGGGGTGCATCCCTGCACTCTCCCTGGTCACATATCATTATGTGGTTGGAACATAGGGGCATGTCACCAGGTCCGGGGCACTATGAATCAATCGAGCTGCCTATCTGTAAACTAAAGTTACGAGGCATATAATAAAGGTATGGGCTGCTATTACTAATTAAATCCTGGCTAGATTAACTGTTTCTGAGGGCAGCTACCACTATATATAAGTGGTAGCTGCTCTCAGCTAGGTCAGAAAATCTCTTTAGAGAATTGGCCAATATTAATTCATAAATATAAGGCACTTTACGCAGATTATTGCATTTCTCAGCTTCTTTTTCCCATTGATAATAATAGCAAAAGGGAGCTCCTAAGATCTGTGCATCTAAATAAAATCTATCTTGGGGAAAAGAAAGACTGAGTATGGAGATAGAACCATGTGTTCCTAGGCAGCTTTATCATGAAATAATTTACCAACTACACTTCATACACTCTCTAGACATGGGGCTTTCACCTCAGTAGTGAAAGAATTGTTCCCCAATTACTTGTTAATGTATATAGTTAACTGATTACACATCATTTTGCATTCATACTCATACTGTCTGGAATTTTGTATATTTAATATATGTCTATGCTTGTCTATGTTCCCTATGTTTG
Source organism: Neoceratodus forsteri (assembly GCA_016271365.2). Classification (NCBI taxonomy): domain Eukaryota; kingdom Metazoa; phylum Chordata; order Ceratodontiformes; family Ceratodontidae; genus Neoceratodus; species Neoceratodus forsteri. The sequence goes on from CM028137.1 coordinate 745,313,042, forward strand.
ATGTTTTTAATGTAACCTATAGATAGTAGAACACAGGACAGTCTTGTGAACGGGATTGTACAAAATCCTAATGACATGTATTCCCTGTATAAAAATAGAGTTTTGCCTACCTGCCTAGGCAACCTCTGGGGCAACGATGGTAGACATAGCAGCCCTTGTATGGGGGAAGTGATCCTCCAAATCCCAGTCAGCTCAGCCTAGAGTCCAGCAATGTCCTCCCACAACCCAGAGAGTTGCATGCAGATGGGGCATGCCTCAGTCTCCAGGTCTCTAAGAACTGCTGCTCCACAACCAATACACTGCATCACTCCTACAATTCCAGTTGTTTGCTTGTTACACTATGTTGATTGGACATCATTGTCATGATATACTACATAAGTACAGTAGTAATGTCCTGTGTCACATGTTTGTGGCTCAGCGTTAGCCTGTCACACTATGAAAGTAGCAATGTCACATGCCATATGCCATATGTTTGTGCTACATCATTAGCCTGCCAAACTATGAAAACAGTTAAATCCAGTGTTGTGTCACATGTGTGTGGTTCAACGTTAGCCAGTCACACTGTGTAAAAGTAGTAGTTTCCAGTGTTGTGTCATATGTTTGTGGTTCTGCATTCACCTGTCACACTATGAAAGTAGTTATGTCTGGTGTTGTGCCACATGTGTGTGGTTCAGCGTTAGCCTGTCACACTGTGTAAAGTAGTTGTGTCCAGTGTTGTGTCACATATTTGTGGTCCAGAATGAGCCTGTCATACTGTGAAGGTAGTTACGTCCAGTGTTGTGTCATATGCTTGTAGTTCAGCATGAGCCTGTGATACTGTAAAAGTAATTATGACTGGTGTTGTGTTATGTATGTGTGGTTCAGCATTAGCCTGTTACACCAGGAAAGTAGTTATGTTCAGTGTTGTGTCACATGTTTGTGGTTCAGCATTAGACTGTCACACTGTGAAAGTGGTCATGTCCGGTGTTGTGTCACATGTTCGTGGTTCAGCTGTAGTCTTTCACACTATGAAATTAGTAATGTCACTAGTTTGTGGTACAGCATTAGCCTGTCACACTGTGCAAATAATATTATCACATGTCGCATGTTGAGGGTACAGTATTGTCCTTTTACACTGCAGTATATAACTATTAATGTCTTGTGTCATGCTTGTGATACAGTGTTGGCCTCACGTACTGTGGACGATGTGATGTCACATGTTAAATGTTGGTGGTACAGCACTGGCCTGTCAATCATACTATGAATGTAGCGAAATGACCTTCTGATGCCTTTCTCTACTTCCCTCTCCCCCCCCCCTTCCGTACTGAGTTAGTTTTGTCATCCTGCAAGGCTGCCCAAGTGTTAGCAGCTCCATGTTTACCTGCCTTTTATCAATACAGAACATTTTGTTTTGGATAACTCAGGAGACCCTTTGCTTTTCTGCAAAGTACACACTAAACATTTGCCAACCTTGAATGCCCTTGGACCCAGTAGGCCTCTCTCTGTAGAAAAACAGTTCTTGAAAACAAAAAGTATTACATTTATTTCCCATGAATGTGAGTAGGATTTCCAGCTGTTTGTTAATTACCAAGAAAATAAACACTTATCCTCTGGGGCCTGTTAGCATGATTTCCTTATTCACATACAAGTCATTTTCTCTTTTCTCTTTTAAATGCATTTAGATTGCATTCTGAGGTCCCTGTTTAAGGAAGATGCTATTCCTTAAGGTGATATTTGGCACTAGGGGTGAGGGAAGAAGGGGCAGTTCTATTTATGATTTGAACCACATCAAAGAAGCCATCCATCAATATCTGTCAACAATGAAGTGAAAAACTCAGCATACATCTGGATGATGCACATTGTTTCCCTTTTTGTTTTGTAAAGAAAGCACAACCATACATTCAGCATGTGCCCTTGTACTAGCCCGACTGTAATCACTGAATGTGTTAGAGAGGGAAGTTGCTTGGACCTTGTGTGGCAAAGATAGCATGCAGGGGGTAATTAGACTTACAGGTTTTCAAAAATCAGAGGAATTATATACAGGACTGTTCTTTAAAGGGGAAAGGAAGCATTATAGCATCAGTACTTCTGATTACTTGCATTGGGCTATCGTCTCTTATGTTTTTGTCTCCAGCATCTTTAAAACCAGCTCTAAGCAGGCCCTGTGGGACTGGGAGATGGGGGATTGCCTGGCATGCTGGCAATCCGGGTTCACGCCCGAGCCCAGGATAACAGGAGCGGAGGCCAGCAGGGAGGGCTTAAGTATCCTTTGGGTGTTCTCCTCCCGGGGGCAGGGTCGGAAAGCACTGCCCTTGGCAGCTCCCCAGGTCAGTTGTGGCATCACGCCATGCGACTAAGGGTGACCACACGCCACATGCACAAGTCAGCCAGAAAGCCGCGGCATGCTTCTGAGGGGGTGGGGGGAACAAAACAGAAAAAATGGCGATTTAAGCTGCCCAGATGGCAGAAGCCATCCTCCTGTTACCACAAAGCCCAGGATGCCCATGCTGTGCTCTCACCGCCCCCGGCAAGGATTGAAGAAAGTGCCTACAGGCACAAGACTGTCTCCCCTCCCAGTCGTAAAACCACGGGAGGGGCCCCCCCAACTAAGGGATACATCGGGTCGGTTGGGAGGGTGGCATGATGAGGGGCAGTGAACAGTGGTTGTGAGGAGCATGGAGTGGGCTTGGCCACCTGAAGGAGTGGGCAGCTGGGCTAGCGGGGGATAAACAAATACAAAAACCAAAAAAAAACAGCTCTATGTGACTCTTCATATTTCAGCACTAAGGCATGACTGGGTGTGTGTTATTGTGGGATAACATCACACCTCTAGAACTGAGGCATGAGGCAATGCTGAGGGCCTTATGGATCCAAGATATGCCATCCTCCCACAATTATGCACTCCCTGGAGTGCCTTATTAAGATTGCAAAATGGCACCTCTGGTTTTTATTTTAAAAACTGAGTAATGAGAATCAGAAAAAAACTTAAGTATTGTCAACCTGTGCTGTTGTGCAGGAATAACACATGGTCATGTGATTGTATTAGACCAATCAGAGGTCTTGGTTTCTCTTTTCCCATTTTATAATGCGCTATTGCAGGTGATTCATCAGGGACATCAAAGGTTGCAATCAGTCAGTGTCTCCTAACACTGATACCACTGTGGACTGCCACATTGATGATGATGATGGAGCTGCTCTTTAAACGTGCTCAGTTTTCGTCAGTGTAGCAGTCTATCAGGCAAGCAGTGGGGTGTGGGTCACGAACCACAGATGGCTAACCGAAAGTGATGATGTGATTGATTAGAGTGCTTATTATAGCGCAATAAGACAACTACAGAAAAAAAAACATGGGTAAGCCAATTGGTACTGGAAATGAGACAAATTTTTTCCTTCCCCTTTAAAGTGAATTTCAAAGACATGCCTATGGGCTTTATAGCCCATTACCTCATGGCTATAAAAGTCATTCAAAAGTTATTCCCCTGCTTAAACTTGATTTTTTTTGCTTAGTCTATTTTGAAAGGGAAGGGACTGTATAACTTGTCAAACTGATGGTCATCTGATCCCTTCCACTTCCCTATCTGCTGGCCACACCCCCATACTCAGATGTTTTGTGACTTCTAACCATGGAGAGCATGAGGATGGTTTTGTTTTTATTATGTATGGTGCCCAGAGCTTCTGGGATTGGGCGCCTTAGAAATAAAATTGCCTTACCTTGCCTCGCCTTGCCCCCACCCCAATGCTGAGCCATTCAAGCTCCCCCAAAGGAGTGGCAGGGTCACACTAACAACCCACCAACATGATTGGCCATCTCAGTCCTCCCAGATAGAGCTGTGGGCAGGGCTGCAGCTATCAATTTTGGGGCCCCGGACAAGTCACTTGAAATGGGCTCCTGTTTCCCAAACCAGCTAATGCCAGGAGTAATGCCAGCTCCTCAGGTGGGCCCCTCCTGAGCTTGGGGCCCAGGACAACATCCCCACTTTTCCCTCCATTACTGCGTCCCTGGCTGTGGGTACTCACATGCCACCTGCCACTGTGGTGTGCCACTCCAGTCCCCCTACCAGAGTAGCAGAGGCACAGAAGCCACCTGGTACCATGCCAGGTCATCCATGTTTCCCCACAGGAGCACCTGGGGCCACAAAACCACATGACACCATGTTGGGTCATCCTGATCCCCTGACAGGAGCATCATGGTCACAGAAACCACCTGTCATCCTGGTCCCTCTCCAGGAGTGGTGGGAACACACACACACCAAAAGAAAACCAAAAAACAACGTCCTGCCAGCAGAAGAGTCATTTTTATTTGTTTATTTTTTATTTCAATTGCACTCTCCCTTCCCACACGTACATGGTTCCATTTTATATGATGATTGCTGCTTTACACAGTTTGCACTAAAGCTCAGTTATTTAATTTGCTGATCTGGATCAGCCTGTTCCTGTACATGCTGCAGGTTGCTGACATGAACTTTCCTACAGTACAGGAAGAATTACCACCAGTGAGCAGTATCTGATATTACTGTGTATTTATTCATTCGGTGTTAGTTGCTGCTTTCTATTCCATGGGTGCTTTTCCTTTTTTCTGCTTATACTTCATCCCCCCGGCCTGCTGCAGTCATTCAGGGGAATGCATTTTGTTCAGAGATATACTTTATTTAGGACTCTCCACTGTTATTTGGAAGCTGGGATTTTCTCCCTGTTTCATTCTTGCCTCTTTCTACCCTGTGATATGGGTCAGCCATTCAGTGGCTTTGGATGGTACAGCACACTCTGGGTGTGAACACAATCCATTGTGTGGGAGCAGACTCCCTGGCCGACCACAAGGAGCAGTTGCACTGCCACATGATGGCCATCCCCACCTCGAACTGCCACACGCTGCCATCAACAGCACTCTCCAGCACTGTACACCATGATTTCAGTCCCCGGAGTCCACTTCTGAGTCAGGGTCGCTGACACTGAATGTGCTGCGCTTCCCCTGGGACATCTGGCTGCATTTCAACAGGCACTTTTTTAGTAATTATATTTTATTAAGTTTTTGCTATTATATATACAACAAGGTAGAAACTATCCATCACATATACCAGGTGTAAAAGTCCATTTCATCAGGGAAAGGCAAGACACAAAGTAATAATCATTTATTTCCACTTAAATACAGGACAGTTCTGCCAAGTAACAGTATACAAGCCTATCTAGTTTCAGTGTAAAAAATGATGAAGTACATCCTGCAGTAGCATAGCCTATCTAGTCTAAACAATCATAAAGAATTTTTTTTTGTTAGGTTTAAAGTTGAGAAGCTCTATGAAGAAAAAAAAAGGAAACAGTATCAATGTAGCATTACTACAAGCAAGTGCATCTTCAACATTATTCAACTGCTAACTTTATTTTTCTTAAAAAAGACACTCGGAGTAGATAAATATTGAGACAAAGAATTCTTTCTCAGAATACCATTCTCATTTGGGATACTCAAACAGAAGCAGAGGTTGTAATCCATTAATCCAGTGGTGAGTCTTCACTTACATCTAGTGTTCAGGTCCCATGGCAAACACAGATACAGTATCTACTTATCTCAACTGGTCAGAAAGTCATCTGGGGAGACAAGATCATCTTTTTCACACTGTCGTCTCAAAAACACTGAAACCTAGTCAGGGGTCAACCTTAACCCTTTTTTGCACTAGCCAGCAGGGCAAGTTGATTCAAAACTGCACTAAGGTTGCACTAGCCCTTAATTATAATGGTAAATTTTGCTCACTTATGCAGGAAACAATGAAAGCAAAGCCAAGAAATACTCTGAATATTGCACATTTATCCTGCTCCCCACATTGCTTCCAGCTCCCCAGCAGAAAAAAAAAAGACTGCAATGCCATCCACCACAGACAGTGAACCCCCCCCCCATTGTTCTGTACCATGGCCTCCTCCCTTCCTCTTTCTGCCCTCCCCCCCCACACACACCAGACAGAGAGAGGATATCACAACAGCAAATGTTCAAGCAGTCCTAGCTCTGTGCACACAATAGCTGGCATCATCATGCACCTCACCACACTGTCACCACCACCCACAGGGCAATGAACAGAGTCAGGCAGAGAATGACACTCGTGGTCCCCACCCTATAGTCAACTGGAGACCTGCACTTTTGAAAGTTTTTATACAGTCTCAAGTGAGCCAGGAGCACATCTAAGATTGCTTTGGGGTGGAGGCTAGACAAACCTTGGAAAATAGAAAACTATGACATTTTTGTTTGTAAAAGCATTGATTTTAATATGCTCTGCCCCAACAATAACAGATTTTTCTTTAACATTGACCTTTCATCAGCCCAGGGGAAACAGTACACAGGCATAACACTATACTATTTCTGTTTCCGTACAGGATGATCTATGCATCCCAGGAATGCCTATTTCAAGGTTTCAAATTATGTATTTTATCAAGGTTTATTTTTGTACCATACATGATCCAAAGCTTTGTTTTTAGGTTGAAAGGACATGGAGTGGGATAAGGGTGGAACTGTATAGAAACATAGAATTTGACGGCAGATAAGGACCACTTGGCCCACCCAGTCTGCCCATTTCCCTACCTAATGGATAAGCTGCAGATCCTAGTTAACCAGCAGCCTACTTCTTCCTACCCCCACCTCCTAGAATTGCCTTTTGACTGTCCCATGCATGCTTGAATTCCACCACTGTTTTTAACTCCACAACCTCCTCCAGAAGGCCGTTCCATGCATCCACAACCTCTCTGTGAAAAATACTCTCTTAAATTACCTCTGAGCTGCCCACCCATCTTCAAATTGTGCCCCTTGTTCTTGTACACCTCTTTTTTGAAAGATGCTACCCTCTTGGACTTTGTTGATTCCTTGAGGTACTTGAAAGTTTCTATCATGTCCCCCCTCTCCCTCCTTTCCTCGAGGCTATACACATTAAGCTCCTTAAGTCTCTCTTCCTATGTCTTCCGGTGCAGAACCTGCACCATTTTAGTTGCCCTCCTCTGGACAGCTTCCATCCTGTCTATGTCTTTGCGGAGATTGGGCCTCCAGAACTGCACACAGTTTTCCAGATGGGGTCTCACCAGCTGTCTGTACAGAGGGATAATAACTTTCTGTTTTCTACTGGTGATACCTCTCCCTATGCATCCCAGTATCCCCCCAGCCCTCCTTGTTGCCCTCTCACAATGCTTTCCCACCTTTAGGTCATCTGATATGACTACCCCCAGGTCTCTTTCCATTTTTGTTGTTGTTAGTATCTCACCCCACATTGAGTGCTCTTCCCCTGGGTTTTTGTTTCCCAGGTGCATTACCTTGCACTTCTTAGCATTGAATCTAAGCTGCCATACATTTGACCATTCCTCTAACCTTGCCAAGTCCCTTCTCATGCTTTCCACCCCACCTTGTGCATCAATTCTGTTGCAGATCTTTGTGTCATCTGCAAAGAGACATACTTTTCTTTCCAGTCCCTCTGCAATGTCGCTTATAAAGACATTGAAGAGGACTGGTCCTAATACTGAACCCTGCGGTACCCCACTAGTAACCCCTTTCTTCAGAGTGGACTCCATTTACTATTACTCTCTGTGTCCTATTCTCCAGCCAATTCTTTACCCAGGCTGTCATCTTGGGACCCACTCCCAGGTTGGCTAGCTTGTATATTAATCTTTTGTATGGGACTGTGTCAAATGCCTTGCTAAAGTCTAGGTAGGCCATGTCCACAGCCCCTCCCTGATCTACTACTCTGGTCACACAGTCAAAGAAATCTATCAGATTTGTCTGGCATGACCTTCCCGCTGTGAATCCATGCTGCCTTGGGTCCCGTGCCCCTCTGGCCTCTAGATACTCGACAGTTCTTTCCTTCAGAAGTGATTGCATCATTTCCCTACCACTGAGGTTAAACTAACAGATCTGTAGTTTCCTGCTTCTGCCTTGCTCCCACTTTTGTGAAGGGGAATCACATCTGCCCTCCTCCAGTCCCTGGGTACCACCCCATCCTCCCATGATTTGTTAAAGAGGGTAGTCAGTGGTGTCACTAGTTCTACCCTTAGTTCTTTTAGAATTCTGGGATGAATCCCATCAGGCCCCATTGCTTTGTCCACCTTCAGTATTCAAAGTTCTTTCAGAACCCTTTCTTCTGTAAATGGGTTGGTATCAACTTCTGTATCCAGAGTGTTTCTACTGTTTATTTTAGGTACCTCCCCCTCTTCCTTTGTAAATACTGAGCAAAAATATTTGTTTAGTATCTCTGCCTTTTCACATTCACCTCTGCCACCTCCCTCCCCTTTATTAAGCCTCACTATCCTCCTTGGTCTTCCTTCGCTCCCTGATGTACCTATAAAGGTTTTATCCCCTTCTTAACTGAGTTGGCTATCTTTTCCTGGTTTGGGCCTTTGCTGTTCTGACTGCCTTCCCAGCTTCCTTTTGCTTTAACTGATACAGTTCTCTGTCCTGCTCCTTCTGTGATTCCTTGTACTTCCTGAATGCTTTCTTTTTCTCTTGAACCTTCACTGCCACTTCCTTTGAGAATCATAGTGGTTTCTTACATTGTTTCATTTTGTTTATTTGCTTCACACAAAGGCTTGTTACCTCTGTGATGGCAGTTTTATTATTCCCATTGTTCTTCCACCCTCCTTCCTGCCCATTTGCTAGTGCATTCCTTAGGCACTCACCTATTTTTGGCAAAGTCAGCCCTCCTAAAGTCCAGTACTTTTGCCTTTGTATGGCTTTGACTCTATTGCTGTGTTTATTGTAGAACCATACTGTTTGATGGTTGCTAGTTCCCAGATGGCTACCCTTCTACATCTGTGATCCTCTCTTCGTCTCCATTTGAGAGAACCAGGTCTAAGATTGCTCCCTCTTGAGTGGTCTCCAATACTAGTTGTCTAAGGCATGCCCCTGTGGGCATCTAGAATAACCCCACTCTTCAAGTGGCTGCTGCAACTGCACTCCAGTTAACATCTGGCATATTCAGATCACCCATCAGCAATATCTCCCTTTCTGCCATTCTAAGTATACTTTCTATCATTTTCTTGTCCATTTCCTCCCCTGAGAAGAGTCTGTCTCTAACCCTGTATGCGGATTGTGGTGCCATTGCCAGTCTCAAATTTACCCACAGTGCTTCTTCTCCTCCCTTTTACCCCTTTGTTCTTTTGCTTTGATTCCTTCCTTATGTAAAACTACTCCTCCTTCTCTTTACCCTCCCTGTCCCTCCTGTAGATAGTGTATCCTGGTATGTTTACGTCCCAGTCATGGTTTTGTGTGTACCATGTTTCTGTGACTGCCACGATATCCACATGTTCCTCCTCCATCAAGGCCACTAATTCAGGAAGCATGTTACTCAGACTACGAGCATTGGTACTCATTGCTCTCCATTTTTTGATGGCTTTACCTTCTGTTGCAGCATCCCCCACTGACCTTTGTACCTCTGTCTTGGTGATGGCTGGCTTGGTCCATTTAGAAGAGCTGAGGACCCCCTACATTTGCCAGTAATGGCAGCTATGGATCTATGGATGGTCGCTTCAGGGTCTGGTCTGCAGTGGTGTCCAGGGAAAGAACAGAGTTAAGAGATTTGGGAGAGGGAAGTTATGGTGAGGCTGGGATAAAACCCACCACCTGCAGGGCAGATCCTGTATACTTCTTTGCATTTTGTCACTGAAATGTTGGATATAAACACTCAAAATGTAGAGAAATGAGGGGCACTGGTCTTAGTAATACTGGACAAATTGTTAGACAGACACATTCAGAAAACTGGAACCTAGTGACTTAGCAGCACTCTACCCTTGATCACACCCTGGACACTAGCTGAAAGACTTAACAGTGGAGGGATAATGACTCACATTAAGTCATTTGTGGGATCCTTCTCTTGAACTGCCAGATAATTACAGCTCTTAATGAGCTGTTAATCACACCTGGCCATCTGGAGCATTGAGAGAGATAAGCATGAGGACTAGAGAATGCTAAAGTAGAGACTTTTTTTAACTTCAGTAACAGCCATGAAAATCTGCACTAGTCAAGCCGGACAAGTAGAGAGCTAGCTGCACTAGCCCTGGTCAATTTGCACTAGTGTTTGAGCTAGTAAAACAATGTTAAGTTCGAACCCTGAACCTAGTCTATTTCGAAAAATATGTAGCCATTCCCTTCATATTTTACTGTGTCTTTTGCTGGTGCTAAAAGTTGAAATTGAGCATGTAGCTTGAAGATTCCCTGATGGTATATAAGAAACTTCCTATGTCCCTGCTGTCTAACATGTGAAAAATCTGGATAAATGTAAAATCTACTTCCTTGGTAACTCATTGCCCCTTCAACCTTGTAATCCACATTACTGTATTATCTTGTGGTCAGATTCAAACACAAAAGAAATACTTATAGTACATTTACACTCTGTATTTGATTGTTCAGTAGTAGATGTCACAGGCCGGGAAGACAATACAGTGTTGGTTCTTTTTGCACTCTGACAGCCTTCATAAAAAAGGTGGGTTATCTCCAAGAAGTTTGAAGACATATGTCAACCATTTCTCTCAAAGATTGAAATCCACTGTTCAAGGCTGTGGAGAGACCAACAATTCTACATGTTTTTATATCAACAAGGTTTTCGAGTTTAAGATTAATTGCATAATTCTCGCTTTATCAGGTTAGCACTGATGGCTTCCACTAAAACAGTTTTATTGGAAATACCAACAGTCAGGGGTGCATGCACATGCGATAGAGGAAGATAGATGCATAATTGTTCTTGCTGTTTTCTCCCCAAGTTTATGATCTGGAAAAGATCCAGAAGCAAATAATTTGATACCTTTTAATGGGCCAACATAGATGTAACAACAAGAGCAAAGTGCTCTGTCTTTCGGACCATCCAGTCCTTCGTCAGAAGCCTAATGGCAGTTGTTTAGAAAAAAAACAATTCTTTTAACAGCTAGATCATGCAGAAAAAAACAGAATAAATCCCCATTAATTTAAAATACTCATTTAAAAAATACAGAAAATGATGTCAGAGTAATTTAACAGCACCATACTAACTTCAGCCAGGAGTGTCCCAGGGTCAAAGGTGCTTGGTGGAACACACATACAAAGAATCCTACTGCATATAAATTTAATTGACATAAGATAACACTGCTGGAGTAGATGACTCCTGAATCAAGCTCTGAGTGTCACAGCATGTATAAGGATGTGATTACTGAAATGCAACCCCCACCCAGATTAAAGACATACTGAGATTGTCTTAGGACTCCAAGAAGTTTCAACGCAGGCATTACAGACAAGAAATTACCAGTAAAGTTGTCTTAAAAACATCAGTGCATGCTCTATGATGTGTAAAACTTAGCTGGACCTGTCACCCTGCTGTACTCTCCAGCTAGATGTCATGTCCCATAAATTTCAAAAAACCTCTAGTGTAGTGACAGGACTTTATAAATGATAATATAAATATAAATTGACAGCATTAGTGTCAAACAAAAAACTGTTTCCAGATCTGTTCAAAGATCGCTGATCTAAGAAGTGATGCTGTTCTTCACCTTCCCGAGGATCGATGTTCCTTCTCCTACCTGACAGTTTATAGTGCTCTATTTAGTGTGAAATTTCCACTGTGTCCACGACTATATTTGTCTGAGCTGCTTTATCAGAATTATACCATGAAGGAGACTGATGTGCAACTGTTATTTCTCTCTCTCGACCCTTAATTTCAGAGTTGGTCTGTGTTTGGATCGACTGGCATTCTGCTGTGTATTCAGCACTGATTATTATTCTGCATTACCTGAAGGTAAAGGTTCTTTCTACAGCTGTTTTAGGTGTATCTAAAAGGAGATCATGATGGCAAACTCTTCTTTGTTCACTGCCGATTCCTTCCAGGATAATAGCTTCCCGGCTTCTCAGACAGTACCCAGGATGGATTTCTAGTTCCGTTCAGTGCAACTCAAGTTGTCTATCCTAGTTGCTCTACTTTAATGCTACCGCCTTCTTACATGTTCTGCTTGATCATATGCTACTGTGAGTCATCCAGACTTGTACCGGGCAATTTCCGATTTATACTGGACTTTGTTTAATGTGGACCTCCTTGTTAGTCCCAGGCTCTGAATATTTATTTAACACCTTTCTCGAGCTCCTGCACCAGTTTGAACTGAGCTACTGTCCCTTCATTTTGTGGAAGATGGTTGCTTCATGTATGTCCAGATTGGTTGTTGCTTTGTTGTGTACCTGGTAATACTGATCGTCAGACACTGCGCTTCAAGCCGAACAGCTTTAAAAATATTTTTGTTTTGAATGAGTAAGTGAAAAATACACGGTGGAAGACACTTCCTTATTTACTACCAGTCTTCTCCAGGCTAACAGATATTTGGCTTTTCAGACAGTCCTCAAAGTGATTCTACACTGTCTTCCAGTGTGATGCAAGTTGTCAGCGCTCATCTATATTTTTTAAGATTAATACCTTAATGAATATTCTGATGGATTCAACTCTATGGAGAGACATGCAGAATCGCAATGGGCACTACTCGGTTCATTTGTGACTGTGTTTAATGTTAATTTTACTGTTCATCCCAGAAGCTGGAATTTTATTCAACACCACTGGCAATTTTCAGCACATTTCATGGACTGCACAACTGTAACTCTGTTTTATAGTTTCATGTTGATTACAACACCTAGTTATGATGTGTGACATTTAAAGGAATGGTTCCTCCTTGTTTTTCATTTATTAATATGTCACTTAAAGGTGTTATACACGGCCTTCTGTATCTTTTTCTGAGATGTTATAAGTGAACTGCTGGTTCCCTGGACTGCTCATTGTAACTGCTGCATTGAATATTTCTGTTTTGAATTAATAGCTAATGTTTTGCTAATCTATGGTTCAGAGGTATATTTTGCAGCCTGATTAAGTTACTATTTGGTGGACATGTTCCTAATTATGTTACTATAGAACTTAGGACTATGTTATGGCGGACCATGGGGTGGGGTGGGGGGTAAGGTGGAGCTGGCGCTCATCATTCGCCAGACAGTTTATGTGGGTGGATTATTATGGTTGCCATTTATGTTTTGTAGTGGGTGTTGGGAGTTTTGTGGGTTGTTCTGTTTCTGGTGTTGGGTGCAGGGGGTGGGTGAATCTGGTCATGCCTTTCTTATTTTTTACTAGGGTTTCACCCTTTGCACTGTTATTGTTTGAGATATCTAAGCCCTTTCTTATTGTTTTTTTTTACATCTTTATTTTCAAGTCAGTTCCTACAGGGTGTTAACTCAGTGGTAGTAGTAGAGTGGGACAGAGGCTTGGGGTTTGGGGGGGGTGGATTTGATATGATCTTGATAGTGTCTCATTCTTTTGGTCAGAGGAGTGTCTTAGCCTACTGTACTTTTGAGCTATATCTATGGCTCAACCTTTTATGTTTGCATCATGGAATGTAAAAGAGGCCCGTTCCGGAGTCAAATGTTACCAAATTATTAAACATTTGAATCATTTACAGTGTAACATTGTGTTTTTACAGGAAACGCATTTGCTGACTTCAGAGGTTAATCTTTTTCATAGACAGTCAGTTGGTCAAGTCTTCGCTGCCAGAATCAGTACTAATAACAGAGGAGTAGCAATCCTAATTTTTAAAGGTGCTAATTTTCAGTGTATTCAAAGTATGGAAGACCCTCAGAGTTGGTTTATTTTTGTTAAGAGTGTGTTAGATCTCACTGAAGTCCTACTTGGGAACATTTATGGTCCAAATAGCAACAGTCCAGCTGTTTTTATGGATTTGGCTTCTATTGTAGCTCCATTCCTCATGCTCCTGCTGATTATTGGTGGGGACTGGAATATAGCCTTCGCTCTAGATCTCGATAGGACTGGTAGATCACTCTCTGGTCTATCTTTGGCCCAATGCTCCATTTGTGACATGGTAGGCTCTTTAGGACTCCATGACCCTTGGAGTATATTGCACCATAATGAGAAGGATTTTACTTTCTATTCTGCTGCCCATGGGTGTCACTCCTAAGCTGATTATATTTTACTTAATCAGAAAGTGCTGAGTGGTGTGTTGGGTTGTGAGATAGTTCCTAGGGTCCTTTCTGATCACTCCTTAGTTTGGCTGAAGTTTACTCTGGTGTCTGCTTTACAGAAGGACTCCTCTTGGAAATTACACAACCAGTTCCTTAAGTATCAACATGTTCTTAAACAAATCAAGGAGCAATTGGGTGTTTTTATTTCCCCAAATTGTGGGTTGGTAGAGAGGGGAGATGGGGAGTGGAGTGCTCTCAAATGTTTTCTTAGGGGCGAGTTTATATGGCTAGCAGCTAAGAGGAAAAAGTGTAGGGAGAAGAAGTCCACCACTCTTTTGAAATGCATCAGGGAGATAGAAAAAAGTATAACACCCTCAAACCTCAGAGACTCTACGTAGTGAATTAATGATTCTCCAGGATAAGAATGCTGATCGTTTGCGGGAAAAGGTGGAATAGTCCATCTTTAAAACACATTCCACCTATATTGACCAAGGTGAAAAAGCAGACCATCTAATGGCCCTACGCCTTCAGAAACAGGAGGCCTGGCATCTTATCCCTTTTATTAGATCTGACCAGGATAACACTATTAAAACCATGCCAAGGGATATTGCCCAGGAATTCGAATCATATTACAGAACTCTTTATGGACCAATGTCTGATCCTCCCTTGAGCTCTAATATTTGTGATTACCTGGCAAATATCCTCATTCCTTTTTTGAATGAGACCCAGCAGGCCTCTTTGTTGGAGCCTTTAATGGAACAATACATTTAGCAGCCATTAATACTTTGTCCCTTTATAAAGATCCTGGTCCTGATGGCCTCACCCCTAATTTCTATAAAAGATTTGCTGAAGATCTTGCCCCTCTGTTACACTGCTTCTTTCTTTATATTTATAACTGTGGTATTTCGGACGGCATTCTCCTGGAGGCCATGATTGTTTTGCTTCTTAAACGGGGTAAATCTTCAGACAATGTGTCCAACTATCGACCAATATTGTTATTGAATTCTGACATTAAAATCTTGTATAAAATCTTGGCTTCCAGGATTAATGCAGTCTGGGCCGGCCTTATTAGCTGTGAGCAGGTTGGTTTCATGCCAACTCATTACTTGGCAGATCACTTATGTACACTCTCTCATATTTTCCCCGTGTCCAGGGACTCTGAAACTCCTGCTGTCTTCATTTCTCTAGATGCAGAGAAGGCTTTTGATAGAGTAAATTGGCCTTTTTTGTTGGTTACTTTTGAAACATTTGGTTTTCCCCTTCCATTTCTCCATTGGATTAAGGTTCTGCATTCCTCTCCAAGTGCCAGAATTTATTGCAATGGAATATTCTCCTTGACTTTTTCTTTATACTCTGGCACCCAGCTAGGATGCCCCTTATCACCCTTGTTTTTTTAAATTTGTACTTGGAGCCCCTGCTCTTGAAGCTTAACTGTAATCCTGCTTTGTCTGGTGTGATGGTGGGGTCTTGGAATTTACAGATCTCTGCTTACACAGATGATATCTTGTTGCATGTAACTGACCCCATGTTATCTATGCCAGCTGCTTTATCCACCATCACAGAATATACTCAGTTTTCAAATTACAAATTTTAATTTAGATAAGTCGGCAGTTATGTCTCTAAGCTCAGCTGTTCTTAAATCGGATGTTTCATCACTTAACTTATCTTGGGCCCCTAAGCAGATTAGATATCTTAGGATCCTTCTCTCGAGAAGTGTGTCTCATCCTAAAAAACTTAATTTAGATGAGATGTCAGTTACTCCACACAGCAAGATTTAAAAAGATAGAGATCCTTACCTTTGACCCTTTGGGGTAGAATAAGTATTATTAAAATTAATGTTCTCTCTCATTTATTCTACCCAATTAATATGGTTATAGTGTGGCTCCCCTTATCATGGTTTAAAAGGATGCATAGAATGATCTCGGATTTTGTTTGGTTAGGGAAAATGCTCAGAAGAGCCTATTGTATAACTGACTAGCTGCTCCTAAACAAGCTGGTGGTCTCAGGCTTCCGCACTTTCTAGTTTACTATTTTGCTAGCCATGCCAATAAATACTTAAAGTGGTCCAGTATTATTCTAGGTGATAAGGTTTCTGTTTACTCTCCCATCTGGTCTGAAGTAGAGAAAGAGCAGATTAAAAGAGCTGGACTCTCCACTTCAGCTATATTCCTCCACCCATGGCTGTAGCCACAGGAGCTGCTCCCTGCCCTCTCAAGGGCTGAAAATAGACTGTGCCAAAGTCCCCTGGGCATTCTTCCACCCATGGCCGCAGCCACAGGAGCTGCTCCCTGCCCTCTCAAAGGCTGAAAACAGACTATGCCAAAGTCCCCTGCTCATTCCTCCTCCCCCATAGCTGTAGCCACAGGAGCTGCTCCCTGCTTAAGGGCTGAAAACAGGTACGTCTGCTCAACTGATAGAGTGCCCCCTTCCAGCTGTAAATTTTAAGTTTGGCACCATTTCTGGGATCTTTGTGTGAGTCTGAGCATTGACTCCATCTTTGAACCTAGGAGCTGTGAAGTCACCTGCAATCCCTAACTTAGCAACTCAATATTTAAGAATTAATTTTGAATCCCCCCTCTTTAAGCAGCTTTCTATATCAAGCTAGGTGTGCATTGAGGGACCTTTGTGCCAGAGCCTGCTCTCACTTGATTTTTCGCCTGCCTACAACATCTTCAATATGTACTGTTTGTTAACGACTGTAACAGCGCATGACCTGCAATCCAATAAGCCTCTTGCAGACCTGTATGTTTTCTCAGACTGTTCCTGCTAGGCAGCTTTATGTAGTTGTATTACATTGTACTTGTAATTTGTGTAGCAAGGCCTCCCTGCACAGTTCTATTACAACAAGCGGGTTTTCCAAAGACTGCATTTTTTCCTCTATGCACTGCATTTCCTTAGCTAGCGAATTAGCAAGGTCTAACTGAACAAAATTTCCTTAACTTGTGAGTTAACTAAAGTCTGAATATATTGAAATGGAACATTAATGCTTGAAATCTTCTGCTTGAGTCCCTGATTTTACCTTTCTTACTCCTGTTAACTCCAAAATCTGCATCTACCTTGCCTTGAACTTCAGCCTTTTCTTTTCTGCATTTTTAACTAACCTTCTCCTCTTCTCTTCTCTTCACCCCATCCCCCCTTTCTCTCTCCCTTTTCTCAAGGAATCCTACCTTAGCCATCCTATCACTCCCCTTCCCCTCTGCCCTGCTTACTCAAACAGTCCTTCCCCTTTCTCCTGCTAATCTCTTCTCCCTTTATTTACAGACTGTGCCAAAGTCCCTTGGGCATTCCTCCACCCATAGCGATAGCAACAGGAGCTGCTCCCTGCCCTCTCAAGGTCCAAAAACAGGTACTCCTGCTCAACTGATAGAGTGCCTCCTTCCAGCTGTAAATTTTAAATTTGGCACCATTTCTCGGATCTTTGTGTGAGCCTGAGCATTGACTCCATCCTTGAACCTAGGAGTTGTGAGGTCACCTGCAAATCCTAACTTAGCAACTCAATATTTAAGAATTTATTTTTAATACCCCCTCTTTAAGCAGGTTTCTAAATCAAGCTAGTTGCACACTGAGGGACCTTTGTGCTAGAGCCTGCTCCCACTCGATTTTTCACCTACCCTACCCTCCCTGTTCTCTGACAGTTTATTATATAGTCTCTGTCCAGGAACTCCTCCCACAGGAACTCCTCCCTCTGGAATCCCAACCCTCCCCCTTCTCTGACTGTTTATTATATAGTCTCTGTCCAGGAATTCCTCCCACAGGAACTCCTCCCACTGGAATCCCACAGTCAGCTGGTTTTCTATCCCCTGAAACCACACCCTCCCTTCTTAAGGAGATCAAACCTAAATCGCTATTTCTCCTCTCTTTTCATCTCCAATCCCAGCCCTATCCAGCCCCTGTGTAACCTCAGACATCTCCTCCACAAGGCTCTAAGACACCCCCTCCCTGGTGTACTCGAACCTGGGACCTCTTGCACCAAAGTCAGTAACACTATCACTACTGTACAGTGGCAGTCACCCTCACTGAAGTTCAGCTATCACCCTTATCTTTCACTATAAGCATAGAACTATGGGCACTCTCACTCCCTTGCTAGGTCTTCTCACCCTTACCCTCCTGGTTCAAACCTCCCCCAGACCTGAGCTCCCACCCACTACATCAGGCACCTCACCCCCAGGTTACCCCAGTATGACCCAGCCCCCCTCACCTTACACGCACCGCTAACTCCCCAGCACCCACCCCTGCCTACAGCCCCATCCAACTGCCCTCCCAGACCCACCCTGGACCCACCTGTTCCCTGCCCTACCCACCCTTCATGCTCTACCTATCCCTGCACCCTTATCACCAGGTCCTTGCCCGGGCGCTGACCCATGGGTCCCTGCCGCCACCGTCCCCTAATCAGAATAATCACATTGCTACTCTTACTGTCTGGGAACATACACCCCAATCGTGGACATTTATCTGCCAGCCCAACCAAATCCTGTACCACTACCGGTCTCTGCCTTGCATCTCTTAACGTATGTAGCCTCCTAAAGAAAACTGTTGCTCTCCAGTGCTGGGTCGCCCAGCATCAACCTGATATTCTTGCTCTGGTAGAGACTTGGCTCTCTAAGTCCACCCCTGACTCTGCTATCTCCCTCCCTGGATACACCTTATTCAGGGAAGACTGTGTAGGCAAACGCGGTGGTGGGTGCGCTATATTCATGCGGGACACCCTAATAGATCATGCGCTCCCTGCTCCCAAACTTGAATATGGTGCCCAAGCCCTCATGCTAAACGTTATCCCTGACCCCACCAGAGGTCCTTTTTTTCTCACTGTCTCCCACATACCCACAAGGAACCAGAACTCAACAGTCCAGTCCCTCTTCGACTACCTCACATCCCTCCCTCAGAAAGTCGAGCAAGTTATCCTTGGTGATTTTAGTATTATTTGGCTTGCTTCCACCACCTATCAAACCAGGGACTCCTTCGCTGCCCTGGATATGTCCCAACTAGTCTCACAGCCCACCAGTTTCAACCGATCCAATGGAATCAACAACCTCCTAGACGTTATCTTATCAAACCACCCCTTTAAAATCCGGGACATCACTGTCCTCCCTGACTCACTTAGTGCTCACTCCCCAGTCATCTGTACCTGGTCATCCTCCTCTCCAAAACCAGTGTCCCAGGCTACACTGCACCAGCAGCTACGCCCTGGTGGCCTAAAAAAGTTGAAACAGCACTTAGCCCAGCTAGACTGGTCCCTTATCTGACATGCCCCAGATATCGACTCAGCTCTTCATTTCTTCACAAGTGCCTTTTGCAAGGCCTGTGACCTCTTCGCCTCCCCCACCAGGATCCGTACAAAGAAATGCAACACCCCTTAGATCACCCCTTCCCTCATCCAGAAACTTAAGAATAGGGATAATCTCTGTTGAATAGCTGTAGATTCAGGCAATCCATCTGATAGACAAGCCTACAATGCAGAACGCAATAAGTGCACCTGGGCCATCAGACGGGCCAAGGTGGAGCACTACCAGGCCATCATCACCTCCACCTGAGGCTTGGCCTGGACCTTCTGGGATAGCATGAAAGAACTAAATGAGAAGACCCGCTCCCCTCCACCATCTCCGCTTACCATTGATGGTGCTACCTCCTCTGATCCAGTACCTGTAGCTGACTGCCTCAACACCACCTCCTCTGATCTAATCTCTGTCCTCCCCAGCAGCTTTTTTGGTCCAATCACCTTCTCACTCCCCCCCGCCCTGCATCGCCCTTCCTTTCTACCTGCACACCCTATCCCCCCATGAAGTCAGGCCATACCTGCTAAAGCCCTTGTAGTAATAATCCCAGCAGTGACCCCCTCGACTCCAGGACCCTCCGCCTGGTCATGGACATTGTCCTAGTCCCCCTGACAGACCTACTCAACCAGTCCCTATGCCTTGGAGAGTTCCCCAGTGCATGGAAAACTGCTGAAATCACTCCAATACACAAGACCGGTGATCGATCCTCCCCCAGCAACTATCGGCCAATCTCCATCCTCCCCCCACTCTCCAAAGCCCTCAAAAAAGTGGTGGATATCCAACTATCTGAGTACTTGGCTAAGTATGACATTATGTGCCCGGAGAAGCACAGCTCCACCCTGGTCACAGTACAACCACTGCTCTCCTGGAGTTCTCCCAATACCTTCACTCTGCTCTCGACTCTGGCAACCTGGCTGGTGCAGTGTTCATTGACCTCTCCAAGGCCTTTGACACTGTCTGTCACCCCCTCCTACTCAACTCTCTCCACCAACTCGATTTCTCTGCTGGTCCCGTTGCCTGGTTTTCCAGCTACCTCTCTGCTAGATCCAAGCATGTAAAAATCAAAGGCTCACTCTCCAACATTCTACCTGTTAGCTCCGGGATCCCACAGGGCTCAGTCCTGGGTCCCATTCTTTTCAGTCTCTACCTCAACACTCTCCCCCACTCCTGCAATAGCAAGATGCTCCTCTATGCAGACAATGCAGTTCTCTTTGCCTCATACCAAGATCCCTCCACTTTCCAATCATCCCTTCAACTCGCCTAAAACCAAACAAAAAGGTGGTTTCTTGATCACAGACTAGTCATAAACCTTAAGAAAACCAAATCAATGCTTTTCTTTCACCACCAAAATAAAGCTAGACGTGCCCTCCCAATTACCCCCAACTCTCAGCTCCCAGTAGAGCAAGTGCCCACATACAAATACCTAGGCATCACTTTCGATACTGCCCTCACCTTCCACACCCATATCAATGCTCTTTCCTCCACCATAAACTCTCAGATTGGTCTACTTTACCACCATAAGGTTTGCCTGCCCCTCGCTGCCCTCTGGCTGGCCCTCACCTCCTCCGTCCTGTCCCTAGTGGACTATGGCTTACCCATCTATGCAGCTGATAACACCGTCCTCTCTAAAATCCAGCTCTCCATCAATAGGGCCTGTAGGCTCCTGGCTGGAGCCTCCAGCCACACCCACACCTGCCTGCTCTATTCCTCCGCCAACGTGCTTAACTTCGAGGAACATCTGCAGTATCAGACCTGCCTTCTTGCTAAGAAATTCCTGCTCAGACTCTCCCCCCCAGGAGTCTCTGCCTCCCTGTCACAGTCATCCTCATCCATTTCCACCCACAGCTTTGTGAAAGCCACCTTTAAAGTACCCAGAACCAAGACATCCCTCGCCCAGAAGTCTTTCTTTTATTGCGCCCTGGCCTGGTTCAACTCACTCCCTACCTGCATCACCAACACTGCTAAACTTGGTCCCTTCATAACCGCTCTCTGAAACCATCTTTTTAATGCCCGCTGCTGTAGGTGCAACTAACCCTGCCCCCCCCAATCCTACTGCAGGACCTTTCCCTGCCTGGCCCCCTAATCTCGACAAGGTCCCCTGGACTGCCTATCCATCTTTCCCTCTACCCCTTTTTACCTACCCCCTTAAGTTTATACAAGGATGTATTCCACTGCAACTCCCGAGAAATTGTACATTTTTAATTGTAAATCTGTATTTTATACCAACATGTAACTAAGTGTATTCTGTGTTCAACGTTTGCACCTGTAATGTTGTCCAATGTTGTATCTGCACAATGTTCTATTGTCCTGCCCTCCCCGTGACGAGGTGCCTTTGTAAATGAGTCCCTGACTCAAAAGTTGTAAATCCGACTTGTTCAAATAAAAAAAAATAAATAAAAATATTGTTCACCCTTCTTAGAGCTCTCCCAGTGGGCTTTCGAGAATCTGTGATGGGGACTTCTATGCGGGTTCATTTACAGTTTTGTTCATCTACTGTATGTGCTATAAATCCTTTCAAGATGTGGCTCAGCCTGTTTTTCATAATCTTAATTTTAAAATACTGAGACAAATGTTAACTGACACTTGGTTACCTCAATTAGTCACAGTCAGGGTTTGTGATTTGCTCCACAGTGGCATTTTAATGTCTTGTCAGGCTATCTTAGATTCCTTCCAGCTGGATTAAAAAGCAATATTTAAAGTGTTTCAGCTTCATCATGCTCTTCTCCATTGGTTTGGTACTACACTTGGGTCACTAATTATACAGAGTTTCTGCACTCTGCAATTGACACAGTGTCACAACCTCATGTGGTTTCCAAATTATCCTCTCTTTTCTTTCCTAGACTATTTCCTAATTTTACTGGAGAGTCTCTACTGGAATGCAACCTTTCCACAACAAGCTTTCAACTGGCATAAGATTTGGGAAGAGCTTTTTGTTTATACCTCCCAAGATTTGAAGGGTTTAAACACGCCTGGGACAGGCATAAGGGAAGCTTGAGAGGGGAGGGAATGATGAAAAGCCATTGATCACATAGGGTCAGTGGCCACATACATTGTATAGGGCCTACAGGCAGACTGAATGAGTCGATTGGTCCTTGTTTGCAGACAATTTCTGTGTTTCTATGTAAGATGAATTATGCCTTGTTCAATTTCATATCCTGAATAATATTTATTTTACACCTTCCAAGCTTGCTAAAATGGGTTGGTTGCATTTCTCTGTATGCACAAGGTGTGGCCATTCTGATGGCACATTATTGCATATTTTTGGGGACTGCCTTATGGTTGCTTTTTTGTGGAGTCTGATTAAGTTAAGGGCTGATCCTCTCCTTGGTACTGAAAATGATTTTCCTCCTGAAATCTGTTTAATTGGAGACTATAGTGGGTTGACGATGAAGTAGAGGAGATATTTTCTGGCTGTAATTTCCTTATCAGTTAAAAAAGTGATCCTTTACCATTGGTTTGATCAGTCCTCAATTTTGTATAATGAATGGTTGGAACTCTTGTTTAATCTACATGTAGAGAATATGATTGACAGTATTCATAGCAGACTCCCTTCTTATCAGAAGAAATGGAACAAGTTACACACACTGTACATGATTTTGTATACTCTGGAACTGCCTCATTCCATTTTCTTATAATGTTATATTTTCTGTTCTTTATTTATTCTTGCTTTAACCACTACAGTAGGCTCTTTGGATCTGTATGATATGGTAATGTCCTATCAAGGTTTGTATTTCTGGATATTCCTCGGTATACAACTGTATTTTGTTGGGACTGTTTTGTATCATATCCGCCTTGGGTTGGAGGGAGGCTTGGGTGTTGTTGTTTGTTGCTTGTTGTTATTGTATTTTGTCTTGTTATATTTTGTTGTGTTTTATATTCTTTATACGTTTTGAATCAATAAAGTATATTGAATAAAAAAAAAAGAACTACACACAGGCCCCTTGGTTGGGAGGGGGGGCATGAATACAGTCATCGATGATCTCCTTGATAGGAGTAAATCTTCTGGTGGACAACCACCCTCCCACTCCTCCAAAGCTCTCCAGGCTTTGGTAAAGGATCTGGACAAGTGGATATCTGGAGGCTAGTTCACTCCACTGAAAGGGACTACCCCTTCTTCTGCGCACCACACTGAATGTCATCGAGGATCAATTTGTGGTTGACACCAGGGGCTTGGACCCCACATATCTTAGAGGCCAGCATAGGAGCCATCCTAATCTCTGATGATGCACTTGTGATGTTCACGTGGTTCCCTCCCCTGATGGGTGAACCTCAGAGGGGTAGATGGGGGCTTAACACCTCCACACTGCAGGACACCTGTTGCTGCGATGGGCACAAAGAGGATATTAATAGGTTCTTCCTGGATAACAGGTTGGGAGGCACCTCTGCAGCAACCAAGTGGGATGCCCTAAAGGCCTTCCTATGGGGAATGTGCATAAGCTACACTTCTCATCTACAGAAAAAGGGGGAGAAGGAGCCAGCAGAATGTAGAGCCCAGTTGCAATCTTCCAAAAGGCAGCTATATAACTCATAGAAATACCCTACTGATCTGCTAGCGAAAATTACTGATCTCAGATACAAAATAAATATGTACCTGAATCAAAAGAGAAAATATGCGCTGTTTTGCCTAAAACAAAACTTCTGGGAGTCTGGAGAGAAACAGGGGTGACTTCTAGCCTATCAGCTAAAGAAGAGTCAAGAACGTTCCAGAATCCTGGCAGTGAAGAAAAGAGATGAACAGCTCATCTGAGCAGAAGAAGAAATAAATGCAGAATTTCTGGACTTCTTTAGCTCGCTTTACTCCTCAGAGGTTCAACCCTCAGATGAGAATCTCCACCAGTTTCTCAGGCAGCTGAACCTACCCCAGCTAAGTCCAAATAAATTGGAATGGCTGGATAGACCCCTGGAACACAGAGAAATAGAGAAGGCTCTTAAAACCACTAATGTGGGGAAGGCACCAGGGGAGGATGGGCTTCCTGTGGAATTCCGGAATATCTTTCAGGACATCCTACTTCCCCCTCTTATGGATGCCCTGAACGAAACTGTGGCCACCAGTATACTCCCAGCCTCCATGAGGATAGCGCAGATCTTCTTGACACCAAAACCCAGGAAAGATCACACACTCTGAAGTAGCTACAGGCCTATCTCCTTGATAACGGCCGACTGTAAAGTCTGGGAGAAGGCTGTGGCTAACAGGCGAAATGCCCTCATAAATGACCTGGTAGACAGGGACCAGGTGGGGTTCATACCAGGCCGCAAAAGGACAGACAATACCAGATGCCTTATAAATCTGCTCTGGAAGACAAAACAAGCCAACCCACCTGTCGTTCTCCTCTCGTTGGACACAGAGAAGGCATTTAACAGGGTGTAATGGTGATACCTCCTCATAGCCTTAACTGCTTTTAACATTGTCCCGACATTCAAGGTCTGGATACAGGTGTTGTATAAAGAGGCCTTACCCAAGGTGATCACCAATGGCAGAGCATCCAACCCCTTCTAGCTACACAGGGGTACCAGGCAAGGCTGTCGCTTATCCTCACTCCTGTTCACACTCGCCCTGGAGCCTCTCCTTTAAGCCATCCATTTAAACTAGACATAAAAAGGGGTCACGATGGAGGGGAGCACATGGCTATGGTATATGCTGATGACATCTTCCTAATTCTCTCGGATGTACACAAGTCCTATCTAGTCTCCTGAACCCGATGCCTCAGGATAGTGGGTCAACATGGCAAAATCTCAATTTTTTGGTCTCAGACCCCATCATTTCAGAAATCCCAAGTTATCCATGGGGCCTCCAACGCACATAGAAGGGGGTGGTCTACTTGGGGATCACTTTCCACTGGAATCTCTCTCAAACAGGGAAAGAAAACTTAACCTTATTACTAGCGGATATTGACAATGACCTAAGACACTGGAAGCTCTTACACATTTCGCATTGGGGAAGGGTGCAAGCCTTTAAAATTATGATATCCCCCCATGATTCAGTATATTTTAGACAATTTGCCTCTAAATATGGACCTCAATCTCATACAACAGATTCACAATAATATGAGATCTTTCTTTTGGTATTCTGGGCCCACACGCATGAGCTGGGCCAAACTCATAAGCAACCAAAATCAAGGGGGGGGCTTAAACTCACAGACATCAGGTATTTATAATGGCCAACACTCTGTTTCAATTGGCCAGGACAGTGAGATAGGACAGGGAATCTTTGCCCTCCAAATGGGCGGAGTGTGAAGAGTAAGTGTTGGGGGTTTCCCTTATACACATGGTTCAGTTCTCACCTACCCACAAACATATCCCTCTGCCCCCTACTATTACTAATACCCAGCTGGTCTGGAAGGCCTTCCTCAAACTGAGCAAGTGGGCCCCAGAGAAAGTGAAGTATTACCCCCTCAGGGGCAACATCCACCTACAAATGGACAATCAGCCCATAGATGGCAGAGCCTGAGCCAAGGTGGGAATAACCCATGAATCACACATCAGAGTTGAGGCTCTAGACACCCTAAGGAGTTTTCAACAACTGCAACAGGAGTATAACCTGCCCAAACAGCGGCACTGGAAATATCTGCAACTCCATCATGCCCTTCAGCAAACGGTGGGCTGTAAGCAGTAGGCAGGAGAGTACAACAGGCTGGACAATATTCTGTGGCCTATTTCAGACAAAATTACCCAAAGTAGCTCTATATATGAATATCTGACTGGTTTGATCCCAGACCCTACTGCTGGGATACGTCAGAGATGGTCAGAGGAGTTGGGCCTAGACATCAATCCCAAGACCTGGAAGCTATATTGGCAATCCCTGAGACAGAGCACCAAAGATATGCAAAATAGATTTGTTCAATTTAAAGTACTGCACATATGGCACAGAACCCCCCAAAGCTACATGCATGGGGACTGACCCACATGGATAGATGCTGGAGGTGCCAAGAAGAATGCAGCACAATCACTCATATACTGTGGTCTTGCTGCTCACTGAAAACTTTCTGGCAGAGGGCCCAAGATGTCCTAGACAGTGTACTTACCCCCAAGGTAATTCTGTCCACAGCACTAGTAATCCTAGGCCTCTACAACCCCCCATCCCCTAGTGGCAAACTGTAAGGAGCCATATGGAAATGGCTGTTAGGTGCCTTAATCATGGCCAAAAGATTGATACTGAGGCAGTGGCGGTCACAGCAGGCCCCCACCAGATTCCAGATCTCCCCCTCTCACACTGTCAGGGTAGTTGGGGTGGGTCCAGCGCCCTCTAGGTTTGGAACAGAAGACCCAAAGCAGGGTCCCCAAATAACAGGGTCTAGAGAAAGTTATGGTGTCTTAGTTCATTATGCAAGTTACTGTATAGTTCACGTTGGTATGCAGCTTCATGTTTAAGCCTCAAAAATGTTAGAAGATTTCTAGACTGTTCATCCAAGGGTAAATCACCCAGCACCTAGGTTGTGATGACTTTTTCATCAACAAGGAGCTTGCATTTTTCTGTGCCTGTAATGTTACAGTGCACCATGATAGACACCCACTCCTTGGCTTTTTTTTGTCCCTGCGGCACTGCATCTTTAAATGTTAGTGTACCGCTGCCAACACACTGGAAAAAAAGCCCAGTTTCATTGGCATTAAAAATATTGTGCTGTCCATAGCCAGCAAGCAAATCTGGCAGCACATCAAGAACCCAAGACACAGACCCTTCACCATCTGCAATTTGCTTTTCGCCCTGTGCATGGCGAAAGCAGATGTTATGGTGGACTTTCCAATGTTGCAGCCACCCATCAGTTGGGTTTAAATCAGGCTTGCCAAGTGCTATGGAAGACTGTTTAGCTTTCAGTAGCAGTAGGGGACCACTGACTATCATATCTCGGTTCCTCACCTCCGTAAACCACATCAGCAAGCCTTCTTCTGTCTCCCAGCCCTTCCCATCCCTCTGGTTGCTGTGCCATTCAACTAGAAGCTTTTATTTCTGATGGATCAGGTCGGAGACTGTTGATTTAGGGACGAGAGTTGTACGGCAAGGTCTCTCACACTCATATGTGGCAGACATTCAATCTGCTGAATAAAATTCATTTTCCTTGCTAGTGGAATGCCAGAACTCTTAGAGAAAGCCACCACTAGCACACACCTAGAGAGGAATGCAGAAGAAATGAAGTGTGACAAGACAGACAGATTAAATACCCCAACTCTGCCCCTGCCTCCCCTACTCAAACCTCTCACCGAACTGCTTGGAGTTTCTCCTTCCTCCCAGTATCTCTTGCTGAAGTTCAGTAAGGCCTCCTTGCCCTCAACTCAACCAAAGGAGGGTCCCCCTGACCACCTGGACCCAAAATTACTCCACCTCTCTGCACCTGCAATCTCCTCCAACATAGCTGCCCTTCTTAACCTCTCTTTCACCCTTGTAGTAAGTCCCTCAGAATGGAAACACGGAACTGTTATCTCCTTACCTAAGGGCAGTGACTCCTCCTCACTAAACAATTATAGGCCTATCTCGCTACTACCAATCCTGGCCAAACTCCAGGAGCATCTTGTCCTTGCCCAACTCTCTACCTTCCTCTCTGAATCCTCCTTCTTCACTCCTTTACTGTCTGACTTCAGGAAAAACCACTCCACTACTATGTCCCTCCTTAGACTCATCGACTCTATCCTTACAGGCATGAACAGCGGGCAAATCATCTCTGCCATTTTTGTCAACCTTGCCAAGGTTTTTGACACAGTCTCTCATCCACTACTCCTCCTGAATCTGACTTCAGATGGCCTGTCTGTCTCTGCCACTGACTGGTTCAGAGATTACCTCACAGGTAGAACACAATCAGCCAGGTTAGCTGAAGCTCTGTCCCCCAAATCCACACTGGTGTGCCACAAGGCTCTGTTCTAGGCCCACTACTTTTCTCCATTTTTCCTAAATGACCTTCTCGCAGTCTGCTCATCCATGTCCATTCATATGTATGTGGATGACACAGTCCTGTATACCTCTGGCCACAGCTCCACTGACATAGAAGCCAGCTCCAGCAGGACTTTGACAAAGTTAATTTCTGGCTTTGCTCACACCAACTCTTCCTTAATGCCAAAAAGACCGTATCCATGACCTTTGGCACAAGGCAGAGACTCTCTAGGTTTACCTCCTCTCCTTCCTATCACACCATCGACGGGGCTCTTCTCAAGGACACATCCTCCTTTAGGTATCTTGGGGTGTGGCTTGACCAGCACCTCAATTTTTCTGGTCACATTGATGCCATCCTGTCAAAACTGCTCCCCAAGCTAGACGCACGATACAGGAATCGTAATTGTCATCCACTTATGGTTAGGTGTGAACTGATCGAGAAGATGGTCCTATCTATTTTTGACTACTGTGATGTAGTCTACAGTGCTGTCCCAAGTCCTCCCTAGCCAAACTGAATACCCTCTTCAACTCTTTCTGCCACTCTGCTCTGGATGCCCACCCACCCTCTCACTTATTACTGTGACCTCTATCGCTCGCTTGTCCTCCGTTCTCTGGGCAACCAATGTCTCTCTTACTGCACTAAATTCATCTCTAAATTCTGGTTCCACCCACTCCCTTCTTACCTTTCTTCCTCCTTAACACTACCACCAACATCCCACCACTCGGTCAGATCCACTGATGCTCGCACCCTATCGATCTCTTGCTGATCAACAACCATATGTCAGTCAGGTTTCTCGCACCACCTCCCTAAAATCTGGAATGTGCTTCCCTCCCAAATTCACCCTTCCTCATCTCCTGCATCCATTTCATCTAACCTACTTAACTTCTACTCCACTAACTGCACCTGTACATAATCTCTCCATCCCTACTCTCTATCTTACCACCACCCAGTCAACAATTCCAAAGCATTTAACAGCTCCTTATGTATTAGCTCTTATGTCGGACCAATTGAGCAGTCCCTTGCTCTCTTTGACTGTATCTGCCATGAATCTGTTGTATCGACTTACCGTACCATAATTTTAACTGTATTATGTATGTGTGATTAACTGTGGTATTGGCTCTGCAACCTATTGTATCAATATTATGTATTCAGCATTTGTATATGTATTTTGTACCTGTTATGGCAATTGTGTATGTATCCTTTCTCCACATGTATCCCCTTCCCCAGGACATAATGCGAGATGAACAATTTTGATAGCTCAGTGTACTTTTCTAGTGAAACTTTTCAATAAATAAATAACTAAATGGATCCATTAGTACTTTTCACACCCGTGGCCAAGTGAGAATTACTTCATCTGAGCGCTAGTGTCGCATTATGTGGCATATATAGTCTGCACTAACAAATGTTCTTAATACAGTTGCCTACGGGGATTGATTCTGGCAGCCAGTTTTTGTCTGCATAAAATGATTGTCTGCTGTAGCCGCGTCTGTGTTAAGTGGATTGCACTGTACTGTACTGAAATTTTGATTGTATTGTGGCGTTTTGGTATTTGGTCTGCCACTAGGACTGCTTACATCCTGGTATTCTGCTTTCCCATCTGGTGCTTCTGCTGCAGCAGTCACTAGGTACCCAACAAACCGAGTCAGACGCATAAAATGATGAACAGGATAAGGTTTATTTAGGAGCTTAGGAAGGCACATCTCATCAGCACAGGAAACATCCTAGACTGACCAGAGGACAAATGAATTTGCCCTTCCCTAACCCCAGCTGGACACTAATTAGCATAACATGTGACCATAGCTGGCTGCCCATTACTGTTCCTAGTTAAAGGGGCGGCAGCTAATCGTTAGCGCCATGCTCAACTCTGTACTCCACAGTATT
The DNA here is from genome assembly GCA_016271365.2 of Neoceratodus forsteri. Classification (NCBI taxonomy): domain Eukaryota; kingdom Metazoa; phylum Chordata; order Ceratodontiformes; family Ceratodontidae; genus Neoceratodus; species Neoceratodus forsteri. The sequence goes on from CM028137.1 coordinate 745,342,963, forward strand.
ATCCTGTACTTGAAATACAAACCTGAATGAAAGTTAATTACAAAAAAAAAGGAAATACCAATGGATGTTCAGCATTGTATTTGTTTTTTGTCTGAAGATTTACAACTTCCAGCTTTTCCCTTGTTTGTTTCAAATCATTTTGCAGAAAGTCTACTTTGGAATTTAGAGCATCAAGTTGCTGGTCATATTTTTCAATCCACCGGAGAATTTTCCACATGGACTCACCCAATGAGTCTAAAGCATGCTTACTGTGTATTTCTGAGGGAGAAGACAGGGAAGAAGTTTGTCTCTCTCTTTAAATGGTGTGCTAATTTAAGGCCATACTATATGCTCAGAAAGCTCAGTTACTGCCAATGAAACAGTTTGTTCAGTTTGTAGAGCTTTGCTCTTCATCTTGATGTCTCTGATGTACTGATAACAGCAGGTGCTGAAGACACAGCTGTGGGAGAACTAACACAGAATTCTCCACTCAGTCCAGAGGATTGTAGAGTATGCATCTGTACTGCAAGGGCGGCCACTAGAACAGGTAAACTAGGTGGCACCCTGGCTCCACCCCCACTCCCCAGGCTGGTCGCTGGTTTGAAGTAATTCTCTAAAGGTCTGACTCAAGAACATGCATGCAGCTTCTCTTGACTTTCTCTGTCTCAAACTCTCTCTCTCTCTCTCTTTCGCCCCATTCTCCATCTCTCTCTCTAGATTTACAGAAAGCCATTTGTAAGATTAAAAATATCAAAGAATAGCCTTTCTTCTGTCTGTCACTAACCCTCACCCTCAGCTGTGGTGTGTAGATCTGAAATGGAGGACATTTACCTCAGAGTGAAACAGCGAGTCAATCTCACCAGTAAAATTGGGAATGGAGTAGTTAGTACATCCTAGTGTAGGTCAGTGTCCCTAGTAAAATGGTGGGTGGAGGCTTGGCGGTACTCATCCTAGTGAAGAAGAGAAATGTTCGGTCAGTGTCTCTAGTAACAGAAAGAGCTGGGTAACTTCTAGTTAGGAAGGGAAGGGCCTTCTCGGTGCCTCCAATAACATGCAGTATTACTATTTTCTAATGAAGAGAGGTGCAGGGTCCAAACTGTGATGTTAAGGCAAATCTTTGCAAGAAATAGAGGCTGATCAGTCTCCCCAGTAAAATGGGATGTTGCTGGGCACTCTTGTTTTTTTTTTTTAATTAGTAGTGGTTTATCTCCTTTCTGATTACTGGTCCAATTCTGGACCAGTCCTCCCAGCCCCATCATCTGGCTTCTCCAGGACTTACTGATTATCCCTCAATCCTCTGCCAGAGGACCAGGGAGTCCAGTCATTGGTGTGGAGCTTGTGGGGGGCTGGGTCTTCACCCTGCAAGTTGAGAGTTTATTCTGTGTTTTCTCTCTAGGCCCATTGTGCATGCAGTGATGCGCTGTGCAAGCTCCATCTCCATGGAGATACACACAGGTAACAAGCAAGTGGGACACCTTCCCTGGTATTCTGCTATGCACCAACCTAGAACCTAGAGGGAGGAAGAGATGAGAGAGAGCTGTTCTTGGGATTCTCAATTCTCACTCCCCTGGCAGGCCCTCAAGTGACTAGTGGTGGGCGAAGTGTGCAAAATTCGCTTTGCGGAGTAATCCGTGAATTTCCACCCATTTCATGGAGTGAAATGCAAACTTTTGCCTGGTGGAGCAGAGAAATTTCACCCAGCGGAATGGCAAAATTTTACCTTCCTCGACAAAATTTCACCTTCCATGGTGAAATTCCACCTTCCGCGGTGAAATTTCACCTGCAGAAGGCAAAATTTTGTCCACAGAAGGTGAAATTTTGCCACAGAAGGTGAAATTCTGCCTTGGCGAAATTCTGCCTAATGCAGAAAATTTCATGAATTACTCTGTGCGGCGAAATTGCCCACTTCACAGTCACTTCACCGGCTGAATTTAAATTTGTTGCATCTCTACAAGTGACCCCCATCTGTTTCCAAACCCAGGTTGCCAGCATGGCAGGAGGTGAGCTGCCCAGTGCCTTAGCGCTCCATGCCACTGGGACAGCCTTGGAGCTGAGCACTCTTAAAGAAATGGCACAAGGCCTGATTAGTGCTTCACCTGAGCTGAGTATGTCCTTCTAAAGATGGGTACAGTGCCAAAATTGTGAAGGTATGGTAAATTCTTGCAAGAAATGGAGAATTCTGGCTGGTACATATCACTAGTAAAATGGTGAGTACTACTGAAGTGTGAAAAGGTAGTTCCTGGTCGGGGTCCCAAGTTAAATGGGTAGCAGGGTAAATCCTACTGCAGCATAGAGTAAAAGTGCCTGGTCATGGTCCCATGCTCAAGTATAATGGGGAGCAGGATAAATGCTAGTGTGAAGGGGAATTTCCTAGTCAAGAATCCCTATCTAAATGGGAAGATGGGCAAATTCTATTGTGGAGGGCAGAGGCCTGGTCAGTCTCCCCAGATGCATGGGAAGCTTGGTAAATCATAATGAGGTGGAGATAAGCCTGGTCAGTGTCCCAAGTATAACAGGGGGAGCTGGGCAACATGAGGAGATGATAAGCCTAGACATTGTTCCCCAGTAAAAGTGGGGTCTGGGTAACTCCTAGTGCAGAAGTAATTGGGAAAGCTTGGTAACTCCTAGGGAACAGGTGAAGGGCTTCATGTCCAGCAAAAAAAGTGGAGCTATTACAATTACAGTAAGATTAGAGTATGTGACCAAAATACTTAGCAATCCTACAGCTAAAACAGACACTTCAATTGCTTTCCATGACTGATACTGCAGGTAAAAAAGGATTTTACTCTCTACTGTGCATGAACCACTTAGCTGGTGGCCTTTGCATGGGCTTGTGCATGTCACAAGTCCACTTCCATGGGGCAGGATTTCCCTCTTTCTGCATCACAGTGAATCTCTCTTGTGATGGGGGGGGGGATGTGGTCAGAGATATCCTTTCTCCATGTGAGGGGATAAAAATACAGTCTTGAGTCTGTGTTCCTGGAGTAGAACTCTTTCGGCCACTGCACCACAAACCAGAAAGTCACACACATGTATAGGCTTTGGGGAAGGGGGCCTATACACCCGATTATGTGTCTTTCCCCAGAAATGCAGTGCTTGATTCAAATCCCACCACAGGCTCCTCCTGAGACCCTTCGTATTTCCTTCCCTCCTTTCATCATGAAGTCCCCAATGGTACTTTACTCTGGTAGCATTTAGTCTTAAAACAGTCACATGGGCATGGTATCATTTGAACAACTTTTATCCAGGCAGTCACACACACAAACGACATAGGTAGAATTATTTTAAAAATAAGCCGAAGGCTTTACTAATTAAATTAATAAGAAAACAATAAATAATAAAAAGGCAAAATAATTTGGAGATTGGTTACAGGATATTGAAAAATAAAAGGAAAGTATACATAAGAAACCTACACTTTAAACTCTGAGGTTAAAATTCTATCTTGAGTCCTTAGTTGGAAATTTGAAGTGCAGTAGTGTCCTTAAAAAGTGTGGTAGGTGAAGTAGGGATGCAGCAAAATAAAATTTCGCCAGCAAAATTGCAGCGAAATCGTCAATTTCACCATGCAAAATATTTCATGAAAATGTGGCGAAATTTTGCAACTTTACCTGCAATTTCGCCAGCTCACCAGTCCACCACAAATACAGAAAATTCACCCTCGGGAGGCAAAATTTCACCCATGGGTGGCGAAATTTCACCAGAAGTGGCTGAATTTTGCCGGCTTGTGGGTGAAATTTTGCTCACAACCACGGGCGAAATTTCGTATTTAATGTGTTAATTTAATGTGTTAATTACACAAAATATTTTTGCTGGGCAAAATATTCCAATTTTGCACAACACTAAAATGAAGTCTTGGCTCTCAGTGATACAGAAGAAAATTGTCTCTGCTCAAGACATGCAGGGTCCCAACTGCTTCAAGCAAGAAAACAACAGAAGGCAGCAAAAAGGCCCAGATACCCCTCTGCATCCTGGTTTTAAAGGGGTTCAAGAGAGCAGGTCCAGTCAATGTGGCTAGCCTTGCGACTGGCTAGCATTTCAGTTTCTATGGTTACCCAACCAAGCAGAGTTCAGTATGTTATTACAATAACACAGATATGCAGTTTCTGAACATAGAAAAAAAACATGAGACTAGCTAGCTCAAAGTAGATTTTCTGGGGAACATTCCAGGCCTCCCTGCTGGGAGATGGCCATCGTTACTCAACACTTAAATACAGCTATTTACATAAACAGTAGCCCTATTCAGTTGTAACGAACTTAGCTCACTTTAGCCCTGCAGATACAATAGGAGCACAGACAGGCTGTCTCTTTCCTGAGGTCCTGACCTTTCGCAAACAAATTGGCCTACCTGGCATCCGTGTAAGACTTAATCATTCTTTTGTCTCCTTTTAGATAATTTACTTAACTCCATTTCTTGGCTAGCAACAAACAGCTTTTCTGCTCGGTAACAGGAATTCCAACCTTAGTCTAGGGCTTATGTCTTTTTCTTTATTTTTGTACTCATGATGCCTTGCACTTACATTGGCCACCATGGGCTTCTCAAATGCATTATACACATAAATATACGTAAAAAATGACCCAAAATAATAAAATATGGCCTTCTCTCACCACACTTCTCCCTCCTTAATAGAACATAGGGGAAACACACCCTTTTCTAGTAAGGATTTCCACCAGTTCTGCCTTACTCTGACTGGTGGGATAGGCCGTCTGCATTGGCATTAGCAGACCCTGCCCTATGTCTAATGTCCATGTTGTAGGCCTGTAGCGCAATGTTCCACCTAAGAAGTCTTCCATTTGTTTTTCCCATCTGGTTTAGCCACACCAGAGGGTTGTGGTCTGTCTGTACCTTGAAGGGCCTCGCATAGAGGTACAGCTCTAGCTTCTTAAGTGACCACACCAGGGCAAGGCATTCTTTTTCCAGTGGAGTATGCCTGCTCTCTGGAAAGTAGCTTCCTACTTAGGTACATAATTGGGCAGTCCTTACACTGTTGGAACCTCTGGCTCACAACAGCACCAACCCCCACATCCGAGGCATTCATCTGGACAATGAATGGTTTAGTGTAGTCCAGGCTAGCCAGCACAGGGGCACTGCACAGTGCAGCTTTTAGCATGGTGAAGGCCCTGTTACATACTGGGTCCCATTTTACTTTTGGGGGTTGCCTTTTTTTTAATAAGCTAGACAGGGGAGCTGTCAGGATGCTGTAATTTGGTACAAATTTTCTGTAGTACCCTGCAGTCCCCAGGAAGCTTCTGACCTGTTTTTATGTCTCTGGCCCAGGCCAGGCCTCAATGGCCTCTATCTTGGCCTGGTTTGGACATAGCTGTCCCCTTCCCACTACATGTCTCAACATGTCTCAAGTATGATACCTCAGCCATGGCAACCAGGCACTTTTTGGCCTTTACAGTGAGTCCTGCCTTCTGTATCCTGCCTAACACTTCCCTCAGATGGGACAGGTGTTCCTTCCAGCTGGTACTGAAGATGGCAATATCATCCAGATAAACCACTATGTACTCTTCAGTACACTGTAACATCTGGTTGACCAACCTTTGGAATGTGGCAGGGCGTTCTTCATCCCAAAAGACATCACCTTAATTTGAAGAGGTCTATTGTGGTGATGAAGGCTGAACATTCCATAGCTGTGGCAGTCAACTCCAACTTTCAGTATCCCTTTGTCAGGTCTATGGTTGTTAGGCAAGCCTTCCCTCCCAATTTGTCCCACAGCTCATCTGTCCAAGACAGTAGGTGGGCACTGGGATTCATGACTGCATTGAGTCCACGATAGTCCACACAAAAGCAGGTAGATGCATCCGGCTTGGGGCTGAGGACTATGGGTGAGGCCCAGGGACTGTGGGATTTCTGGATTATCCCTAACTCTGGCATTTCCTCCACCTCCCTCCTGATGTCCTTTAGGATGGCCTCAGACACCCGTAAGTTGTCTGTCATATGGACGCTTGCGTCCCCATATCCACATCATGGGTTGCTAAGGGGGTCTGTCCAGGCTTGGCCACAAATAAAGGGGCAAAGTCCTCTAAGACCTTCCTCAATTCCTAGCTCTGTTCCGGGGACAACTTGGGTGACAGTTTGATTGTCTCCACCAATGACTCTCCCTTGCTTTCCTCTAGCAAATCAGAATGGGGTCATCTTCATCCATCCCCTCCGCAGGACTACAGACAACAAACATCATTTTGGCCCTATTTACATATGGCTTTATCATATTAACATAGTGCATTTGATGGATATGTCTCCTGTCAGGCTGTTCTACAATGTAAGTTACATCATTTACCTGTCGGACTACCTTGTATGGTCCTGCCCACTCGGTCTGCAGCTTGTCTTCCGGACTGAAATGAGGACCATTACTTCCTGACCTGTGCTGTACGAGTGAGCTCTGGCTCTGCAATCATATCAGACATTTTGTTTCTGCTGGGCAGCTGATAGGTTGCTTTTGGCCATCCCCATAAGCTCCTTTAGATTCTTCCTCAGCCTAAAGACATACTCCACTATGAGAGTTCCCTGGGTGGCGTGCTTGCCTTCCCAACCTTCCCAGATCAAGTCTAGGGGCCCATGCACCCTATGTCCTATAACAGTTCGAAAAGGGAGAATCCTATTGACTCTTTGGGAAAATCCTTGTATGAAAACAACAGGTGGGGAAGGTATTTCTCCCAGTCCCTCCCATGCTGTTGAGCAAAAGCTTGGAGCATTGATTTTAGGGTACCATTGAATCTTTCCATGAGTCCATTGGCTTGTTGGTGATAAGGTGTTGTGTGTCTTTGCACCACCCCACACTTCTCTCACAAAAATTGTATTAGGTCTGACATGAAGTTAGCCCCTAGATCAGAGATAACCTCCTGCAGAAGTCTGACATGGGAGAAAATACCTTGCAAGGCGTCCTCCACTTTGAGTGCCATAATGAGGACAGGATGACCACCTATGGGTATCGGGTGGCATACTCAAGCACCGTCAGGATATACCTTTTTCCAGAGGAACTTGGGGTGTTCAAGAGTCCCACAATATCCATTCCTACCCTCTGAAATGTCTCCTCTACAATGGGCAAGTGAAGTAGGGCAGCTTTTGTTTTACTACCTGTCTTCCCCATCTGTTGGCACCGGTGACAAGACCTGCAATATTCCTTCACCTGCTGGGTGAAATTGGGACAATAGAAATTTTGGGCGAATCGCTGCATGGTGCACATGATTCCCAGATATTCAGACATGGGGATGTCATAGGAGACCTTGAGCAACTGCTCACAATACTCCTGGGGAACAACAAGATGCCTGCCCATCACCCCTACCTTGGTCCTCATGTCCTGTGTATACAGCAGTCCGTTGTCCCAAAATACCCTATGTTTCATGTCATCTTCCTGTGTCCTACCAGATTCTGCACAAGCCCTCAGCCTCTCCAAACTATGGTCAGTTGTCTGAGCAGCTGCAAAATCTTCATATTTTCCCAAAGCATGGGACATGTTCCCCATAGTTCCTAAACTGGGGTCCATAGCACTAGTGTCAGGGCATTCAGAGTCGCTGCGATCCCTAACAATCTGACCTTTTGTTACCCCTCCCTCCTCAGAGTAACCTTCTTTAGATGGTTGGTGCTTGGCTACTTGGGGAAGTCCCACCTCCCTTTCACTATTCTCCATTTTAGGAGACAAAGGCTAGGGGACCAACCTCCTATTCTCTTCCATGGGGGCTTCTGTAGGGTTCAGGGAAATACAAGGGGTCTTAGCTGTCTGACTGCAGGAAACCACACACACTACTCTCTGCTGCATATTTTTCCCAATAATCACATCCAGAACAAGGTTGTCTGCCACTGCCACTTTTTGTACCCTCTCTCCTGTCTCACCCCAATCCAGGAGAATACTAGCTAATGGCAGGGTTTTTTCCTACCCTGTGAATCCCCTCACAGTGACAAATTGATTAGGTATAAGCTGTTCAGGCTCAACCAAATCCTCTTTTACAAGGATAAGAGATGCCCCTGTGTCCCTTAACCAATGGGTCTGCACCCCATTTACAGTAATAGGGTGTATGTGCTCCCTCATGTTCACAGGCATACTCTCTGGGATACATAGTGCACCCACCTCCTTTTGAGGGACACTTTGTCCACTCTGTGCCTTTTTAGGACACTGTCTAGCCAGATGCCCTGGCTGCTTACAAAACCAACATTCATCATTCTTTTCTTCCAAGATCTCCCTTCTTGGTAACTTGGGGCTTCCCCCTTTTTGCAGAGACTTTGAGGGTTTTAGCTGCCCTGAAGGTGCACTTTCCCTTTCTGCCCTGCAGCACCTGCTCCCCCACTTCCTTTCAGAGCAGGCCTGCTCCTGGCATAGCGATCTGAGAGCTCAGCAGCTTGCTGTGCTGTTTTGGGATTCCAATCCTCCAGCCAGGTTTTCAGCTCTGCTGGGGAAGCCCAAAAGAACTGTTCTAAAAGTATAACCTTCTCAATTTTCCCCACATAGTTTGCTTCCAACCCCTTCCACCAATGCTTTAAAAACTACCATTGCTTTGTGGCTAGTTTTTCAAAGCTTATGTCAGGGCTTTTTTTTGAAGTTTATGGAATTTAACCCTGTAAGCCTCAGGAGTTAGTTCATACTTTTTACGTAAAGCAGCTTTCGGTTTCTCATAGTCTTGGTTATCATCATTATCCAGTTGGCCTAGCACCTCAAGCCCTTTACCAGTAAGCAGCAGTGATAACTGAAAGGACCAGGAATCCCTGGGAATTTTGGCCTGGATACAGACCTTTTCAAACAAATTCAAAAATGCATCCATATCCTCCCCCTCTTTAAATTCCGCTATTAATTTGTAACTTAATTTATACCCCAGCCCTAGAGTTTCAGGTCCATCGCTGCTACTTACCTCCTTTGGTACTGGTCATTAGAGTCACAACTTCTCCAGTTCAAAATTTTCCTCTGGCACTCTTTTTCTCATTACTGCATCTCCAGTTCAAACCACCTCTGCTCTCTTTCTTGCTGGTGCCATTTCTCTTTGGTCTCTCGCTCTCTCTCTGGTGCCATTTCTCATTGGCCCCTCACTCTCTCTGAAGCTGTGCTTCAAACTTTCTCTGCTCAAATTCCAGCTCTGGTTTCCTCAGCTCCAGCTGCAGCTTGATCCTTTCTAGCCTCAGCTCTGTGGTGGCCTTCCTCTGGTGCTGTGGCTCTGGGTTCCCACTGGTCTCGTTGTCCTCCTCCCTGGGATTGGACACTGCAATGTCCCTTGGCACCCCCATGGCCAAGGTCGGTCCCTTTCAGTCACCCTCTGTGACTCAAGGTCTTGAGCAGTCACTTGCTCATTGGCTGCCACAAGATCCTCCATGAAATTATTTTTGCTTCGTCTCTCATAATGGACCCCTCTTTCCTGGCACAGCTGCTTCAGCTGTTCTACAGTATAGTCACTGTACTTGGAAGTAATCTGTCTTCCTTACACTACCACTAGACTGTCTTTCAGCAAAAAATATTTATAAAACAGGTTGGGGAACTATATCTTGTAACCAATTTGTCCTTTTTCCAATTTTCTGCCCTCTTTGTGTGTGGTTATGCAAACAGTTCACCAATTGCACCATTACTCACCAAATCTGTCACAAGTCCACTCCCATGGGGCAGGATTTCCCTCTGTTTGCATCATAGTGAATCCTTCTTATGATGGAGGCTGGGGAATGGGGTCAGAGATACCCTTTCTCAGTGTGAGGGATACAAATACAGTCTTGAGTCTGTGTTCCTGGGGTAGAACCCTTTCAGCCACTACACCACAAACCAGAAACCACAGGCATTCATAGGCTTGGGGGGGCTATACACCCGATTATGTGTCTTTCCCCAGAAAGGCAACACTTGGTTCAAATCCCACCACAGGCTCCTCCTGAGACCCTTCATATTTCCTCCCCTCCTTTCATTATGAAGTCCCCAATGGTAGTTCACTCTGGTAGTGTTTAGCATTAAAACAGTCACACAGGCATGGTATCGTCTGAACAACTTTTACCAAGGGAGCCATACACACAAATGACATAGGCAGAATTATTTTTAAAATAAGACAAAGGCTTTACTAATTAAATTAATAAGAAAACAGTAAATAATAAAAAGACAAAATAATTTGGAGATTGGTTATAGGATATTGAAAAATAAAAGGAAAGTATGCATAAGAAACCTACACTTTAAACTCTGAGGTTAAAAGTTTACCTTGAGTCCTTAGTTGGAATTTTGAAGTGCAGTAGTGTCCTTAAAAAGTGTAGTAGATGAAGTCTTGGCTCTCAGTGATCTAGGAGAAAATTGCCTCTGCTCAAGGCAGGCAGGGTCCTAACTTCGTCAAGCAAGAAAACAACAGAAGGCAGCAAAAAAGGGCCAGATACCCCTCTGCATCCTGGTTTTAAAGGGGTCAAGAGGTCAGGTCTAGTCAATGTGGCTAGCCCTGTGACTGGCTAGCATTTCAGTTTCTATCGTTATGCAACCAATCAGAGTTCAGTATGTTATTACAATAACACAGATATGCAGTTTCTGAACATAAAAAAAAAAAAACTTGAGGCTAGCCAGCTCAAAGTACATTTTCTGGGGAACATTCCAGGCCCTCCCTGCAGGGAGATGGCCATCGTTACTCAACACTTAAAGAGCTACTGACACCGCAAAGGAAACTTTAAAAAAACATAATAATTAGGTACAGTTCTGCTTGAATTCCATTTATATTTGATATATTTCTCTTCCTTGTAATTTATTACGTTCACTTGTGCGCATGCACAAGGAACGTTTTGGGAGAGTAGCACACTTGGAGGTGTGCCTCTCCCATCCAATGCACTGCTCCCTTGAGCAGGCATGGTGGTCCTGCACCAATGGGTGAAGGAGCTCAGTATGACAGCGGTGTTCCTCTGCTTCAAAGGAAAACACCGCTGCCATACTGAGCACCGCCGCCGTCCCCTCCATCATGCGCTCCCCCCTTGCGCGTCATGCCGCCCCCCCAAAGCTTTCCTGCCACACTGGGAGCCCACCCCAGCATGGCAAATGTTGTTTGTTTTGCCGACGGAGTGCCCAATCCCCTGTTGGCTCCATGGTCCCCCAAGCCATCCTGCTGCCATGCTGGGAGCCCACCCCAGCGTGACAAACTGTTGGTTTGTTTTCCCATCGGGTGCCCAATCCCCGCTCGGCCCCTCGCCCCCGCATAGTTTACCGACGGGGTGCCCAATCCCATAGGCCTCGGCCCCCATCTTCTCGCCACACTGGGAGCCCACCCCAGTGTGGCAAATGTCCCACGCCGCCTTTTTTTCCCTGTAAAACAAAAACAGTCCCGCCGCACGCCTCCCAACCCCCACAACCCACACCCACCCACTGCGCACTCCAGCCTCCCACACCCCCCACCCATGCTTACCTCTGACCCAAAATATGATCTTTGGTGGACCAGGAAAACGCCTGCACTCTTCAAAGCTGACCGCGAACTGAGGAAATGCGGGTAAGCTGTATAACGAGCTACATAGGGGTTTCAACTTTATTGCATAGTCTTTTTGGAATTTTTGCACCAATTTAACAGGGTTTGGGACCCTTCTCATCAGTGATGTCACTGTCATGGTGTTATTCAGGCCCGGCAAGGGTGATTTCGCAGGGCACTGCGCAGTCACTGTGTGAAATCACCCTTCAGCCTCGAATAACACCATGACAGTGAATAATTCATGAGAAGGGGTCCCAAAAACCCCATGTTGAAAATTTGGTGCAAAAATTCCAAAAAATGACTTTTACGAGCATGCGTTGCGCAGTTCCTACGCAGGCTCGTAAGTTCACGAATTTTTAATATTTTCACTCCAGATTTTCAACATTGCCATTTTACCACACCTCCTTATGAGGAGTACAGCTGTCATTTTTCACATCCTGCCCAAAACGTCTTTTCCCCATGTAGTGCACAATGGTGAGTTGGTGTGCTAAATCAATGTATGGGACACAGTAAGAAAATCACAGTGACACTGTTCATTAGCAGAGGTTTTAAAATGGCAATGTTGAAAATTTGGTGAAAAAGTCCTAAAATGACTGTTTTACGAAAGGCGCTGTATAGTTACCACACACGCCTCGTAGGTTTATGAATTTTCAATATTTCCACCCAGAGTTTCAACATTGCCATTTTACCACACTTCCTTATGAGCAGTACAGCTGTCATTTTTCACATCCTGCCCAAAATGTGTTTCCGCCTATGTAGCACACAATGGGAGTAACAAAAAGATCATGCTGACAATTTATTGTGCAAATACCAGCAATCGCACAGGGCATTAGGGTAAAGCACCATACATGCCAAACACCACTGCAAATACCTGCAAGCGAACGTTCGGCATTGACAAATGCTTGTTACTAAGGAAATGAGTATGAATATATAATTGCTGTCCCTTAAAGTTTATTCTGAGTTCATCTGCCTCTGTAGCTTACTCCCTACTCCAGGTCATAGTGCTCTGCTGTGATGTCACAGTCTGTTGCCATGGGAGTAACTATGAGGTCACAAGCAGTGCTCTATGACTTCATGTAGAGAGTGGGAATATATGAACTCTTCAGGAGCAGAAATCCTGTTTTCATACAAATGACCTCAGTAATACATAATGGGGATGAGAAATACAGGACTAATGGGAAATACAAGCTGAACTGCGTCTAAATATTATTTATTTATTTTTGATCTCAGATTAACCATTTGAGCGCAGAGCTCTTTACATAGGTTCCCTGTTAGGTAGGTTCCACGTTAGTTTAATATTTTATTAAAGTTCACCTGAACATGTCACTAGCTCTTTAAATATAGCTATTTACATACTGTAAATGGTAGTCCTATTCAGTTGTAACAAGCTTAGCTCAATGTAACCCTGCAGATACAATAGGAGCCCAGACAGGCTGTCTCTTTCCTGAGGTCCTGTCCTTTCACAAACAAATTGGTCTACCTGGCCTTCCAGCTAGGCTTAATCATTCTTTTGTCTCCTTTTAGATAAGTTAATTAAAGGAGCACTGTCAGCTTTGGTCATCCATTTTTGTCTACATGCATGTAATGTGCCTCTTAGCACACAAGTATTAAAGACTGAGTCTACTATGCCCTGATACATCACAAATTGTTGTAATTTAGGCAGTTATGCTTATATTTTAAAGATTTGTTTGCTGGTCGCGCCGACATAAACTCACTCACCACCCGGAAGCACATGCTGGACAAGACCACGCGTCTGGCACAAGCGCGGTCCTGAAGTGCAGTTTTGGGACATGCAGCGTGTAAAATCAAGATTATTATTACCATTGTGGTCTTCTGAGGTGCTGTCAGTGTGTGCAAACAAAAACCGAGCACCGAGAGTCAAGTAATTAACTTTTTTTAAGCAGGGCCGAAATCTCGTACATGTGCAAGCTGGAATAAGTATAGATCTCAAGCATGTGCAAGCTGGAATGAGTATAGATCTCGTGCATGTGCAAGCTGGAATGAGTATAGATCTCGTACATGTGCAAGCTGGAATGAGTATAGATCTCGTAGATCTCATGCATGTGCAAGCTGGAATGAGTATAGATCTCGTGCATGTGCAAGCTGGAATGAGTATAGATCTCGTACATGTGCAAGCTGGAATGAGTATAGATCTCGTGCATGTGCAAGCTGGAATGAGTATAGATCTCTCGTGCATGTAAGCTGGAATGAGTATAGATCTCGTGCATGTGCAAGCTGGAATGAGTATAGATCTCGGCATGTGCAAGCTGGAATGAGTATAGATCTCGTGCATGTGCAAGCTGGAATGAGTATAGATCTCGTCATGTGCAAGCTGGAATGAGTATAGATCTCATGCATGTGCAAGCTGGAATGAGTATAGATCTCGTGCATGTGCAAGCTGGAATGAGTATAGATCTCGTACATGTGCAAGCTGGAATGAGTATAGATCTCATGCATGTGCAAGCTGGAATGAGTATAGATCTCGTGCATGTGCAAGCTGGAATGAGTATAGATCTCATGCATGTGCAAGCTGGAATGAGTATAGATCTCGTGCATGTGCAAGCTGGAATGAGTATAGATCTCGTGCATGTGCAAGCTGGAATGAGTATAGATCTCGTGCATGTGCAAGCTGGAATGAGTATAGATCTCGTGCATGTGCAAGAGCATGTCGCTCTTCCTCATGCGTGGGATTTCGGCCCATTTTAAAAAGTAAACTACTTGACTCTCGGTGCTCAGTTTTTATTTGTGCACACTGTCAACAACTCAGAAGACCACAATGGTGATGATGATAATCTTGATTTTACATGCTGCATGTCCCAAAACCGTACTTCGAGACTGCACTTGTGCCAGACGCGCGGTCTTGTCCAGCATATGCTTCCGAGTGGTGCGTGAGTTTATGTCAGCCCGACCGGCAAACAAATCTTTGAAAAATAAGCATAACTGACTAAATTACATCAGTTTGTGATGTATCAGGGCTTAGTAGACTCAGTCTTTAATACTTGTGTGCCAAGAAGCACACTACATGCATAAAGACAAAAACGGACGGCCACAGCTGACAGTGCCCCTTTAACTCCAGTTTCTGGTTAGCAACAAACAGCTTTTCTGCTCAGTAACAGGAATTCCAACCTTAGTCTAGGATTTATGGGGGAAGGGTTGTACCCATAATACCTTGCACTTACACTGCCCACCATGGGCATAACAAATGCATTATATACATAAAGATATACTGTATAAAACATGAACCAAAATAATAAAATATGGCCTTATCTCACCACAGTGCACATGAGAAAGTTTTCCAAATGTCAGTTCAGATTGTCGGACTGTGTGAGGAGACCGCACCTACAGGTACAGTAGGGCAAAGTGGAGACAGCTTATGGGAGACTGACATTGGTGCGGGCAGGTCATATGTGGGAGGAACTCCCAATTTCAGTAGACTTCACTTTCTTTAATTTTGCGCATGTAAGAGGTTGTGGATATTTTAGCTGGAAAGGCTGTGGGAGTGGGTTGTTTTAGTGGTGTCCCCACCATAACAAGTAATATTGAGTTGTCAGGAAAAAGAACATTGAGGCAGTTATAGCTTCACTGAAGTTGTTTGACATATAGTGCTGTTTTTGATTGTCATTTCCCCTTCCCCAACTTGAATGTCTGTGAGACAGAGCTGCTGATGGAGTGCAACCATCAAAAGATCTGTACTCAAGGGGGTTTGAACTTTAAACTGAGGATATCCTAAGTCGGTGTTCCTCAAATGAGGCCACTAATATAATCTTCTGTGGCCACTGAGCTCTTAAAAGTGCAGTAACGGGTAATGGATGGGACAATTTCTCACCTTTTAAATTAATGTAGGAGATCTATTTCAAGTGAAAATATGTCAGGGAGTTGATTTACTGTATACTGTGTTAAAAGACATGGGTTACATCAGGGGGTATAGCAGGGGGTGTGGGGTGAAAAATAAGGAGGAGGCCACCAGTAAGATCTGGTGCCACACTCCGAGTTTCTTTGAGGCCACCAGAATTTGAGGCTTGAGAACCACTGACCAAGGTGCTGTGCTAGACAGGTTTTGTGCAGAGGTCTGTTAGCAGGACCCCATCCCTGAGGTAATAAGCCTATGATAAGATAGGGGAAGTGGTGGTAGGTGGAACACACTTCCACAGCTGAGACTGAATTATACTGTGCCATAAGTCAGAAACTCATGGTCGATAAGGGGAACCCATTTGTAAAACCCTTCCCTGAGGTAATTCATTTGTGGTAAGGTAAGGGAAGAGGTTTTAGATGGAACAAAACTTCACAGCCCAAGACTATTTCATTTTGTGCCAAAAGTCAGAAACTGATGGCCTGTAATGGAGGAACCTATTAGTGACACCCTTCCCTGAAGTACTGATACTGTAATAAGGTAAAGGAATATAAGAACATAAGAAAGTGCTGGCAGATGGGGCCATATGATCCATCTAGTCTGCCTGTGTGGGCTACCACCTCCAGTCTTTTTACATGCTAGATTTTTGTGTTTCTTTGCACATGCACAAGAAACATCTTGCAGTAGAATGACATTTCGGAGGTGTGTCAGGGACGAGTCCAGTGCAGAGCAATCTAAAGTGGGCTCTCCCTGACAGACCAATGAGCACACAACCAGACTGTGACACTAGTCACAGTTTCACAGCTGGAAGCCGTTCTCTAGTTGAAAGAAATGAAGCACTCTAATGAGAGCGCTTCATTTCTTTCATTTGCATAAAGCTGACAGTTCTGTCCCCTGTCCCCCCGCCACGCTACAATCAGTTGGGATCGAGTCACAAAACTATGACACAGGTCACAGTTTTACAACTGGAAGCATTCTCTAGTTGAAAGAATTGAAGCACTCTAATGAGAGCACTTTATTTCTTTCATTTGCATAAAGCTGACAACTGTCCCCTGTCCCCCCCCCGCCATGCTACAATCGGTTGGGATCAAGTCACAAAATGAGCCCCCTGCCTCCCACCAACATAAGAAAAAGTCCAGTGGGGCATTTTAAAGTTAGCTGCTTTGCAGCACTTGTTGCATCCCAATGGTACCCATCCCCAGACCAGCACCAAAGTCCTCCACAAGCCACTTGTAGTAGTGGTGTGGCTCTACTGAGGAGATTGAATATTTGTCTCATTCGCTCTTTACAGAGAGCAACCTGTTACCACCTCTGCTGCTTCACAGCCCCTTAGGGTGATTACATGTGCAGATGGAGACTAGCCTCCTCCACCTTCTGACAAGTTTCTGTCCTTCTCTCCTGCCCACAGGGAGCAGGCCGCAGCCTGAGCTCCATATGGGCTGGGAGTACAAAGTACTGCCTGGCCAGTGCCGGCCTTTGTCACACAGCAATGTGGCCACTTGGGGTGCCAGGGTGCAGAAGGCTGACTGCACAATGCAGTTAGGAATGTAGGGAGACAAAGTTTAACACAGTCCTTTCATTTATCTTTGCCAACACTGGGGGACCCAATCTCCATGTCGGCAGTGGAAGAACCCCCGCCAACAGTATGGGACACTGGGGGCCCACTCCCAGTGTCTCCAGTCAGTGCCCTGTCCCCAGCAGTTCGGGACACTGGGGAACCCACTCCCAGTGTCCCCAGTCATTAGTACCCCTACCAGCACTGTGGAACACTGGGGAGCCCAACCCCAGTGTCCCAAAACATTCCTGTCCCTAAAAAAAAAAAAGAAAACGGTCCCCCAACATCTTTATTATTTTCTTTTAACCCTGAAAAAAGAAAACAGTCCCTCAACATCTCCCTCATCTCCTCCCCCATCATGACCCTCCCTCTGCACACCCACTTCCCCTCACCCCCCTTACCACATACTTACCCTTTGAGGTTGGTGGCAGTGATATTCTGTGGACTGGGACACATATGCACTCTTCAAAGCCGAATTGCGAATAGAAGGAATCCAGGTAAGCACTGTATAATGGCTATCAGTGGTGGTTTCAACTTATGTTGATATCTCAGTCATTTCTGGAGAATTTTGCACCAAATTTTCAATATGGAGTTCTTGGGACCCCACCTCATGAACACTGTCACTGTCATTTTGTTACTCTGTCCCGAAAGGTGATTTTGCAGTCACTGTGTGGAATCACCTTTCAGGACAGATTAATAAAACAGCAGTGCCACTGTTCATGAAGTGGGGTCCCAGAAAGCTCATGTTCAAAATTTGGTGCAAAAAATACCAAAAAATGGCAGAGTTACATGTGCTTGTTGAAATGTTTATATGCACGCATGTAACTTTGGTTATTTTTAGTAGTTTAACTCCAAATTTTCAACATAGTCATTGTTTCATATCACTTCATGAATAGTAAAGTTGTGATTTTTCATATCCTGTCCAAAACATATTTTCACACCTGTGGCACGGAATGGTGCAGTTGCCGTGCAAAATCACCTTTTGGAATAGAATACTGAAATGACAGTGCCACTGTTCTTGAGGAGGGGTAGCAAAAAGCCCATGTTGAAAATCTGGAGCAAAAATGCCAACAAATGCCCAAGTTATGTACGCTCATTTAAATATTTCTACGCATGAGCATAACTTGGCAAATTTTTAATATTATCGCTCTAAATGTTCAACATAGCCATTTTTCCACACTACCTCAAGAACAGTGCAGCTGTCATTTTTCACATTCTGCCCCAAACATGTTCTTGCACCTGGGGTTTGGAATGGAGCAGTCACTGCACAAAACCACTTTTTGGGATTGAGTAACAAAATGATAATGCCACTGTTCATGAGACAGGGTCCCAAAAAGCCCAGGTTGAAAATTTGGAGCAAAAATACCAGCAAACGACAGAGTTACATGCTCTCATTGAAATTTTCCTACGCACATGTTTAATTTTGCCAATATTTTATGTTTTGACTCCAAATTTTCAGCCTAGCCATTTCTTCACACAACCTCATGAACAGTACAGCTGTCATTTCACACATCCTGCCCAAAATGAGTTTCAGCACCTGTGGTGTGGAATGGTGTTTTGCCACAGATTAAGACAGTTTCACCTATGGGGTTTATGAGGTAACAGTGATAAGAAGACTATGTTGAAAATGTGGGGTCAAAATGTAAAAAAATTACAAGGGGTGCATAGGCAGGAGTGTCACCAGCAGAAGGAGGAAGATAGTGATGCCGTTATATAAAACCCTGGTCAGGCCTAACAGTGGGTAGGGCATGTCAGATGAATCTGATCGATTTCTTTGACTGGGTGATAAAGGAAGTTAATTGGGGGGGGGGTGGACATCACCTACTTCAGTTTCCGCAAGGTCTTTGACATTGTCTCACATAAGAGGCTTGTTAACAAGATTGGTAGTCTGGGCATGGTAGACTAGGTGGTGAACTGGGTTAGGAACTGACTAACAGACAGGAGAAGAGGGTGGTGGTAAATACAGTACAATCTGGGGAGGTGGTGATCAGCAGGGTACTGCAGGAATCAGTCCTTGGGACAGTGCTGTTCAATGTCTTCATTAGTGACAATGCAGAGGGGATGGAAGGAAAGTCTGCCTGTTTGCAGATAACACCAACATCTGCAACAGGGTGGATACTCCAGAAGGGGTGGAGAAAATAAGAAAGGACCTAGGCAGGCTTGAGAAATTACCTAAGGAATGGCATCTGATGTTTAAATCAAAGAAGTGCAAAATTATGTACCTGGGGCATAGAAACCCTGGGGAGAACTACAGGATGGGGTGGGGGTAGTTGCTGACAGTCACCAAGGAACAAAGGGACCTGGGGGTTATAATTTCACATGAGTTGAAAATGTCAAAGCAGACTACAAAGGCAGTAGGAAGGGCCAGTGGCATGCTGGGATGCATAAGCAGGGGTATCACCAGCAGAAAGAGGGAGGTAGTGATAATGTTATATAAAACCCTGACCAGGCCTCACATGGAGTACTGGGTGCAGTTCTGGAGGCTGTACCTTTGAAAGGGCATAAACAGGCTGGAGACAGTCCAGAGAAGGACAACTAAGATGATGCAGGGCTTGCACCGCAAAACAAATGAGTAGAGATTAAGGGACCACAATATGTATTCGCTGGAGGAGAGGAGGCAGAGAGGAGACATGATACAGACATTCAAGTACCTCAAGGGTATAAACAAGGTGCAGGGGGAAGACATCTTTCAATATAGCAGGAGTATAAGAATGAGGGTCCAGGACATGAAATTTGAAGGTGGCAGGCTAAGCGGGAATATGAGGGTGTTTTTCTTCACAGAGAAGGTGGTGGACACATGGAATGGTCTGCCGCAGGAGGTGGTAGGAGCAAGTACTGTGGAGGGAGTTAAACATGCATGGGACAGGCATGAGAGAATCACAAAGATACAGCTGAGGGAGGGTCAGAAGTCGTAGTCAAGTACACGGCTTACGGTCAGACTGGATTGGTCTAGCAGTCCTTATGTGCTGACAGTTTCTATGTTTCAGCCTCTGGCAGCCATGTTCACAGAGTCACTCAACACAGGAGTGGTGCTAGAGGATTGGAGGAGGGCACATGTGGTCCCTCTACACAAATACGGCAGTAGGGAGGAGGCAGAGAAGTGTAAGCCAGTCAACCTCACATCAATAGTAGGGTAGGTCATGCACACACTGCGGCAAAAGAAGGAAAATGAGGTGTTAGGGTTTCCAACCCTAATGCCCCACCCCCACCCTCACCCTGCAGGGACTGACAGGGTTTGGGGGGTGCCTTGGGGTTGTCAACCATAATGCTCACACCATTCCACCCCTACCCCTACCCTGCAGATACTAACAGGTGTTGGAGTGTGCCTTGCGGTCATCGGCCCTGACGCTCACCCCATTCCGTAAGTAAATAAGCTGAGTTGGGTACAGTATAGGTGAACGGGTGCGCGTTAGGGCCGATGACTCCAAGGCACACCCTAATGCCTGTGAGTGTGTGCAGGGTGGGGATGGGGTGGAATGGTGTAAGCATTATGGTTGACAACTCCATGACCCACCCTGATGCCTGTCAGTCCCTGCAGGGCGGGGGTTGGGGTGGGGCGTTAGGATTGGAAACCCTAATGCCTCATTTCCCTCCTTTTGCCGCTATAGTACTCACTTTAACTGATGCATTAACAAAGTTTTTTGCAATGAATTTTTTATAAAATAATTTGCCACCTATGCTACTCATACTTTTCCCCTTAATTAGTCCAGCATTCATGTACCCTGCTCAGCATACCAGTTCCGATTTCATCTCATTTACCAAGGACAATTACATTAAAATAGAAAAGGACCTCCTGGCCCACTTATTGTAGTCTGCTCTAAGGTTCCTATCTACTATGCTACCATAAATCCTAATTGCTATACAGCCTTACCCCTTCCAGCCCTGTTACCAAGGTTCCCTTTAGTTGATTACCACTCATGTTTCACACTGACAACATCACATACACCATGCAAGGAAACATTTGGCATTGAGAAATGCTTGTTAATTCAATGACAGTGATATGTGGTAAAGGAGTGGAACTGCACAGCTGGAGACTATTTTATATTGCACCAAGAGTCAGAAACATTTGGCAAGCAAGGGGGGAAATAAGGGTGAGCTGATGGCAACTTGGAGTTAAGTGGAAATGCCAAAATGCCAAAATGTTTCTCTCAAGTTGTAAGAGAGAGGTAATAATCCCTCTTTACAAGACACTGGCTAGGCCCCATCTGGAGTACTGCGTGCAGTACTGGAGGCCACACCTTCACAAGGACATTAACCAAATTGAGGCAGTCCAGAGAAGGGCAACCAAAATGGTGCAGGGATTGCATCAGAAGACATATGAGGACAGATTAACCAAGCTCAATATGTATACCCTTGAACAAAGGAGGGAGAGAGGTGATATGATCGAGACATTCAAACACCTTAAGGACATCACTCGGGCGCTGTTGTGCAATACCAGATCTGTCTGCAATAAGACTGCTCTTATTGCGGACTTTGTTGCTAGGGCAGATCTGGCTTGCATTACCGAGACCTAGTTGGATGGCAATGTGGCCCCAGTTTTAGAGGCCGCTGTTCCCACTGGGTTCTCGGTTATACATCACCCGAGATTGGATCGGAGGGGGGGTGGCGGTCTGTTTTAAGACCGAATTGGGCCTAACTGAAGTTCCAGTTGAGGAGACCAGATCATTTGAGTGTACTGTGGTAGCTGGGGTGGGGTGCAGGATTGCTCTCATCTACCATCCACCTGGGGATGAGAAGCTTTTCCTGCAGGAAATAGCAGATTTCGCTGCCGACATGAGTCTTGGAATCGCCCAGATTGATGGTGCTGCTTCAATGCTTGGTCTACTTACCTAATCTTAGCTTTTTGGTCAACATTTCCTCCAGGTGATGACATCTCTTGGCTTCACTCAGGTTGTTTCCACAGCTACTCACAAGGGAGGTCACTCTCTTGATCTGGTCTTCCTCCTGGGATCGAGGCATCTGACTTGGTGGTGGAACGGTCGGTTGGTCTGACCATTACTCAGTTGGATTCAATTTTGTGGCCCCCCTTGGTAGGTCAGCCCCTGTGGAGTTGGTCAAGTACCGCCCATTGCGGGATGTTGTCCCTGAAGACCTGATGGTGGTTATTGACCTCCCGTTGTGTGACGAATTGTGCTCTGATCCTGAGTAGCTGGTGGTGGCCTATAATGGGGCCATCTCGGCTGCTCTTGACCAGATTGCACCAACCCGTGTTCACCCCCTTCTGCACCATCCTGTTACCCCTTGGTTTGATGGGGCGTTGAGAGGGTTGCGGAGGTTGGGGCGTAGGTTGGAGCGTCGCTGGAGGAAGACTGCCTTGGACGACGACCATCTTATTTTGCTAGAGCATTATAAGCTCTATCAAACAGAAATTTCCCGTAAGAAGACAGAATTCCTGTCCAGGGAAATTTCTGTCACTCGGAATCGACCGGCTCAGCTCTTTAAAACTGTTGACAGACTGTGCAACCCAGCCTGTCGGCAGGACCGTCGAGTTTTTACGCAGATTGACTGCGAGGAGATCGCTCGATTCTTAAGTAATAAGGTAGAAGACATTCGAGGCAGTGTCCTCAACCTCACTCCAAGGTTGTTGCAGTTGATCAGTGTGCTGTCACAGAGCCCGGAGTTTCCTGGAGTTCCTTTAATCTTCCAGACCTCGTGGACACTATGAGGATTGTCTCTGAGATGCGCCCAACTTGTAGTTTGGATCCGGGTCCCACTTCCTTGATTATAGGATGTAGTGAACTTATTGGCCTGGTCCTTGCTCGGATTATTCGGTGTTCTTTGGAGATGGGAGTTTTCCCTAGCTCTCTGAAAGAAGGGGTGGTGACTTCCTTCTGAAGAAAGCTTCCTTAGACCCGAATGACCTAGCCAACTACCGTCCGATCTCTAACCTCCCTTTTGTGGGGAAGGTTATTGAAAAAGTTGTGGCGGCTCAACTTGATAACCATTTGACCATCCATAGTTTATACGAGCCTCTCCAGTCAGGTTTTCGTAAGAGGCATAGCACCGAGACTGCTCTGGTTCGGGTGCTCAATGATCTCCTGATGGCGAGAGATCGGAGACACCGCTCTATTTTGGTTCTCCTTGATCTATCATCAGCTTTTGATACGTGGATCATGGGGTCCTGCTCGAATGTCTGAGGTCCATCTGTGGGCTTTCAGGTGTTGTCCTCAGATGGTTTTCATCTTACCTCCTGGGGAGAACTCAGAGAGTGGTTTCCGGTTTACATTCATCCTGGGCTTTCTATCTATCTTGTGGGGTAGCTCAGGGTTCATTGCTTTCCCCCATGTTATTTGCAGTATATATGCTACCCCTCAGAGACATTGTAAGACGGTATGAGCTAAGGTTTCATTGCTATGCCGATGATACCCAGCTCTACCTGTCTTTTGCACCTGACCAGGTTAGTGCTATCTCGGTGCTGAATAATTGCCTCTTTGATATCCAAGACTGGATGAATACCAGTGGTTTAAAGTTGAACCCAGGAAAGACTGAGGTTATGGTGGTGGACCCCGGTCGCAGGGTTGAGGGTCTAGGGATAGGGTCCCCCTCTGGAATAGTTCTTGGGTTAGACCAGATCCCTACCTCTGAACGGGTGCGTAACCTGGGTGTGGAGCTTGACACTGGCTTGACCCTTCGTTATCAGGTGTCTGCAGTAGTCAAGACTTCATTTTTTCATCTTAGAAACATCTCCAGGATTAGGCACCTGGTTCCACCAGGCGATTTGCCGGTTTTGCTCCACGCCTTTGTGCCATCTCGTCTTGATTACTGTAACTCCCTGTACCTAGGGCTTGCTGGGGTTGATAGCCACCACTTGCAGCTAGTGCAGAATGCTGCAGCACGTTTGTTGACTGAGGTGTCTAGAAGGTCCCATATTACCCCTGTGCTGCGCACTCTGCACTGGCTGCCAATACAGTGGCAGATCACCTTTAAAGTGGGTCTTCTGACCTACAAAGCCCTACATGGGTTAGTTCCTGACTACCTGAAAGAGCTTCTGGTGCCATACACCCCTCTGAGACAGCTTCGCTCAGCTGACAAGGGTTGCTGGAGATTCGGTGGTGAAGTCTTCTGGAGCCGTGCTTTTGGTTTTGCGGCTCCACCCTCTGGAATTCTCTGCCCGTCAGCTAGAGTACAACGGTGGATAGTTTTAAGAAGGCTTTAAAGTCATTTTTATGGAATCAGGCATTTCCTGCTGTATCTTAATTGCTTATTTTAAATATTTTATCGGTAGTATTGTTAGTGTATGCATGGTTATGTTGAATGTTATGATGCTTTGTACAGCGCCTTGAAATATTTGAAAGGCGCTTAATCAAATAAATTTTATTATTATTATTATTATTAACAAGGTGAAAGAGTCTAACATGTTTAAATATAAGAAAAATAGCAGGACAAGAGGACACAGCATGAGATTAGAGGGAGGCCGATTAAAGGGGAATGTGAGGAAATACTTTTTCACAGAAAGGGTGGTGGATGCATGGAACGGCCTACCTCGGGAAGTGGTGGCTATGAATACAGTGCAGGGCTTCAAACAGGCATGGGATAGGCATAAGGGAGCAATACAGATGAGTATGAATAGATAGACCACTGACAGAGCAAAGGCCAATGGCACATTTATAAGGTAGAAAAAGAAATGGGCAGACTGGATGGGCCTTGCGGTCCTTATCTGTCGTCAACTTCTATGTTTCTATATCTGAAGAGGCCCAACTTAATTTTGGAATAGAGATGTGCAAAATTGGCAAATTTCATTACTCGAAATATTTCACGAAATTTGCATGTTTGGTGAAATTTTTTGCAGAAGTGAAATTTGGAATTTTGCTTGCGGAAGGCAAAATTTTGTCCACGGAAGGCAAAATATTGGCTGCGGAAGGCGAAATTTCACCTGCAGAAGGCACAATTTCACACTTCACACCCAGCAAAATATTTCACGTATTGGGCTAATTTCATAAAATATTTTGCACAGCGAAATTGCTGATTTTGCACTAATTTCGATGGCGAAATATAATTTTGCAACATCTCTGCTTTGGAAGTTCTGCACTGCACTGTCATGATTTAGCACATCTCCAAGGCTGCATCCAAAGACATTAAAAGAAAAAGGTTGATATTTGTTTATTGTCAAAGTAACTACCTCTTGGAAAACTTAATAATTTATTTTGCTTTGAATGTTCTAAATAAAGGATGTTTCATCTGGTTTGTTGGAGTGTTGATTTACATTTTAGTATGTTACTATTTTGCTCTATGGTGAGTGGGAATTTGCTTGGGACAGTGAAGAATTATTTTGAGGTCCCCCTCCCACCTGCTTACAGATATATGTGCATCATCTCACAAGAAATCTTTAAGAGTCCCTATGGGAAGAATAACCAAGCACATCCAACCTCAAAGGGCAGTCTAACTGCATGACTGATGCAGAGTTTTAAGTTATTGATATTTTTCATGACAGACACAGGGAATAAAGCCTTTCTCCATCTCTCATAGAAACATAGAAGCTATTGGCAGATAAGGACCTCTTGGCCCACCTAGTCTGCCCAGTTTTCCCTGCCTACTGTGTCACCACAGACGCTACTCAGTCTCTGGTTTTCTTCTCCTCTTGCCTTACTATTAAGGTCCCATTGTATCAGTCCCATGCATGCTTGAATCCCATCATCGTTTTGGCACCCACCACCTTTGCTGGAGACTGTTTCAGGTGTACACCATCCTCTCCATGACAAAGTATTTTCTCACATTTCCTCTGAGCCCCCCCAACTTCACAGTGTTTCCCCTTGTCCTCAAGCTTCTTTTTCTATGGAAAATGCTACCTTCCTGTACCTTATTAATGCCTGTTAGGTATTTGAATGTTTCTATCATATCCCCCTTTTCCCGACTTTCTACCAGAGAGTACTTATTCAGTTCCTTGAGTCTCTCCTCTTCCCTTCTCTTCTCCAGAGAGTACATATTCAGTTCCTTGAGTCTCTTCTCATAGGGCTTTTAATGCAGGCCCTGCACCATTTTGGTAGCCATCTTTGTATCGCCTCCATCTTATCAATGTCTTTCTGGAAGTGAGGCCACCAGAACTGGACACAGTTCTCAAGGCAGGGTCTTACTAGTGATCTGTACAGGGATAAGATTACCTCCTTCTTTCTACTGGTGATACCCCACCCTACGCACCTGAGCATCCTGCTAGCCTTCCCCACTGCCTTATCACACTGCTTGGTTATCTTCAGGTCATCTAAAATGATTACCCCCCAGGTTTCTTTCCTGTTTGGTGGTTGCAGTTTTTCCCCTCCCAACTGGTACATAGTCTCCGGGTTTCTATGCCCCAAGTGCATGATTTTGTACTTTTTTGCATTGAAACCCAGTAGCCAAACCCTTGGCCATTCTCCCAACTTTTTCAAATCATCCCTCATGCCCCCCATGTGTCTACTCTGTTGCAGATTTTTGTGTCATCCGCAAACAGGCATACCTTCCCTTCTAGCCATTCTGCAATGTCACTAATAAAGACACTGAAGAGGAATGGGCCCAGTACTGAGCCCTGAGGCACCCCGCTAGTCACCTTGCCTTCTACAGAGTGGACATCATTTACCACTAACCTCTGACTCCTGTAGCTTAACCAACTTCTTACCCAGTTTATAACTTTTTGACCCACTCCCAAACAGGTCAACTTGCTCACCAATCTGTGGAGGGGATGTGAGATGACAGATGAACCAGACACAGAACTTCAGGTTCAACACACAATCTCTGTGTGATGTTTATTTAAAGCACATGAAATAACCTTTTGCAATGGCATATCCCTTCTTCAATACATCAATTTACAGCAACAGACTATGCATCACCTTCCTCTGTACTTGGTCAACACCTAACCCGCTGATGTAACTCTTTAGTGAAAATTAATTCCTTCCCTATGTTGGTCTTGTGTGTTTGGGTGATGGGGAGCTCAAAAAAGAAACCCCAAAACATGCTAAAGACAAAGAACTTCAATGCAGAAGTACTGAAGCAAGGGTTATACCAAAGGGCATTGTCAATAAAGTCAAGTTTCAAAGAAACACATCACACATACCTCCATAATGCAAAGCATCAGGGGATGTATATGCAAATCACCATAACATTTTAGGCTGGTTCAGCTTAAAGCAGGAATGCATGGTGCCAAAGGGCCTCTCAAACAAGCTGTAATTTACATGCATTTAAATAACACAGTGGGGGGTTTCTGATATCTCTACCCCGGTAACTTATTTTTTATAATACAGTTCCCTAGTAACGTTTTACCTTTATCAAAAACACCTAGTGCTGTGGTATTTTCAACATTTACAGGTTTCATACACATACGGCATATACATGAATGTATTTTGTGATATAGTGCTATTGCATACTAAATCCAACAACTAGGAACACAGCCTGTTTTGCATCAGCTCAGAGGTCACCGCAATAACCTCCCTGTATGAAAATCTGAGAGGGAAAAGGAAAATTAAAGAGGACACTATAGCATAGGCAAGAAAGGGGAGGGTACTTATAGGTGGACAACCTTAAGAACTAGAAATTGTAAAGAATAGATTAGGCCAAGAAATAGGAGAACTGTTGCAACAGATTTAAGAAGAGGTCACTCCTTAAGAGTGGCAGGATCGCCGTGTCACATATCCCCCACCGTAAGAGGGAAGCAGTTATTTCAGACTGCTTACCACATTCCTGTTCCAGGAAGGGATGGAGCTTCCACCCATCCATCATCAAAAGCTCTGTCTCAGGGTCCTTATTAAAGAGAAACGTTCAATCATAAACATAGTGGATATCATTCTTTACCCTGAGGCTTTAACACATTTCTCCACGAGACTAATGGTATCTTCCCTGCACTATCTCCTTTTAGGGAAATTCCATCATATTTCATTGACATCAATTCTTGCACCATATCTAGATATGAAACCAGCATTTACATGTTTTGTCTTTGCTCTGTGGGACACAATAAATTGATAGGGCTGAAGAGCTACTGTAAGTAACATTATACAGGGAATTTTTCTCTCATTTAGTGCAACCACAAAGGGGTTATGATCAGTTACAACCATAAACTCAGCCATCCACAAGTAAGATTTCAGAGACTCGATAGCCTACTTCAGAGCTAAGCATTATTTCTCTATGGTAGCATATCTTCTCTCCCTTTCATGTAGCTTCCTGCTGGTATATATGATTGGATGTTCTTCCCCATCTGTTTTCTGAGAAGGCTGCCCAAGTACCACTCTCTGATGCATTGGTTTGAACCTCAAATACTTGGTTGAAGTCAGAGCTTTTCAATACAGGAGCTGTACATAGACTGACCTCGATTTTCCTAAAAGCCTCATCACAAATAAGGGTCCACTGAATCTTATTCGGGCACCTCTTTTAGTGAGATCAGTCAAAGGACTGGTAATGGCTGAGAAATTAGGAATAAATCTCCAGTAATAACCAGCCAGGAAAGATCTCACATGCTTTTTTGTGGTAGGTATTGGTCTGTTTGCTACTGCTGTGACATTCTCTACCTTGGGATTCACTTGTCCGAGGCCTGAAATGAACCCTAGATATCTTGTCTTGGTCTTTACTAGGGCACACTTAGCAGGGTTAATGGTCACTCCTGACTCCTTTATTGCTTGCAGTACCTGGGACAAGTGTCTAATATGGGATTCCCAGTCAGGGCTGAATATGACCACATTGTCCAAATAAGCAGCATAGTACTCAGTGTGTGGTCGTAGTGTGGTCCATAAAATGCTGAAAAGTGGCTGGGGCCCCATGTAGTCCGAATGACATTGTGACAAACTTGTATAAACTAACTGGGGTGCTAAATGTGGTGTTATCTTGTGAATCAGGTGACAAGGGGCTTTGCCAATATCTCTTAGTAAGGTCAAGGGTGGAGATATACTGTGCATTGAAACAAGCCAAACAGAGTATGCACAAGGATAGTGGTGCTACAATGCTAAGATCCGTAATTTTGTAATCACAAAAGCAGAGCACACACAGACCTCCAATAAATAATCAGGGCACCAGCCTCATAAAGATAAATAACATTTATTGACTACATAAAACAAAGAAAGAGGCAAAGCCTGATGCATTTCAGATGTGCTTCCATCCTTTATCAACATATTTATTATTTAAAATCCGTAGCACTCTTCTGAGACTCCTCGTTCTCGGAGGGGTGCTACTGTTTTTAAGAAAAAAATATGTTGTTTTTTACATTTATGACTTGTCCTCAGAGGGGTGCTACTGTTTTTAAATAATAAATATGTTGTTTTTATGTTGGCTCAAGCTTGCACGCCAGCCAACACCTTGCTGTAGTAGCAGATTTGGTGGCGCAGTCACTGTTGGGCGAATGCAGGGCATGCATCAGTAGGTGCGTCCCTCATTCTCCAATAAGCCAGCAGCAGATGCTGACATCATGCATCCCTAATGTGGCCACCAGATCTAAGAAAAAGTCCGCTCTCATGCAGCGGGACCACAATATGCCTCCCGACGTGCACGCAACATGGTGGCAGTGATACCCTCCGCTTCCTGTCATAATGCTGACAGAGTAGCCCACTCCCTGTCAGCATAATTACCCCCTTCCCATTTAAAATGTATGCCGAGGGGGTGCCCAATCCCCCTCGGCATCTTGCGCCCCCCAACAGTTGTTTTTTGTTGACGGGGGCCCAATCCCTGTTGGCATTTTTCCCCATCCCCATTTATTTTGCTGACAGGGGAACCCACTCCTGTCAGCATAATGTCTCCCTCTCCTTCTTTTGTTGTGTGCCGAGGGGGGGTCCCCAATCCCTCGGCTCCTGCCCCCCGATATGTGCCAACGGGTGCTCAATCCCCATCGGCTACAGCATCCCCAAAAAAACACTTAGGTGGCATGCTGGGAGCCCACCCCAGAGTGCCAAATCCTGCAAAAGAAAAACTGTCCCACAATATTTTTATTTGTTAAACCTGAAAAGAAAATGGTCCTCAGGGTCTCCTGCCCCTCCCACAACCCACGCTCCACCTCTGCGCACCCTGCCTCCCACACTTCCCTTCACCCCATACTTACCTCTGCAGTCTGGCGGTGATCTTTGTGGACTGGAACGCATCTGCACTCTTCAAAGCTGACCGCTAACTGAAGAAATGCTGGTAAGCTGTATAATAGCATAAATAGGGTTTTCAACTTTTGGTGCATATCTAAGCCATTTTGGGAATTTTGGTACCAATTTTCAACATCTCTGATGTGAGACCCCTGTTATGGTGTTATTCAGTCCTAAAAGGTGATTTTATGGTCACTGCGCAGAATCACCTTTGGGACCGATTACTGAAATGACAGTGCCCCTGTTCATGAGGGGGGCTCTCAAAAAGCCTATGTTGCAAATTTGGTGGGAAAAATCCCAAAAATGGCTGTTTTATGAGTGTGCATTGCACAGCTTCCACGCACGCTCGTAACTTCGTGAATTTGTAATATTTTTACTCCAGATTTTCAAAATTGGCATTTTTCCACACTTGCAAATTGCTAGCTGTTCAACAGGAGCATGCTTAAGCACTTGATATTGCTGTGTCTACATTAAATATACCTTTTGTATTAACTAAAGTGTACTAAGCCTATCTGTAAAATCTGAGCCCTGTTCAAGCACCTTGTGAACAGGAAGAGGAGTTGTAGTTCTTTGAGGTACCACTCAAACTACAGACTCAGTTTGCTGCAAATTTTGTTTCACTATATACACAGAATGACATTGTGGAAACAGATTTACAATTGACAGAACATTTTTAACGCATTTTAAATTTATAATTTACTTGGCAGCATTTAGTCTCTGTGACCTTGGAGAGTGCTTCTGGATTACCAAGGGCTATTTAACTCGCCCCTGCGGTGAGCAGGATGAGCTGAGCAGGGCGAGCACGCTTGCACGCATGAAGATGCACTCAAAGACATGCGCATCCAGCGTATGTTTAGCATGATCAGCGTGTTTCTGCGGTTTACGCAGAAATTACAAATAGGCTATTTAGTCCGTAGCGGGCACCGGCGATTAAGAACTATTTGAGGTAAGGCTATTGTCATCTAAAAAGGATTGAACCTGGTAAACTCTCTCTAATATATATTTCTAAGAATGGATATTATAGCTCTGGCAACCCCTAAGCAATCTGATTCCACTATTAGGACATTAAAGGGGGGAAATAGGCATAAAATGCCCTACCTGTGATATGCGCATGTTAGTTGATGTATTGCCAAGTACAGATTATAATTTAATGTGTGAGAAATGTTTACTAAATAAATCTATGGAAGAAGAACTTGGCACATTTGGGGAAAGACTCCGGATCTTAGAAAACAGTCAGGCTGACATGCTCAGATGCCACATCGAAAGAAATGAGATATTACAAACAGTAACAACAAACAATGATATATTCAACATAACAAACCAAGACAAGCACTTATTAAATAAACAAATTATTCCAGAAACTGCTACAAGTATTGATAGTAGTATTGACAGTTGCAGGAAAAAGGGTAAGAGAAGATGACCCAGAAGAAAATTAATGGGTCACAGTAACATCAACCAGAGCTACTAAAAAGGGATGCAAAGCTAATCAATTCCAGATTTCAACACAAAGTTGCTTCCAGGTATTTTCCTCTGAGGCTGACACTAATACTAGTACCTCACCACTAAATACAGATTTAAATGCTTCCTGCCCGGTCACTATTACTGTGAACAGTGTCCAAGCTACACTTGAACCATTAATTGAATTTGACTGCCCCTCAACCTCAAATTTTAAATAAAAACCAAAAGCATTATCTCAGTCACTGAGTATAGGAAATCAAAATCCTATGGATATAGATCAAACAATTGCCAAAAAGATTCGCTGAGACAAATAGTTGTACTGGGTGACTCTATGATTAAGCATATAGATAGGGCAATTTGTAACCCAGACAAATCAAATTGAACATGTACAAGTTATAAGAGAGCCAAAGTAGCTGATATCTCTAATGTGTTAAATCCAATACTTTCTCATGCTGGATTAAACCCTCTAGTAATAACTCATGCAGGGGTAAATGATATCCTAAATGGAAATATTACACTATTAAAAGAAAACTATGTGGCATTAAACAACTTATTAGTAGAGAAAGGGTGTACAGTATGTTTCTTGGAAATTCTACTGGTACCAAGGGCCACAGTTACCATATCTAACGAAATTAAACAAATAAATAATTGGTTAAGAATGTGGTACCTAAGACAGGATATCAGTTGTATCCATTACTGGGAAGACTTTTCTGGTAGAGACTCACTATTTAGCTGGGATGGTCTTCATCTCAGCAGAAGGGGGAGTACCATATTAGGGAAAAAAATCTCTGCTGTAATAAATACTTTAAACTAAAACAAAGGGGGGAGAATTGGAAAGCTCTAAATTCTCTAAAAAATGAAACTAATACTATCAATCCACATGTCAAATCATGTAATACTCTGTCTTTTAATGCTAGATCATTGAACAGCACAAATATGTCTGAACTAGAGTGTAAATGTAAATTACATGATATAGGCATTATTGCTGTAACAGAGACCTGGTAGAATCCATCCTCCAAATGGTTGAAAGAGTTACCTGGTTACAAATTTACAAACTGTATCACAAAGATAGATTAAACAAAAGTGCTGGAGGAGTATGCTTATTTGTGCACTATGATATCACATCCTTTGAACAATCTACCACAACTAATACCAAATCACTTTGGGTAACAGTACAACTCAAGGGTCAGCCAAAATTAGTTATAGGAGTCTATTACAGACCTCCTCTATCAGATTTTGAGTATACAAAAGACTTAATAGATCAAATTACAGCTATGGCAGGAAAAAGCAATGTAATTATCCTGGGAGACTTTAATATGCCTGGAATAAATTGGGAAACACTCACAGGCTTAACCACACAAGAAGAATTATTAGCTAACTTATGTGTCAATCAAGGTCTAGAACAATTAGTAAAACTCCCTACTAGTGGAATTAATATACTCGATCTAATCATCACTAATATAGATAATAAAATTTCAAATATTTACATTTCTGCCCCTATTTGGAATAGTGATCACAGTTCGATTTCATTGAACCTGATCACTACTAACTGTAAACTATCATCAAACGTTTTTCATAAAAACTACAATAAGGCTAATTTTAAACAAATAAATCATAAACTTAACGAAATCAACTGGGATAGGATGTTTAAGGGTAAATCTACAACTCAAGCATGGGAAATATTTAAAAAAAATCATTTATAAATTAGAACAGACACATGTCCCATTAAAAATCAAATACAATAAAAAGGGTAAAATTCCAATATGGTTTTCAAAAGCAATACATAGACAAAATTAAAAGAGCGTTTATTTAAGAAACTAAAAACAAACTATACATTGGGCACCAAGATTAGTTATAAGAATGCAGTGTCTTATTTAAAAAAATTAATAAAACAAGCAAAATCTAAGCACAAATTTACCTTGGCCCATTCCAGATCTAACCAAAAATCACTTTACTCATAAATAAACAGTAAAAAGGGTGACTCAAGAAAGATTGGACCACTAACAATAGATGGGAACCATGTTAAAAATTATCAAAAAGTAGCAAATATTTTTAATGAATATTTTTCCTCTGTCTTCAATAATAATGATGTTTATTGCCCGATGTATATATCACATTCACCACACCCAAAAATTCTCAATCAGGAGGTGAGAGATGTTTTATCCTTTCTTAAAAAATCAACTAGTTCAGGACCAGACAATATTCAATCTAGATTTTTGATGGAGACAGTTGATGCAGTAACCATTCCATTAACGTTAATATTTAATAAATCTCTATCAGAAAGCAGTATCCCTGATGACTGGCGCAAAGCGATTAAGGTCCCAATTTTCAAAAAAAGTAATAAATCATGTATTCAAAACTATAGACCAATAAGCCTAACATCTTTAATATGTAAGGCTATGGAAAGAAGAGTTAAATCGCATACTGACACCGAAATTAACAGGCTTGGGATTTTAGATCTATCGCAGCATGGCTTTAAACCAGGATCATCTTGCACCACCAATCTCATCTCCTTCTATAACAATATTAGTAGATACTTGGACAATCATATTCCCTTAGACATTGTACTTCTAGATTATAGCAAGGCGTTTGATAAAGTACCCCACTCATTACTTATTAAGAAAATGAGCAAGCTTGGATTTTCACAATATTTGTTAAATTGAGTATCACAGCGGCTATATAATAGATCCCAGATAGTTAGGATAAACTCTTCCCTCTCAGATTTACGTAAGGTGACTAGTGGTATTCCTCAGGGCTCTGTCCTCGGACCTACTTTATTTAATATATTTATTAGTGATCTGATTATATCCTCTAGCAACTTTATTTCTAAATTTGCAGATGACACTAAACTAGAAGGCAGAGTAGTTTTGATTCAAAATATTGCTATTTCCAAAAGGATCTTAATGATGTTGAAACATGGACGAAATCCAACTTTATGGATTTCAACATTGATAACTGTGTGGCCATACATTTTGGGAATAAAAACCCAAAGACTACCTATTGGTTAAATAATAAACAACTTAAACAATCGGAATGTGAAAGAGATCTAGGTATTTTGGTGAATAATAGATTATCAGCTAGTCAACATTGTAATAGAGTGGCCAATACTGCAAACGCTTTATTAAAACAAATTGGTAAAACTTTTGTTAATAAATCTGAACAATGTCTGGTCCTCTTGTACAGATCATATGTCAGGCCTTATTTGGATTATGGTTCTCCGTACTGGAATCCTTATCTTAAAGGAGATATTTACAGATTGGAACAAGTCCAGAGAAGAATGACTAAAATGATACAAAGACTGAGACATATGTCATATGAAGCTCGTCTATCAAAAACTGGACTACATTCCTTACAACAAAGAAGACTTAGGGGAGACTTGATATTTTTATTCAAAATATCGAAATGCCCTATTCAAATGAAACAATGTGGACTGACCTATTCTAATAAACACATTGTTGGTAGATTACATAAACAAATAAAAGTTGAATGGGTTAATACTAATACAAGAGATAACTTTTTTCAGTATAAGAGCACCAAAACAATGGAATTTACTACCCAATTATATAGTTAACTCTGAAACTATTGAGTCATTAAAAAAAAAGCTAGAAAGCTGGTTGACAAATTACTAAGAAAATTGACCCTCTTTTGGGGGGACAATCTCGATGGGCCTTCTGGCCTTCTTTTGCCCAAATTATCCAGTACATCCAGTACATCCTTATGAACAGTACAGCCGTCATGTCACATATCCTGGCCGAAATGTGTCTTCGTCCGTCCGGCGCAAAATAGCGTGGTCACTGTGTGAAATCAGTTTTCGGGACAGTTTGAGGAAATGACAGTGACACTCTTCATGAGCAGTAGTCCTAAAATGCCTATGTTGAAAATTTGGTGACGACATTCCATAAAATGATTGTGTTACAAGTGTGCATTGTGCAGTTTCCATGCACCCTTCTAACTTCGCAAATTTGCAATATTTTCATGCCAGATTTTCAACACTGCCATTTTTTCACACCTCCTTATGAACAGTACAGCTGTCATTTTTCACATCCTGCCCTAAATCTGTTTTCGTACCTGTGGCACACAATGGCATGGTCACTGTGCCAAATCAAAATTTCAGACAAATTAACAAAATCACAGTATCACTGTTCATGAGGGGAGGTCCCAAAATGCCTATCTTAAACATGTGGTTAAAAAAATCCCAAAAATAATTCCGTTACGGACGTGTGTTGCACAGTTTCTATGCATGCTCATAACTTCACCAATTTTTCATATTTTCACTCCAGATTTTCAACATTGCCATTTTTTACATCTCCTCATGAAAAATACAGTTGTCATTTTCCACATACTGCCCAAAATGTGTTTTCATCCCTGTGTCACCAAATGACATAGCCGCTGTTCAAAACCACCTTTCAGCTAACAAACTGATAGTGTCGTTTTTCATGAGGTGGGCTCACAAACAGCCCATGTTGAAAATTTGGAGTGAAAATACCAACACACACCTATGGTGTTAGGGTTTCCAACTGTAGCACCCCACCCTGTAGAGACTGAAAGACATCAGTGGTGTGAATTGGGATCATCGGCTGTAATACTCATGCCATTCTACCTCCATCCCCACCCCCACCCTGCAGCCAGTGACACGCATCATGGTGTGCCTTGCACTGTTCAGCCACAAAGTTCACCCCATTCTCCTATACTGCACCCACCTCAGCATATTTCCTTATGGAATGGGGTAAGTATAATGCCTAAAGACCCCAAAGCAGACCACAACACTTGTCAGTATCTACAGGGTAGGATGAGTTACAATGGCATGAGCGTTATAGCTGACAACCCAAATGCACACCCCAATGTCTGTCAGTTTCTACAGGGTGGGGAAGGGGCTGGCATCACTTCAGTAGTCCTTCAGAGTCCTTTGCTTCACTGCCATTCCTATTATGTGTCTCTAACTCCAGCATTACCAATGCCAATGCCAGCGAGGCAACATTCGGCATTGACAAATGCTTGTTTACATTTATGACTTGATCATGGTTGTTTCTTCACTTCTGACTGGAGTTGAGCCAAGTTTTTTGTGCTGTTTTTTTGAAATGGGTTTGTCTCTGGTAGATCCTCTCAGACAAACCTAGTTGACTATTATGACTAGGTGACTAGGGCACTAGACAGGGGCCAGGCAGTGGATGTCCTGTACCTGGACTTCATCAAGGCTTTTGATTTTGTGCTCCTGTATGGCCCTCACATGAGTGGGCTTCTTAACTACTTGCCTGATCGCCACACCTCGCGCCATGCTGGCAACCCAGGTTTGGGAATGAGCCCGGGCTGTCAGGGGTCGGCAGGGAGGGGACAGGATTGTGCATCCCCAGGACTGCTTTCCTTCCCCGGGGAGGGGGGATCCACCTGCTGCTGCACTGGTGACCTCTATCAGAGGCTGGAAGCACTACAGTGCACGGCCACCAGATGCTGGGGATTGGAGCTGCTGTGGACGTCATTTGGGGTGCGCGGGAGAGTGCACCAGCTGAGCTGGATGTCATTGCATGTCTGAGCTCCAGGGGCACATAAGAACAGGGAAAACAACGGTGCCATGGATAGGCAACGGCACCAGTCCCCCATGCCCATCGCTGGGCCAACCCTGACTGACCTTCCAGGTCCTCCATGGCCGATCCTACCCTGTAGCTGGAGTCTGTCTGTAAGAGAGCCCAAGAGGAGTAGAGTGACCCACCCTGGGAGGGTTAGACCAGGGATACCGGCTGCAGTGAGGAGGGGGATAGAGGAGGTACAGCTCGAGGGGGCCTCCGGTGGGCAGGACATGGACTTGGATGCCTGAGAGAGGTCCATGGAGCTACAACTGGAGGGAAATAAAGTCAAACAAAAAAATAGTTGCCTGAGAAATGCTCCTTGCTGGAACTCCATTATGTCCCTACTTCTGACTGTTGCTGCAGTTGGTTGGCTCCAATCCATCTCTAGTAGATTGAAGTCCCCCACTAGCAACACCTCCCCCTTGCATGCCATCCTTTGGATGGCTTCCATCATGTCCTTTTCCACCTCTCTCCCCTGTGCTGGAAGTCTGTAGATTGCTCCTATGCAAACAGTGGCCCACTTAAGTGTTTCCAGGGTGACCAGCAGTACCTTTGCTCCTCCCTGCTCTCCCTGTCTTTCCATGGCTTTTATTTTGTCCCTAAGATATAGAGCCACTCCTCCCACTTTTTTAAGTACCCTGTCTTTTCTGAACAGAGTATACCCTGGTATGGCCACATCCCAATCCTAGTTTTCATTGCACCAGGACTCAGTAATTGCAACCATATCCAGGTCTGCTTCTGCCATGGTGGCCTCTAGGTTTGCAATCTTGTTGCCTAGACTTCGAGCATTTGCACACATGGCTCTCCAGATTGTGCTGCCACCCCCCTCTTGTTTCTCATTTGCCTCTCCCTTTGTTTCCTCCACTATCTAGCTCATCATCAGTCTTGTCTTTTATCCCCTGGATTCTATTGTTATGTGGTTCTTTTTGGGGTTTCATCTCTTCGGGATCTCAGGATTCCCCTTGCTGACCTCATTTGCCTGTGAGGGGGGGCAGTTTATGTCTCCCTTTGTCTTTCTGACTTCCCTCTTGGTTAGTTTAAATGCTGGCCAATGTAGCATTTAAACCGTTCACTGAGGACCATGGTTTACCTCCTGAATGGATGCAGGCCATCACACCTGTACATGCCCTTATCCATCCAGGTGGGTCCCAGTCCCCCATGAAGTCAAAACCCTCCTTTCTGCATCATTCCTTCAACCATGCATTGAGGTTCATGGTGTGGAGAAGCCTGTCCTCCCCCTGTCGTAGACAGGTAGCACTTCCGAGAAGGTCATCTGCCTAAAACCTCTCCCCAGTTCCCTGAACTCCTTCTGAACTCTAACTGGCTCATCCCTAACCAGGTCATTAGTCCCCTGATGGACAATGACATCTTGCTATCCCTCCCTTCTTGCTGCCCTAGCGATCCTTTGGATCTTCTTTCCATCCCTGTGAGCCATGGTGCTGGGAATGCACCAAACCTCCCTCTCCTTATACTTACCTGTCCCCAACTCTATCCCCTCACTATGGAGTCCCCCACCAGGATTCGCTTCCTTCTCCTCTGGGGTCTTCTGCCACCCCCCCTTGGGGTCTCCACTATGGAGGACCCCCACATCCACCCCAGTCACTATTTCAGGTGCCTCTGTGGGATGTTCCTGCTCTACCAGTGCAGCATAGGAATTTTGCACTTGAACTGGGTGTGGGATGTCCCTACGCTCCACCACCCTAACCCTCCCTGAGCCCAATGTTGTCCAGCTGCTCCTCCTCTGGGCAACCTCTAATGTAGCGGTGGTGGACTAGGTGGTCCCTGGCTAGGGGAGAAAGTCCCCAGAATCCAAGCCAACTCAGCCTTGAGTCTGGCAGCCTCCTCCCTCAGCCCAGAGAGGTGTACGCAGTTAGGGCAACAACACAGCCTCCACAAAGTCTCCCTGAAGACTGCCATCCCACAGCCACTGCACTGTACTACTCCCATCATCCTATCCTACCTGCTTTCTCTGTTATTTTACCCCTTAAAATTCCTTTTATTACCCTACTCTATATAGGGCATTTCAATGAGTCCTAGGTTTTTGTAATTTTTGAACCCCTAGTATAGCTTAGCTATGTATAGGGTGCAACAGCTTTTTTCCTACCTGATGCCTTGTGGCTGTAGACACCTGCTTACCCTTTTACCTACTCACAGTTTTTGGGGCAGAGTGTACAGCCACCGGCTGCCTCCCCTGACTCCCTCTTGGCAGACTCCCCTGTGTTGTTTTTTGCACTGCGGTCCTTTGCGTGAAGGTTTGCTGTACAGAGGTCCGCTTGATGGATACTTCCTTATATATCAAGCAGTGGCTGACTGGTTCACTTGAAGAGAGCCTTGATTGGCTGTTACGAGTGAGTCTTTAAATAGCAATCCAAAACCAACGTGCAATCAGAAATATGATTCACTCCACGTTTGTGGTATGAGCGGGTCATTGGGGGCCGACCATGGTGAGAGAGGATCAAGCGTCCAGAGGACAACTCTCCTCTCCCAGGGAGGGTGGGGAACAGAGACCGGCATTTGCCTGACACCTAGT
Organism: Neoceratodus forsteri; assembly: GCA_016271365.2. Lineage (NCBI taxonomy): Eukaryota > Metazoa > Chordata > Ceratodontiformes > Ceratodontidae > Neoceratodus > Neoceratodus forsteri. The sequence goes on from CM028137.1 coordinate 745,382,306, forward strand.
GGAGGCAAGGTGTTGACATGCCACATCCTGTACAGTGGGGAACGAAGGTGGAGCAGCCAACAGACGTGCTGCATCAGGACGTGCACATGGCATGGCCATTGTCAGAACTGCATGCTCCCCTCTGCAGGAAAAAGTGGCAAATTACAGTCCGGTGGAGTGACATGATGGCCATCCGCTGCAGGTGCCGCCCTGAGAGGACACCACCCAAAACTGGACCCTGTCCTGGTGGGTTAAGTTGGGAGCTCCCCACCACCCTGCCAAGGATGGTAGGCCATGGGGGTAAGAAGGTGAATGCCAGAAGGTCGGGGGACAGGGCTGGGCAGACAGTGGAAGGAAGGGGCCGACCAGGGCCAGGGGTGTAAAAAGTAGTAGCAAAAAAGAAATATGACTCACTCAGGCCCTCCTCCAGTTATCACCTAGCTGAGGCCCCAAGCCAAACAATTATCACCCAGCCCCAAACTACAGGGCAAGACACAGCTCTTTATTATGGCCCTTAACTGTAAGCTATTGTGGCTGATCTCAGTTTACCCTATAGCCAATAATAAGGACACTATTTCAACAAGTTTCCCCACAACTTACCCCACTTATGTTGTCTCAAAAAGCCTCTTCAGTTTCTGTGAGCAAAACACACAGACTCTGCTTTAAGGCAGCAACCAAGTCTTTATATCTCTCTGTCACTATTTCACTCTCTTCCTCTCTCTCTTTCCATCACTCTCTCAAGATTTACAGTAGCCATTTGTAAGATTAAAACCCTCAAAGGATGGCCTTTCTTCTATCTGTCACTAACCCATCAAAAGAAACCTCAGTCATGCCTGAGAACGTAAGCTTCCCCTCAGGTGTGGTGGAATCCCCTCCTCTCCCTCAATATCTTGAGTGTTGAATTTATAAGTAAAGCCTATTCAGAAGCCATCATGCAAGCCCTGTTGACCTAATCCACCTGAATGAGGTGGTTATTTAATCAGAAAACTAGCTGTTTGAAGTCAGCAGTGGACTCACCAGATTGTGCTGAAAGGCTAGGAATGTAAGGACACTAATTTACAGCAATCCACCCGTTGCTGGTAACTAAAAACCCTCGCAGAGAGCATACCTAATTAAGAGTAATTTTCCTGTGACTTTCTTATCCCCCCAAGCCCATGTCCCCATTGTGCATTATCAAGAGCTCATTCCAGTTAAAGGCATGTGGGGGTCACTAGGGAGAAGGTAGCAATTTCAGGAAATACTAGTGAGCGTCAAAAAAGGGACACAATAAAAAGAAAAACAAGAAAAAAAAAAGATTTGGCTGTTCCCAGCAAGGGTGGTCTTGTTTGTTTTATGTTGTTACAGTTGGTAATATTTGTGGCTTTTTAGTTATTTTAGTATTATACAGTATATACATATTGGTATCTTGGTATATTAGCTATTATGTCACTTTTACAATTTTATTTGAAGAACACAGGTACTGGCGTCCTGTTTATACACATATTTACTTAATATTTGTACAGGATGAAGCAGATGAGATGCAGTATATTGTGTCATTTTTGGTGGGGTCCTGCTTTGAAACATTTTTACACTGCAGTTACCCAGAATAGCACAGCTCAGATGTGATATCTCGTTTGCAGTGGAGTCCTGCTTTTACTCATTTTTGCACTGTATTTATCCAGGTTAGCACAGCAGAGATGCAATATCTCATTGTTGATAGTGCCCTGCTTTTACCTATTTTTATAATGTATCTACCCAGGATAGCCCAGCAGAAAGGACATTTCTAATTTTCGTGGGGTCCAGTATTTTTCACAGGATAGAACAGCACTGATGCACATGTCAGTGAGGTTCTGCTATACTGGGGTCTTGCTTTTGCACAATTTTGCTATATATTTTGCAAGGATGAACAAGATGACATGCAGTCTCATTTTCAGTGGGGTTCTGCTTTTATACATTTTTGCAATATGTTTACCCAGGATAGCCCAGAGGAAATGCAATATCTCATTTTTGTGGTGTTCTCATTTTACACATTTTTAGACTGTATGTACACTGGTTAGTCCAGCTGACATACTATATGTAAGCAATAGCCAAGGACAGGATATGGTGTTATTGGGGATTAATCAACACCCTGGATGCATTGTGAGGCACAAGGCTACAGGCCAAGAGTCACCACAGCACCTGGGGTGTTGATTAATTCCCAATAACACCATACTCCAGAGTGGGTTATTGCACTTATAATATGGGTTGTACAAGAACAGTAATATCATTGAGAAAAACGCTTTTATTGCTGTTCAAATTGATGAAATGGTCCTGCCACCTGACAAAGTAGTCCTCAAGAAATAATGCATAGCACACTTATGTTATGAAGATGCAAATGGTATAAATGTACTCTCATGTTCATTTCTGCCATTTGTTCAGCATAACATAATTGTGCCTATGACTTATATACTGTTTAACACTATCCTGATTGGGACCTGCTGTATCAGTGGATACGGGGGAAAATTCCAGGGGCCTGGAGGAGGGCGTATGTGGTCCCACTACATAAAAATGGGAATAGGAGGAGGTAGGAAACTACTGACCTGTAAGCCTGACTTTGGTAGTGGGCAAGGTCATGGAAACACTACTGAAGGAAAGGATTGGGAAATACTTAATAACCAGTGGATTACAGGATCCAAGGCAGCATGGGTTTACAGGGGGGAGATCTTGCCAAATTAACCTGATAGAGTTCTTTGAGTGGGTTACCATGGAGGTGGATCAGGGAAGGGTGGTGGATGTAGCCTATCTGGATTTCAATAAGGCCTTTGACACCGTTCCACACAGAAGACTAGTAAACAAGCTGGGCAGCCTGGGACTGGATCCAAAGATAGTAAAATGGGTACAACATTGGCTAAGTAACAGAATTCAGAGGGTGGTGGTAAATGACGTTCACTCAGAAGGTACGGTAAACAGTGGGGTGCCTCAGGGTTCAGTGCTGAGACTGGACCTCTTCTATGTCTTTATTAGTGACATTGCAGAAGGGCTGGAATGAATGTATGCCTGTTCGTAGATGACATGAAAATCTGCAACAGAATAGACATGCCACAGAGGTATGGAAAAAATGAAGGAAGATCTGAAAAGGCTAGAAGACTGGTCAAGGTCTTGGCAACTGGGCTTCAATGCCACAAAGTGCAAAATTATGCACATTGGACACAAACACCCAAGGGTAACTTATTATTTAGGGGGGAAGTGTTATCAACAAAAAAACAGGCAAGTGATCTGAGGGTCATCACAGCTGATGACCTGAAGGTAGCAAAGCAGTCTGATAAGGCAGTGGGAAATGCAAATAGAATGCTGGGGTGCATAGGGAGGGTTATCACCAGCAGAAGGAGAGAGGTAGTGTTACCTTTGTACAGATCAATGGTGGGGCCCCACCTGGAGTACTGTGTCCAGTTCTGGAGACTCCATCTCAGAAAATATATACATCGTGTGGAGACAGTACAGAGAAGGGCAACCAAAATGGTGCCTGGCCTGCATCAGAAACCCTATGAGTAAAGACTCAGGGAATTAAATATGTGTTCTCAGAAGGAAAGGAGAGAAATGGGAGACATGATAGAAACATTCAAACACCTCAAAGGTATCAATAAGGTACAGGAGGGTAGCATTTTGTACAGAAAGAGGTGCTAAAGGACAACGGGGCATGATATGAAGCTGGAAGGAGGAGACCTAGGGGAGATGTGAGGAAATACTTGTTTATAGAAAGGGTAGCGGACATCTGGAAGATCCTCCCAGCTGACATGGTGGGTACTGAAATGGTAACTGGTATCAAACATGCATAGGATAGGCACAGGGAGACCTTAGTATCAGGGCAGTGGGGGAGGGGTAAGGCTAGAGATCAATTACAGTCTATGATAGCACAGTAGGTAGGGACTTAGGGCAGACTATGTGGACCAGGAGGTCCTTTTCTGCTGACATCTTCTGTGTTTCTATGTGACAGTAAAATCTACACTAAGGTCTGAGTCCCTTCTTAACTAGCTGATCCAACCCTTCCAGGCAGGTTTTGTCAAAGGCAGGCTCAGCTCAGACCACATCAGAACCCTTGTGAGCCTTATTCAGGTAGCCCAACAGACCCCAACTCCAGTGACTGCTGTCATCATAGATTTTGAAAAGGCTTTTGATTCTGTGGAGTGGGGGTACCAGCATGCTGTACTGGCACATATGGGCTTTGGGGATCAATTTCTGGCAAAGATACACACTATGTATGCTTAGTCTAAGGCCCAAATCCTAGCCAATAAGATCCTGTCCTCCTCATTCCCATTAGGTCATGGAACAAGGCAGGTGCACTGCTTGTCACCATTGCTTTTTTGTCTTAGCTATTGAACTGCTAGGGATGGCTATCTGCCAGCACACAGGCATCAAGGGTATTTAAGTTGGCGTCTCTCAGTATAAAGCTCTGCTCTGTTCTGATGATATGTTGGTCCTCTTGGATCAGGGGCCACCTATGTAAGACCCATTTAACCCTAATACAGACTTTGGTGGTAGCATCCGGACTCCACATCAATCAAAATATGACAGAGGTTCTTGTACTGAATCTAAAATGCTCCCCCAATGACTCCCCCCCTTGGCCTCCACTGATCCCCAGAATATATAACATATTTAAGCATTAAAATCACCCCACAGATGAGCAAACTCTTTGAATTAAATGTCATCCCCTTGCTTGTAGAGCTAACGATAGAGTTACACAGGTGCATGCCCTTGAAGATTTAAATGGCAGGCAAAATAGAGATAGTAAGATGGTGATGGCTCTTGAAATTCATCACTTCATCTCCCACATCCCATCCTTCATTGCAAGCTGGGGGTTCAACTGCATAGATAAACTGGTGAGCAGCTTTCTGTAGAAAGCTCAGCAACCACGCTATAGCTGCAACAAGTTGTGAACCCCCCAGAAACAGAGGAGGGTTGGGGTTCTCATGATGTAAAGGCTACTAATGGGCCTTCAGAGCTTCACAAATGATCAGTTGACATAGGGACCTCACACAGGCCCCTTCTCTTTTGCTTACCATTGAATAAGACTTACTGGTAGGGACCTCACCAACTATCTGACTACATGCCTCGACTCAACCTCATGTTACACCACACCTGACTATCAACAACTCGTTTCGAATATGAAAACAGCACAGAGCATGGCTTGGTATTGGCCTGACCCACCCCAATCTTACTCCTATCTGGAATAACCCTAGTATCCAAATAGCAGGCAAGCCGTTTTCTTAGCTCTGCTTCAAGCCTCTAGGATACTCACAATATCACACCTTTTGTTGCCAGGGCAGAGAGTCTCAGACTCCTTTAAGAACTTGCAAGATAGTTATGGGCTGCAAAAAATCTGTCTTGGATCTACCTTCAGCTAAGAAGTGCTCTAACATTCATGCTTCAACACCTCCAGGAGCCTTCTGAAACCCTAAACTGTCACCCTCTTTCCTCCAGGATGTCCTGCCAAAAAGGATGGGTAGGGAGGATTTACACCAATATCAGGGACAGAGTCCCTGACTAGACTACCAGGCTTGCGATGCCAGGGCTGCAGCAATAGAGCACCCCATCACAGATGAGGAGTGGAACCCTTGCTGGAGGGATGAACACATCCTGATAAAAGACTCCAGCAGCAGAATGCTCCAGAACAGAGTATTACATAGGTGGTACCATACTCCCATGGTGCTACATGCAGCTCACCTCCTCCCTGATCACAGATGCTGGAGGTGTGGTAACCCAGGAGGGGACCTCTTTCACATTCCAGCATCCTGTCCTGCCTTGGGCCCCTAGTCACCATGTGTTCAGGGCCTCCTGAACATGATAGTGGGGCCTGTACATCCCTGATTTTCAGGCCCTCTTTCTCATCGGTCTCAACAAGAAGTCCAGCATCTCTCCAATCCCCAACTAGCCAGGGCACTGTTAGCAATCACTGAGGCAAAGTGCTTGCTCCTGTTCTGTTGGTGCACAACAAAGATCCACTTTCTTAAAGAGTTTATGGCTAACCTGGTGCAACTAGCCCAGTTCAAACAACTCTCCCACCTGTCTGCTAAATCAAGTGAAGAAGTACTGGAAGATCTGGACCCCTTACATACATTACCAAGCAGTCCCTTGAGGTGTGTGTGTGGGTAAATCCCCTCTACCACTCAGAACAGGGGTGTGTTGACTTGTCTTGTCCCTTCTCACTTCTCGTCTCAGTCTTCCCACTTCATTGCTTTCTGCAAGCATACTTACAACTCATTTATGCTAAGCCTGAATCTCACTTACTTCTGCTGCACTGTGTTTGTTCTCCTCCTCTAGTGTCAATGCTCCACTGGTTATCTAGTTAATTGTACATAGATAGCCTTTCCTCACTTTTCTGTTGGAATACGGCCATTTGCATACTAACACTGCCAGGCAGTGCTCAGTTCGACCTTGTACCTAACCACAATTCCACTTTTATCGATTGTATAACTGTGAAGATACTGGCTATTTATGTGTCTTGTATATGATTCATGTATTGTGTGCATATCTTAAGCATTGTCAGTGGAAAACATACCTTGTATCAGAAGAAACATTTTTATTAAAAAAAGATTGCTACAAAAAAAAAAACTATTGAATTTGCAAAGTAATATTTCTATAACCACTTTCTTGGCAATCATATTTGTAGCATGCTTTGAGCACTTGTAGCAAACATACTCCTGTACGTGATCAAAACTACCCCAACTGCAGCAAGAATGAGCTGCAAAGTACTTTCTCTAAAATTGCTCTTCATAACATATAGCTATACCTCATGGCCTGTGTTTTCAAAGCTTTGGACGAAGGACTTGTGCAGTTGTTTTGCCGTAGCTGCATCACTGCAAATGCACCAAACTATTTGAGTAAGATTTTCAAACATTTTGATACACCTGCAACATTATGCTCAGTTTATGGCAGAAAAAATGACACATGCATCATTTTTTGAGGCGTGCTGCATTTCAATGCAGCACTTGGGCATAAAGCTAGACCATGTTTTATGTAATCCATCCCCATGAATCAACTTGTCTTGGAGTATGTGCCACTTTTGACTTAAGCAACATATTAAAATACTGTTTCAGGAGCTAAGGGCTGAGTTTTGTTCCATTCTCTTTCTATGGAAGAATGTATGGTTATGCTATACCTACTTTTAATGAAAAGCCATGATTTCTACGATATTTACTGTATGCTGGCAGTGTATTTTACATGTACAGTATGTATGTAACACATTTCTTTATATTTTGGCAGCTCTGCTGTTGCAGGGCATCACTGAACCAACAAGAGCTGAGACAATTCTTGATCTGTTGCTCACAAATTGGAAGCATGTACAGGAAATAATGGCCAAGGAGCCACTGGGTGTAAGTGTGGTTCCAGTTGGATATGGGCAGGGAAAGCATCCCAACTAAGACCAAAATCTTGGATTTCAGGAGGGAGGACTTCAGGAAAATGGTTGAAGTGCTAAGGAGCCATGTGGCGGGCATCAAAGCAGATATGGGGGTGGATCAAAGGTGGTCCATCATTAAGGATGGAATACTGGTTGCCACAGATGAGTGCATTAGGCTCAGGGGTAAGAACAAAAGGGCCAAAGCACCCAGAAGATTCAGTTCTGGGGTTGCCCAGGCAGTAAGGGAAAAGAGGTTGGCCTATAGAAAATTCAGGAAGACCGAAAGAGAGGTGGATAGGGAAAATTACCTAGGGTTGGCTAGTGAAGCAAGTAAGCAAGTCCGGCAAGCAAAGACACAGACAGAGCTGCAGATAGCTGAAGGAATTAAAAAGGGGGAGAAGGCTTTCTTTTGCTATGTAAGTGAGAAAAGGGACAAGAAGGAAGGGAATGTTAGGCTTAAGAAAAGGGTGGAGTGGGTGGAGGATAATGGGGGAAAAGCAGAGATACTAAATGAATACTTCTGCTCTGTCTTCACCAGGGCGAAGGATGGGCCAGTGCCTTCAGGATGGAAAAGAGGGGCAGGGAGGGAGAGGGGAACACAGATGTAGAGATAGAGAAGGATAGAGTGAGGGCGGGGCTGCTGGCATTGAAGGTAGACAAATCACCAGGCCCAGACAGAGTACATCCAAGGGTACTAAAGAAACTGGCTGAGCATCTGGCAGTGCCACTGGCAGAACTATTTAATAGTTCACTAGAGTCAGGCATGGTACCATAGGACTGGAGAACAGCACATGTAGTGCCCCTCCACAAAAGAAGTCCTAAGGATGACCCAGGGAATTACAGACCTGTCAGTCTGACCTCCACTGTGGGCAAGCTCATGGAGACAATACTAAAGGAAAGGTTGTTGGAATATCTAGAGAAGCATGGTCTCCAAGATGTGAGGCAACATGGGTTCATGGGGGGGGGGCAGAGATCATGTCAAACAAATCTGATTGACTTCTCTGACTGTGACACTAAGACAGTAGACAGGGGCCAAGTGGTAGACATCCTCTGTCTTGATTTCAGGAAGGCCTTTGACAAAAGGTTGATCAGGAAGTTGGTGGATATTGGGGTTGGGGAAAAGATGGCCAGATGGGTGGAAAACTGGCTGAGGGACAGAAACCGGAGGGCGGTTGTGGGGGGTAGAGTTATCTGGCACCAGAGAGGTAACCATTGGGATCCCACAGGGCTCTGTGCTGGGGCTGGTGTTGTTCAATGTCTTCATCAATGACATTGGGGATGGTATTAAGAGCAAAATGTGCCTATTCGCAGATGACACCAAGCTCTGCAGGAGAATGGACACAGCTGAAGGGATATAGGGCCTACAGGAAGATGTGGAAAAGCTGGGGAGGTGGTCCAGGATCTGGGCAGCTTGGCTTCAATGCCAAGAAAGGCAAAGTTATGCATATTGGAGCCAAGACTCTCAGGACAGAGTACTACATGGGTGAAGTCCCAGTATCTGTGTCAGAGGAGCAGAAGGACCTGAGTGATGATCACTAGTGACCTGAAGCATTCTACGTAGTGCAAGAAAGAAGCTGCAAAGGCAAAGAAGATGCTGGGATGCATATCTAGGGGGATCAGTAGTAATATGCTGGGATAGGGCATGGGGAAAGTAAGGATCATGGGTAGGGAGGATGGGAGGAGGAGCAGGGATGGAGGGCAGGGACATTTGCTCAAGCTGTGGACCCTGCAATACAAGCCGACTTGATAGACCAAACGGGCTTCTTCTGCTGGCTTCTTCGTATGTATGTTCGTATATAATTTATACTGGGTTTATTTTCAAACCTAGGCACTGCACCAAAATAAGACATTCTTTGGTGTATAAAAAATTTAAATTATAAATATATATATATATATATATATATATATATATATATATATATATATTGCTACTTGAGCATTTGACTTCTTGATTTAAGGACAAAGAGACAATTTTTTGGGTTAAAATGCCTAGGAAATTATTTTCTAAATGTGCTAATGTACTCAGTTTTCACTGAAACAAATCTAGTTTCTATAACATTTCCTTGCACACTGCACTTCACTGGAATTTGCAAAAAGATTTCCTGTGATGCTGCTTCGCTGGACATGTTAAGAGGAATAATTTCTAGGCTTTTTTGTGCTATAAAAACTGAACAGTTTGTGGGTGATCCTTCTTCATGGTTGGAGAATGATTTGAATCTATTCTTTGTCCATGGAATCCAAATGGCTTATCTGTTGAAAGCCAATTCCTCTACCCTTCCTCCAGCAGGTGCAGCTGGCAGGTTGATCAGTCTGTGCTGGCCTTACACAAGGGGTTTCATCATTAAGTTTTGGAGGCCTTTGGATGTTCCCTACCCAGCTATTTGGCTGATATTAGTCCAGAGACTATGCCTCTTGGAAAAAAAAATATCTACATCCTGCTGTAGTATAACAAATTTTTTACAAGTCGGGGAAAATGTATGACTTCCCTTGCAAATAGCTCTGGATGTTGGCAGAGTGTTGGCTTAACATTTAGAATGAGTTATTGAACATCTTCAGCGTGATCAGCCCTCTCCGTCATTTTGCCAGCCTGACCTTTATTAATATTCTTGTTTATTTATGTTATTATTTGGATTTGCTATGCTCAGATTTTTTCCGGTCTGATTGTGTCATGGAATCCCTAAATGTGCACAAATTACCATTATACAGTGCGCCATGGACAACATATGCAAATCACTTTAACACTCTTTGGGATGGTTTAATTATGGTCCATTTGCATATACAGTATTTCCCACAATACTTGCATTAGAGTGATATATGCACTAGTTTTACAGTTCTTTAAAAACAGGCTTTACTGCTGATACATGTTTGAGATAACCATTGCTCAAGTTCTTAAATTTATAGTGAGGCTCTTTTCTTTTGGAATAATGATCTGGCTTGTGATGCTTGACTTTGTTTATGTACTGAAACTATTGAGCTCCATGCACATTGCTTGTTTAGCCATCTGATATTACAGTGCATACAGTGTTTATGTATGGAATACTTTGGTGTATAGATTGGGCCTTTGCCAGCAGGAGAATAAGTCCTTCCCCTGTACAGGTGGGCCACATCTGGAGTACTGTGTTCAATTCTTGGGCCAATATTTGTGTAGTTAATCATTTTATTAAAATGTCCCAAATATACAATACAAACACTGTGATAGAATCAGTGTGAAACAACCTCTTATATACAAGATTTAAAAACAACATTAACATTTTTCTAAGATAAAATGCCTTTGACTAAATACTCAAATGCAATTCATAATGGCACTGCAGGGAACTTCTGGTTAGCAGCTGACCAAGATGACCATGTAACGTGAGTGCTCTGTCCCTTGGGTTTTCACACAAAAAAATACATGTTTTCTAAAACTCAGTTTTCTGTGCTTCTGGTGATGGAATTTATTCACTTTCATTGTGCTTCAATGAAATCTACAGAAATCTGGACACTTGGATCAGTGTTTCCCTTCAGATTTCTTGTTTGAAGTTTTGTGGTCACACAGCACTATGGCGGGAGTCACGTCTAACTGAGCCAGAGGGGGCTTACAAGCACAGTCCTAGAAAAGGTAACTATATTTAAATCCTCTTTGGCCAGACTCGAGAATAACGTAGAGCACCTAAATTTAAGGGTGTTTGACAATGAAGTTGCTTTACGGAGATTAGATGGAAAACTCATGTTCATGGTACTGAAACAGCTTGGCTCAAACATGAGCTGGATTTCATGTAGACCAAAACAGGCAACCTGGAATGCCGAGGTTGTAGAAATAATTTACAGACTATTAGGGCCCTAGAGGGAGCTGAGGGGAGGGATGTTTGTGCATTTATCCAGCAGCTGCTTTCAGAAGTCCTTAGCCTCAAGGTGATCCACGTTGATATTTAGAGGACACACTGAATATTGACTCCAAGATCTAAACCTGAGAAAAAACCCTGGCCCTTCTTCATCCTCTTCCTAAAGTATAATGTGAAAGAAATTATAGTTTGGAAGGCAAGAGAAAAGGGTCACTAATATGGTATGGACATAGAATCTCAATTTATCAAGGCTTTTCTGCATCTGTGGACAAAAGGTAAGCAGCTCCCCCCCCCCCCCCAGCACATCCTACAGCAGGAAAATGACTTATCCTGCAGTTTTCAAGATTGAGAGTAATGGTGTCTATAATGAGTTCATTGACCCCCACAGAAGCTGACAATTTTGCTAATAAATCTTAGAATGTTCCAGTCTCCTCTCTGGTCAACTGTTATCAATTGTGAACCATGAAGGAAAGGAGAACATGCAGCAGGAGGTAGATGCCTCCTCTTTTTCACTGGCACCTTCAACCAGTGATGCACAACCAGATCAGTGGCAAAAACACAAAACATGATACCCCATGGGAGACACAGCCAAGGGACAGTACCACACAAAATTTACCAAGCAAGTCTCTGACAACTGTGGGGACCCAACAGGATTTGAATTCACCCAGAGAATCATCAAGAGCAGACCCTCATCTCCAGTGGCTCAAAGAGACTCATTTGGACACTCTGGTCTGTCATCCACAAAAGCCATCTCAAGACACTATACCATGGATGCTACAATCTCAGAACCCAACTTTGGTTGATATTGTCCAAGCAACGGACCCTATTATGGAGCACATCCTGGTGACTATTCCCAGTCAGTCTTCTCCAACCTCACCCACACAGCTTCACTGAAGAAAACAAAGACTGAACTGTAATTTGTCCAAACTACTATAACCTTTGTGGTGCTAGCTATAATGGTCATTTACTAACTACATTTTCCCCTACAAGTTAAGTGTTTTTAAACATACCCAGTATCTGGGTTGTTGGTAGTGTGGTTGTTTTACTCAAAGCACATCTCTCTGATAGAATATTCAAGCTGTCTAAGCCCTGACTGTAGCACAGCATGTTTGCCAAACCAACTGTCAAATACCAGCTTGCTGAAAGATTGTTCTGCTGAGATATCATTTTCCTGCCTCAATCCGTCAAGCTGCATAGTGCTTGACCTGATCTGTATAGCACCCCTGTCTATTATAAAGCCCACCAGGCTTCCTTTCTGCTCCCTGCAGAGACCTTCTCCTTCCATGCTCTGGTCAATTTTATCCCAGTGGTTTCATTTCATCTCACACCCTCCCATAGTCTTATTGATGCAGATGCACTGGATGTGGAGGGGAATCAGTAGTCAGGGAGATATGAGGAGGCCCCCTATCTCTTAGGGATGTATCATACTCTGCCTGGCCCTGTGGTTTCACCCACAGACCCTCAGATGCTACAAGACACCCCATGTGAGTCTTACCCTAGATCCCATAGTGCACAGCAGCTGTTAATCCACCTGAGCCAAACTCCTGCTCTAAGATAAGCCTCCATGCCATCAGCATTACTCTCAAGGAGGGTCACCGTGGCCTCCCCTTCTCCAGCATTTGTGCATTCTCCTCCTGCTAAGACACTGTTGGCATGAGAATACTTGCTTTTACAATGGCTAAAGATGGACAGGGTTCAAAGCAGCATCAGGGAGAATGGCAAACAAGGTAACCTGGTTCCCCTTCCTTTGATACATGTCCCATGACCTGGACAATCTATCATGTGAGGTATGTCTTCATCAGTCTATATCCTTTACATCTCAGAGCTTACAATTTCTCCTACACACTGTAGAGTCAGTTAGGAGTTTACCACCCTTCCATATTGGCAATACTATACTTACAGTTCACCTTACAAATTGCTAACCATACCCCTTTTTTAACTGTGTCAGAGGTACCATAGGATGAGTGCATTAACAGCTGTGGGACACCTGGTGACCTTTTTCTTACTCCCTCCTTTCTCCCTTTTGGAATCCCACTTCTATCTCATTAAGTAAGCCCTGGTGTTCGCAACCTGTATTTGTAATTATCAAGCAAATGTGTGGTTCAGGTTGCTACTCAGAGTAGCCTAAATCTGTACCCTCCCCTTCTACTCAAAAGTCTCTCATCCCTTCCGAGTATAAAGAGATGAGGGGTGCCCAATACAAGCTGTTGGGCAGGGTGAAGGGATATACTCTGGGAGGAGACTGAGTTAGAGTGCACAACAGCTCCAGTCACAGAACCTGGGCTGACCCTCCTTGAGACATCGTTGTTGCACCGCTGACTACTCTACTCTAGGGCGTTCTGCATTACTTCATATTCCTTGACAACACACCCTAGCCCCCCGCACCTGATTTCTGTTCCTCACCCCCTCCCTGTTCATGTCTCACTCATGATAAAAGATCCCTCTCCCCCCAAGCTACAGTCATAGCACTCATCACAACATCTAGTTTGCCACTGTACTTGTGGGCAGACACCACCAACACTCCCCTCCATGATCACTTTATATTATACTGAGGACTTACCTACACACTCGCGTATGTTGCTTTGCAGCAGGCTGTTATTACCCTTTACCATCATGTTGGCTGTACCTATAGTTACATTAGTACAGCACTCCCTTTGACCTGGAAATGAGGTCCACACTTTAGTGATCCGCAATAATCCCCTGTAATGTAACATTATCTTTGAAATTGCAGCAGTACTGCTTGGGCTTTAAGTACACACTCCTGATCTCCTACATTGTTCTAAATCTGCTCTGGAATACCCCACACCCAACAATCATAGTATTTGCCAGCATGGGGTGCACTGCAGGAGACCTCATACTCTGAGGATAGTCCAGCAGACAAAAGAAAGATAAAGTTTCCCCCCACAATGCAGCAATAGGGTTGCTCAATTGAGCATCCATCTCCAACTGTGGAGCTCACCTATTCATCCAGTAAAAATGCCCGATGTCAACTGGTTAGATAATGACTGATTTTATTACCCTTGTGAGTAATATGCTACTTGACAGCACAATGTTCAGGCATGAGAGCCCTGTGAGATATACTAGATACAACATACCTATAATGGTAATCAGAGAATAATGCATGGACCTGTGGTCCTCCCACAGGGTGAGCCCAACCAGTGGTTGGATGCCCCCCGTCTGATGAGAATGGGTGCCTGTACACTGTGAATTAAAAGCTTATAGCCTCAAGTGAAGCATACGTCTCCTGTATCGGATCGATAATCCCTACGAGCATGGTGTGGACTTGGGAACCCTAACCCTGGATAGTGGCATTCCATTGGCTGTGGTCAAGAGTAGCTGGGGTGTGGCACACCCCTGAGCTGCTTGGCTGTGTACTAGTGCTCCCTTTCCCCAACCCCCACTGGGTGCCCTGTCCCCCTCTCTGACAATGTACCTAGAAGCTTACTCACAATAGGGTCTGATCTGGGGTTTTACAAGACAAAATAGCCCAATGGACTCTGTAAGTAGGGCCTTCACCTATAACCCTCATTACCTAGTCACCCTCCTCGGTCTTATTAGTAGCAGACAAGGGCAGGCAGAAAGGAACTGGACACCCCCAAGAGTGTCCCGTTTTCACCTCCCCAAAAATCATATAGCCTGATTTCCCAGGTTACCCCATTGTAGAGATTTCCCTTAAGACCCTTTATATGGCATAAGCACAACGTACCACCCTACTTGATACTATATATGTTCTGCCCTTCCCTTGGTTGCACTGACTCTGACATCTTGCTGCCCGAAGATTAATCGACAGGTCAGAAACTGGTTTTAAACTTTTAGGTACCAATAGTGACTATCACGTGCCCTCACTCAGCTCCTGTGAGTCTTAGACTATTGGCATCCTCCCTCTTAGGTTATTCTTTATTACTGATTACAGAAACTACTCAACAGTTTTTTGGTGATGCTAGTTTGTTAACTGCAGAATGTTTGTGTTCATTTCATCTTCTGCTATGTTAGTCAGCTTGTACAATATTGTGAGTACTGTATTATTCTGCATTACTGTCTCCAGGATGCACTAGTTACCAACCATCTGTTGCTGTGACTCATATTCACCCAGGATTTATCACCAATGGCACTAAAAAAGCCCACCCTTGGCATTACTACTGAACACTCATGACTCGGGCCTTCCTCTCTGCCTTCATGCATCTTTGCCCCACATACAGAAATCATGCTACCACTCAAAGTAACTGTCCCAAATCCCTGCATAATCTGGGCCTGCTGCCAAATTTCACACAATGGGTCACCAGTCTTAGGCACCCCCTCCCTCTCAGTTTCAGACTGACACAATCAGTAATCTATCTTCAATTATGAAATGAGTAGAAAGAATGCTGAATTCTGATTGGCTGAGATCTGCTTTCAGCTGGGCTGTTATCCCAGCACAACGGCCCAGCTGAAAGTATTATGTTTAAAAATGCATGACATTTTCTAAAAATGACCCATTTCATAATTGCAATAAGGCACTCCAGGGGGTGTGTTATGGTGGACTGATGGCCCTTCTCGGGCAGTGGAAGCCCTCGGCTATGCCTCGTGCTTCAACCTACCCTGAGGTGGGCTGTTATCCCACCATAACACATCCCCTGTCATGCCTTATTGCTTAAATACACTACCTGGAATGAATCAGTAATCTATCCTCAAATACACTACCTGGAATATAAGGGGTTTGCACTCACCAGCTAAAAGAAAACATGTCCTCACTCATCTGAAAAAACTCAAGTGTGATATTGCTTTTCTACAAGAAACCCACCTCATGGAAGAGGAAACCCTTACACTGAGGAGGGACTGGGTGAGTGATGTAATTGGCTGTTCCTACTCCTCGGCGATGAGGGGGTAGGTTATATTAATACACATGAAGCTCCCTGTCTAGATCCTGAAGTCTAGCTATTCTACAGAGAGTAGGTGGGTCTTGGCCCACATACAGATTTATGATATCATCCTTCTTTTAGTAAATGTTTACAGCCCCAATACAGACTCAAAACACCTTCTTCCCTCAGCTTGCACAGCAGGTGATAGCCCTGAAGGATCCAAGGGACAGAAAAATGATGGAAGGTGACTTCAATGAAATATGGGACCCATGTAGGGACAAGTGCAGGTGTTCTCTGGCACCAGCTCCAAAAGCCTGGACCTCCCAACATCATCTGGACCAGGAATTCCAACTAGTGTACCCCTGGAGATTCCTGAATCCAATGGTTAGAGACTTCACATTCCACTCAGCCCCACATGATAATATTTCCAGGACAGATTTATTTCTAATACAGTCCCACCATATGCCCTCCCTTTGTGAGGCACACATTGGTCCCATAGTAATCTCCAATGACACCTGTATCAGCCACAATGGAGGCAAACAAAGTGCCTCCCCCTACCAACCAGTGGCACATGGATGTATTCCTCTCATCAGACAGGAATTTGAAAGCCTGGCTAGAAAAATAAATTGAAGTCTACTTCCAAATAAATTACACTCCTGAGGTATCCAATTCCACCCTTTGGGATGCTATTAAGACCTATATCTGGGGGAAAACAATGGAATATCTGTCAAAAATTAAGAAAGATAAAACAAAGGACATAGACAATTTAGAACAACTTTAAGCTTAGGAAAAGGAATAAAATTCATTCGATGACAAAGTTCCACATCTGCTGCTATGGGACATCCAGCAACTGTGTTACTGCAATAATACCTTTTCAATGACCTCAGTCCAGCATGGTGTGACTCGAACAAACCACAAGTATTGAGAGTCTGGGGAGAGGGCACCTATGCATTTTTCCATACAGAAACAGAGTGCCCCAATCGGGGAAGCATTTTGGCAGTGTACAATCCCAGACAGGATCTGTTACTTCTAAACTGCTGGATATCAATAAGGCCTTCTGGAAGTATCACTCTAAACTACTACTGTATATAAATTACAGGATGCCCTTCCCTATGATGGTCTCACAAATGTTTCGACATCATTCAGTGCCTTAGAATCATGGAGGAGAGCTGGCTTTCCTGGAATCTCCCATTACACTTCAGGAGGTCCGGTCTGATCTGACAGCCCTCCCAAAAGGTAAAACCCCAGGGCTAGATGGCCTGCCATCTGAGGTTTACCAATCTTTCCAGGCACAGTTGGCTCCTAGATTGCTAAACTCATAGAATCCTGCCACACAGAGCAGCACCCTCCCTCACTTGATGCAGGAAACCCTAATCATCCTGATTCCAAAGCTGCATAAGGACCCTCAGGTGGTTTCTAATAATAGACTCATATCCTTGCTCACTGAGGTCACCAACATATTGGCTAAAGTCTTGGCTACCAGACTGGATCCCCTCCTCCCTTCACTTGTAGACAAGCACCAAATTGACTTTGTATAGGATAGGATGGCAATTGACAACATCCATACAGCAATAGTGGCAATGGGGCAGCCACTGCTCTGAAGTTCCCAGAAGTTCCCAGTTTTTCTGATGAGTGTCGATACAGAGAAGACATTTGCATTTGTTGAATGGGCTTAGCTCTATCATATAGTAGACCACATGGACACTGGCCCAAAATTCACTTCATTAATATAGTTATTGTACACAAATCCCAAAGCAAGGGTCCAAATCAATGGAAGAATTTCTGCACAATTCACCTTTCAGTGTGGCAACTAGACAAGGCTGCCCATTCTCTCCCCTCCCTTATCTCTTGGTTATGGAGCTCTTATTTTGCAGACTTGGAGAGTGTAAGGGTATAGGTGGTATTACTGTTGGCAAGGCCTCCCTTAAACCCTAGCATATGCAGATGATCATCTGCTATTGCTCTGGAACCTAGCCTTCACCACCCCTCATGCTCTCTGTATCCTTAAGGACACCTATTACCTCTATGAATTGTGAGCTGCCTGGGACAAAAACGAGGTGCTCCCTCTATATCGAGCCTGTAAACAGGGCTTCATTGCTCATCATAATCTGAAGTAGACTCCTATCTACCTGTAATAGCTGGGCATGCTTATTACCCCAAATCTCAACAGAACGGTAGATAGTAATCTCCAAATCTCTGAGTCAGAGATTATCTAGCCAGATGGGAAAAATAAAATCTGACATTTGGAGGGAAGATATCTGCCTAAAAATGATGGCCTTCCCAAAAATATTATTCTGTCTCAATAACCACCCTCTGCATATACTACAATCCTGTTTCCAATGATTGCAAAAAATGTTTCTTTCATATTTCAGGAAAGGGAAGAAGCCCAGATTCAGTTTACAAAAAATTGCACCCCGGGTCAACATGGTGGCTGGGGTCTCCCATGACTCGGGGCATACCACCAACCATCGGCCATCCATCACACCTGCACTGACTTTATTTAGTCAATGAACACGCTGCACTCTAGTCCCATATAAAAAGAATGGCAGGTTTTCTGCCACCCTGGTGCATTAGGCAGCACACTGTACACCTCACCAACTCATAAGTATTCACAATAAGTCTGGCGCCTCCTGGTCAATAAGAGAATCTGGGCTAAGGTGTCCCTTGGTAGGTAGGAGCCCCTTTGGCATAACCCATACGTACAAATAGAGAGAAAGTCTCTCCATTGGCCTACCTGGAGCTCTTAAGGGAATTCTCTCAATATCTCAGCTATTGGATGGTGGTACAAGTTCACTGTGCATGTTAAAATACTCAGGTACTAAATATTCCCTTCCCAGAACTGACTTCTGGAAGTACTTATGTTTTTACATTTTTTTTTCTATCGTCCCAGTCATGGATAAGACCTCCTTCCACCAACCACCAGATGTCTAGTTCCCATCTGGCTGAGACTCCACCACCTATCCTCCCAGGACCATCAGCCCACCAACAACACACCAATGTGCTGCCCTCCAGCTTACCACAGCATTTCTTCCCCACATAAATTTGGCCACCCACAGCAGAAGTGAAGACTGATGGTGTCCCCGGGGGATGGTGGCATGAGTCCAGTACTAGTTGTGATGGGCCAATGAAGGTTTTATCCTCCCAGTTCTGCACCATTTTCTGCTATTATCCCTGCTTCCCACCAGGAGCGTGCATATGGATTGACTGCCAGCGAGACCTGACACAGCCAAACCATGGACACACTCCAACGATCCCTCCTACCACTTGCTTGTCCTCTGCACCACCCCCTATGATCACCCAGGTGGTGGCAAAGCAGCAGGATGTGGCACCCTCCCTCCCTGGAGGAGGAGAGAATTCTCTGGGACACTTGAGTCTTCTCTTCCTGGACAGCCCTCCAATGGCCCAGGCTCATTCCCAAACCCAGATCACTGGCATTGCATGTGGTAGCGCTGCCACTGTTCCATGAGGCTGGCAATTCTGGAAGTACTTATAACTACAGAATGCCATATATGGCAGACTGTGTGGCAGAAACCCTCCTAGCAGGGAAACCTTAATATCTCACATTACTAAACGATTAACCTTCTCAAAACAGCTGGGAGGCAGAATTTATAGTTACCTCTTAACCCTTCATTCATGCCTCACTTGGGAAGCAGATTGGACCAAGGCAGGGAGTTGAGTATTTGTATCCCACCGCAAAGCTGGCAGAGACTGCTGCATAAGGTGCACCCTGCCTTTCCAGATATCCATTACCAGTTAATTCAGAAAAAATGTTTTTCATAGGTGGTGTTGAACTCCAGTGGTGCTTCATAAATAGAGGGCAGCTACAAAATGGCTTATGCTAGACATGCAAGCAGTTAACAGGAACCCTGCTGCATATCCTCTGGGTCTGCCCTGGAATTGCCTCATACTGGGATACTGTAATATCCTCTTATAGCCAGGTTCTATAATCCCCACTCCCGAAGTGGGTCCTACCAGATGACTCTAGCATCCAACACTGAAACCCCCCACAGCGCCAGTGGATCCTGCCAGCCACCTTAGAGGTAAAACATCTCAGCTGCTACTTAGATGCTGCACAGATTCCTCCCCTCATTTTCAGGAATGGCTGGCAGCACTCTATAAACTTGCAGAATATGAAAGGCTATTCTACTTGGCCAACTGCTCCTTGCCCAGATTCCTAAGAATGTGGACCCCGTTTCCTAAACATCTACTTCAGCATACACCTGTGATGGAAGAACAGAACTTCTGTTTAACTAGTGGCAAGAATGGGAACTGGTGCAGCCCAGAGAACCAACCTGCAGCATTAGCGTAGTGTTATTAATACCTTAAGTGATACCTGTTACACTACTGTACATTGTTTTTCCTCCTCTTCTTACAAGTATGCATTATACTTTGATTCTATAATGTTTGATCACCTGGTAGTCTGTTAAACCCCCAACCATGCCCTGTTTTATTGGCAGATAATGGAATGTTCTTTGCAGCCTGTACTACCTTTATGGATAATATAATTTATTTTTCCATGTCTCTATCTTGTCTGTAGTTATACTAAGCTACATTTGCCTTGTTTACATGCACACTAGTACCAGGTTCAGACTCCAGTTTCAGTGGAATCAATGCTACATTCCTCAACTGGACACTCATGTAAACACATTCTAAGTTGGATTCCTGTTTCAATCTGAACTGGGTTCAACTGCAGTCGTTCAAAAGCATTGATTATTTTCAACCTGGTTATTTTGTGCATGTAAACCTGATTGTGAAGGGATTCTGCTGTACTTACTGTTGAAACTGCAGCAAAAAGAATGCAACCAGATTCAAAATCCTCAATTGCTGTGTGTTTACATGCAATGGGAATCGATCACATTGTAATCAATTCATTTCATTCTCGTCAATCCAACAGCATGTAAACCTAAAAGGATTACAATCTGAATGAAGTGAACTGATTACAAAGTAACTGACTCCCACTGCATGTAAACATAGTTAATCTGGCACCTTGTAACTAGCCAGACAGCTTGTTTATTCATCATTGCCTTTTGTGAAAAACAAATAGAAACATTTAAAAAGAAATAATGGCAATCTGTGCACAGGCTGTGCTCAGAATTGAAAGCATCAGAGGGCGAGGGAGGAGCCCACAAGACCACAGTGGTAGTAGTGATGTAGATTTATTACAAGTAGCTAATTACAACAGTTAACAATAACTGATAGGATCATTATAGCTGGTTATGTCCGTAAGGCTTAGAAGCATCAGAGACAGTTGTTGAGTGGTGATGTATATATTCCCATGGACCCTATATTAGTGGTAGTCTAGATGACTTCCAAAGTCAGTGGCTATGCAAGAATTCCTTTTCTTAGAGTGAGTCCCTAGACCTCTCAGACTGGGCCCATATTAGAAGAAGAACAAACACAACAAGCCAGAGCACATCCTGAGCCCCCCCCCCCAACAACAACAAAAGGGTAAATGTGGCAATAAACATATATTTTTTTCAGCCTGGGTTGGCAACTTACTAATTTAATTTCAGAAGGAGTGGGGGTCTCTTGATATTCACCTTAGGACCCTGCTGTGAAGTCACCCAGCTACCAACGTTGAGGTAGACCACCTATTAGCTGGGTCCCTACTCTAAACTGCATCTGCCTGAAATGGTTTACCTTTATAGGGTGCACCAGCTTAAAATTGGTTTAATTAAGGTGTGGTCCCCAGCCAATGTGCAGGTAACTGGTGGGGAGCAAGTTAAATGAGAAAGTCATACTTCTCTATTTACTAACTTTATCCAGTGTTAACTGATCACCCTTGCTAATTCACAAACTATAAATGGGATTCTAAATGAGGGGTACTACTGTATATGGCATACATCAACATAAAGAACAAGTCAGAGCGCACCCTGAACCCCCCCCACCCCAACAAAAGGGTAAATGTAACAATAAACATATATTTTTTTTCAGCCTGGATTGACAACTTACTAATCTGATTTCAAAAGGAGTGGGGGTCTGTTGGTATTCACCTCAGAGCCCTGCTGTGAAGTCACCCAGCAACCAACATTGAGGTAGACCACCCATCAGCTGGGTCCCTATTCCAAACTGTATCTGCCTGAAATGGCTTACCTTTATAGGATGTAGCAGCCTAAATTTGGCTTAATTAAGTTGTGGTCCCCAGCCAATGTTCAGGTAACTAGTGGGGAGCTAGTTAAGTGAGAAAGCCATACTCCTCCATTATATATATATATATATGTTTATTGTTACATTTGTCCTTTTGTTGAGGGGGGGCTCAGGGTGTGCTCTGACTTGTTATTTTTGTTGATGTGTGCCATATGCAGTAGCACCCCTCCTTTAGAATCCCATTTTTAGTTTGTGAATTAGCAAGGGTGAGCAGTTAACATTGGATAAAGTTCATATTTGAAGAAGGACTGGACAGATTTGAAGATAGTCTTATGAATGTTGATGTCTACAGGGAAATTCATATGAGGAAAGGTTTCAAAGCCTGAACAGAGGCTAGAAGGAACAAGCATTTGTCAATGAAAAATGTTTCCTTGCATGGTGTATGTGGCAGGGATGTATTGTGTTAGTTAGTAAAGGAATTTGGCACCTAATCGCATGCTCTATGAGCAACAGGGGACTACTGTAAGCAGTTTACAGCACTGTTGAGTTAATATGGTCTACTGGTAAAGCACCATTTTGGTAACTGGGTTATCACATGTTCAAACCCATCTGGAAACAAATACTCAATGTGTGATCCCTTGGGCAAATCAGTTAACCACCCAGTGCTACAGTCCACCGAGCTGTGAAAATGAGTAGCAGCTGGACCAAAATGGAAATGAGCTGTTGCATCTCAAGAGAAAAATTCTGGGTAATGAATTGTAAATTAGTTTGCCCTGCCCAACTCCGGAGTCTAGATCCTAGTCCCATTCTCAGTTGGGCAAAATGTAAATCGCAGTATGCTACCCTTGTAGGTGGCATATGGTTATTAGATAGGATCAATTTCACATAGCTGGTTGGCGAGCAAAATTGTTTGGTTTTTGGGGCATAAGAGGAATTATTGTGACTAGTAAAAGAGTCTGCCATTTTAAATTAACCATAAAACAGGAACAGCCCTTATACTCCAAGAGGAACTGCCCTTTCTTCCATCTGTACAGAAGATCTCAAAAATCAGTTGCAAATTTAAAGAGACTCACCAAGCTAACGGAGTTAGCCCCTGCACCATACCCATTGGTGTCTTGCCCCCAGAGGATCCCAATGAAGTTAGTATGTCCAAAAAGTGTTCAGCACTTAAAAGATCCGTCCCTTGTAAAATGTAAAATTGGGTCCCAAGGACTTCCGATTTTTTTTCTGCCAATTCTATTCTACCTCTCGCGCTCACTAGTGTGATGACGAGATGCCAGTTAGAGCACCGGGCGCTCCATTATATATAGTGTGTGGCAGATTTTCTATTGATTTCAAATTATATAGTGGCCACTTGGCAATGAAACGCGGGCACCGGTCAACTAACAAGGGCCTTGTTAGTTGACCGATATCGCTGTGTCTTCCCAAAAGGTCATAGAGCTGGCAAAACTCTTGGGGACATTCTTGCAGCGTTCTTTCTGAAGAGAAAGTCTCAGCACTTCCTACATCCAGATATCTTTGGCAATTACCGCCAGCATGTTTCTCAGCACTTGTTCTCTCCTTAACATCCTCCTGAGCTCTCTCTTTCACCTGATTTTCGGGGTATCATCCATAAAAGAGAGACTTCAACTGCAGATCATCCTGTCCCTCCCCATCCTGGCCATCTCCATGCAGCATAGACTGCAATACGGAGTCCTGCAATTTCCCAGGTCACGCTGCTACCTAGGGGTAAACTTACTTTGGGGTATGCAGGATGCGCGACTCAAACAGCCAGTACAGTGGGCTGAGAGAGAATTAATTGTCTGTCCAGCACTTCGACAGAGTAACAACAAGTGTAACAAGCATTTGTCAATGCCGAATGTTGTCGCGCTGGCATTGGCAGTGGCAGTGACGGAGCTAGAGATGCATAGCGCTGTGATTTTGTTAATGTGTCCCAAAAGGTGATTTTGCACATCGAGCATGCCATTGTGCGCCACAGCTGTGGAAATCTGTTTTGGGCAGGCTGTGAAAAATGACAGCTGGACTATTGATAAGGAGCTGTGCACAAATACCAGTAGTGAAAATGTGGTATGAAAATATTGCAGATTGATGAAGTTACAAGGGTGCGTGGAAACTGCACAATGCACACTTGCAACACAGTCATTGTATGGACTTTCGGAACCAAATTTTCAACATAGGCATTTTAGGACCTCTGCTCAGGAATAGTGTCACCGTTATTTCCTCAAACTGTCCCAAAAACTGATTTCGCACAGCAACCGTGCAATTCTGTGCCGGACGTGCAAAAACACATTTCAGCCAGCTGTACTGTTCATAAGGAGGTATGGAAAAATGCCAATGATGAACAGTTGGAGTGAAACTATTACAAATTCACAAAGTCACGACTGTGCGTGCAAACTGAGCAACGCACGCTCGTAAAACACTAATTTTATTGACTTTCATCCCCAAATTTTCAACATAGGCATTTTAGGACATCTGCTAATGAACAGTGTCACTGTCATTTTCATAATGTGTCTAGAACACGGACTTTCCACAGCGACCGTGCTATTCTGCGCCGGAACTGTGAAAACAGATTTTGGTCAGGATGTGAAAAATGACAGCTGTTCTGTTCATTAGGAGGTGCAGAACAACAGAAAATCTGGAGTGAAAATACAAGTTTGCAAACTCACGAACGTGAGTGCAAACTGCGCAACGCACGCTCGTAACACAGCCATTTTATGGAGTATTGTCACCAAATGTTCAACACAGGCATTTTAGCACCTCTGCTCATGAACAGTGTCACTGTCATTTTCATAATGTGTCCCGAACACTGATTTCGCACAGCGACTGCGCTATTCTGTGCCAGAAGTGCGAAAACACATTTTGGCCAGGATGTGAAAAATGGCAACTGTACAGTTCACAAGAAGGTGTGGTAAAATGCCAATGTTGAGAATCTGGCATGAAAATGTTGCAAATTGTTATTCTTCACGATGCACTAGTACCTGCATAATGCGCCATAAAACAGTCATTTTTGGATTTTTCCCACCAAATTATAACATAGGCTTTTTTTGAGGAGCCCCCTCATGAACAGTGGCACTGTCATTTCATTACTCAGTCCCAAAAGGTGATTCTGTGCAGTGACTGCGAAATCACCTTTTGGGACCGAATAACGCCATAAAAGTGTAAGAATTCATGAGGAGGGGTCCCAAAAACCCCAGGTTGAAAATTTGGTGCCAGAATTCCCGAAAATGCCTGAGATAAGCATCAAAGTTGAAAAAAACCTATTTATTCCATTATACAGCTTACCGGCATGTCCTAAGTTCATGGTCGGCTTTGAAGAGTGCAAACGTGTTCCCTGTCCACCGAAGATCATCGTGCCAGACTCCGCAGGTAGTATGGGGTGAGGGGGGGTGTGGGGAGGCAGGCTGCGCAAAGGGTGGTGCGGGTGGAGGCAGGGAGACTATGAGGGACTATTTTTGTTTTACAGGTGACAAAAAAAACAAACCGCGGGACACTTTTTTTGTTTTAGGGGATTTGGCATGCTGGGGTGGGCTCCCAGCATGCCACCTAACTGTTTGGGGGTGTTCTGTAGCCAATAGGGGATTGGGCACCTCATCGACACACAACATGGGAGAGGATTTTATGCCGATGGGGATTGGGCACCCCATGCGGCACACAAAGAAAGCGGGGCAGGAGCCGAGGGATTGGGGGTACCGGCATTTAACAACAACAATGGGGGTTCTTTATGCCAACGGGATTGGGCCCCCATCAGCACATACAGAGGGGCAGGGTTAACAGACAGGGGGATTGGGTACCCCCAAAGTCAGCAGTTTGACGGCCACTGTGCCGCTTTACTCATAATGTCGGCGAGCATGTCCAGGGAAGGTCCGTTGCATCTGATGAGCTTTGCTCGGATTGCAGTGGACCTTTTCTTAGATGTGCTCACCACATTATGTATGTATGGTGTAGCACCAGCATGCAGGCTGATTGGGGAATGAGGGACGCACCTACTGGTGCATGCCCTGCATTCGCCCAACAGTGACTGCTCCTCTAAAGCTGCACTACTGCAAGATGTTGGCTGAGCAAGCGTGCCAACATAAAAAGAACATTTGAGGAGGTGGATTTGCTTTTTATTTCCTTTGTTAGCACTAGCCTGGGACATAATCAGAAAATATAGCACCCCCTGTCTATTACAGCAATCTGTCACAGGAAATAATTAATTTAGTTGTTTTTGTTTCATTGAGTTTGCCCCACACCCGCTTGACTCATGAATCTGGATCCTCGATCACAACAAGCGCAGCTCAGTCTCCCAGTAGTCCCATCCCAACTAGGTCTACAGTGTGACTGTAACAATTTCAACACAACCATGAAAACCTCACCCCACCCATCATCTGATCACTCCATCCACAGTAAGTAGTAACTTACTACCGGAGAGGGACTGGGAGAGGTGAGAGGTTGCACTGTAGATGTTGCCTGTGCTGCTTTGGAAGGGGGAGAGATGCAGGATTGTTCTGCTCTGCTCTGCTCAAAGACTGCATTTAGATTTCATTATATCAGCACCACCTGCCATCTGACAACTCAATCTTTAGTGAGTAATAACTTACCGCTGGAGAGGGACTGGGAGAGGTGAGAAGTTGCATCCTAGATGTTGCCTGTGCTGCTTCGGGGGGAGGAAAATTGTTTTGTTCAGGACTGAATGCAAATCAACTGAAGGGTTTCAAAGTTAATCACAGGGGGCTCCATCATGAGCAAACAATAACCCTCTTTGTCTGACCGGCGAGTGGCAAGCCGAGGGGTTTACGATTGCTGCCAGTGTGTGTGTGTGTGTGTGTTGTAGAGTTGCCGCTGAACTGAAGGGCTATAAACCTCACATTCGTGGGGCTCCATTGAGGGATTTTCATTTTTGTTTGGTAGACCCATGGATACAGAATTTCAGATTGCTGGTTGCAGGGTTTTGTGTTGTCTGGATGGGGGGCTCTCCAAATTAACAGATTAATGGGGAAGGGTGGGGATGGACACGAGTGAGGGGCACAAATGCAAATGAAAGGATTGAAGCATTCTCACTGGAGTGCTTCATTTCTTTCAAGTAGAAAACGGCTTCCAGCTGTGAAACTCTAACTAGTGTCACAGTCTGGTTGTGTGCTCATTGGTCTGTCAGGGATGAGCCCACTGTAGAGTGCTCTGCATTGGACTAGTCCCTGACACACCTCAGAAATGTTGTTCTACCACAAGATGTTTCTTGTGCAGGAAAAGGAAACATAAAAAGGGGACAGGATAGAAGCCTTCAAGTTTCTATATGGGATCAACAGCACAGACTTCTTAGAGCTATTCTAAAGAATTGAGAGCATGTATACTAGGGACACAATTACAAGTTCTTGGGTGCAGTTTCTTGTAGGACATGTGGAAGTATGTCTTCACGGAATGGCTAGTGGACAGATGTAGTGATTTGCCTAGCAGTGTGCTCAGTGCTCTGTAGCCAGGTTCATGTCTAGGACAGATTCAGAGTGAAGGCAGTGATGACAGAAGGAGGGTATAGAGGAGGAACATGGTCCCATAATGGGGGCATCCACAGGATGTGCTATCTAGTTTGGGAATGCCATAACTATTAGCTAGGGTTTCAGGGCAGAGTGGATGGATCACAGATGCCACAGATGAGTGTGTTAGGCTAAAGGGGAAGAACGCAAGGGCCAAAGTGCCCACCTGGTTCAGATCTGGGGTTGCCCAGGCAGTAAGGGAAAAGAGGTTGTCCTATAGAAAACTCAGGAAGACCAAGATAGAGGTGAATAGGGAAAATTACCTAAGATTGGCTAGTGAGGCAAGTAAGGAAGTCCAGCAAGCAAAGGCACAGAAGGAGACACAGATAGCTGAAGGAATTAAGAAGGGGGAGAAGGCTTTATTTTACTATATAAGTGAGAAAAGGGACAAGAAGGAAGGGATTTTTAGGCTCAAAAAAGGGTGGAGTGGGTGGAGGATAATGGGGGAAAAGCAGAGATCCTAAATGAATACTTCTGTTCTGTCTTCACCAAGGAGAAGGACGGACCAGTGACTTCAGGAGGGAAAAGTGGAGTAGGTAGGGGAACACAGAGGTAGTGATAGAGGATAGAGTGAGGGAGGGGCTGCTGGCATTGAAGGTGGACAAATCACCTGGCCCGGACAGAGTACATCTAAGGGTACTAAAGGAACTGGCTGAGTAGCTGGCAGGGCCACTGGCAGACCTATTTAATAGTTCACTAGGGTTAGGCATGGTACCGAAGGACTGGAGAACAGCACATGTAGTGCCCCTCCACAAAAGTGGTCCCAAGGATGACCCAGGGAATTACAGACCAGTCAGTCTGAACTCCATTGTGGGCAAGCTCATGGAGACCATACTAAAGGAAAGGTTGGTGGAATATCTAGAGGAGCATGGTCTCCAGGATGTAAGGCAGCATGGGTTCATGGGGGGAGATCGTGTTAAATGAATCTGATTGACTTCTTTGACTGTGTTACTAAGACAGTAGACAGGGGCCAAGCGGTAGACATCCTCTATCTTGATTTCAGCAAGGCTTTTGACTCTGTGACCCACAAAAGATTGATCAGGAAGTTGTTGGATCTTGGGGTTGGGGAAAAGATAGCCAGATGGGTGGAAAACTGGCTGAGGGGCAGAACTCAGAGGGTGGTTGTGGGGGGAGTTATCTGGCACCAGACAGGTAACCAGTGGGGTCTCGCAGGGCTCAGTGCTGGGGCCGGTGTTGTTCAATGTCTTCATCAATGACATTGGGGATGGCATTAAGGGCAAAATGTGCCTATTCACAAATGACACCAAGCTCTGTGGAGAGAGTGGACACAGCTGAAGGGATACGGAACCTACAGGAAGATCTGGAAAAGCTGGGAGGTGGTCCTGGATCTGGCAGCTTGGCTTCAATGCAAGAAATGCAAAGTTATGCATATTGGAGCCAAGAATCCCAGGACAAAGTACTACCTGGGTGGAATCTGAGTATCTGCATCAGAGAAGGAGGAGAACCTGGCAGTGATGATCACTAGTGACCTGAAGCACTCCACGCAGTGCAAGAAAGCAGCAGCAAAGGCAAACAAGATGCTGGGATGCATACTCAAACACTCCACCAAGCAGCCGCTCTCAGCTGGCAAGAAAGAAGCCCCTGACTAGGGCTGCAGCAAGCAACCGTGCACCGCTCCTCTGTCTGGCAGCCACTACCATCAAGCACTCCACCAAGCAGCCGCTCTCAGCTGGCAAGAAAGGAGGCCCTGACTAGGGCTGCAGCAAGTGGCTGTGCACCACTCCTCTGGCCAGCGGCCACTACCCTCAAACACTCTGCCAAGCAGCCACACTCGACTGGCAAGGTATGTCTTCTTTTGGTCTCTGTAACTCCACTGCCCTCCCGATTCATTGGACAGCAAGCTTCCTTGTCTGATCTGTGATTGGACATCTAAGATCAGCATGCCTAAGGGATTGACTGCCTGAGCATTTTTATTTGTGGACTGAAAGTGCGGGTCGCTCCCGACCCTAATAGCTCATTTTTGTCTTTCTAACATTTCTCCCACCGACCTGCCCCAACCCCGGCCACTATTAAATACGTCTAATCTCCACCCATTTTTCTCAAGTCCTCCTTTACCACTGGCTGCATATTGATCACCATGCAGCCAAATTGCTGCACTCATCTTAAAGGTACACAGCTACCTCTCCTCTGCTCACTCTCTAAGTAACCATGGCCCTAAATTTTAAACTCCCTTGGAGTGCCTTTCCCATTCTCATTCTTCTGTCTTTGCCCATTCCCACAAGCAAGACAAGCCATAGTTTGGTTTACTCGCCCAATACTGAAATCTTAAAAACCTTCACTACAACAAAGGTTGCTCATCTGGGAACTTTTTCACCATTAATAAAGGACCTTGGTCTACCTTGATGATCCTACCCCTATAATTATTTGGTCCCTAGGTGGATTACATGTCCGTCAACTTGTCCTTATGGACCATACCATCCTTGCCGTTTTAAACAGGAAAAAAATAAAACCTCGCTGCATATGTATGAAGGTCAAGTGTTTCTCCAAGGCTCTAAGAGAACTCCTACTCAGGATAGCCCTTATGCTGCTTCGGCTGTCTGGAAACATTCATCTTAATCCAGGTCCAGAAACACCTCCCACCTGCAATGCACGCCCTAAACAAGGTACCATTAAACTGGCCACAATTAATATCTGCAGCCTTCTAAGCAAAACTGACGTCCTGAAAGTCTGGGTAACTCAGCACAACCCTGACATACTATCTGTCATTGAGACCTGGACGACCCCCAAAATACCCAATTCTGTAGTAGCTCTACCTGGATACACTATATTCAGGCTGGACAGGCTGATCAAACGTGGGGGTGGATGCACTATATTTCCAAAAAATTCTCTAAAGGGGCATGCTGTGCCACCACTTGATCTCAGAGGCAATACCCAGGCATTGGCAATAAAAGTGCTGTTGGAGGCTCACCATAAAACACTATCAGTACTATCAGTCTACATACCTTCCAAAGACCCGGCCACTGGTCTCCTAGTTTTCTTGACCATCTCCGCTCACAAAATCTCCTCATGGAGACAGTTATCATGGGAGATTTTAACATAAACTTGCTGTCACCTGCAAACAACTCCCTAAAGGACGCACTAACATCTCTTCACCTAACTCAACTTGTTAATACACCCACTAGGATAAACTATAAAACAAGGACTAGCACCACCCTCGACTGGATCATTTCTAACCAACCTAACTGCCTTTCCAACGTAACTGTGCACCCTGACTCCATCAGTCACCATTCCCCTATCACATGCAGTTGGACAAACAAATTTCTTATCCCCCCCTCCCCAAACTATTTACAGTAGGATACTAAAAGGGGCCACCTGGACCTCTTAAAACAACAGCTTCGTGCCCAAAATTGGAACATCCTGGACTCTACCGATGACGTTAATGTAGCCCTCTGTCACTTCATAAGGGTTTTCTTTTCAATACTGCTTGTGATACGCATGCCCCTCTCAAAAAAATGAAGGTCTCTGGCATGGTGAACCCCTGGATCACTCCTGAGCTCCTTTCCCACATGAAGCTTCGGGACCATCTCTGGCACTGTGCAAAAGCCACTGGTAAGCAGCAGGACCTACAAGCCTATAAAGCAGCTAGAAACAACTGCACGAGGGAGACTTGCCAGGCAAAAAACAAGTACCATAGGGAGATGCTTACCAACTCTTGGGGGAGACAACAGAAAGTTCTGGTCTAATATAAATGACATCACTGGCAAAGAACCTAAAGTTTTGCCTACGATGCTAAACATTAATGATACCCGTACCGCTGACTCAGTGGAAATTGCTAATGCTTTTAACAATGCTTTTATCAATTTGAGCTGTGTCCTCCCTCACAACTTATTCAATGATAATGCTATCCACTCTAAAAGTCACTGTCGTGAAAATAGCCCTGAGCTCCCCTCTTTTTATTTTAAAAGGGTATCATGCAACCTGGTTAGAAAACTACTAGCTAAGGTCCTAAGAAACACAAGACACAGTAGTGATGGACTAGACCTTAAGCTTATCGCCCTAACCCTAGATGAAGTCCTCCTACCCATAACTAAGATTCTAAACCTTTCTCTTACCCTGGGACAATCCCCTGATGCTTGGAAAATGGCCATCGTAACTCCGGTGCATAAAGCTAGTGACCATTCCCTACAGGGTAACTATAGGCCAATATCCATTCCCCCTCCACTCTCCAACGTGCTCGAGGGAATTGTTACCAACCAGCTTGGTGCTTATCTAGAAAATTACTGTATCCAGTGCCCACAACAACATGGCTTTAGAAAGGGGCACAGTACTACCTCAGCGCTATTAGAATTCACTAGCTTCATACAACAATCCATTGATCAAGGCAAGCTCATAGGTGCAGCCTTTGTTGATCTAACAAAGGCCTTTGACATAGTGAATCACACACTGTTGCTCGGTCAACTCTCTAAAACTGGTGTTGCTCCTAACACCCTGAAATGGTTCGGAAGCTACCTCAGTGATAGACTGCAGAGGGTGAGGATATCAAATGTAGTTTCAGAGCAGAGGACTGTGATCAGGGGTACCTCAAGGCTCAGTCCTGGAACCCCTACTGTTCAGTATTTTCCTGAACAGCCTCCCGGCTGACTGCAACCAGCGTACTCTCCTCTACGCAAATGACGCAGTCATCTTTATGAGCCACTTGGATCCCAACACACTTGAAAACAGTTTTCAACAAGGTTTCACAGAAGCAGAGAAATGGTTTAATAATCACAAATTAGTGCTAAACTACAAAATATCTAAAGTCCAGCTGTTTTCATCCTATCGGAATAAGTTTAAGGCCCACGCACTCACTATCACTAACAACCATGGAGACACTCTTGAACAAACTCAGCTCTTCAAATATCAAGATTTAACCCTGGATAGCCACTTCACCTTTGTGCCTCAAATAGAAAATGTTGCCTGAGATGTTAATACCAGAATAGGGCTCCTCTACAGACACAGATGAAGTCTTACCCAAGAAGCCCTGAAGGTTGCAGTTCACAGCTCGGTCCTCTCGCTCATTGAATATTGTCTAATCATATACAGTGCTGCAACATTCACATCACTTAAAAGACTCACGGTTGCCCAGAACAAGGCCTGTAGGTTAGTTACAGGTGCTGCACGGCTCGCCCACACCTGTGAGTTATATGTTCAGTCTGGCTGGCTTCAGCTAAGAAACAGGATCAAATATCAAACCTGCCTTCTGACCAAAATAGTACTACTTGGATTACTACCCCCGAGCATTAGTTGCCTGTTAAACAAATCCCCTAAGACCCAACACACTCGCACCTCTGATACAGACCTCCTTCTAGTCCCCCACTGTCGGACTGCTCAATACCAACAATCCTTTCTATACAGAGCCTCTCTGTGGTTTAATAATCTAAGCAATTAACCGAACACTCTTCCTAGTCTTTCCCAATTCAAACTAATGCTTCGTTAGGATCCCCTAACTGAAAGCACTTGTGATTGTTACACCTAGTTTCCCACTTCTGCAGACCCCCTCTCACTATTCTTTCACTCTTTTGATGCACTTACTAGGCTTCCTGTTCATCACCTCTCTTGACAGAACAATTTCCCCTTTTCCCTTCTGTCACATTCTCCCTTACCACCACCCCTCTTACTCTTATCCACTGATTTCCCTCTTCCATAGTGGGTCAGCAGGGTAAGGCATACGAGAAAAGGTTGAGGGCACTGAACATGTACTTCCTGGAAGACAGGAGAGAGAGAGAGAGAGGGGACATGATTGGGACCTTCAAGTTCTTGAAAGGGATAAATAAAGTTGATAAGGATAGTCTCTTTAAGCTGAGTGGCAACCATAACACGAGGGGGGCACACTCTTTTTTTTTTTTTTATGTCATATTTTATCTCCTGTAGCTCGATCGGCAATCCTATGGCCGCCATCCTCCTGCATCCCGTCAGGACCCCTATCAGGCACATGCTGCTTGGGCTAGCATGCAGTGCCCATTGGGGGGCCCACTACCTCCCCCACCGGGCCTGGATCCAATACCCGAGCGTGGATCCTATGGGTCCATGGACACGGAGGTACGGCCATCAAGCTGCTGTGTCCGACTGCCTTTTTCCTACATGCTTTATACCTACTGGAGTATGGACATGCAATGACATCAAGGCATACCATCCTGACATCCACCGTACTCCACCCCCTAGATATACCGCACCTGGGATGCCCCTGACTCACCATCGAGGGCTGCTGCAGAGCAATGTGAGCCCCAAACCCTCCCCAGGGAGAGAAGAGCAGTCAATTGGGAGAGATGAGCAGTCAATTGGATGCTCAATCCTCTCCCTCCCTGACCGACCCCCAACGATCTGGGCAATCCCAAACCCAGATCACCAGTGTGGTGTGAGTTGTGGTGTCCAGTGCCTCAACCCTCAGAACCACCGGGCCAGCCTGGGGGGGGGGAGTCAGTCTTAAGCTGGATGGTTGGAGGTTTGGGAAAGAGGTCAGGAAGCACTTCTTCACAGAAAGGGTGATGGACACTTGGAATGTGCTGTCAGAAGAGGTTATCTCATTGAAAACAGTAGGCAGCTTTAAGAGAGGCTGGGTTAGGTATAGGGGGAAGGTAAGAATCATGGGTAAGGGAGGATGGGAGGAGTGGGGAGGAAGGGCAGGGACATTAGCTCAAGCTGTGGACCCTGCAATACGAGCAGACTTGATAGACCAAATGGCCCTCTTCTGCTGGCTTCTTCATATGTTCGTATCTTTTCCTGCCTGTAAAGGGCAGTGTTTCTATATTAAAATTGCTGGGGTCATCCTTTCAAACCCCCCAAGTTCATAGGTCAGATCAGCTAACCCAAGCCCGTTTTGATCCATACTAAATGTTTATATTGTCATTCCCAAAAATTCCTCTCTGTGCTGAGGCCATTTTCTTTGGTTCCTCATCCTGCTTGCCCCCCTCCCTGTGACTGAGGCTTACCTGATTAGCTGATAGAAAATTGAATACCTGGCTAGCCTCTAGCAGGATGATTTTTTTATTGATACCTAGTTAATGGACAGGTTGCTGGTTATTGATTTTCAGGCTGCTGTTCAGGCAGTGGGCTATATTTCTGGTGGTATACCATCAAGACCATGCTGGAAATATAACATGGTGAAATGTTCATCAGAATGAGTGCGTGAAGAATAGTAGCATCATGGGTTAATTAGTGTAAAGGGTATGATAGCATTTCATGTGGTCCCCAGAGTTAGAATATTGTAATCTGCCCCCTCTCAAGGTCCTTCCTTCCCGAGTTGAGTCCCCCTAGAGTTGCAATATTTAATCTGCTTTCAACTGAGGTTCCCCAAGTTATGTCCACCCCGGAGTTTGTAACTGCATGACTGAGAGTAGTGCCGTGGGTTTTTGCACAGGGGTGTTGCATGCACTGTTTGTTTCTTGCAGCGTGGTTACATGTAGCCCTGATCTGCATCGGCATTTTTCGTGTGTGTCTTTTTTTTTACCATGTGGTGATTCAGTTAGCTTTATTGTGGGTGAACCACTTCTGACTAGGCTTCTGACAGATTAGCTAATAGTTGTCAAGTTGCTGGTCTGCTCATTGGTTTGCTAGTTTAGAAAAATAATTGCAAGGCTAGAATTACTGAAGCCAAGGAGGGGCTGGGGGATCGGGATAGCAGTAGAAGTTGCAGACAGCACCAGCACCTTCTTACAATACATAAATTGCATTGTTTTTTTTTTTAATTCAAAGTTTATTCACCACATTTTTCACATTACAGGAGGCAGTAATGAGCACTTTGACATAGGATTCATAAAACAAATCAAATCATACTGCCCCAAACCTCCCCATACAGCAGTTCATTCTAGCACTGTTATCACCCTAACTACCTACACCAAGAGTAATTAAGATGGTAACCTCACCACACACTACTCATAGCCACCATAATTAAAGTATGAAGGGATCCCAGAAATCCTTATACCTATGTAGTCTGTTTTGAAGGCTAGCAATAGCCTCTCTGTACTGTATATTTGCTAAGATCTCATGGAGCCACTCCTGATATGTTGGGCTGGTCCTTTCCTTCCAACACCTGAGAATGACTTTTTTAACCGAGAGCGCCACCATAGATATGTGAAATCTCCGGATTTTAACCTTTATGGAGGAGAGATCCCACAATAGGCAAATATCCGGTGTAAAATAGTCCTGTAGACCCAGTAAAGGATCCAGATTGGTTTTTATTTGCTCCCATAATGATGCTATCCGGGGGCACAGCCAGAAAAAATGGAAACGTGATCCTGCATCCTGGGAACACTTATTACACCTATCGATATCAAGAAGGCCCCATTTCACCAGTTTAGTTGGGGTATAGTATAAATTATGCAAGATATGGAACTGCATGAGATGTAATCTATCTTGGGATACATATTTATGACAGTACATCCAGAGGACGGCCCACTTAAAAGTATAGTGGGGAAAAAATGGAACCCAGAAGTTGGTAGGGCCACCACCGCATCCAAACCTCCATCGAAACAAGACGATAAATCTTAGAAATCACACCAGAAGAGACTAGTAAAGGGGAAAGTTCAGATACCAATGCAAAGGTCGGTGGACGGGGTGGAGTGGCCCCCAAGATCGTGGTTTACAAGTGTCTCAGTTGAAACACTTTAAAAGTCTGAGACTCAGGTATTTTGAACTTGTGTATGAACTGAGAAAATGAGAGCCACTCACCAACTTCATCCAGAAATGAAGTTACTATCCCCTCTCCTAAGTGAGGGAACCATGAATGGGAAATTTTCTGTTTGTTTATAGTGAAAGCCAGGGAATTCCAAATAGATTGAGCGAGATCATTACTTTGATTATAACGCAAGAAAGAATATAATTGTGAATGTACTCTTAGTGAGGTCATGATGGTGGGACATTTATTAATATCTTGTATCTGAGAAATTTTTAGATAGAGTATAGTCAGGGGGTCCATGTTCATAGATTGGAAAAAATCGAATTCAATCTTAAGCCAAACCGGGTTCATGTTATCTGGACCCGGTCTTACCCATCTCAGGTATTTAGCCAAATGACTAGCCCAGTAGTAGATGGGCAAGTAAGGAATCCGCAACCCCCCCTCATTCTTAGGTGCAGCTAACTTGTGGTATGCCAGCCTGGAGGTCTTATTCAACCAAATAAACTTGGTAAAGAGTTTATGTGTTTTCTGAAACCAACTTACGAGATGAATGAATTAAGATGCGACAAAGGATAAAATAAACGGGGAAACACATTCATCTTAATAATATTAATACGTCCCCATAAAGATAATGGGAATTTATCCCATCTCTCTAAGTCTTGAGTGATCCCCTGCAGAAGGGGGTCCAGGTTCTCCTTAAACCACAAGGAGGGATTACGTATTAATTTTATGCCTAAATATTTAATAGCCCAGGGTGACCAGCATAGTCCCAGAGAAATAATGTCGGTCTTAAAGACTTTATGGTTAAGAGGGAAAAAGGATGTCTTATTGGGATTTAACTTATAATTCGAGAAACTACTAAGTCTATCAACCTCCCTTAGCATATTCTGGATAGATATTAATGGATTAGCCAAATGTAGGAAAAGGTCATCAGCGTATGCTGTTACTTTCACTACCTCATTCCTAATGGGAATACCTTGTATCCCTTCATTGTTGAGAATATGTTGGATAAGGGGTTCCAGGTAAAGATTGAAAAGTAATGAAGAGAGAGGGCATCCCTGCCTCGTTCCTGACCGCAGTGTAAAAGACTTGGAGAAGGTTCCATTCCCTGAAATCCTTGCTGTGGGAGACCGGTAAATTGCCCTGATCCAATCTATGAACATGGATGGGAATCCAAATGCCTTGAGTGCTTGAAAAAGAAAAGTCCAGTTAACCCGATCAAATGCCTTCTCGTCGGCCAGGGAGACCAACCCCACAGGATATATGGTATCCCTGGACTCCGAGAAGACATGGGAGAGAGTACGCAGGTGGTCTGAAGATGCACGTCCTCTCATAAATCCCACTTGAGACATACTCACAAGATCCAGAA
Organism: Neoceratodus forsteri; assembly: GCA_016271365.2. Classification (NCBI taxonomy): domain Eukaryota; kingdom Metazoa; phylum Chordata; order Ceratodontiformes; family Ceratodontidae; genus Neoceratodus; species Neoceratodus forsteri. Next base: position 745,419,878 of record CM028137.1, read on the forward strand.
GAACCAGGATTAGTCTATCTGCCATTATCTTCGAGAGAATTTTGACATCTTGATTCAACAAAGACATTGGCCTATAGCTCTGAACCATTTCTGGGTCTTTGTCTGGTTTAGGTAACAAAACTATCAATGCCTCAAACAGATGTGCATCTGCCACCTCTCCAGACAAGATATGCAAATAGAGCCGATGCAACACGGGAAGTAGTTGCTCCATAAAAGCTTTATAAAATAAGGCCGAAACCCATCTGGACCCGGGACTTTACCCATAGGCAAGTCTTTTATAACAGTTGCTATCTCTTCCTGTGATAAAGGGGATGATATGAATTTCTTTTGAGAGTCAGATAGTAACGGAAGATGAGCTTCCTTGAGATACTCATCCAGTTTTTGAATGGGCGGAGGACTATCCATGTCCCTATATAATTGTTCATAAAAGGTAGCAAATTCCTGGACTATCTCTGAGGGGGATACCTTCAGGGTCCCGTCAGACTGAGACCTTATTGGGGGTATAAATCTTGCTGATTCTTGTTGTTTTAAACGTACAGCCAACAGGCGCCCTGCTTTTTCTCCTTGATCTGTGAAACTGGCCTTTGTATGGATTATTGCCAACTCAGCCTTTTCTCTTAACATTCCCAGATACTTATCTTTATATATTAATAACTTCTGTACTCCTCTCGAGAAATTATATCTGGGTGTATACTTTCTAATACCTGTATCTGAGACAATAAAAAGAGTAACTCCATTTCCTGTGCCCTCTTATATAAGCCTTAAAGGATCCCCATAAAATATCCGGTCTTGCACTATCTATTGGGTTGGTGGAAAAGAAAAACTCTATCTGCTCTTTCACCTCTCTTCTATACTTTCCATCTTTTAGTAATTGTTCATTTAATTTCCATCTGGTCTCTCTTTTGGGGATATTAAGAAAAGCCAAATTACCCAAGACTAAAGAATGATCTGATATTGGACCCGGTTGGATTGAGGTGGATAGAACCCCTGGCAAGAGCTCATGAGAAACTAATAGGTAATCAATGCGAGATTGCATGCCATGAACTGGCAAGCAATAAGTATATTCCCTAATATTAAGATGTGTGACCCTCCAGACATCACACAATCTGCACTGATTCATCATCTCCTTAAAGGCCCTGTGTCCAGGTGTCGGTGCCCTCTACCCAGTGCTTGATCTATCCAGATTTGGATCCGAAACTAAATTAAAATCTCCCCCTAATATAATTGGAATAGGGAGTATAGGAAGAATCGTGGAAATCAATTTCATAAAAAAAGAGAGATCATCTGTGTTTGGACCATATATGCTACCTAAAACTAGTGGCATGGCCCAAATAGTACTAAGACATATCTGCCTGCCGATCCTTAAATACCTGAGAAGGGACAAATGGGATATTTCTGTTAATCAGTATCATGACCCCACAACTATTGGTTTCCCCTGAAGCATGAAAAACCTGACCTATCTGTTGTCTTCGAAGTTGTAATACTTCGGAATCCACTAAATGAGATTCTTGTATAAATGTTATCTGGGCACGTAACAAACTCAGGTGTTTAAGTACCTGATATTGTTTCAGTTTTTTCCTGATCCCCTTCACATTCCATGTAGCAATATTAATATTCTGAGCCATCTATTATATCAGGTATAATCCAGATAAAATATCTAACATATCCTGCTGACATGTAACAGGTGATTCTATTCCCTGAATCTGCTGTGCGGTCTCCCACCCCATTGAACTGTCCTCCCCACCCCACCCCGATTACCCTCTAACAATCCACATCATCCGTATGTCCAAAACATAATCCAAAAAACCATCCACCCAAAACCCCCTCTTATCACTAACAACGTTCAGCAATGCTCCGTTTACTACTCCTCCCCCAGCCCTCCGAAAAGCCATCCCCCAAACCCTGTATTCTTTATAATACATTCCCCAGTTTTGAAATGCTAGTAATAAATGAAAGAGAGAGAATGCAACATCCCTACTATACAAGCCCTTGTATCTACCGCCTGTCCCCTAATAAGGGCCATTAGAAGTAAGCCAATATCAATAAAACATCACCCCCAGTAACATCACAGCTTACAAAGGCATATGGCTTGTTGAGTGTGATAAGGCGCCTCGTGGCACAAGATTGGGAAGTCGGCCTCAGCCGAACATAACATGCATTGAGCGGGCCTTCGTCTCAGCAGGCTCTCCAGCCCTATAGGGACAAGCCCCCGATCCTCTCCTCCCAGTTGCTGCGCCTTTGTCCCAGTAAATCCCAGCTTATCTCCTACTTTAGGAGCCCTTGGCACTTAACACGCATGGAGCACAAGCTCCCTCCTGTGTCATGAGTGTGTAACAGCACCCTGATGCCTTACAAAGGAAGGGACATCTCAGCCCTTATAATTGGATTTCCCAGAAGGCTACAGCCTTCCACCAAACCCTTCCTTACTGAACTCCCACAGGAGAGGGGGATACCAGATGTTGCTAAATAGGGATTGTTTTCTGCCAATACGAAAACTAGCGAGAAATCGCTTGATTACTTAAGACCCCAGACCCAGACAAAACAAGCAGGAATATGCTTTCATGATTGGAACACTTAGAAAACCGCAGGGCCTGAAACCCCAAACCCAGACAAGACAAATAAGAGCATGCATCCACAACTAGATCACTGTAAAAGAGAAAAAGCAATTCCTTTCTGTCCCATATTCGGGCTGAAGTGAGAGTCCAAGAATGTGTAACCGTTGCTTTCCAGAAGATCCCTATACATGAGTACCCAGCCTTCTCAAAGCAGTTCTCATCTTGTCGAGAGAGCCCTAAGGCCTTTCATGTGTCCCTGAAGAGATCTGGCAGTGCTAATTTTAAACCAGCAAACGCTGCCTCCGGATCTTCGTAGATAGCCCAGAAACCGGCCACCAGCACCTGTAGCCTGGCCGGGTATCCCATACAAAATTTAAGTCCAGCTGCAATAATTTTTGAAACAACAGGATGAAAAGCTGCTCACTTCAAACGGACTGAACCCGGGATATCTTGCGCTATTCTAAGCTTAACTTGCTCCCAGTGAACTTCTTGGAGTTCTCTCACTTTGTACAGGAAATGTTGTCGCTCTAAAAAATTTAAGAAACGACAGATTATAGGTCGGGGCATTGCTCTGGGAGAGGGCTTCGGTCTTAATGACCTGTGGGCTCTCTCAATAATATATTTAGCCACAAATGAGGAAGGGCCTGCAATCTTCTTGACCAACTTCTGGATAAAAGCTATGGTATTCTGGCCCTCTTCTCCCTCTGGTAACCCAAGGATCACAAAATTATTTCTCCGGCTACGACCTTCAAGGTCTTCAATCTTGACCTCAAATCTATACAGTTTCTGATGCATTGCTGCCATCTCAGGCTCGAACCTCTTGACTTGCTTCTCTAGAGAGAAGATCCTAGTTGTGTTGTCTGAGGTAGCGAGGGTAATTTCTTCTATTTTTCTCGTGAGCGATTTCATTTCTGATGCCATCTCCTTGATCTCATCTCTGAAAGGTTTAAATTCCTCCAAAAATCTGGACAATGTGAGTGGCTCCTGATTCACCCTTAGATTCAGAATGTCTCCCTTTTCTGTTCCACTCGAGGCCCGGGATATTTTTGAGGCCTTCTCTGGTGTAACTGGCGGGGTGTGTTTCTGCTGTTGTTTTTTCATGTAAACGTCCATTCTCTCTGAAAATCACCCTGCAAGGGCACAAAGTTGTAGGGAACCAGAATAACTCGAAATTCGAGGTTTAGAAATTGAGAAAGTATACCAGGAAACGAAAATATAGAGACGGGAGGCTGGAGCTATACCGAGAAGCGACTATCCGGTAGCTTGCATCACGTGGTCCCCCGTTTTGTTTTTTTTTATTTTGGGCTGGGAAAGGCACACTGAACCAACACTCGTTTCCAGGTGGGACCTAGAAGCACAGGGAGATTAGACTTGATTTTCAAAGGATGATGCAGGACTTGTGTCAAACCCTGCATCACATCCATTTTTTTGGCACAGCTTTGCCAATCTGCCTTGCCACAGCTCCACCCAATTTTAGTACTCCGAGCACAGTTGCGACAGTTTCCTCATTCTACAGCAGCTTGTGCCAAAGATTTGGCACAATCCCCATAAAATGGGTCCCCCAAATGGCACAAGTTAGACCAGGGAAAACCAGTCTAATTTGCAGCATTTGGCACTCAGGATTGAAAATCCCAATCACCGGTTGGGAGAATGTCACAAGCACCATGGATAAAATTATCATTACACCAAGGGCTTGGGGCATTCTCAGGACCTTGAAAACTGAGTCCATTAAAGTGCCTTGCTCAGTGTCACAAGTGGTAATTGTGTTTTTGAAACCCAGTCCTGCTGAGTCTTTATTTTCACTGCTTGGTGCTCTCAGCTCTAGACTATATTGCCTCCCTTAAATGGAAGGAGGAAGGAGAAAGTAAGCATTAATACCCTCCAGGTTTGGCGGTATTGGGCTATACCGGACTACCCAGAGGTGTAATGAGGTTGGATGCTGCAGGCGGAGGGCCTTATAGCCCCTGGAAAGTCCAGCATAACCCAATACCCCCCAAGGGTATTAATTTGCTTAGAAAATGGGCCCCTGTAATATATATATATATTTTTGAATAAAAATAATGTTTATCTTTAAATGTTAAAAGTCTTAGGTGTTTCATTTATTTTGATATAAAATAATTCCTCTGCCTGCATCAGAATACTGGGATTTTGTTTCTGTTTAACGTAGGTTTTTAAATAGCTATGGCCAGATAGAATGGTAAGTTACATGCGATGGAAGGCTCGTGCTTAGTTTGTAGGAATAATCCCCCAACCCCTGAACCCTTGTAAGGTGAAAATTGTGTTGATTTTTTTATTTTCATTTTATTTTTTTCTTTAACATTTGTTTGACGTGCTGCTTCTGGTTGATGTGCTGCTGCCAGAAATGCTTTTGTGGTGAATCCAGAGCATCAGCGCCATAGGGGATGATCATGGCGATAAGTTACATGAATGCTTTTCCTAAAAGCAGTTATTGTAGTGTGTGGCGTTGTTAAAAAAGAAGAAACGCAGCCTTAATAATTTAATATTTTTATCTGTCACACTGTTATTTGGCGACTCTGTCAGTGGAAGGTGGGGTGGGGGGTTTCACCGCTTAGCGTACACAAAAACATGGCAGTGTTAGCCTTCTGAACATTCCACTGTCCAATTAGTTTTCAGAATAATATGAGGCAATGGATACTGGGACTAGTTATTTCCCGGTCCCTGTTGTCTCATACCGGACTGGCAAATTGGCGCTTCCAGCCAATCAGCATCAAGGATAGACTTTGCCCATTTTCGAAGAGGGGATTGTACCTTTAAAAACAGGTGAAGCTGTGGAATCTGTGTGTGAACTAAGGGATATGAAGATGCTGAATCAATATTTTACTTCAGTGTTTGCTAGCGGCCCCAGGTTTGGGGGGGCTCATTGTGAGTGCTCATGGCATTATGGGTAGCGATGATCAGCCTGGGGAAATCATACCTGCACTGGTAGCTGATCACCAGGCACAGATCAATCCAGCTAAGTCCAATTGTGCAGATGGCATACACCCCAGAATCATAGTGAAGCTAAAGAGACAATTGTTAGGGCTTCTTGCAATAATTATTTAAAGTTCTGTCGGCACATGTTTGGTGCTGAACACTGGAAAGTAGCCAGTGTGGTCCTCATCTTCAAGAAGAGAGCAAGGTCAGACCTTGGCAACAACAGGGTATTCAGTTAAATGCAAAAGTGGAACAATGACACTATGGTTTATCTAGTGTGTGTGAGAGCAGACAGCTGTGACAAAATCCAGGATACATGGGTCATAATACACAGTTGTATAAGAGTCTGAAATTGCTTTGTTTTAGTGTATTATTTATACTAATCAGGAGTCATAACATAGTAACATAGTCAATAAAAGTAATGTATAAACAAATATATAGGGATACCCAACCTACTGTACTACTCAGGGTACCTTGTAATTCACTTAATAATCAAAAATTTGTCTTGCTTACCATGAAAGCCCGTACTGTCTTCATGTTCAAAATCTCCCTGGTAGGCTTTTCTATAGATTCATCCCTTTCTGGAAGAAGGTGTACCTGCTAATGTTATTAGGGGTGCTTGTATATCAGCTTTTATAAATATATATCTTGGATGCTACACCAGATTTAGAATGCTCAGATATAGTTGCTGAAAATCTTAAATCATAATTATTAAGATTCTATATTGTATTTGTGTACAACGATCTGTTATCCAATCTGGAATCCAAGATTTTCCTGTTTAAAATTTCCCCTTCCCACCCTATCAGTGCCTCCCCCAACATTTGCTGCATTAGATAACCCCCACCCTATCCATCCTCTAAGCCAATCAGTTGTCACAATAGGAGGATGTCATCATTCATTCATACTAGTTGAGACACTGCTGTGAGTAAGACATGCACAATGAAAGCTCCAATATGGGACCTTATGTTAAGGCAAAGCATTTTCATTATAATTTGGGGGTTAGGAATGAGGCTGGGTGCTATAAGATAAGTAGGGTGGACGGTTGTCATGTAAACTTATGGGTGGGGGAAGTGACAGAGTGGGAGGAGGTCGGTGGTTTGCCATTTTGCCATGGGTGGAGGGTGCGATTTATTCACAATGAATGCATTAATACAGCAGCCTACAGTAACTGGAAGAATAACTTTGGAGGGGGCTTGGGGGTTAGGGATGAGGGTGGTGCTATAGGGTGTGTGGGGTGTATAGAGTGGCGGGTTGTCATGTAAACTCAGGAAGTAGTGACAGGGTGGGGGGAGGTGTGTGGCTCATGATTTGGCACAATTGGCAGTCTGGATTTATTTGTAATGGACTAATGAAGCAGCCTTATAATTAAAAGAATAACTTTGGAGAGTACTTTAGAGGAAGGAGGGAGTTTGGGTGTTAGAGGGTTGGTAGGGTGGGGGAGTTACTTAACTGCAGGTTGGAGGAGGTGTGTGTATGTGCCATTGGGGGTGGGGTAGAGCTTTTTTATCCTTAGAACTGAATTTTAGATTTCCAACTATGATATCTGAGGATAGTCAAAAATCCAAAATCCAGTTGTCAGATTGGATTTTGCACTAGCCAGTCACCTCTTAATGTTATCCCTGTATTTACCACTGCTGAGCTTCAGGGTTTGTCCTTGCAGCCTGCTAAAGCACTCCAGATCAAACATCTCTGATCTTAGTGATATACTTGAGTATTCAAAATACTTAGATCCTGACCCCTCTCAGCCTCCTTTTCTCTGGGGTGAACATGTTCAGGGCCAGCAGGCTGTCTTCAGAGCATTTATCTATGCTTTTTTCACATCACCAGAATAAGGCCAAAAAGGCCCCCCCTCTGCATTCTCCCCAGTAATGCTCACCCTCTCGGGAGCAAATGTCATCCTACAAGTACCTGGGCATCACCTTCGACTCGGCTCTTACATTTCACACCCACATCAATACCCTGTCCTCAGCCATAAACTCTCGGATTGGCCTTCTCTATCGCCACAGAGATTGCCTCCCCCAAACCGCTCTCCGACTGGCCATCAACTCCTCCGTCCTGTCCCTAGTGGACTATGGCCTACCTATCTATGCAGTGGCTGACAATACCGCCCTCACCAGAATCCAGATCTCGATAAACAAGACCTGCAGGCTCCTGACCGGTGCATCCCTCCGCACCCATACTTGCCTGCTCTATTCCACTGCCAACCTGCTCACCTTGGAGGAGCGCCTGCACTACCAAACCTGCTTACTTGCCAAAAAATCCCTGCTAGGACTCTCCCCACCAGGGGTCACCGCATCCCTGTGGCTTGCATCCCTATCCATTGCCACCCGTAGCTCAGTTAAGGCCACCTTTCTGGTGCCCCATACCAAGACCTCCCTAGCCCAGAGGTCCTTCCACTACCACGCCCCCACATGGTTCAACTTCCTCCCACTCTCTGTCACTAAGTCTAACAAAATTGGTCCCTTTAAAGTCGCTCTCCTTAACCACCTCTTTGGCACCCGAAGCTGTAGTTGCCCTAAATCAATCTAATGTTGAGGTCCCTCCCTGTTTCTTGTCCATAGCCTTGACAATGTCCGTTGGACTGCCCCTCCTTTCTTTTTTTTTTTTATACGATTGCTATTTACTGCATGTAACTTTATCCCATAAACCACTGTTATATTGTGTTCTTTTTGTTATCTGTATTGCACCTGTATGTTACCACTGTTGTATCTCACACTGTAACCATGTCTACTCTCCCTACGATGAGGTACCTTTGTAAATGAGTCCCTGACTCAAAGGTTGTAAATACGACTTTCAAAATAAATAAATAAATAAATAAATTTGTCCCCCATACCCCTAATCATTCTGATAGCCCCGTGTTGCACTCCCTTGGCTGCCTCAATGTCCTTTTCACACTGAAGAGCTCAGAACTGCAAATTGCACTCCACACATTTTGTTCCGTTTCAGATCATGGAGCTCTGAGACACAAGATTGTGAGAACCTGACGCTAAGTACCTATGTAACCACCCAGTCCCTGGGGTTACTAGAATCCCGTCAGTGTCAGTGCTAGGTAGGGAAGGCAGCTGGTGAATAACTAGTTAAATGGCTTTCCACCTGCTCCCTCTCTGTTTACTTGGTCTCAGCTGAGTTGAGAGAGGTGATGTCATTTAGAACTCTCGCAGCAGCATAAGCCATGGTAGCTAGCTGTGAGTGGGGAGCTTTAGAATTTTCAGTTAGTTGTTGGTTGTAAAAGTTCAGTGTGAACAGTTGGAAGAGTGAAGAGCTGTAAGTGTGGGCTCTGTAAAGAAAGCCTATTTTTCTCACCCTAGTGCTGAGAACCATCTGCCTGCCAGTAGAAGTGGTGGAAACCATCTAGCAGGAGTTCCTGATTTTTCTCATCCCCTGTGAGATGAGAAGGACTGCAGAATGGATCCGAGGAGCAATCCCCTGATTTGATCTGGGACATTGAAGTTGTCTTTTTGTGTACAGATGTGAGTAATCTGACTTTGGGTATCCCAGGAGGAATGTGCCTGTGTTTTCTTTTGGGATGTACTTTGACAAAGGGAATTATACACCAAGTAATGTTCTATTTGAGACTGTTCTCATCCTTTCTTAAAGTTGGCTGACAATTGCGGAGTCCCCGGTGAGACTTGGCACATTGTTCAGGACTTTCATTTACACTCAGAAGTAGTGTGTTTCTAATGCTGAATGTGACAGACATTTCAAGGATGCATAGTTCTGCTCTTTTACTAAATGTTGAGGTGTAACTCTGAAAGAATGGCTGGGTATGGACTATGGAAGCAAAAGGTGGGCAACCCCCCATCTGGAGTGACCAGTTCAGTAATACAGGTTCTATAAGGGTGCCTGCTTATTCTGGACATGGTGGCCAGTGCCCGAAGAGAAAGTTTACCCTTGATGTGGGTTTGTGCTAATTTGAGCACCAGTGTGCTCCATCGTGGCTAGTTGCCACATTGCCAAATGTTTAATCTTATGCCATACGGGAAATGTTCTAAGTTGTGGCCAGTGCCACTAGAAGAAATTGTGTGCTCCGTTGTGGCCAATGCCACTAGAAAAAATGTATATTTCAGATGAGGCCTTGTCACTGAAGAGAGTCAAAAGGTCCTATGAGATATGGGATATTTAGAGTTTCTGTCCTCTACACACTTTTGTTGTTCTGCATTGCCTTGTGCCATGAAGTGTAAATGCTTGGGGGTCTACCTTTGCTTTAGTGTACCATCTTTGGAATAAAGCCACACTCTAGAACTCCCGCCTAGTTTGAACATTCTTGTTACTGCTTCCTGTGTGGAATTACTGGGTACCCCTCCAGAAGTACAGACACCATAGCCCCTAGCAAAAGTTCTCTCCTCAGGACCTGGGTTTAGTGATGATCATTTCCGTGTAATATTGTTTCTGTACCCCAACCCTCTCTTTCCCCCAGACATCAAATATGGGAGGTGTGCTTTCTAGTTAAACAAGTGGCCAGTGGGGGGTTACAAAAAATGGGGACTCGTTCAGGATGTTGTTTAATTTGAGGAGAGAACTGGAGATTTTTTGCTGATGGTATGGCTAGTAATTGTCTGTCTAGTAGCATGGTAGCTCAAGCAGGAAAGGAAGCTTTGCACAAAAGGATTTTGCCTAGGAGAGTGCCATCCGAATGTGCCGCTTGTATTCCTACTAGTACAGAAACAACAGAGTGCTGCTGTGTGCATGTGTGCCAACTAGTAATGGACAGTAAAGCCAGGAAGTGTATGTCCTTGTCTCTGCTTCCAGAACGTTTACAGGGCTTTTTAAATTGCAAGTTTCAAATGCCGAAAGTAGTGTGGACTTTAGGAAACAGAGAGGGAAATGTGCCCTGAAAGTTTCATGTGCTTTGTGTGCAAGTTGGGGGAGTCGCTAAAGAAATTGCCAAAATCTTTGGAGAAAATGATCAAAATGGCACTCCAGCCACCGAAATTTCTGCTGAGAAAAAAAAGTTACAGTTTGCAGTTTAAGTTTGCTCCTGCTCGACGATCACCATGAAAGATGAGCAAAAGAGAGAGACTCATTTGCATGGCGTTGAGTGATTGGTGCAACTGCAATCAGTTCTGCCCCCTAGCCAGCTTCTGTGTGCAGCCTAGTGTTCAAGGAGGAGAGAGAGAGTGACGTGCAAGCTGGTCAGACTAGGATCAACCATCGAGGGGCTTGTGAATGTTCTAATCTGTAGAAAACAGACTGTGTAAATTGAGGCTCAACCCATTGTCCAACCGACTGGAAAGTGAGCTTGGCATTCGTGGCTATGATTGGCTGGACCACCAGCCCGTTTCACCCCAGAGGCCTTTCAGGATCAGCACCAGGCTGAAAATTTCCACCGGAGAATGCCAGCTACTGATTTCAGTGAGTAAAACCCAGCCAACTGAGCATCAAACTGTGTGATTTTGAAGCCACCTGAATCTGTGTGCAAGCAGTGTGATTGTTTTGCAAAGAAGGACTGTCTGTTGAAACAGAAAGGCAACAAACAAAAATTCTGAGCATAAATTGGGAGCATTTCTATTGGGTTCAGCAACAGTAAAATGTTTCTGAGCAAGAGAGAGACTGTGAGTTGTATATTAGGCTGCAGCAATCAGGCAATCCTGTGCAATAGAAATACTGTGACTTGCAAGTGACTTTGAGCAAGTGTAAATAGTCTGATTTGATGCTGATCGCAAAGTCAGATTAAAATCATCTGAATGTGCTGAGAGATACATGCAGTGCAATCAATTACAGATCTGAGCAAAAATCAGTAGCCAGAAAAGGTTGGAAACACCATTTTGAGTCAGAAACAGATTTGATGCATGAGGAGAGCTACTGCCGCCATCACAGGGTGGGGTCAGCAAATGTAAACACTGCAGCAGGGAGCCATTTTGTGAGATTGTAAAGAGACTAGTGAGCAATTCAGTAACAACAAACTTTTGTATAATTGATTCCAGACATGGCTTCAGGAAATCCCCGCTATTCGGATCATGCCCAAGCTACGATTGCAGAGGAGGTGGCAGCACTAAGAGAAATAGAGAGAATTTTCTGTGGTGAAGGGTTGCCTCCAGATGTAGCAATCCCTAGCTATCCAGTGAGACTGAGCATTATGTGCCTCAAGGCTGGAAGGGATGTGTTTCTGATACCCCACTGTTTGCATTGCCTTGTGAAATATGGAATGTGCAGGGGTGCAGGGCTAGAGAGGGCATCACAAATTCGTTTGGCTCCCATGTGGACCAGAGTAGGAAACTGCAAGTAGCAGCATGCAGCACCATGTTGAACCTGTTGGAGGAAACCCCATAGAGTGTGGCACAGAAGGAGAGAGCAACGTTGATCTACTGCAAGGGCAGGAACAAAGAAGGGTTTCTATGCCTGTGTCCCAGGTGGGCAGTGCATCGGAAGGATCCATGGACCCATGGAAGGAGCATCCAAGTTCTAGCCTAGTAGGGGAGGACGAACTGCAAGAGACACTGAACCGGGAGATGTCTACCTCCACACCCAGTGAGGAGTAGACTGTTTCGAGAGTGAGGACATCTGCTCACTCTTGTTCTCAAATCCTGAGTGAGGAAGCTCTTGCCTCAGAGGAGCCAGAGACAAAAGTAGAAGGCTCCAGTAACCTGCCCACAGAGATGGTTGGGGACAAGTTCTTTCATTTTTATGTTGCTTGCATGCATGTGCAAGAAACACAGTGCCATCATCGGAGATTTCGGAGGTGTGTCACCTCCTCCTCCAATTCATTCAGTGTGCTGGCAGGCGCGGCCCCTGTAAGCCAATGCATTTTGGAGCTGTCTATGACACGCTCCAAAATGCAGTGGCATACAGTTGAAAGCGGAGCTACACTTCAGTGAGCACCGATAAGATATCGGCTGCTCACGCGCAGCCCCCCCACAGACACACGCAGGCGCAGCGCCGCTCAAGACGACTGTGTATAGCCGACAGGGTGCCCAACTCTCCGGGCTGAGCTGCGCCCCCCAGTAGTAAGTGCCATGCTGAGAGCCCACCCCAGCATGGCAAGCAGTCTTTGGCCGACGGGGTGCCCAATCCCGCCAGCTGAACGCCCGTCCTTGTGCCACGCTGGGAGCCCACCCCAGCGTGGCAACAAATGCCATGGCCGACGGGGGTGCCCAATCCCATCGGCTGAACGCCCCCCCAACATCCTTGTGCCATGCTGGGAGCCCACCCCAGCGTGGCAAACGTCCCACGTAGTCATTTTTTTAAACCTGTTAAACGAAAATGGTCCAGCAGCATCTCCCAACCCCCTCCCACAACCCGCCACTCACTCACTCCCAGCCTCCCCACACCCCTCACCCCATACTTACCTCCGGACTCCGCGCGATAATCTTCGTGGACCGGGAACACGCCTGCACTCTTCAAAGCCGACCGTGAACTGAGGAAATGCCGTAAGCTGTATAATGGGCTAGATAGGGGGTTTCAACTTTGTTCCATATCTCAGGTATTTTTGATGCATTGCCTCAATTTGAGATCTTTCTCTGAATGATGTCACTGTTATGAGCAGATTGGCCCAAAGGGTGATTTCACGCAGTGACTGCGAAACTCACCCTTCGGCCTGAATACCGCCATGACAGTAACATCATTCATGAGAAGGGGTCCAAAACCCATGTTGAAAATTTGTGCCAAAATTCCAAAATGACTGTTTTAAGAGCTGCATGCTATGAGTTCCTCCCAGGGCTCGTAAGTTCGTGAATTTTCAATATTTTCACTCCAGATTTTCAACATTACCATTTTACCACACCTTCTTATGAGTAGTACAGCTGTCATTTTCATCTCACCCAAAATGTGTTTCCGCCATGTAGCGCAGAATGGCGAGTCGGTGTGTAAAATCAATGTATGGGACAAATTAAGAAAATCACAGTGACACTGTTCATGAGCAGAGGTCTTAAATGGCTATGTTGAAAATTTGGTGAAAAAATTCCTAATATGACTGTTTTATTAGCGCATGTTGTGCAGTTCCTATGCGCTACGTGAAGGTCGCGAATTTTCAATATTTTCACTCTAGATTTCCAACATTGCCATTTTATCACACCTTCTTATGAGTAGTACAGCTGCCATTTTTCACATCTCACCCAAAACATGTTTCTGCCCATGTAGCACACAATGGCGCAGTCGGTGTGCGTAGATCAATGTACGGGACAAATTAAGAAAATCACAGTGACACTGTTCATGAGCTCAGGTGTTAAAATGGCTATGTTGAAAATTTGGTGAAAAATTCAAAAATGACTGTTTTCTGACGTCTTGTACAGTTCTCATGCATTTCGTAAGTTCGTAATTTTCAATATTTTCCTCCAGTTTTCAACATTGCCATTTTATCACACCTTCTTATGAGTAGTACAGCTGTCATTTTCACATCTCTCCCAAAACATGTTTCTGCCTATGAAGCACAATGGCGCAGTCGGTGCTAAATCAATGTACTGGACAAATTAAGAAAATCACAGTGACACTGTTCATGAGCAGAGGTCTTAAAATGGCTATGTTGAAAATTTGGTGAAAAGATTCCCTTCAGATGTTCTGCAATATTACTAATGGAGACATTGAACAGAACTGGCCCCAGGACCGATCCCTGCAGCACCCCACTGGTCGCCCCCTCTCCCTAGACTGCATACCATTTACCACCACTCTGCCTCCTGTCTGTTAGCCAGTTTCTAACCCAGTTTACCACCCTTTCCCCCATGTCCAGCCTACCCAGCTAGTTTATCAGCCTCCTATATGGGATGGTGTCAAAGGCTTTGCTGAAATCAAGGTAAGCATTGTCCGCTGCCCCACCCTGATTCACTTCCTTTGTCACCCAGTCAAATAAATCAACCAGATTTATCTGACATGATGTCCCCACTGTGAATCCATGTTGTCTATGGTCCTGTCTCCTGGCATCTAGATGCCCCACTATCCTTTCTTTAAGCAATGTCTCCATGATCTTCCCCACTACTGAGGTGAGGCTCAATGGCCTATTGTTCCCTGCCTCCTCCCTGCTGCTGGACTTGTGTAGAGGGACCACATGTGCCCTCCTCCAATTCACTCATGTTGAATGACTCAGTGAACATGGCTGCCAGAGGTACTGCTATCTCCCTTCGCAGTTCTGTAAATATCCTTGGGCGTATGCCATCTGGTTGTCTACCTTCAATTTAGTGAGCTCATGCAGGACTCTTTTGTCCACCTCTTCACCCCCTTGGCAACTGCTGTACTGCTGTGGCCCTTGCCCCTCCCACTCTTCTGTGAATACTGAACGGAAAGACACAGTGGATGTCTTGGGAGGAAGGCATGAAACTGTCACTTCCAAATACCTAAACAGCGCATACAAGCAAGCAACATTCAGCATTGACAAATGCTTGTTTAAGTATGCGGCACTGGCTCAATCAGGACTGGCCACCCCTAAGCTGGGCCATGGGCCGCACACTTGTGAAGAGTAACAAGGAGGAGAGTCTGGTATGTAAGAGGACTGACAACATTTATGAGGAGTCCTTTCTTACCTTTCTTCATAGAGTCTGGGAGGGAACTGAACAGAACAGGAAGTCCTGATTGTTGGAAGAGACAAGCAAGAATGTGTACTCTGGTGCAGCAGAATGTGTCAGGGACAGAGTCATAAATAATCTACTTAAATTCTGGAAATTGGGCAGAACTCTGTTTATGGACACTGTGCAAACTGTGGACAAGGTAGGGAATGAGACATTCCACAACATCAACTTTGAATGCCCAAATGGTGTCATAGTTCTTGTACCTCACCCCGAGTGGTTCTACCCTTAATGGTGCCACTCCCTGTGAGTATGCCAAGCATGCCTAGAGGGAAGCTAGCAGTGGCAGCCCGGTGTCTGTCATCCAGCAGCAGCAGTATCCAAGGAGGAAGATGCAGCTCTGCTGGTATTGCAGGATTCTTCAGGTGCATCCAGATTCATCAGCCCAGCAGTGTTTTCCCATTGTCATTGTCTGGCCTTCCAGATAACATCAACCCAGCTGTGTTCCTGTTTCATTGTTTGGTTTCCAGATGACATCAATCCAGCAGTTTTCCTGTTTCATCGCCTGGTTTTCCAGAGGACATCCACTCAGCTGTATCCGAAGATGCTACTTGGTCTGAAGGGAGAGGGTCCTCAGCTCAGAGAAGTAAGGTGATCCTTTGTTTTGGTCTTCAAGGAACTGGTAAGGCCAACCTTTCTATTTTGTAACTGACTTTGCACAACACATCCTATGCTTGAAGACTGTCCATGGAATTATAATGACTGTTCACAAAGACTCTCCCCATGGATTGCAGTGCTTTTCAGCCCCTGCCCTGTTCCAGAACTGTTCTTCAGCAGCCTCGTGCCTAGGAGAGACTCTTTTATGGACCTTGCCCTAGGGCAACAACATTCTGTCACTAGATGGACATTTTAGGTCCTACCACCCCCAAATGTGTTGTATAAATGTCTTCTTTACATTTTTGACTTTTTTACTTTTATAGAAAAATATGTTTGGGATTCTATAGTGTTCAGTTGGAGCTCTAGGCATTATATACAAGAAAAGGCACTCAGGCAGTATTAAATCTTTTAAGAATCATTTTATTTTTTCATATTTGCCTCAAAATAAGACAAAAGCATATTCTTAATAAAAAAAGCAGTCTTTAAATAAATACATACATATAAATATGTGATCAAAATTCAAAATACTTAATGTGCAAGCTTCACATACCATGTCAGTGTGAGCAGCCCAGCGCGTCAAGGGCACTAAGACCTCATCATCAGGGGTGTCGCCTCCTATTGGTATACACCTTTATATAGTGTTTAAATCAATTATTATCCCTCATAATCTTTAAAGCCTAATTAAAATGCTCTGTGTTCCATAGTTACCAATATGTAGCTAAGTTAGTTTTATATACTAATTGACTGATTACTAAAGTGCTTAACAACCATCTTGTGCATAAGGAGTAATTCAGTTACTTTTGAAAAAATCTTTCGCTCACTCAAAGGGTGGTAGGTGTGTCCAGTGTGCTGCCAGGCTCTCCTTACTCCATCTGGGGCATAATTTAAAGGAATATTTCCAAACTTGAAGCCTCACATCAAACTGCCTGACAGCACACTGCACACTCACACCCCACCTAATGAGATAGACATAAAAGAAAAAAAACAATATGTATAAAAAATAAACATCAAAACACATCTTCTGTTCTTTTTTATACTCTTAAGGAGCCATACAGCCTGCTTTTAAACAGAGTCAAAATATAATGCTCCATCAAGAACTATCCACTGCTCCTGATAACTTTCACAAAAAGGGTTTCCAGTCCATGTAAACATTGAATCCTGCTGGTTTTAATGTTTTTAGACAAAATATGAGTCTTGATTCTTTTGGATCCAAAATCTTTCCCTACCCCCATGTAGAGGGGTACATGATCTACACTATAGTGGATTACATGTTCCCTATCATCTGTTATTTCATTTAGGTGTCTGGCAATAGAATGTTGTAAATTTGGTTGTCTATTTGCCCTAAAGTGTTCCTGCACCCTTTCTTTTAACTTGCATACAGTCTGTACTATATAGGTCAAGCCACATATACACCAAATTGCTAAACCACAAAAGTGGTATTGCATGTTATGAAATGATTTATTTGTAACTGCATTATTCCACTAGTGCCTGGATTAGTAAATACATTACCCTGCTTAGCAATAGCACATGTTACACAATTGCAACATGAAAAAACCCTGTAGGTTTAACTTTTAACCAACTGTCATTAAAAACTGAACTTTTATATTCACTGTGTACCAGTAAATCTTGGAGATTTTTACCCTTTCTAAAGGATATCAGGGGTGCTGTCTCACTTAATTTCTTTAGTTCTTTATCTACACCTAAGATGTGCCAGTGTTGATTTATCGTTGCTCTCAAATTCATGGACGAAACTGAATAAGTTGTCACAAAACTCATTCTTGTCTCGTTTTCTTTTTGTCTATACTCTAAGAGGTCTTCTCTTTTTCTTTCATGAACTCTTTCCAAAGCCTTTTCTAAATACATGCTCTGAATAACTCCTCACTCTTAATCTTTGAAAATGTTCCTCACTTTCCCTCTTAAAATCTGTCTCCCTAGTATTGTTTAGTTTAAATCTTATTAGTTGTGAGTAAAACAAATTCTCAACTAAATGTTTGGAATGGGCACTACATGCATACAATATGTTGTTTCCTGCTGTACTTTTTCCTGTAACCTTTTGTGGTCATTTTCTCCTCTCTCCACTCCCTCCAATTAGATGCAAGTCCAAAAATTCTATTTCAAACTTATCACTTTTAGTAGTGAATGTGATTCCCATTTCTTTCTGGTTGATATACTTAAGAAATTCATACATTGCCAACTCTGTACCATCCAGATGATCAAAAGATCATCTATATACCGCAAATAGAAAATTATATGATAAAAATAAGGGTTGCGATGATGGTCAAATATTGCCCCCCAACCCATAAACAGGTTGGCATAGGAGGGGGAAACAGACAACCCCATCGCTGTCCCTCTTTTCTGCAAGTAATACTGGCCATCAAAAAGGAAAAAATTCCCTCTCGGAATAAGTTCCAATGCTGTAACTATAAAAGGCACAGGGTACACCTTTTTGGATCCAGTTAACATCATTTGTACTGCTTCTATGCCCTGATCATATCAATACTAGTGTACAAAGAATTTACATCCAACACTAACCATGTGTAGGTTGGTTGCCAAACAAAATCCTGCAACTTCTTAAGTACTGCAGTTGTATCTTTAATATAAGATTTCAAAGCTACCACTTCCTGCTGCAAACATTTGTCAACATATTTCACCAAAGGTTCACATAATGAGTTGTTCCCCGATATAATGGGGTGTCCTGGGGGGGGGGGGTTATTTTATTTTGTGGAGTTTTGGGATATGATAAAAAACAGGGGCTCTGGGGTGTTCTGGACATAGAGCAATCAACTCACTTTGCAGAATCCATCCTTTTCTCACTGACTCTATCAAAAACTCACTTAATTTCTATCTATACTCTCTTATTGGATTCCCTGATAGCCCCTCATATGTTTTTACATCACCCAGTTGTTTCATTGCTTCTACATAATAGGCTTCTTTATTCTAAATCACAATATTACCTCCTTTGTCCAAGGGCTTGATCTCTGTGTCCTTCATTTCCTGAAGCTCATTTAATGCTCCTCTCAGATCCACTCAAATTATCCCAGTGAAGCTGGTTTTTATTTAATGCTATCATTTTATCCACATGACATTGAAGAACGGCTAGGGGTTTGGCAGTTGAAATTCAATTCAAAGAAGTGCAAGATAATGCATATGGGGCACAAAAACCCTGGCATAATATATCAGTTGGGGGGTGAGGATATAGCGTGCACCAAGCAGGAAAGGGATCTTGGGGTTATCATCTGTGATGACCTCAAGGTAGAGAAACAGTGTGACAAGACAGCAGGTAAAGCAAATAGGATGCTGGGATGCATAGGCAGGGGCATCACCAGCAGGAAAAGGGAGGTCATAATTCCACTATACAAGACACTAGTGAGGCCCCACCTGAAGTACAGTGTACAGTTCTGGAGACCTTACTTACGTAAGGACATAGACAGGGTAGAGAAGATTCAGAGGAGGGCAACAAAGATGGTACACGGATTGCATCACAAGTCCTATGAGGACAGATTGAAGGAACTGAATATGTACTCCCTGAAGGAGAGGAGGGAGAGAGGGGCTATGATAGAGACATACAAGTATCTTACAGGGAGGAACAGGGTGCAGGAATACACTATTTTTAAGCAAAAAAGATGTTCCAGGACTAGAGGGCATGGGATAAAGTTGGAGGGAGGACGATTCAGAGGAATTGTGAGGAAGAATTTCTTCACAGAACGGGTGGTGGACAAGTGGAACACCCTGTCAGAGGAAGTGGTGGGGGCTGAAACAATCACAGGATTTAAGTGTAACCCCAGGCTGGTATGCCGTTTGTATCTGACAGCAATACCAGATGGGCTGGGTTCGGGGAGGAATATGTCACTCAGCACAAAGGCTAGGTTTGGCTACTCTGCACAGGGGCACCCAAGTAACTCCGAACACAGGAAGCAGTAACTGTAATGTCCAATACCAGAAGTGGGATTCTAAAGTGTGGCTTTTATTCACATCCAAACCGAATAAACAAAGCATAGATGGACTCCCATGGGGCTACACTCCTGGTAATGCAGATTAAAAGAGACCAGAACACATCCTCATCACTTTAGCCCTCAGGCTCTACCACACATTGGGCACACAGCCCGGACTTGTACACTGCTTTGGGTTACACAGCCTGAACTTGTACACTGCTCTGGGTTTTCCCTTGCTCGGCTCCCTTGCCAGCCACTTGGACACCTTCTGTACTTCATGGAAACATTTTCTGGTGGCTCCCTAAACCACCTAAGAGCACCTCAGCTCCGTAAGGGAATCTTCCTATCAATCCCACGTCTGGGTACTTTCCTCAGGCACTGACCAAGTACCTGAGAGAAAGCAACAGGTGTCTCAGAGCAAATCCGTAGAAGTGAATTTGGTTACTACTGATGGGGGGTCTCCCACCTCTTGCTCCCACAATTCATACCCGGCCATTTCTCTGGACTGTAAACACCTCATCCTTTAACACTTTGCTGTGTAGATTCTTGCTAAATGTATTTCACATTCAATCTACTTGTCTTGCTTCCCATTTGTGCGGGTCTTGGAACATACTTAAAATAAGTGGCATTGTCCATTACTCTAGACCTCCCACAGGTTAAGCAGTCTGATCCCCACATTCTTTCTTTCCATTTGTGCTGGATTTGAACATACTTATAAGTGGCTTTGTCCATTACTCTAGACCCCCCACAAAGTTAAGCAGTCCAATCCCCACATCTTCCAACTGTATTTGGCTGTCTTTTCCTGACCCCACAGTAACAGTCCCTTTAGTTTCCTTCTGTTTCAGGTGAAAACACTTGGCCCTGTTGCAGAGCGAACTCTCCCTTTGGTTGCAGGTGCCCCAGAGGCATTTCCTCCACAAGGAATCTTCCTCTCAGAGCTTCTGGTGCCTTAGCACAATTCAGACAGGCAGCTTCTTTCCCTTAGCCGGACCCGGGGGGGGGTGGGTTGCCCCTGGAAAACAGGCAGACACCTTCCCCCATCCCCTCAGGGATGGGGCTCTGAACCATTGAGAGCTGTCTCCACCACTTCAATTATCAGTTCCTGTGTTCCTCTTCAGGTGGAAACACACATCAAAAACAAAAGTAGCTTTGAAACAGAGCTTAAAGCTCTGAGAACCTGCACACATTCAGCTGCACTACAGTCTGTCTCTCTCTCAGACTGCACACAGACTGGCTTCAAATTCCCCAATGTTCTACTCTAACCTCCAACTGCAACATTCCAGTGTGGCTTATGCAGCTGCGACATTTCTATAATGATGTCATCCCTCAGTCTCAGATGAGACTGAGAACAGAGTGAGACAGTGCGAAATCCATTTAACTGGAGTTTCACAAGCTGCCTTCCCTGCCTATCACTAGGTCTTACTGGGATTCTAGTAACCCCGGGTAACAGGGGGGTTACATAAGAATGCATGGGATAGACATAAAGGAATTCTGGAGGTCAGGGTTAAGGGGCAACAGACTTCTAGGAAAACATAAAGTAAACTTACAAGCTCAAATGGGCAGACTGGGTGAGCCGTAGGCCCTTATCTGCCGAAACTGTCTATGTATCTATGTATCTCTCAATACCACTTCTTGAAAGACTCTAATGGCTTCACTATCAGTGTTTGGAGAAAAAAACTGATTTTACTCTTGCTTTTGGTTTTGCTGCTAAGTCCTTAATTACAATATGTTCATCACCTATCTCAACATCGGATTCCAATCCCCCACCCACAGCTCCCATTAATTCATCTTCCAGTGAAAAGGCAGAGATACTGAATTAATACTTTTGCTCAGTATTCACAAAAGAAGATGAGGAGGAGTTACCTAAACCAGACAATAGAAGCACTCTGGGTAGGGGGGTTGACACCAGTCCATTTACGGAAGAAAGAGTCCTGAAAGAACTCCTAAAACTCAAGGTAGACAAAGCAATGGGGCCTGACGGGATTCACCCCAGAATCCTAAAAGAACTAAGGGAGGACCTAGTGACACCACTGACCACACTTTTTAACAAATCATGGGAGGATGGGGTGGTACCTGAGGACTGGAGGAGGGCAGATGTGATTCCCCTTCACAAAAGTGGGAGCAAGGCAGAAGCAAGAAACTACAGACCTGTAAGTTTGACCTCAGTGGTAGGGAAAATGATGGAATCACTTCTGACAGAAGGAATTGTTGAGTACCTAGAGGCCAGCAGGGCACAGGACCCAAAGCAGCATGGATTTACAGCAGGAAGGTCATGTCAGACGAATCTAATTGATTTCTTTGACTGGGTGACCAAAGTAATAGACCAGGGAGGGGCCGTGGATATGGCCTACCTAAACTATAGCAAGGCATTTGACACAGTCCCGCACAAAAGACTAATAATCAAGTTAGCCAGCCTGGGAGTGGGTTCCAGGGTGGTAGCCTGGGTAGCAAACTGGCTGCACAACAGGACACAGAAGGTAATAGTGAATGGAACACATTCCAAAGAAAGGAGGGTTACTAGTGGAGTACCTCAAGACTCAGTACTGGGTCCAGTCCTCTTTAACATCTTTATAGGTGACATTGCAGAGGGTCTGGAGGGAAAGGTATGCCTCTTTGCAGATGACACAAAGATCTGTGACAGAGTTGATACACAAGGGGGGGGTAGAAAGGATGAGAGGGGACTTGGCAAGGTTGGAGAAATGATCAGACATATGACAACTTAGATTCAATGCAAAGAAGTGCAAAGTAATGCACCTGGGAAACAAAAACCCAGGAGAAGAGTACACAGTAGCAGGGGAGGTACTAACAACAACAAAAATGGAAAGAGACTTGGGGGTAGTCATATCAGATGACCTAAAAGTGGGTAAGCAATGTGAGAATTCAGTAAGAAGAGCCAGGGGGATACTGCGATGCATAGGAAGGGGCATCACAAGTAGAAAAAGGGAAGTGGTTATCCCTCTGTACAGACAGTTGGTGAGACCCCATCTGGAATACTGTGTGCAGTTTTGGAGACCCCATCTACGCAAAGACATAGACAGGATGGAAGCAGTCCAGAGGAGGGCAACTAAAATGGTGCAGGGTCTGCATCAGAAACCATATAAAGAGAGACTGAGAGAGCTTAATATGTATACCCTTGATGTAAGGAGGGACAGAGGGATATGATAGAAACTTTTAGTACCTCAAGGGAATCAACAAAGTCCAGGAGGGTAGCATCTTTCAGAAAAAGAGATGTGTAAGAACAAGGGGGCACAATTTAAAGATAGAGAGGGGACGGCTCAGGGGTAATGTGAGGAAATTTTTTTCACAGAGAGAGTGGTGGATGCATGGAACCGCCTTCCTGGGGAGGTTGTTGGGTCTAAAACAGTGGGGGAATTCAAACATGCATGGGACAGACATAAGGCAATTGTAGTGGGGGGTTGCAGGAAGTAGGCTGTTGGTTAACTAGAATTTGCAGCTTATCCAATAAGAAGGGAAATGGGTAGACTGGGTGGGCCAAGTGGTCCTTATCATCCGTCAAAGTATATGTTTCTATGTTTCTATGAAATAGCAACATTTGATGCAGCTCTTCAATTGTTAACATATCAATCATGCAGATATCCTGAATTTCATTTCCCTGCTGCAACAGTGCATCCATTAGCGCTGTGTCAGCAGAGTAATGCTTTCTGAGGTTTAGTTTCCTAAATAATTTGAACAAATCACAATAAATATCAAACTCATCTACAGGTTTAACAGGAACAAAGGATAAACCATATTTCAGCACTTCTAATTGTACACTTGTAAATACCCTTGTAGACAAATTAACCACTGTTAAATCCTGTGAAGAGGAACATTCATTTTCACTTTCACATTATACATTATCACCAGTAATTTGGCTAGAAGCAGTCATTAAAGTTCTCAGTCTATTCGTACTGTGCTCACCTCCTCGTCTGGTGATTTTTTTCTTTTATTCTTTTTGAAAGACTTCCAGCATTGGGGACCCCCGGTTGCCGTTCCGTGCTTGTATCCAAATCTGATGAGTTCCCTCATCTTCCCTGTGATGTTGATGATACAGAGGAACCTCCATAATGTGGATTTTTCGCACAAGATTTTCTTCCACCCCGTGATTGTTGCCTCGAGAAGTTTTCCCATTTGTAAACCTGTTGGTTCAGGCGGTCCCTTTCATCCCAGACTAATTTTGATTTCTTTCTATTAATTAACTCAGCTTCCCATCGCTTAGCTTTTTCAGTAAGTTTCCGATCCAAGTTACATATCAGCTCAGCATTACTAAACGTGGCCAATTGATCATGCAATATTTTAATTTGATCCTGTACTAAGGCATGTTGATATTCATTCTCACTTATTTGTATTCTTGTAAAATCAGTGGAGCTCTCTTTCAAATTTCTTTCCCACCTTTCCTTGTAATGCATATTATTTAACCCACATGCTGGCATTTTGCCACTCTTAATCCCCGGGGAGCCCTCTCATATTCCGGACTCTTTTTTTTAGAAGCCAGATATCATAATGGAGCACTACCTCCTTCAACACGACTTTCTCCAGTTTGGCAAAGGCAGTCCGAATTTCCATTTCTTGAGACATGGAGCTTGGATCTACTTCAGGAGCATGTTCTACGCAGACCGCTGCTCTTGTGGAGGCTAACTTCATACTACTCAAAGTGAACACCATCCAGATTGCTTCTTTTATTACAGTTTCAGGTTTTTAACAATTCCTTGGTGTTTCACTTAAACTGAACGGTAGTGAATCTTGTACTGCTTCCATTTGATTTAAACACTGCCTCTGACCACATAAAAACTGCCGTGCACACCACCCAAATGCAGAGTTTTATCTAAAAAAGAAAGAAAACAGGTGCACTTGGTTAAGGTCTGGTGCCTACAAATTACTAGAATACTATATACAAGAAAAGGCACTCAGGCAGTATTAAATCTTTAAAGAATCATTTTATTTTTTCATATTTGCCTCAAAATAAGACAAAAGCATATTCTTAATAGAAAAGCAGCCTTTAAATAAATACATGCATATAAATATGTGCTCAGAATTCAAAAAATGTAATGTGCAAGATTCATATACCATGTCAATGTGAGCAGCCCAGTGCTTCGAGGCCACTAAAACCTCATCGTCAGGGGTATCGCCTCCTACTGGTATACACCTTTATATAGCGTTTAAATCCCAGCTGTGTGTCAATTATTATGCCTCATAATCTTTAAAGCCTAATTAAAACACTCTGTGTTCCATAGTTACCAATATGTAGCTAAGTTAGTTTTAGATACTAATTACCTGATTACTAAAGTGCTTAACAACCATCGTGTGCATAAGGAGTAATTCAGTTACTTTTGAAAAACTCCTTAACTCACTCAAAGGGAGGTAAGTGTGTCCAGTGTGCTGCCAGGCTCTCCTTAGTCCATCTGGGGCCTAATTTAATGGAATATTTCCAAACTTGAAGCCTCAAATTGAACTGCCTGACAGCACACTGCACACTCTCACCCCATCTGATAAGACAGACTTAAAAGAAAAAACAATATGTAAATAAAATACTAAATACAAACATCAAAACACATCTTCTGTTCTTTTATATACTCCTAAGGAATCATACAGCCTGCTTTTAAACAAAGTCAAAATACAGTGCTCCATGAAGAACTATCCACTGCTCCTGCTAACTTTCACAAAAAGTTTTAGGCACTGTGTGGTATGCAGGATGTGTTTTGTTTTTCTTCTCTTGCAGATATTTCTGAAGAAGAACAGGAGAAGAAAAGAAGAGGATGCTGGAGCTCAGCCAAGTTCCTCTGTTTCTTAGAAATTTAGGATTGTTTGTTGTTAACAGGGTGTTAATATGCTTTTTCTTCACAGATGTGAGATTATGGGGAAAGTTTTGGGAAATGTAATGCATTGCAATGCATTATTTCCTTGTTGTTTTTGTTTGCAGGTACCCTGGGAGCTTGGGGGGAGGTTCCCCAAGGAGCAGCTTTGTCAGATAGATTTTCCCAAGAGGGCTAGTAGGATAGACAGGCTGTGGTCCTGACCTGCCGTAGGGGCCTCAGTTCTGGTCTATTAGGGCATGCTTCAGGCAGTTTCTTGGAGCCTCTGAATATTCATAGCTAGATCATAGGATAGGGGCTGAAGTTTCATCAGCCAGTCTCTGGGCCTTTGGTGTTGCCTGCCTGTGCATGACACATGGTAGGGGATAAGTAGCGCTATCTCCCTGTAGGTAACACAGAGGGTAGGATGGGCTGGTGAGGGGTAGAGAGATGACTGTGGACAGTTATTTACCTGGCTACGGGTGAGTGTAACCCCCGGTCCCCTGGTGTTACTAGAATCCCATCAGTGTCAGTGCTAGGTAGGGAAGGCAGCTGGTGAATAACTAGTTAAATGGATTGTCACCTGCTCCCTCTCTGTTTACTTGGTCTCAGCTGAGCTGAGAGAGTTGATGTCATTTAGAACTCTTGCAGCAGCATAAGCCATGGTAACTAACTGTGAGTGGGGAGCTTTAGAATTTTCAGTTAGTTGTTTGTTGGAGTTCAGTGTGAACAGTTGGAAGAGTGAGGAGCTGCAGTGTGGGCTCTGTAAAGAGAGCCTATTTTTCTCACCCTAGTGCTGAGAACCATCTGCCTGCTAGTAGAAGCGGTGGAAACAGCCTAGCAGAAGTTCCTGATTTTTCTCATCCCCAGTGAGATGAGAAGGACTGCAGAATGGATCCGAGGAGCAATCCCCTGATTTGATCTGGGACATTGAAGTTGTGTTTTTGTGTACAACTGTGAGTAATCTGACTTTGGGTATCCCAGGAGGAATGTGCCTGTGTTTTCTTTTGGGATGTACTTTGACAAAGGGAATTATATGCCAAGTTCTGTTCTGTTTGAGACTGTCCTCATCCTTTCTTCAAGTTCGCTGAGAATCGTGGAGTCCCCGGTGAGACTTGGCACATTGTTCAGGACTTTAATTTACGGCATACGGTCGATTCGTCATGGTACAATTAGTCACGGTCAAACTGTAGCACCGATCTCATCGAAATGTAATCTTGTTGCCGGTACTACAGGTAGCAGGCACAATGCAGCCACCGCAACCAGATACCCGCAACATTTTGTCCGACGATGTACGGCGACAATATTAATAAGTGGGTGGGCAGCAAAA
Organism: Neoceratodus forsteri; assembly: GCA_016271365.2. NCBI lineage: Eukaryota > Metazoa > Chordata > Ceratodontiformes > Ceratodontidae > Neoceratodus > Neoceratodus forsteri. The sequence continues at coordinate 745,446,506 of CM028137.1, forward strand.
GAGGATCGGCTATAATTTACTCTGAAGCCAGTATAAGATAGAGATCCAGGCAAAAGGTCCCTGGGGCAGTTAGATTAAATATCATCCCCACGTGTGTCTACAATTAAACATCAAACATAGCAGCTGAGGTAAACGCACCTCCATTGCACCTAGCATAAGGGAGGCATCAAACAAATCAGGATCTCTTGGCTGCAACTGGACAGGTACGCTGGTGTACTTGCAAACAGTGGTCACTTTTCAAGACTGGTGCACATCCATGTCAATTTGATCCCAGCAAGGGCTGGTATCACAGCCCCAGGTAAAATGGCAGATGGTCCCATGGAGGGGTAATCCCCTCCATCACCACATCAGTCACCCCTGAAATGAATTAAGAATGCAACTCGGTGACCAACGGAGGGTTCAGGAGCAACATGAACTGAACAGCAGAATCTCAACAAACAAGCACACATGAAATAAAAAAAAAAGGAAAAGCAACTCATCACTTAGCTGGCACAGTTGAGTGGGTCATCATGTGCCCCTTCACTGCAGCAGACTCCTCCGCAACACATCTCTCAGCCTCAAGGTAATTAGTGAAGAATCTGGTGGGTTTTCTGGGGTGATCGACCCACAACTTAACTGGGTATAGAAAAGTAAAGGACCAGCCCAAAGTGTGCAGCTGTGACTTGACATGAAATATTAGCACCCAGCCATTATTCACTGAGATTGGAGCCCCACGATCCATAGGATGGGAGCCAGTTTAGCCAAAAAGCGATCTTTCTGATTGAATAAATAAACAGGTAATGCTGTGACTATTTGTCCAGTTACATTTTTTTATGGCGACTTCTTCACCTATCTATGAGTCATGTCGATGACCAAATGTACAGCTTTTATTTGTCCCCACGATGAAATGTCGGCATTAGTTTGACCATGACATTTTGTCCGGGGACAAATCGACCGTACATGTAATTTACACTTAGAAGTAGTGTGTTTCTAATGCTGAATGTGACAGACATTCCAAGGATGCATAGTTCTACTGTTGTACTAAATGTTGAGGTATAACTCTGAAAGAATGGCTTGATATGGACTGTGGAAGCAAAAGGTGGGCAACCCCCCATTTGGAGTGACCAGTTCAGCACTACAGGTTCAGTAAGGGTGCCTGCTTATTCAGGACATGGTGGCCAATGCCTGAAGAGAAAGTTTACTTCCTGGAGTGGGTTTGTGCTAATCTGAGCACCAGTGTGCTCCATCGTGGCTAGTTGCCACATTGCCAAATGTTTAATTCTGTGCCACATGGGAAATGTTCTAAGTTGTGGCCAGTGCCACTAGAAGAAATTGAGCGCTCCATTTTAGCCAGTGCCACTACAAGAAATGTATGTTTCAGATGAGGCTTTGCCACTGAAGAGAGTCCAAGGTCCTATGCGATATGGGATATTTAGAGTTTCTGTCTGCAACAGACTTTTGTTGTTCTGCATTGCCTTGTGCCATGAAGTGTCAACCCTTGGGGGTCCACCTTTGCTTTAGTGTACCATCTCTGGAATAAAGCCACACTCTAGAACCTCAACCTGGTTTGGATATTCTTGTTACTGCTTCCTGTATGGAATTACCCTTCCAGAAGTACAGACCTAGCATAGCCCCTAGCAAAAGTTATCTCCTCAGGACTTGGGTTTAGTGATGGTCATTTGTGTGTAATATTGTTTCTGTACCCCCTTCCCTCACTTTCCCCTAGACAGAAAATATGGGGGATGTGCTTACTAGTAAAACAAGTGGCTGTGGGGGGGTTACACCTATGCTTTAGTATATCAGTCACATATGTGGCCAGAGAACTACAGCATAATATTATGAAACATAATGTTACTGTGGTGTAGTGGTTAGAGTACACTGAATATTGAACAAATGGAGCCCCATTTTAAGTCTCTTCACAACCATTTGCTCTCTGTATGATTTTCAACAAGTCAATTTGATCTTCATAGGCTTCAATCCCTCACAGAGGAATCATGTGGTTGAAGCAGGATCACCGATAAAAAAATGAGAGGTTGAATCCCAGTTGGGCTATTCTGAGGAAACAAATAGCAAACTGAAGACATGATAAAATTATTAGTTTTATGGCATTATTGTACAGAATGACCTCAGATTGACTATTATATAGTCACGTGAGACATTTTTTTATATATTCTTAACAGTAAGAGGATTTGGGGTTACTTAGGGAAAATGAAGAATTTATGCCACAAATTGACCAGTTGTATGCTATCCTTTTTTTTCATGTGTATGAACCAAAAATCAGAAAATGCAGAAAACTTTTTTTTATAATGTTTTAAACTGTCTGCTTAATGTTTGCATCAGTGCCTCAGTGTATTCTATTGGTCCAGTACATTGATGTACTTAGTACATTAACGATATGTTTTACATTGATGTCACTTTAGTGGCCATTATCTCCACAATGTATGTGCTAAAAGGTAAAGCTATGATCTGTTGGCAAGGTGAGGGTCAGGTCTTTGTAACTGTGTATAACACAGAGCCCTCTCACGTAAGGGTCGAAAGATATCTGCTTCTAGGATTGCATTGTTATTATCAGTATAATGGCAATACATTAATGTTAATATCAGTGCTTTAGTGCATAAATGCTCTTTGATGTGCCACAGCCATTTTGAGTTGACACCAAGGTTTTTTAAAAATCAAGGACTAAGGCCAACCCAGTGGCGCTGAGGGTTGAGGTGCTGGATGCCACACCTTGCGCTACACTGGTGACCTGAGTTCGGGAGTGAGCTTGGATGCCGGGGGTCAGCAGGGGTGGGTCAAGGATTGAATGCCAGCTGGGCTGCTCTCCTCCCCAGGAGGGGAAGGTTGGGGATTGCCTGGCATGCCGGCAGCTCCCAGTGGAGACCGGGGGCACTGCAGCATGTAGAGCAGCACATACTCAGTGTGGCTGATGCAAGGCAGGGTTGCCATGCGCCATTGTATCAGGGCGTGCACCACACATTGGGGGGGGGGTGAGCACCCGAACAAGGAAAAAGCCTGGTCTATGGGGTAGGCGACAGCACCTGACCCCATGCCAATGGTCGGGTCCATCCTGCCTGGACTTCCAAGTTTCTCCACCCGGGCCCTCAGCCAAAGCTGGAGACTATATGTGCAAGAGCACCCAAAGAGGAGGGGTGGCCCCACCCCAGAGGGGTTAAGCTGGGGGTGCCAACTGTGGGATGAGGGGGAAGAGAGGAGGAGGCTCAGGTCGAGGACTTCAGGCAGGGCAGGAGCAGGCAAGATGCCTGAGAGAGGCCCCATAGACCGCAACTGGAAGGGAAAAAAAAAAAAAAAAAAGAATCAAGGACTAACTCTGAAACTATTTGGGCAAGCACTTAAGTTTTTTTTTTAAATGAAAGTTTAGAGTGAAGTTGATATGGCAAAGTCATGTGGATATAGTTTTCATTACTGATGCACAATAAATCAGTAGTGTATAGTACAGTATTGTTCTGAACATCCCCTTCAAAATGTTGTATCACAGTTCAAAGGTCATGGAATGTGATTGTACCCTTTTGTGGTACAACAGGTGTCTGAAATCTCTAGAGACTGCACAAATCAGTTTTGTTCTGAAAATGAAAGAACCACAGTGTGCACATTTCACCACTAAGTTGCAGTGTATAGACCATATTTATTTATTCTTTATTTAAATTTTGATGGCCAGAATAGGCACTCTGAACTGGAGCCCATTTCTATCTGTGACCCAGGGGGTGGTGATACTGCAATGTGTAAAACACCAATAACAAAGAGACAAGAACTGCCTCATATTCAAGACATGAACAGTAAAAGCAAAGTACAAGTTATGAATTCTAGTGAAAGAAAAAAAACAGTGTAAAAGGTGTACAAAGCACATTGGTTATGGGGGTACCCAGGATGAGTGCTAGGGGAATGTGCCTCCAATGTGTGGGTGAATTGGTAAATCACCAGTCATGTTTTTTAAGGTCAGTCATGACAGTTCCGTGTTTATCATCAAATTTTACCATATGATCACCAAGGCAAATTGTGATTTAGGATCATCATCTAGATCAGGGGTTCTCAAATGGTGAGGCCAGCCTCCCAAGGGAGGCCCCAACCCGTTCCAGGGGAGGCTCAACCAAGTCTGAAAAAGTACTGTATTTAAATTTTGAGTTTTATATACTTTGGGAGAAGAGATGAAGCAAACTGAAAGAGGATAATAGTAGGTGAATTTTATGTATTCATTTACTAATAGGTGACAAGGCTCATTTCAGGTGTACCCAGGAAGGTAGGGAGTGAATGCATTTCAAAAGGTAACTGCAAATAATAAAGAAATACACAATGAACATTAATGCAAACACATATGAACAGTAAACTAATAATGAGTGATGGTAATTGATCAATTTGTAAACTGATGGCAGAATAGCCCAAATAAAGGGTTGAGCATTGAAGTGCTCAGAGCAATAACAGGAAGAGCAAAAATAATCCCTGAGAAGTTGCTTAGGAGCAGGAAGGAGGAGAGCCAAAGTATGTAGGAAGGTTATTTCATATAGAGAGGAAACAGAGAAAGTAGTCTGACCCATGAAGGTACTGCAACAAGGGGTAACAATGGTTCAAGAATGAAAATAGTGGAAGCAAGTAGTTGGCCTCTGGGGGTTACAATAGGTTGAATAATAATATTTATTTATTTTATTTATTTGTTATGCAGATAACACCTTTGAGCACAGGCGCTCTTTTTCAAAGGTTCCATGTCAGTATAAGACAAAGAACTGAATGTGAGCCAGTACTCAAAGGGGTTTCGGTTTATTCATAGTGTACTGCGCAAAGTACAGTACGTTATTTTTCTTTGGGGAGGCCCAAAATTATTTCAGTTTTTGGGGGAGGCTCAAAATCTTTTCCATGGATTTGGGGAGGCTCACTGTGACAAAGTCTGAGAACTATTGATCTAGATCATGACTTAATCATCAAATATGTCACTTTGAAACCACCAACTCATGATTATTGATTATTTTTGAAAGCTTAAATCAGCATGATGGTTTCTGATGATCTGCGGATGATCACGTAATTATCATCGATGACCATTGATGATTATATTAGTTCTATATTACACCATTGTAAGTTACATTAGTAATACTTAACAACGTTTTGTTACTAATATGGAAATAAGAATGTCAGCTATCAGCAGAAGCACATTATAATGTAAATCATCTGAAGTTAAGTTTTAATTATTTAGGAAGAGTACCTGAGATGTTAGATATAGTATGTGCATTTGCATAACTAATTTGCATATTTCTTGCAAAGTTCAAAAACATAGTTTACAGACTAATACAGTGATAATTTCTATTATTAAAATATTTTTTGCCTTGACAGTATTAGTTTGCAGACTGTTAGGAAAGGTTCTGAGCACAAACCAGGCACTTGTAGGAATTCACCACAGCTCTAAAGGGAACCAGTGACTGGAGCTGTATAATCCAGTCTGAGTCTTTACAACACTACTAGGAATTGAGGAGTCAGAGTAAGTGTAATTAAAAGTAATGTGTTTGTGCAAAAAAAGTGTCATAACTGAGGATTCCAAATGAACATGTCTAATCAGAAGGCATGTTGCATTCTGTGAGAAGAAGAAAGATGAATTATTCTTCTTATAATTAACGGTCTCCGTTTTTTTCCCATAGACAAAACCGTGTGTTAAATACTGTAACACCTGAATAGGTGTTACGGCATTCATGCGCTCCCTTTCCATACCAAAGCGCTCGAGACAAGTAAATAAACAGAGCGCGAGCTTCCAACTGTCCCTGTTACCTCAAACAGTACTGACGACAAAAACACTTACTTCTCGGCGTTACCTCCATCGCAAACATACTCTGCTGCTTCTAGGCTCACGGGTAAACTGACTAAATTCTGAATTACATGTTTTGGTGTCTCTCTTGCTATCGGTCTATCTCTCTTGTTGCGGGCATGTGTGCTGCTCATTTTGGGTGGAAAACTCAAGAGAAAAGGCAAAATGCAGTAATTGTGAATTGAAGGTTTTGCCTCTCTCTCTCTCTCTGTCGCGCACAGTCGGGGAACAGCGCACAGCCAGTCAGCAGGTCCATATACAGCACTCTTCATGGTGCTGCTCAATCTTGTAGCCTTTCCTACTACACATACATTATAATTAATTTGATTAACAAAATGTGCAGGGCAATCTACTCTTACACAGGGAAGCACCCATGCAGTTCTGTCTCTCTCTTACATAAAAACATGATTTAAATAATCTACGACCCAGTTCATACGGCTAAATATGGGACACGGGTATAGCTGGCAGTAGTGCTTTACAGGTAGCAGCTCCAGAGCACAGTCAAGCACACTCAAGTCTCACCAAAGAAAAAATGGAGCCCTTCAATTATATAAAATAAAATATGGGGAGAAGTGTGTCAAACTCGAATTTAACACACACCCTCGTTGTTGGATGGCTTCGCCCTCGGGGTTTATGTGCCATCCAACAACTCAGGTGTGTGTTAAATTCTTGTAACACACTTCTCCCTATACTTTATCCTATATTTAATGTATAGTAGTAATCTTGACCATGGTCAATCATGAAAAATCATGATATGAGATCATCATTAAGCACAATCATTATTTTCATAACACTGTTGTTTTTGATTGGTGGCCATTTAATGTTCATGTTTGATCATTGTTAGTCATGATCACAATGATGATTTTTGAAGTTTGAACATGATTTTTGATCATAATTGACAATAACCATTCATGATCCATCATTACTAAACTGTAATCTTTTCGGCTGGGAAGATGTTTGTAACAGAATCATGGGGCTGTCAAATTATAATTACAGAGTGCACCGAGTTTGAAGCTATACAACAGAGTAAGAGGCAAAAATGGGTAAATATTGGGGGGGATAGGTCATGGGTTGTTGTAATGTGGAGAGAAGGGCATGAAGCTTAGCTGCAACACACATGCTTCTGTGATCTATGTCAGTAAGTGTGTTTTGAGAGATTACAAGATGGAAAAGAGACAGAAGTGCAAAGGGAGGTTGTTCCACAATGTTGGAAGGCAAATGGAGAAGGCAGACTAGCCTGATAAAAAATTACTGCTTGAACTTTGAAAGTAACAAGCATTGATGAGATGGAGTAGGAAGAGGGGATGGCAGGGTTAAAGCAGCAGTACTGGATAATCAGGAAGTGATTACTGAAATTCAGATTTTTCTAGGGGTGGGCAAAAGTTACAAATTCTGCTTTTGCGGATCTTCTGCAAAATTTTGAAAAAGTTATGGAATTTTTCTCACTTTCACCATTGGCAAAATTGGGATATTCTGCAGATTTTCGTCACGTTCTGCAGACTTTTTTTTCTGAACTGTGGAATAATTCATCTAAACTGCAGAATGTATTCTATCCGCAGTTTAAATTAATTATTTGATATGGAAACTAAACCCCACCCTGATGTCTAGTGCCCCTCCCCAACCTGTTGATTGGGGGGCCCAAAGTAAAGAAAAAAATAGAAATTGTTGGTGGCTAGTGGTCCCATTCCCACTCAGCAATCATGGATCCTATTATGATTGCAAAAAAAAAAATAATAATAAAGTAGCTTCCTGGTGGCTAGTGGTCCCACCCCCCCCGCCGAGCATGGTACCCATTATAATAAAAAAAATTAACCAGATCCCTGGTGGTTAATGATCCCACCCCCCCAAGGATCACGGTACCCATTATAGTAAAAAAAAAATAAAGCAGCTTCCTGGTGGCTAGTGGTACCACCCCCACCCACCGATTGCAGATCCCATCACATAAAAAAAAAATATATTCCCTGGTGGCTAGTGGATCCACCCCCACCTGCCAATCATGGGTCCCATTATGATTTAACAAAAAAATAATAAAGCAGCTCCCACCTGCCTGGTGGCTAGTGGTCCCTCCCCCACCCACCGATTGTGGTCCCTGGAAAAATTATAACTCCCTGGTGTCTAGCAGACCCCCTTCCTATGACTCCCTTCCCTTAGTAAAACAAATGCAGAGTAGATAGTCCATCATTTTATTCCCTGTTGTCTAGTGGACCCCTTTCCCTATCCCCGATCCCAGTAAAAACAAAAACAAGTAATTCCCATTCTATGGTGTCTAGTGGACCCCCATTCCGACAGTCAGTGGTAATATATGGTAAAGTGTTCAAGTGACTACAATTTACAATCTGCCTAAATCTGTATAATCAAAAGTTGCCTTGCACAAAGAAGGTGGTAGTTTGAGAATTTTTTTGTTGTCAAGTTATTAAAAGTAACGTTTTAGACCACACTGGCTAGCAAATGGTGTATGTTCCATGAAGAATCTGAGTGCAGATAGAACTGTTCCCAACTTGGTTGGGCTACTTGACAATGTCTCTAGATTTTTCTGATTAATGGTATGAGCATAACATGACTCCTTTGGTCAACAAATACAGTACTGTACTTGAATTAAATTAACTTCTCCCACCTGTGGAATCCCCATGCTCAGGGTCTCACTCTCACCCCCAGCCTCGTCCCAGCAGTCGGCAGGTCAAAACTTTGCTGTAGTTGGCTTTTGCTTTGCTTTGCTTATCAAATCCCACAGCAGACATGTTTTTTTCAGTGTGTCCTGTCACGGTGGGCCAAACTTTGCTACAGCATGTTGTAAGTGAGCATGTGGCCTGAACCTCAGATGATGGCTGCTCTGTTCAGTCTCTCATCCCTTGTGTTCTCCAAACTACAGTACATTACAGTACGGTACTATGCATTATATTTTTATTTATTAGTATGCAACATCCCCCCACTGGCTCCCCTTTTTTCTACTAGCAGGGCTGCTCCTCTCACATCTAGACATCACCAAGAGGGGTGGAGTAGTCACTACAAATATCTCACAGACTCTGTGGACCCATACTTCTACTTCAGAGCCTGCCATCCTTAGACAGGCAAACCAAGTGTGGCAACTACCTGGCTCACACCTGAGGAGATCATTTAGCATGGCCATCAACCTGGGTCCCTGGAAGAAAACGTTTGCTCAGCATTATGCTAGGTTTGTACTTCTGGTCAGTGGCACCCAAGTAAATCTGGACACTGGAAGCAATAACTGTAATGTCCAAACCAGGTTGGTATTCTAGAGTGTGGCTTTTATTCACCTAACACAGAGAATAACAAAGCAAAGCTGGATCCCCACAGGGCTACTCTCACTGGTAATTCAGATTACTGAGGTACAGAGCACACACTCTCACAGGGAACCCTCAGGTCTGAATGGATCTGGGCACACACAGCCTGAACTGGTACACTTCTCTTCTTTTCCTTGACTTGGCACCCTGGCCAGTACTAGGACACTTTTCCATATTGCATGGAGGTTGATGGTGGCTCCCTAGACCACCCATGAGCACATTCTGGCTCTCAGGGAAATCCAAAATCTCATGTCTGGGTGCTTTCCTCAGGCATTGGCCAAATGCGCTGAGAGAAAACAAAGGTGCCCAAACTGAACCCGGAGAGGTAAACCTGGTTACTCCAGATGGGGGGGTCTCCCACCTTTCGCTCCCAAATCTATACTCGGCCATTTATCTGGTTACAACACCTGTCTCTGAAACATTCTTGTAGATGCTCTCTCGAAATGTTTTTCACATTTAACATTCTACTTTCACTCTCTACGGAGGTGTCCTGACTTTAAAAGTTCTGTATGTGGCTATGTCTTTAACCTAGACCCGCATTGTTTTACATGCTTTTAAATCATATGCAGTCTAAATGTTTTGTACTTGGCAAGTCATCCTTTGACCCCACAGTAGGCAGACACTTTTACTTAAAACACTGTCTCAGTGAACAAAGTCTCTTTGTCAGAGCAAAACTTACCACGGTACAGAGGTGCCCCAGGGCTTTTTTCCCACAACACAGTCTCGGGTACTCACAGAACAATGACTCTCAGACAGGTCTTTTGTGTCCTTCATTAGGGTGAGAACATACAACCCCTTCTTCTGAAGTAGCTCTCTCTCAGAGCTAGGTCTGAGGAGCTGCACTCTGCAGCACTCCTCTCTTTTCAGCTACTCTCTCAATCTGACCCCTGAATCTCCCAGCGTTCTACTGCTACCCCCCCTGCAACTAGCATTCCATTGTGGCGTATGCTGCTGCGAGAATTCTAAGGTGACATCATCACTCCAGCTCAGCAGAAACTGAAAACAGAGTGTGACAGTGTGAAACCCATTTAACTGGCATCTCACAAGCTGCCTCTCCCTGCCTGCCACTGATTCTACAGTAAGTGGGATTCTAGTAACCCCTGGGAACAAGGGGGTTACAAGTACACTACTACTTATCGCAAAATGTGTGATGGAAGGGTGTTGGCAACAGACAGGGCTTAACTCAGTGTAAACAGCTGATGATCTCGGGAGCCACGTTCTGCATTCTTTATACCTGACTTTACTGTATTTATTGCTTGAAAACAAAAGAACTGTTACTGAGCGCGCACACACAACAAAGGAAGCTGAAGGACATAAAGACGCACTGAGTAGGCTTGTACATTCGTGGTTGGCTGCCGTCAGGTAAAGGTCAACATGGGGTGCGATCAAAATGTAAACAAACTGAAAAAAGAATGGAGCAAATTGCAGGGTGAAAATAGACCCCACAGAAAAAAAGAAAGCCAGGTTACTGCACAAGGGACAAGGGGAAAGCAACAAACAGAAAAAAAAGTCTAGAACTGCTGCTTTAAGGACAGAGGAGAGGTATGTGGAAACAGTGGCAAGACATTGGTTTGACAGGAAGGAGGAACAGTGTAAAAGTTGCCAGACTTCAAGATAGGGTAAAGAGAGATTAGCATAGAGGATGCATATGGTGTGGTGATTCCCATTTCTCAGTCCAGACGTTTACAATAGGACTTGATAAACATATCAGAGAGCATGCTCAGTTATGAGGACGGCATACCCCTGAAACAGCTTTGTCAACAGTGTTCCATCACCGTGAGTGGACACATCAAATGAGATTTGTCTACTGATATGTAAATAAACTTGTTACTGGTTTAGTGCAACTCAAAGTCGGGCATGCATCGTTTGTGTCTGCTGTAATGCGATGAACAGAGAAGGGGAGATGCTGAGTGACGCACAGAAGAGTGAAGGTAAACTGGGGAACTATTGTGTAATGAAGTTTTGAGTGAGCTGCCATAGGTGTGTGAAGTACCCAGTCACTATGCAAGCAGCTGCAAATGTAGAGTTAACTGAAACCCCCACCCACCCCAGAGAAAGTGAACTCCAAGTGCCAGCATACCATGCTGTATCTTTCTCGAAGGGCTGCAACTCTATGCCTGCCCTAGGAAAGGAAAACCTTGGGTGGACTATGGTATTAAAAACAAATGTATTACAGAGCCCAGCACCATCTGTTTAAAGGCCAAACCATCCATGTCCCTCACTAAGCATTTTGTGTGTTAGGGTTTAGCCACCCCTTCTGGGTAGGGGGTCATGTGTACATGTTGAATGTTTGACTAGAAAAGGCACTGTGAGCTGGGACAGCTCATTTCAGGGTGCATTTGGGGGGTGGGTTACAGGGACCTGTTTTATTGAGATGGGGATTGTTTGCCAGGATACCAGGGAAAATATACTACTCTTACAATAAGTGCCATGGGATCTTCCATTTTGGCTTGTACAGCCACCAGAGATGGGCAGAAATAACATCAGTTTAACATCTCATCTGAAGGATGACACTTCAGCAATGCAGTTCCTCTCCTCTTCAGTGCTTCACTACAGTGTCAGTAACTGGTATTAGCCCAAGTTCCTGGTATGTGATTAGACCTCATGGCCTTCCGATCATCCAGCCCTAGAGGCAAATGTGCAACTTACTATGCAACTGACACTGCTATACATAATAAACTGAAAGCCATTTGCATCCAGACCACCAATGCAGATGTGCTACTTTTAATGATCAGTTTATTTATTTGAAATCTGCAGAATGCACCATGAGATAAACAATATTGTTTTCATAGGGTACCTTGATGGTGTTGGACTGGCAGTATAGCCTAGAGGTTAGAGGAACAAGGTGCAAACAAGCTTGATACATCCAGCAGACCAGAACTGAGTTTGACTGTCACAACCTCCACTTGCATATTGTGTGACTCTGAACAAGTCACTTAACTGCCCAGTGCTCCCAGGTCGTCCCTGAAAACAGGCGCTTCTGCCTAGTGGGCCTTACCCGGTTACCAAAGACTAAAGAAAATAAAATAAATAAATAAAAATAAACACAGCAGGGTAGAAAAATTGCTTAGTTTATATTGCTAGTTGCCATACACAAAGATACACAATGGTTAGTTTCAGAGGGACGCACAAATACAAAATTACTCACCGTATGAACAAGGTAATGGCTAGAGCTGCACAGAGTTTTCAGATTCCACTTCTGCTGAAATTCTGCAGAATTTGGGAAATTCTGCATTATTCTGTGGAACTCTGTCAGAAGCAGGATTCTGAAACTGAAAGTGGATGGAGTTCTTTTAGTTGGGGTTTAATGATCTGTGAATTACGTAATCTGCAAAGTTATTATTCCACAGTTTACATAGAAATGCTTCTCAGAATTCCGGAGAACTAAAAAAGAAGTTCCAAGAAGCATTTTGGAAGCAGAATTCCATTCCCAGTGAATTCTGCCAATGGAATGCCACATTCCGCACAGGTCTAGTAATGCCAAAAGTGACAAATCATTACTCTTACAGTAGGGAGGCAATGATAGACCCCCTACCTCCTGGAGTCAGGAGGGAGGCAGTATAACCTAGAGGGTTATATCACCTAACTGTGAACCTGAAGACCCACTATATCTGGGTTTGAAACTCCCAACAACTACTATGTGACCCTGAGCAAGTTACTTAAACTCCCTGTACTCCTAGGACACACCTTGAAATGAGTTTCAGCTCAGGGTCATGGTGTGACTTTCCTGATCCAAAATTGAAAAATAAATAGCCACAGACCTGCAGGGTCTTGTTATGTTTGCTTGCACGCATGTGCAAGAAACATAGTGCCATCATCGGAGATTTCGGAGGTGTGTCACCTCCTCCTCCAATTCAGGCAGCGAGCTGGCAGGCGGGGCCCCTTTAAGCCAATGCATTTTGGAGCTGTCTATGACACGCTCCAAAATGCAGTGGCATACAGTTGAAAGGGGGAGCTACGCTTGAGTGAGCAGGATAAGAAGCTGCTCACGCGCAGCTCCCCCCCCAGCCGCAGGCGCAGGCGCCTTCGCACGCAGCGTATAGCTGACGGGTGCCCAATCCCCGCCGGCCGCGCTGCATCGTCCTCCTCCCCCAATTCCCAGTATTTGGTGCCACGCTGGGAGCCCACCCCAGCGTGGCAATCAACGATTTTGCCGACGGGGTGCCCAATCCCCATCGGCTGAACGCCCAAGGTCCTTGTGCCACGTGAGAGCCCACCCCAGCGTGGCAAACGTCCCAATAGGTTTTGCCGACGGGTGCCCAATCCCCGTCGGCTGAACGCTCCCCAAAGTTGTTGTGCCATGCTGGAGCCCACCCCAGCATGGCAAGCGGTCCTCGACGCCTTTTTTTTCCTGTAAAAAAAAACTGTCCCCGGCGCGTCTCCGAGCCCTCCCACAACCCGCACCCACCCACTGCGCACCCAGCCTCCCCACACCCCCCTCACCCCATACTTACCTCCGGACTCCGGCGCGACGATCTTCGGTGGACCGGGAACACGTCTGCACTCTTCAAAGGCGACCGCGAACTGAGGAAATGCCGGTAAGCTGTATAATGGGCTAGATAGGAGGGTTCAACTTTATTGCATATCTCAGGCATTTTTGGGAATTTTTGCACCAAATTTTCAACATGGGGTTTTTGGGACCCCTTCTCATGAATGATGTCACTGTCATGGCGTTATTCGGGCTCGAAGGGTGATTTCGCGCAGTGACTGCGAAATCACCCTTCGGGACCGAATACCGCCATGACAGTGACATCATTCATGAGAAGGGGGCCCAAAAACCCCATGTTGAAAATTTGGTGCCAAAATTCCAAAAAATGACTGTTTGACGAGCGTGCGTTGCGCAGTTCCTACGCAGGCTCGTAAGTTCGAGAAATTTCAATATTTTCACTCCAGATTTTCAACATTGCCATTTCACCACACCGTCTTATGGGTAGTACAGCTTTCATTTTTCACATCTCACCCAAAATGTGTTTCCGCCCTTGTAGCGCACAGTGGCGCAGTCGGTGTGCGAGATCAATGTATGGGACAAATTAAGAAAATCACAGTGACACTGTTCATGAGCTGAGGTCTGAGGAATTTTATTCTGCAGGTTAATGGATTACTCTGCAGTATATGTAATTATTCCACAGTTCAGTGATCAGTTCTGTGGAATTTCTACTGGACTCTGGAATTTGTCTTGTATTGTCACTTAACACTGTGTTGTTGCTTAAGCAAAGAGAGGACATGAGTAAACTTAATTCTATATTAATTTTCATGTTGATTGCACACAGCGCAAGAAACATATTGGGACAGCTTGCTCAAAAGCAAGTTGTGGAGGCATGGCACTGTTGTGGCCAATGCCCCCACAGCCTGCCAAGGCTTGCCCTGCTTCCCCCAATGCCGCTGCATGATGCTGGTGACACAAGTTTGGAACGTTGGCACCAACCTGTGACAATTCCGCTGCTGCAATGAGGGCCCACCTCGTCATTGCAGCGTCAGCCATCCGCTGCAATGAGGGAGCGACCCGTCATTGCAGGGCGGAACTTCCAAACCCTGATATTGTTTGTGAACATGGCGACGGCTTGCAGCTGTGCTCACAAACAATATAACACCCCCACCACATTTATTTGCCAACGGGGGCCCCAATCCCCATCGGCTTCAGTGCCCTAATGTTGAATTTGCCGACGGGGCATTCTGTAACCAACCAACCTCCCCGCTTTGATTGTCTGCCGACGGGGTGCCCAATCCCCGTCGGCATAATCTAAGCCTCCCCCACCCCCTTTTGTTATGTGCCCACTGGGGTGCCCAACCCCCATCGGCTACTGCTGCCCTCCCAAAGAAAGAGTCCTTTGGCATGCTGGGAGCCCAGCCCAGTGTGCCACATGCCCCTGTAATGTTAAAAATGGCCCCACAATGTCTTTTTATTTTTTTTTACCCTGAAAAAGGAACTCCCTCAGCACTCGCCCTGCCCCCACCCCAACCCACGCCCACCCACTGCACACCCTGCCTCCTCACACCCCTCTCACCCCATACTTACCTCGGAGCTAGACGATCGATCTTTCAGCGGATCTGGGAACACATCTGCGCTTCAAATGTAATTTAAACTGAGTAAATGCCGTAAGCTGTATAAGGAATATATAGGTTTTTTCAACTTTATTGCATATCTCAGGCATTTATTGGAATTTTTTCACCAAATTTTCAACATGGGGTTTTTGGGACCCCTTCTCATGAATGCTGTCACTTTCATGGTGTTACTCAGACCCGAAGGGTGATTTCGCAGCCACTGCGTGAAATCACCTTTCCAGAATGATTAACAAAATGACACTGCCAGTGTTCATAAGGTGGGCTCTCAAAAAGCCTATTTTGAAAATTTGGTTGAAAAATTCCTAAAAATGACTGTTTTACGAGCGTGCATTGCACAGTTCCTATGCACACTTGTAAGTTCGCGAATTTTCAATATTTTCACTCCAGATTTTCAACATTGCCATTTTAACACACCTTCTTATGAGCAGTACAGCTGTCATTTTTCACATCTCACCCAAAATGTGTTTCCGCCCATGTAGCGCACAATGGCGCAGTCGGTGTGCGAAATCAATGTACGGGACAAATTAAGAAAATCACAGTGACACTGTTCATGAGCAGAGGTCTTGAAATGGCTATGTTGAAAATTTGGTGAAAAAATTCTAAAATGACTGTTTTATGAGCGCGTGCTACGCAGTTCCTACATGCAGCTCATAGGTTTGCAATTTTCAATATTTCCAATCCAGATTTTCAACATTGCCATTTTTCCACACCTTCTTATGAGCAGTACAGCTGTCATTTTCACATCTCACCCAAAGCGTGTTTCTGTGCCCATATAGCGCACAATGGGCAGATCGTGCGACTCTCAGTGTATAGGTTACATTAAGGAAATCACCGTGTCACTGTTCATGAGCAGAGATCTTAAAATGGCAATGTTGAAAATTTGGTGACAGAATTCCTAAAAATGACTGTTTTACGAGTGTGCGTTGCACAGTTCCCACGCACGCTCGTAGGTTTGCGAATTTTCAATATTTCCACTCCAGATTTCCAACATTGCCATTTTTCCACAGCTCCTTATGAGCAGTACAGCTGTCATTTTTCACATCCTGCCCAAAACGTGTTTCCGCCCATGTAGCGCACAATGGCGCAGTCGGTGTGCAAGCTCAATGTATGGGACACATTAGCAAAACCACAGTGACACTGTTCATGAGCAGAGGTCTTAAAATGGCTATGTTGAAAACTTGGTGGAAAATGCCTAGAAATGACTTTTGACGAGCGTATGCGTACAGTTCCTATGCATGCTCGTAAGTTTGCAAATTTAATATTTTCACTCTAGATTTTCAACATGTCCATTTTATTAAACTTCCTTATGAACAGTACAGCTGCATTTTTTCATATGTCACCCAAAATGTTATCACAATGTAGCGCACAATGGTGCTGTTGGTGCGAAAGCAATGTTTAGGACAGATTAAGAAAATCACAGTTACACTGTTCATGAGCAGAGGTCTTAAAATGGCTATGTTGAAAATTTGGTGACAAAAGTCCATAAAATGACTGTGTTACGAGTGAGCATTGTGCAGTTTCCATGCATCCTCGTTAGTTCATGACTTTGTAATATTTTCAGTCCAGATTTTCACTAGTGGCGTTTTTCAACACTTCCTTATGAACAGTACAGCTGCCATTTTTCACAACATGGCCGAAGTGTGTTTTCACACTTTCAGTGCAGAGATGCGTGGTCGCTGTCGGAAATCATTGTTCGGCATAGATAAAGAAAACCACAGTGACACTTTTCATGATCGGAGGCACCAAAATGCCTGAGTTGACAATCTGCTATAAAATATCCCCAACCTACTTATATAACGGGTGTGCGTTGCACAGTTTCTATGTACGCTCGTGACTTCACCATTTTTTTAAATATTTTTACTACACATTTGCAACATAGCCATTTTTACCCTCCCATGACAGAGTACAGCTGTCATTTTTACAGCCTGTTCGAATATTTTGCACCCTGGAAGCAACCTCGTAGTCACTGTGCATAAGCAGCTTTCGCTACCAAACTGATATTCCCCTGTTCATGAGGTGGGGTCACAAAACAAACATGTTGAAAATTTGGAGTTAAAATACCAACGAATGCCTGAGGTATTAGGCTTTCAACTAAATCGCCAACCCTATAGAGAATGACAGGAATCAGGGTGTGACTTGGGATTCTTGCCTGTGATGCTCATACCATTCCACCCTGCAGTCACTGAGAGGCATTGAGGTATGCCTTGGACTCTTGACCCCAAACTTCACCCCATTCTCCTATATTGCACCCATCTCACTGTATTTCCTAATGAAATGGGTGCATAAGGCCAAAGACCCAAGGAACACGTGACACTTGTCAGTCTCTGCAGAGTGGGGTGTGGTGAAATGGCGTGGTCATATGCCTGATTTGACCAAATGCACACACCCCAATGCCTGTCACTCTCTGCAGGGTGGTGGTGGGGTTGGCTTCAGTTCAATACTTCACTGCCATTCCTATTATGCAGCTCTGTAACTTCTACACTACCACTGCCAATGCCAGTAAGCAAACATTCGGCATTGACAAATGCTTGTTTTTATACACACAGTCGCTACTGAAAGCCGAAAGGGAGGATGGTGCTGGATTTTTATAAAACTCTGTGAACATTGGGAGATTAGTAAGAGAAGTGGGTTCAGGTGGGAGGCATGCATGGCATACAGATCACTGAGCTGCTCAGGCAGCAGTATTTGGAATGCACAAAGATTTCAAAGATCCCGCCTGACTTTTTTGTTTTCTAATACTAAGAAACAGCTGTAAACATTTAAGAATTGTTTTAACCATGTTAATATTTATTTATTTTATTTTAGTCTTTGGTAACCGGGTAAGGCCCACCAGGCACAACTGCCTATTTTCAGGGGCGACCTGGGAGCACTGGGTGGTCAAGTGACTTGCTTAGAGTCGCACAGTCTGCAAGTGGAGGTTGTGAGAATCAAACCAAGGTCTGGTCTGGTGAATGTACCATGCTCGTTCACAGCTCATTACTGTAACCTCTAGGCTATACTGCCAGCCCAAATATGTTGCAGTTTCATTTCATATTTTCAATTACTAAACTGTGACAAATCATGAGATTTGCCCTTTTTTCTGTGACCAACTTATGAAATTGAAGCTTTCAGCCTTAATATAATGGGGCTCAAAAACACCAAATCCTGAAACAGTTCTGAGGCACTACAGAATGTGTACAGTAGGTCTGTTTGACTTAGGCAACATTGTGCTATGCAAGATATGTTTGACATGTGCTGTCCCAGCTTCCCTGGCATGAACAGCATGGGTGGTCTTCCCCAGGTGGAAATGAGGATGGGACCCAGGTTTTCCTGCTCACATAGGCTATGTTTACGGGAGCTAGATGCACTGGAACATGGCCACCGCAGCCAGGCAAAGGAACAAACAAAATCTCAGGAATGACACAGGAGCAATGGGGAGAAAAGCTATCCCCGCCCCGGCACAGCACCTCATGCTGTGCCTTCATCAGGGAGCATGATGAAGCCTCAGAGCAAGGCAAAGTGCTGGAGAGGGGATCTTAGACCTGATCATTCCTCTGAGTCTGATTATATAGAGACACTGTACTTTGTTTGGCTCCAGTGTTTTTCTCTACCTTGTTTGTGCAATTTTGGCTAACTTGGAGCTTCTGTCCCTGCCACCGCCTGGGCCGTTCCATGTTTAAAGCAGACCTACTATGCATGTGTGTTGTGCATATGAGTGAATGTCCAGGGCTGATAATAAAATTCTAAAGTCCTTCAAGATTTTCATCTAAGAAATGGAGTTATTGGATATCCATCAATGATGAGCAGTTGGCAGCAGAACGTTTCTCCTCATGGGATGAACTCCTCTGAACAGTTATTTTATGTATAAACTATGGCAAGCTGAACCCTTTTGAAAAATAAGTGTGTTTTTGCCATCCATTTTAACCTGACATTTGCAAGGTTCCAATACTGAAACGCAGCCAATAAGCTCTATTATATCAGATCTGAAATTCAAAAATATTTTCTTCCTTAACTGAGTGGTAAATGAAAAGGTCTGGGAAAATCCTAAAGTGTCAGTCCCTGTATATTATGACCCCCTCAGTCTGGCTATTAGAACTGACATGTCCTTGTCAGATTCAAAGGCTGAGACACAAAAAGAAGGTGTTAGAAACTGTTACATACTGCTTTAAAATTATAACCACCTGAAGGTTCTTTAATCAGCTTGCTATTTATTCACCAGGGGAAGATTTTTTTATATGGCCACTTGGAAAGCTTTCACCACCAGTAGTAGATTTTCAGGTGGTAAAGATAACACACTGCTGAAAATGTATTTCAATAAGTCTTGGAGATTTTCAAATTAAGAGTCAAGTACTTGGGGTAGCCCCTCAAAAATCTTGAATTTTGTATCTCAGCTGATTTTCTATAGTTTCATGTTTTCTCCTGAGGAAAATACAGTTGTGCATATTTGTTGTGGTTTAAGCATTAACTGTTTGGAATTAGCTGTTCATTGACTGCTTTCTGCAATGCGTCTTTGCACTTATTCAGTCTTTTTTAATTGTATCAGTTCTAGTAACCAGAACATCCAACTTATTACTAGAGGATGGAGTAATAAGTTGTGAATGAACTTAGTACATCCAGCAGAACTGGGTTTGATTCCCACAACGTCTACTAGCATACTGTGTGCCTCTGAGAAAGCCACTTAACTGCCCCAGTACTCCTATATTGCCTCTGAAAACAGTGAAACAAGCATTTGTACCTAGTGGGCCTTACTCAGTTACCAAAGAAAGAACTCCATTTACAAGGCGGATTTTTTGTTCTTTTGTGAGTTGCTTTGGAGGGGTAGCAGGTATGAGACATTGTAACCATCTCAGCTTCTGGCTGGCTGGGATCTGAGGAAGCTTGGCATACTGTAGGTGTGAATCTAGTGAATCTACAACTGGAGTATTTTCATCCGAAGCAACCCTCTGCTTTCTTCTTTTAGGATTTTGTATCTCTTTCACCTTCTTTTAAGGAGTAGATAAACCTTTTTTTCATTTTAAATAAACATCTGTAGATCTTAATGAAGAGAGCTCACACAGGATGCAGCTACCTGTCTGTCATCTTGCCAAGGTATCTAATTTGAATGGCTGACATTTTGAAGCTGTGGCATAGATAACATCACCATAGTCAATCAGGCGTAATATAATGTGCTCAACTTGGCATTTCCATATGTAAACCTGCCCTCTTGGCCCTGCAACTAGAGGCACCAATGTTACTCCTTGCCCAAGGTGGCTCTCACACCCGTAACTTGCATCTTACTCTACAACCCAAGATTGAAGAAGGGGCAGCGGGACTTTCCAAATAGTGCACTATGACCAGGTCTTTCTTTGCTATGGTTCTTCTTCACAAAACTCCTTTTTCCTCCCCATCATGGCTGGTCTCCCATTTCTCTTCCACTGCCAATCCCAGGCAATGAGCATTGCTGTGGACAAATGTGTCTCTCTGGAGCAATAGTCAGTTCCTTCCCAAATAATTCAACAGACTCACTTAATTAGAGGCATTCGTGCTTCTTTACTTTCCCTGAGTCTTTAACAGGCACACAATGATGCATACAGCATACTTCATGAACTTCACATGATTCTTTAGGTCGATGAGGGATACACAGGTACTGCCTAATCATGACAACCTCTTTGCCTTCTCTTCACAGTAATACTTGATTCTAGAACTTGACGGTAACCTCTGTACCTTTCCACTTCACATCAAAACCTTTGATTTTATGCTTTACGTCTCAACTTTATTTCTGTGCTCCAGAAGCTTAGCTAGGCAAGGAAAAGTACCACACTCAAACTTGGGAGCCTGCCACCATCCCAAGACAGGCAAGCTTTCTCCCCACCTTTCGCAGTCAGAATGTGAATTTGGTGACACTATGCCCTGCTTAGATGGAGCGCCTTGCTTCATACTGCCTTCGATCTGTACCCCTCAAGGGCAACCTGTTGCTCCATGCTTCTGCTACCATTTAGGCTTTACCATAAGGGATGAGGCCATGCCTGGTCTCTGCTGGGTCCCTGGGGAAGCCTGTCTTACTGAATACCCAGGGACCAGCCAGCCATCTCCACCTCTGTCTCATTTCCCATCCCTAAAATGGCTGGTCTTGACTATTTATACCCTTAAGCCCTTCCTATCAAGCTGCTTGAGCTTTTAAAACCCTTACTGTCCACACCGCTCTATTCACTGCCTACATTTCCCAGATGATTAATAACATCCAACTCCACCTTGTAGGAGCAGGAGGGTGTTACACTCATACTTTGAGAGAGGCAGTCAATTACTCTGTGAAAGGCTCCACGTGTTCTCTAAGATTTAGAGTCCAAGGACTGGATATGGTAGAAGAAGTCATGGGACTGATCCAGTAGAATTCCAAGATAGTTATTTTCTGTGACAGCTTTTGGAGTGTTCCCATCTAAAGATTTAATGTACGGGTTCTGGCAGCTTAGAGGACATTTCTTAGAGACAAACAGCATGGAAACAGTTTTTGTTTGACCGAGTGCTAAACTTTCCTGTGACCCAAGTTGTGATTATATTGCTGTCAGTTTGAAGAGAGGGTCTGAGACAGCAGTTGTGTTGGGACCAGTTGCAAACAGAATGGCGTTCTCAGCATATATGTGAATATTTCAGGATTGGATAGTAAGGGGGGGATCAATTACAAAGATATTAAATAAGAATGGGCCCAGTATGGAACCTTGGAGTTCACCAAGACACACCTGCCATGGATCAGATAGAAACCAACAGTGAGTGACCAGAAAGGTAGGAGAAAAACAGTTTAGTGAAGGACCGGAGATGCCAGAGGCTGAGAGTTTATTAGGGAGAGGTGACTCATCAATGGTGTTAAATGCCTTCACTATGTTGAAGAATGTAATAAAAGTCAAAAAAGCCTGAGTCTATGTTTTTGTGGCTGAAGTGGGTTAGTCATAAAAGAGCGGTGAATGTGAAGTCATCTGGCTGGAACCCTGATTGTTAGTTGGAAGAGAAACAGGTCCTGGCATAGATTCTGGACAACTGAGTTGTAACTAGTCTCCTGAGGATTTTGGATAATGTGTAGCTGTGCAGCACTTAGAAAACTTAAAAAACAACCCTCGTTTTGCAAATGAACTGAAACACATCTCTAATTCTGTCCCAATCTAATGAAACATCTGTGTAAACAGTCCCCCACACACATACTCTGGCTCAATCCCTCAGGGTAGGGAACTGGACAGGGTTTTTTTTTGTGTCCGGGCAATGGTACTAAACTGAAAGGTCTTTATAGGCTGCTACTTAATACAATAATATGATTTGACTCATTAAGGTCATTGTCCACTTCGAAAAGTGGAGTCAGGTATATCTTAATTTATTACAATATACTTAGGACCCTGAGTCCCTGGGCAAGGGTGTTTTGCATACACATTCATCGTTCACACTTATTTGGCACACCATAGGGTCCCTTCATATTCTGGATCCCCCTCTACATGCTACATCTGCCTTATTTACTTCTCCATCACATTACTAAATCATGGACACAGTGTTCATTGGTGGGGGGGGGGCATTTATTGTATATTTCAAGGGCAGGGCACAACCTTACACACACCAGCCAATTTCACCCATGGTACTCCTGACAAAGGCATAATTCTGTCTTCTCATGTAGAGGGTCATTTTGCTATTAGGGTACAGCCACCAGCCCTATGGGGTTACTCTGCATGTGGGGTAGATATTACTCCCTCTGGGAGGTCTAAAATGAAGGGTGCCTTTCCACAATCTCTGCTCATCCTGCCCTCAGATCTAGCTTGTGAAGGACACATTTTATTGAGCCTCCTTGGGCACATGCACATACCTGACACATCAGGCTTGGCACACATGTGATCTCTGCAAGCAGAGCATCTTGACAGCTGCATATGGCAGATTTTTCCTTGAGTCTCCAAAGATTGTATGGCTTATGACACTTCTACAACCACTGTGAAACTGGGTCCTTACAAACCCTGAGCAAATCCCTTGAAAGGGGACCCTACTTATTCTTTGCATTCTTTTTCTCTGTGGGTGAGACTGTGTGGCCTCAGAACTCTCACTCTCACTGTCTTGGTCTCTGTACAACATGGCATCTCTTCTCTGAGACTGTGTGTGTGTGTGTGTCTCTCTCTCTCTCTTCTCTCTCTCTCTCTCTCTCTCTCTCTCTCTCACAGTCACTCTTTCTCTTAAATCTCTTCTCTCTTCCTCTGTTCTCAGCTTGCTGCCTCTGGTTAGGACCTCTTTCCTCCCAGCAGGGAGGGGAGAATCTGCTGTCTGTCTGTCTGTTGCTTGTGTTCTCTCTTTCTCTCTTGTTCTCTGCACCAAACTCTGCACACCTCTAAGCTAAGCAGGATGTTGGGCAGCTAGCTTATTAAGTTCGGTAGAGCACATTTTATTTATTTATTTACTTATTTAGTGATTTGGAAAAGACCTTTGAGTGCAAGCACTTTTACAAAGGTTCCATGTCGTAGATTGCAAAACAAAGTACAATAGGAGAAAGCAAAGGTACATTACAATGAACGATACAGCTTGGATTCAGAACTTATAGAATAACTCAAAACATAGGTACAAGTTAAAATAACAAGAAAAACACTTTATGAGGGTGGGGTGGTGGGGATAAGCAGCCACAAAGTGCCCTGTCAGTATATCAGGGTAATCCACATACAGGTCCTTTTACATGGATCTTTCGACAGTGTTGACTACCTCAGTGACAAACAACAGGAAGCTCTTTATACCAGAGGATACAGATGTGACAATGGAGACATGTAACTCTATCAAATCCTAATCTATTCAGAATAAAAGCAGACTTCAAATCATCACATTGCATTTAACACAAAGCTTTATAGTCTGGAACATACCCCTTCACTCTGCACCATACCTGTTCCAGTGTAAGGGACAGAGTCCTTGGAGCTCAAACCATGAGTGAGGTCCGGAGAGTCAAGGTTTCTCCTCCTCCTCAATATCACAGTGTCTGGTCTCTGGCACATGCAAGTTGTCCATTTAACATCTAGGATCAAAACAGTCTGAGTTTACTGTACATCAAAGTTCACAGTTTTAAAGTAACTTTCGAATTCTGACTCTGGTGCTGCATGCTGGTAGGAAGACTTCCACAGGTCACACCCCCTGCTTTGTGGTTCTGCTTATGTCTGGGGTCTACTCTGGCCTCTCTGGTTAGAGGTTCAAGCAGCACACTTTAGGATAAACAGGCTGACAAATGCAAAAGATCTCTGATTTGCTATGCATGCACAGCCTACAGCAAGAATAATTCAGGTTTCAAGGCTATTGTTCTCTTGAGATGGCTTGCAAGAGTCCTAACTTTTGTTGTTCACCAGTATGTCATCCAGCCATATAAGCAGGCCATCAAAGTCTCTCAGGACTCCTTTCTCCCCGATGCTGGCTTAGGAGCTCATTGTTATTGTATCTTCTTACACCTCTCTCACAGTGGTCTGACAGTCTCGCTCCCATCGGCCCAATCCCACCCACCAGAACAAAGAAGCATGGGGCCAACAGGCCATATTGGACTCCTAACAAAACAGTACTAAAACATATCTTTTTAATTAGAAGTACCCAGGAAAATTAAATTCTTTACATTTCCTCACACTGAGTTTTAACTTTGTCTTTAATTCTAGCTAGTGAAACCTGAGATAACTCATTAAGGTCCCAGTCCAGGTTTACATAAAAATACATCCTTACATTCCCTCTCATCTCCCCGCCACTGGTTTCCTCCTTCACCCTCTTGCTACACAGGAAACTCTTACTGCCCTTTGTTCCATTAACCTGTGTAAATTGAGTCCTGATGGACTGAATCCTAAACTACCCCAAATATCTGCAACTGCCATAGCACATCTACTGACTCACCTACTCAACCTCTCCTTCTCCCTCAGTGCTGTCCCTCAGTTGTGGAAGTTGACCAAAGTTCTTCCACTCTACAAAGGGGGGGGGGGGTGACCCTTCCTCCCAGGGTAACTTTCAGTCAGTCTCACAGCTCTCTTCCCTTACTAAACTGCAAAGAAGATTGTCTACACTAGACTCTCTGATTTTCTATCCTCTACCAATTTCCTCTCCCCGTTCCAGTCTGGCTTCCAGAAGCATCACTGCACTGTCTCCTCACTGCTTGCATGCAACTGATTCTATCTTCTCAGGGATGGAGCAGGGCACATCACAGCTGCCATTTTCATTGATCTTACCAAGACCTTTCTCTCGATGTCCCACCCTCTTCTCTTGGATAAGCCTGAGGCAGCTGGTCTCTTAGCCCTTGCTGTAGACTGATTTCATTCTTACTTCTCTGGCTGCAGTCAGTACAGGTTGGTAGTGCTATCATCTCCACTTCCCAACTAGGCTGGGCTCTCACAAGGCTCCACCCTGGGGCCCACCTTGTTCTCCATCTTCCTTAATGATCTCTCCACAGCTTGTGCAAACTCGCATGTTCACATGCATGCAGATGACAGCCATTTACAGCTCCACTCCCTCTACGTCGGCCATGGAGGTCTGCTCTAGTAGGACTTCCCTAATGTCCTGCCCTAGTTTCAATCTAATCAACTCAGAAACTGTGTCCAGGACCATTGGCACCAGCCCAAAATTAGCCAGATTCCTAACTCTGCCTATCTTCTTCACATTGGTTGGCACCCCTCATAAAGTGGTTCATTCTTTCAAATACCTTGGTGTGCACCTAGACAGCAAACTTGACTTCTCTGCCCACATTGATGACATCCATGCCAAGCTCTACCCTAAACTTGGTGCCTTGTGCCGAAATAAAGACTATAACCACAGGCAGACTGTGAGCTTGTCACCAAAGTGGTGCTCTTGGTCTTTGACTATGTGGACATGGTCTATGGCTCTGCTCCTTCCACCTTCCTGGCCAGACTGGACACCCTTTGCAATGCCTTCTGTCATTCTGCTACCAAATCCCCCCTCTCATGCTCACCTTTGCTTGCTCTACTTTGACTTAACCATTCTTCCTCTGCCTTCACATAACCAGAACCACTGTGCCTCATTCATATCCAAATACTGGTTTGGGTCCCTTCCCTCTTTCCACTTCTCACTCCATGTCCTCAATTCCCTCTGCCCTCTGCTCCCTGCACTCCAGAGATCCTTTTACTTTCGCCATTCCTCATCCCTGCTCCTCTGCTGGGCAATCGGCCTTTTCCTATCATTGCCCTGTACTCTGGAACCTACTCCCATCCTCCCTCCATTTCACTACCTCCCCTGTTTCCCTCAAATACCATCTGAAACTGCTTCACTACCCCCTTTCTCCTGTCTTCCCCCTACTTGACTGCCTCCTTACATCTTCTTCTTCCCTGGGTAGATGTGGCTGAATTGTTTGATTTTTGCTGCTTGCTCTTTTAGTCATGTACTCTATTCCATTTTACTGTAACTGTGAACTGTGTCAATGTTATATAATTGCATTTAACTGTGTACTATGTCCATGCTATGTATTTGCCCCATATTCCCTTGCCTTAGGTTGCACCTGGAAGCATGTCTTGGCTCAGTGTGCCTTTCCTGGTCACCAATTTTCAAATAAATAAGTAAAAGCTAAGGGCTCAGTACTCAGAACTGACAACAGACTGTTGCCTCTCCCTATTTAAGACAGTAGGAGGGCAGGGAGCAACCTACAGTAACTGGAATAGCTACTGAGCACATGTGCAGGTACACGTAGTGGCTCAGCAGTCTACCCTGACCCAACTGAGGCAGATTTGTAGTATAGCTAAGGTTTAAATGAGGTGAACACCTCAGTACACAAGGTGTTGCTGAATGCTGTATTACTCTCTGAGAGGTGTCCATGTGTCCTGCCCCCTTCTTTCCAGGTTACTTTTTTCTTTTTGCCTTCTTCAGTGCACTGTGGCTGGCATTGTCACCTGTTATCATCTCTGGCACCTCTGGGCTCACAGCTCCCACTCCTTTGTTGCTGGTGGCATTTTCCTGCCATCATCCTCCAGCACCATTGAGCTCTCTGACCCTGCCTCTGCAGCAGCTAGTGGCATTCCGTGCTGTCGGTTTTCTGCACATTTGGACACCCCGCCCTGCTTCCCCTTTCAATGTCTCCCCAGGCAAAAAACCAAAAGGAAGCTTTTGTCCTCTGATACCTCCTCCTTTGGCTCCTCAGCTGCCGCTAGTTCTGGGGGCATTCCCCTTCTGTTGCTGTACTCCAACTTCTGGTTCCCTCCCCTTCTCACTTCTCCTCGTCTGAATCCATCATGCTGGTCCTCTGCATCCACCCCAATGCTTTCGTCTTTTTGTCTCCATTGCTCCTAGCAACCAATGGGCTATAATAAAAAAACAAAACAGTGTGAAACTATTTTTAGGCATTTTTCAGGCCTTTCTAAAGAAGCCTCATGGCCAGTCTCCCACAGTCCCTGCACACCCTATCCCACTCCGCTCACCACCCAGTTTGTTTTCCTGCTGCCATCTCCAGCATCTGCCCCTCCCCATGGTGCTTCAATACTGAGCTTGCCCATCGGGTGACTTCTCTAGTTTCCTTTTCACCTCAATGCCTGTTTTCTTCTGCCACGTGTGTTATGCGCCTTGGCCTGTCAACCATCTTGCATATGGCACAAGCAGGTAGCATGGCACCCATTTTGTTGCTGAATGCTTGTTTGCAGCTGAATCTACTTGGGAATTGCTAAGCCTTTGCATTACTTGGATTTCCTTTAGTCATGTTTAGAAGCACTGGCCTGATTATGTATTTATTTATTTAGATTATAAATGGGGGTGAGCTTGCAGGGTCAGAATTGCAGTTTGGGACATTTGCTTTACTCTGTTCCACATTCTTGCATGTTGTGTGCCTTCCATAATTTGTAAGTGATTGCTTTTTGGGTTTTTACTACAAACTGGATTTTTTTTTGTAAAGATAACAGTGGAATAGCTAGTTTAAAAAAAAAATCCTGGGCTCTGGTGGTGCACTGGCTATGTCTTGGTCTACAAGCAATGGGCCAGAGGTTTGATTCTGCATAAGAACACATTTCTGTCTTTAGGCAAGTATTTAATATGTATTACAGTTAGAGGATGGCAATTATTAGCAATCTTCCAATAAACTTTTTCTAGTAGGTTACGCCAGTGTTGAAATTACACTTTATGAGCTTTGGGAACTAAGGGGGCCCATAAAGTTCATATCTTTAAATTGAGCCCCCCTTCCCATTTTAAGTCAATGGCAGTTCTGTGTGAACTCCTGGGGCTCTCTTCTGAGCTACCAGGGCCAAGCCCTGGCAACCCCCCCAATAATTCCAACACTGAACTTATGCTCTCGACTGGGTGCTTTTGTCCCTGCAAAATAATCCAGTACAGAATCATGGCATCCAACTCAGCTGATTACATGTAGGGAGGTCTGTCTCACCTGGCCTCCTTGACTATTACAATGAGGGGGGAGCCAAGCATTTTTAGAGGCTATGCAGTACCTGAAAGAGCCGGGTGGGCCAAACTGGATGCAAGCAGTGTCTGACATAGAAGCTGGTCTACACATCATTGCTGGGAATGGCCATGAGAGCACTATCATCCATTGCACAACCAGTGCTCCAGAACCTGCTCCAGTTTCAGAGTGGGGAGGATGAACATGCAGAAAGAGACAACCCTCCACGAGGCTCCTTGGTGCAAGAAAGTAGGAGTAACAGCAGGCAACAAAGTAAGCTGATGAAGCACAAGGCACAGACACCAGTGGACAAAATATGTCAGAACATGGAGGCTGGCCCAGCAGAAGGCAGCAGTGAGACAGCGGAAGGTGTTGCAAGGAGGATGGAAGGTGGCTTACTGGGTGTGTGCTCCTTCAGTGAGCTACAGCAAGTATTGGATGGTGAGTATGATTTGGAAGAAGGTACAATAATGTTTCAGCAAGAGTTGGAAGTGGTGACCCATATGGAGGCAGATTATTCTTTTCTGTGGTGGTGTGACATACGCATACACACACACTGCCCAATGGACCAATGCTAGAGCAGCAGAAGATGCAGGTTATAGCATACAAGGGGTGACACCCTTGAGGGGGCCACACTTGTTTGAAGGGGCAAGTCAGAGCACAGCCAGGGAAAGGTCCATTTCAGCACACAGTGGGCACCTGCACTTGAGCTGGAGTGTATAGATGGCTGCCAACTCATCCTCATTGGGGAAATCAGACAAACCCCAATGACAGAATGGAAAACAGGGGTGCATTCACCTCAGAGCATTGGTTCTTGGGTCTGTTGGGCAACCAATGCACCTTTCATGCTGTCTGAAATTCTTCAGATGCTGCAATGGCTGGGTTTTCCTTGGGCACCCATGTAGAACCCCATGGCACACACGTGGATATGCATGTCGGTTGGATTGTATAGCCCACAACCAGGCCAGAGGTCAATAAGGGATCTCTGAGTGTCCTGCTTCATGAAACTTCCCAGGACACCTTCATCCAGCTAGGTATGAGCCCCACAGGAGCCAAGCACCTCCTAATTGACAACAGCAGGAGGTGCAGCTCAACAGAGTGCAGGGGGCTGTGGTGCAAGTGTAGATGGTTGCAGCAACAGCTGGAAACCCACCAGCAGCACAGGTTCAGAGCACCCAGTCAGGGGAAGCATGGGAAATGACCACAGTAATGCCCAAGCCAACACCCACCAATACCACTTTGGCCATACCGGCACCGGCACTACAGGAGGTGGGACTGACAGGATGACTGCTTCAACTACAGCAACAGCCCATACAGCTATAGCACCCTGTGCCAACAGGGGTGCCAGCAGTGAATGACATGTCAGCAAGTGAACTTGCTGGGGCACAGCCAGCAGCGGTGAACAATGCTGAAAAAGGTAATGAAAAGTGGGCTTGTGCTGGGATTAATGACCTGCTTGGAGATCATCTTTCAGATGGCCTCTGGGAGAAAATAGGGAAGAGGGGAATTCATTGACATGTTTTCCTTCCTCAATTGGGAGTTGCAAGAAGTGGAAGTTAACAAGAAGTACAACAGGCCATGGAGGCCAAAGGTTCCTTACACTTTTGAGAATTGGATAGCTGCTTTCAACATCTTTATGTTGATCTACAGCATGAAATACACAAGGAAGTTGGTGTCATTATTAAAGTGCAGGGACAACATTAAGTTTACACACTTGTCCCTTTGAGGGGTCTGTATGGCTAAAGCCTGACAAACAGTTTAGACTGAAAATGCTATGGTAATGTAATTTGAAATGGGAGAATGTGCACAGGGATTTGTGGGCCTGTTACATAACCAAGGGAAAGCCCAACATAGTAATGTACTCCAACAGTAGACATGTGATAGCCAGGAAGGGTACAAGGGACACCAGGAGAAAGCATAAAGAGTGAAACAAGGGTGCATGGTTTGACTGGAAAGAAGGCCAGTGTCTTTGCTCCCTCTGTAAATTCAGCCACATATGCAGAAACTGTGGCAGGGATCACAATTTCAGTATCTACAAAAGTTCTGGAGCAAAATAGCAGGGGCCATGCACCCACCCACCCACAATAATGCGTACGAATATAAACAAGCAGCTGGTACTGTAAGTCTAGCTAGAATGCCTGTGAATTTGACTAACCTAATCCCCTTGCTCTCCCAATACCCAGACAGATCTTCAGCTAAGTATTTGATTAATGATTTCAGTAAAAGCTTTGAAATTCCATACAGAGGCCATGTACTAGTGGGAATAACAGCACGGAAATTGAAATCTGGCAAAGAACACCTGGGGATGCTTGCAACCAAAATAGAAAAAGATGTTGAGGCTGGCAGAGTAGTGGGGCCTTTTGAGCATCCACTTCTGAACTGCATTAGTCTTCCCACTGGGAGTAGTCCCCAAGAAGGGTCTGGGCAAATACTGGCTAATATACCACCTATCCTCCAACAAGGGCAGTTCAGTCGATCATTTCATTGCATCAGACGACAGTATGGTCAGGTATGCATCTTTTGATACTACAGTGGACCACAGGCCAGGGATGCTGACGGTGAAGTGCCATTTTTAGTCTCTCTTGTTCCTCCTCCTCATTAGACCAACAAATTTTTACCTGCTGGGCTTCAGGTTCCAGGGTAAAAGATGCTTTGATAAAGCTATGGCCATGGGCTATGCTGTACGTTGTGCACATTGGAGGCATGGCACCAGAAAAGACAGAGGTCCCCTCCACAAGAGTTTCATACCTGGGAATCAAATTGAATTCTGTACATATGGTATCCTGTCTGCGGGCCGAGAAAGTCACAACCCCAAGACAGTTGCTGTATGACATGGTAGAGGCAGAGAAGGTGACCCTAGTGCAGCTACAGTCCCTGATGAGTCATTTGAATTTTGCATGCCATCAGTCATCCCAAGTAAACTGTTCTTGTGTAAGCTGGTGGCAGCAATATCTGCGGCTAAGCAACCTTACCACCACAAAATGGTATCCCAGGAGATGAGGTAGACTTAATGATCTGGGAGATTTTCTTGCAGTATTTGAACAGGGTGGCAATATAGCAGAACTGAAAAGAGGAACACAGAGATTTGGGTTTGGTCACGAATGCCTCTGGTGACCCAGGTTTTGGGGCATTTTTTCAGGTGGCATGGCTTGTAGGGCACTAGTACCCATAGTGGGTCAAAGGGTGTTTCACAAAAGAATACCCCCCTCCTAGAGTCTTTCCCCATTCTAGTAGCCATGCAAGTATGGTGAGGGTAGGGCACAGGCTGGTCAACCAGTGTGTCTTGTTTAACATGGATGTCTGGGCAGCCGCAAACATTATCAGCTCGTAGACATCCAAGTCTATGGAGGTCATGTATTTGCTGTGGGGTTTCGTTCTGTGCTGCCTTCACTGGAACATCACCTTTAGGGCATGCCACCTTCAGGGAAGATACTATTTTTGCTGACACCTTGTCTTAATTTCACTTTGAGTGATTTTGCCAGCTGGTGCCAAACAGGGACCCTTCGACCACACATATTACTGGGGACAGTATGGCATTTAGAGACCCAAAAAACATGGCAACTGGTACAGCTTTCTATTCCCTCCTCAGCCTGGAAGAAGTACAAAGGGAATTTCTCAGCTTTCATTGTAGGACAGATCATGCTTCCTCCTATGCAGATTCAAAATTAATCAGTAGTGACTATGCTGCCATGGGGCTCACATAATATCAGCAATGGAGAAGGTACATAAATAAGGGATGTTCCGGCTTTCTCTCTCACATGGTGTGGAAGCTCTTATATCACTTAACCAGGGCATGCAAGGCACTGTACAGCACTGATAAGTTGCACCTCTCTGGTATTGGCACTGACATTTTTAATGCAGAGATTCAGGATGCCATCACTATGTTTTGCAAATGCAGGAATGGGCCCCTGGGGCATTAGTGAGGGAACGTGTATATTTATTTATTTGCTTTTGGTAACTGAGTAAGTGCACCAGGTATAGCAATGCCTATTTTTAGGCATGACCCGGGAGGGTACAAATAACAAACAGTTTGAAGCTGTACAAGAATTGGTAATACAGAGGGTACAGGTACAAATACAATTACCAGTGAGATAGAAATACAGTTGGGATGAAAGCAAGAGAGATGCAAGTGTGAGTTCAACAATATTCAGGATACAAAATATGAGAGATAGCATTACAAACATTTGGATGTATATCTAAGTGGTGGAAATTTATGTACAACTCACCTAAAGGAGGCCTTCTGGATACAAAATTGGTGACAGCTGAGGATGGGTGACAGCCAGGCTAGAGGCATGACATTGGTGTGGGTATGCATTCTGGCTAAGGGGGTGATCACATGGTAAGGGCATGCACCAGAATGCAGGGTGGCCAGGACCAGTTAGGTTGAAGAGGAGCAGCAAAAGGGGAAAAAAAATTAGGGTTTTGGATCTCTGGAGTCTTAGTGAAGCAGTTGTGGGTTCTTCCTTGGGGTTATCAACCCTAATGCTGACTCCTCCCCTCCAGCCCTTAGCCTTTAGTCTGAAGCACAAGGTTTAGCTCCAAGCCAGTGCCTCATAGTGATAAACTCTTCAAAGGAAGAGAAGTACTGTGTGTCTCACCACATGTTACCAACACAATTTATTGCAGCATTCTTCGCGCAGGGCCCTGTGGGCCCTGCGTGAAGAAAGGCAATCATGTGTGACATTCTTTGCTCAGGGAACAAGGTGGGCATTAGGGTTGACAACCCCTAGGAAGACCCCACCACTGATTGGCCAAGACTGCAGAGACCCAAAAACCTAATCTTTTTTCCTTTTGCAAGTTGGAGGGTGGGAGTAGGGAGTTTGGGTTGGAAACCTTAATGCCATATTTCCTTACTTTTGTGGCATTATGCTACCCTAAATGGTGCATTAATGAAGTTTTTTTGTGCAGAATTTGAATTTCCTTTCTTTTTGAAATAGTGGAATCATATGCTCATTAAATCAAGTCCCTTTGGGACCAACATGAACAGGTGTAGATGTGCAGGGCTCTTTGGGTCCTGTGTCATGGGAAGACTGTCTGCCTACAGAAGTGCAGGGCTGGCACATTCACGCTTCATGCATTCATTCTTTACACATTCACTGTTCACACATTTGCTCTTTACACAGTCACTCTTCACACATTCGCTCTTTACATAGTCACTCTTCACACATTCATTCTTTGCACAGTCACTCTTCACACATTCACTCTTTATTCCATCAGAGGAAAGAGATCTGAAAGAACAGAGAGTGAATGTGTGAAGTGAATGTATGGAGTAAATGTGTAAAATGTGACTGTATAAAGAGTGAATGAGGACAGTTCTCTTCACTATATGGTACCCAGGCCTGTGTAGACAACCCTGTAGCTTGCATTCCCCATCGGGGGGGGGGGGTCAATAACAGTCTCATCCCCTGCCCTCACTTTATCCAGCTGTTTCACTGAGCTCACCTCCAAACTCAGCTCACCGGCATGGGATCACAAAGTATACTTGCTGGGGTCAAGACTGGCACTCCACACAAGTTTCTTAACAGATATAGATTTAGATATAGATTTATTTTTACCCCAAATTTACAAGATAGTCATTTTATGATTGCCAGTATAGATGTGACATGTAGCATTTATAGTATATTGGCTAAAATGTAATTTTGCAGCAGCTGTGCAATAACACATCTTGTCAAGTATTTAAAAAAATTACACCTGTCACATTCATGAGGTGGTGTGGAAAAATGGCTATGTTGAAAGTTTGGAGTGAAAATATTGAAAATTAGCAAAGTTATTGCTGAGATACTGCAATGTTCTGTTATAAGCTGGGCAATGTACTGTATTTGTACACCACATTTTCAGAATAGCCTTCTTATTACCCTACTTCATGAACCCGATAGGTGAACATTTTCAGATCCCTGCTGAATCATCATTCTGCACCAGTGAAACATCATTCTGTGCCATAGACGTGAAAACACATTTTGGCCAAGATTTGAAAAATGACAGCTGTCACGTTTGTGAGGTGCTGTGAAAAAATGGCTATGTTGAAAATTTGGGGTCAACGTATTTAAAATTATCAAAGTTATGAGACAGCATATTGACACCAAATATTCAACATAGCTTTCTTATGACCCACACCTCATGAACAAGGGCAGTGACAATTTTCAAATCCTGCCTGAAAGGTGATTTCAACAAGTGACCACGAAATTGTCATTCAGGTGTGATTTGCATAAGTCCACTGCCATTGCTCATAAGGTGGGATTCCAAAAAGGCCATGTTGAAAATTTGGGGTCAGATATGCAAAAATGACGAAGTTATGCATCAGAGTTCAAAACCCGACTGGAATACATTGAACCACACTTACGTCAGTTCCTCAGATTACAGTTGCTGGTTCCAGCAGCAAGAAGTGTCTTCGATCGGAGAGTGGATCCTCACAATGGGACATGTTCAGGTGAGTTAGAGTGTGTGTGGGGGGTGTAGATGTGTAGGGTGATGGGTGCTGATTGGAAGATTGGGGTGGGGAGTCAGATTGGTAAGGGACTGTTTTCGTTTTGCAGGGGCGGAAGTGAGAGATGGGTTTCTTCTTTACAGGGGACATGACACATATATTCCGACACAGATAACTGGGCACCTCAGTGTTGGGTGACTGTTCAATGGCACTGGGGATGAACATCCTGATGCCACCACCTACAACATAGGAATAGGGTCAGGCACAGTCAATAAGAGGGCAGCAGTAGTAGTAGTAGCAATTGTAGGGCAGGGGCACAGTGTGTCAATAATCAGGATAAAAACACGAGGAAGGGCTGGCTGAGCTGGGAGGGTGAGAGAATGAAAAACAAGATAGATAGATAGATAGATAGATAGATAGATAGATAGATAGATAGATAGATAGATAGAAAGATAGAAAGATAGGCAGGCAGACAGAAAGATAGAGAGAGAGAGACAGAGACAGACAGGGAGAACAGTGGATCTGCGGCTCACTACTATGACTGCAGCCCACAGCAAGACTTCCAGATATGGCTGTAGAACTCAAGAAAGTTCCACTGTTCTCATACCGAGAATGAGGGTGAATAACTCCTCTCACTAAGCTGGGAACCCTGGATTTTGGGGTTCCCAGGAAAGGTATTTCTGGCATGTTTTACAGAAACGAACAGCAGAATCTAGCTAAACAGATCCCATTTAGGTAGCTTCAGGTGTTTGTTTTTTTGACAAACAGATCATTTTATGCATTTTCGATGTCTGTGAGTTTTAAAGGAGAAATAAAGTGGCGGCCGAAATGATCGGTATTTTTTTAGCACAAGAGGTAAATCATGAAAATAAGCACTTGCAATGTTTTTTTAACAGTCGCATTTAATGGTTAACTCAAAAATCTTTATAACTCTGCAACTGTATAATATTTTTTCACCAAACCCAAAAATGGCACACCTTTGGCACAGGCCCTTTCAAACCTGAAACTTTCATGAAAAAATTCCACACTGTCTAGGCTGTAGGTGAGAGCACAAAATGCACAACATTAAGCATAGGGTTTTTCCTTTGTTTTTGGCACTCCGTATCTTGGATTCAGAACAAGATGCATCATGAAACATTTCACATCACGAGACCCTGACAGCTGGAATGTTCATGCCAGATTGTAGGATATTTTGTTAATTTATGCCAAAGTTATTAAGGTGCAAAAATTGGGGTAACATTCAAACAGCCTACATAACCCTAACTAAAGCTACCACACCCCTGTAATGATTTATTGTAATATATTCCATTATGTATAAGTAAAGCTATGGCTTTTTGTACCCTGAAATTTGATTGCAGTGTGTTATTGGGGTTTAGGAGGATCCATTTGGGCAATGACCCCCGGTCTCTCAGCAGGGGGGTAGCTTTGAACACAGTCTCCCCCCCAACCAACAGGGCAGCTGGCCTTTAGACCAGAAGCATCCCCAGGATGGCCTAATCATGCACTGCAGTGCATAGAGGGGCCAGCCTGGGCCACAACAGCAGGGAGGGACCTATACCACTACAAAAGTTGGCCAAAGAAGTGTTCTCCTTCTTTGGACCAGAGCACCAGGAAGGCTTTTCCCATCCACTCACCCTCCCCTTCTTGCTTGCAGTCGGTAGCTGTGGAATTGTTGTTGAATATTGTGTTGCAGCTGATTGTTGTATTATTCATCATCTGAAGGTAGTTATTTATGTAAGACTCACAGGAAAGAGGCCTTTTAGACAACGCAATTGGATTCAGTCAGGGATGGGTGGTGACAGTGCAGCCCTGGACAGGCATGCTCTTGGAAAAGATCCTGAAATTTCCCAAATCTGGGGAGGAGGAGAGTAGGCACTAGGCACTAGGCACTGTCCAGAGGACAGACTCAGCTCCATGCAGGATTGTCCAACCTTATGAGCCAGAGTTCCTCCATACACATGGCTGAGGTTCACGCCAAGGTGAATACATGAATTTACAGCCCCAGGGGCCCTTACTGTTGTATATGTATTTATTTCCATTGGTGATAATTTATTATTATAAGGTTTATGAAGGAAAGCCACAGCCTTTTGGACCCAGAGAGTTGTGTGTGGGGTGTTACTGGGGTTTGGGGGGGGGTGCTGTTTGGGTAGAGAAAAGATGCATACACAGAAAACATCTTACACACACCTCTTGGCACTTTCTACAACATGAACAAACTATTATTACAAACATGGTATTGTCTTACTTTGAGAAAAGATAGGTTATTTTGCGAGCAATGCACAGCTAGTAGAGCTCCAACTGCTGCCTAAGATCAAGCTGCCAGTAATTGGGAAATATTGCAAGGGAATTTAGAAATCAAAACTGCCAACAGTGTCCCAATGGGGCCAAAAAGATAGCTTTACACTCAGTAACATGTGGCAGGAGTCAAGGGGCAGTTGACGTGTACACAGCTAAATGTTAAGTTTTTGAGATGTAGTTGAGGGGCATAATTCCGTTACAGTAAATCCAACATTTGTAAGATGCAGATGAGGTGTATATTAGTAAAAGTACAAGTTTTAAAGGAGCAGTTCAGGATTTGTGAGGTGTGCATAAGGTACAGTCGAAGGTTGGTGTACATAGATTCAGACAAGGTATACACCTCAATTCAGACTGGCTACGTAACAAAGGGGCAACAAAACCACGCACTTAGAAAAGCTAAGAGGGTAGTCTGGAAGGTTCCAGGACCCAAACACTTCAGTATTTACCTTAACCCTGCGGTACCTGGTCTTGAACCAGCATCAAGTGAGAGGCTGGTTACAACTGCAACTCTTATGCAATGGTTTTTGCAAGGCTTTGTGCTGGTTCTAACATCTCAATGAGTAGCTTAAAAGCTCCTCATTGGCTTCAGGAGTTGGAGGGCTGCACTGTATTATGAATATGTGGATATGAAAATGTAAATATGTTTATACATTATTCAGCTACTCTATGTAGGACTAGCATGCGCATAACTTTAGCACCCGGTCCTCCTTTCTCTAGTGTATTCTGATCTATCATGCCAGATAGAGAAACAGATGTCACAAGTAAATCACTCTCCAAGTGTAGCTGCTGCACATATTGCTGGCATCTTTTGAACTGTGATAAGGCTGTCTTTTAATTACTAAGACGACCCTGGGCAGACATTATTTCCCCCATCTTAGCAAATATCCTGAGGATTGCCAACTTATCCTTCAGAATGTCAAGGAACAGCAGGTCGCCCTGCTGCTTATCTCCTCCCGAAGTCACTAGGGAATCTGCATGTGTCTCTCAGCTGCTCAAGGCAG
The DNA here is from genome assembly GCA_016271365.2 of Neoceratodus forsteri. NCBI lineage: Eukaryota > Metazoa > Chordata > Ceratodontiformes > Ceratodontidae > Neoceratodus > Neoceratodus forsteri. The sequence continues at coordinate 745,484,688 of CM028137.1, forward strand.
TCAACAAGACCTTTGATTATTGCATCTAAAGAGGAATTCTGTAGGTGGTAGTGTGGTCTGATGATTACTGCAGAAGTAAACCATAGCTGTTGAAATCCCAGGTTAATACTTACATTCGGCAGGCCATTTAACTTTTTGTATGCACAAACATTTAGGGCGTTAGTAAAGAAAGACCACTGGCCCATCAAGCTGCCCCCCCAACATCAGTGGTCATGCCTGTAACCCCTTTTTATGTTGATTGCGAACATGCGCAAGAAACATATTGTGGCAGCTTTCCAGAAGCAGATTGTGGAGGCCTGGCACTGTTGTGGCCAATTCCCCCACAGCCTTTAAAGGTTTGGCCTGCTTTCCCCAATGCCGTGGCATGCTGCTGCTGACACTAGTTCAGCCAGCATGCCACCACCTTGAAATGTTTCAGCCACTGCAATCAGGGGCGTCCTCATCATTGCAGCATCAGACATTTGCTGCAATGAGGGAGCGACCCATCATTGCTGGGCGAAATGTTGGCAAGCGTACTATTGTTTGTGAACACTGTGGCGGTTTGCCACCGTGTTCACAAACAGTATTATGAAACTCCAGTGCCAAGGGAGTGCCCAGTCCCCCTCAGCAGCATGTGCCCCCCCAAAACAGTGTGTATTTGCTGACGGGGGCCCCAATCCTCTTCGGCTTCAGTGCCCCTGCCCTGTACTTTGATGCTGTCGACGGGTGAGCCCACTCCCCGTTGGCATTATGTCCCGCCCTTCCAGTTTTATGTGCCGACAGGGGAGCCCACTCCCCATCGGCATAATGCCCCTCCACAAACACCCAGGAGATTTGTGCCGAAGGGGTGCCCAGTGTCCCTCAGCTCTTGCGCCCCCCTTTTGTTCCGGATGGGGTGCCCAATAATCAAGTACCGCTGCCTCAAAACACTGTTGGCACGCTGGGACCCCACCCCAGTGTGCAACATGCCCCTGTAAAAAAAATTACCTGCAATGTTTTTTTTGGTTTTTTTAACCTGTGGAAAAAGAAAACAGTCCCTCGCGGTCTCCCTGTCCTCCTCCCACAACCCGCACCCACCCACTGCGCACCCTGCCTCCTCACACCCCCCCTCATCCTATACTTACCTCTGGAGTCTGTCGTGATGATCTTCGGTGGGCCGGGAACACGTCTGCACTCTTCAAAGCCCACCGCGAACTGAGGAAATGCCGGTAAGCTGTACAATGGAATAAATAGGGTTTTTCCAACTTTGATGCATATCTCAGGCATTTTTTGGAATTTTGGCACCAAATTTTCAACATGGGGTTTTTGGGACCCTCCTCATGAATTCTGCCACTGTCATTGTGTTATTCAGCCCCGGAAGGTGATTTCGCGGTCACTCTGAGGAATCCCCTTTTGGGACAGATTTATGAAAAGACAGTGCCAGTGTTCATGAGGTAGGCTCTCAAAAATCCTATGTTGCAAATTTGGTGGAAAAAATCCAAAAAATGACTGTTTTACGAGCGTGAGTTGCGTAATTGCTAAGCACACTCATAACTTCACAAATTTGTAACATTTTCATGCCAGATTTTCAACATTGCCATTTCTTCACACCTCCTTGTGAACAGTACAGCTGTCATTTTTCACATCCTGACCAAAATGTGTTTTCACTCTTCTGGTGCAGAATAGCACGGTCGCTGTGGGAAATCAGTGTTCAGGACAGATTAAGAAAATGACAGTAATGCTGTTCATGAGCAGAGGTCCTAAAATGACAATGTTGAAAATTTAGTGACGATACTACATAAAATGACTGTGTTACGAGCATACATTGCGCAGTTTTCACACACGCTCGTAACTTTGAGAATTAATAATATTTTCACTCCAGGTTTTCAACATTGCCATTCTTCTGCACCTCCTTATAAAAAGTATAGCTGTCATTTCTCACATCATGGTTGAAATGTGTTTTCACAGTTCAGGTGCAGAATAGCACGGTCGCTGTGGGAAATCCATGTTCGGGACACATTATGAAAATGACAGTGACACTGTTCATTAGCAGAGGTCCTAAAATGCATATCTTGAAAATTTGATGATGAAAGTCCATAAAATGAGCGTGTTACGTGCATGCATTGCACAGTTTCCACGCATGCTCGTACCTTCGCAACTTTGCAATATTTTCACTCCAGATTTTCAATGTTGCCATTTTTCCACACCTCCTTATGAACAGTGCAGCTGTCATTTTTCACATCCTAGGCAAAATGTGTTTTTCGTCTTCCGGCGTACAATAGCGCGGTCACTGTGGGAAATCAGTGTTCGGGACACATTAAGAAAATCACACTGACCCTGTGCTCAGGACACATTAAGAAAATAACACTGACACTGTTCATGAGCAGAGGTCCTAAAATGCCTATGTTGAAAATTTTGTGATGAGACTCCATAAAATGACTGTGTTACGAGTGTGCGTTGTGCAGTTTCCACGCACCCTTGAAAGTTTGCGAATTAATAATATTTTCAAGCCAGATTTTCAACACTGGCATTTTTTCACACCTCCTTATGAACAGTACAGCTGTCATTTTTCACATCCTTGCTGAAATGTGTTTTCGCGCTTCTGGTGCACAATACCACAGTCGCTGTTGGAAATCAGTATTTGGGACAGATCAGGATCGAGCGAGTGAGAGAGAGGGGGAGTGACCGAGCTCAATTGAGCTCTGTCAGGACTGCTGCAAATTTCTTTGTGGGCAGGAAAAGCCGCCAACGCAGGCAGGACCCCAGTACAAAACGGCAGCCTGCAGCGTTGGGAGACACAGAACGAGCGAGTGAGGGACAGGGACTGAGTGAGCTCAACAGAGCTCTGTTGAGATTGCTGCAGATTTCTTTGTGGGCAGAAAAGGGTGGCAATGCAGGCAGAAGCCAGTACAAAAGGCCAGCCTGCAGCGCCGGCAGAAACGGAATCAGCGTGTGTGGGGGGTAGTGAGTGAGATCAATGGAACTCTTTTGGGACTGCTGCAGATTTCTTTGTGGGCAGGAAAAGGTGCCAACAGAGGCAGGAGCCCAATACAAAAGGGCTGCCTGCAGCACCAGGAGCAACAGAATGAGCGAGTGAGACAGATGGAGTGAGCGACCTCAACGGAGCTGTGTCAGGACAGCTGTGGATTTCTTTGTGGGCAGAAAAAGGTGCCAATGCAGGCAGGAGCCCAGTACAAAAGGACAGCCTGCAGCGCCGGGAGAAACACAACGAGCGATTGAGAGAGAGGGAGTGAGCGAGCTCAATGGAGGTCTATTGTGACTGCTGCGGATTTTTTTTTTTCCCACACTTTATCCCCACCTACTACCCACTGGACCTGCAACATCAAGAGTCGCCCATTAAGCCTGGTCTCTGCCAGTGCCTTACCTGTCAGTCCCCAGGTCCCTCCATTCTGCCACAGATACCCCCCCCAGTGGGGTCAGGGTGGGGGCAATCCCCCAAATCTTGCATGTGTCAGGGTCTGCAGGGCTGCAGACTTGGCTCCGGCACATAGAGACCCCGGTTCGGTGCTCCGTCTTCTCGGCTCCAATGGGGGTATTTCCATTTTCTCCCTGTGGAATGTTGCGGGCCCTGTACGTCAAGGCACAAATGCCAACGTCGGCAACATCCCTCCCCCCTCCCTATAATCCTGAGGCTGATTGGTTGCTGACCTACGTCCTCAACCAATCCAGCCCCTAGGACCCCGACTTGCTGTTGCACCCCCAGCCTCCGGTAGAGGTTGCCGCTTGCCGGGATAGAGAACCCTCCCTCCCCCGGAGAAGGTGAGCTGTCATCGGACACTCCAGCCTGTCTCCCCCTGGCCAACCCCTGGCAGCCCAAGCTCACTCCCGAACCTGGGTCACCGGTGTGGACTGAGGTGTGGCGTCCAGTGTCTCAACCCTCAGTGCCACTGGGCCGGCCTGCTGCGGATTTCTTTGTGGGCAGAAGAAGACGGCAATGCAGGCAGGAGCCCAGTACAAAAGGCCAGCCTGCAGCACCGGCAGAAATGGAATGAGTGAGTGAGAGAGGGAGAGTGAGCGAGCTGTACAGAGCTGTGTCAGAAGTGATGTAGATTTCTTTGTGGGCAAAAAAAGCCACCAACGCAGGCAGGAGCCCACTACAAAAGGGCAGCCTGCAGCAGTGGGAGACACAGAATGAGCGAGTGAGGGAGGGGGAGTGAGTGAGCTCAGTGGAGCTCTGTTGGGAGTGCTGCAGATTTCGTTGTGGGCAGAAAAAGGCAGCAATACATGCAGGGGCCCAGTACAAAAAGGGCAGCCTGCAGCGACGGGAGAAACAGAATGAGCAAATGAGAGAGGGGGAGTGAGCAAGCTCAATGGAGCTCTTTCATGACTGCTGCGGATTTCTTTGTGGGCAGAAGAAGGCGGCAATGCAGGCAGGAGCCCAGTACTAAAGAGCAGCCTGCAGCGCAGGCAGAAATGGAATGACTGAGTGAGAGGGGGGAGTGAGCGAGCTCAAGAGAGCTCTGTCGGGACTGCTGAAGATATCTTTGTGGGTAGAAAAAGGTGCCAACAGAGGCAGGAGCCCACTACAAACGGGCAGCCTACAGCGCCAGGAGAAGGAGAACGAGCGAGTGAGACAGGAGGAGTAAATGACCTCAACGGAGCTCTGTCAGCACAGCTGCAGATTTCTTTGTGGGCAGAAAAAGGTGCCAATGCAGGCAGAAGCACAGTACAAAAGGGCAGCCTGCAGTGCCGGGAGAAACACAACGAGTGAGTGAGAGAGGGGGAGTGAGCAAGCTCAACGGAGGTCTGTCGTGACTGCTGTGAATTTCTTTGTGTGCAGGAAAAGGCTGCAATGCAGGCAGGAGAGCCAGCTCAACAGAGGTCTGTTGTGACTGCTGCAGATTTCTTTTTGGGCACGAAAAGGTGGCAACCCAGGCAGAAGCCCAGTACAAAAGGCCAGCCTGCAGCGCGGGCAGAAATGGAATGAGCGAGTGAGAGAGGGGGAGTGAGCTAGCTCAACGGAGCTGTGTCGGGACTGCTGCAGATTTCTTTGTGGCCAGAAAAAGCCGCCAACACAGGCGGGAGCCCAGTACAAAAGGGCAGCCTGCAGCAGTGGGAGACACAGAATGAGCGAGAGAGGGAGGGGGAAGGGGAGTGAGTGAGCTCAACGGAGCTCTGTTGGGAATGCTGAAGATTTCTTTGTGGGCAGAAAACAGCAGCAATGCATGCAGGGGTCCAGTACAAAAGGGCAGCCTGCAGTGGCAGGAGAAACAGAATGAGCAAATGAGAGAGGGGGAGTGAGAGAGCTCAACTGATCTCTTTCGTGACTGCTGCAGATTTCCTTGTGGGCAGAAGAAGGCAGCAACACAGACAGGAGCCCAGTACAAAAGGGCAGCCTGCAGCAGCGGGAGACACAGAACGAGCGAGTGAGGGAGGGGGAGTGTGTGAGCTCAATGGAGCTCTGCTGGGAGTGCTGCAGATTTCTTTGTGGGCAGAAAAAGACAGCAATGTACACAGGGGCCCAGTACAAAAGGGCAGCCTGCAGCGGCGGAAGAAACAGAATGAGCAAATGACTGAAGGGGGGAGTGAGTGAGCTCAATGGAGCTCTTTCGTGACTGCTGCAGATTTCTTTGTGGGCAGAAGAAGGCAGCAACGCAGCCAGGAGCCCAGTACAAAAGGGCAACCTGCAGCGCAGGCAGAAATGGAATGAGCGAGTGAGAGAGGGGGAGTGAGCAAGCTCAACGGAGCTCTGTCAGGACTGCTGCAGATTTCTTTGTGGGCAGAAATGGTGGCAACAGAGGCAGGATCCCACTACAGAAGGGCAGCCTACAGCACCAGGAGAAACAGAATGAGCGAGTGAGACAGGGGGAGTGAGCGACCTCAACGGAGCTCTGTCAGCACAGCTGCAGATTTCTTTGTGGGCAGAAAAAGGTGCCAATGCAGGCAGAAGCACAGTATAAAAGGGCAGCCTGCTGTGCTGGGAGAAACACAACGAGTGAGTGAGAGAGGTGGAGTGAGCGAGCTCAACAGAGGTCTATCGTGACTGCTGTGGATTTCTTTGTGCGCAGGAAAAGGCTGCAATGCAGGCAGGAGAGCCAGCTCAACAGAGGTCTATTATGACTGCTGCGGATTTCTTTGTGGGCATGAAAAGGCGGCAATGCAGGCAGGAGCCCAGTTCAAAAGGCCAGCCTGCAGCCTGGGCATAAATGGAACGAGTGAGTGAGAAAGGGGGAGTGAGCTAGCTCAATGGAGCTGTGTCGGGACTGCTGCAGATTTCTTTGTGGCCAGAAAAAGCCACCAACGGAGGCAGAAGCCCAGTACAAATGGGCAGTCTGCAGCAGCGGGAGACACAGAATGAGTGAGTGAGTGAGGGAGGGGGAATGAGTGAGCTTAATGGAGCTCTGTTGGGAGTCCTGCAGATTTCTTTGTGGGCAGAAAAAGGAGGCAAAGCACGCAGGGGCTCAGTACAAAAGGGCAGCCTGCAGCGGCAGGAGAAACAGAATGAGCAAATGAGAGGGGGGGTGAGCAAGCTCAACGGAGCTCTTTCATGACTGCTGCAGATTTCTTTGAGGGCAGAAGAAGGCAGCAATACAGGCAGGAGCCCAGTACAAAAGGCCAGCCTGCAGCGCCGGCAGAAATGGAACGAGTGAGTGAGAGAGGGAGAGTGAGTGAGCTGTACAGAGCTCTGTCGGGAGTGATGCAGATTTCTTTGTGGGCAAAAAAAGCCACCAACGCAGGCAGGAGTCCAGTACAAAAGGGCAGCCTGCAGCAGCGGGAGACACAGGATGAGCGAGTGAGGGAAGGGGAGTGAGTGAGCTCAATGGAGCTCTGCTGGGAGTGCTGCAGATTTTTTTGTGGGCAGAAAAAGACAGCAATGCGCACGGGGGCCCAGTACAAAAGGGCAGCCTGCAGCGGCAGGAGAAACAGAATGAGCAAATGAGAGAGAGGGAGTGAGCGAGCTCAATGCAGCTCTTTCGTGACTGCTGCAGATTTCTTTGTGGGCAGAAGAAGGCAGCAACGCAGGCAGGAGCCCAGTATGAAAGGACAACCTGCAGCGCAGGCAGAAATGGAATGAGTGAGTGAGAGGGGGGAGTGAGCAAGCTCAACGGAGCTCTGTCGGGACTGCTGCAGATTTCTTTGTGGGCAGAAAAAGGTGCCAACAGAGGCAGGAGCCCACTACAAAAGGGCAGCCTACAGCACCAGGAGAAACAGAATGAGCGAGTGAGACAGGGGGAGTAAACGACCTCAATGGAGCTCTGTCAGCACAGCTGCAGATTTCTTTGTGGACAGAAAAAGGTGCCAATGCAGGCAGAAGCACAGTACAAAAGGGCAGCCTGCTGTGCCGGGAGAAACACAACGAGCAAGTGAGAGAGATGGAGTGAGCGAGCTCAACGGAGGTCTATTGTGACTTCTGTGGATTTCTTTGTGCGCAGGAAAAGGCTGCAATGCAGGCAGGAGAGCCAGCTCAACAGAGGTCTATTGTGACTGCTACGGATTTCTTTGTGGGCACAAAAAGGCGGCAATGCACGCAGGGGCAGAGTACAAAAGGGCAGCCTGCAGCGGCGGGAGAAACAGAATGAGCAAATGAGGGGGGGGGGAGTGAGCAAGCTCAACGGAGCTCTTTCATGACTGCTGCAGATTTCTTTGTGGGCAGAAGAAGATGGCAATGCAGGCAGGAGCCCAGTACAAAAGGCCAGCCTGCAGCGCCGGCAGAAATGGAAGGAACGAGTGAGAGAGGGAGAGTGAGCGAGCTGTACAGAGCTGTGTCGGGATTGATGCAGATTTCTTTGTGGGCAAAAAAAGCCAACAACGCAGGCAGGAGCCCAGTACAAAAGGGCAGCCTGCAGCAGCGGAAGACACAGAATGAGCGAGTGAGGGAGGGGGAGTGAGTGAGCTCAGTGGAGCTCTGTTGGGAGTGCTGCTGATTTCGTTATTGGCAGAAAAAGGTAGCAATACATGCAGGGGCCCAGTACAAAAGGCCAGCCTGCAGCGCGGGCAGAAATGGAATGAGCGAGTGAGAGAGGGGGGGGAGTGAGCTAGCTCAACGGAGCTGTGTCGGGACTGCTGCAGATTTCTTTGTGGCCGCAAAAAGCCACCAACACAGGCAGGAGCCCAGTACAAAAGTGGCAGTGGCAGGAGAAACAGAATGAGCAAATGAGAGTGGGGGAGTGACCGAGCTCAATGGAGCTCTTTCATGACTGCTGCAGATTTCTTTGTGGGCAGAAGAAGGTGGCAACACAGACAGGAGCCCAGTACAAAAGGGCAGCCTGCAGCAGTGGGAGACACAGAACGAGGGAGTGAGGGAGGGGGATTGAGCTCAATGGAACTCTGTTGGGAGTGCTGCAGATTTTTTTGTGGACAGAAAAAGACAGCAATGCACACAGGGGCAAAAGTACAAAAGGGCAGCCTGCAGCGGCGGGAAAAACAGAATGAGCAAATGAGAGAGGGTGAGTGAGCGAGCTCAACAGAGCTCTTTCGTGACTGCTGCAGATTTCTTTGTGGGCAGAAGAAGGCAGCAACACAGGCAGGAGCCCAGTACGAAAGGGCAACCTGCAGCACAGGCAGAAATGGAATGAGCGAGTGAGAGAGGGGGAGTGAGCAAGCTCAACGGAGCTCTGTTGGGACTGCTGCAGATTTCTTTGTGGGCATAAAAAGGTGCCAACAGAGGCAGGAGCCCACTACAAAAGGGCAGCCTACAGCACCAGGAGAAACAGAATGAGCGACTGAGACAGGGTGAGTAGGCGACCTCAAAAGAGCTCTGTCAGCACAGCTGCAGATTTCTTTGTGAGCAGAAAAAGGTGCCAATGCAGGCAGAAGCACAGTATAAAGGGGCAGCCTGCTGTGCTGGGAGAAACACAACGAGCGAGTGAGAGAGGTGGAGTGAGCGAGCTCAACGGAGGTCTATCGTGACTGCTGTGGATTTCTTTGTGTGCAGGAAAAGGCTTCAATGCAGGCAGGAGCGCCAGCTCAACAGAGGTCTATTGTGACTGCTGCAGATATCTTTGTGGGCACGAAAAGGTGGCAATGCAGGCAGGAGCCCAGTTCAAAAGGCCAGTCTGTAGCGTGGGCAAAAATGGAACGAGCGAGTGAGAGAGGGGGAGTGAGCTAGCTCAACGGAGCTGTATTGGGACTGCTGCAGATTTCTTTGTGGCCAGAAAAAGCCACCAACACAGGCAGAAGCCCAGTACAAAAGGGCAGCCTGCAGCAGCGGGAGACACAGAACGATCGAGAGATGGAGGGGGAGTGAGTGAGCTCAACGGAGCTCTGTTGGGAGTGCTGCAGATTTCTTTGTGGGCAGAAAAAGGCAGCAATGCATGCCGGGGCCCAGTACAAAAGGGCAGCCTGCAGTGGCGGGAGAAACAGCAAGCGAGTGAGAGGGGGGAGTGAGGAAGCTCAACAGAGCTCTATCATGACTGCTGCAGATTTCTTTGTGGGCAGAAGAAGGTGGCAACGCAGACAGGAGCCCAGTACAAAAGTACAGCCTGCAGCACTGGCAGAAACGGAATGAATGAGTGAGAGAGGGAGTGAGTGAGGTCAACGGAGTTCTGTCGGGACTGCCACAGATTTCTTTGTGAGCAGAAAAAGGTGCCACCAGAGGCAGGAGCCCATGATAAAAGGGCTGCCTGCAGCGCCAGGAGAAACAGAATGAGTGAGTGAGACAGGGGGAGTGAGCGACCTCAATGGAGCTCTGTCGAGACAGCTGCAGAGTTCTTTGTGGGCAGAAAAAGGTGCCAACTCAGGCAGAAGCCCAATACAAAAGGGCAGCCTGCAGCGCCTGGAGAAACACAATGAGCAAGTGAGAGAGGGGGACTGAGCGAGCTCAACGGAGCTCTATCGTGACTGCTGCAGTTTCTTTGTGGCCAGAACAAGGCGGTAACGAAGGCAAGAGCCCAGTACAAAAGGCCAGCCTGCAGCGCCGGCAGAAACGGAACGAGTGAGTGAGAGAGGGGGAGTGAGCAAGCTCAACGGACCTGTGTCAGGACTGCTGCTTATTTCTTTGTGGGCAAAAAAGCTGCCAACAGAGGTAGGAGCCCAGTGCAAAAGGGCAGCCTACAGCACCTGGAGAAACAGAATGAATGAGTGAGAGAGGGGGAGTGAGCCATCTCAACGGAGCTCTGTCAGGACACCTGCAGATTTCTTTGTGGGCAGAAAAAGGTGCCAACCACAGGCAGGAGCCCAGTACAAAAGAGCAGCCTGCAGCACCGGAAGAAACAGAACAAGTGAGTGATAGAGGGGCACTGAGCAAGCTCAACAGACCAACACAATCAACATTCGGCATTGACAAATGCTTCTTCTTCAAGGTATTTTGAAGTTTGAATTTGAAGGTAGCACCTGTTCTGGAAGTCTGTTCAAAGTGTCCCCTGCTATTTCTGTAAATTAGTTACTTTTGTTATTTCTCTTGAATCTTCCTCCTTTACAATAAATTGAGTGTACCCATGTTTGTCCTTCCATCCTTGTTTATCTTGAAAAGCTGCATTTTTTAGGTTTGACGATTTGCATTTCAGGTATTTTTGAAATACTGTAATCATGTCTCCTCCTAGTCTTCTCTTTTATATTGAAAACAGCTTAAAATCTGCCAGTTGGTCACAGTATCCCATGTTTCTTCAAGCCTTTAACCATTGTGGTTGTTCTCTGCACAGTCTCAATCCTGTTAATATTTTTTCACTGGTACAAGGATCAGAACTGTACACTGTATTCAAGATGGAATCTGACTAGTGATGTGTATAGAGGCTTTACAAAATCTCTTAAGCTTCTTATGAAGTTTCTCTGCATGCTGCAAGCCATGGTTTTACTTTTTCAGTTCAGTAAAACATGATTGATAACCAGTGTGATGTGTACCATGGTTCATACTATACTATGACTGTATAAGGAGTTAGAAGGCATTAGCCATATGTGCTCCTGTTTGTAGCTAATGTGGATAATAGTATAACATACTCCATGACAGAATCATTTTGTCCATTCTGTTTTTGAATTATGTCTTGTTTTTATCTTTTGCAGAATCAACTGGCAGAGCATTCCAGGGTTTTGCAGTCCTTATTGTGTAAAAATATTTTCTTTTTTTTTTTTTTACTTGTTAAATGGTTTACTGATGATTTGTATATGGAGACACCTAGTACCTGTGGTAGTGTGTTTGAATTCTATATCCTGTTCACAGAGCATATATGGATCATTTATTATGTCAGACAATAGTAATTGATCCCCTCTCATGCATCCTGTTTCCAATGGCATGAGATTTAGTTCCTTTAGACCGTCTGATATGAACAGTGCTTGATATCATAGATATGTTTTGTAAATTTTCCCTGTACTTTGTATAATTGGTTAATATCCCTTCTTAGAAACATAGACTTTGATGGCAGATAAAGAACGCTTGGCCCACCTAGTCTGCCCATTTCCCTACCTACAGGATAGGCCACAGATCCTAGTTAACCAACAGCCTATTTCTTCCTACCCCCCACAAGAATTGCCTTATGTCTGTCCCATGCATTCTTGAATTCTCCCACAGTTTTAGACCCCACAACCTCCTCAGGAAGGCTGTTCCATGCATCCACTACCCTCTCTGTGAAAAAATACTTCCTCACATTGCCCTGGAACTACCCCCCATCTTTTAAATTGTGTCCCTTGTTCTTGCACATCTCTTTTCTGAAAGATGCTACCTTCTTGGACTTTGTTGATTCCACTGAGGTACTTAAAGTTTCTATCATGTCCCCTCTCCCTTCTTTCCTCAAGGGTCATATTAAGCTCCTTTAGTCTCTCCTCATATGGCTTCTCTTGCAGACCCTGCACCATTTTAGTTGCCTCTCTGTACTACCTCTATCCTGTCTATGTCCTTGGAGATGGGGTCTTCAGAACTGGACGTTAGTACTCCAGATGGGGTCTCACCAACTGTCTGTACAGAGGGATAACAACTTCCTGTTTTCTGCTGGTGATGCCTCTCCTATGCATCCCAGTATACCCCCAGCCTCCCTACTGCCTTCTCACATTGCTTGCTAACCTTAAGGTCATCTGATATGATTACCCCAGGTCCCTTTTTTGTTGTTGTTACTACCTCCCCCCATTGTGTAATCTTCCCCTGGGTTTTTGTTTCACAGGTGCATTATTTTGAACTTCTTTGCATTGAATCCTAGCTGCCACACTTCTGACCATTTCTCCAACCTTGCCAAGTTCCTTCTCATCCTTTCCACGCCTCCTTGTGTATCAACCCTGTTGCCGATCTTTGTGTCATCTGCAAAGAGGCATACTTTTCCTTCCAGTCCCTCTGCAATGTCACTTATAAAGACATTAAAAAGGACTGGACCCAGTACTGAACCCTGCGGTACCCCACTAGTAACCCCTCTTTCTTCAGAGTGGACTCCATTTACAGTTATCTTCTGTGTCCTGTTGTCCAGTCAATGTTTTACCCAGGCTACCACCCTGGGACCCACTCCCAGGCTGGTTAATTTGACTATTAATCTTTTGTGTGGGACTGTGTCAAATGCCTTGCTAAAGTCTAGGTGGGCCATGTCCACAGCCCCTCCCTGGTCTACAACTTTAGTCACCCAGTCAAAGAAATCTATTAGATCTGTCTGACATGACCTTCCGCCTGAACTCATGCTGCTTGGGTCCCAGCCCCACTGGCCTCAAGGTACTCAACACTCTTTCCTTCAGAAGTGACTCCATCACTTTCCCTACCACAGAGGTCAAACTGACAGGTCTGTAGTTTCCTGCCTCTGTCTTGGTCCCACTGTTGTGAAGGGGAATCACATCCGCCTACCTCCAGTCCTCTGGTACCACACCATCCTCCCATGATTTATTAAAAAGAGTAGTCAGTGGTTTCACTAGTTCCCCCCTTAATTCTTTTAGAATTCTGGGGTGAATTCCATCAGGCCCCATTGCTTTGTCCACCTTCAGTTTTATGAGTTCTTGCAGAACCCTTTCTTCTGTGAAAGGGCTGGAATCAACCCCCATATCAAGAGTGCTTCTGTTAACTGGATTAGGCACTTCCCCCTCCTCTTTTGTAAATACTGAGCAGAAATATTCGTTCAGTATCCCTGCTTTTTCACTGTCCCCCTCTGCCCACCCACCATTCATTCTATTCAGCCTCACTATCCCTCCCTTTGTCTTTCTCAGCTCTCTGATGTACCTATAAAAGGTTTTATCCCCCTTCTTAACCGAGTTGGCTATCTTTTCCTCAGTTTGGGCCTTTGCTATTCTGACCTCCCTCCCTGCTTCCTTCTGCCTTAACTGGTACTGCTCTCTGTCCTGCTCCTTCAGTGTTTCCTTATACTTCCTGAATGCTATCTTTTTCTCCCTGACTTTCCCAGCCACGTCTTTTGAGAACCATAGTGGCTTTTTCATTCATTTTGATTTATTTATTTGCTTCACACAAAGGCTTGTTGCCTCTGTGATGGCAGTTTTGATGATTCCCCATTGTTGCTGCACCTCTCCTTCTAGCCTGTTTGCTAGTGCTTTTCTGAGGCACTCTCCCATCTTGCCAAAGTCAACCCTCCTGAAGTCCAGTACCCTCACTTTTGTATGGCTTGACTCTGTAGCTGAGTTTAACATGAACCACCCTGTTTGATGGTCACTTGTTCCCAGATGGCAACCCACTTCTAGATCTGAGATCCTCTCACTGCCCCCATTTGAGAGTATGAGGTCTAAGGTTGCTCCCTCATGAGTGGGTTCCGAAACTAGCTGTCTAAGGCCTGCCACCTGTAGGGCATCGAGAATGGCCCTGCTCTTGGATGTGGTTGCAGCAAATGTGCTCCAGTTAACATCTGGCATATTCAGGTCTCCCATCAACAGTATCTCCCCTTTCTCTGTCATCCTAAGAATGCCTTCTATCATATCCTTGTCCATTCCTCCCCTGACATGGGGTCTATACAACCCCTGTGCGATTGTGGTGCCCTTTCCAGTCTCCAAGGTGACCCACAGTGCCTCCTCTCCTCCCTGTTTACTCTTTTGTTCAGTTGCTTTTATCCCTTCCTTTACATAGAGAGCTACTCCTCCCCCTCTTCTCTCCTTCCTGTCCCTCCTGTAGGTTATGTACCCTGGTATGTTAACATCCCAGCCATGGTTCTCTGTGTACCATGTTTCTGTGACTGCTACGATATCCAGGCATCCCTCTTCCATCAAGGCCACCAGCTCAGGGAGTTTGTTGCCCAGACTACGGGCATTGGTACTCATTACCCTCCATTTCCTGATGGCCTTACTCCTTTTTGCCCCATCTCTGTCCTTCTTGCCTTTGTCACTTTCCCCATTTACCCCTGCCCTGCTCCCTATCACCACCTCTGTGTTGGTGTTTACCACACTTACTACTGTGATATTTTGGGGGGCTAGGATTTCCCTGCTTCTTTCCAGTGCCTCCCTCCCTTGGCTAGTTTAAATGCTTGCCAATGAAGCATTTAAACCTATCACCTAGGATCATGGTTCCCCTCCTGGACAGATGCAGCCCATCATGCCAGTATAGGCTTGCATCACTCCAGGTGGACCCCCAGTCCCCAATGAAGCCAAATCCCTGAGCTCTGCACCAGTTTTTCAACCACTGATTGAATCCCATGGTGCAGAACACCCTAGCCTCTCCTACACCATAGATGGGCAGCACCTCCGAGAAGGTTCTGTCACTATGCTACTTGTTCAAGGCCCCTCCCCAATTACACAAACTCTTCCTGCACTGCTCTAATCCCTTTCTTAGCCAGGTCATTTGTCCCTAGCTGGCAATGACATCCAGCTCCCTCCTCTGTGCAGCTGCTCTGGCAATCCTGAGGATTCGCTTCCTGTCCCTCCAAGCCATGGCGCCAGGCAGGCACCTTACCTCCCTCTTCCCTTCCTCCCCCAGTTCTACCTTCCTAACAATGGAGTCCCCCACCAGGAGTTGTTTCCTTCCCCTGTGGGGTCCCAAGCCACCCTCCTGTGGGTCTCCTCTGTGGAGGTCCCCAGCATCCTTCTTGGTCTCCACTGTGGGTGCCTCCATAGAGGAACCACACTTTGCCAGAATGGCATAGGAATTGCAGAGAGTTACAACTGGAGGGATGCGCCTCTGTTCCACCACCCTCACCCTCCCAAAGCCCACTGTGGTCCAACCGCTCCTCTTTCTTGGCAACCTCTGAGGCAATGGTAGTGGCACTGGTGGTCCCTGGATGGAGGAGGAGGTCCCACAAATCCAGGCCAACTCAGCCTGGAGGTGAGCAACCTCCTCCCTCAGCCCAGAGAGGTGCCTGCAGATGGGACAACACCACATCCTCCAGAATGTTTCCCGGAAGACTGCTGCTCCACAGCCACTGCACTGCACCACTCCCATTATGTCTTATTTCTGGCCCCTTAACTGCTTAACTGTTGTTTGGAATCCTTACTCTTGTTTTTTATTTTTTCTCTCGACTTACTTTCTGCCTCTGTGCCCTTTAAGCTCCTGATTATCCTGTTCTGAGACTAGAATATCCTATATTTCTCAGTAGACCCCTTACTTGCTCAGAGGCAGGCCTCCAGCAACTAGAGGGGGCCAGAGAGCTACTCTTGCCCTTCTAGGATGGTGGGTCTTTGGTGGCTCTGTGATCACTCACTTCCTGCTCCCAAACAGGAAGTTCCTGTTGTCAGTCAAATCCTGTCCTATAAAAGTAAAATTACCTTTGGGTGGGTGTGAGGGCAATATAGTCCCAGTAGAGAAGTCCAGTCACCCAGCACTCCTTCCTCCTGGTGTCTTCTGCCAAGCTACTAACAGAATCTTTCTAAGGCAGTCTTTAAATTTAGCTTCTTTCTAGCTAAACCACTCCCCCTACTTACTAGATCTTTCTACAAGTAATTTAAACTGCACAGCTATCAAGCTCTTTCAATCACCTGAGATGTACACCTAGATAACTGTTCAGATAACTATTCAGTTCAGTTAACTCAGACAAACACACTAATGTTTTTGTTTTTGTTTTGTTTGCTAGTTTGTTTTCTTACCCTAAATTAAAGGTCCAAGTACAAGAGTTCTACTTCTTTAGTCCCAGTAGAGAAGTCCAGTCACACAGCACTCCTTCCTCCTGGAGTCTTCTGCCAAGCTTCTTTTAGTGAGACACCATAACTGGGATGCATAGTTCAAATGTAGACAGGTGTAGGCTCTGTACAAGGGCAATAAATCATTATGCACTTTCAGTCTTATGTTTCGTTTTATTGGCTTACTGTTCGTGTCTTTTTTATTTTATTTAACTATAGCTTCATTTGTGTGCCTCATGTTCTCTAAGTCATTTGTTATGAATACACCTAGGTCTTTTTCACTTGTTGTTACAGTTAGATTGGTTCCTCGGAGTACATAGATATTTTCATTTTCCTTCCCTAGGTGCATCGCCTTACATTTGTCTAAATTGAAACACATCTCCCAAGTGGTTGCCCATCATGTGATATGATCGATATCATCTTGTATGCTGGCAGCTTGCAATGCTGATTCACAGGGACTGCCAATCTTTCAGTTGTTGGCATACATGGCTGACCAACAGTTTACATTTTTTGTAAGGTTGCATACATTTTAATTAGTAGGGGGCAAATTCAAAAAGGAAGTGATAGAGTACATCTTCATGGAGAGGATAGTGTAAAAGGGGAATAGATTACCCTGCACAGTGGTCAATGCAGGTGTCATTCCTTGACTCAGAGCTGGTAGGAATGGTTGCAAAGGGCTAATCAAAGGGAGGAAAGGGAGGGTTAGGAGTTTCAAAGCAGGGTACCCAGGCAGACTGGATGGATTTTGTGTCTTTATCAGTCCTTACCTTTCCATGATTCTATGTTATTCATCTTCATGAACTGGTCCAGTTTAGGCTTAAAGCACCCAGAAGAATCTGATTTGATTTGATTGCCTCTTGGAACAATCTCCCCCACAGTCCTTCCACCCTTAGAGTGAAGTAATGCTTCCAGTGACACCGTTGGCCATCCTTCCCAACATGTTGGAACATCGTGCTGGTGTCTCTCTGGCTCCATTGCATCCTGAATGCACTTTCTTCATTCTTTAAGTCCAGTGTCAGGTTGTTCTCAACTTATGAAGCATATCTGTGCAAATAATAGAATTGAAGAGGCTTTCTGTTCCCTTTAAAAGCAGCATTTGTCAAGACTGAAGATGCTTGCCTGCATGTTGTTACATGTGAGTTACAGTACTGAAAATTTCATGATTGGAACATGAGGTGGTTCACACATAACATTGTGGTTTCTTAAAATAAGACCTTGAATTTTCAAGCTAGTACATTACTTTTATTACCTCAGCATATGAACATGACAAGTGTGATTTATCAGATGCCACCCGAAATGTGATTTTACGGAATGACAATGAAACCAAGTTTTGGAGGGGGATCTGTGGACCACCAGGACAAGGGAAAGAGAGGAATAGGAGCTTGAGGAAGGACTAGGAAGGGGAGTGGCAATGGTGGAGTTAGTGGTGCTGGGTGGTCTGAACCTGCGAGATACTGATTGCAACATTCCAGCTGACAAGAGCAGCAGAAGTAAAGCACTGCTGGGTGCATTCCAGAACAGTCTACTGGTGCAGCTGGTTAAGGAACCACCAGGCAAGCTGTCATTCTTGATGTAGTGTTCACCAGCTCAGAGGTGGTAGGAGGTGTGTGGGTAGGGAAGCCACTAGGGTCCAGCGACCATAACTCTATCTGGTTCAAGCTGGCCCTTGGAATGGGAAAGCCCCATTTGAGGGGGAGATCCTTGATTTTAGAAGGGCGTACTTCAACAGGTTAATGGAGATGGTTCAGGACAAGTTAGTCAGGGTAGACAACATTGTGGAAGAGAGATGGGAGCAATTAAAGAGGCCAATCTCAAGGCAACTAAGTTATGCATGAGAATGGTAACTAAAACAAACAAGTAAAGGAGATCAATATGTTTTTCAGAAAGGTTCAGGGAAGTAATGAGGGCCAGACAAATGCCTTCAGAGTCGGTACAAGGAAATGCAGGGAGAACCAGAGTAGAGATGTCCAAAGTTTTATTTCACGAGTGAAATTCCCGCAAAATCTGCAATTTTGTGGAATCAGAGCATTACATGAAAAATTTTGAAGGTGCGAAATTGCAAGAAATTTGCCAGCAGAATGCGATATTCCACCCAGAATGGTTTAATTGTGCCCACAACTGGCAGAATTATGCCATTTCCCTGGTGGTCTAGTGAACCCCCTCCCTCCCTCCCTATCACCGATTGATCCCTTCCCAATCCCCAGACCCACACAGTATGTTTTTTTTTAAATAAATTTCCTGGTGGTCTAGCGAACCCCACTCCTGAGTGGGCTGCTGGCCGTGGAGGAAAGTGTAGAGCTGAGCTGGTGGCCCACTCTGTTTTGGGATTGGGGGAACAGGGTGGTACAATACTTGCTGGGCTGGGGGGAAGGGTTGGCCACTAGACCACCAGGGAATAATATTTTTTTTTAAAACTATGGACTGATGGATGGATGATGGGGCGAGGAATAGAACAGCTAGTTACCAGGGTTAATTTCTTTTTTTTTTTTTTAATAACACACAGCTTGCCTCAATTTCAGAATGGGGAGGAGCAGGTGGGACAGCTGCCTGGATGGGGTGGGGGCTACTAGACCACCAAGGAAAATATTAAAAAAGCATACTGGAGTGGAAGATCGATCAGGCAAAATTGACATGCCCGGCGAAAAATGGCGCAAATAGCACATATTTTGTGAAGTTTTTCGCAAGGCCAAATATGTCACTTTTGCACAACGCTAAACCAGAGCGGGTGTTTAGGGAGGCAAAAGCAGACACTTAGCTGCATACTGCAGAAAGAGTCAAGGGTGGGGAAGAACAGTTCTTCAGGTATATTTGGGGAAAACAGAAACAAAGAAGGGGGAACTCTTAGGCTTTCTGAGGGAGGTAGGTTAATAGAAGAGAATGTGCAAGAGGCAGCCATCCTTAATAGTTACTTTTACTCTGCATTCCCAAGAGAAGACCCTACCAGAGAGTGGCATCAAGGCAGCCATAAAGAGGAGATGAGGCAGTCAGTATTTACAAGAGCATGCATCGTTAAAGATATATAAGGCCCCGGCACTAGAGCAGGGTGAAAGCTGTGAATTCTGCTTTTGCAGAACTTTCGCAACATTTACTAAATTTCACAAAATTTTCTGAACTTCCACAATTGGTAAGATCAGAATCTTCTGAATGTATTTGGTTGATTTTCACCCTGCTCTGTGGAATGTTTGGGTTGAACTGCGGAATAATGCACATGAACTGCAGAATGACAGTTCTGAGGAATTTTATTCTGCAGGTTAATGGATTACTCTGCAGTACATGTAATTATTCCACAGTTCAGTGATCAGTTCTGTGGAATTTCTACTGGACTCTGGAATTTGTCTTGTATTGTCACTTAACACTGTGTTGTTGCTTAAGCAAAGAGAGGACATGAGTAAACTTAATTCTATATTAATTTTCATGTTGATTGCGCGCAGCGCAAGAAACATATTGGGACAGCTTGCTCAAAAGCAAGTTGTGGAGGCATGGCACTGTTGTGGCCAATGCCCCCACAGCCTGCCAAGGCTTGCCCTGCTTCCCCCAATGCCGCTGCATGCTGCTGGTGACGCAAGTTTGGAACGTTGGCACCAACCTGTGACAATTTCGCTGCTGCAATGAGGGCCCACCTCGTCATTGCAGCGTCAGCCATCCGCTGCAATGAGGGAGTGACCCGTCATTGCAGGGCGGAACTTCCAAACCCTGATATTGTTTGTGAACATGGCGACGGCTTGCCGCTGTGTTCACAAACAATATAACACCCCCACCGCGTTTATTTGCCAACGGGGGCCCCAATCCCCGTCGGCTTCAGTGCCCTAATGTTGAATTTGCCGACAGGGCATTGTGTAACCAACCAACCTCCCCGCTTTGATTGTCTGCCGA
Organism: Neoceratodus forsteri; assembly: GCA_016271365.2. Classification (NCBI taxonomy): domain Eukaryota; kingdom Metazoa; phylum Chordata; order Ceratodontiformes; family Ceratodontidae; genus Neoceratodus; species Neoceratodus forsteri. The sequence continues at coordinate 745,504,431 of CM028137.1, forward strand.
TGGGGTGCCCAATCCCCATCGGCATAATCTAAGCCTCCCCCACCCCCTTTTGTTATGTGCCCATGGGGGTGCCCAACCCCCATCGGCTATTGCTGCCCTCCCAAAGAAAGAGTCCTCTGGCATGCTGGGAGCCCAGCCCAGTGTGCCACATGCCCCTGTAATGTTAAAAACGGCCCCACAATGTCTTTTTATTTTTTTTTACCCTGAAAAAAAGGAAACTCCCTCAGCACTGCCCTGCCCCCCCACCCACAACCCACGCCCACCCACTGCACACCTGCCTCCTCACACCCCTCTCACCCCATACTTACCTCTGAGCTCGGGCGTAGACGATCTTCAAGTGGACTAGGAACACATCTGCACTCTTCAAAGCCGACCGCGAACTGAGTAAATGCCGGTAAGCTGTATAATGGAATAGATAGGTTTTTTCAACTTTATTGCATATCTCAGGCATTTTTTGGAATTTTTGCACCAAATTTTCAACATGGGGTTTTTGGGACCCCTTCTCATGAATGCTGTCACTTTCATGGCGTTACTCAGACCTGAAGGGTGATTTCGCAGCCACTGCGCGAAATCAACTTTCCAGAATGATTAACAAAATGACACTGCCAGTGTTCATAAGGTGGGATCTCAAAAAGCCTATTTTGAAAATTTGGTGGAAAAATTCCTTAAAATGACTGTTTTACGAGCGTGCATTGCACAGTTCCTATGCACACTTGTAAGTTCGCGAATTTTCAATATTTTCACTCCAGATTTTCAACATTGCCATTTTAACACACCTTCTTATGAGCAGTACAGCTGTCATTTTTCACATCTCACCCAAAATGTGTTTCCGCCTATGTAGCGCATAATGGCGCATTTGGTGTGCGAAATCAATGTACCGGACACATTAAGAAAATCACAGTGACACTGTTCATGAGCAGAGGTCTTAAAATGGCTATGTTGAAAATTTGGTGACAAAACTCCATAAAATGACTGTGTTATGAGTGAGCATTGCACAGTTTCCATGCACCCTCATAAGTTCATGAATTTGTAATATTTTCAGTCCAGATTTTCACCAGTGGCATTTTCCACACCTCCTTATGAACAGTACAGCTGTCATTTTCCACAACATGGCGAAATGTGTTTTCACACTTTCAGCACAGAAATGCGTGGTCGCTGTGGGAAATCATTGTTCGGGACAGATAAAGAAAATCACAGTGACACTGTTCATGATCGGAGGTCCCAAAATGCCTGTGTTAACAATCTGCTATAAAAAAATCCCCAAACCAGTTACATTACGGGTGTGCGTTGCATAGTTTCTACGCATGCTCATGACTTCACCAGTTTTTTTAAGATTTTCACAGCAGATTTTCAACATTGCCATTTTTTACACCTCCCCATGAACAGTACAGCTGTCATTTTTCACATCCTGTTTGGAATGTGTTTTTGTACCTGTGGTGCCAAATGCCATAGTCACTGTGCAAAAGCAGTTTTTGGCTAACAAACTGATATTGCCACTGTTCATGAGGTGGGGGTCACAAAAAAAACAAGTTGAAAATTTGGAGTGAAAATACCAACGAATGCCTGAGGCGTTAGGGTTTCCGACCATAATGCCCCACCCTGTAGAGTATGACAGGCATCAGGGGTGTGACTTGGGATACTTGCCTGTCATGCTGATACCATTCCACCCCCAACCACACCCGGCAGCCAGTGAGAGGCATTAAGGTGTGCCTCGGACTCTTCGGGCCCAAACTTTACCCCATTCTCCTATACAGCACCCATCTCACCGCATTTCCTAATGAAATGGGGTGTGCATAAGGGGCAAACACCCCAAGGAACACCATGACACTTGTCAGTGTCTGCAGGGTAGGGTGTTGTGAAATGGCAAGGCCATTATGCCTGATGACCCAAATGCACACCCCAATGCCTGTCACTCTCTGCAGGGTGGTGGTGGGGTTGGCTTCAGTTCAGTACTTCACTGCCATTACTATTACGCAGCTCTGTAACTTCTACATTACCACTGCCAATGCCAGCAAGCAAACATTCGGCATTGACAAATGCTTGTTAATATTCCCACTGCAAATTTTCAACATTGCCATCTCTTCACACCTCCCTATGGATTGTACAGCTGTCATTCTTCACATCCTGCCTGATCTGTGTTTCTGTACATGTGGCGCAGAATGGCACGGTCGCTGTGGAACTCAACATTTGGGACACATTGATAAAATCACATTGCCACTCTTCATGAGAAGAGGTCCCAAATGCTTTCATGAGGTGGGGTCACAAAAAAGCCATGTTGAAAATGTGTACTGCAAATACCAACAAACTCCCAGGGCATTAGGGTTTCTAACCATAATGTCCCACCCTTTATAAAATGGCAGGGTAAAACCATGGAATCTGATTGGCTGTTATTTATGTGTAAAATATGGTTTACACATGGCTAAAAAATGGACTGTGAAGAGTCTGGAAACCAGATCAATGGGCATTTGGAACACAGGCATTTCAGTTAGCCCCCTACAGCCAGAACTGATCTTCCACCACAAACATGGCTGCTACCTTTACACTGTAAAACAAACTTCATCTGGGCCCAAAAATAAAACTACCTTAAATAAAAAATAAAACAAATGAATTAACTGTAGTTTCCTTGATTATTACACTTTCCTTATGTACATAAACAAATTAGAAACAATAAGTATTGTTTATAGTTTTCACTACAACTGTTTCTTTGCTGACAGTGAACCCCCTCCCCCCTCCGTCTTTACCTGCTCAGCAGGGAACTGTCTTCTTCTTGCCCTGACAGTGAGATAATTGAGTCTCTGGCTGCAGCAAAGGCATTTGTTGTCTGTGTGTACAGAGTGTTAGGAGAGAAACATTCTGCCAATGGAACTGAGCAGAATTTTGAATCCATGTATTCCATGGTAAACATTTTATGATAAACATTCCATATCTTGAATGTGGGAAAAAACAGGAAGAAGAATGTAGGCAATAATACAATGACATCATCATCAATGACATCATTTGTAGTGGGTGGAAGGACTATTTTATCATAAATGTACATAAGTAAATCTATTGTTTCTACATATAAACATGTTTTTTCCCAACTGTAAAAAGTTTTAAAAAAAGGATCCCATTTCATAAGTGCAATAAAAGCACTCTGGGATGTGCGTGAACACATTTTGCCCCCCCACGGCTCAGTGACAGTCACGCGCCTTCAGCCTCATGCCTGATACGCCTGCCAATATGGTAAAATGTGTTCACGTACATCACATCATACCTATTGCTTATGTACAGACTGACAGGCATCAGGGTGTGCTCTTGATTGTCGACTGTACTGCTCCTGCCATCCCACCCCACCCCAGCCAGTGACAGGCATCGAGGTGTACCTTGGACTCTTTGGCCCCAGAGTTCACCCCATTCTCCTATGCTGCACCCATTTCAGCGTATGTTCTTATGGAATGGAGTGACTGTAAAGCCAAACACCCCAAGGCACACCTCAACACGTGTCGGAGTCTACAGAATAAGATGAGGTGACACAGCATGAACGTCATGGGCAATCACCCAAACACTTATCCCAATGCCTGTCCATCTCCACAGGATGCAGGTGGGGTTGGCGTGAAGTTCAATACTTCACTGCCATTCCTATTCTGCATCTGTCTAACTTCTGCATTTCCAATGCTAATACCAGCAAGCAAACATGCGGCATTGACAAATGCTTGCATCAGTCACGGTTTTCGATTTTTATGAATGGACCAGGAAGTGAGATATATATTTTTTTTCAGTTATTATTGTTTCTGGTATGCTGCATGAGCTGCACAAGCTCTTTAACTTGTATGTTGTGATCTGTTCTGAAAGGAAAATCCTTGCTCAGGGAACACAACATTGTATTTGTGTAGAATAAAATTACTGACATGGTATTACAGAATAATAAATACATCCATTTGACAGGTATACTTATTTTTCATCCAAATGTAACCAGTGGTTCTGCTGACACAGTTATTGCAGACCAGCAAACCCATATCACTAGTTGACATTTTCACTGTTAGCATGAACTACACAATTTATTTTACACTGCTGTCAATCTTTTTGAAATTATTACATTAATTTGTAATAGTAAACAAGAAAAAGACTCCACACTATGAATATATGTTTCTTTAATATCAGTGGAAACTCAAAATATATTATCACTGCTTATTCACATCCCCTCACCACTGCCATCACCTGAAGTCCAGCATACATTAAATTTTGTCTTATGTCTTTCTATCTGTATATTTTATTTTCATCTACTACTGTTCATAGCATGGTTGGCAGAATCTGATTAGAAATGCTGGTCCCTGGACATCCAATAACACAGAGGATTCAATTTTCAAAGCCCCGGAAAAGGCATACAGTGCTTGCCCCAAAGCAAGGGGCACACTGTGCACCATTCTGCATCAAAAACTGGAAAGTCTGTGCCCGACAGGCTTGTGCCATTCTTGTGACAAGGGACAGGCTGTGCCTTGTCCTACCAGGGGTTGCATTGGGAATTTGATGCAGCATCCCCTTTTTCCCAAGTTTTGAAACAGAAGGTCACCCTTGTGCTTAGACCAGCAAGCCCCCCCAATATATTAATCCTTCTGTATCCGATACTCTCCCGTCCCACTTCAAGCAATTTTAATCTCATACATGTCCACATGCCAGCCATCTTAGTCCTGATGCTATAATCTATTGCTAGCAAATCTTGCAAAAACAAACAAGTTTTGGGAGGTTCAGGGGCTGCTGGTGGGGGGAAGGGACCGTAGTCAGTGCTAAGCAAAACAGAACCTCACCTCACTCATTATAGACTGGGAGTGAAACAAATAGGGCATAGTCAGGGGACTGAACCTCGCTCCACAGAAATACCCCCATTTGCTTTTAAGTTACCTCCTCCCCACCAGGCTCCTTTATTTATTCAACTGACTTCTACTACCTAGTACAAATGTTCAGGATAACTTATCCAAGATTATCCTTCAAGTCTAAGAAAAGGCATTGGGACTGACAACCACACAGTCCTGGGCTGATGACTGCAAACTCCAAGGGCTGCTGGCCATAAGATCGGAGACTGCTGCTGAACCATAAACTCCTAGTGGTCACAGTTCCAGGGCTGCTGGGCTTGCAGAATCTGGTTTGGCAATACTGGTGAATAGTCAGTGAACAAAACTGAACATGTACTCAGGGGCTGCAGACCATGGGGTGCCATTGCCAATAAATTAATAATGCATGACTAGGGTGTGGTCGTAAGGATAACGTCACTTGGGTATGTGCATTTACCAAGAGTCTAAGTGCATCTTAACACCTAAGGTGTGTGATGTTATCCTCTGCACAACAATGCCTTGAGTGGATTATACCTATTATACAATGGCTTATAACTCTAAAATAAAGAAACAGACTAAATATAACTGTTTTTAAATTATTTTAATGAAGACAATTGGAAAATATCCTCCCACCACATTAAATAGTTCTTATAGCTGTAGACTTAATAACTGTTTAATAATGTTAGTATTAAATAAGGTGGTACCTTATCTGTGGATTTTTTAACTGTATAACTTTAGCATTACATACATTGATATCTTACTGAATGACACATTTATGTTAGTTTAAAAAAGATTTTTCAGAAAGTCTGTTGCTTTAAAATGAATATCACAGAAACTGTATGAACTGGAACTTGTAACTTTTCAATAACTTTTAAATATTAACTGGTAAGTTGAAAGTTTAAAAGTATTCTGCAATATTTAGGCATTTTCCCCCCGTTTTATGCTTTTACTGTCCTTAGGGTTTATAGATGTTGAAAATTCACATGGAGTTGCGGCAGTTGCCGTGGATGAGGAATTGATTTTTGCTGTTCTCTTGTACTGCAATACTGCTGAAACGGGTGCTTGCTTCATTTGTATTATGTGCTGCGTTTACTGTGGCCATGGTTTCTGTTACAGTTGCACTTTCTGCATTTGACTTGGAGGGAGTCACATCCGGCGTGTTGCTGTTGAACACAGTGCCTGCAGGGGTTTAAGTCAGAACACTGCTGTGTTGAGATGTATAGGACAGGATTGCACTCCAACGTCTTTTTTCTTCCATCATAGGATCCCAGTAGCTTCTCAGGGACGACTCCTGCTTGTATTCTGTCACAGACATAATTTGTCAACTTTCCAGTCCAGCATTACTCAGGAGCTAAATGGCCATTGCATGCAAGCAGTGATTTGTGTAGGTGTTGGCGAGTCCTGCAGCATGGCACATCTTTGGAAGCATGCAGGGTTTTGATGGTGTTCTTCTAGGGTGTAGAAAAAGGCAGGGGGCATTTGCAAGTAGTTTTTGAATGTATTTCTTGAGTGCAGTAACTGGGCAATGTGGGTGTCCTTGCAGCTCAAACATGCAACCCCTGTATTTGTCTCTGTCTTTTCCCAGGGGATCACTATGATCTGTTATTTTTTCTTTAAAGTTCAGAGTAACGTATTGGAGGCCATTTTCACTTTCCTTGAATTCAAATGAGGTGGCTTTCAGTTGATGCTGCCCCTCACAGCCACGTCTGGTGAAATGTAACTGCAGCTTATGCCAGATGTGGCGCAGCAGCCCCTCAGGTGTTTTGGTGCTGACGGCTGGGGATTTTCAAAGTAGCTGCAGGTCAGCGTTCATGAGGGGAGAATGATGCTTCATTTGTCTTTTCCCTCACATCAGAAGTTCTTAGTCTATGCTATAAAGACATTGTTAGTGCTTTGAAATTCTGTGTTAGTTATTATATTTAGGTTTCTGTTTAGTGGCGGTTCGTTTACATAACAGTTTATGCCCGCTCGTAGTCTGATGAAGCTGTTGATCCCATATTGTTCACCTGAGGTATTTCGGACTGACATGTAAAATTTTCATAAAATACTGTTTAGTTCAGTAGCATTTACTGTGTTGAGGTTCAGTTCCATTTCCGTTCCTAGCAACCAGTCATTTAAAACTTTAACTGCCCAGTCTGTCTGTCTTTTTGTTGATGGCTCGTTTCTGTTGCACTCAGTCTCATCTAATTGATTTTCCTCAGGATGTACATGTCTTTGTTTTACTGTTCTTTTCTTTGGTTGGCTTTCTATTTGGCTGTTTTCTTTGTCCTCAGAAAACCATTCATTTATTGAATCCATCGTGAAGAACATGAAGTTTATCTTTGGGTACGTTGACATTTGTTTCTGTTCCTGCCAGATTTTACATAGAAACATAGAAGTTGATGGCAGATAAGGACCGTAAGGCCTATCCAGTCTGCCCATTTATTTTTCTATCTTATAAATGTGCCATCGGCCTTTGCTCTGTCAGTGGCCTATCTATTCATAGTCATTTGTATTGCTCCCTTATGCCTATCCCATGCCTGTTTGAAGCCCTGCACTGTATTCATAGCCACCACTTCTTGTGGTAAGCCATTCCATGCATCCACCACCCTTTCTGTGAAAAAGAATTTCCTCACATTCCCCCTTAATCGGCCCCCTCTAATCTCATGCTGTGTCCTCTTGTCCTGCTATTTTTCTTATATTTAAACATGTTAGACTCTTTCACCTTGTTAATGCCCCTAAGGTGTTTGAATGCCTCGATCATATCACCTCTCTCCCTCCTTTGCTCAAGGGTATACATATTGAGCTCTGTTAATCTGTCCTCATATGTCTTCTGATGCAGTCCCTGCACCATTTTGGTTGCCCTTCTCTGGACTGCCTCAATTTGGTTAATGTCCTTGTGAAGTGTGGCCTCCAATACTGCATGCAGTACTCAGATGGGACCTAACCAGTGTCTTGTAAAGAGGGATTATTACCTCCTCTTATGACTTGTGATACCCCTACTAATACACCCTAACACCCCCTAGCCTTACCTACTGCTTTAGAGGTCTGCTTGATGATTTCAGGTCATCAGTGATGATGATGCCCAAGTCTCTTTCTTCCTTTGTGACTGCTAGCAACTCCTCCCAACCTATAGGTGGCTTCTGGGGTTTCTCTTCCCTATGTGCATGATTTTGCACTTCTTTGCATTAAATCCCAGTTGCCACTCTTCTGACCATTTTGCTAGTTTATCCAGATCTCTTCTCATTCTGCCCACCCCATCTGGATCATCTACTCTGTTGCAGATCTTGGTGTCATCTGCAAACAGACAAGCCTTACCCTCTAGTCCATCTGCAAGGTCACTAATGAAGATGTTGAAGAGGACTGGCCCCAGGACTGATCCCTGAGGTACCCCACTTGTGACTTGCATCTCTTCTGACTGTATACCATTTACCATCACTCTCTGTTTTCTGCCCGTCAACCAGTTTGCCACCCAGTTGACCAACTTCTGACCCATCCCGAGCCTACCCAGCTTATTTATCAATCTTCTATGTGGAACAGTGTCAAAAGCTTTGCTGAAGTCAAGGTAGGCAACATCAACTGCTCCCCCTTGGTCCACCACTCTGGTTACCCAGTCAAAGAAATCTATGAGATTAGTTTGACAGGACCTTCCTTTTGTAAACCCATGCTGTCTTGGATCCTGTGCCCCTATGGATTCCAGGTGTTGCACTATCCTTTCCTTAAGGAGTGCCTCCATAATCTTGCCCACTACTGAGGTAAGACTGACTGGTCTGTAGTTCCACGCCTCCTCCCTGCTACCACTCTTGTGGAGCGGGATCACATGAGCCCTTCTCCAGTCTTCTGGGACCTCTCCTGTGCTCAGAGACTCACTTAACAGTTCTGCTAATGGCTCTGCTAGTTCCACCTTTAGCTCCTTAAGTACCCTGGGATGTATGCCATCAGGTCCCATTGCCTTATCCACCCTGAGCATAGTGAGCTCTTGTAGGACCCTTTCTTTTGTGAAGGGAGTAGTGCCACCTCCCTCCCCCCGTGTCCATGATGCTGAGTTGTGGGTCCTGCCCTACCTTCTCTTCAGTAAATATTGAGCAAAAGTATCTATTTAGGATAGATGCCTTTACAGGGTCCTCCTCCTCACATGCTCCCTTTTCTCCATTAAGCTTAGCAATACCCCCTCTGGACTTTCTCCTTTCACTAATGTATCTATAGAAAGTCTTGTCACCTTCTTTTTACTGTTCGTGCTAGTGTTTCCTCAGTTTGGGACTATGCCTGCCTTACTGCCTTCCCTGCTTCCCTTAGGGCAGTTTGGTATGCCTCCCTATCTTCATCCTGCTGTGTTCCCTTATATTTCCTGAAGGCCAGCCTTTTGGCTCTGACCTTTTCTGCTACTGTATTTGAGAACCAAAGTGGTTTCCTTCTTCTTTTGCACTTCCTTTTCTGTCTAACACAATGGGATGTTACTTCAAGTATTGCATCCTTAATGCTTGCCCACTTTGCCTATACCCCTCACCTGTGTTTCTTTTTGCCAGGGCTGCTTAACTCTGTTGGCCATCTTATCAAAGTCAGCTCCTCTGAAGTCCCATATTTTTGCCTTGGAATGAGATGATTTAGATGTAGTAGCCAAATTGAACCATACCATGTGATGGTCACTGGCCCCCAGATGACCTTCTACCTGGAGATCTGTGATCCCTTCCTTGTTAGTCAGTACTAGATCTAGGATAGCCCTGTCTCTTGTGGGTTGCTGTACCAGTTGTTTGAGGCCCTCCCCTTGCTGTGTGTCTCCAGCTGATGTGTACCAATACTTGAATGTCACTCTATTTTGTGATGAGGTTCTCAGCTGACTGGCACTACAACTGTGATTTTATGCCAGGATAACATCTTGGCTGTACTTACACATTGACCAATCAGAGGCAAGCATTCTTTCTTGCCATGATATAATTGTTTTTTTTCTTTTTCTTTTTTTACACAGCACTCACTGCCCATATGAGAGAAAACACCTGAAAAGTTTCAAAAACCCACTGAGGTCAGTGAATAATACCAGGAACTGTGTTTGCAGCTGGCCCCAAAACCTAAAAGATTTCTACTACTGTAACACTCAAATTAATCCAGACAGTAGAGCTGCCCCCCCCACCCCCCACTGGCAACACTGTCTGGGAGGGACCCCAGGATAGAGCTTTATATAGGGCCCCTGAGGGGAAAACGCTGCCACTGCCATGTCTAGGTCTGGCAGGGCTCTGGCTCCTGGATTAATCTGAGGCTCACAACAGTGGAAACCTTTTAGGTTTCAGGCCAGCTGCAACCGCAGTTTCCAGTATTATTCACTTACCTCAGTGGGTTTTCAAAACGTTTCAGGCATTCTTTCTCATATGGACAGTGAGTGCTGGGCAGTCACAGGTCTTGGGTATTTTAAACGTATGGGTGCGAGCCCAAATCTTGGATCTGAGTGGATGTTCACCTGTGTCCTGTTATCTGCTTCCAGGCAGCTGTGCAATGGGGAGGTTGGGGCCACTGAAAGGCAGCTGGCATTAGTGAATATTGGCCATCAGGCACCTGTCCATTGGTGCATAGCTTCCCAGGCTTGGTATGCATGTATCATGTGTACCCAGGCTGCCATAGTGCATAGAGACCTATAGTGAGGATTAGTACCCTGTATGGAGAAAAGGCCCAGGATTTGATAGGAAAATACTGGAAGACTGGACAGACCATTTGTCATTTTCAGCCATCATTGTATACATGTTTCTATGATTTGAAAATGTCACCTGCCATGTTCATTAGACAAGGTAATAAGCATGACTATATTGTAAATATTGATTCAAAAAGGTAAAAAATATCAACAGTATGGGAAAACATTGAAAAATGTCAATGTTTGTTCATAACATTGGCCCCAATGCATGAAGGGGTGGACTGACTACGTGCCGCACATCTGGTGTGTGTAGCCACTCTGCACCCATCGTGTCCCCTGCATGGGATGCACCAAGGGGGTGTGCAGTTGCACTGCATCCGATTCTTCCAGCCACGTGGACCGCAATGCACTGGGGGCAGGAAGGAGGGTGTGCCAGCACTACATGCCAAGCACTAAGGCGCATAGTGCTGGCTGCAAGGGTGCGGAGAAGGGCACAGGGTATTCCAGGGAGAACCCTCCCATAAGCCCCCTATGCACCCTGCACAGACAGCAGGGACCCGCATGGACTGGGCAAATAGCCCAGATAGCCCACCCACCCAACGGGACCACTGCGACCAAACCCCCCATGACGAAATTTGTTCAGCACAAAAATATCTACAGAATGAGTGGTGTTTCATTTATAGCTACCTTTTTTATATAATTAGCAGAAAAAAATAAACAACAGAAAATTCAATTTTTTTCACTTTTTGCAACAAACAAATGCAAGTAACTTTACAACGAAAAAATGATAGCTTGGTACTTTGACCATAAAAATTGATCAGGACAAAAATATCTACAAAATGAGTGGTGTTTCATTTATAGTTACCTTTTAGATTTGATATAATCAGCAAAATGGCAAGAAATTCAATTTTCTTAATTTGTTTGGAGATATGGCATAAATGGAATACCATACTCCCATCACTGGAAATATTGTCCATATTTTTTGTTCTCGTGCTGATTGATCAGATGACATCATTCATGACTTTGCCACTCTTGATGTTATTGAGTCAATTGACACTCAAACAAAACATATCGACAATATTTCCAGCAGGGGGAAGTGTATCCCTTACTTATGTGTATTATACAAATATGTAATTCGAATTAACCAAAGGTAAGGGACTAAGTAAAGGCGGTATAGGATATATTCCATATATAACAGAACTCCATACATAAGGCAGACCTTTTTGGTTCTAGTCTAAGGGTACTAGGCAGATAGCAGAAGCAAGTTATTAACAACGGTCGAGGGGTTATCTTACGATCAGTATGGAGCTGAGGTACAGTGAGAAGGCAGTCAGTTTTGGGGGCTGTGGGGTGCTCTTCTCCAGGATTATGCTCTGGAGGAGGGGGCACTGACCCAACTGCAGGAACTTTGCAGAGCTCCATGCTCAGCTGGTAGCAGCAAAAGACAAGATACCTCAGCTGCAGTACCAGTTCAGCTGAGGTCTACCCCCCACACCACCTCTCCCCCTGAGGCCCATTGTCCCAGGGGACTGGAGGGTGATGAGAAAAGGGAGGAGAAGAGTAGCAGGGGCAACCATAAAGGATTCAATCAGTCTTACACCATTCAGACAGAAAATCACTTTGCACCCCTGGAGAAGGCTCAGATACCTAACTCCATTGGGGAGGGTGGACTCTGAGTCAGTCATGGGAACAGGTAGGATAACTTGGTGACACCTGGAGGGTGAGCAGAAGGAAGTCAGCAAGGACAGCCTTAGTGATTGGGGTCTCAATGATTCGGGACTAGAGAGAGTGGTGGGTGGGGAAGGGAAGATGATTGAAATGGTCAGATACCTTTCTGCTTAATCTGCCATCTGGGACAGAGAAAGGATAGGGAGAATGGCAGAGAAAGGAGAGCTGGGGCTACCGGTACACTTGGGTACCAATGATCTGGTGAACCAGCCTGTGGAGACATGAAGTGGAACTTTAAGATGCTGAGGGACAGATTAAAGGTGCACTTAGCTTCTTTGACCTTTACCGAGGTCCTCCCTGTGTGGAACATGGGGAAAGGGAACAATAGAGTAAGGAAGGAAGAGACTGTGTATTTTAATGGGGGGTTAAAGAAATGGTGTCAGGAGGAGGAGTACCACTTTTTGTGGGACCGGGGGACCTTTGGGACAGGAGTCTCTTCAAGGGTGATTGCCTTCACCTGACAAGAGAGGGGGCAAGTGCTCTGGGGCAGAAGTCTGATGTCTACATTGGACAGCTAAATTGACTACAGAGGAGATGGAGGCTAGAGTAGCCACAGAGAAGGAAGAACAGGTGGGGAACCTAGCTAGGCCCCCCTAAACAGGGGACTAGTAGCAGCAAGATTGGTAATAGTAAGGTTAAAGTTCAAATGAGGTTAGGGGACGAGGCCAATGCAAGAGGACTGACAAAGCCTAGAGTCAGCATGAAAAATAATCAAAATAAGATTAGGGAAGAATAAGGGAGAAGGAATAGGAAAAAGCAAGAGGGGATAAGGAGAAAGATGAAAAGGGGTCTACTTTAATGTCAGGAATCTGGAAAATAAAATGAGTGAGCTCCAGATAATGGCGGCAGATACTGAGATGGATCTAGTAGCCATCATAGAAACTTGGGCCATAGAAAATAATAACTGGGACCTGACAGTCCCAGGCTGCACCATGTTAGATGGGATAGAAGTAAAGGTAAGGGAGAAGGCCTGGCCTTATACATTAGAGAAGGCATAGAGGTAGTGGAGGATGCAAACATCAAGGCAGGAAATGAGGAAACAGAATCCACTGTGCTTTCTGCTCATGGCATACTTAGGCACAAAACGTGGCTAAGAAACTAGCTGAATCCCTACGGCTATTCAATAGTTCATTTTAGACAGGAGTTGTTCCAAAAAACTGGAAGGTGGCAGATGTAGTCTTGATCCATGGGAAGGGGACAAGAAGAAATCGGGTAACTACAGACCTGTCCATCTTACCTCTATTGGAAATAATCTGATGGAGACACTAATTAAAGAAGGCCTCATTAATTACATGGGGAGCAATGGACTCCAGGATAGGAAACAGCACAGGTTCATGGTAGGGAGGTCTTGTCAGACCAACCTGATAGTGTTCTCTGACTCGGTAACAACGGTAGTGGCTAAGGGCCATGATGTGGATTTACTCTGATTTCAGCAAAGCTTTCAACTCAGTGCTATACAGAAAGTTGCTGAAGAGGCTAGAAGATCTGGGTGCAGCAAAGGACACAGATGGATGAGAAACTGGTTGGAAGGGAGACAGCAGAGCATTGTGGTTAATGGAGTCAAAAAAGAAGAGAGGGAGGTCACCAGTGGGGTGCCACAAGGATCGGTCCTGGGTCTAGTCATTTTCAATATGTTCATTAGTGACACTAGAAAAGGAATCCAGTGTAAGATTTGTCTCTTTGCAGATGACACTATGCTCTATAGCAGGGTAGACAGCTAGGAGGGGATTGTGGGATACAGAGAGACTTGAAATTTTAAAGGCTAGAGAGATGATCAAAGGTTTGGTAGATGAAATTCAGCACCAAAAAGTGCAAGGTGATGCATATAGAAAACAAGAACTCGAGGACAGAGTTCTGGATGGGGAGGTATAGCTAGGCTCAAACTGTTAGGAGTGAGACCTAGGGGTCATCATCATTTACTCCCTTAAACAATCAAACCAGTGTAACAAGGACTGCAGTAAGGCAAACGGGATGCTGGGTGTATACAAAGGGGTCTGGACACCAGAAGGAAGGAAGTATTACTACCTTTCTATAGATCACTGGTGAGGCCCCTCCTGAAATATGGCACACAATTCTGGAGTCCTCACCTGAGGAAAAATAAGGACAGGCTGGAGACAGTGTAATGTAGGGTGACCAAAATGATTCAGGGCCAGCAGTGCAGATCTTACAAGGAACTGCTCAAGGCACTGAACATGTATTCACTGGAGGCCAGATGAGAGATGGGAGACATGATATAGTAGACCTTCAAGTTCCTGAAAGGAATGAACGAGTTAAACTTCAGGAACTAGTTAGCATCAGTAGTGGATCAATGACATGGAGGCATGAGTGGAAACTGGAGGGGAAGAGGTTCAAGAGGGAAGTGAGGATGTTTTATTTTACAGAAACAGTTGTGGAGCCATGCAGTAATCTGCTAGTTGATGTGGTGGGCGCCAAAACTATCAATGGTTTCAGGCATGGCTGTGACAGAGTGAAGGATTTAGTGGTTGCTCATGGTGGTAGCAGTAGGGCGGGGAGCTTGGAGGTGGATAGTGTGCATTAGAACTCTGTAGGAACAATCGGGCCTGGGTTTGTTAGGGTTTATGGGCAGATGGAATGGACCAATGATCTTTTTCTGCCATCATTGCCTATGTTTCTATGTTTTTATTGACTCACCTTATGATCAAGACTGATGAGATTTTTTTAATACCATCCAAACATGATTTTGCAGAGTGACTGCAAAAAAACATTTCGCAGGGATTTGAAAAATATCACCTATCTGGTTCATGAGATGTGGTAAAGAGACACGTTAATCATTTGAGGTAAAAATATAAAAAAAAATGACAAAGTTGCAAGTAAAAGTTCAAAAATGCACTAAAAAGCAATTGATTAGACTTACCTTGTTTTTAGTAAGTTTGCTTTTGTGTGTGGTAGGAGCAGCAGGACATTTGAGAGGCACTTATTAGGTAACTGAGGGGTGTGAGTTGGGTGTTTGGTGCAGTGTGGTAGGTGACAGTGGGAGTGTTGGGAGTCAGGGAGTGGGCTGAAGACCTTGCTGGACTGTTTATTTTAGGAGAAACAAAAAACAAATTGGAACTGTGAAGGACTGTTTTCTTTATTTCAGGTACCAACACTGGGGATTGGGCAACTCAGTGTCCGTGTGTGTTATTTAGCCACAACGGGGTGGGCACTCCAATGTTGCAGCCAGCAATGCACTTGCTCCCCGAACCCAGGGCAGGCAGCAGGGTCAGGCATGGAAAACGGCCACTGATCATGGCCAACAGCACACTTGCTCCCTGATCTCAGGGCAGGCAGTGGGGTTACAAGTAGAGAACAGCCACCAGTTGCATAAACAGTACACTTGCTACTCTACTCCAGGACAGGCATTGTGGGGCGGGTGCAGAGAACAGCCACTGATCATGGCCAAAAGACACTTGCTGTTGGACCCCAGGGCAGGCAACAGGTTTGGAAGTGGAAAACAGCCACTGATCATGGCTGGAGATATGGAATTGAGGATGAGGGCAGGACAGTATGTAGCAGGAGGAAGCAGGAGGGTTTTCACACACCAGGGTGGGGAATGGAGGGTGGGGACGGGGCAGCACACAGATGGAGAGAGCACGGTGGGATTATTTTTCTTAAAAGCTGAAAATGATACTTTTTATTTAAAAAGTACAGTTACATAAGAACTTACCATAACAGTAGATCTTAAAGAGGAGCCATTTCGACAGGTAACACCTTTAGGACTGAAGCCGGCAGGAGCCAGGACCCAACGGAAAACTTCTAGCTAGCAGTATCCAGTGGGGGACTGCCCCCTATGTTGGCTTGCCCCTAACATCATGTATGGTATAAAGGGGGCGGTCTCCCAGCCCATCTCCAGTTCTCCCACTGGAGACCTGGCAAATAAATGAAAAAAGGAGACCTGAGGAACGAAAGTATTTGTGATGGAGAAGTAGTTACCCCTGGAGAGGTGGAACGGAAATCCAGTACCTGCTGTAAGAGCTCCTCTCGAAGATCTACTGTTACGGTAAGTTCTTACACAACTGTATTATTTTACTTCAAGGTTCGCTTTAGCAGCAGATAACACCTTTAGGACTGAGTCCCAAGCAGTAAGGAGAGACCCTGGTCAAAAGGGTGGAGGTAGAAGTTTCCCAAAAAAATTAGGACAGGAGGCCCTGAAGGACTGCAAGTCCAAAACCTGCTCTGCGGCTAGAAACAATGTCCAGACTATAGTGTTTCACAAAGGTGTGGACTGAACTCCAGGTGGCAGCTGCACAAATGTCAGCAACAGATGCATTTCTCAATGAGGCAAAAGAAGCAGCCATGCCCCTGGTAGAGTGACCCTTAACTGATACCGGTAAGGGTTTGTTGTACTTACTGTAGCAAACACAGTGCAATTAACCAATCATTTGGATAGACACAGTTTAGAAACAAGAGCCCCTACCATTTGGGGGAAGGGGATGAAAGAAACAAACAACTGATCATTGAAAAAAGAAAGGCAAAGGCAGGGCTAGTGAGACTGAAGGGGAAAGATGGGAGCTGCATGGAGGATGGCAACAGTAAAGCTGACATATTGAACAGGTATTTCTGCTCAGTCTTTACTGAGGAAGAGAAGGGTAATGGGTCTGAAGGGAGTACAAGGGGTGGGAATGGTGCAGAAATGCACACAAGTCCCTTTACATGAGAAAGGGTCCTGAATGAACTGGAAGCTATAAGAGTTCATAAAGCAATGGGGCCAGATGGGGTGCACCCCAGGGTCCTTAAAGAACTAAGAGAGGTGGTGGTTGAACCTCTGGCAATCCTGTTTAGCCGATCACTGGAAACAGGGGAGGTACCCAAAGACTGGAGGACAGCAGATGTAGTCCCCTTATACAAAAGTGTGAACAAAGAGGAATCAGGGAACTACAGACTAGTCAGCCTCACCTCGGTAGTGGGGAAGATCATGGAAGCACTATTGAAGGAGAGATTGGTGGAACTTCTGGTTGTCAATGAACTACAGGACCCAAGGCAGCATGGTTTCACCAGGGGAGGTCATGTCAGACCAACCTCATTGAATTTTTCGACTGAGTGACTAGGGAGGTGGATCAGGGGAAGGCAGTGGACAAGGCCTATCTGGACTTCAGCAAGGCCTTTGACACTGTGCCACATAGAAGACTTTTACACAAACTGGGGAATATGGGTGTGGGTAGGACAGTAGTGTGGTGGGTAGGTAACTGGCAGGGCGGCTGGACACAGAAGGTGGTGGTAAATGGCTGTCACTCCACAGAGGGAAGAGTGACCAGTGGGGACCACAGGGATCAGTGCTGGGATCGGTCCTATTCAACATCTTCATCAGTGATATTGTGCAGGACCTAGAAGGCAGAATTTCCCTGTTTGCTGATGACAAAAAACTCTGTAACAGAGTAGACACACCAGAGGGTGTAGACAGAATGAGAAGGGACCTGCAGAAACTTGAAGAATGGTCAGGGGTTTGGCAGCTGATATTCAATGCAAAGAAGTGCAAGATAATACATATGGGGCACAAAAACCCTGGCACAATATATCAGTTGGGGGTGAGGATATAGCATGCACCAAGCAGGAAAGGGATCTTGAGGTTATCATCTCTGATGACCTCAAGGTAGGGAAACAGTGCAACAAGGTAGCAGGTAAAGCAAATAAGATGCTGGGATGCATAGGCAGGGCCATCGCCAGCAGGAAAAGAGAGGTTATAATTCCACTATACGAGACACTAGTGAGGCCTCACCTGGAGTACAGTGTACAGTTCTGGAGACCTTACCTACGTAAGGACAGACAGGGTAGAGAAGGTTCAAAGGAGGGCAACAAAGATGGTACATAGATTGCATCGCAAGTCCTATGAGGATAGGATGAAGGACTTGAATATGTACTCACTGGAGGAGAGGAAGGAGAGAGGGGATATGATAGAGACATACAAGTATCTTACAGGGAGAAATAGGGTGCAGGAATACACTATTTTTAAGCGAAAAAGATGTTCCAGGACTAGAAGCATGGGATGAAGTTGGAGGGAGGATGACTCAGAGGAAACATAAGGAAGAATTTCTTCACAGAACGGGTGGTGGACAAATGGAACACCATGCCAGACGAAGTAGTGGGGGCTGAAACAATCACAGGATTTAAGAATGTATGGGATAGACATAAATGAATTCTGGAGGTCAGGAGTAAGGGGCAACAGACTTCTAGGAAAACATAAAGTGAACTTACAAGCTCAAATGGGCAGACTGGGTGGGCCGTAGGTCCTTATCTGCCGACACTGTCTACGTATCTGTGTATCAGATTTTCAAGTACTGTAGGTCTGGTGCACTCCAAATAATAACGAAGGACCCTGTGGACATCCAGAGAATGTAGCAATGCTTCCCCATGGTTCAAGTACTCTGGGTAATATACCAAAAGGTGGATATCCTGATTCAAAGTAAACTCTGACACCACCTTTGGAAGAAACTTAGGATTAATTCTCAAGGACATCCTGTCCTTGTGAAAAACCAAATAAGGCTCCTGACAAATCAGGGCCTGAAGCCCTGAAATCCTTCGAGCAGAAGTAATAGCAACTAAAAATGACACTTTCCACGACAGAAAGCGTAGCTTGTAACTTACAGCTGGTTCAAAGGGAGGCAATGTGAGCTTTTCTATGACAAACAAAAGATCCCATGGTGGGACAGGATCCCAGATGGGAGGCTTGAAATGCAGAATGCCCTGTAGAAAGGTACAGGAAAGGTCCAGCTGGGCAACAGTCTTGCCCGCATAGGCACATGGTAGGCTGAAATGGCAGACAAGTGTACCAAGAGTGAAGAGTAGCTGAGTCCTGCATCAGATAACGAGAGGAGATGCTCCAATACCAAGATAACCAGTCAGAAGAATGGGTCTAGATGCTGGGCAGTGGCCCAGATGCAGAACCATTTTCATATCATACAGTAAGTTGCCCTAGTGGAGTGTTTTCTGGCTGCCACTAGGACATCTGCTACTCTGGATGATACCCCAACTCTGGAGATGGCTAGGTCTGCAGGAGCCACACATGGAGATGCAGAGATCTGAGATCTGGATGGACCAGGGTTCCCTGTTCCTGGGAGAGCAAGTCTGATAAAAGGGGCAGGGAATCTGGAGGCTCCACAACCAGCTGCTGAAACAGTGGAATCCAAATCTGGCATAGCCAGAAGGGTGCCACTAGGATCATGTCTGCCCCTCTAACTGCAGCTTGAGGAGGACCCTCTGCAGTAGAGAGAAATGAGGGAATGTGTAAAGAAACCTCCCCATCCAGGAGAGGGACAATGGGTCTCACCAGAAAATGCCATTCTCTGGATCTAGCAAGCAGAAACTGGGCAGTTTTGCATTGGATGGGGAGGCAAATAGATCCAGTTCTGGATGACCTCATCTGTCAAA
Organism: Neoceratodus forsteri; assembly: GCA_016271365.2. Taxonomy (NCBI): domain Eukaryota; kingdom Metazoa; phylum Chordata; order Ceratodontiformes; family Ceratodontidae; genus Neoceratodus; species Neoceratodus forsteri. Next base: position 745,523,931 of record CM028137.1, read on the forward strand.
AAGATCTGCCACTGAGGGATGAAGCTACCACTCATGGGTCCTGCACCAAGACTGACTTAGGCTGTCGGCCAGGGTGTTTTGGATGCCCAGAACGTGTACTGCTGACAAGTCCAAGTAATGGTCCATAGGCCATGTCCACACTCACATGGCTTCCCTGCATAGGGGACAGAAATGAGTCCCCCTGCTTGTTGATGTAAGATACCACTGACATGTTGTCTGTTTGTATCAACAGGGGTCCAGGTAGCAGAGCTGTCTGAAAGGCCTGAAGGGCATACAGGACTGTCCTCATCTCCAGAATGTTTTTATGGAGATGAAGCTCATGCTGATTCCAAGATCCTTTGGTCTGGTGGTCTCCCAGGTGAGATCCCCAGCAGTAGCCTGATGCATCCCTGATCAGGATCTGTCTGGGGGGGTTCTTTCCAGAGACCGACTCCAATGGAATGGTTGGAGGAATTCAAGCACTACGCCAGGACTTGCCTGATTGGGTTGGACAGCAAGACTGTTTGGTCCAAGTCATCTGACCATTGATCCCATTGAACTCTTAGGTGCCAATGGACTACTCTCATGTAAAGTCTGGCCAGAGAGACCATGTCAATGGCGGCTGCACGTGCCCCAAAAGTCTAAGGGCAGCCCTGGTCAAGACTTGATGGGTGAAGGAGAGCTGACAAGCATGTATCTGTAGGCCCTCTGCTCTGTCTAGGGGAAGAAAGGCTTTTCCTTGGACCATGTCCAAAATTGCCCCATATGTATTGCAACTGTTGACTTGGCCAAAGGGAGGACTTGGGAAGGTTCAAGGTAATCCCCAGGTCCTGAAACAAGTGGATGGTGCCCTGCATCATGCTCAGCAGTCTGTTCCTGGTAGGAGTGGTTAGGAGCCAGTGATCTAGGTAGGGGAAGACATAATGTTCTTGCCTTCTGAGAGCAGCAGCCAGTACTGTGAGGCATTTGGTGAACACTCTGGGGGCCAAGGACAGGACGAATGGCAAAGCCCTGAACTGATAGTGGTGTCCCTGAAAGCCAAAGTGAAGGAACCTCCTGTGTGGTTGGAAAATCAGAATGTGGAGGTATGCGTCCTGCATGTCCAGGGAGCATAACCAATTCCCTTGAAGCAGAGGAAGCAGACCTATCAGAGTGACCATCCTGAACTTTTCGTACTGAATATACTGATTCAGGTGGCTGAGGTCCAGGATCAGGTGCAGATCCCCCATTTTCTTTAGCACTACCCATATGGAAGAGATCTATATTTCTTTAATATCTGAACTATATCCTTGTATCCCCAAATATGTTTTAAATATATGTCAGATACATTTACACTTTTCCGATATATTTCAACATATATTCTAGATATTCGCAGAATAATCCAAGATGTATTATATTTGGCATACATCTTTGATACATATATTTGAAATGTGTTTTGGCTATACTATTTCAAAATTAAAGTTTTTGTTCTTTCAATGTTATGTCCTTAATTAAAATCAAAAATACTTATTTGTGCATACATATTATTGCAGTTTCTACATATTTTGCATTTTAGGTAAACATATATTTTGAATCTATCCAATATATATATATATATACAGTATTCCGAGTTACTTATACATTTTCATTTTTTGTTTCCCTTGTAAGAAGTTATATATATATATATATATATATATATATATATATATATATATCATATTAATAACATAGTTTTAAATTATACCCATATGGAAAAGAACCATACTGTATTTTGTTAATATTTAGACTATATTTGAATATGCCTAAATACGTCACAAATTTCTGATATCTGTGCATTTTTTCCAGTTATTCTTTAGATATTTGCAGAGTTCAATGCGTCATGTTTTATACTTGGCATTGATATACTAAATGTATATGTTTTGTTATTATGAACATACAAAATTGCCAGCAGAAACAGGTCTCACAGTTTATCTAGTCTGCAGCTAGCACCTCATCTTGCAGCTGCCCCTCCCGCCCCCTTTTCCCCAATATCCTTTCCCCTTATCCTGTTCCACCCCTTCTTGAAACTGCCCATCATCTTATAGGACACTATCTCATCTGATAAGGTGTTCCATTTGTCCACCACTTTTTCAGTGAAAAAATGTCTCCTTATCTCCCTCCTGAATATCCCCCCCTCCAATCTCAGTCCATGCCCACTTGTGTCCCTCCCCCTTCTCATCTGGAAAATCCCTTCTGTACTGGTCTTGTTTATCCCCTTCGGATACTTAAAGGTATTCTATCAAAGAAAATATTTTGTTTTACTTTTTATTTTTTTATGAACTCTAATGAAAAATCATTATAGTTTTATGCAAGCATAATTCTACCCTGTAATTTCTATAATAAGTGTATGTTACAAATATATATTCTCAATATATTAGAGATGTATATTTTGAGATATATTTCATATATGTTAAACTAGGTTTGGCCTGATATACATCTGAAAAGAATCTGTAATGTATGTATTATTTATCATATATATATATATATATATATACGCATATATATACTGTATATATGTAATACATTTTAAATATATGTTTTACATAGCAAATAAATACGTTTCATAGTTTATAAATAAAATTGGAAATATATTACATATACCTTTAAAATATAAATAGACTACATTCTGTAAATATTTAAAATGTTGTAAAACCAAAGCAAAAAGTAGCAACAGTAGAAGTCAGACCTCTCCACAGGACTGGCATTTTGTGCTGTTCTCATGCTTTTTCAAGCAGAGTGCAAAGTATTGGTCCTGTCATAATGTCTGTTTTTTACTATTGCTATTTTTGGCTTTAGTTTCATAATTCGTCCTTTACTGTACAAATAAATTTTGTGATGGAAAGTCCAAGAAGTGCTTTCTGGACCTCCTGGTCCGGTATGTGTGTATGCCTAACTTCTGCTGTCAGTATAATATGAATCTTGTTTGCTTGCAAGACACAGTATATGTAAAATATATGCAGAATATATTTTTGTATATATGGCAAATATATTTTTGCAACTGCTTGTTATGGTACTGTATACAGATTTGCATAACTAATTTGTATATTTCAAAAGCACCATTTATCAATCAAAAGCATGATCATTTCTATTTTTAAAATAGTTTGGAATTGACAGCATTAGTTTACAGACCAGAGGGAAAGGTAAAGAGGCATCGGGGAGGCCGACATCGAAAGAACCGGTGTAGGCTGAGACTGGACTGGGGACTCAGCTGGCAGCCGCCTGGGCAGTGTTGCCTGAATAGGGGAACTAGCTCCCTTGCAGGACGGACACCCATCTTTGCTAGAGATGGAAGGCAACGGTTCCGGGTGTCACCTGGTTGTGTTGGCCCCTGATGTCTGGGTGGACTCGGCAGACACCCTGGTGGAGAGGGTGACAGGCAAAGGCATGTTGCCCAAAGAACCACCATTCAAGTCACTTGGCTTAGAGTCCACAGGAATGATGGGCCTAAGCTTAAGAGGTTGAAAGGTGGGGGAGGACTTCCCACACCCCAAAGCACCTTCTCCCGCTATGGAAATAAGGGAGGAAGATTTGGTCACCGGGAACTCAGTGGGTGAAAGGGCAGCCATGGTGGAGGAGGTCAACTCCCTGCAGAAGGACGAGCCTGAAGCAGTTGCTGACTTATTCGGGGACCATGATTGATCTTCTGCCCGGGATCTATCCTTGTGTTTTTCCCAGTGCTTGTGTTTGCCGCTCGATTTCTTCTCTTTGTGAGAATAAGAAGAAACGAAGGTCCCAGAGGCCAGAAAGGATGAAGAACTCCTGTGGTGAAGCTCCTCCTCCATTTCAGATAGCTTCTTGGAAAGCAGGAAGTGCTTTAAGGATCTTCTGGCAACAGAGCCGTGTGCATTGGTTGAAGTCTTGGCAATGCTGGCAGGCCTCAATGTTGTAGTCTGGGCCAGGGAAGAAGAGACAGGCCAAATGGCCAGCCTTGTGGAGAATCTGCTTGCTGCACACACACTTGGATTGCTACTTCTCGATCGAGGAGGATGGAGAAGAAGACGACATGCAAGAAAATCATTAAGGAAATCACTGGTTTTGGGTAAAATAACAAAACGCGGGTTAGTGCGGTGAAAATGGCAGTCGACTAGCTGAAGGCACCTGTGGAGGTCCGACTTGGGCAGTCAACAGTGAGAAAAAAACTGGACATGGGCTGGAGGACTGCCCCTTTTATACCATATGCGACATCGAGGGAGAGCTGACGTAGGGGTTGGTCCCCCATTGGATACTGCTAGCTAGAAGGTTTTCATGGGGTCCTGGTGCTTGCCATCTTCACTCCTAAAGGTGTTACCTGCTGCAAGAGCGAATCTCAAAATAAGATCTTTATTTACTGACAGACTTACACAACATCATACAATGCAATTTCATAAAAGCATTATTAGCAGTTAGGTGTTAGGCAGAGAGAGAGAGAAAGAGGAACTGGAGATAAATTCCCCAATTTTTTAAGCAGGTGAGACACACTAAGCTGAAAGCTTGTTTACAGGTGCAACCTGGGAGCACAGGGAAGTTAAGTGACTTGCTCAGGGTCACACAGTATGCAAGTGGGGGTTATGGGATTCAAACCCAGGTCTCCAGATTTGCAGAGCCTTAAACCACTGCGCTATACTGCCTCCCATGTCTCTCATATAAATACATGCTAGTAGTTGAATAATAATAGATACATTTGCATTTGCCTTTATGGAATGTTGCAGGTTTAGAGACAATAAAGACTTACTTGTGATCTAATACCAGCGAAGAAAGCTGGCCTACCATCTCACTCTCCCATAGTAGTTAGGGAACCATGTTTCCCCTAGTGCTCTCTCTTGAGGGAGCCCAGATGTTGTCACACTCCGGTAGCTGCTGCAATGTAGAGTACTGAGTCTTTTCTGTTTTCATACAGTCCAACAAGGTGTTAATTCAATGTGAAATAGCTGGTGTGACATCTTGGGACCAGTATTGGGCTAAAAGTTTTTTGGCTGCCACAATTCCCAACCTCGACAGTGGATACCTATCAATTTTACCTTCTGGGCTCCCAGCTGAGAGCTCCAATAGTATACAGTACCTTCAGGTGAGGGTGTGTAAGGGACCTGCAAGGTTCTGGACAGAGTTGATGTTACTCCCCACAGTATGCTTGAATCTGGAAGCATATCCATACCATATGGCAGTAGGTTCCTACCTTTACTTTACGTTTAGGATGGCCGCTTGTTCAGGTCCATTTTCTGTGCCAGTTATAGAGTATAGTAGGCCGAGTGAAGAAAGTTAAAGTTAATCTGTCAGTGCCGATCAGTGACTGAACAAAATTAGTCTCTTTCATTACGTGACCAATCAACCTCTGTTAATGGTGGGCCCCCCATATCTCTTTCCCACTTAAAGCATGTCTGCTTAAGAGCATCCTGTATGTTCCTCAGAAGTAGAGTGTAGGTCTGTTGCATGGGTCTTATCAAAGGTGTTTGGTCCAGCACTATCTACTCACATGACAAGCACAAAAGACTTTCTATAGGGCAGAGCAATGCCCCCAGGAGTCAGGTTCACACCTGCAGGAAAGCAAAAAGTCTGAGGGGGGACGGGAGTAGCCATCTACAAGGTTTTTATATGACCTCAGTTTCCTACCTTTGAAAAGTAATCTGATGGTGGTGAGCCCCTTGCCCTGCCTGGACTGAAGAACCTAATTAGTTTGGGATGATGGCCCAGTGTGGCACCACAAGGTTTTACCTAGGTTGACCTTTGGGGAAAGCCCTTTAGGTTGGCCTATTAAAGCATGCACTGTAAGCCAAACTCTGGCCAAGGTCCTAGTGAATGGATTAAGTATGGGGTGGGTGATGCCATCTCCCAGGGCAGGAGCTAAAAGATTGCTGAGAAGGGAGCACCCATGTAGTTCTTCCTTGATGTCTACCCAGGCTGGTCTAGTTGGTCTCTTGGACAGAGAGTCTTTAATAAAAGACAGTTGCTCAGCTAGATAGCAGAACTGCAGATGGGGGAGTCCTAGCCTCCCCCCCCCCCGCAGTTTGAGTCACATGGTATCCTGTCTAATGGCAAGGCAAAAAGGCAAGGCAAAATTTATTTAAAAGACGCCCAATCCCAGAGGCTCTGGGCGCCGTACAAATTTTTAAAACAGACATATAAAGATAATAAATATACAGTTTATACACAATAAAATGCAGAATCTAAAAAATCAGAGACATTATCGTAAATATCAATCTAAACCTCAAATGCTTTCGTAAAAAGAAAAGTCTTCAACTGGGCCTTAAAAATGTCTACTGTGGGGGCTTCCCTGACCATAACTGGCAAAGAATTCCACAGAACAGGAGCCACGGTGCTAAATGCTCTATCGCCAGCGGATATCAACCTAGTTCTGGGAATGGCCAGGAAGCCACCACTAGAGGAACGAAGAGGGCGTGAGGAGAGAGCAGGTAGCAGAAGGTCTGACAGGTAACCAGGGCCCAGCCCATGTAGGGCCTTATAGGTGAGAAGACCCACCTTAAAGAGGACTCTCCACCTAACTGGCAGCCAGGAATTCACACCCTCTTACCCTACCATAACAGGCTAGTGAGGTAACCCTTCAGAGAGGTGAACTCCTTCATTGGGAGGTGCACAGGTAGGGCCTGGAACAGGTAGCGGCACTGGGAGAGAATGGACATCTTAACATTATTCACCCTTCCTATGAGGGTTAGGGGCAAGTTCGGCTAACTCAGTCTGCCTTTATATTCTGCAGCAGTGGCCTGTAATTCAAGTCGCCACTGTGGAAATCTTTTTTGGAGAGGTGTATTCACTGATATTTTAAACTTTGGAGCTTAAAGAGCTAGTGAAGCCAAAACAGGCAGACAGGAACATGATAGCAATTTTAAGAAGTAGTTAGCTGTAACTTTTTGTTTCTTAAGTATTTTTCTTTTTCCTCTTGCTCAATAGAAAATGTTCTGTGTGATGATATTGTGCTTGATGTGTGGAACAGCTCACAGTCTGGCAGCTGACATTTCTATTTCTATCCCCCCACCACATCATCAGCATTGTGATCTCACTGACAGTGATGTCACTGGTGACTAACCTGGCAGCTACTGAGTGGCTGTTTCTAAGCAGCAGTGATGTCACAGTCAGGGAGGTCATAATGCTGATTCCATAGTGGGGGGATAGAGATTGATACGTCAGCTGCCAGGCAGAGTGCTGTCCCACACATTCATACCTACTAACATCAGGTAAACAATCAAGTACCTCTGATATAAAAGGTAATGGTTGCCTGCTTTTAAAAACTAATATTAGTTTTAGGCAGTACTCTAGCTCTTTTAAGGGTAGTCCATGAGGCTACTACAGAATTCCTTGCCCCCCCCCCCCAAACTGGCAGTCACTCATATTTCGACTAGTTAATTTTATGGCCTGACAGTGGGCCATGCAGTTTGAAGATATTTGTCAGTGTGGGCAGGACCTACCTAAAGTCTGCCAGAAGGCCCAAGACGTCATCTGCAAATAAAGAAATCTTATGCTTTGTGCCCTAGAATCACATGCCTGGGTGTCCTGGTATGCTCAGATGACTACAGCCAAGGACTCTATTGTCAGCACATAGAGCAGTGGAGAAAGGGGATGCCCTTGTCTTGTTCCCCTGGATAGTGGGAAGGGTACTGACAGGTGACCATTAGTTAGAACCTGAGCTTTCAGGGAGCTGTACAGGGCAGCCATCCAGGAGCATATTTTCAGCCTAAAGCCAAGCTTTTCCAGGGTGGCAATCATGAAGAGCCACTCAACCCAGTCAAAGGTCTTCTCTGCATCTAGTGCCAGGAGACCAGGTCAAGCAGCTCCCCCCCACCCTTGAACCACATCCACATGATTTTCAGGGTGTGGCGAATGTTGTGTTTTGCCTGCCTGCCCTTAATTAAACTTCCCTAGTCAGATGTATAGTATGAAGGTTGGGAGGACCCCCTTTCAGATGGCCCACCCACACTGTAGCAATGATTTTATAGTCTGCATTAAGCAGGGAAATAGGCTGGAATGAGTTGCAATGGGTGGGGTCCTTGCTAAGTCTGGGAAAGACTGTTGTTGTCATCATTGCAAGAGGAGAGAGCACTCTGGTCCAGGGCCTCCCTTATCATTTCCACCATTGGGTCCTTGATGGTTCCTCAAAACTCTTTATGGAACTTTAGGGGGATCCCATCTGGGGCTGGGGCCCTCCCCGACTTGGTTGATCTGTTTCAGTTAGAGGTTGATTCGACTCCTGCCTGGTCTGCTCATCAAGAGATGGGAGGGATTTTGTGTCCAGAAAAGTGTGGGGAGAAGACCCAGGAATTGATTCTGAGATATACAGAGTGGAATAGGACTTGAACCCATCCCTTATGTCTTGTTGCTTGGAGGACTGAGTGCCATCATGCATTGTAGTGCTTAGGAGGGTTCTATTGGTGTCTTGTCATTTAACTGCCAGGATAGTCACTTTTCAGCTTCATACCCTTTAAAATATGCACATGCTCTGGTTTGCAGTTTATTTTGTTGGATTGGCTGATACTAGCTGATCTAATTGGCCTTTCAGTCTCCAAAGTTCCTCCATTTTTTGTGTATAGCTAAGGCTCATGAGTTCCTTCTCCAGATGCTCTACTTGTGTCTCTAGGTTCTTCTCATTTTGAAGCTCTTAACTGGACTTGGCTGATGCCTCTTGTATGGCCACCCCTCTGGCATAGTCCTTCAAGGCCTCCAACCTGGTTACGACTTATGTATCCCTCTGTTTGTTGCAGTTGCTGGTTTCACAACACTACAGAGATGGAATATGTGTTCAATGGGAAAGCCTGTCAGGCCATCTAGCTGTGTGAGCCCTGTAGCTTAATGGCTAGAATACTGGAATGATATTACTAGGGTTCTGGGTTCAATTCCCAGTAAGACACTTTTCCTCTCTCATTCTGTCCATGAGGTAAAATAGAGAAAGGGTGATGGGTTTTCAAGGGCAACACTGGCAGACAATTTCTGCCATTGTGTAAATACCCACGAAATGCTCTTTCATAGGTGACACTGGCAGCGTTATCTGTGGGTATCAGTAAAATGGAGATAAGTCAGCCCTATCAGGTCAGAACCCATTTCATGCAAACATGATTTAGATAAAAAAAGAGCATTTTATTTCTCTCAAAGAATAGTAAATCCATGAAATAAACGACCAACATCAATTGTTATCAGCCAAAATAAAAAGTTGTTTAAAAATAAATTGGACAGATTCTTATCATCTCATAAAAATATCTCTTGTTATACGTAATTTGAGGAGCTTACATGGGCTATTTTGCCTTCTTGCTCCGTTCACATCCTTAGTATGAACCTTAGTATGTGACAGAAAGTGACGTCACTCTGTGGAAGCTGTATGTTGTCTGTGTGTAAGCAATAAGACACAGCAGGGCATGCATTATGATGCTCTTACTGCACATCCAGGGGTGTAGTGAGGCACGATGCAGCAGGCAGAATACCTTTAGCACCTGGAAGTTTGGTTACATTAGTATGATAAATGCACCCCCTCCCAAAGTGTCAAATTGTGCTTATAAAATAGGTACACTGAAAATTTTTAAAACCAGGTATTTTCTTACGGTAAAAGTTACAAGAAAAAGTAGTCCATATCTGGCTGTCAAGCATCTGTCTATCCACACATTCAGTAGATTGAGCTGGCCTGGTTCTAGGGACTCTTTTTTTTAAAAACTAAGGTAATTCAAAAGTGCTCATTTTTATGTTGCTTGCACGCATGTGCAAGAAACATAGTGCCATCATCGGAGATTTCGGAGGTGTGTCACCTCCTCACTCAATTCAGTGTGCTGTGGTAGCGGCCCTGTAAGCCAATGCATTTTTGGAGCTGTCTATGACACGCTCAAAATGCAGTAAGCACTCCAGTTGAGGAAAACTGCGCTCAGTGAGCACCCGATAAGGAGGCTGCTCACGTGCAGCTCCCCCACCCGCAGGCGCTGCGCGCCGCACGCACTGTATATGCAGCGGGTGCCCAATCCATCGGCTGAGCTCGTCCCAGTAGTAGGTGCCACGCTGGGAGCCCACCAGCGTGGCAAGCAGTCTATGGCTGACAGGGGTGCCTAATCCCCGTTGGCTGAACGCCCCCAATGTCCTTGTGCCAGGCTGGGAGCCCACCCCAGCGTGGCAAATCCTGACGTCTTTTTTTTTTTTGAAACCTGTAAACGAAGCGGTCCGTGGCGCGTCTCCCAGCCCCACCTCCCACAACCCGCACCCACCTACTGCGCACCCAGCCTTCCCACCCCCTCACCCCATACTTACCTCCGGACTCCAGCGCGATGATCTTCAGTGGACCGGGAACACGTCTGCACTCTTCAAAGCCGACCGCGAACTGAGGAAATGCCGGTAAGCTGTATAATGGGCTAGATAGGGGTTTCAACTTTGTTGCATATCTCAGGCATTTTTGGGAATTTCTGCACCAAATTTTCAACATGGGGTTTTTGGGACCCCTTCTCATGAATGGTGTCACTGTCATGGCGTTATTCAGGCCCGAAGGGTGATTTCGCGCAGTGACTGCGAAATCACCCTTCGGGCCGAATACGCCATGACAGTGACATCAATCATGAGAAGTGGTCCCAAAAACCCCATGTTGAAAATTTGGTGCCAAAATTCCAAAAAATGACTGTTTTAGAGCATGTGTTGCGCAGTTCCTACGCAGGCTCGTAAGTTCGCGAAATTTCAATATTTTCACTATTGCCATTTTACCACACCTTCTTATGAGTAGTACAGCTGTCCTTTTTCACATCTCACCCAAAATGTGTTTCCGCCCATGTAGCGCAGAATGGCGCAGTCAGTGTGCGAAATCAATGTATGGGACAAATTAAGAAAATCACAGTGACACTGTTCATGAGCAGAGGTCTTAAAATGGCTATGTTGAATTTGGTGAAAAAATTCCTAAAATGACTGTTTTCTGGACGTCGTTATGCAGTTCCTAGCACGCCGTAAGTTTCGTAATTTTCAATATTTTCACTCCTGATTTTCAACACTGGCATTTATCACACCTCCTCATGAGCAGTACAGCTGTAATTTTTCACATCCTGCCCAAACATGTTTCCGCCCATGTAGCGCACAATGGCGCAGTCGGTGTGTGAACTCAGTGTATGGGACACATTAAGAAAATCACAGTGTCACTGTTCATGAGCAGAGATCTTAAAATGACAATGTTGAAAATTTGGTGAAAGAATTCCTAAAAATTACTGTTTTACGAGTGTGCGTTGCACACTTCCCACGCACGCTTGTAGGTTTACGAATTTTCAATATTTCCACTCCAGATTTTCAACATTGCCATTTCACCACACCTCCTTATGAGCAGTACAGCTGTCATTTTTCACATCCTGCCCAAAACGTGTTTCCGCCCATGTAGCGCACAATGGCGCAGTCGGTGTGCAAACTCAATGTATGGGACACATTAACAAAATCACAGTGACACTGTTCATGAGCAGAGGTCTTAAAATGGCTATGTTGAAAATTTGGTGAAAAAATTCCTAAAAATGACTGTTTTACGAGCGTGCATTGCGCAGTTCCTACGCACGCTCGTAAGTTCGAAAATTTTCAATATTTGCACTCCAATGACTTCCAAATACCTAAACAGCACATAGAAGCAAGCAACATTCGGCATTGACATATGCTTGTTAAACTAGCCCAGTTCTAGTGGTCTCTTTTCAAGAACTGTGTCATTCAAGGGGCTCTTTTTTATCTGAACAATTTAAGGGGGCTCTTTATTTAGATGTGTACCAGTTCTAGTGGTCTCTTTTTATGTTGTCTTGTGCCAGCAATGCAAGCAACATTTTGTGACAGCTTACTGGAGTAGCAGGTTGCGGAGGTGCGGCCGTGTTGTGGCTAATGGCACCACTGCTTTCTTGGGCTGGTCTGTGTGGCACCAATGAATGAGCACACTGCCTATGACAGCACTTGAGAAGCATGCCACTAACTAGAAAGAATTTTGCCGTTGCAATGAGGGAGTGCCCCATCATTGCAGGGCATGCTTTGCTTGTCGAAACATTTCATTAAACATGGCAGTGGCTGTTGCCATCTGCCTCTCACAATACCCAGCAAGCCGACTTTGGGAGTGCTTAATCCCACTGTTGGCATGTTTATAACCCCCCTTCAAGATTGTATATCACACTGGGAGCCCACCCCAGTGTGCCTGTGTGTGTTCTGAAGCTGACCGTGTCAGCATTTTCCTGCCCCCGCCCACCCCCATTGTAAGCCACACTGGGAGCCCACCCCAGTATGGCAAACATCATGCTCCCAAAGTCATGGGGCACACTGGGAGCCCACCGCAGTGTCCCCAACATTTGTAATACACCTGTAAAGAAAATGTTCTACTTTATTCTTTTTATTTTTTTAAGAACCTGAAACAAAGAAAATGGTCCCTCGCTGTCTGCGGGGTCCCCTCCTCCAACCCACACCCACCTTCTGCGCATCCCACCTCCCCACACCCCCTCACCCAATACTTACCTCCAAAGGTCCGGCGCCGCAATCTTCGGTGGAGCTGGAACACGTCTGCACTCTTCAAAGCCGACCACGAACTGAAGAAATGCCGGTAAGCTGTATAATGGCATCAATGGGGGATGTTTCAACTTAGGTGGATATCTCAGCCATTCTTTTGACTTTTGACTCCAAATTTTCAACATGGGGTTCCTGGGACCCCACCTCATGAAATCAGTCACTGTAATTTCGTTATTCGGCCCAGAAAGGTGATTTTGCAGTCACTGCGTGGAATGAATTGTAGCTGACCAGTTGTCTGAACACCTCAACAAATATAACTTACTCTGCCTGCAACAACATGGCTTTACAAAAGCCCATCGTACTACCTCTGCCGTGCTTGACTTCATCAGCCATATTCATAAGGCGATCAACACTGGCCACCTACTGGGTGCAATGTTCATTGATTTGACCAAGGTCTTTGACACTGAGCCACCAGCTCCTGCTTCACTCACTCTCCTCCCTTGGACTATCTAATGATGTAGCCAAATGGTTTGAAAGCTACCTCTCGGCAAGGAGCCAAAAAGTCAGAATCATTGACTCTCTCTCTCAAGTGCCCTTCCTGTCCACTCTGGTGTACCCCAGGGTTCCATCCTTGTCCCTCTACTTTTCAGCCTTTTCATTAATACCCTTCCTGCAGCTTGCAATAATAACTTAATATTCTATGATGATGATGCAGTCCTCTTTTCCTCCCATACTGACACCGTCTCACTCTCCAAGGTCCTACAGACGAACTTCAGCCTAGTTGAAACCTGGCTTCTCCAACATAAGCTGTTAATGAATTATAAAAAAACAAAGTCCATGCTGTTCCATAGATCTCACAGCAAATACAAATCCATAAACTTTGCCAAACATAATGAACTTCAACAGCCACTTGAGCAAGTGCAGGAGTTAAAATACCTTGGTATTACCCTTGATTGAACGATGTCTTTCAGCTCGCATGTTCAACACGTCTCAAAATCAGTCAACTCAAGAATTGGGGTCCTCTACCACCACCGTCGCTGTCTTACCAGCCAAGCTATGCATGCAGCCATAACTGCCTCAAGCCTACCTGTCATTGATTACGGGCTTGTCTTCTATGGGGCTGCCATTGATACCACCCTAAAATGGGTCAGGACAGCCCTTAGCAAATACTGTAGACTTCTCAGTGGCACAGGGAAGCATACGCATACCTGTGATCTCTACAAGCAATCCAACTGGCTCAATCTAAATAGTAGACTTGCCTACCAGACCTGCCTACTGGCTAAGAAAATCTGTCTTAACCTCACACCCCCTGCAACTCATGCTTAATGTTGCCCGCAGTCACTGCACATTTTACACGCAGTTCCCTCAAACCAAAGTTTATTGTTCCATTCTGCCGTACCAATCAGGCTCAACATGCTTTCCACACCAGGGCCCCCCACTGCTAAACAACCTTCCCCCTGAAATTGCAGCTCAAAACAAGCTTGGCCCATTCAAATGTAAACTCTGCCAGCATCTCACCGACCTTAGCAGTTGTGACTGCTCTGCCTAGGCTTGCGGCTTTGTTTCACTTCTCCCTCCCCTTTTCTCCTCCATTGCTACCCTTCCCACCTCTCTCCACCCCTCTATCCCCCTCCTACTCCCTGTCTCTCTCCCACCTCCCACCTACCATTCTACCCCCTCACCTACCCACCTACCATTCTACCCCCTCCTGCTCCTCTCCTCCTGTCTCCCCTCTCTATCACCCTATCTCTTGTTGCTCTACCCCAGTCCACCCAGCACTTATCTTTCTGTTCTTGCACTTATGACAATGTAAATTCCTTGACTGCCTACCCCCTTATCCCCACCCTCCCCTCTTATCCCCCACCCTTGCTCTACTTATGTCACCCCAGGATGGTTTCATTTGTATACACCCGTATTGTTAATTGTGCATTGTTATTTGCCACTGACTGTTTGCTGCTGTGCTAGTCTATACACGTGTACTGTCCTTTGCTACTAAGTTAACCTCCTGACCTGTATTGTATCTTACCACTGTTTGCTTCTATGTTAACCTCCTGACCTAGTATTGTATCTTACCACTGTTTTGCTTGCACCAATTGCTGATGCGGAACCTTTGTAAAAGAACCTTTGGTTCAAAGATATTTGTAATCCTTGTAATTAATAAATAAATAAATCACCTTTCAGGATCGATTAATAAAATGACAGTACCACTGTTCATGAGGTGGGCTCCCAAAAAGCCTATGTTGCAAATTTAGTGACAAAATTCCCCAAAACGACTGTGTTATAGGCGTTCATTGCGCAGTTGCCATGTGTGCTTGTAACTTTGAGAATTTTTAATATTTTCACTTCAGATTTTCAGCATTGCCATTTTTCACACCTCCTTATGAACAGTACAGCTGTCATTTTTCACATCCTGAACAAAATCAAAATGTGTTTTCGCACATCTGGCACACAATGGCGCAGTGCTGTGGGAAATCAGTGTTTGAGACAGAGTAAGAAAACCACAGTGTCACTGTTCATGAGCGGAGGTCCCAAAATACCTATGTTGAAAATTCGATGAAAAAATTCCAACAAATGACTGTGTTATGAGCGTGCATTGTGCAGTTTCCACACATGCTCGTAACTTCGAGAATTTTTAATATTTTCACTTCAGAGTTTCAACATTGCCATTTTCTCACACCTCCTTATGAACAGCACAGCTGTCATTTTTCACATCCTGCCCAAAATGCGCTTTCGCACCTGTGGCGCACAATGGCGTGATCGCTGTGGGAAATCAACGTTTGGGACTCATTAACAAAATCACAGTGCCACTATTCGTGAGCAGAGGTCCCAAAATGCCTGTGTTGAAAATCTGGTTACAAAAACCATTAACACCATGCTACGGGCGCCTGTTGCCCAGTTTTGCGTGCACTGACTTCACCAGTTTTCCAGATTTTCATTCCAGATTTTCAACATTACCATTTTTTACACCTCCTCATGCACAGTACAGCTGTAATTTTTCACATCCTGCCCAAAATGTGTTTTCGCACCTCTGGTGCCGAATGGCGCAGTCGCTCTGCAAAATCACCTTTCCGCTAATGAACTGACAGTGCCACTGTTCCTGAGGTTGGGTCACATAAAGCCCATGTTAAAAATTTGGAGTGAATAACCAACAAGCGCCAGGGGGCATTAGGGTTTTCAACTGTAATGCCCCACCCTGTAGAAACTGACAGGCGTCAGGGGTGTGACTTGGGATTTTCAGCTGTAATGCTCACGCCATTCCACCTGCAGCCACTGACAGGCATTGAGGTGTATATTGGACTCTTCGGCCCCAAAGTTCACCCATTCTCCTATACTACACCCATCACAGGGTATTTCCTTATGGATTGGGGTGAGCGTAAGGCCTGAAGACCCCAAGGCACACCGTGACACTTGTCGAAGTCTGCAGGGTAGGGTGAGGTGAAATGGCATGAGCGTTATGGCTGACGATCCACAGGTACACCTCAATGACTGTCAGTCTCTGCAGGGTGGGGTTGGGCTGGCGTCAGTTCAATATTTCACTGCCATTCCTATTATGCATCTCTCTAACTCCTGCACTACCAATGCCAATGCCAGCAAGCCAACATTCGGCATTGACAAATGCTTGTTTTGAACAGTGAATTCTAAGGGGCTCCTTTACAAAGAAACATAGAATCTGTTGACAGAAAAGTACTGCTTGGCCTTCACAGTATGCCCAGATGGTCCCTGCCTGGTCTGTCTTTTTAGACCCAAACTGGTCTTCAGCGACCCTCCCTCCTCCCTGCCCATTTGCTAACATACCCCTATATCCATCCCACGCATGTTTGCAGCAACCAACTGTTTTTGCCTCCACTACATCCACTGGCAGTCTTTTCCAGGTGTCCATCACTCTTTCAGTGAATTAGTAGTTCCTCGTATCTCTCACAACCCTCCCCTGCTTCATCACTTACTGCCCAGATTGAAGGGGTTCTTTATTTAGATCTGTGCCAATTTTAAGAGAGGTCTGTAGGTCACTCACTGCTCAGCAATGTTCGTTCTTAAACCAAAAGTCCAAGTCTGTCTTACTATACATGCCAGATGGACGAATGGCTGACTCTTTCAACACAGCTGGCCATATTATCATGAGGTTTACTCAGTCCCACTTAAACACATCATCGCTGTTGGTCCATGAGTCTGGAGCAATCAGTTGTGATAACATCATCAAATGTCCCCTGAGAGGGAATTAGAGCATTTTTTGTTTGTTTCCACACGGTTAAAAATCACTGCTAACTCAGTGGTCTGTTACAACTTTAGCCAACTGTGACAGGTTTCATTGCAGCCTCTGTGAGCCATGGAATTGAAGAGGCAGCTCTTTCGGGGTTTGCTGCTGATTGCTGTTTGCCCTGGGCAGAGCTGCTGTGTTTTGTAATCTACTTGCTTGTTAAAATGATGAATAACGAATGTCACCCTTGAAACAGCCAGAGTGTGAGGAGTTCCTTATAGCAGCCAGAGAAAATCCATCAGTTGAACAGCAGACAGCCAGAGAGCACACTCTGAACACTGCCCTGATTTCAGACCACTGTCAAACTATTGCCTGTTTTCTACAATAACACACCTGGCACTTTCTGTTCTGAGCAAATCAATGAGCAACTGTAATCTTGTTTTAGCCAATCCATCCTGTGGGAGAGTTGCTCCACTTTCTGCTAAGCTGTCTGATTCATATCCTACAATAAAGTACTAAGAGTCTGGATTGCCTGGTTCCAATCCCAGCTCCTGGGCAGTGTGTTTTGTTTGTTAGGGCAAAGGGCCGTGAACCAGGAGATCCTGGTTTAATTTAAATAGGAGGTCCTAGGCAGGCCCAGTGATGCAGTGGCTGTGCAGCAAGCTGCCACACCGGAGAAGATCAGGGTTTGCATTCAAGCCCCAGACTTCCTCTCTATGGTTACTGAGGGATCAAGCACATTGTGAACTTGAGATGCACAGTTCTGAGGGCGGCAGTCTGTTGTCTGCACAACAAGTACATATACTCCCTGCTGCTGGTCATTCGTGACATGGCACTGGCGTCTTCTACAAAGACAGTCACTCCTTAAACCTCTCAGCAGGAGGAAATTGCAGCCGGGTTATTACCAGAATATTGGGATGGTGACAGGTCGCTCTATCAGGATAAAATGGGGGAAATAAAATCGGAGCTGACAGCTAGTAAAGTCCAGAGGTTTTAGCAAAAGGAAAGGAATTTGCATTTATATAGTGCCTTTCATACACTCTGTATCCCAAAGCACTTTACAATCAGAAGGTTGCTGAAGAAGCTAGAGGATCTGGGTGCAGTGAAGGACACCGTTAGATGGATGAAAAACTAGTTGGAAGGGAGACAGAAGAGGGTTGTGGCTAACAGAGTTAAATCAGAAAGAGGGAGGCCACCAGTGGGGTGCCACAAGGATCGTTTCTGGATCCTGTCCTATTCAATAGGTTCATCAGTGACATGGGGAAGGAATCCAGGGCAAGACGTGTCTCTTCAAGGATGATGTTAAGCTCAGTGGCAGGGCAAACAGTGTGCAGGGGATTAGTGAGATGCAGAGAGACTTGCAAAGGCTGGAGAGGTGATTGAAGGTTTGGTGGTTGAGGTTTGATGCCAAAAAGTGCAAGGTGATGTAGATAGGGAACAAAAATCCCAAGGCAGAGACTGGATCGGGGGAAATGGGGTAAGGCTGGGCAATATCTCTGAAGAAAGGGACCTAGGGGTTATCATCAGTAACTCTGTAAAACAATCAAGCCAATATAACAAGGCCTGTACAGTAAGCCAACCAGGATGCTAAGGTGTATAGGAAAGGGTAAATGGTACTTTCCACAGAAGGAAGAAGGTATTACTTCCTCTCTAGAGATCACCAGTGATACCCCACCTAGAGTATAGTGCCCCGTTCTGGAGTCCACACCAAAGGAAAGATAAGGACATACTTTATACAGTGCAAAATAGGGTGACCAAAATGATTCAGGTCAGATGGAGGCCATGATGGAGGCCAGAGGAGACAGGGGAGATATAATAGAGATCCTCAGTTTCCTGAAAGGAGGCGTGAACAAGGTAAACTGTGAGGAACTCCTATAAGTAGCAGATCAAGGACATGGGGGCATGAGTGGAAACTGGCAGAGGGACTTTCAAGAGAGAAGTGAGAATACTTTATTTTACAGAAAGGGTGGTGGAGCCATGGAACAATCTGCCAGCTGATGTGGCGGGGACCAAAACTATCAATGGTTTCAAACATGGCTGGGACAGAGGGAAAAGCTTTGTGGTTGCTATGGGTGGTAGCAGTATGTCGGGGAGTATGCCACTGCATAATGTGGGTTAGAACTCTGTATGGATAATAGGTCCCAGGTTTGTTAGGGTTTTATGGGCAGACTGAATGGACCAGCTGTATTTTTCTGCTGTCATTGTCTGTTTCTATGTATCTGTATCATCCATGAACAGTTGCAGAAATCATTTGGGGAATAAAAACAGATCAAATGAGATTGATGGAGGTTCTGGAAAACATATGCACTTGAAGCAAAGAGGGAGACAGAAGCAGAGGAGATCAAGCTCAGAAAGGTTAAAACCCTTTTCCTGTATCCATAAAATAATACAATAAGACACAGTTCAAGTTATATTTATTCTATCTCCACTCCTTGTATATTACTGAGGACATTTCGAAAAACATTATCTTTGCCCCCAGACATCATGTCATCCTCCCCGCTGAAGCCTTAATGCTCTGTTTGTACCAACTGTCTGTTACCATGGAAATGACTACAGTCTCACAAACAGAATTATGATTTCAGCAGTGGGGAAAAACAAGAGGATAAGATCAGGTCTGAGACACAAAGATCCAGTTTTCATGTAAGCATCCCAAGTAATAATGAATGAGGTGTGACAGACACAGCAAACTAATGACATAGAAATTGTATTGTGTCTGAATATTATACTTTAAAATGTTTTCCTGGGTAAGAAAAACACTTTAAGTGACTAACTCAGGATCACAGAGTAAGTAGTCTGTGGTTGTGGAATTCCAACTTGAGTCTCCTGGTTGAAAATTGTGGGATCTAACCACTAAACTATACAGTCTTCCTACAAAACTGTGAGCACAGAAATTCTGGCTTGAGCCTCTGTTCTCAAGGTAGTGGGATGGTTGGAGGAAAATGCTAAGAGCTAGGTGTGCTGGTCCACACTTCGGCTTACAGACAATGCAGTCTCATGATTAGAGTAAAGGGCTTTGGACCAGGATATTGCTCACTGCAGTACCATGCAGAGTACAGGCCAACTTTAATATGTGGGAATATTTAACATTCCGAAAGAGTTCTTTGAATACTGAATAACATATCAAATGTCTGAACAGCTGAAGAATGAAAAATTGCTCAAGTAAATATGTTATTTTTACTCAGTGGGCTTTTTAAATGAGTTAAACCAAGGTGAGCGTGCGAAGCTTGAAACAGAATACAAATTCAAAAAAGTAGCAGGCTATCATCATGTTCGTCTGTGATCAGCATATTTCACTGCAATGGTGTGAATTGGTATTCTGGATGTCATCCACGTCATATTCACAATATTAGGTTATGTGTGCAGTTTGTATTTTCTTATGCTTGCTTCCCATACATACAGTGTCTCTACGTGTGTCTGATACCCTCAGTTCCCCATCCACCCTCCAAAAGTTTAATGATATTTACATCCTGGTAATTAGTTATGTACAGCTAAGATTCAGAAGCTTCAATGCAGCTACTCAGGGACAGAAATACAACTCAGCTCCAAGGGATGTTCTAGTACTATACTATGGCCCTGATTCTAGTACAGTTACGCCTGGTGTAACAGCACTTGTGCCAAGTAGAATGGCGCAAGTAGCGACTTACGGCAGCAGTTGCAACATGCACGATTCTACAATGTGGCCTGCGTCATGTCGCAGGCCACTTGAGCCGAAGAGCTGTTATGCTGGCAGTTGCACTATAAAGCCCCCACGACATGGTGCTAGGGGGTTTACAGCAGCAGTTGTGCCCCATTCCAGAAGGGCAGCAACAAAGTGCCCAATGTCGGGATTCTACAAGGACCCCCGGAGGAGAACCGGCAATGTAGGTTACATCAGCTTTTAGCTGGTGTAACTTAGAACGCCTCCCCAGGGGTCCTGTAGACCCGCCAGCAGCCTAGCAGGCAATCCACTGTTGCCCTCCCCCCCATGCCCAGCATGCCCCAGTGTATGCCCCACAGGGCTGTCCACCCCTACCCCTGAAGCATACAGTGTAGCCCTTGAGGCTCCCACACCCTGCCCCCAGAAGCATCATGTGTCTGCCCCACAGGGCTGCCACCCCCCCCAGATCCCCATCACTGATTGCCCCACAGGGCAGCACTGTCAACCCCCACCCGTGCCCCGACCCCAAGTCCCTGCCCGCAATTGCATGGCATTTCCCAGACCATCCCTGGTAGTCTAGTGGCCCCCCACCCAGCCATGCCAGTCCACCCAGCACCCCACCTGTCCCAGCCGGCGACTGGCACAGCCCACCTCTCACCTCCACAGCCAGCTGCCGACTGAGTTCCAGTAGGAGCGCTACTAAAGACGCACTCAGAATAATTTCTGAGTGCATCTAGCCTACTGAAGCCGCAGCTGGCGCACCAGAGGTGAGAGGTTGGCTCGCCAGTCGCCGGCTGGGGACGGTGTGGGGGTGCTGGGTGATCAGCACAGCTGGGGTGGGGGCCACTAGACTACCAGGTACGGCAGATACTGCACAGTACACCAGTCACATGGGGAGTGGGATAGCTGTTGGGGGACCCTTGATGGCATGTCAGTGGGTTGGGGCCTCCAGCCCTGCAGGGCTCTGCTGTGGATCAGGCATGGAGGGTCACCTGCGACCAACGTTGGACCGTTGCGGCTTGCGACATGCTCGCCAGGTGCACCCTCTGTTTGGCATACCTGGCCACATGTCGCAAGTCACAGGACTTAGTCGCGGAGACCCTGCCCCTTCTAGAATAGGGCGCAGGGTCAATGTCACAGCTGCGATTGGCACAAGTCGTGTTTGGCGGCGACTTGCGCCAACCTTCTAGAATCGGGCCCTATGTCTTTAAAATATTCTCAACCAAAGTGCAGAGCTGCTGTGTATTTATCCACTAACAAATGTGTAGTGGCCTTGAGACAAATGAGTAGTACATCCTTGCACCCTGACTGGCTGAGAATCATTGAACTTTTTCAGCTTATTTAAATATTTTATTTAAATGACTTTAGGGACACATGTCAGTATAATAATATCAATGCATTTGGGGTTTTACTTAAGAAATAAGGGGTAGCCCATGACAATGGTGATAGCGATTGAGCGCTTTCAAAAAGGGCGACTCAAATGCGGTACCTGTCCACAGGGCTACCGGGCAGGGAGGGCAACCAGATGGGGGATCCACGAATACAGCAACAGGATGTTGCTATATGTACATGCACTTGAGGGGGGGAGTGAGCATGTCGTGTGACAGATAGAAGAGGATTGAGGGTTTGTAAGGCATAGTGTGGTGGTGGGCTGCTGAACTGGCCCTGTGGCATGGTGTGTGGGTGGGAGGCTAGGGTCGCGAGGGTGTTGGGTTTGGTTCCGGGTGCACGTTTGTTTTGTTGCACCTGGCCATTTTTGTTTTCTTTCAGATTTGCACCCCCTCGACATTCACCTCCTGGAGTGGAGAATCCTTTAGTCGGGGCATGCAGGGGGCACAGCCCGCTGCATACAAAAAAAAAAAAAAAAGTCCCCAGTGCCCTTTTGCTGTGCGCCAGGAGTGTACATCGCCGTAATTGATTGTCAGCGATGTACACTTGCCCTAACGGCGATCACTTTTCCATGATCGCCGTTATCACGTGGAACCAAATAAGGATGTCCTAGTTGAGTCACCTCAGCCTTTAGTCCCTATATTTATCAGCTTATGATACCATGATTCCATTGCAAACCCAGTGTCACTACTGTTATCATTATATTAGTGGGGAGATTACAATATGAGTGGGGAATCATGCAGTTATATGGTGAGACAATTGCCAGACAAAGATAAGCATCCTAAACATAGACAGGATAACACTCTTACAGTATTAAGAGATACCTCTGCATGCCTTATGACATATTGTAAATAATCTGATTTAATTATGTTTAATAAACTACATAGCTTAATAAAATGTCCTTTTTGAACAAACAGTCCTTCCACCTGAAATAAAGGTACATTCCTCTGTTTCAAACTAGGTACAAGGGTCTTTTTGAGAAAAAACACAGCACAAAAACACTGAAGCTAGTGTTACCCAGGACGGGCACTGGCAACAAAGTCAGGTTTTAAAGAAATACTACATCACACATACCCCATAATTCTAAGCATCATGAAAAATATATTCGTCTATGCAGAAGACCACCACAGGACTGGTTTCACCTTCCCCTAGGCTGAAATACAGATCAGGCACGTTGATGAGTCCTGTAAAGGATAAAACAAGTGAGTATGTCTTGATCTTATCTGTGTCAGTCTTCACCATTCATCACAGATGGGTACTGGCCGGAGATCAGGACCCCGCAGGAGCTTTTTATTTATTTTTTTTTAAAAAAGGGATAGGCGGAGCCGACCGGCATCAGCGCCGCCCTCGAGGCCGTGCATTACGTCGGGCGCCGGCGCCGAGGGTTGGCGCTAGGACTGCTTCCCGACTCTGCCTGCTCTACCAGTTCTTCATCTCCCGCCATCGAGGTCGCCTCGTGGGAAGCTGTTGGAAGAAGAAATTAGGCCTGTCAGCCTTTACTGCGACGTTTAAGTCCATCGGTCTTACTAGTCTGGGTTCTGCCTCCACTCGACGTCGCCGGTAAGATCTTTCCTTTTTATTTGAAAGTTTGCGACGTCGAGTCTATTTTTGGTGTTTTTTTCCGTAGGTCATGTCTTGGTCGGGGGGCAAGAAGTTTTCCAAGGCGGGTCAGCCCCCTATGCGTCGGTGCCCGTGCGGCCACAAGTATTCCATTACCGACCAGCATGACCGGTGTCTCGCGTGTCTTGGCCCGCTTCACGACATGGATTCGTGTGACGCCTGCTTCTCCATGGACCGCGTCCTTGAACAGCACGCGTTTAAAGTAGGGCGAGCTCCGCCGACTTCGGGTAGGGTTAGCACTCGTCGGGCCAAGCTAGCTCTCTCGGCCTTTCCTCCGGGTCCCCTCCTGGTTCTATACGGACCGAGGAGGAGGAGCCTCGGCTACTGTAGCCTGGCCATTGCCGAGGCTCCTCCAGCGGCACAGGAGGCCGTCCACTTCCTCCTGGGACGGGGCGGGGGCCCGCTATGGCAATCGCCCTTGCAGGTGAAGAGCTCCCCGTGTGTCGCTCCAGCGGCTCGGAAGGCCGGGTCGGCGCCGTCCTCGATGCCGTGCCGTGGGGCCTTCAGCGCCTGGCAGTGCAGGGCCCTGTCCAGTGCTGACGTCGAGCATGCTGACTCGTCTCTTGGCGCCGTGGGCCCTGTTGGTGCCGTTCGCGGTGCTGTGGCCATGGATTCGTGTATGCCTTTTCGTCATGTCTCACCTCGTTGCGAGGTTGAGCGCGGCCGCGTGGGGCCTTGGCGTCGTCAGTCGTGCCGTCTTCAGCGCCGTTGGTGCTCGGTGCCGCTTGTGGCGCTGAGGGAGCCTAGCGGTGTCGTGTTTGGTGCTGGAGTCCACCCTCGGGGCCATCAGCGCCACTTGATCCTCAATGCGCTTGCGGCGCCGAAACCTAGAGTGTCGTCGGCGCCGAGGTCGTAGCTGGGGCTGCCGTCGGTGCCGTCTCTGTCTCTGGTACCGCCCCCAGTGCCGGTGGACTTGACCGCGCCGTGGCTGGCCCTGGCTCTGGACCTTTGGCCCGAGCTGCCCTGCTGCCTTCTGTCAGCCCCGCTTGCGGGGTTGTGGAGGGCACAGGTGCCGCCTCGGCCACTGCTCTGGCTGCCGGGCCCTTTGGCAAGGTCGCCTTCACTCGCCCTCCTACTGTTTGGCTTAGGGCCTCAGACTCTACCTCTTCGGAGTCGGAGTCGGGCTCGGAGTCAGATGGGCAGTCACACCCCTTGGGGCTGTCTGCGGAGGAGAGCGAGCCAGTGGTCTCCACGATGAGTCATAGCCAGCCCCCTTCTGAGGAGCGTCAGGTAGTTCCCGAGGTTAGGGTCAGTGGTACTGACCAGCAGGCTATGGTGCATGCCACCATTGCCATGCAACCTGGCCTTGGGGGGGTTCCTCGACCCCTCGGAGGTGGTACCCCCTCCGGTAGTGTGTCTTGATCACCCAACTTTGGGGCCCATCAGGAAGCCTACAGGAGGGGAGGGTGCTGTTCCCTGGGTCTCCCCTTCGGGGGCAGCCCAGAGCTGTCAGCTACCTAGGCTGGCCCTCTCGAGGATGAGGACCCTCTCAGACTCTGAGGGGTCAAGGGGTGTGGGGTTGGCGCGTCAGCCTTTCTCTGGGGTCCACCGGGCCCTGGAGCCAAGCCTTGAGTCTGGACTTCTGCCCTTCCCTTCCGGTTCCTTGAGGGTCCCATTCTTTGAAGGCAGGGGACCATCCTTCTGGACCTATATGGCCCCGGTCGCCTCACTGGGGGGATTCTTCTGGGTGCAGCCTTGGCAGTACCAATGTGGTTGTACAGCTGTCGGGTGTGGAGTCTTCTGGGACACCCTCCTCAGGTGTCCATGGTCCGCTCCCTAGCCCTGGCGGAGGTCAGCCGACTTCTTCTCTCG
Organism: Neoceratodus forsteri; assembly: GCA_016271365.2. Classification (NCBI taxonomy): domain Eukaryota; kingdom Metazoa; phylum Chordata; order Ceratodontiformes; family Ceratodontidae; genus Neoceratodus; species Neoceratodus forsteri. Next base: position 745,548,980 of record CM028137.1, read on the forward strand.
GCTCTGCCCCTATCCCTCTGCCACATTCTCCAGCACTCCCAGGCATTCTTGGTCCTAGCGGCCCTCTCACCTGGGAGCAGTTCAGAGTGGTGGCTGCTCAGTTCCCGGCCTACGTTAGCGCTATGGACAGCCAGGTTTTCCAACCTCCCCCCGTGCGGCCACCCTCGGAACATATGGTGACCTCCAGCTCCTCATCCCCCTCTTCTGGAGGAGAGGAACCCTCTGACCATATCTCTCTGGCTGCTGATCTCTCTGAGTACCAGCGTTTCCTCGTGAGGATGATGGAGGATCTTCACCTTTCTCCCCTGTCTGTGAGCAATCCTGAGCATGCGGCGCACGCCTTCCTAGGCGATTTTGGTGGGGCCACCCTTGTGGTGCCGCCCTGGCCTGCTCCCTTTCGGGAGGCGTCCTTGCGTTTCTGGTAGAGGCCCTTCTCCGGAGTTCCTGTCCCTAGGGACCTCAGCCAGAGGTATTACACTCCCCCGGAGTCTCCAGGTTCTATGCCTCATTCGCAGTCTGGATTGACGCACCTGGACACCCCTGACGGGCTTTGCGCCCTCCACCGTGACCGGCCCCCATATCAAGACTCCTTGGATTTTGACTTCTGGGGGAAGAGGACCTTCTACTCGGCACGGTTGCTTCTCTCCATTTCCGCTCATCAGGCCCACTATGCAGCCTACAACAGGTTCTTGTGGTCCGCTCAGGTCAGATCCTAGCTGCTTTGCCTAACTTGGAGCAAACCAGGCAAGCCATCGCGCTCTCTGCACGTGGCCTGGAGCTAGCAAGGCACCAAGCAAGGGCATCTTACGATGCCAAAGAGGTAGCTACCAGGGTCGTAGGGACAGCGATCTGCACCAGGAGATCGGCGTGGCTTCGTCTTTCCCGGTTGTCACCCTTGGCCCGACGTAGGGTGATTTGCTCCACTCACCAGGGAACCTACCTCTTCTCCCGTAGGGCGAGACGACGTTTGTTGGGGCAACTTCCTTCCCCTCTGGGGGACCCCGTCTCGCTCTCCCCACTCTCGGGCCTCCTCAGGCCCAGAAGGTTCCCCCCCTTAGTGTGTCACCCACTGAGGGCTAAGGGACTCTGTCCCTTAGGGTGCAATGAATCAACCCCCTTGGGGCTTGGTACTCACCCATCTGTGATGAATGGTGAAGACTGACACAGATAAGATATGAAAATTACGTACCTACCGTAATTATGATCTTTCTGTGTATCTTCACCATTCATCCCAATCCCGACCGCCATCCCCCTGGGGCCTCAGTCTCTGGGTCCCCCTCCCTCTGTGCCTACCCCTCTCTTTTGAGCGGGGTAAAGTGGGGCCACACAGAGGGGTATTTTCTCCCTTAAGGGGTACAGCTCGAGGGGCACTCCTTCTCTACTACATATCTCCACCCTGACAGGGTGGGAGTTGGTGGTTGCCCTCCTTCTGTTATCCTTCTGGTCCCATCTAACTGTTTAAAAAAAAAAATCCCCCTTTTTTTCACCAAATATCTTTCCAGAGAGAGTACTAAGTCCCTGTACCCTGTCCTTCTCCAGAATAGCCGACTCTGGTTTTGGGGTATTGCCAGTTATTCTGTGCCTTGAATTCTGGCAGAGAGCTTTGCTACTCCTTGCAGTTCCTATACAGTCTGGTGATGGACAAGGGTCTCGGATCCTTGTTACCTCTCACTCTCTCCTAAATTTTCTCCCCTCCCTTCTTCCACTTCCAGAGATTGGGGCCCCTACCCAATCCCCTTAGTCTTATTTCTTCTACGCTGTCCTCTCAGTCATTATTTCTCCTTTTAGTTCAGTTTTTCTCTTCCTTTTTCTTTCCCTTGGACTCTCTTGTCCCACCCTCCATCCCTTCCTCTTACCTCTCCGGCGACTCAGAACTGGTAGGCAGGCCGAGTCGAAGCAGCCTAACGGCCAACCCTTGAGCGCCACGTAGTACGTTGGCCTCGATGGGGGACGCCAATGCTGCGTCGGCTCTGTCTATCCCTTTTAAAAAAAAAAAAGCTCCCGCGGGGTCCTGATCTCCGGCCAGTACCCATCTGTGATGAATGGTGAAGATACAGAGAAAGATCATAATTATGGTAGGTACGTAATTTTCATTTTTTAGCCTTTGCAAACTGTGTGAGAGACCATTTGGCACTGTACAATCCTGTTTAACGCAGAACTAGTCTAAACTGTTTCATGGTGATTTGCATATACTTCCCATGGTGCTCTGCACTATTGGGTATGTGAGATTTGGCATGTCTTTGAAACCTGACTTTATTGCCAATATCCTTCCTAGGTACCCTGTGCCTCAGTGCTTTTTTCTTTTAGACTGTTTTCCTATTTGGGGCTCACGATAATTCAGACCTTTAAGACCATCATATAACTGGTTCCTCCTTCCCCTGGGCTGAGGTACAGATGTGGCACCCTGATACATCTCGAGTAGGATAAAACATTTGTCTATATCTTCTGTTTTCATCCATTGCAGATTGTATGCAAAGCCATTTTGCACCACACACACCCCTGTTAAAAGCAGAAGCAATCTAATTTCCTTCACGGTACTTTGCATTTAATTCCCTTGATGGTTTGAATTATAGTGGCATGTGTGATTTTTCTTTTGATCTAAATGATCTTTCCTATGTAAGGGATCCAGCAGCACTGATTGGTTAAATCAGTGTGAATGATTTAAAATTTCTGGCTTACGAATAGTAGAAAATATCAGCAACAGCAATGCATGCTGTTTATCTTCCCAGCAAGAAGTGACGTTGAACACATAGTGGGCAGATTGGATTCATTCAGCCATGGAGAAGTAAGCAACCTTCTCTGTTTACAGTATAAATTGATCCAAATTTAAAGTGGAAGACATGTGAAATGGTTCATCTTCTTGAAACAAATCTGGAAGTGCATTACCCGTATTCTCTTTCTGCATTGTTTGGAGATAGAGGGGGAATTGCTCAGGGGCAACATGAAGAAGTATTTTTACACAAAGATGGTGGTGGAAGCATCGAACAGCCTTCCTGAGGAGGTTGTGGGGTCAAAAATAATGAGGGAATTCAAGAATGTATGGGACAGACATAAGGCAATTCTAGTAGGGGATAGGAGGAAGTAGGCTGTTGGTTAACTAGGATCTGTAGCTCATCCAATAGGTAGGGAAATGGGCAGACTGGATAGGCCAAGCTGTCCTTATCTGCTGTACAAGTCTATGTTTCTGTGTTTCCGCCCATGAGTAATTTAATGTAATTAATTAAATTATGTTTAATGTTATTTAATTTGGGGGGTGGTCTATAGACCAGAAGGACAAGGAAAAGAGGGAGACAGGGAACTAGGGGCAGAAACTGAGAAGGAAGCCACAAGGGCAGAGGTAGTGATTGTGGACTTACCTCTCAACCCACTGCCTCAAAAGTCAGGGACAAGGCTTATAATAATAATCAGGGACAGAGGACCGCAATCAGGTATAAATTTCAAAAATGGGTGATATTGACAAAGGAACCTGATAGAAAAAGGGACTTAGTACAAAACGGCGCTTCCTGAAGAAGAACAAGTCTATAATTCTAATATTTGGCATCATTTTGTGCTTACAGTCCTCACTGTTCAGTCACAAAAACACTGATTTTATGAGGGACAGATGATCGTTTTGAAGCATAACAGGGATGTCCATGAAAGTCAGGAACATTCGGGAGGTATTGGTTGTGGAGTATCTCAATCTACCTGACGTAGATTGGGAAATTCTAGCAGCTAAGAGCACCAAAATTCAGGCCCTGCTAGATATGCTGAAGGACTGCCTGCCGGTGCAGCTGGTCAGAGGACCTACAAGACTAAAAGACAGGGTTCCATTCTTGACATGGTATTCACCAGTTTGGAAATAGTGGATTGAGTGCAGGTAGGGGAACTACCGGGGTCCAGTGACCATAATACCACATGGTTTGAAATGGCATGGGTATCAGTATACCTTCGTCAAAAACTGTGGTTCTGGATTTGTGACAAGCAGACGTTGATCAGGTGAGGGTATTAGTCAAGGGCAAGTTAGCTTGAGTGGACAAAATCAGGGTGGTGGGTGAGAGGTGAGGAAAAATTAAAAAAACATTCTTGAAGCAACCAAACAATGCTTGAGAACAGTTACCAGGCAGACTAGGTTCCAAGGGTAACAGGCACAATTAAGTGAGAAATCTGGTTCTCTAAGAAGGTCAGGGAGGCAGTGTGGGACCAAAAAGGGACTTCACTGGATGCAAGGAGAAATGGGGGGGGGGTAATGAATGGAGCAAATACCAGGTAAAAATAAGGGGGCTGAAGAGGCAGCTAAGGATGCAAAAGCAGAGACACAGCTGCATATTGCAGTGGGGGACAGGGGAGGGGAAAAACAATTTTTCAGGTACATGATGGAAAAAGGAAAGATAAGGGGAATTATTAGGCTGACAAAAGGGGACAGAATGTAGCCATTCTAAATGATTACTTCTGCTCAGTATTCACAATTGAGGATAGCAGATCTCTGCTGGAAAGAAACATAATGGCTGCAGCAAGAGAGATCGCAGGAATGGACAGGTGGTAATTAAAGGAGAAAGGGTAAAATACAGTAGGGCGTGCAGCCTTGAAAATAGACAAGGCTCCAGAGACAGACATGATGTGCGCCTGAGGGTGTTCAGGAAATTAACATCAGAATCTGCAGAACCCCTGGCAGGGCTATTCAGTAGCTCACTACAGTCATGGGAGGTTCTAAGAGATTGGAGGATAACAGATGTGGTGCCACTCCACAAGGGAGGGGACAGGGAGGAACCTGGCAATTTCAGGCCTGTCAGTCTTACTTCCATTATAGGTAAACTGACAGAGACACTAATCAAAGAGGGCCTAGTGAACAACCTGGAGAGAAATAGGCTCCAGGATAGTAAGCAGCACGGGGTTGTGACAGAGCAGTCGTGTGCAGACCAACCAGATAGTATCCTTTGAGTAACAAGGGTGGTGCATAAGGGACAAGCAGTAGATGTACTCTATCTCAACTTCAGCAAGGCATTTGACTCAAAGCCACACAGATGTCTGTTGAAGAAATTAAAGAATCTAGGAGCAGCAAGGGACCTAGCTAAATGGATGGGAAGTTTGTTTGGTGGGGGGGGCGACAGCAGAGGGTGGCGGTAAATGGCTGGCAGTATAGCCTAGAGGTTAGAGTAATGAGCTGTGAACAAGCTTGGTACATCCAGCAGACCAGACCTGGGTTTGATTCTCACAACCTCCACTTGCATACTGTGTGATTCTGAGCAAGTCACTTAACTGCCTAGTGCTCCCAAGTCATCCCTGAAAACAGGCACTTGTACCTAGTGGGCCTTACCCAGTTACCAAAGGCTAAAATATAAAAATAAAAAAATGGAGTCAAACTGGGGAAAAGGTAGATCCAAGTGGGCTACTGCAAAGGCCGATCCTGGGACTAGTCTGTTTTAACATGTTCGTAAGTGACACAGGAGTAGGAATACAGGGCACGATGGGTCTCTTCTTAGATAACACTAAGCTCTGTGGGAGGGTAGACAGCATAGAGGGGGTAAAGGAGTTGCAGAGGGACCTACAATGGTTAAAGGCATGATCTAAGATCTGACTGTTGAAAAATGTGAACAACAACCTCAAAAAATAAAGTACAAGTTGATGCACACAGGCAACAAGAACCGCAGGAAGGAATACTGTATGGAAGGGGTTGAGCTGGTCACTATTTTAGAGGAAAGGGATATGGGTGTCATCATAAGTGACTCCCTAAAATAAACAAGCCAATGTTATAAGGTTACAGCAAGGCAACCAGAATTCTGGTGTGTACTGGAAGGGGTTTCTATAGCAGGAGGAACAAGCATTTGTCAATGCCAAATGTTGTCTCGCTGGCATTGGCATTAGTAGTGCCGGAGTTAGAGATGCATAATAGGAATGGCAGTGAAGTACTGAAGTGACACCAACCCCATCCCCACCCTGCAGAGACCGAAAGGTATTGGGGTGTGCCTTTGGGTCATCAGCTAAAACGCTCATGCCATTTTATCTCACCCTACCTGTAGACACTGACAAGTGTTCTGGTGTGCTTTGGGGTCTTTGGGCATTATACTTACCCCATTTCATAAGGAAATACGGTGAGGTGGGTGCAGTATAGGAGAATGGGGTGAACTTTGTGGCCGAACACTGCAAGGCACACCACTATGCCTGTCACTGGCTGCATGGTGGGGGTGGGGGTGGAATGGCGTAAGCATTACAGCCAATGATCCCAAGTCACACCCCTGACACCTGTCAGTCTCTACAAGGTGGATTGCTACAGTTGGAAACCCTAACACCGTAGGCGTGTGCTGGTATTTTCACTCCAAATTTTCAACATGGGCTTTTTGTGAGCCCACCTCATGAAGAGCGACACTATCAGTTTGTTAGCTGAAAAGTGATTTTGCACAGTGGCGATGCCATTTGGCGACATGATGAAAACACATTTTGGGCAGTATGTGGAAAATGACAACTGAGGAGATGTAAAAAAATGGCAATGTTGAAAATCTGGAGTGAAAATATGAAAAACTGGTGAAGTCATGAGCAAGCATAGTAACTGTGCAACACACATTCGTAACACAATTATTTTTTAGATTTTTTTTAACCACATTTTTAACATAGGCATTTTGGGACCTCCCCTCATGAACAGTGCCACTGTGATTTTGTAAATTTGTCTGAAACGTTGATTTCGCACAGTGACCAGGCCATTGTGCACCACAGGTGCAAAAACACATTTAGGGCACGATGTAAAAAATGACAGCTGTACTGTTCCTAAGGTGTGAAAAAATCCCAGTTTTGAAAATCTGCATGAAAATATTGCAAATTTGCGAAGTTACAAGGGTGCGTGGAAACTGCGCAACGCACACTTGTAACACAGACATTTTATGGAATTTTGTCACCAAATTTTCAACATAGGCATTTTAAGACTTCTGCTCATGAACAGTGTCACCATCATTTCCGAAAACTGTCCCAAAAACTGATTTTGCACAGTGACCGCGCTATTCTGCACCGGACATGCAAAAACACATTACAGCCAGGATATCTAAAATGACAGCTGTACTGTTCATAAGGAGGTATGGAAAAATTCCAATTCAAAAAATCTGGAGTGAAAATATTACAAATTCATGAAGTTGCGAGCGTACATGGAAACTGCGCAACACGCGCTAGTAAAACAGCCATTTTTTGGATTTTTTCCACCAAATTTGCAACATAGGCTTTTTGAGAACCCCCTTCATGAACACTGGCACTGTCATTTCGTTAATCGGTCTCGAAAGGTGATTCTGTGCAGTGATCGCAAAATTACCTTTCGAGACTGAATAACACCATGACAGTGCATGTATTCATGAGGAGGGGTCCCAATAACCCCATGTTGAAATTTTGGTGCCAAAACTCCCCAAAATGGCTGAGATATGCACCAAAGTTGAAAAAACATATTTATGCCATTATACAGCTTACCAGCATTTCTTCAGTTCGCGGTCAGCTTTGAAGAGTGCAGACGTGTTCCCAGTCCACTGAAAATCGTTGCACCGGACTCTGGAGGTAAGTATGGGGTAAGGGGGTGTGGGGAGGCAGGGTGCGAAGAGGGTGGGTGCGGGTTGTGGGAGGGGGCAGGGAGACCGTGAGGGACCATTTTCTTTTTTACAGGTGTAAAAAAAAAAAAAAAAAAAAAACATATTGCGGGACGGTTTTCTTTTTCAGGGGATTTGGCACACTGGGTTGGGCTCCCAGCGTGCCACCTAAGTGTTTTTCGGGAGGAGGGGAGATGCTGTAGCCGACGGGGGATTGGGCACCCCCGTCGCCACACAACAAAAGCAGGGGGGGTGACATTATGCCGATGGGGAGTGGGTTCCCCCGTCAGCAAAATAAATGGGAAAGGGGGATTAAAGCTGACGGGGTTTGGGCCCCCCATCAGCATACATTTTAAATGAGAGAGGGGTCATTATGCTGACAGGGAGTGGGATCCCCCATTGGCATTGTGACAGGTGGCAGCAGCAGTCACTGCCACCATGTTGCGTGCACGTCGGGAGGCGTGTTGTGGTCCCACTGCATGAGAGCTTAGTTCTCATTGCAGCAGACCTTTTCTCAGATCTGGTGGCCGCATTAGGGATGCATGATGTCAGTGCCTGCTGCTAGCTCATTGGGGAATGAGAGACGCACCTACTGTGCGTGCCCTGCATTCACCCAACAGTGACAGCGCCTCCAAATCTGCTACTACTTCAAGATGTTGGCTGGCACACAAGCGCAAGCCAACATAAAAAGGTAACACTACCTTTCTATACGCACTGGTGAGACCCACTCTGGAGTACTGTGCCCTGTTCTGGAGTCTTCATCAGAGGAAAGACAGAGACAGGCTGGAGACAGTGCATCACACAGTAACTAAAATGATTCAGGGCAAAGGGGACAGATCCTATGAGGGCCTGCTTAGGTCACTGAACATGTACTTGTTGAAGGCTGGAAGGGAGATGAGGACATGACAGTAACCTTCAGGGATATACTATGGTATCCCTAAACTCAGTATCCTGAGTCTCGGGATACCAACCCCACAGGCCTGAAATCCATCCTGCTGAATCAATTAGATGCCCAAAAATAAGATTTTGGACATCTGATTGAAAAAGACACAAGGTGAATCAGAGGGCATCTACTGCCCGGGCAGACCAGTGTCTGGATAGAGCGCTTTGGCATACTGTAAGGGTACCACCTTCAAGTTCCTGAAAGAAATAAACAAGGTAAACTGTGAGGAGCTATTTAGTAGGAATGGCTGGTCACAAACAAGGGGAAATAAATGTAAACTGGAGGGATGCGAAAGTTTTACTTTACCAGATGAGCGGTTGAGCCATGGAGCAGCCTACCAGCAGAGGTGGGGGGCACAGAAAAACATTAGTAGGTTCAAGCATGGCTGGCACAGAGTAAAGAGCTTAACAGATACTCAGGGGATAGCAGTAAGGCAGGGAGTGAGGGTTAAAACCCTGTCTGGACTATAGGTCACTGGGTAGAATAGGGTAAAACCTGGCAGACTGTATGGAACAATGATCTTTTTCTGTTAACATTGTCTGTGTTTCTAGGTTCCTATATTACTGCACCCTCCACCTCCCCTCCAGGCTAGAACTGCATGCAATGGCAGGATGCTCTGTATTTTATTGTTATGACTGCCTCACTAGTTTAGACCTTGATGCTATAAAATAAAACACAGCAAGCACTTTGCCAGGCCAAAAGCCTACTGCTGTAGAGGACCGGGGTTTGATTCCTGACATCAGCAGTCAAACATTCTCATGTTCTCTCTTCAGAAAACGCAAGAGAGTTTTCTGTTGACTGGCAAGGGTTACGAAAGGTCACTCTCTCGGGGACTTCATGTTTTTTTGTCAGTGGCTGAATTTCTGAGTTTTATGATTGGGATGCTGGCAGTTTCTGGTATAGAGAGCAGATGCTCTTTAAGCACTCTTACAACTGAGAGTGAAGCAGGGCTGTGAACAGTAAGACTGACTTTTAAGTGCTTTTACCACTGCTTAGAAACCATATTTATGTGCATTTAGTAAGCATACTGCAGTGCACACCTGACAGCTGCAGATACAAAAATACACTTTCTGAATTCAAATGTTTCTTCTGCTTCTTCTTCCAAAAAAAAAAAAAATCTGTCATTATAAATACTCCAGCTGGATTGCTTCCTTGAATGTAGCCAACACTGTGATGCCATGCAAGGGGGGACTGTGGCATCACTTATCCCTACTGAAAAAGCCACAAGGATCGAACCAAGTGGATAGGGCATACATGCAAGTTTAGCACAAGATTTTTGTAAAGAACTTTTAAGGATCCATGCAAAATCCACACATGCCTGGAATCACTGATACATAATTCTTGCACGTATTGTTTTTCTTACCTGTCTTCCCATACCAGTAAAGCAAATGCTTGAATAGTGCAAGCTGTATGACCCCCTCCTATTCCTGCTCCTAATCCAACTCTAGCCACTCAGCAGCTGTTGTTTGGATGTTGATTTGCTTTCATTGGGAAAGCCTCTATTACCCTTTAGCCCCCTTCCCCTTGCAATTTTGCACCCTTCTTGTTTTAGGGGGATAGAAGCCGGCTTTGGCAAATTTGAACACAGGTTCATAACTTCATTGTTTTTTAATATTTTTACAGCACATTTTCAACATAGCCGTCTTATTACGCCACCTCATGAAGAAAGGAAGAGTACAATTTTAACTCCTGTCCAAAAGTTAATTTCACGTGGTGTCTGCAAATTCGCCTTTCTGGATGCAAAAAAACCCCCATTTTGGACAGGATCTGAAAAAAGGCAGCTGTCACATTCATGAGGTGCAGTGAAGAAATAGCTATGATGAAAATTTCGGGTCAAAATATTGTAAAGTACCAAAGGTACGAATCTGCCTTTGCTAATTTAAGTGCATGCATTGCTCGTAACTTTGTTAATATTTTCACACCAAATTTTCAATGTAGCATTCTTATGACCCTACCTCATGAAAAGTGCCACTGACATTTCATTCACGTATCCCGAAAGGTGATTTTGCTGAGCGACCACACCATTCTGCACCACAGGTATGAAAACATGTTTCAGGCAGGATATGAAAAATGACAGCTATACTGTCCATAAGGAGGTGTGAAATAATAGCAATGTTGAAAATATTAAAAACTGGCAAAGTTAGAAGCATGCATAGAAACTATGCAATGCACACTTGTAACACAGTAATTTTGGGGAATTTTTTCACCAAATTTGCAACATGGGCTTTTTGTGACCCCACCTCATGAACAGTGGCACTGTCATTCCATTAATTGGTCCCAAAAGGTGATTCCGTGCAGCAACCACGAAATCACCTTTTGGGACTGAGTAACGAAATCACAGTGACAGTGTTCAAGAGATGGGGTCCCAAGAATCCCATGTTGAAAATATTGGGCCCAAATTCCTAAAAATGGCTGAGATATCAACCTAAGCTGAAACCCCCATTGAGTCCTATTCTTCTGCTTACCTTGAAATCTTCACTTTGCTGGTCGGTTTTGAAGAGTGCAGGCGTGTCCGGTCCAGAAGATCACTGCTCCTGACCTCCGGAGGTAAGTATGGGTAAGGGGGTGCAGGGAGGTGGGGTGCAGTGGGAGGGTCGGGATGGGGGAGGAGGACAGGGAGACAACAAGGGACCATTTTCTTTTGTGCAGGTTTAAAATAAGAAAGACATTGGGGACAGGGCTCCCCAGTGTCAGGGGACAGGGAATGGAGGGTGCGGGGAAGACAGCAGCAGTGGTAGGGAGTGGGAGGGATTGATTTGCTACGGGGAGGGGGCTCTAACAGAATGGAAGGTGCAGGGAGGACAGCAGCAGTGGGAGGGAGTGGGAGGGATTGATTTGCTGGGGGGCTCAAACAGGAACAGAAGGAGCAGGGAGGACAGCAGCAGTGGGAGGAACTGATTTGCTGAAGGGGGGTCTTGAACGGGAACAGAGGGAGTGGGGAGGAGAGGAGCAGTGGGAGGGAGTGGAGAGGGATTATTTTGCTTCTGAAGACAGTCTCAGCACATTCACATGTCAGCTTGAGCAGGCTCTTCTTACTAAGCAAGCTCGTTCCTGACAGCAACTGCCATTGTCACTGTAAGCGCGACTGCAGTGTGAATGCGCAACCAGGAAGTAAATGTAATCCCTTGCAGGACTGTTTACAAATCAAAGGACCGAAACACACCACTATTGGTTCGGCTCTGTCCTTTGAAAACTTTGCCAACTCTGCCCCAAAAACAGAAAGTGAGTCATCGGCAGCCTGCCTTCTGATACACCTGCCACAGACCTGCCCCTTGAACAGAGCTCTCCAGTGGATTCACCCCCCCTTTACACCCCTCTATAGCAATTCTCATATCAACATGTTTGTCTGCGCTTGCGCACACGACAAACATAACAAGCATTTGTCAATGCCGAATGTTGATTGCGTTGGTCTGTTGAGCTTGCTCAGTGCCCCTCTGTCACTCGCTCAGTCTGTTTCTCCCGATGCTGCAGGCTGCTGTTTTGTACTGGGCTCCTGCCTGCATTGGCAGCTTTTTCTGCCCACCAAGAAATCTGCAGCTGTCATGACAGAGCTCCGTTGAGGTGGCTCACTCCCCCTCTCTCACTCGCTCATTCTGTTTCTCCTGGCGCTGCAGGCTGCCCTTTTGTACTGGGCTCCTGCCTCTGTTGGTGGCTTTTTCTGCCCATAAAGAAATCTGCAGCAGTCCTGACACAGGTCTGCTGAGCCTGCTCACTCCCCCTGTCTCAGTCACTCATTCCGTTTCTGCCAGCGCTGCAGGCTGGCCTTTTGTAGTGGGCTTCTGACTGCATTGCCGCCTTTTTCTGCCCACAAAGAAATCTGCAGCTGTCCCAACAGAGCTCCGTTGAGGTCGCTCACTCCCTTTGTCTCACTCACTCATTCTGTTTCTCCTGGTGCTGCAGGCTGCCCTTTTGTACCGGGCTCCTGCCTCTGTTGGCACCTTTTTCTGCCCACAAAGAAATCTGCAGCAGTCTCAACAAAGTTCCGTTGAGCTTGCTCACTCCCCTTCTCTCACTCGCTCATTCCGTTTCTGCTGGTGCTGCAGGCTGCCCTTTTCTACTGGGCTCCTACCTGCGTTGCCGCGTTCTTCTGCCAACAAAGAAATTTGCAGCAGTTACAATAGAGCTCCGTTGAGCTCGCTCATTCCCTCTCTCTCACTCACTCATTCCATTTCTGCCAGCTCTGCAGGCTGCCCTTTTGTACTGGACTCCTGCCTGCATTGCCGCCTTTTTCTGCCCACAAAGAAATCAGCAGCAGTCACAATAGATCTCCATTGAGGTTGCTGGCTCATTCTGTTTCTCTTGGCACTGCAGGCTGCGCTTTTGTACAGGGCTCCTGGCTGCATTGGCACCTTTGTCTGTCCACAAAGAAATCTGCAGCTGTCTCGACAGAGGTCCGTTGAGGTCGCTCAGTCTCTCTCTCTCTCTCTCACATGCTCATTCTGTTTGTCCTGGCGCTGCAAGCTGCCCTTTTGTACGGGGCTCCTGCCTGCATTGGCACCTTTTTCTGCCCATGAAGACATATGCGGCAGACCTGATAGAGCTCCGTTGAGCTCACTCAGTCCCCCTGTCTCACTCGCTCGTACTGTTTCTCCCACCGCTGCAGGCTGCCCTTTTGTACTAGGCCCCTGCCTGCATTGACGCCTTTTTCTGCCCACAAAGAAATCCGCAGCAGTCCTGACAGCGCTCCGGTGAGTTCGCTCACTCCCCCTCCCTCACTCACTCTCTTGTTCTGTTTCTCCTAGTGCTGCAGGCTGCCTTTTGTACTGGCCTCTTGCATTGGGGCCTTTTCTGCCCACAAACAAATCCACAGCAGTCCTGACAGAGCTCAGTTGAGCTCGGTCACCCCCTCACTCGCTCAATCTTAATCTGTCCCAAACACTGATTCCCACAGTGACTGCGTTATTCTCGCCGGAACTGTGAAAACACATTTCGGTCAGGATGTGAAAAATGATAGCTGTACTGCTCATAAGGGGGTGTGAAAAAATGCCACTGTTGAAAATCTGTCATGACAATATTACAAATCTGCGAAGTTACAAGAGTGCATGGAAAGTGCGCAACGCACACTTGTAACACAGTCATTTGATGGGCTATCATCACCAGATTTTCAAAATAGGCATTTTAGGACCTCTGCTCTTGAACAGTATCACTGTCATTTTCTTAATCTGTCCCGAACAGTGATTTCCCACAGCGACCACCGTATTCTGCGCCAGAAGTGCGAAAGCACATTTTGGCCAGGATGGGAAAAAATGGCAACTGTACTTTTCATAAGTAGGTGTGGGAAAATGGTAATGTTGAAAATCTGGAGTGAAAATATTACAAATTTGCGAAGTTACAAGCATGCGTGCAAACTGCGCAACACACGCTCGTAACACAGTCATTTTATGGAGTATCATTACCAAATTTTCAACATAGGCATTTTAGGACCTCTACTCATGAACAGTGTCACTGTCATTTTCTTAATCTGTCCCGAACACAGATTTCCCACAGCGACTGCGCTATTCTGCGCCAGAAGTGCGAAAACACATTTCGGCCAGGATGTGAACAATGACAGCTGTACTGTTCACAAGGAGGTCTGAAAAAGACCAATGTTGAAAATCTGGCATGAAAATATTGCAAATTGGCAATTCTAGAGCATCACGTAAGCAACTGCGCAATACAGCGTCGAAATAACACAGTCATTTTTGAGTTTTCCACCAAATTTGCAACATAGGCTTTTTGAGAGCCCATCTCATGAACACTGGCACTGTCGTTTCATTAATCGGCACCGAAAGGTGATTCCACGCAGTGACTGCGAAATCACCTTTCGGGCCGAGTAACACCATGACAGTTTGAGAACTCATGAGGAGGGGTCCCAAAAACCCTATGTTGAAAATTTGGTGCCAAAATTCCAAAAAATGACTGAGATATGCATTAAAGTTGAAAAAACCCTATTTCTACCATTATACAGCTGACCGGCATATCCTCAGTTCGCGGTCGGCTTTGAAGAGTGAAGATGTGTTCCCGGTCCACGAAAGAGCATCTCGCCAGACTCCGCAGGTAAGTATGGGGTGAGGGGGGTGTGGGGAGGCAGGGTGCACAGTGGGTGGGTGCACGTTGCGGGTGGGGGCAGGGAGACTGCCGAGGGACAGTTTCCTTTTTACAGGAAAAAAAAAAACAAAGAGCACGCTGCTGGACGCTTTTTACTTTACAGGGGCATGTGGCATGCTGGAATGGGCCCCAGCATGCCACGGAGGCTTTCTTTTGGGGGCAGCAGTAGCCGATGGGGGATTGGGCACCTCCATCAGCACACAACAAAGGGGGTATCATTATGTCGACGGGGATTGGGTACCCGTCAGCAGACATCAAAAGTGGGGAGGGTTTACCTAATGCTGACGGGGAGTGGGCTCCCCCGTCGGCAACAGAAACATGGAAGCACTGAATCCGACCGGGATTGGGGCCCCTGTCGACAAGTAAACATGGTGGGGGGTTAATATTGTTTGTGAACACGGTGGCAAACCACCGCCATGTTCATAAACAATATCAGTGTGTGAAGATCCAGCCCTGCAATAACGGGTCGCTCCCTCATTGCAGTGAATGGCTTATGCTGCAATGACAAGGCAGCCCCTGATTGCAGTGGCTGATTTGTCTCAAGTTGGTGGCATGCTGGCTGAACTAGTGTCAGCAGCAGTGTGCCACGGCATTGGGGGATGCTGGGCAAGCCTTTAAAGGCTGTGGGGGCATTGGCCACAACAGTGCCGCACCTCCACAACCTGCTTGTGGAGAAAGCTGCTGCAATATGTTTCTTGCGCATGCACGCAGTCAACATAAAAAGGGGAGGGTGAATGGAAATTACTGTGTAACCCCTCGGTGGCGCTATCCCAAGGGCTACTACCCCAGCCTGCTTAACTGCTAACAGGTTGAGGGGGCCTAGGTCCAATGGCGGGTGCCTCCACCCAGAGGTCAGGGTTTGTAGTAGTTAAACTAACTTGGTCACAGCCCTCTGGGACACTGTAACCCCCCTTTCTTCCCACTAGTGGCCCACACAATGCTTTAGGAATTTCTTCACAATGTACACTTACCCCAGGACTGGATCTGTCGACTGGACTCTGGGGACCCCCTGTAAAACAAGATGATACAGTGCAAAAACCACAGTACAATACTTTAACATAAATAAATACCTCTGTCAGTGTAACTTTGCTGAAAACCAACAGATCTGATTTATTTAAGGAGCTGTAACAAGGAAGGGGCAAATCAGGTTAATTAGGTTAAACATGGTAATAATCACAGTACTGTGCGCATATTCAGAGTCCCAAATTGTCACTTTCACTGGGTACCCAGGATGGGGGGTGGGGGCTAGCCAGGATCGGTGCAGCTGGTTGGGGCCCTGTGATGGAAGAAACACTTGCACAATACCCAATTGTAATCCAGAGCCAGAGGGCTCAGTTTGTGAAGGAAATGAAAAAAACAACAGATAGATGACACACTTGCAGTTCGATAAACAGATGGCAGGGAGCTACCCTGCTTTGTACTCACAAACTCAATGCTGGGAACTGGATGGAAGGCAGATTGTCCTGGATTGCCAGGAGGAGGAGACCATGTGAGCAAGGTCCTTGTGACTGGACCCCACTGCAGTTCAGAGCAAATGGATGTAGTCTGGATTAAGCTGGGGTTTACTTCCAGCTTCATGCACTCAATTCACTGTACAGGGGATTTGAAACGCGATTCCCCACAAGCAGTACACACATTTATATGTAAAAGGAAAGTACTATACCAGGCAGGCTGCTTCTCAATCCCGATCGCAATTACTGCACAATACCCGGGAGAACACACAGCAGATTCAGTTCCTGACAGACTGAGCGCGATTCAGCAATTTTTCCAGTCTTCTACAGGGTGAGCCTGGTTTCTGCTCTTCAGATCTCCTTGATTCTCTTCACAGGTTGGATTCAGTTTGAACAGGTGCTTGCACAGGCTGCAGACCAAAACTCAGGGCCTTACACGTGCTTACTGTGCTAAAACTATACACCGCAGAAGCACATAGCTCCTTTTCTCTTCACTGTCTCACCTCATCTGATCTTTCCAGTAGACAGAGCCGGGCATTTCCTTTGAGTTCCTCCCAGTTCAGTTGGCTGATTTGGCTGTCACTCACAATCAGACTCCCCCTGTTGGTGCAAAAAGGCGCCAAAGTCCAAACTACATTTCCCAGAGGCATTGACCATACAGTACATAGGTGGCTGGCTCCACAATGAGAGTCCAAGTTCTGATTTGCCAGCAGCAGGCTCCATTTCAAAGGTTCCCCCACACTGATTGGTCCAGTTCAGCAGTTCAAAACCAGAATGGAGGGCTAGGCAAACACAGTTCTGACTGCAAAGAAAAACAGGTTAGACAAACTGTATTTTCGTTATTACTCTAAATGATATCTGGCAAACAGTTACATCTTTGAAAAGTGCTTACTCTGCCCACTTACCGACAGCAGAAACGGAGCGATTTGGCAGCAGCTCGAGTGGAACTCAAGCAGGGAAGCACACAGTCCCCCCATAGAAACTAATTATGTCTGCAAGCAGACAGCTCTTAAAGAGACAGTACCAGAGGCTCTAAAAGCACTCACAGATAAACGGCTTAAATGCCAAACACCATTCAGGCTTGGAGCATTCAAGCAAGCTCCTGGAAGACTTTTTGGGAACCCCCATTTGCAGGGGGTTACAACTGTATACAAAGAATAACCTGAAATGTGTCATGGCTGACGGGTCATTTTGTGAGGTATTTGTCACACAGAAAGGGTCTTCAGTGGCTAAATATTGCTGTAATGGTGACGGCTATCTAAAACATGGATGGTACACTGGTGCAGCCCTTTGCCACCTCTTGTCTGAAGACCACAAAAAGGAATTCATCACTGGTATAGGCAGTACGGGGTAAGAGGGGAAAATTAGAGTTACTAAATACGAACGTTAGTAGGGAGGCTCAGAACTGGCTAGTTCTGATTAGCCTGTTTAGGATTTTAGGATTGACTGTTGCTAATCTGATTCCAATTCCTACATAGTTCCTATGTAAAAATAGGTTTTAAGATTCAGTTTAGGAATTAGGATTTTCTGACCACAATTCCAAAAATCCTAATTCTGAAAATTGAGTCAGAATCCGACAAATCTGATTCTCTTTTGCAGATTCCAAGCAGCACTAATTGCTATCTATGTGATTCCAAACCTCAGTGACTCATCCTCTGCATTGCCATAAACATAACAGAAGATCTGGATTGCAAATGTTAGGTACTGTGCTACAGCCATTTCTCCTGAAGCTGTTGAGTACTGGAAGTGAGGGAAGAAAACTGGGACTCCTTGAGATTGGTCATTATTTTTTTTTTTTATTTAAACAAGAAAATGTTTGCCGTCATACTGCTCTTTGGAATACTCAGTTTGTTGCAGATTGTGATAACCTTTCATTGGACTATCCAAGAAATTGTACATATAGCGGAGCCAGCCAGGGTACAATATTGTACTTAGCAGTAAATGACATGTCACAAAATACTGGATGACAAAAGGGGTCTCTTGCCATTGAGCTGCACTGTTTCCTGCAGTACAATGCAGCAGTCTGCCCTAATACTGCAAGATACTGTACTACATCCTAGTTAGCACCACTGTGGTTGCAACAGTGCACAGGCTTGCACAGCCTCAAAGATTATTTCCTCAGGTGGGTTAGCAGACTGAGCAAGAATTTTGTACATCTGGTTAGCTGCATCTAGGTGGAATGTCTACTTTTCTAGAGGGTCCTGGGGGAATGGTTACAGCAGTAGAGTAGTTTCATGTTATTATCTTCAGAATCAGTAATCACACAATGCTAAACACAGGAACTACAAATGCTTACGAGCTGCAGAAATTACATGATTATGGGCCAGAGTGTAGTCACAAAACAATTATTATAAATGTTAGAGGACATGAAGACTAAGTGGTGTTTCAGAGTGAACTGTTTGAAGTTTCAGATGAGGTTTTTACTACTTGAGGCCAACTTGTGATGATGCTATAAATGGCATTTTCGTAAGTTAGCATGGTGCCTGGACTGAGGAGGGTTGGGATATGGTGCACTTGAAGGCTTGGGCACTGATGGATTTTCTAATGTTGTTTAACAGAAAATCCCAAAAAGTCTAAGCTGCAATGTTAGCAAAGGTTTTCTCACCTAGGGCTTGAAAAGCTCAGGGTATTTGGGGAACGTTACTGGTTTACTGCCTCATTTTGTTGGATTTCATTTTCAGTTCTGCTGGTTAGGAATTCCTCTGCCCAAGTTCTAAGTAAGTTACAAATGGAACAGAGCTTATTGACTGCAGTTTGGGCAGATTATAGAGTGAGGTAGATATTAATGCCCAAATGCTGTCTAAAAAGCGCAAGAGGCTTGCCAGACTGAGGCCTTGCTGCTGGAAGGGTCTGGTGTAACTTTATATCACAGCAGACAGTCTATTAGGCCACAGAAACATGACCCCACTGCCCTGCATATATCAGTCAATTAACTCATCCTGGGTTTGTTTGGTTTCCATCCCTTAAACACTTTGATTGAATTCTCTTGCTGCACTACACAGGCTCATTCTTCAGGTCTGTCTCTGCTATGCCACTAACACTTTAAACAGTATTTTTTTGGAGCTGGGGGTTGGCCTCTCCAAGCCTGTCAGTGACCCTTTTTTCCACACACCCCTGGTCTGGATAGGGGGGTTGCCCCAGGTGCTCTCTGCATTCTTGGATACCGGCTGCCCTCTGGGACCACTTGAGACAATGTATATCCCTAACCTTTACTACTGCAGATCTTTCTCTTTTACGTGGATGCTTCCCTAATTCATGACCCATTAGCGATTTTTTTTAAGGTCAATGAAAGCACTTAGTGGACCTGCCAGTGTAAATTCACTCTGAAAGGCTAACCTCACAACAGCACTCTTAGAATTAAACAGTCAGGATCATCTTTCACTAAGTGCATGCCACCCCCTTCCCCCATTTCATTTTGAAGTTTAATGGAGTATTTTTTTGTGTGGAAATGTGTCTCCAATTAGAACTAACTTCACAGGAACACATAATACAAGACGTGGCTGGGACTGAACTGCTGGTGTCTGTCACTGTGAATTAGGGCTCAGAGTGCCTTTCAGAAAACATGCATTGCTGTTTCTTTTTAAGAGGGAAAAGCTTTCTAGCTCCACATTTAAAAAGAAGGGACTCACTGCAGAATTCCTAATTCACATTTGCCTACTACTCTCTGTTCTCTTTCCATATATGTCTCTCTTATTTTGTCTTCTGTCTGTCTGGCCTTTAAAACCAGATAAATAAGTACCCTCCCTATTGTCATTGTCATTGTCATGGATTTACAAGCTGCATGTGACTAAATATACAGTAGTTAGGCAGAGCTGGTTCCTCCATGGCATCAAGGAATTCCATGAAACTGTGGCAACGTAGTATAAATGTAGAACAGACTTTGTCATGTACATCTCAGGACCGCTTCCAGTTACAGGAGAGCCTGATATCTTGTTTTAAACAGTTTTTTGTGGGCTTTCAAACTGTGATAGCCACAATGAATGAAAGTTTCCTTCATGTTAACCCCCATGCTATTTCTGTTTTGTGGTAGAAACCACAATGACTAGTTTGGGTTGCAGATCGTGTTCTTTCTGTCCTCAGGAATGTCAAGTTAAATCATTATAACTAAATTGCAGTTGTTAATAATGTTTTCCCAGCACTGGTTTCAACTGAGAAACATACCAAGGAAGCCAACATAGTAAAATGTGCAAATCCTAATTTTTTGAGATTCAGTTTTCTTTCTGTTGACATTTTTTTATTTATTTAGTTTTTTGTTGACCTGGAAATTAGGACTAGACAATTCTGCCTATTTTCAGCCTCATCCCGAGGGAGAGGGATACAGATGGATGTCAACTCACCTTCAACCAGATTAAGCTGTTAGTGGTATTTTTAGTGAATGGGATAAATTTGTCCAGGACACTGGGGAAATTCCCTTACTCTTCTGTAGGGGAAACCTATGGCCACTGCAATGGCCAGTCCTGACCTGACGGCAGTGAGGATGGATGTGCAAGAAGCAGGGGAACAGATTGTTTCTAACTCAGAACACACAACTGATTTGGATGGTATAGTTGAGTCATTGTTGCACTCTGAAGATGGGGGAAACCCCAGAAACATTTTTTTCTATCGAGGATTTAACTATCATAAAGGATATTGGAGATACTACAGCAGAAAATTCTATCAATTCTGATGATCCTGAATGAGCGTTGCGACTTCAATTAAATGAAGAAGAAATTTGTCACGCACAGGAGAAACTCTGTTTGCAAGCCCAGCTGGCGGACTTGCGAGGTCAAGCCCTGGAACACAATGCGGCGGGGAAACCTGACACACCAACCGCTGACGTGGAAGGATCAAAGGCCCTGTCAGGGCCGGGTGAGTCATCATCTAACTTAACATGTAACCATCCTAAGAATGCGGAAATTGGGGAAATAAGCTGGCTGGCAGTATCAACGCTGACATTAGCGTGTGCCTACAGCCAAACCCCAAGATTCCAGCTTTACTTGAGGAAAAAGAAAATGACACTCATTTCTCCCCTGATATTGCTAAGGTGAACAGTAATATGGATGTAGGTTGCAACCTAGAGCCACATACTTCGTGTCCGATAAAAATGAAACCCCTGTCCAAAATATCTGGGTTCGTGTCAGTTCCCGCTGCACCTATCATTGATAACTTGAAAGGTTCGAGAGTGATTGTTTTTCAGTCTGATAAACTGGAGTCTCAGGCTAAGGCCACTCAGTTTTCATTTCCTACTGGAGGAAAAACGAATAAATTTAGACAGAAGGAAGACAAAAAGAAGAAAAGGCTAGCAATGGCTTTTGTGAAACACCACATAGATATGGGACTCCCAGAGAATAATGATATGAAACAAGGGATTGATAAAAAAAACTTATGTGGAACATATATCCACTACATCTGCAATACAGCAGGCTTTTGCTCTACATTCTGGCCCTGCTTTCTCTGATGAAGTCTGGTCTCCTGATAAAGCCCTAAGTGAATCGGGATGGAAGCAAAACCCTGGGGGTGGGGGGGTTGGCTCCCGGATCCAACTTGGGATACGAAATTACCTTTTAGCCCAAATTCAGCTACCTGGGTTCCAGGGCCTTCAAACATTTCAAATTTGCAGACTGTTAACCTCAAGAGACAATAAAATAAAGATATTCAACTTAGTCAGGAGACAAAAACCGCGGGAGAGCCTGAGCCTATACCATCCTATGTGGAGGGGGTAGAACCTGAGGACCCCACTACAATTAAGAATGATGCAATAAAAGATCCTGTCAGAGAAACTGATATGCCCCAAGACTATGCAAAGTCTCAAAAACCATTGTTATCAGAATTGTTTGCCAACATAAAAAAAGAAGCAGCCCCTAGACGGAATGCGGTTCGGATTCGTTACAAAGATGGCATGGAGGACAGACCCGATAGACATTTTGTGGGAAAAATCCTGTTGAAAGAGTCGTTGCAATTTTCACTCGGGAGGTGTTTGTGTTTATAAACATCTCCAGGGAAGACAACTTTGATGTGAGCTTTCGTTCGGCTCATTTTTTGGATTTGTTTTGGGAACGTTACACCCAAGTCAAATATTCTCCTGTTTGGACTCCATTCATGGTCATTCTGTTATCTAAACCCTTAATCAAATTTGTAACGGTTATGTTTAGAAATGAGGGTGTGCATGTGGCTGATATCACATATTGGATGTCTCAAAGATGTGATTTAGTGGGGGATCCTGAGACCATTCTTGATGCTGAGATGTTTTGTTTTTTGCAATTAACATTTTATTGAACATTAGAATACATGTACTTGCGGAGACAATGTAAACATAAGCAGTAAGATACAGATGGGGTCACACAACGAACAATCAGTACAATCTAAAAAAAAAAAAAAGAAGAAACATACGGTCTCCATAAGCCCCCAACCCAACCACTCTCACCCCCACCCCTCCATACAAGGCACTGCGATCAGAGACTACATGGGAGAAAAAGAAAAAGAGCATCACTGCTATAGGTTCCTTATGAGTAAGCTGTTACTAGTGGAGACCAGATTTTCTCGAAACGGGGCAACACATTGTGCAGTATGGCAATCATCCTCTCAGTCCTGAGGCACGAAAGGAATTCTGCCAACCATTCAGAATAAGAAATTAGGCAGGGGTCCTTCCAGTGCCTCAACACCAATTTTTTAACTACACAAGAAATCATGGATATATGAAATTTCCTCTGCTAACCATACAACCCGACATATCACCTAATAAACATATTTCCGGGTGAACAGGTCTTCTAAACCAGTAACGGATCCGTTTACTTTTGATTTCATTCCACAGAGGGCTATGTTAGGACAGAGCCAAAAGATATGGAGAAGGTCTCCCCTCCCACACATCTATAACACAGAGACCTCTAGCTAATTTTAAATCCTGTAATTTCTGAGGTGTGTAATAAATATTGTGCAGTATTTTGAATTGCACTAATCTAAGATGATCATGTTGGATCCATTTGTGGCAACTCCGCCAAATAAGTGCCCAGTCCCAGGTTATGCTGGGGAATACCTTGGCCCAATATGAACTAGGTGCTAGGTTATCCTTAAAAGCCCAGTTGAACAATACTAAATAGATCTTGGAAATAGCCTGTGGGGCACCGACTAAAATGCTGAGGTCTTCCCAGAATGAGATGCTGGGTCAATAAACCGGATTGCTACCGATTCTCTGAATCAGAGCATGACGTAATTGATATACTTTGAAAACATCTCTCTGAGACAAATCAAACTTCACCAAGATCTGCGCCATTGAAATCACACTACCATCCGAATTTATAAAGTCTTTCAGGGAGCAGACAGCTAGGATGGGCAACCAGTTCCGTTTAATAGTCCAATATCCTATCCGCCATTGCGGGTTCCCCCAAACAGCTCCCCAGTCCCACATTTGTTCGTACCTCACAAAATTACATAACTGATTATGTATTCTAAGAAAGTCCGATAGGAGACTTTTTCAGTAAAGAGGAAACAAGCAGGTGGGTACATAAGGTGAAACCTTGGGATTAATATCTACATTCTTAATAAGACTAAATTCCAAATTAACCCATAATGGAATATATCCCATATTCGTAGTGGTGTTGTCTAATGCATCCATCTCCCATATTTATTTAAATCGCTGCCCAAAATAAAGTGCAAAATGAGGCATTCTCAGACCACCGAGATTCTTGGGGACCGCCAACTTAGGATACGACATCCTGGCCTTCTTATGTCCCCAGACAAAGTCAGCCAATTCGCCATGAAGTTTCTTAAACCAAAAGGGGAATCCAGATATTCAACATAGATAAGGTAGAAAAGCCTGGGAAATATATTCATTTTACAATATTTATTCTCCCCATAAGGACAAAGGCAACTCGTCCATCTTTTGAGTCGAGTTTAATAGTGTGGACTAAGGATTCTAAATTCAGTTAGCGCAGTCTATCCTGACTATTTGTCACGAAAAGGCCTAAATATCTAAAAGATTTAGAAGTCCCATCCTAAACCAAGTCCTATGACATCGGGTTTAAATACCCTGTTGTTCAAAGGATAAACGACAGTTTTGTCTTGATTCAATTTATAATTAGATAGCCCACTGAAATTCTGAATAAGTTTTAATAAATTGGGAATAGACCAATCAGGTTTCGATACATATATTAGTAAATCGTCAATAAGCCGTAACCTTATTATAGTATATCCCTTACGTTAATACCAAGAATTTCGGGGACAACCTATACTCCTTATAAGGGGTTCCATATACAAATTGAATAATAAGGGTGAAAGGGGACAGCCCTGTCTCGTACCGGCCTGTAATTTAAAAGATGCAGAGATAGCCCCATTGCACACGACCCTAGCCGAGGGGTCTGCGTACAATGCCCTAATCCAAGCCACGAATTTCTCAGGGAAGCCGAATCTGCGCATTACCTCAAAAAGATAGGCCCAGTGGACCCTATCGAAAGCTTTCTCGGCATCCAAGGAGACTAACGCCAATGGAAGCATGGACTCCTCGGAGGCCGAGAAAACATGCGCCAGAGTTCTAAAATGATCCGAAGAGGATCTACCCTCATAAAACCTACCTGCTCTGGTCCAATCAACTTTGGGATTACCTGACAGATACGATCGGCCAATATCTTGGCCAGAATCTTAATGTCGCAATTCAACAGTGAAATTGGTCTGTAACTGGCCGGTCTTTCAGGTGGTTTATTAGGTTTGGGGATAAGCACTATGAGTGCCTCGGTAAGGGAGTGCTCTACTTCTTTACCAGATAAAATATATTGGAAAAGTTTGAGTAAAATCGAGGACAACTGGGTGGCAAATGCTTTATAAAAATTGGGTGAGAACCCATCAGGTCTGGGAGTTTTGTCAGATGTAAGACCCTTAATGGCCAATTCAACCTCCTGTTGCGTAATCTCTGTAACGAGCACTGATTGATCCGATTCACAGAGATTAGGGAGGAATAACTTGCCCAAAATGAGGAGATATCGCTTCAGTCGGGGTATCTGCATACCCACATAAAGAGATGTAAAGTAATTTTGAAAATCTGAGGCCATATCCTCAGGAGTAGTTTTGATAGTACCCTCCCCTTCTGAGAAAATACCCTCTATTAAACGGGAAGCTTCAAATTGGGAAATACGTCTGGCCAACATTTTACCCGACTTTTCACCTTGATCCACGAACTTTGCTTTAGTTTTAATAATAGCCAGTTCGGCCTGTTCCCCCAGTAGATTAAGATATGCATCTTTTGCCTTTACTAAACTTAATTTCACCTCCTCAGTGGGGGTATTGAGAAGCTTAAGTTCTAAAGACCTAATCTGTTTTAACAACTCCTCCATTGCGATTTCCCTTTCTTTCTTTCTCTGCACTGTCTGGCTGATCAATAAACCTCTCATATATGCTTTAAATGCTCCCCAAAGAATATCCGGATGAACCTGATCCTTCAAGTTGAAATGAAAAAACTCTGTAATTTGAGCTGACAAATATTTGGTTATTTTGGGACTCCTCAATATCTGATTATTTATCTTCCATCTATTACTTTTACGGATTAAGGAAGGCAGGAAAACTGTGAGGTCTACAGCAGAATGGTCTGAGAGGGAGCAGCTACTATTGCTGAGCTGAGAATTCCGGGGAGCAAGGTGCGAGACAATAGGATATAGTCCAACCGGGAACGCGACCCATGAGTCGGGGAAACAAATGTATAGTTCCTCTCTTGAGGATGAAGAACCCTCCAAACATCTGCTAGGCCCAATTGGTCAACCAATTCCCCAAAGGCTCGGGAAGCAGGAGTAGGAAGTGCCTGAGTCCTAGAAAGTCTATCTAGTGACGGGTCTAGCACATTATTGAAATCACCAGCTATTATCATGGGAAAATGGCTGAAAGGTTGTAAAACCTTAAGTAATTCGACCAAAAAATCATGAGAATCCGAGTTAGGGCCATAAATTGCACCAATCAACATAACCTTGTTCTGCAATTTACCTTGTACCAAAATGTACCTTCCCTCATTATCCTGGATAACCTTAAGGGGATGAGCGCAATGACCTGTGGAATAATAGCATGACCCTCTGCTCTTGTGGTGCCCTGTGATGCAAAACCCTCCCTATCTGAAGTCTCCGCATAGCATTGCTTTCTTCTTGTAACAAGTGGGTTTCTTGCAAAAATACAATTTTAGCCCTCAATGCATCAATGTACTTCAATATTTTAAATTGTTTTGTTTTGTCCCTCGCCCCTTTAATGTTCAATGTAAGAAATTTTATAGCAACATCCATCCCCATTTCCGATACAATCCTGTAGTGACTTGTCGTTGTGTAATTAACCAGTCAAAACTTCTATATTTGCAGGCCTTGCATACCCCCCCAACATAAAGAATCCAAAGTCCCTCCAGACGCTACCCTCCCACCAATACCCACTTCCCCCAAACCATTCCTTTGATACCCCAAAATTATCACCTCCCTCACCGCCCCACTTATCCCTACTAATAGTATCAGTAATAAACCAATAATATAGAAGAATAAGTAGCGCGACCCTCCATAACACCCCCCATATCCCACCCCTCGATTGTCCCCCCACCCCTCTCAGCACTCTTTGGTCCATGACGACCATAACTCCGTCAGCTAATCCCTCCCCGGCATGTCCCTTACAACTAAACCCATTTAGTCCACCATCTTTATTAATACTAATATTCATAATGAACCCTCTTTCCCAGTACCTAGCCTTTATGTGATCCACAAGACTGTTAACCCTTAAATCCCAATCCATTTCCCCCCCCGAATCCCACCACACACACCCAAATTCAACACAGACCAACATTCCATAAAAATCATTTAAAGGACATTCAATCAAACTTGCAGTGGTTTCACACTTTTGGAGAAAAAAAAAAATTCCTTTTATCCAGGCAGAGTTTCATCCGATGTAGTCCGCGGTACAAAAAAGATCTAGGTAGTCCCAATGGAATTATGGTGAAATGTACATCCAAACACCTGGCAAACATGATTAAATCCCAACCGAAAAAAGCAAAAACATAGCCCGAAAATCGGCTTCATTCCCACAGTCTGTCCATGCTATTACTTCGGGAAAGCAAACAAAATACAGTGCATAAAAATCACCTTGCGATCCTCTTCTGAGCCAATTTTGCCACCTTCACAATGTCCATCTATATACACCCAGGGCAGGACCAACCAACCAAGTGACAGGGTGAGCTACACAACAGTTAAAAACGAATACCACGACTAAAGGTAAATTAAGACACAGCAACCGCTCTTCCTTCGGTATGGCAGTGTGATTACATACTGCTCTGGTAAACACCATCGAGAGGAACCCTCTCACTCAAAGGCAGAGCTACATATTACCCCACAAAACTTGAAACTGTGCTCGCACAAGCTGCTCATCCTGGACGTAGTCCCTGGACTCCGGGACAAAAAGAGAAAGTTTTAGCCGAGACACCACACTTATTAGTCTTCAGTCCGGGTGGTGTGATCAGAAAAAAAAAAAAAACAGAAGCATTCACCCCGATCGATCGGGGAATCGCTTAACCCTAGACCACACCAGAAGAAAAATGAAAGGCAGACCGTCTTCCTCGGCAAACTCCCCGTGGTCATTTGAAGAGATCCAGGAGGGCAGTTGACAGACCCTTACCAGCCATAGCCGCGTCCTCGAATGCAGCCCATTGCCCGTTGAGTAGTACATGTAACTTCGCTGGATACAGAACTTTAAATTTTATGCCGGCAGGAATCAGCTTAGAAATCAGCGGGTGGTATTCCGCGCGCTTCTGCCTTACTGTAACCGGTAGATCCTGCGCGATTCTAATGGGGGTCCCCTTCCAGTTCAATTCCTTTTTCTCTCTGGCTTTCAGCAATATGAATTGGCGCTCCTGGAAATTTAACAGGCGGACAATGAAAACCCGTGGGGGGGCACCCAAAGGTGGTACTGCTCGCAAGGCCCGATGTGCCCGTTCGATTATAAATTTCTCCCCGAAGGGCGTCGGGCCTACCAGATCTTTAAAGAAGCCCTGGGTGAAAAGGGTCAGGTCGGCTCCTTCCTCTCTTTCCGGAAGACCGATAATCACTAAGTTATTTCTCCGACTCCGACCCTCTAAATCTTCTAATTTTGCCTCCATCCTGGAGATCTTCTGGCGAAGGTTAACAAGCTCCGGTTCTTGCTTCGAGACCCTATTTTCTAAGGAAGAGACCTTTACTTCAGTGTCTCCGGTGCGTTTAGATAGATCCTCCAGTGCCAACATGACCGCTTTCAATTCTGCGGCAATCGAGCCCAATTCGGCTCTGAAAGGCTTGAACTCTGCTAGGAACTG
Source organism: Neoceratodus forsteri (assembly GCA_016271365.2). Taxonomy (NCBI): domain Eukaryota; kingdom Metazoa; phylum Chordata; order Ceratodontiformes; family Ceratodontidae; genus Neoceratodus; species Neoceratodus forsteri. Next base: position 745,577,267 of record CM028137.1, read on the forward strand.
AGCGAGGGTCAGGGGCTCATTTTCGCCAGTAAAACCGCACTCCTCGGGGCCTTCATTCTCTGTAGAAACTCTCGGCTTCTTCGGCTGGGCCTTTGCCGGTGACATGGGCGGCGTGTGTCGGGACGTATTTTTCTTCATTACTTCGTCCATAAACGCCTGAAAGTACCAGGATAGCCTATCGAATAACTAATGCTGTTGTAAAGCCCAAAATAAAGCTGTAAATGCCCCGAGAAGTTTTAAAAAATTAACTTTAAAGCCGGGGGAAACTGGAGGCGAAGGATCAGACTGCTACTGCAGAGCTGGCATCACGTGACTCCATGCTGAGATGTTTTGGATGAGGGGGGTGGAAATATAAAGTTAAATTATGGAGTACTGAGAACAGTATAACTCACATTCCAAATTCATTTATGCTAGGAAGGGACTGGGGAGTGTGTTTTTATGCGGGACAGCCTCAGGCATGTTATAAATGTGGATCCTGAACACATATTTCCAGTATTTGTGATAGACCCAGGTGTGGTAATTGTGGAGAGGTAGGCCATGTTTCTTTTCAATGTGCCTCACATACAAAATGTGACCTTTGTGAGGATTTTGGACATGCATTTAAAGATCGTTCATGGGCCACCAAGAATGCTACCACATGTGTGAGTCCTGAGTTGCTTATACAACAAGCTCAGGACTGAGCAGTACAGCAGGAGATACCTGAACAAAAGGTCCCTAATCAAGCGCCCCATCCTCCACCTTCCAATCAAACGGAGTTAGTAATAGGGGAAGAAGCTAGTCTGAAACAGGAAAAAGTAGCCCCCTCTGCTCTATAGGAACCTCTAGCCATTCCTGGTCAGGAACAGTTAACTCTTGTCTGCTATAATGACCCTATACAGCCTATAGAGCTTTCCCCTACACCTGATTCTCCTAAAAAAAGGTGTAGATCCTCTAGAAATATTAGATCTGCTTCTGTTCCTCCCCCTCCATCCCCCTCTGGACATAAAATAAATTCCCCTAATCCATTTGCGGTTTTGGACCATGAATGGGGGGATTCTGAAATGGAACATGATGAAGGAGATACCCAACCCAGGGAGTTGGCAATGGAGGTCCAGAATCTAGATTATGTGGGGTATAAGGGAAAGAAGAAAAAAAGGAGGGAAAAAAAAATTGAATTTTATGCAATAAACATAACTCCTGGCTTCATTTAAAATAGGTACATTAAATGTACATAGTGTATTAAATACTGGGAAATGTCAGGTAGTTTTTGATTTTATAAGATCTGCTAAATTGGATATTTGTTTCCTTCAGGAGACTTGGGTTTTTTTCTTCTGATAATATAAGAAGTTTTCAGGGGGAATGGACTTGGGGACCTTCATACTGGTCCTTTGGCCAAGCAAGTTCAGATGGTGTAGGTATTTTATTTTCCTCATTTTCATTTATACTTCTGAAATTGGTGGATTTAATACCTGGAAGGGTATTATTATTGGATGGGGTATGGAATACTATGACTTGTCACTTGATTAATGTATATGGACCTCAATCAAAAGCAGATAAAGTATCATTGTTTCATGCTGTACGACCATATTTGGTGACTTCTAATCACATGTTTTTATGTGGGGATTTCAATTGTGAGGTAAAATCTCAAGTGATTAGGTCAAAACCAAATGGGAAAGTGTATTGTGATTCTAATGCGTTGTCTGAGATGGTGACTTCTGCAGATTTGTTACACTGTGCAGATTTCCAAGTGAAAGGTCCTAAATTTACATTTAAATGAGGAAAATACATGACCTCGATAGATCATGTTTTTATTTCCAAAAATCTTCCTTCTGCTACATTACAAACATACCCGGTAGAATTCTCAGACCATTTGACCTTACTAGTTACCTTTACAGACACGCCAAATACAAAGAAGCCATTACCCAGATAGAAATTAAATATTTCTGTTCTAAAGGAAACCTGGGTCCAGCAAGGAATCAGGGACAAAATTAAAGACAGGTGTTCAGTGTATTTTTTGTACACTGATATTGGTCAGTGGTGGCTGGATACTAAATCAGATTTCCAAAATTGGCTAAAAAAATTCGGGAAATGTAAAGAAAATGACGACTTTCTGAAATATCTATCTCTAAGGCAGCAATTGTTTAAATTATTTTCATGGTCTAACATGACTAAATATGATTATTCAGAGCAAATTAAATGTATAAAAGATCAAATGCTACTTTACCAATATGATTGGGCAAGGACCATGAAAATGTTATTTCAAAATGGCATAAAGAAAACTCCAGTGAGAGATCCTTATCAGACTTGTAAAACTTTTCGGGATAACACAGAAATGGATTCTTTACTAGATTCCCTAGGGGTTGTTTGTACTTCAGAGCAAGATTTGCATAGAATTATAAAGGATCATATTTTTACCCTAGAGCCTGAAATATCCCCAACTGTTAAATATATTGTCACATTTTTGGGTCGAATAACTCTTCCAAGTATTCCTTTGAATCTTGAGAATGAAATTATTCAAATTCAAAAACAAGATATTGCAAATGCTATTAAAACCATTCCATCAGGTAAATCTCCAGGGTTAGATTGTTTACCTATATAATTCTATAAGTCTTTTGTTTCAGACCTTTCTGATTGCTTTGATTGCTTATTTTTTTAGACAAAATGTAATATCATCCTCATTTCTAGATGGTCTTTTGATGTATGTATACAAATCTGGAGATAGACAGTTAATTACTAACTGGAGACCAATTACTATTCTTAATAGTGATTATAACATTTTGGCCCATATTTTGAATAGTAAATTGAAACATTTTGCTAATAGTTATTTCTCCATTACAATTCTGTGGCCTTCCTTCTAGAAAGATTCAGCATGCCCTGATGATTATTAGGGACGTGATTGACTGTTTATCCCTCTCTGGGAAACATGGTGCCATTATTTCTGTGGATCAAGAGAAAGCATTTGATCGGGTTTCACATTTATATTTATTTTCAGTACTGGATTATTATGGTATACCGGTAGCATTAATAACATTTATTCAATTATTATATTCTTCCACTTTGGTATTTCCAATTATAAAAAGATCATTTAATAGTGGATTTCAAACAAGGGTCAGGGTACGGCAGGTGTGCCCACTAAGTCCCCTCCTCTATATCTTTGCCTTAGACCCCTTTTTACAAAGTTTAACAGGTGCACCCAGATGGCACGGGATTACAGGTACTGGAATTCATAAAGCTTTACATCTTCAGGCGTATGCAGATGATGTGTGCCTTTTTTTTTTTCAGATTATACTCAGTTCCCTATTTTTTTACCGTATATATCTGAATTTGCACATGTATCACACTCTAGATTAAATATTAATAAAAGTAGAGGTCTGTTTATTGGAGTGGGATATCCTGACTCCCTGCAGTTGGCAGGACTTCAGATTTCCAATGAACCCCTGAAAATCGGAATTGTGTTCGGACCTCAGAATTTGGCTTTATTAAATTGGGAAAAAACACTATCCAAAATCGAATTTAAAGTTAATAAATGGAAGAAATGGAGTACGTCAAAGTTGAAAAGAGTTCAAATTATAAAAAAAATTCTGATTCCAGGCTTGCTTTATGTTGCTATGCTTTTTCCCCCACCACAGATGTTAGAAACAAAGTTAAATAGTCTTTTTTTTTTCAAATGTTGTGGGGCAGTAGGTTGAACCCTATAAAACGGTGTTTCGTATGTCTCCCTGTGAATAAAGTAGGACAGGGTATGATTGATCCAGTAATATCCTTTCACACATTGTTTCTATCGCAAACAGTGAAATGTGGATTAGGAGTAGAAGATACCCCTCAAACTCTTTGGTGTAAGTTAAATTGAATTTGTTTTTTTAAAGCTTGGTGGATAGTGCCTCCTAGAATGGGGACCCATTTACATGTTCCGGAGTTTTTTAAATCTGCAGTATCTAAATTATATAAGTGGAACTTAACAAAACAGCAAGTAAGGTCCCTATCCGGTCGGGGTTTGTATCAGACAGTAATGGCACAATGTTTCCCTACTGGTCCTAGTTTTAACCACTGCGCGCAGGACAAAATTAAATTGGTAACTGCGCAGTTGAACAATGCCAGGATCCCCCCTCATATGTGGGAACATCTTTGGCTTTCAGTCTATGGGAGAATACAGATAAGGGGAAATGCAAAGCACAAAACTTTGGATGAACGACATTGTCCCTACACTGACTGTATCAATTTAGAAGAGACGACGGAGCATTATTTATTTACTTGCTCTTATTCTAGTAACTTGTGGATTTTTTTGGCAGATAAATGGAATATGGCATGGCTTACTACTATGACATATGTTTTAGGTCAGTATTCCCCATTGGGATCCAGGTTTCATCATAATACATTAATTTTTTTTTGTTGCATATGATTTTATTAATGGCAAGCTAGATGTAGGCGGGTGTCAAACCAGAGTATGATGTCATATGACACTGTACAGGTTTTGGTATATCAAGCTATGAGACAGGTATATGAAACAGATGTAGAAGATTCAACACCTCAGGTGGTAAGAATGTGGTGGAAAGGGTTTTCATTTTTTATTAAGTATAAATAAATTCTTTTAGAGAAGTAGAAGAAAAAATAAATTATTAAACATTTAATTATATAAAGGAGTAAATAATGGACATAGTGACCTATAAGGAACCTGATAAAGTAGATACATGATTATGATTAAGGAATCAGTTTACATAAGAAGATATGGGGAGAAAGGGAGAGTATGTATATTAGGTTTCAATTACAGTTTCTATATATAAGGAATATTTTTTCTCTGTTTGTATGGATTTAATGATATTTAGATTTTTGTGCATTTCAATTCTGTATATGATGTAATTTCAATAAAACTACCCCTACTCTTGCAGTGGGGGTGCTGCTACCATGGAGGAGGAAGCCTTATGAGTTCATTCTGCTGGTGTACCTGTGGGTGTGCAGATCTCCCAACCCACAGGTCCAGCCCAGGAGACTGAAAATGTTGTTGAATCTGTGATGGAAATTGAGAAAGAGGTGACTACTGTTGCAAACGGAACTGTGAGTACACCTACGGGACTTTTTGCTTCAGATGAGGTTTGGCTGACACATATCTTGCAGCAAAATAAAACTTTGAGGTATGGAGGATTAGGTCACAGTAAAGAAACAGATGCTACAGAGGCAAAAATGTCTAGTGACCTGGTTGAAATATTGGACCCTAGCATTGTGAGAGAAGCTGTAATTGTGATGAAAGAGCTGGCTGAACAACACTGTGAAGGCAAGACTACAGCTGAGAGCTCTGTGAATGAGCCCAGTGATGTACCAGCATCAAACAAATTTTTCCTGCCTGAGTCAGAGCCAGTGGGGGAAGAGAGTGACAGAAGCTGCTCGGCCTTCAACACAGAAGGAAACCCTCCCTGACCTGGGAGAGAAAGACGGCTCTGTGAGTACTGACTCTCTTACTGTTACAATGAGCAAACATATTAAAACGCCTGGGCTTGGCTTATTTAAAGGCAGAGAAAGTGAGCCACAAAACCCTATGAAACGAGGGAGCTCCCCGACTTCACTAGAACACTCGCTGTTGAACGCAGGGAGGAAACGGGGAGAAACAGGAATTTGGATTCCTGATCCTGAGCACAGCCCGATACCAGGACAAACTAATTATAAGGACAAATCTGTGCAAGGTATCAGTGAGTTGACAAGAGATATGGGGGGAACTGAACATAAGGGAAATATGGATTGTAATGAGGCTTTACAGGACGTGCTGGAGACTGAACTGACTAATTTTTCAGCGTCTACCTCATCTGATTCTGAAGGTTGTGAGACTAGGCCTTCAGGGTGAGGAGAGAGAATGGAAACAGAACAGAGCTCTCCACAAAAGCACAAGGAATTCACTGAACAATCCAAAACTGCATGGGAGTATTTTAGATGAAAGGACCCTTTTGCTGGCTCCCCCTTGCAAAGACGTAATGCTGTATGATTAGAATATTTAGGGGGGTTGGAGATTGCTTCAGATCATTTGTATGTGGGTAGAAATTTATGAAAAGTATCATTGTTTTATTTTTCCAATGAAATCCATGCATTGATACAAGTTTCAGGTGCAAATCTGTATGACGTCAGTTTTAACACTCCGCAAGGTTTGGATTGTTTTTGGTCCAAATATGATTTTTTTAAAATATACAGAAGTATGGTTGCCCTTCAGGGTTATCCCATTGACTAAACCTTCTATCAAATACATTACAGTATTGTTTAGGAATAAATCTGTGTCTGTACATGATATCATCCATTGGATGCAACAAAGATGTGATATAATTGATCTTCCGCAACCAATATTTGACGAGGAACATTTATGGGGGGTGGAAATATAAAGTACGATTGAGAAATAATAACTTGGTCCCTGTTCAATTACCAAACAGTTTGTTCTTGGGGAGTGAAAAGGGACTTTTATCCTGGGCAGCCAAAGGCCTGTTTCAAGTGTGGGGCCTATACACATTTGGGCTCTGCCTGTGACAGGTTAAAATGTAATCTCTGTTTGTCGTTTGGTCATCATAGTTCAGATTGTCAGGAAGATTTGAAGTGTAACCTGTGTGTGGAAACTGGCCATATGTATAGATCTTGTCCTTGACTACGCACAATCACACAGACCGTGTGAATCAGGATACTATTATAAGGGAAACTCAGAAGAAAGATATGGCAAAATGGAAAAACTTTGCAGATAGGACTCAACCTGACCTAACAAATTCCACCACCATGCCCCCCTCTGCCTTCCTCACCCCCTGAAGTACTTGTGGTGGCTGAGATAGATAGTAAGACAGTACATGAAGAGCCTGTTGTTCCCCCGAGGTTGATACTATAGTGATGCACCCATAGTTGTTCCTGAGGGAGAAAAGGAACATGTAGAAATGCCCCCCCAACTGTTAAAAGTTTAGCTAAGAAAAGAGGTATTAGACAGTCTAGGCCTCGATCTAAAGTCGCTAAGGTCTATGTACCTGAAGATGATGGGATTACACTGACAAATAAATATGAGACACTGACTAGAGGCTCACAAGAATCTGGACAGGGTGGGGATTCTGAAGCTTCTTCTTTAGCTCCTCATTCTGCAGAGTCAGAAGGGGACCCTAAGGAGCAGAGGGTGAATGAGGAAAGGCGAAAAAAAAATAAGTGCAAGAGTTAGGAGAAGTTCGAGGTTAACAAAAAAACACCTTAGAATAAACTCCCTTCTTCTTACCAAGAGCCTCACTTGACTATCAGTCTTGCTACAGTTAATGTTAATAGCATTAGGAATGCAAGGCAGAGACTGATTACGTTTACAGTATTAAAGGACCTAGGGTATGATATCTGTCTCCTGCAGGACACTAAGTTAAATACTGATTACTTGGTTAGAGCAGCTGGGAAATTGTGGTTTTGGGGTCTATCTTTTTTTTCATTTGGAACTGAGGTTTGTGTTGGTGTTGGGGTATTATTTAGAGGTGATGGGTTCAAGATTTCTAGATTGGTAGACATCTCATTAGGGAGGGCATTGTTATTGGATTTTATGTATAAAGGGGAGTGTTGGAGATTAATCACTATCTATGCTCCACTCACAAAAAAGGACAGAGTAAATCTCTTTAATAAGATAAAACCTTTCCTGCTTACAACCAAGCACATTCTCTGGGGAGGCAATTTTAACTGTGTGGTTGATTGGCATGATAGAGGTGCTGTCACAAAGAAATTGTTCTGTGATTCCAATTGCTTAAATGCAATAATAGACCAATGTAACTTGCAAGAATCCTTTCGAACTTTACATTTGAAAGGAGGTCACACGTGCCATAGGGGAGTCTTGTCCACTAGGATAGACTTTTTATTTACCCAGAAAAATCTTAATATCCATAAGGCAGATAAGATCCCTTTAGAGACAGCAGACCATGTAATTCTCCGTGTTGTATTAGGAGGGGTAATAGGTCCCTGCTATGGACGGAGTTACTGGAAATTGAATACAGCTATATTAAAGGAGGATAATTTGGTTAAGCGTGTGTCTGAATTTTTAAAAGCAAGGATGTCAGTGGCAGTTCTAGAAAAAAATATTAGGTTTTGGTGGGAGGTTACAAAAAAGGGATTAAAGTCATTATTTCAGACCGACTCCACACGGTTTTGGACTAATCAGTATAAATTATACCTTAAACTTAGGGTTCAACTGGCTCAGGTTCATTCTGCTATTAATACACAGCACATAAATTTAACAACTCAGGTTTCTAATTTAAAAAAAATGAAATGGAAGGATTGCAATACTCTAGGGCTACCTCCGTGTTAAATGAGCATATGATATGTTCCCCTGGTAAAACTGGGTTTGGGGATGCCTTTAAAAGTTGTTCACAATGAGCATCAGATAGGTTCATGGCATCAGTTAAGACTGAGGGTGGCATTCTGGAATCTGATGGCCCAGAATTTTTAAAAACAGTAACTAGATACTTAACTGAAATGTATACTGCCCCCTATATTGAGGAGACGGTAGTGACAGAGTTTTTTTCTACAACAGATATTCCCAACCTGCCAGAAATGTATGTAGTAGACCTTATCAAACCTATTACCATGGAAGAAATTGGGTTAGTACTTAGTAAACTGAAAGGAGCCACTGCACCAGGAATTGATGGACTGCCTTCAGAATTTTATAAATCATTTGAGGCTTTATTAAAAGATATTTTGGTTGTAGTCTTTAACTGGGTGTTGGGTTGTTTGAAAGTAGACTTTCATTTTTGTATTGCAGTGCTAATTGTTGTATTCAAACATGGAGAGAGAACTGATTTAAATAACTGGAGGTCACTGAGCTTACTGAATACTGACTATAAAATCTTACTGAAAATACTTCATAATAGACTAGATAATACAGCTTCAGCATTAATTTCCATGGCCCAGACTTGTTCAGTGCCGGAGTTTTTAATTCAGCATAATTTATTATTGGTACGGGAAATTGTTGAACAAGGTAAAGAGGGGGCTCTGAGTGGTTATATTATGTAATTGGATCAGGAAAAAGCCTTTGACAGAGTTCCACATCACTTTATTTCTTATGTATTGAAACATTATGGTGTTCCACCTGCCTCTGTGGCATGGATAGATCTGCTATACGAGAACGCACGAGTGATTCCTTTGGTGAATGGGAAGTTAGGAATGTATATTAATATTACACGTGGGGTGCAACAAGGTTGACTTCTAAGCCCTCTGCTTTATATCTTTTGTTTAGACCCTTTGTTATGGTTATTTCAACAGGATACATGTATTAGAGGTATTAAGCCTATTGGGGAAGATATGGAGGTTCGAGTAATAGTGTATGCAGATGACGTCTGTGTAATGGTAGCAGATCAGGAGTAAGGGGAACGGGTTCTGGAGATAATTGATAGATACTCCAAACCGACAGGAACTAAGATTAGTAAAGGGAAAAGTGTTGTTTATCCCTTGAGTGGCACTATTTCTCCAATGGATGCATGGCACGCGATAAAAGTGTCTATGGCCCCTTTTAAATCTTTAGGGGTGTGGTTTGGGAGAGGGGACAACAGGAGCTTAAATTGGAAGGCTAAAATGGAGGTAGCTTCCTCAAAGGTTGCTGTATGGATGACTTGGCAACAAACCCAAAAAAAAGGTTGCGGTAGTTAAAACGTTCTGCTTCCGATATTTCTGTTTCTTAGTGTTATATATCCCTTGCCACAAGCTTTGGAAACCTCACTTTTAAGTTGACTTTTTCAGTTGATATGGGGAAATCAGTTAAATCCCATTAAGAGAGAGGTCTTGTATCTACCTGTAGGAAAAGGGGGGTTGAATTTGATAAATCTTGTGAAATTTTTTTTATAGTATTTTCTTTCATACCAATTTAATGGACCTTGCAAGACCTAGTTTAGCCTTTTGGACCTTATATGCAAGACACTGGATTAGGCCCCTTTATCAAGTGTGCAATGATCAGGGGGTATTGTCAGCCCAGGTTATGATGAAATGTGTATTTTTCAGGTCAGCCCTTGGGAAGTTAAAGAAATGGAAGTTAACACTGCAAATTATACAGTTAAACTCAAGTAAATTAGTTTATGATACAATACAAACACAGGTCTGTATCTCATCTGTTGCATTTAAAGATGTTGCACCAATCCATCAAGTTAGAGTGCTAGAGTCTTTAAAGGATCCATACATTCCTCCGAGGGTAAAGGACGTTATGTGGTTATGTTTTCATGGTTGGTTATTTGTTAAGGGAAATGCTAAACACAAATGTTTAGAAGAACGTATGTGTCCTATATTGAGTTGTGTTGCACAAGAAGAAACCATGTGTCACTTTCTCATACAGTGTCACTTTGTATGTGAACTGTGGACAGAGATAGCACAAACATGGGATAACCCGCATTGGAAGAAAGTGACTTATGCAGAGGTGGTTGGAGGTTTCAGTTTGGGGAGACTGGGGTTGGATGTGGGATTGGTACAGTTGATTTTTTCATTTATAAAATTTATATTATGGCAATCTCGCTGTAAGTTTGTTTTACAACAGGTGTAGTACCAGGATCCTAATATAGTTATATGTGTTACTGAACAAGAATTATATGAGCAATGTATGTTTGAAAAGCAACATATGTTTCACAAAGCATGGGTAATAAGATGGCATAATGTTCCTTTCATGAAGGGCAAAATTGGATGAATTTCCTTTTAATTTCCTATGTCTCTTTTTTTTGTTTGTATAAGGTGACTGTATGTTATTATTGTATGAAGATCTTTTTGTATGTGTTTTGTTTAGTTTCTCTAAATAGCATTTTCCCCTACTCTTGTTGCAGGGGGATTTGCTTCCTGTAAGCATGGTGGAGAATCCCAGTGTGAGACTGGAGGTTGATGAAGGAGGAGGTCTAGTAACTGCAGCAGCTGCCACTGTGGTCAGTGGTCAGTGCAAATGATGCAGAAAACACCCAAAAAGACAAAACAGCAGTTACACTGACAAGGTCAGAACAAAATGGAGAAACTGAAAGTATTAACATTACAATGACTGAAGAAGCACTGCAACAGGAGTTGCAGAAAAAAAACTTCCTTTTACAGAAACAGATATTAGAAGCAGAGCTGAAATATCTAGTGGCCACAAGTAAATTGGAAGACGAAAAGAAAAGCAAACACAGTGATAGTAACTCACTTGGACAATCCATAGAGAAACTGCCTAAGGTTTTTCTATCTTCCACAGGCACAGCAGACTCCGAGGGGCATATCGGACAAATGGAACGAGCATTGAAAGGAGCAGTGTGGCTTCAACAAGCAGACGGGATCTGGATACCAGACCTGGCTATCCCAATGCTGGGAACACATACAACTCAACTGAGGGATACTTACAGAATGAGTCAAGAAGACGTGGGAGTGTCAGGGAGCACAGAGAGTGTAGTTACCCATGCAGTGAAACCAGCCAGTACAGTCCCAGGTAACTTTCCTTTCTCCTAAACTGAATCTTTAAGTATTGATTAATTTTTTGATGCACAGACAGGGCTGTTCCCTCTCCCCCAAGCCCCTGCACACAATACACTTCCCAAGCACGGGAATGCAGAATCGCAGGATGATCAATGACCTGATCAAGTGACAGTCCCTACATATGCCAGCTTCTTCATGAAGCCTGTGGAACTGGCAAAAAGGCACAACTCTGTGTACTTATGCCATTTGAGGGACAAGGAATCAATGTCTGACTGTTTCTATGTAGGAAAAGTGTTCTTAAAACAAACACTAGGTTTTTACCTGGCAGAACTGAATGCAGTTATCCACACCCCTTGGGAAAACACAGACATAAGTTTTCTGTCCTCAGATATTCTGGATAGATTCTGGGTGAAATATGCCACTCTTAAAACAAATCCTGTGTGGGTTCCCTTTCAGGCAATACCCCACACCAAAAAACACACATTTAAAGTTGTGACAGTACTTTTCAGGAATGAGGGGATGAATGTCACGGATATTGTTTACTGGATGGAAAAAATGCAAAATTCAAGGTAACCATGAACCCATATTGGACAATGAAGGATTCTGGAATGGGGGCTGGCGCATTAAAGTGAACTTACTACAGGATGATAATGGACTACAACACCTGCCAAATTGCTTTAATCTCTTTATTTTTTTTTATTTATTTATTTATTGAATTTTGTTAACCCAGTAAGCCCACAGGGCCTAGAAGTCCCTTTTTCAGGGGCAACCGGGGGGAGAGGGAATACAGATGGTAAGCAACTGAAATTGAACCAGGTTAAGCTGTTGGTGGTATTTTTAGTGAATCTAGGCAGGGACAAGGGGTTTCTTTTTTTACCCCTGTCAAGCAAGGCACTGTTACAAGTGCTGATTCCCCTTGCACCTCAGTCGAACCTGTGAGGTAGTTATGTTTGTACAATGTGGAGAAGTGGGCCACACCATGTTCCATTGCAGCAACCCCCTAAAGTGATCCTTATGTGACGAAGGACATTCGTTCCCAGAATGTCCATGGGCTAAGCACAATACAAAAATGCCAATCATGGCATCAAAGACTTTTATATAAACAAAGCAGCAAAAACTACAACAAGGAAATCCACCCCGCAAAAGGTTGCCCATGAGCCTACTCCAACTGCTCCCATGGAACAAGTACCTGGTTTGGAGACAGAGGCTACAATTTCTGGTGATATGTCCCCACCCTGAAGAGGAACCTTTTCATTCAGTAAAAAAAGGAAGAAACAGGGGCAACACAGATCCCATTCACATATCTGGAATGTGTAGTATGGTATGGGCTGCACGCCCATTGGCTCACGCTGTGGACCAATGGGCGTACAGCCCTACCAACAGTGTCAGTCAGCGGGAGGTGGGGCAGCAGGTGGGTGGGGTGCTGCCACCCAACGCTGACCGAGGGGAGCGGGCGGTGGGGATCAGTGGGCGGGTGGGAGGGGGATCCACTGGACCCCCAGGGATGATGGGTTTCTTGTAATTCTACTTCAGCCCGCGATCAGGCAGACAGGTCCACTGGACCACCAGGGATAATAGGAATTATGTTTTATTCACTTAGCCCACGATCGGGTGGGCAGCAGTCCACTGGACCACCAGGCATATTGGAATTATCTTTTATTCACTGAAGCCCACGATCGGCGGGCAGCGGTCCACTGGACCACCAGGGATATTGGAATTATCTTTTATTCACTTAGCCCGCGATCGGGCAGGCAGCGGTCCACTGGACCACCAGGGTTTTAGGATTTATCTTTTTATACTGATGCCCAAAATCGGGCATGGGGGGCGCCACCATGGAGGTGCAGCCCGAGCTCGGGTGGCCACCCACAGGTGGCAGTTGCCATGTTGTGCCCTGCAATGTGGCAGCTCACCTGTGGGTGGCCATCCATTGTTCCCTTTTTTTTGGCTCAACTTTGTGCTGGCACAGGTGGGGGTTGCGCATGCATGGCTCTGCACATCCCGGGCTGAATATTGGGCTGTGCAGAGTATGCATGGGCACGCCCCCCCCACCTGCGTCTGCATACATTACTGATGCGCTCCAGTGCATCGGGATTTGTGCCGCGCACTTTCCCCTTTTGAATATCGTGCCGTGGCAACACTGTTGCGCCATGCGCAACCCTTTTGAATATCTGGGCCCAAATCTACAACTGTTAAGCCAGTGGTGTCTTCAGACCATGGTATGTAATGTATGACTGTATCAAATTCTGAGGAAGTGGGCAGGAGGTCTAGGCTACTGAAGGATGACTTTAAGCCTGTTACTTAATCCATCAAGATTTTGAGCATGTTTTAGATGCATGTAAATCTGTTATGTTTTTATATGATTCCCCCCAGGAGTGGTGGGAGGACACCAAATCTGATATACAGGGGTATTTTAAACAAGCATTTGTCAATGCTGAATGTTGTCGCGTTGGCATTGGCAGTGGCTGCGGTGGAGCTAGAGACGCATAGCGCTGTGCTTTTGTTAATGTGTCCCAAAAGGTGATTTTGCACAGCAAGCACGCCATTGTGCGTCACAGCTGTGGAAACGTGTTTTGGGCAGACTGTGAAAAATGGCAGCTGGACTGTTGATAAGGAGGTGTGCACAAATGCCAGTGGTGAAAATGTGGCATGAAAATATTGTAGATTGACAAAGTTACAAGGGTGCGTGGAAACTGCAAAATGCATGCTTGCAACACAGTCATTGTATGGACTTTCGGCGCCAAATTTTCAACATAGGCATTTTAGGACCTCTGCTCGTGAATAGTGTCACTGTCATTTCCTCAAACTGTCCCAAAAACTGATTTCGCACAGTGACCATGCAATTCTGTGCTGGACATGTGAAAACACATTTCAGCCAGCTGTACTCTTCATAAGGAGGTATGGAAAAATGCCAGTGATGAACAGCTGGAGTGAAACTATTACAAATTCACAAGCATGCGTGCAAACTGTGCAATGCACACTCATAAAACACTCATTTTATTGACTTTCATCCCTAAATTTTCAACATATCTATTTTAGGACATCTGCTAATGAACAGTATCACTGTCATTTTCATAATGTGTCTCAAACACGGACTTTCCACAGCGACCGTGCTATTCTGCGCTGGAACTTCAAAAACAGATTTTGGTCAGGATGTGAACAAAAACAGCTGTACTGTTCATTAGGAGGTGCAGAACAATGTCACTGTTGAAAATCTGGAGTGAAAATATTATAAGTTTGCAAACTTACGAGCATGAGTGCAAACTGCGCAACACATGCTCGTAACACAGCCATTTTATGGAGTATTGTCACCAAATTTTCAACACATGCATTTTAGGACCTCTGCTCATGAACAGTGTCACTGTCATTTTCGTAATGTGTCCCAAACACTGATTTCGCACAGCAACTGCGCTATTCTGCACCAGAAGTGCAAAAACACATTTCGGCCAGGATGTGAAAGATGACAGCTATACAGTTCACAAGAAGGTGTGGTAAAATGCCGTTGTTGAGAGTCTGGCATGAAAATATTGCAAATTTGCTAACTTATGAGAGTGCGTAGCAACTGCGCAACGAACGTTCGTAAAACAGTCATTTTTTTTGGATTTTTTCCCCCAATTTGCAACATAGGCTTTTTGAGAGCCCCCCTCATGAACAGTGGCACTGTCATTTCATTACTTGGTCCTGAAAGGTGATTCTGCGCAGTGACTGCAAAATCACCTTTCGGGAACAAATAACGCCATGACAGTGCAAGAATTCATGAGGGGGGATCCCAAAAAACCCATGTTGAAAATCTGGGGCCAAAATTCCCAAAAATGCCTGAGATATGTATCAAAGTTGAAAAAAGCCTATATATTACATTATACAGCTTACCAGCATTTCCTCAGTTCGCGGTCGGCTTTGAAGAGTGCAGACGTATTCCCGGTCCACCGAAGATCGTCGCGCCAGACTCTGCAGGTAAGTATGTGGTGAGGGGGGTTTGTGAAGGCAGGTGTGCAGAGGGTGGGTGCGGTGGGAGCAGGAGACTACGAGGGACCGTTTTCGGTTTACAGGTGATATAAAATACAAAAAAACATTGCGGGACAGTTTTTTTGTTTTAGGGGATTTGGCATGCTGGGGTGGGCTTCCAGCATGCCACCTAACTGTTTTTGGGGGGATCTGTAGCTGATGGGGGATTGGGCACCCTCATCGGCACATAACACGGGGGAGGATTTTATGCTGATTGGGCACCCCATCGGCACACAAAGAAAGTGGGGGCCGAGCCGAGGGGACTGGGCACCCCCTCCGCATTTAACAATGGGAGTGATTTGCGCTGACGGGAGTGGGCCTCTGGCCAGCAAATAGATGGGCAGGGTTAACCGACAGGGGGATTGGGCACCCCCAAAGTCGGCAGTTTGGAGGTCACTGTGCTGCCATGTTCATAATATCGGTGAGCATGTCTAGGGAAAGTCTGCTGCGTCTGATGAGCTTTGCTCAGATTGCAGTGGACCTTTTCTTAGATGTGCTCACCACATTATGTATGCATGGTGTGGCGCCGGCATGTAGGCTGATTGGGGAATGAGGGACGCACCTACTGGTGCATGCCCTGCACTCGCCCAACACTGACCGCACCTTCAAAGCTGCACTACCACACGATGTTGGCTGCGCAAGCACGCCAACATAAAAATGGGTAAACTTAATGAGAAATTCAAAACAGATCAGTATAAATCTTTCAAAGCTCAATTATATAACCTGATTTCTTCCCAAAGAGAAGACAAGGTGAATAATTTAACACAAATTCTAGACCTTAAAACTAAGATGACAGATATACAATATGATAGGATGAAATCTCTAGAAATCGAACAGAGATTTAGCACCCAAGGGAAACAAGCCCTTATGAATCTTTTCAAATAGTGCCAAAAACAATAGAAAAATAAATTTATAAATCAAATAACACTACAAGATGGTATAACCATTACCCAAAAGGAAGATATTTACCTGCAATAGATACATATATAAAAAACACGTTTCAGGATACTTTTCTACCCCCTCAAGGTATGGTAGAATGGTTGGTAACGTGTTATCTCCCTCAGCTGTCACCACAATCCAAACTAAGTCTAGCACAACCTATAACTAAACAAGAAGTTTTAGGGGTTATTAATAACCTAAAAACAGGTATGCTCCAGGTCAGGATGGATTACCATATAAACTATATAAACAGATGATAGAACAATTGTTTGAGGGACTAGTAAATCTCTTTAACACTATGCTCCGAATTAATAACATCCCAGAACGTATGAACAGGGGATTAGTGGTGCTGATGTGCAAATCAGGGACTAGGAAAGATTTCGATAACTGGAGACCCATAACATTGTTAAATTCAGATTTCAAAATCTATACTAAATTACTAAGTAATAGACGGCAATGGCAGCTGGGGACATAATTCATCCTTCCCAAACATGTGCATTACCAGGGAGAAAAATCACAGACAATCTAATATTATTAAGGGAAATACTGAAAAGGGGACAGGAAGAAGAACTGTCTGGATTATTGTTCAGTATTGATCAGTCAAAAGCCTTTGATAGGATTTCTCATAAATACTTGTGGGAATGTATGAAGGCATATGGGTTTCCTAACATGTTTATTAATTGGATAATGGGATGCTGTCGACAGGCTGTGGTTATACCATACAATAATGGCTGTCTGGGAAAGGCATGTAAGATTGGTAGAGGAGTACGCCAAGGGTGTCCTTTGAGTCCCCTGTTGTATATAAACAGGCTAGACCCTCTATTACAGAGGATAAATCGCTCCCCTGACATCACAGGAACTTTTTCTAGTTCAGATTTGGAAATCAAAACCATTGCGTATGCTGATGATGTCTATTTTTTATTAGCTTACCAAGGTTCATGTGGGCAAACAGAAGGTATATGGAAAGAATTTTCAGACACCGCTGGTTCCTTTAGTAATTATAATAAAAGTAGATGTATCATGATAGGACAGGCAATGAATCTTGAAACCACAATTATGGGTATCCCAGTTACAGAAGGACCATGCAAGGTTTTAGACATTATTTTTGGAAAGGGAAACCTAGTTTTTTTATTTAAATTGGCAGGCCTCATTAAAAAAGGCACAGAACAAAGTAGCACAATGGAACAAGTGGAGGATGTCAAAACTGAAATGGGTATATATGGCTAAAACCTATTTATTACCACTATTTTTACATTTGAGTTGTGTGTTTCCACCCCCAAAACAACTTGAAACAACTATATATAGTTGTTTCTTTTAGTGTATATGGGAAGAGTAGATTAAATCCCATTAAACAAGGCATTTTGTATTTGGATAAAAAAAGGAGGCCTTAATATGATAAATCCAGCAGTCTTTTTCTTTTGCATGTTTATTGTTAATAACTTAAAACCACTATTAATTTGTAGGGATAATCAATTTATCCCGTGGTTTTGAGATAGTGTAGACTTGATTATGCAAGCATGGCCTTTAGGCACTCCAATCCCAAAACAAAAACTTTACAAAATACTGTATACCTCCCATGTTTCAAGTAGTTTTCAGTAAAATAAAACTGTGGTTACTTACCCGGTATCAAATTTTTTCTATGACAAGACAAGAGCTTTACAAACATATTATGAAGGCCTTTTTTGAGGAAATTCAGAGCTTTGGCTTACGGCCAAAACATGAACTGGAAAACATAGGTACAATGTTAGTATCCCCGTGCATTCCGAGCAATATATGGCATGTCCAGTAGCTTACAGGATGTGAGAAACTGAATGTAAATGGTAATTTAAAACATAAGGATTTAGAATAACACTATTGCCCTAGATTCTCTTGCATTGATACAATAGAATCTATGAATCACCTATTTTTTGAATGTCCATACATTGTACAATTTTGATTAGTTCTACAATGAAAGAGTCTGAAATCTGCCTTTTACGGTCTGACACCAGATATTTTATACCTGGGTATATTACCTAATCAATGGACCAAATAATACAGGCATACTATGTGGTTGTTTTTAGTATGTTTTAAGTTTTACATCTGGAATGTAAGATGTAGGTTATCTTTACAATAAGCAATGATATTGGAAAATTAATTGTTTTGTATGATTGAGAGTGCTATTTTGAGAATTAGAAATCAAGAAAAACTTGCTTTTTCCATGCAGGTATATAACAAATGATGGGGAAGCATTAATTGGTTTCTATAAAGGGCAGGAAAAGGAACCTATTTGGAGCGAGTAACCTGTTTTGACTTTAAGAAATGGAGTGTGCATAAGTATAAGTAAATGGCCCCCATGAGAGTACAGAGAAAGGGAGGTAGGTAGGTATGTCTTCTGTATAAAAAACAAATGTGTAGAACATTGTTTGCTATGTGTTTGAAAGAAGAGGGATGACTGCTGCACTTTAGCAATTCAGAAAAAGGGGGCATGAAGTAATACTTATTTGAATTATTATGTCTCATGTGTTTAATGCTTGTGATTTTTCATTTGACTCAAACATGTTTGTACTTTTATTTTTATGTATTTTGAAAATTATAATAAAAAATTCCCCTACTCTTTTCAAGAAGTGCCATGGGATCTATAACATCCACCTGAACTACCATCAGAACAGGCAGATGGGACCTCAGTTTAATGTCTCATCCAAACAATGGCACCTCAGAAGTGCAGCACCTTCCTCACGTTGCACTGCAGTGTCAGTATATTGAGATTTCACCCAAGTGCCTGGTGCCTGGTATTTTCAAATATGATTAATAAACACATACATATATCCTTATGGAATTGTCTCTTAGGATGTAATATTCACATATCTGAGAGAAAGAACTCAGATGGGCCGGCAAACTGGTGCAGCGGTTGGATTTCTGCTTGCGACGCTGATGACCTGAGTTCAGATGCAAGCTCAGGGAGTCAGAAGGCTGGCTGGGGGGATGAGGATTGAGCATCCGATGTACTGCTCTCCTCCTCCTCTGGGGGGAGGTGGGGAAGCACTCAGTCTGCGACCAACTCATAGCGGAGGCCGGGGGCCAGCGCAGGCGAGGCTTAGTAGTTCCAAGACGTGTGCCGGACATTGGCACGTGTGGTCATACGTCATTTCACGACACACCTCCCATCACTGAGGGGACAAAAATGGATGTGAAATCCAGTAGCCCAACCCCACAAAGCTGAGCCTGGATATCCACGCCACTGTACTACATAACATGGTACCATTCGGAAAGGTACTTGGGGTGGCCCTTTCCAGTGGCCCCACCCGGGGGGGGGTAATCCGGGATCAACACCAGTGGAGGTGACAACAGTCCTGGGGGATGGGGGAGAGGTGAACGGGAGGAGGTGAGAAAAAAAAGAAAGAACTCAGGCTAATGTTTACAGTTCAAATTGTAGAACTTTGTTTAAACGAATAACTTTTGCTCACTGTCTTCATCAAAATACGGTAAAGCATCAGTATCTGAAACTCAGGCAACCTACAAATAATGAATCTTGGCTCATACTGGCTGTACACACCAAAAATCCAGGGAGACATGAATAATGAGAATGTTAAATGAAACTGTAAATACATGTTTTAACTGGGATGTTTATACATCTCAGATGGGATTCCATACTCTGCACACTATTTATGTGGAACTGTTTTATGCTAATGTAGTAATTATAGATTTACAGTGAAGCCTGCTAGATGAAACCCAATTCTAAACCATTCTGCAGTAGAAGTATTCCAGGATTATAAGGCAATTTCATTGGAAGTGAATCCCTTTTGTCATGCAGGAAACTGTGACACTGTACTTCATCCTGGCCAGCTTTACAGTACATTGTAGAATGCTTATTATTGTAACCGTGTTATCAGAAAAGTTAGTTGCTTTGTAAATTTAGATATTCTAAGGTACTGTATGTTTTTATCAGATGACCACTTTATGCAGATAGCCTGCACACACTCGCTGCATACAGATCATTCACAGTAGGTTGAACCAATCTAAGCTCTGATCACTCAACGGTTTCTATGCAGAGTCCAGGATGCTTTTCTTCAAGGGAAGCTATATTCCTCTAGTTTTGAGTCATCCAATTGACAATTCAACATGTAACATGGAAAAAGAGATGAATGCTACAACAAATTCACTATTCAATTCCTCTTTTTAACTCCACACCATACAATAAGCAATGTTTTGTGATCATCACCTCTTCATCATGCCACTCTGTTTCTCATCTGTTAAAAATACTCACAAAAAATCTTGTTCAGAACACTCTCTAATTACCTTATAGTTACATCCTGGTGTGACCAATCCCACTGCACCATCACCACCGTGGTTCAATTTAAATCTTTTAGTGCATTCCCTCAAACTACTCAGAAAGGAGCATTAACCTTTTTAAAATAACATAATAGATGTCATGTTGCATAAGATTCATAGAACTCAAAAAGATAAATTTAGCCATTCCTTCCCCATTCCACATCTATGTACAAAAAATATCTGCTTAAAAAATGTATTCTGTTTTTATTTTGTACTTTTTGCATTCAATTTGTACAATAAACATATCTGCCAAATATTTCTGAACATTTTCATCTTATGCTACAGTTTGCTAAAGTGAAGTTTTTTATTCTTATTGTTCAATACACTCATCATCTAGGAAAAATAACTGTAAAGTTCTGCCTTACAACTTCACTATACTTGATAAATGCACAGTATTTTTTTTATTTAAAGTAAAATAACATACTGTATAGAAGGCTATTTTCACTATCTGCTTATTTTCGCTATATTCGCTATTGCTGACAATCAGTGAAAATAAATGGATAGTGAAAAATAATGGACAGCCCATTGTCGAAAGTACTGTATTGATGAGTAAGCTATCCACTCTAATTCTATCAGATGCAAATATGTATAGAAGGTTGACTCCCATTAAATACAATGGACGCTAATTCTACCTGCTATACAGTAAATTTGTATGTGGCCCTACCTTGCAAGGTAATGTGGTTTACCCTGCTGGTTGGCTCCATTCCTCTGCTGCTTATATCTTGGCCAGGAGTTATCTCAACCCTCATGCAGTCCTAAGACATAAAGTATAAAGGTTGTTATAATGCTGTCACAAATAATATAATCATAGAAATTGGGTAAGTGTTCCAAAGTCACTCACTCTGTAGTATTGGGAAATACATGGTGCCAGTCAGCTGACTCCTACAGCATCTAGGAATGACCAGCATCATGCAAATGCATGGCTGAGTAACACAATGTGGAGGGGGGATGCTGACATCACAAGTGACATTATCCTGTGGCTCCTCCTACCATAGACACCACAGGATCCTGTAAAAACAGGTTACTGCAATAGACACTGTTGAGCAGTGGATAAAGATGGATTGTCTAGCTCTCTAGAAACAGCTTGCAAGGCTGCAGCAGTTTGCTCTCCTCCCAGGGCTAAAGCCCAATATACTCAGTAAGATTCTGAGTGAATTGATTTTTGTCAAAGATAACAGAAATATGATAATTTGTCATTTTTTGTTTCTCATTTCATATTTAACTATAAAAAACATTCAGTGCTTCTTGGTATAGGCAGACAAATACAAATGTTGTGCTCAATATGAACAAACAAACAGTCAGGCTCATATTGTATGAACTAAAAGTCCTTGACAGACATATACTGTACTTGAGAACAATGTGACCTTTTGATCTCCGTAACCATGTAAATACAATTCCAAGAGCATTGTTTCACCAGAAGAGCACCCATGTCACACTCTTCATTAAGTCTCACATCTACATTCAGACAGTCTACGTGATATATCCAATAAACCTCTCTTTTCAGGAGAAGATTATTGCAGTCAATAGTTTTTTGTGGGGCTTCCACTTGTTCAAGGCTCCAGAACCTTACAGAGGACATCGAGTGGCCAGCGTTTTCAAAATGTCTAGTGATCACTGAATTTTTGTCTTTTCTGTGTATGTCCCCTTTGGTTCTCCTATTTGTTCCTGCAGCTCCCTTTTCCAAAATATAGTTTATTGCACGGGCACTGTAGGAGATATATTACATGGTCCATTATATAATGCAATTGATGTGTTGTTTAATAGTGTATCTCACATTAGTGTATGAGTGCTCATATGCAAATTTTTTTTGTGGTGTTCCTGCACCGAAAGCACTGTCTGCATGGGAAATTGCCTTTGGACAGGGGTCCCAAAAACAACTGTCTTTTTTCTGTTTTTTGAGTATAACTGGCAGCATATACGAGCCTGTCCCTGAATGTTTGGTTCCTTTTGGAAACTGAAAGTGGGAGGGGGTTCTAAAGACACGCTCATCAGCAACAATCCCAGACAAACACTTTTTTACATACTGCTAAAAATACACAAAGGCCCTGAGAATCTACAGAGATGTCCTATAGTCTTGGGTATCGATTTTGTCCTAGAGTCATTGTCC
The DNA here is from genome assembly GCA_016271365.2 of Neoceratodus forsteri. Classification (NCBI taxonomy): domain Eukaryota; kingdom Metazoa; phylum Chordata; order Ceratodontiformes; family Ceratodontidae; genus Neoceratodus; species Neoceratodus forsteri. The sequence goes on from CM028137.1 coordinate 745,599,987, forward strand.
AAATACTTTAATTACTATGCACAACCTGAGGTAGTTAAAATGGACACTTACATCAAAGGCACTGGACACATGTTAGGGCTACTTGGAGAACTTAATAGAAAAAATATAGACTGGAGCAGAGTTATCTTGGTAACTTTTGACATAAACAATCTATATACTAGTATCCTCCATCAAGACGGATTAGAAGCTTTACTACAAGAACTAAGAGGTAGAGATAATACACATCCCCCAGTGAATTATTGGTACACATGACTGAAAGGTACTAGCACTCACTGTTGCAGGATGGGGTGCAACTGTAGGGCCATACTTGACCCTCAAATGCAATAAACAACTTGAAAAGCAGTTGTACTCCTGAAATAAATAGTATGCTCACAGTAAATAGATCCAAAGCTGGTAGTTGCTTCCAAAAGATACAGTTTATTGTGTTAAGTCACACAGGTCCAACTGGAGCACAAACAAGGTATAGGAGCTGGTACTGCTATCCCAGAAACCCTGGTGCATCACTCAGCAGAGCTTCATCAGGTGGCTTGCTGAGTTAGTACGAAGTAAAAATAATTTTGTCTTTCAAGATATATTCTGTTTACAAATCAAGTGTACGGCCATGGGCAGTACAATGGTCCCAGCTTACGCTGATTTATTTGTGTTAAAAACTTATGTCGTCATAACACCACAAACCCAATTTTTGTATACTGTATTGGAAACAGTATTTTGATGACATTATTATGTTATGGCAGGGTGAAGATGCAGAACTTGGCTAGGTTCCACCAGTATTTAAACAGCAGAACAGCATATTTATTTAGAGCTCAACATTACATCGGATATAGAAAGAATTTGCTTTCTGGAATTGAACATGTGACAATTGGCCTTCAGACTGCACTTTTTAGAAAAAGCACAGATAGGAATACTGTATTGCATAACATGAGCTATCATGACCCAAAACTGAAGTGCAGTATACTCAAATCTCAGATAACATGGGCATGTAGGAACTATAGTAAAGAAAGGGAGTAAAAATAGACATAGTTGACAGATTTATTGATGGAGGGTATAAAGTGAATATGGTACGGCAAGCAGCAGAAAAAAGTCACTATCATGTCAAGGGAAGAAATACTGGGATCTCAACAAAAGGCTAACATGGGGGAAATGATAATGTTCTCCACTGCATACAGCCACATGAGTAGCAGCAGCATCAGAAATATTATTATGAATAATTGGCATATCATACAGGTAGGGAGGTAAAAAAGACAAGATTTAGAAACCCTCCCCTTATTGCTTCCAAAAGGAACCAGATGTTTAGGCACAGACTGTTTGTGCTGCCAACCATAGTCAAAAAACAGAAAAGAGACATTTGCGTTTGGGATCCCTGTCCAATGGTAGTTTTCCATGTAGATGGTGCTCTTAATATGGGAAGCAGCAGGTACAAATAGAAGAACACGAAGGGGACATATGCAGAAAAGACAAAAACTCAGTGGTCACAAGGCATTTTGAAAATACTGGCCACTCTGTGTTCTATTTAAGGTTTCGGGCCATGAACATGTGGAAGACCCATAAAGAACTATTGACTGGGATAACCTTCTCCTAAGAAGAGAGGTTCATTCAATATACCCTCCAGACTCTCTGAATCCAGATGTGGGACTTAATGAAGAGTGTAACATGGGCATTCTTTTGGTGAATCAATGCTCTTGGAATTGTATTTACATGGTATGAGAGATCAAAAGGTCTCATTGCACGCAAGTATATGACTGTCAATGGCTTTCAGTTCATAAAACATGAGCCTGACTGTTTGTTTGTTCACAGTGAGCACATTGTTTGTATTTGTTTGCCTACACAAAGCAGCCCTGAATGTTATTTATATTTAAATAATGAATGAGAAACAAAACAATAACACATTTCCATATTTCTGTTATCACTGATAAAAATGAAATCATTTAGAATCTTACTGAGTATATTGGGCTTTAGCTGTGGGAGGGAGTTGAACTGCTGCAATCTTGAAAGCTGTTTCTAGGGAGCGAGAGGATCTGCCTTTATTCTCTGCTCCACAGAGTCTCTTGCAGTTGCCTATTGTTACAGGCTTCTGTGGTGTCCATGGTAGGTGGAGCCATAGGAAGACATCACTTGTGATGTCAGCATCCCCCCCCCTCCACACTGCAGTATTTAACCTTGCCTGTGCACAATGACAGCTGCTGGTAAAGTACAGTAGATGCTGTAGGAGTCGGATGGCTGGCACCAAGTATTCCCAATACTAAAGAGTGAGTGATTCTGGGACACTTGCCTGATTTCTATGATTATACCAACCTTCATACTTTTACTATTAATATGACTGACAGGAGGTTCAGTGGCAGGAAGGGGCATTAAACACCTCTCTGCAATGCAATACAAAGGCATGGAGGCATTGTGGAAAGTTGCTAATGGCCATATAATTACTGGTGATCATAAATATCAACCTGATTACTGTTTTGTTAAAAATGCATATAAACGTGATTTCAGGTTATTAGGCTCCAAATGCAATAATAACCCGAAATCCGGTTGATATGACACTTCATAATAACCTAAAATCCAGTCAATATGACATTCCCCAAAGGAAAGACTTTAAAACTGTTGCATTCCATTGTTTCACAAAAAGTATTTCAACTGCAGTATTTTCAACTGTGTTTTATTCATGTACAGTTCAATTTCTTCGAAAATAAAACTGTACTCTAGCTAAAAACACCTTTTTCTTTCAAGCTGCTAGAAATACAGTCTAAACCTTCACACCAGCAATTATGAAAAATAAAGGATAGGTAAGTTTGATGTTATGGATTTTTTTCACATACCCTCAGTGTGTGATGACCACATAAACCTCTTGAGCTTCGCTCTCGAGGTTTATGGGTCATCACACACCTCGGGTGTGTGAAAAAATCCATAACACATACTTACCTATCCATTATTCTCTATACAATGACATGTAAATAGCCTCTTATTGTTTTGCATTCCTTTTGTGGCCAGCAGCAAGTTGGAGTCGGAATATGGCAACCAGGAGCAAAGGTGAACTGAACTGAATGAAATGTTTCTTGTATTTAAACAGAATAAAGATCATTATGCGATGCTCGTTTTCATGATCATCCTGTACTATTCACACCATTACAAAACTTTATATAAAATAAATTCAATTAACAGAATCAACACATAACACACCATTAATAACCACAATACAAATAATATATATTGTACTCTATTATGTACATTTACAAGAAAATTGACACCACTTAAATAAGACATTTGTAAAACTTTGCTCTGTTGGCAAGCTGTGCGTATATATCAGGAGACGGTTCCAGGAGGTCATGGCCATGCAACAAAAAGATTTACAGGTGAAACTGGATTTGACCTTTGGTACCATTAGCCCTCTGCCCTCAGCCTCTCTTAGAGTATATTTTGAGCTTTGTACAACCAAATTCTTTCTTTTTTTCTTTGTTTATTTCTTAAATTTTGTTGACTGGGTAGGCCCGCTGAGATCAAAGGTGCCTTTTTCCGGGGTGACCCAAGTTTAGTTACAGATAGTGAGGCACAGTCAAGAAGTTACAAATTCATTACAAAGAGTGCCTAAACCATTAAGTACATATGAGGCATTACAGAATGATAATGATGGAGGAGATCCACAGGATGGCAAACAGAGGGGATGTGCTGCTGATGGGGGACTTTAACTTACTTGACGTGGATTGGGGCACCCCATCAACAGCATCCACCAGCAGCAAGGAAATCGTGGACTCCCTACAGGGAGCACTCATGAAGCAGCTAGTAAAGGAACCGACCAGGGAAGGGGAAATCCTAGATTCGATTCTTACAAATGGGGAACAGGTGGGAGAGATATCCATAGGAGAGAGCCTGGGCATGAGTGATCACAGCACTGTTTGGTTCATGGTAAAAATGACTGCTGATGTCCATCGGCCCAGAGTGAAGGTGTTAGATTTTAGGCATACAGACTTTCAGAAAAATGGGGGAAAGGGTTCAACAAGCATTAGCAAGGGTGGAGGACTAAAAGGGTGGAGGAAATGTGGGGTCAAATAAAAGGGGAAATAGTGGAGGCCACTAGCCTCTGTGTCAGGAGGGTAAATAAAAATAGGAAGAAGAGGAAGCCACTTTGGTTTAATAGAGAAGTGTCAGAGAAGGTCAGGGCAAAGAGAAAGATGCGTAGGAGGTATAAAAGGACACAGAGGGAGGAGGATAGGGCTATATACCAAGAGAAGCAGGAGGAAGCACTTAGGGAGGTCATCAGGGTGAAGGCAAGAACAGAAGAGAGAATAGCCAACACAGCCAAGGAGAGGGATAAAACCTTCTTCCGGTATGTGAGTGAGAGGAGAAAATCAAGGAAGGGGAGATAGTCAGGCTGAAAAATGAAGCAGGGGAGTTAGTGGAAGATGACCATGGGAAGGCAGAAAAACTCAACAGCTATTTCTGCTCTGTGTTGATGGTAGAGAAGGAGGGGGGATTAGGAAAATCAGGAAACACGAGGTGGTGGGGGGGTTGACTCCAGTCCATTCCAGGTGGAGGAGGTCCTGAGGGATCTAGAGGGTTTGAAGATGGATAAGGCAATGGGGCTAGATGGGGTACACCCCAGTGTACTGAGGGGGCTTAGTAAAGTGCTAGCAGAACCTCTGACCGGCCTCTTCAATAAATCCTTGGAATCAGGGGAGATCCCTGATGACTGGAGAAGGGAGGATGTGGTCCTCCTTCATAAGAGGGGTAACAAGTAATGCTGTGCAGAATTTTCAAATTCCAGCAGAATGAAATTCTGAGGAATATTCAAAATTCCACCGAAATTCTGCCGAATTCCACTGGAAATGGAATGGCGGAATTCCGCAGCATAAAATAGTTGTGGAATGATTTTCTGCAGAAAAATCACTCTACCGCAGAATATTATTCCGTGGATCTCAGTATATTCTGTGCAAATTGTTGTGCAATAATTTTCCGTGGAAAAAATACTGTTCTCCGCGGATCATAGTAGATGGAATTACGCAGGCGAACAAGTGAAATTCCGGTGGAAATTCTGCCCGCAGAATGGTCATCTTGCACTAATTCCACTGGAGGAATTCCACATTCTGCACAGCATTAGTGACAAGGAGGAGGCAGGGAATTATAGGCCAGTGAGCCTAACATCAGTGGTGGGCAAACTCATGGAGAAACTGCTAAAAAAGAGAATCACTCTCTACCTAGAAGCCAATGGCCTACAGGACTGGCGGCAACACAGGTTCACTAAGGGAAGGTCATGACAAACGAACTTGATAGAGTTGTTTGACTGGGTCGCCAGGGTACTGGATTGGGGAGCGATCTGTAGACGTTGCAGATCTCGACTTCAAGAAGGCGTTTGATTCGGTGCCGCACAGGAGACTACTGCACAAAATGAGATACCTTGGGCTGGGGCCACTTGTTGATAGGTGGGTGCAGAACTGGCTGGAGGGCAGAAGGCAGAGGGTAATTGTTAATGGGGTGCCTTCAGAGGAAGGAATGGTCACAGGTGGGGTACCTCAGGGGTTGGTGCTGGGGCCACTCCTTTTCAATATATTTATGGGGGACATGATGGAGGGGCTAGAGGGAAGAGTATGTCTATTCGTGGATGACACAAAGGTCTGCAATAGAGTGTATACACCTGAGGGTGCTGAGAGCTTATGCAGGGATCCAGTGAAACTGGAGGAATGGTCCAACAAATGGCAATTGTTCTTCAATACAAAAAAGTGAAAGATCATGTACTTAGGCAAGAAAAACCTGGGCACGGAATACTGAATGGGGGGCATGCCCTAGAGGTTACCAAGCTGGAAAGGGACTTCTGCATAATCATTTCATGGGACCTGAAAGTGACAAAGCAATGGGAGAAGGCGGTGGCAAGGGCCAGTAAGATGCTGGGTTGTATCGGCAGGGGAATAACTAGCAGGAAGAGAGAGGCCATCATGCCCTTGTACATGCAGCTAGTAAGGCCACACTTTGAGTATGGGGTCCAGTTCTAGTGGGCATACCTCAAGAAGGACGTGGACAGGGTGGAGCACGTCCAGAGGCAGGCAACAAAAATGGTAAGGGGACTCAGACGTCAGTCATATGAGGAATGGCTGAAGGACCTGAACATGTACTTCCTTGAACAAAGAAGGGAAGGGGGGACATGACTGAGACTTTCATATATATCAAGGGTATTAATAGGGTGCCAGTAGGGGACATCCTTCAGCTAAAGGAGCAATCAAAAACAAGGGGGCATGATATGCAGGTAGTAGAAGGAGGTTCAGGGGAAACATCAGAAAGTTCTACTTTACAGAGAGGGTGGTGGAAGACTGGAACAGATTGCCGGGGAGGTGATGGGGGAAAGAACTGTGGGGTGATTTAAGAGAGCGTGGGATAGACACAAAGGGCTATTAGTTCTGGGGAGGGGCCGGAAGAAGGCAATAGCAAAGTCCTAACAGCTTGCTAGGCATACTAGGCAGACTGGGTGGGCCTGGCAGTCCTTTTCTGCCATCATGTTCTATGTTATGTTTCTATGTACATGACATAGTTATACAGTACCTGATTGGTTATTAGTTACAATATATAGAGGACCACATTAACAAGCTATGCTGGAAGTGCAATATGTAATTCAGGGGTGCAGACTAACATCAGCAGATCTTAGTGGTTTTGGAGGAATTGGTGGGGACAGTTGCAGGTACTGCTGCTGGAGAGGTGCACTTCAAGTGAGTACTTGAATGAGGAAGGAGAGAGGGTGGTTGCTTCACAGAGTTATTGGGAGCTTGTTCCAATACTGCAAGGTTTTATATTCAAAGACCTTTGCCCAGCCTCTGTGATTACTCTTGGTATCTCGGGGGGTTGTGATGAGGAGCTGAGAGTTCTTTCTGTAGCCTGTACACCACAATGTTATGGAGGTGGGGTAGGTGATTGTACAGTATTTTGTATGCTAGGCATAGTGAAGAGTACTTGAGCATGTCGTCAAATTGGGGCCACATCAGTGTTGCAAGGGCCTTGCAATGGTGTTCTGTTTTGTCTACCTGGGCTGCAAACCTACTTATTTTGTGGTAGATCATTCAGAGCCTGCTTAGTTCAGTTTCTCTCAGAATGGCCAATACTGGAGCTCCGTAAAGGAGCTTCGACAGCAGGACAGCATTTGCTATCGTCGGCAGACGTCACTGGTGACGTAATCTCTTAGCCTATATAGTAGTCTAATTTTCTGATGTATTGTTTTGGTGATGTGCTCGATGTGTGGTTTTAATGTCAGTTCTTGTTCTAACCACATTCCAAGGTATGTCATGCTGCTAACAACTTCCAGCATGGTCCTCTTGGTATCAGAGATCTTGAGAAGCTTGTTTCTGCCTGCTCCAAGTCTTCTTGGCCCAAAAAAGCATGGCCTTTGTCTTCTTTGGTTTAGTACCAGGTGGTTAGATGAGAGCCAGCTGCATAGTTTGGCAAAGTCTTCATGTAATCCTTTCCTCAATATCTGCAGTGTTGTTTCTGTTTCTGTACAGGACTGTGTTGTCCACATACAGGATTCTTTTTGCTTCTCCACAGTTGGATGGGAGATCACTGATAAATAAAGGAGAAAAGTAATGGTCCAAGAATCGATCCCTGGAAATGCCATCTGTTATCGCTCGGTGTGGGTATAGGCAATCTTTCCATCTGACAGTTTGGGTTCAGCCTACTAGGTAGCTTTTGAACCATGCAGCTGCATGTTGGTCCAGCCCATGGCCTTCTAGTTTGACCAGCAGTGCTTCATGATTCACCAGGTCGAAGGCCTTGGTGAGATCAATGAAGATGGCCCCTGCAGCTTTCCCCTTGGCTGTTGCTTTGAGGATGTCCGGAGTGAGGTGTACTAGGGCTGTGTCAATCCCATGATGCTTTCACAAACCATGTTGTACCACAGCCATTAGGCTGTGGGCTTCCAGGTGAGCTACAAGTTGTTAAAGATGAGGCACTGCTGGACTTTAGCCAGGGCACAAATTAACAAAATCGTGCGATAGTTTTCAGTAGAGTTCTTGCTGCCTCTTTTGTTTATTTGGACAACAAATGCAGTTTTCCATAGCATTGGAACTTCACCATTAAGCAGGAACATATTGTACAGTCTGGTCCGAGGGGTGGCCAGTACTGGTGCTGCGATTTGGAGGAGCTTTGATTCCAAGCCATCATGTCCAGCCGACTTGTCTGGTTTTAACTTGAGTAGATGCCATAGAACTTCTTTCCTGGTTAATCTTGAGGTGGAATTTAAGGTTGATTGATGGGTGGGAGCTGTTTTGGAGGATTGGGTGGTGATATTTTAGTTACATAGCTAGGGGTCAAGTGTTTTGTACACTTATGTTCCTTATACTGAGCGAAACCCTATTTAATTCTCAAAGCAATGAACTGCAATGCTTTTCATTTGAGGGACCTGCTACTCCAAGGGAAAGTCTTGCTACCCGAAATGTAAACAATCAAGTTTAAGAAATGCAGTTTTATTTGCTAAGTGATAGGTAATACTTCCATAATCAAACTTGGACATAATGACAGTATTTACAATTATAATTTTTGAAGCTTGTGATAAACAATGCTTACGCTTTCTTAATGAACAAAGCTTTTGTGATACTTTCAAGCATAACTTATCAATGTGATTATCAAATTTTAGCTCAGAATCAACTAATATCTCAGGTACTTACAGACACTGACCTGCTCTAAGGTCAACCCATTTTTATGTTGCTTGCACGCATGCGCAAAAAACATGTTGCTGCAGCTTGCTGCAGAAGCGGGTTGTGGAGGTGCGGCACTGTTGTGGCCAGTGCGCCCACTGTCTTTGGAGAGCAGCGCGCGTTTCCCAATGGGGTGGCACACTGCTGCTGACACTACTTCAGCCAGCGTGCCACCACCTTGAAGCTATTTCAGCTGCTGCAATCGAGGGCCACCTCATCATTGCAGCATCATCAGCTTGCAATGAGGACAGACCCCTCATTGCAGGGCTTCTTTCAACCATTGGTGCCATCGGCTTCAGTTCCCTTCCCCTTGCCACTGGGAGAGCCTCCCCATCAGCATAAGTTCCTCACTTCCGTTCTCTGCCAAGGGGTGCCAAATCCCCTCGCTCTTGTGCTCCTCTCGGTATGTAGCCGACAGGGTGCCCAATCCCGATGGCACAGATTCCCCCAAACACTCAGGTGGGGATGAGAGCCACCCAAAGTGTTAAATGCCCCTGAAAAGAAAAACTGTCCTGCAATGTTTTTTTAAACCTTTTAAAAGAAAATGGTCCATCACGTCTCCCTGCTGCCTCCCCAACCTGCTACCCTCTAGGTGCCCTGCCTCCCACACCCCCCTCACCCCATACTTCCTCCAGAACCCGGCGCAACGATCTTCGGTGGACTGGGAACACGCCTGCACTCTTCAAAGCCGACCGCGAACTGAGGAAATGCCAGTAAGCCGTATAATGGCATAAATTGTTTTTTTTTCAACTTTGGTGCATATCTCAGGCATTTTGGGGAATTTTGACACCAAACTTTCAACATGGGGTTATTGGGACCCCTCCTCATGAATTCAGCCACTGTCTCTGCATTATTCAGTCCCCAAAGGTGATTTTGTGGTCACTGCGTGGAATCATCTTTTGGGACCGATGAACGAAACAGTGCCAGTGTTCATGAGGTGGGTGCTCAAGAAGCCTATGTTGCCAATTTGGTGGGAAAAATCAAAAAATGACTGTTTTACAAGTGTGCATTGCGCAGTTGCTACGCACGCTCATAACTTCACAAATCTGCAATATTTTCACTCCAGATTTTTAACACTGGCATTTTTCGCACCTCCTTATGAACAGCACAGCTGTCATTTTTCTCATCCTGGCCAACATGTGTTTTCGCACTTGCGGCACAGAATAGCACAGTCACTATGGAAAATCAGTGTTCAGGACACATTAAGAAAATCACAGTGACACTGTGTATGAGCAGAGGTCCTAAAATGCCTATGTTGAAAATTTTGTGATGAAAGTCCATAAAATGACCGTGTTACGAACGTGTGCTGCGCAGTTTCCACGCACCCTTGTAACTTCGCAAATTAGTAATATTTTCACACCAGATTTTCAACACTGGCATTTTTTCACCCCTCATTATGAGCAGCACAGCTGTCATTTTTCACCTCCTGGCCAAAATAAGTTTTTGTGCTTCCAGCGCAGAATAGCACAGTTGCTTTGGGAAATCAGTGTTTGGGACAGATTAAGATCAAGTGAGAGAGGGGGAGTGACCAAGCTCAACTGAGCTCTGTCAGGACTGCTGTGGATTTGATTGTGGGCAGAAAAAGGTGCCAATGCAGGCAGGAGCCCAGTACAAAAGGGCAGCCTGCAGTGCCGGGAGAAACAATGAGCGAGTGAGTGAGGAAGGGGGAGTGAGCGACCTCAACGGAGCTCTGTCAGGACTGCTGCAGATTTTTTTGTGGGCAGAAAAAGGTGTCAATGCAGGCAGGAGCCCAGTAGAAAAGGGCAGCCTGCAGTGGCGGGAGAAACAGAATGAGCGAGTGAGAGAGGGGGAGTGAGCAAGCTCAACGGAGCTCTATCAGGCATGCTGTGGATTTCTTTGTGGGCAGAAATGGGTGTCAATGCAGGCAGGAGCCCAGTACAAATGGGCAGCCTGCAGCGCTGGGAGAAACGGAATGAGCGAGTGAGAGAGGGGGAGAGAGCGAGCTCAACAGAGCTCTGTCGGGACTACTGCAAATTTCTTTGTGGGCAGAAAAAGGTGCCAATGGAGGCAGGAGCCCAGTACAAAAGGGCACCCTGCAGCTCCAGGAGAAACAAAACAAGTGAGTGAGAGACGGGGAGTGAGCGAGCTTAATGGAGCTCTGTCCAGACCGCTGCGGATTTCATTGTGGGTAGGAAAAGGCACCAGCACAAGCAGCAGCCCAGTACAAAAGGGAAGACTGCAGCGCCGGGAGAAACAATGAGCGAGTGAGGGAGGGGGAGTGAGCGACCTCAACGGAGCTCTGTCGGGACAGCTGTGAACGTCTTTATGGGCAGCAAAAGGCACCAACACAGGCAGAAGCCCAGTACAAAAGGGCAGACTGCAGTGCCGGGAGAAACAGAATGACCGGGTGACAGAGGGGGAGTGAGTGAGCTTAACGGAGCTCTGTTGGGACTGCTGCAGATTTCTTTGTGGGCAAAAAAATGTGCCAATGGAGGTAGGAGCCCAGTACAAAAGGGCACGCTGCAGCTCCAGGAGAAACAAAACAAGTGAGTGAGAGACGGGGAGTGAATGAGCTTAATGGAGCTCTGTACAGACTGCAGTGGATTTCGTTGTGGGCAGAAAAAGGCACCAGCACAGGCAGGAGCCCAGTAGAAAAGGGCAGCCAGCAGCGCCGGGAGAAACAATGAGCGAGTGAGGGAAGGGGAGTGAGCGACCTCAACGGAGCTCTGTCGGGACTGCTACAGATTTCTTTGTGGGCAGAAAAAGGTGTCAATGCTGGCAGGAGACCAGTACAAAAAGGCAGCCTGCAGCTGCGGGAGAAACAGAATGAGTGAGTGAGAGAGGAGGAGTGAGTGAGCTCAACGGAGCTCTATTGGGACTGCTGTGGATTTCTTTGTGGGCAGAAAAGGGGACAATGCAGGCAGGAGCCCAGTACACAAGGGCAGCCTGCAGCGCCGGGAGAAATGGAATGAGGCGAGTGAGAGGGAGTCAGTGAGCTCAACGGAGCTCTGTTGGGACTGCTGCAAATTTCTTTGTGGGCAGAAAAAGGTGCCAACACAGGCAGGAGCCCAGTACATAAGGGCAGCCTGCAGTGCTGGGAGAAATGGAATGAGCGAGTGAGAGGGGGTGTGAGTGAGCTCAACGGAGCTCTGTTGGGACTGCTGCGAATTTCTTTGTGGGCAGAAAAAGGTGCCAACGGAGGCAGGAGCCCAGTACAAATGGGCAGCCTGCAGCGTCAGGAGAAACAGAACGAACGAGTGAGAGAGGAGTGAGCGAGCTCAACAGAGCTGTGTCAGGACTGCTGCAGATTTCTTTATGGGCAGAAATAGGCACCAGTCAAGCAGGAGCCCAGTACAAAAGGGCAGCTTTAACGTCAGGAGAAATAGAGCAGCCGAGTGGGGGGGTCATGCGACTCAATATAGCTCTACCAGGACTTTACAGTTGCCTCCCTCCCGCCCAGGGTCCTCTGTGGTCCTATATTACAGCAGGGTCTCTGGAATGGAGACAAAGCAATGATTGGCTAGTTTAGGATTGCTGTAATAATACAGATTTAGTTGTTTTGTTTATTTCTCTAACTGAGCTAAGTACTGAGCTATACTGTAATGATTGCTGTAATAATACAATGGATGTCTTGGGGGGTTCTTAGTTCTTTGGCATGGCACTTTCACTTCGAAATACCTAAACAGCACATTTAAGCAAGTAACATTCGGCACTGACCAATGCTTATTTTATGATGATTTCAAGATTTCTTAAGAACTTTTCTATTTAATTTGGTTAAAACCCAGGGTCACCCCTGAGAAAGGGACACTTGGTTCCAGTCAGTTTACCTGGTCACCAAAATAAAATAAAATAAATAAATAAATAAAACACCACAGTATTTGTCTTTCTAACATTAATAGTAAGTCTGTTTTCAATTAGCTAATTCTGAAAATTTAAAAAATGCAATTTCAATTCTTCACCAATTTATTTAGGTTCTTTATCTGCATGGAGAAGGACAGTGTCATCCAAATTGATTATACTGGCTGATGTTACAGTGTTTGATAAATCTTACAAATTCAACAAATAGGAGGGCTCCTAATATTGATCCTTGCAGTACATCTTTATTGACTGGTCTAGGCTTGGAAAAAGATGTACCAACTCACGCTAGTTGTGTGCAGTCTTGAAAGTATGACTTGAACCACAGTGAGACCTCTTCACTAACTGCTTTATTAAGCAGTTTTTAGATCAATATTTCATGATCCGTTGTGTCAGAAGCTTTAGTTAGATCCACAAACACTGCTCCCATGCACTGTCTATTATCCAGTGCATAGAAGACAGTGTCTGTGAAGTCCAACAAAACAGTGGTCATGGAGTGTAGAGGACTGAATCCTGACTGCTGAGGGATGAGCAGATCATAGCTGTTAAAATAAGTAAACAATTGCCGGTGAATTTCCCTCGCTAAGATTTTGGATACTAGTGCAATAGGTCTGTAATTCTTTGCTATTATAGCGCTGTCCCCATTAAAATTGTTGTTATTTTTGCTGATTTCCACAATTATGGAAAAGACACACAGCACAGTCGCCAATTAAACAATTTAGTCAAAGGGAAAGCTGTGGCCCCTTCTCGGTATCCTTATGAAATCCTGTGGCTCATTATCCCAACACTCATCGCCCAGGCAGTATTGTCTGACAGGTGTAGTATCCCGATAGTGTAAATCCCACTGGCTTCATGCCTTATGGTGTTACGGGAAGGGGTAATGTAACGGATGTGATGGGTTGCTACCTTACTCCTGGTGCTGCTACAGAAAGCAGCGTCAGATTCAAAAGCTGGCCAAGTTGCCCTGGTGGTGTGGAGAGCTAAACCATTGGCAGCTTGGCCAGTGTACCCTTGGAGGTTCAGGTTCTGGTCCAAGCTACAGAACTTTTTGAATTTTGACCCGTAACTAATATACTTTACTCGAGGTCTTCTTCCCTTGGGTTTGTTATAATTCCAAGAAGAAAACCACTGGATGAAGCCCCCATATTGAGGTGTTTGTCATAGCGGGATGCCCGACATTGTATTGTCAGGCATCTGAGTTGTGCAGGATTTTTGGTTTCGGGACCGTAAACTCGGTATGTTGAGAGTTGGCATACCGAGTTTCAGTCTAACATAATATATCCTGCTCCTTTATGCAGCAGTCTTGACTCCAGGCCATCCAGTCCCTCTGGCTTATTTATATTTAGAGCCCTCAATTGCTTCTACTTGCTTTTAGATTGAATGACTCTGAACCCCCTATTGGTATATTGCCTTCTAATGCAGTTGGAGACATCAGGGATGCTTTAGTGTTGGAATTATTATGTGTGTTGTCAACTTGGGGTAAATTAGTGAAATACCCATTTACAGCTTTGGCTGTACTATTTGGATCTGTCTGACCTTCTCCTTCTACATTTAAGGTATTTGGCAAAGAAACATATACTGTTGTCTGTAATTGTTTTAATGTCTTCCCAAATCCCTCAGACCTATCGCTACTTCAAATTTCTTTTTTATAAAAGGTGGTTTAGTATCTCTTAGTAGTTTTTGACATTCATTTCTCATTATTTTGTATGTGACCAAGTCACTTTCTCTATCCCATTTTTTGCTAACTTCCATAGTTGATTCCTCACTCTAAGACTTTTCAAAACTTTTTTAACAATACATGGGTGATCAATTAACTTTTTTATCACATTATGACGTGAGGCATGTTTGGAACATATATTTTTAAATTCTTCCAAGAAGAAAGAAACAGTATTTTCTAATTCTGGAATTCATTCCGGCTGGATCCACTTTATGTCTTGTAGGTCCTTGATAAAGGTTTCCCTACTGAAATTTCTAAAACACCTGTAGCTCATTAAAGGGGAACATTTTATTTCAAAACAACTACTTAAATCTAACTCACAACTGATCCTGCAGTGGTCTCCAAATAACGGAAGACGTATTTCACATTTATTTACTCTCAAGTACTGTATATTGATGTAAAAATCAAAATGATAATATTTCATGACTGGCCATTCTTACTTTCCTTTTGAGGGCCTTGACTAACTGATCTAAATTTAATAAACCAAAGGCTTCCCTTCCTCAGTCTTTCTTCCTTAGATCCACCCAAACGGGCATTAAAATCCTCTAGTAACAAAACATTTTGGTCATATGATTTTCCAACCAAATTCCAAAATTCAGTTGTCAAACCTGGTTTCATTAGTTCAGTCCAAATGCCTTCGATCCTACTAATTTGCAGCCTGGTTCTGATGGTTTTTTTTTATTTTTTTATTTAGTATTCTTTACGTTGCTTTGCAACTGAGGGGCCCCCATCAATCCTGCCACTTCAGCTAGCCCCATTACCTGCTAACTCTGGGACATACCTCTGTTCCATGTTCTCCCATGGTGACCTTCCATTGGAAGGGCTTCCAGAGGTCAGCCCCAACTCTCCCCAAAAGAGTTGACGTGTCTGTCCTAGAGCAGGAGCCTGGTCAGTGGTGCCGGACTTGCATTAGACAGCATGTTACATAGTCAGGGTTTTTTTTCCACTTTACTTCCTTAGCCCATGGACATCAGAAGGCCCTAAACGGACGCACTAATGCTTGCAGAGCAAGCAATGTGGTTAGAGTATTGATGTTCTCCTCCAAGCTCCAAGCTCCAAGATTGGTGCCCTGTTCAGGAACCATAGTTGCATCCCTCCTATGGCAAGGAGTGAACTTGTTCAGAAGATGATACTGCCCATTTCTGACTACTATGACATAGTCTACAGTGCTGCCCCTAAGTCCTCCCTGGTCAGACTGGACACCCTCTTCAATTCCTTTTGCTGCTTTGTCCTGGATGCCACCTCTCGCACCCACCACTGCGATCTTTATTATGCCCTGTTCTTCACCTCTCTTACAAATAGGTGACTCTCCCACTGTGCAAAGTTCACCTCCAAGCACTGGTTGGGTGAGCTCCCTTCCTACTGCACCTCCTCCTTTATAACACCCCCCCATCCTCCCATTCCCTTAGGTCAACTGACTCCCGCACCCTGGTAGTCCCCCACAGATCCACCTAAATCGGCCAATCAGGTTACTCTCACCACCTCCCCAAAATATGGAATTCCCTCCCCCCTCAAATCCGGCACTCATCCTCCACCTACTCCATCAGCTCTGCCCTCAATAATTACCTTACTCATAGCTGCTCCTGCCATGCCCCTCCCTAATTCCCTTTCTAAGCCCTGGACAAACTCTACCTCTCTACTGGTGCCTTCATTTTACCCTGTGCACCCCCACCCCCCAAATTTCTAGCTCTCCTCCCCTTCCCCAAAATTGCTCCCTCTTACTGGCCTCTCTTGATCTCTCACAGAATATAAGGAACCCTGAATGCTCTCCATGGGTCCCACTCCTACCCCCCAGGGACTTGTGTCTCTCATCTACTTTCTTCCCCCACCATTCCTCCTTTCTCCCTAGACTTGTGGTCCTCTTGCAGGGTTCTCAGCATCCTGAAGGGGTCCTACTGCATCTAGGCTTGTCTCCTCTCCTTCCCCTTCCCCATTCTACCTTTTCTCCCTAGCCTTCGCAGTCCCCTTGCAGGATTCTCAGCATCCTGAGGGGGTCTTACTGTGCCTAATTCTGTCTCCTCTCCTTCCCTCCCACATCTACCTTTCTCCCTGGCCAGCGCAGTCCCCTTGCAGGGTTCTCAGCATCCTAAAGAGGTCCAGCTGAGCCTAAGCATATCTCCCCTCTTCTATCTCACCACTATTTAGGATTTCCATGACTACTAGCAGGGTCCAATGCATCCTGATGGACTATTGATTAGGCCCTATCCCCTCTAAAAGGTGTAAATTCTTTTTCCCTCAAGTGTTTAATTCTCACTCACTCCCTCTCCTATCACACTCTTAATCCCTATCTACTGACCCTCCTCCACCCCTTTGGAGGGTACCCTGCATACTGAAGGGTCCTCTCTTGAGTTAGGTGCTATTTCCCCTCCTAGCATTAAGTCAGACCTCTTCCTTCTCTCTCTCTCTCTCTCTCTCGCTCTCTCCCCTCCCTCTTTAAATCCCTACAGCCTTATCCCCCTTTCTATCTAGCCTTACAGCCTTCTTGCAGGATTCCCCACATCCTGAAGGGGTCTCTCTGGGACACTGCCTTATCCCCTTCTCTCTGGTCCCCCCAGTCCCCTTGCAGGGTTCCTTGCATCCTGAAGGGGTCTCCAGGGACATGACTCTTCCCCCTCCTCCCATCTCACCCCCTTCCTCTCCTTTGCCCCTTTTCTTTCACGTAAGCACTTGTTTACTTATTAATCCGGCACTTATTATTGTCCACCCTTTCTACCTATTATGCACAACACTGTTGTAACACAGTTTGTAACACCTGCCTTAAAACTGTAAGTTAATGTTGATCTTGTAACTTGAATGTTTAATGTCTCATTCCTATTCTATCCTTTTCCCCCAGGTCGCACTGGGAGAAGAGCGCCTTGTCGCTCAGTACGCCTTCATGGTGAAAGATTACAATAAATAAATAAATAAATCGCTGGTTCCAGCTTGCACTTCCACCTGTGGTCACTCAAGTGGCAATAGTGTCAGTGGCTCAGCAGGTAGCACACTCGCCTTTGAGGCCGGGAGATCAGAAGGCTGTGGGTTCTATCCCCACATCAGGCACTTGGGTTAATATCCCAATACTGACACTGCAGTGCAGCATGAGGGGGTGCTGCACTCCTGAGGTGCCGTCTTTCGGATGAGACGTTAAACCGAGGTCCCATCTGCCTGTTCCGGTGGTAGTTCAGGTGGATGTTAAAGATCCCATGGCACTTATCGAAAAAGAGCAGGGGGATTTCCCTGGTACCCTGGCCAAATTTCCCCCCATTCACTAAAAATACCACCAACAGCTATAATCTGGTTCAAAGTCAGTTGGCATTCATCTGTATCCCCCTCCCCCGGGTCGTGCCTGAAAATAGGCAGAATTTGCCTAGTGCTCTTACCCAGTCAACAAAAACTAAATAAATAAAAAATAAATAAATGTTACAGTGGACCTCATATATCCTCCAACCCCCAAGGAGGTTAGCATCCACTGGGTTGGTCAAACATCCTTCATGGATGGCCTTCCAATGAATCAAGCTCATTCTCAAACTCAAGTCCTGATGTCGTGAACAGTAGTGTTATCACTGTGCTGCTGGGAAGCCCTCATAGTTTTCATCTTAACAGGCCCAGTTTCCTCATTAACATACATAAGAACCCCCACTCCTTTTCTATTTCTATCCTTATGATACATATTATACCCCTCTACAGCTAAAACTTGAACTTCCATATTTTCATCAAGCAATGTCTCTGATATCCCCAGAATTATTTTTTCTACCCAAAGTATTAGATCATCAATTTTTGCAAACTTCTACCTTTAGCAAGGAAAATGTTGATCTTATTAATTTATATTGGCCCTGGGTTTACTTCCATGTCCTCTGCTAACAACAAAATCATGTGAAGTGTTTTATAATTACTCTGTATTTTAAAACATGTGTCAGTAGTATTAAACAATCACCAGTACATTACCTCATTCTATCTGTTTCGTTTTGAAGTATTAAAACATTCTCAATTTTCAATTCTAATTTTAGTATAATCAATGCTGTAACCTTACTTGAAGGATTGTAGTCCTTTTTATATTTCATTGTGTGTGCGAAAGAAACATCTTGCTGTAGAATGACATTTGATAGGTGTGTCAGGGACGAGTCCAATGCAGAGCACTCTACAGTGGGCTCGTCCCTCACCAACCAATGAGAATGTAACCAGGCTGTGACACTAGTCTGAGTTTCACAGCTGGAAGCCATTCTCTAGTTGAAAGAAATGAAGCACTCTAGTGAGAGCACTTCATCTCTTTCATTTGCATAGTGCTATCGGCCCAACCCTCCGTTCCCCATCTTGGCAGCACAGTAACCCCTACTGCTCCCTCCCTCTGTGTGCAGTCTGCTCCCGCTCCCTCTGTTTCCATCCCGCAGCACAATAACCCCTCCCGCTCCCTTCCTCTCCATGCAGTCTGCCACGTTTCCTCTGTTCCCTTCCTGACAGCACAGTAGCCCCTCCCGCTTCCTCCCTCTGCATGCAGACCACCCAGCTCCTTCTGTTCCCATCTGTTCCCATCCCGGCAGGCCAATAACCCCTCCCGCTCCCTTCCTCTGTGTGCAGTCCACCCCACTTCCTCTGTTCCCATTCTGGCGGCAGAATAACCTCTCCTGCTCCCTCCTTCAGCGTGCAGTCTGCCCCGCTCCCTCTGTTCATTGTCCCAGCAGCACAATAACCTCTCCCGCTCCTGCCCTCTGCGTTCAGTCTGCCCCGCTCCCTCTGTTCCTCATCCCATGCCAACACTGGGGTGCCCAATCCCCATGTTGGCATTATCTACTCCCCTGGACACCGGGGAGCTCACTCCCAGTGTCCTGAAATAAACATGTTTTATGCCCTGTAAAAAAAAAAACTGTCCCCCGATGTCTTATTTACATTCGCTTACGCACATGTGCAAGGAACGTCTTGCAACAGTATGACTTTTGGAGGTGTGCAACCCTCCTCCCGAATCCAGCACTCAGTGTAGCAGGCATGACCCTACCAGATCAATACATGCTGAGCTATGTATGACAGCAGTTTCGCTGTGTTGGTCTTCACTTCAAAGAAAAGGTCCGCTGCAATCAGCGATGGTAGCATGTATGCAATTTGCCTACTGATCAGCCAAACTGCTGTCATGCACAGCTCAGCATTAAAAAACCCTCGCGCTTCCTCCCTCTGCTAATGTCCTCACACTCCCTCATTAGTGTTCTCCCCATCCCGACATTGTGTGCAGGGGGGGGTGCCCAATCCCCCTTGGCTCATGCGTCCCCCGGCACACTGTGTGGCCAATGGGGGTGCTCAATCCCCTGTCAGCTGCAGCCTGCCCCCAAACATACACCCAGTTGGCATGCTGGAAGCCCACCCCAGCATGCTCATGCCTCCCACCCATGCACACTGTATGGCTGGTGAGGGTGCCCAATCCCTGCCAGCTCCAGTCCCCCCCAACAAACAGGTAGGTGACATGCTGGGAGCCCACCCCAGCATGCCAAAAGCGTCCTTTTATTTCTTTTTTTAAATCCTCGCGAAAGAAAAACGGTCCCATGGCGAGACCCTGTCCCCCCATCAACCCGCACCCACCCTCTGTGCACCCACCTCCCCACCCCATACTTACCTCTGGAGCCACGCACGATGATCTGTCGTGGAACACGATGCACTCTTCAAAGCCAACCACGAACTGAGAAAATGCCGGTAAGCTGTATAATGGCATAAATAGGGTTTTTCCAACTTAGGTGGATGTCGCAGCCATTTTTTTGACTTTTGACACCAAATTTTCAGCATGAGTTTTTTGACACCCCTTCACATGAATTCAGTCACTGTCATGGCGTTATTCAGTCCTGAAAGGTGATTTTGCAGTCACTGCATGGAATCACCTTTCATTACCGATTCATGAAACAACAGCGTCGGTGTTCATGAGGTGGGCTCTCAAAAAGCCTATGTTGCAAATCTGGTGAAAAAATTCCCCAAAAATGACTGTTTTATGAGCGTGCATGGCGCAGTTTCCATGTGCACTCATAAGTTCGCAAATTTGTAATATTTTCACTCCAGATTTTCAACATGGGCATATTTCCACACCTCCTTATGAACAGTGTAGCAGTCAATTTTCACATCCTGGCCAAAATGTGTTTTCATGCTTCCAGCGCAAAACAGCGCAGTCACTGCTGGAAATCAGTGTTTGCTACAGAGTAAGACAATCACAGTGACACTATTCATGAGCAGAGGTCCTAAAATGCCTATGTTGAAAATGTGGTGGCAAAAGTCAATAAAATGGCTGTGTTACGAGCATGCATTGCGCAATTCCTATGCACACTTGTAAGTTTGTGAATTTGTAATATTTCCGCTCCAGATTTTTAACATTGCCATTTTCCCACATCTCCTTTTGACCAGTACAGCTGTCATTTTTTGCATGCTGGCCAAAATCTGTTTTCACACTTCCATCGCAGAATAGCGCAGTCGCTGTGGGAAATCAGGGTTCGGTACACAGTAAGAAAATCACAGTGGCACTGTTTATGACCAGAGGTGACAAAATGCCTATGTTGAAAATTTGGTGAAATAATTCCACTGAATGACTGTGTTACAAGTGTGTCTTGCACAGTTTCCACACAGGCTCATACCCTTGAGCACAACCAGGGCATTAGGGTTCCTAAGACAGACACTTAAGAAGTATGAGGGTGAAACGTTATTCAGATGTAAGAGGAGTAGCAGAGAGGTACTCTGTTGGGATATGGATGCTGAAGGGACATGGATGCAACTGGGGGGGCTGCACAAATGCCAAACACCAATGCAAATACCATCAAGCAAACGTTCGGCATTGACAAATGCTTGTTTTTTAAGCCTGTAAAAAAGAAAACAGTCTCTCATCATCTTCCCCTTCCCCCTCTCCCATCCCAACACTCCCTCTGTGCACCCACCTCCATGCACCCCCCCCCCCACATCCCATAATTACCTCCGTAGGTCAGTGGCAGTGATCTTCTCTGGACCAGGACACATCTGCACTCTTCAAAGCCAAACTGCAAACTGAGGAATCAAGTTTTTTTGTTTTTTTCTTGCGATTCTTTTTCTCGCCTTCCCAACCGGAAATCTCTCAGGCTACCTCACTCGACGTGACCGCTCAACCCTCCGCTGTGTTTCCCACCATCTTCAAGGATGTCAAGACCCCCCACCCCCCGGAGGCACAGGAGGGGCTACAGCCCCTGGGGAGGTGGAAAGAGCAGTGGCGGGGAACCAGTGTTGGGGGTGTGGCAGCAGTGGCACTGGAGAAGCCATCGCCTATCCGGCGAGAGGTTTTTTTTCCCCCTTAGTTTCTGTGCTCCACCCTCCCTCCCCTGCATGGTACACATCCTGGTCGGTGTACGGCAACCCTGCTGGCATCGGGCTACGGAGATTGCGTTCAGTCCAGTGCACAGCAGTGCCCCCGATCTCCACCAGGGGCCGCTTGTGCACCGGACACCCCAGAGCCCTCCCCCTGGGACAGGAGAGCAGTCCAGCAGGCGCTCCACCCGATCCCGCCCCTGCCGACCCCTGGCACCTGAGCTCGCTCCCAAACCTGGGTCACTGGCATGGTGCAAGGTGTGGCGTCCAGAACCTCAACCCTCAGCGCCACCGGGCTGGCCAGTGAGGAATCAAGTTAAGCCTGTATAATGGCTGTCAATGGGGTTTTCCATTTATGTTGATATATCAGCCATTTTTAAGAATTCTGACCCCAAATTTTCAACATGAGATTCTTGAGATCCCAACTCATGAACACTGGCACCGTCATTTCATTACTTGGTCCCAAAAGGTGATTTCTCGGTTGCTGCATGCAATCACCTTTCAGGACTGATTAACAAAATGACAGTGCCAGTGTTCATGAGGATAAGGTCCAAAAGCCCATGTTGAAAAGTTAGATAAACAAATCCAAAAATGACTTTGTTATGAGCGCATCGCTGCACAGTTTCTATGCACTGTAATCCTCGCTAATTTTAATATTTTTACTCCGGATTTTCAAAACTGCCATTTTTTCATACCTCATGAAAAGTACAGCAGTTATTTTTCACATCCTGCCCCAAATGTGTTTTTCGCACCTGTGGCGCAGAATTGCACGGTCGTGGTGCAAAATCACCTTTTGGGACCAATGAACGAAATGACAGTGGCACTCTTCATAAGGTGGGGTCCCAAAAAGGCCATGTTGAAAATATGGTGAAAAAACTCCATAAAATAGCCGAGTAACATGCGGTCATTCAAAATGTTCTACGCACGTGCATAACTTTGGCAATTTTCAATATTTTCACTCCAAATTTTCAATATAACCATTTTATCACACCATATTTTGAACAGTACAGCTGTCATTTTTCACATCCTGCCCAAAATGTGTTTTCGCACCTGTGGTGTGGAATGCATTTTCCCACGGATTTGAAAATTTTCACCTACGGGGTTCATGAGGTGGAGTGATAAGAAGACTGTTCAACATTTGGGTTAAAAATATGAAAAATGACAAAGTTATGCCCATTCATTGCAATTTCAGTACGCATGCTCGTAACTGTGGAAATATTAAATATTTGCACCCTACATTTTCAACACAGCCTTCTTATTACCCGAGCTTCTGTACTCAAATGCTGTTCAAAATATGACAGCTTGTCAAAACATAGTTCAGGCAGGCTTTTCTTCCCAACAGAAGTTCAACTAACACAATACACCCCTGCCACATAAACCATGCAAGGAAACATTCGGCATTGACAAATGCTTGTTTACATAATGTTCTGGTCAGTCCCCATCTGCATGGTTAATTTCGATGATGCAGGACAGCCAGATACTGGCCAGAAATTACTAGCACATTTTAAAAGCCATGTTCCCTGTTATTATTTAACAAATTATTTTGATACCTTAACGGATTCAAACCTTCAAGCAGACACTTATAGAAACACAGAAACACTGAATTTGTCAGCAGAAAAGGACCACTTGGCCCACCCAGTCTGCTCAGATGTTTCCTGCCTAGTTAGTCTCCACAGACCCTAACTGGTCTCCAGCAACCCTCCCTCCTCCCTGCCTGTTTACTAATATTCCCCTACTGTATGTCAATCACATACATGCTTGAAGACCCCCACTGTTTTTGCATTCACCACTTCCACAAGCAGTCTGTTCCAGGCATCTACCTCCCGTTCAGTGAAGTAGTACATCCTCACATCCCTCTTAAACTTCCTCCTCCAGCTTTATCACAGGCCCTGTGGTTTTGGTGCTCTGTTTTATTTGAAAGAGAGTCCCCTCGTTGGCCCGGTGGCACTGAGGGTTGAGGCGCTGGACCCCACACCTCATGGCACACTGCCGACCTGGGTTCTGAATCTGACTCGGGTCATCAGGGGTGGGCAGGGGAGAGGGAGAATTGAGCATCCTGTGACAGCTCTCCTCCCTCTGGGGTGGGTAGGGTGTCTGCGTCGCTCTGCAGCGGCAGCTGGCAGAGGTCAGGGGCACAGCAGGTGGCAGTGCACAGCTGAGGGTTGTAGCGTGGCAGACGTCAGCATGTAGTGCTGTGACACCATTGCACCTCCAGCTCCAAGGGGAAGAAAATACTGGCAGAAAGTTGCAGGGCGGTCATGGTGGCTGATAGCTGTGTGCCGTGCCCTCGGACCTGAGAGGTGTGCCCCCCAGGTATCAGGATCCAGGTCCCCATGGGGGGGGGACTCTGTGTGCCGGCCTGTGTGGAGGAGAGTGTGGCCAGACCAGGTCCGGGGGTGTGGGTGCCGGCGACCGGATGACCTGTCAGCCCGCTCCACAGTGAAGGAGTGAAAGAAAGTCATGATAAAAAAAGACAGTCCCCTCATGCACCCTGTTTACCGCTGTAAGGTACTTGTAGGCCTTTATAATGCCCCCTCTCGCTCTCCTCTTTTCCAGGGTGAACATTCTGAGATCCCTCAGTCTGTCCTCATAGGGCTTTCAGTGCAACCCCTGCACCATTTTAGTTGCCCTCCTCTGGACTGCCTCCACCTTGTCTATGTCCAGTAGTAGAGAGACCAAGGAGCAGGAGCTTGCAGTTAGCCAAAGCCACAGGTAAACACAATACTCCAGCCGAGATCTCACTAGTGAGTGATACAGTGGCAACACCACCGCTCTCCCCCTGCTGGAGATACCCTTCCCTATGCACCCCAGTATCCCACTAGTCATACCCACTGCTTTGTCACCCTGTTCTGTCAAGGAATAATGTCAATATCGCGAGTCCACAATAGCGTGTGGTATTGTAGCACATATAAAATCGCACTTTCAATTATAGTGCTATAGCATTACAGCGTTGATCCAAAACAGCTTTTTTTAAGTAGAATAACAGTAGCCTGACTCACATGTACTGAAAATCATCTGCTCAGTGTCTGTCTGTGGTGGACCATGAGTTGTTCTGGGGAATTTTATTGTTGTTGTGCATTTTTTGTCCTACCACATAATGTTCCCCCTAAGAACGCTGCTGTTGCTTTGAGTTCCCAATACACACTACCTATAAGGGGAACAACAGTATTATTTCTTATGCCATGAATAGTATACAGCTATTGGAATATTGTTGGGCAACATTTAAAAGTACCATCAGCAAACCAATGCAATGAGTTTTTCAAATGTTCAAGATCTTTATTGGTACTGAATATGAGAAGTCTGTCTTGCACAGGACCAGAATCAAACAGTAGAAATTTATCATTTTGCATAGTAACACACAACTCAGCAGTTAGATAAAGAAAGCCATTTAACAAAGCGAGCTTTCCAAATTTCTGACTTTTAACAAATCGCACCTTCTCACAAGTGGGTCCTGACGCTGACATGATTGCTTAACAGAGCGAGCTCTCCACCCTTCTGACTTTTAACAAATCGAACCTTCTCACAAGTGGGTCCTGATACTGACATGATTGCTACCTGTGGGTGAATTGTGCGTGTGACATTTAAGCATTTTTTAGCTATACCACTAGATGGCGCGATTTCAAAAGTGCACTTTAATGTTGCGTGCTAATACAGCCACGCGCTAAGATGTAAGCACTAAATTGACTCGCGCTATTGTGGACACTCTATTTTAACTGCATACCTTCTGTCACTTTGAAGTCATCAGTTACTATAACCCCAAGGTCTCTTTCCCCCTTAGTGACTGTCTGTACTTCCTCCACCCCAACCTATACATACATCCTGGGTTCCAATGCCCTAGCTGCATGATTTGTAATTTTTGGACTTAAACCCCTGCTGCTGTGTTCTTCAACACTTCTCAAATTTCCTAAGATCCCTGCATATTCTCTCCACCCCCTCCTGAGTGTCCTCCCTATTACAGAATTAGGCATCATCTGCAAAAAGTCATACCTTCCCTTCCGGTTCTTCTTCAATTTTACTTATGAAGACACTGAAGAGAATCGGCCCCAGTACTGAGCCCTGCAGCACACCGCATATAGCTCTCCCATCATTAGAGTGAGTGCTGTTAACCATCCTCCTCTGACACCTATCTGTTAACCAGTTTCTAACACAGTTCACCACTTTGAAACCCACCCCAGGCTGCTCAGTTTCTTAAGCAGTCTCCTGTGCAGCACACTGTCAAAGGCCTTATTATGAATGGCTTTCAGCAGAAGTAGGACAAGAGGTGAACAAAAGGAGGGGGAGGCAAAATAAAACTAAAATAACCAAAATAGCCTAAAAGAATAAAACAACAAATGATAAAAAAAATTTAAAACAGCCTCCCCTCAGCCTCCCGCCTCTGTCTACTGCTGGTGTCTCCCACTGCTCAAGTGAGAGCCAGCCACTCATGTGGGCAGCCACTGGAGTGGCTACAACTTTATAGCATCAGTGCCCCCCCCAACAGAATCATGGTCCACCTGGTAACCCTGGCAACCACCCAGAAGACCGGTGCACTTTGCTGGAGTCGGGGGTGGGGGGGCAGGTTCAGTAATGCTGTTTGCTTGTTAAAGTGCTGATGGGCTGGCTGAAGTAGGTGCAGACAATGTCTTTATGGTAGCAGCAGCATTTTGTGTTGAGGACAGCATACCGAGGTCTGGAGCAGCTTCTGGTTTTAGCATCAACTGCCCCTCTCCACAGCGTCACAGTCCACCTGATAACCCTGGGAACCACAGAGGAGACTGGCACTCTTTGCTGGAGTTGGGGGGGGCAGGTTTAGCAGTGCTGTTTCCTGGTTAAAGTACTAATGTGCTGGCTGAGGTAGGTGAAACCAGTGTCTTTGTGGCAGTAGCAGCAGTTCTTGTTAAGGACAGCATGCAAGGTCTGGAGCGGCTTCCAGTTTATAGTGGTAATGGCCTGCTCCCTGCAGCATCGCTGGCTATTTTGTAACCATGGCAACCACTTAGTAGACTGGTGCTCTTTGCTGGAGTCGGGGGACAGATTTTCCGATGCTG
This sequence comes from Neoceratodus forsteri, assembly GCA_016271365.2. Lineage (NCBI taxonomy): Eukaryota > Metazoa > Chordata > Ceratodontiformes > Ceratodontidae > Neoceratodus > Neoceratodus forsteri. The sequence continues at coordinate 745,626,482 of CM028137.1, forward strand.
TTTGCTGGTTGAAGTACTGATTTGCTGGCTGAGGTAGGTGAAGGCAGTGTCTTTGTGGGAGCAGCAGCATTTTTTGATGAGGGCAGCACAACAGTGTCTGGCATGGCTTTCAGTTTATAACAGCAATGGCCCGCCACCCACAGTGTCATGGTCCATCAGGTGCAACCTGTTTAGGATGTGCTAGCCCCCTTTGTTCCTGGATGTGTTTGTTGCTAGCAGGGAGCTGTGGTGCACTATGCCTCACTCAACACTGTGCGACACTACTACAGCCTTATATTCATACTTGCAGTGCCCGCAAGACAGGAACAATAAGTATCTACAATTATATCTCCTATTCAGCATGCCATGCTATACTTTGCACCATTCTTTTGGCTGTTTTTGAATATGGGGCCAGTAGAGCCCTGACATATTTCACAGAAACCGAGTGTGTTATTAGGAACAAAATTATGACTTCAGCTCCAGAAAAAGCCTCAGCTACTATGGAATTGTAGGGCATAAAGATCCAGTTCTCATCAAGATGTCTGAAATAATAAGGAAAAAATGGTTTCAGGTAAAAAAAAGTTTAGGATTTTTCTGAATTTGACTTCTGCTGTGCTGATATCAAGTAGAACACCTTTTGCTGGTTGCTGGATGTGAAGTAAGTGACAAAATGCAATTTTAACAGCAGCCTCTGGAGGGGTGTAACTTTACCACAGGCAAGGAGAGTCGAGTGGCTTCCTCTGAGATAATTATTTGATTCTATTTGAACCTGATTTTGATCAAAGATACAATGGGCTCTATTCACGAAGGTTCAGATTGCCTACGCGCTGTGCATCTGAGATGCATAAGCAGCACTAGGTTGGAATAGAAACATAGACTTTGACAACAGATAAGGACCACTTGGCCTGCCTAGTCTACCCATTTCTCTACCTACTGGATAAGCTGCAGATCCTGGTTAACCAACAGCCTACTTCTTCCTACCCCCGACTAGAATTGCCTTATGTCTGTCCCATGCATTCTTGAATTCACCCACTGTTTTTGATCCCACGACCTCCTCAAGAAGGCCGTTCCATGCTTCCACCACCATCTCTGTGAAAAAATATTTCCTCACATTGCCCCTGAGCCGTTCCCCCTCTATCTTCAAATTGTATCCCCTTGTTCTTGCACACCTCTTTTTCTGAAAGATGCTACTGTCTTGGACTTTGTTGATTCCCTTGAGGTACTTGAAAGTTTCTATCATGTCCCTCGCTCCCTCTTTTCCTCAAGGGTATACATATTAAGCTCCTTTAGTCTCACTTCGTATGGCTTCTGTTGCAGACCCTGCACCATTTTAGTTGCCCTCCTCTGGACTGCCTCCATTCTGTCTATGTCCTTATGGAGATGGAGTCTCTAGAACTGCACGCAGGACTCCAGATGGGGTCTCACCAACTGTCTATACAGAGGAATAACAACTTCTTGTTTTCTACTAGTGATGCCTCTCCCTATACATCCCAGTATCCCCCCAGCCATCCTTACTGCCTTCTCACATTGCTTGCTTACCTTTAGGTCATCTGATATGACTATCCCCAAGTCTCTTTCAATTTTTGTTGTTGTTAATACCCCACCACCACCACCGCTGTGTACTCTTCCCCTGGATTTTTGTTTCCCAGGTGCATTACTTTGCACTTCTTTGCATTGAATCTAAGCAGCTATACTTTTGACCATTTCTCCAACCTTGCCAAGTCCCTTCTCATCCTTTCCACCCCCCCCCCCCCGGGCTTGGATATCAACCCTGTTGCAGATCTTTGTGTCTTCTGCAAAGAGGCATACTTTTCCTTCCAGTCCCACTGCAATGTCACTTATAAAGACATTAAAAAGGACTGGACCCTGTACTGGATCCTGCGGTACCCAGCTAGTAATCCCCCTTTCTCCGGAGTGGACTCTGTTTACTATTACCCTCTGAGTCCTGTTGTCCAGCCAATTTTTTACCCAGGCTACCACCATGGGACCAAATGCCTTGCTAAAGTCTAGGTAGGCCATATCCACAGCCCATCCCTGGTCTACTACTTTGGTCACCCAGTCAAAGAAATCTATTAGATTCGTCTGACATGGCCTTCCTACTGTGAATCCATGCTGCCTTGGGTCCTGTGCCCCACTGACCTCTAGGTACTCAGCAATTCTTTTGTTCAGAAGTGATTCCATCATTTTCCCTACCACTGAGGTCAAGCTAACAGGTCTATAGTTTTTTGCCTCTGCTTTGCTCCCACTTTTGTGAAGGGCTATCACATCCGCCCTCCTCCAGTCCTTAGGTACCACAACATCCTTCCATGATTTGTTAAAATGGGTAGTCAGTGGTGTCACTAGTTCTCCCCTTAGTTCTTTTAGAATTCTGGGGTGAATCCTGTCAGGCCCCATTGCTTTGTCCACCTTCAGTTTTAGGAGTTCTTTTAGAACCCTTTCTTCTGCAAAAGGACTGGTATCGACCCCCCTATCCAGAGTGCTTCTATTGATTTTATTAGGTACCTCCTCCTCCTCCTCTTCTTTTGTGAATATTGAGCAGAAGTATTTGTTCAGTATCCCTGCCTTTTCACTGTCCTTCTCTTCCACCCACCCACCCCTTTATTAAGCCTCACTATCCCTCCCTTGGTCTTTCTTTGCTTCCTAATGTACATATAAAAGGTTTTATCCCCCTTCTTAACCAAGTTTACTATCTTTTCCTCAGTTTGGACCTTTGATAGTCTGACTGCCTTCCCCGCTTCCTTCTGCTTTAACTGGTACAGTTCTCTGTCCTGCTCCTTCTATGTTTCCTTATACTTCCTAAATGCTATCTTTTTCTCCCTAACCTTCCCCGCCACCTCTTCTGAGAACCATAGCATTTTTTTCTTTTATTTTGATTTGTTTATTTGCTTCACACAAAGGTTTGTTGCCTCTGTGGTGGCAGTTTTGATGTTTCCCCATTGTTTCTCCACACCTCCTTCTTGCCTGTTTGCTAGTGCTTTTCTGAAGTACTCTCCCATTTTGACAAAGTCAGCCCTCCTAAAGTCCAGTATCCTCACTTTTGTATGGCTTGACTCTGTGGCTGCACTTATCGTGAACCACACTGGTAGTCACTTGTTCCCAGATGGCTACCCACTTCTGGATCTAAGATCCTCTCTCTGTCCCCGTTTGAGAGTACTAGGTTTAAGACTGATTCCTCCAAAATGGGTTCCAACACTAGCTGTCTGAAGTATGCGCCCTGTAGGGCATCGAGAATAACCCTGCTCTTGGATGTGGCTGCAGCAAAGGTGCTCCAGTTAATATCTGGCATATTCAGGAACTCCATCAACAATATCTCCCCTTTTTCTGCCATCCTAAGGATGCTTCTATCATTTCCTTGTCCATTTCCTCCCCCTGAGTCTGGGGTCTGTATACAACCCCTGTGCGGATTGTGGTACCATTTCCAGTCTCCAGGATGACCCACAATACCTCCTCTCCTCCCTGTTAACCCTTTAGTTCCATTGCTTTGATCCCTTCCCTTACGTAGAGAGCTATTCCTCCTAATCTTCTACCCTCCCTGACCCTCTGTAGAGTGTGTACCCTGGTATGTTGACATCCCAGACATGGTTCTCTGTGTACCATGTTTCTGTGACTGCCACGATATCCAGGTGTCCCTTTTCCATTAAGGCCAGCAGTTCAGGGAACTTGTTACCTAGACTATGGGCGTTGGTACTCATTGCCCTCCATTTTTTGATGGCTTTACCCCTTTTAGCCCCATCCCTGTCCTTACTGTCTTTGTCTTTTTCTCCATTTACCCCTGCCCTTCTCCCTATCGACTTCCCTATCTTGGTGTTTACCTCACTAACGACCCTGACTTTTTATGGGGGGGGCTAGGATTTCCCTCCTCCTTTTCAGTGCCTTCCCCTTGGCTAGTTTAAATGCTTGCTAATGAAGCATTTAAACCTATCACCTAGGATCCTGGCACCCCTCCTGGACAGGTGCAGACCATCATGCCAGTACAGGTCCGTATCCCTCCAGGTGGACCCCCAGTCCCCAATGAAGCCAAAACCCTGAACCAGTGTTTCAACCATTGATTGAATCCCATGGTGCGGAGCACCCTAGCCTCACCCATGCCATAGACAGGCAGCACCTCTGAGAAGGTTACCGTGCATGCTACTTGTCTAAGGGCCCTCCCAATTCCACAAACTCCTCCTGCACTGCTCTGATCCCTTTCTCATTCAGGTCATTTTTCCCTAGGTGGACAGTGATATCCAGCTCCCTCCCCCATGCAGCTGCTCCAGCAATCCTGAGGATTCGCTCCCTGTCCCTCCAAGCCATGGCACTAGGCAGGCACCTTACCTCCCTCTCCCCCCTCCCCCAGTTCTACCCTCCTAACAATTGAGTCCCCCACCAGGAGTTGTTTCCTTCCCCTGTGGGATCCCATGCCACCCTCCTGTGGGTCTCCTTTGTGGAGGTTCCCAGAATCCTCCTTGGTCTCCACTGTTGGTGCCTCCATAGAGGAACCACACTCTGCCAGAATAGTGTATGAATTGTGGAGTCATACAACTGGAGGATGCACTTCTGTTCCTCCACCCTCACCCTCCCCCTCCCTGAGCCCACTGTGGTCCAACTACTCCTTTTTCTTGGCAGCCTCTGAGGCAGTGGCGGTGGCCTGGTGGTCCTTGTGTGGAAAAGAGTTCCCCTGAATCCTGACCAATCTCAGCCTGGAGACGTGCAACCTCCTCCCTCAGCCCAGAGAGGTGCCTGCAGATGGAACAATACCGCATCCTCCAGAACATCTCCCAGAAGATTGCCGCTTCACAACCACTGCACTGCACCACTCCCACCATGTCTTATTTGTGGCCCCTCAACTGTTGTTTTGTATGCTTACTGGAATGCCACACAGCAACCCCCTGGTGACATTCACAGTTGGTGCACAAGCTCAGTAGGTACTCAGTCACTTGACTGTCCACATAGCTACGCACCACAGGTGGTCAGGGGGCATGTCAGGGCTGTACCCACATTCTATGCCATTCACTAAGATGCCAAGTTGGTGCGGAGTACTGGACGAGGGGAGCATGAGTTATGTGAGGGTGGATCCTGCTGTAACTGTTACCCCCCCAGTAAAAACCAACCAGCAGCAGCAGACCAGAAACCCCCTCCACATCATTGCCCCAGCCCACCAGGTGGACAGGGAGGGCTGAGGAGAGCCAGTAAAGCACATGCCCATGATGTCGGAATGTTATGTCCCACACCTTCCCAGGATCCCCTGCATGTGTGCAGCTGGGGGTCCACTGTGGGACCCAGAATGGGCATCCCATTGGATGCCCACCTGTGCCTCTTGATCTGTCCCCTTGCAGCTGCATGCTAGGGAGTAGGGCCATGGACAGGTGCCCTGCGGGTGCTCAGGGTAGTGAATATCGTGCACTCTGTGCATGTCCGAGGTCACAGAGCTACATGGGCAGATACAAGCATATCATGTATACCCTACACCCCTTTGTGTATAGGCCCCAGTGTTAGTGGAAGTTTGAGGATCACAGACTAGAAGGTTCGATGAAATGGGCAGAGTTTCACTGACGTGGGCAAGGCTTATGAGTGCTACTCAGGCTTTGCAGTTTGTTTTAGCGGATATCCTGTTCTTTTTTATTATTTTGTTAAAATGTTTTGTTTCATTTCTACCAATTTATGTAGAGATGAGAGAAGTCAGTAAAAAATATTATGCAAAGAACTACACATAGTTAACAGACTTTACGTGAAATGGCATTTCACAATAGTTTTTACCTGGCAACGTGGGTGCTTTAAGTCTATGTGCATTGGTATTATGCAAACAAAGTGCCTTTACATCTAGTTCTTTAAAAAAAAAAACAAATTTAAAGTGTAACTCCACCCTGACTCATGTAGATGTATTTTCCTCTCTCCAATCATTAAAATCCAGTTCCCCTTCCTCACAGTATCCATACTGTACCTCCATCCTCCATTCCCAGTGAAGTTCAGTAGTGAAGAACTTGTTAATGATATATGTCCATGCTCCCCAGCCAGCGTCCATAAGCACAGCTGCACACATCCATTTTACAAACCAACCCTCTCCCCCATCCTTTGGCACCCCCTCCCCCACCACTTACACATAAAAGGTACAGATCAGACCTCTCTCAGTGAGTGATGAACACAGCCCTCCCTTCACCTTGGCTAGCTGCCATCTAATGAATGGAACCGGGCATGCACCCTATGGTAATCACACTGCAGTTAATCATGCGATTACTATAGGGAATATGTCCAGTTCCATTTATTAGATGGCGGTTGGCAAAGGTGTGAGGTGGGCTGTGCCAGTCACCTGCCAAGGGACGCCTAACTCCATTCTTTTTTTTTTCCTGCAAAAGGGTGTCTGTGTTGCTACATTTTACTACTGAACTGCTGGGACAAGGAGGTGGCATGGATACTTTAAGGGCTGATGGTGCTTTAAGGGCTGAAGATGGAAGGTTGGATTTTAATGATCAGGGAGGGGGGTGGAGGATGGGACACATGACTACAGGGATGGGGAGTTACTTTAAAACTTTTTATTTTTAATAAACTTTATAGTGTGAAGTTGGGTGATGAATTGATCAAAAGTTTGTCCTGCTACTTCTACTGCAAAGTTCCTGACTTCACACCAACTTTACTGGTGAATAAAATCTTCACTGTATTGCTACATTTATGTTGCAAACTGGATGGTACATCCCGAAAAAATTAAAAAAAAAACCCATAAAAAAGAGAGGGATATGCATTAACACAAATTGTCTGTAAAGTCTGTGTTGCATGCATGAGCCAGTAAAATCTGTTCACTTTAGTGTGGTGGTTAGTCCTCCAGCAACATCCAGCTGTGTAGAGGACAGAAAATGCCAACACAAGCCCTTTGCATGACTAGAGCAGTAAATGATGTATGCTGTGCCTTTCTTGGTCCACCCTACAGTAAACATGGCTTTGCTTTATGCATGTCATTGCTCATTCCTCTCACGCAGATTAAAGGGAAAATAATTATTCATTAATTTTCTTAGGTTTTTAATATTTAACAACTCTCTGTACCACTGCCTGTGGCTTTGGCTGTCTGCAAGCTCCTGCTCTCTGGTCTCTCTATCCTTACTCCCCTGAGTGCAGCTGTCAACGGGTCTTATCAATTAAAAACACTCATATCTTCAGGGGCAGTGGGCCTTTAAACCTTGGAGGAGGAGGTAGCAAGTACAATGGAAACTCAGAAAATTAAATTACCATTACTGCAGACATCTTCAACATTTATAGTCCTGTAAGAGTATATCTCTCTAAATTTTTTAAAGTGTCTTAAAATAATGATTTGACCTTTTGGGAGAAAAATAACATATTAAATTTCATTAACTCTTACCTCCCACACTGAATAGAGATAACCATTAAGTGAACACAAAATCACTAAACAGGACAGGGATACATTAAATTCAGTGTGCCTTTGTCAAGAGACTACTGTGTACAATAGAATTGTGATGAATTTGTGCTAATAAATAATGAGTTATAGTAAATGGCAAGGAGGCACTCATTACTCCTACTGACTGTAGTTAAATTTTGTAAGCAACATGTAAAAGGGCTGGTGAGATTCAAGGATGGACTGTGAACTCTGAATACTGAAGTGAGACTGGGTGTAATGCAGAAACAATGGGTGCACTGAACGTTTCCTTAGAGTGCTGCACCCCAGTATAGGCCTGTTCCTGTCGCACGGGGGAGGGAGGGAGCAGAATCAGTCTAGGGCAAATCCTGACTTGCAGACTATGTGCCACTGGTCAATCAACAGTACTAGAAATGGGCAAAATACAAGAGTTCTTGTGCCTGATACATAGTCATAGTGATGGGCGGCATGCTTCAGGAATGCACAGAGGTTTCTTATGCCACCAGCCAACAAAACTGCTATGCACAAAGAGCCAAAGAACATTTCACAAGTAGGCCTGTGTGGAATGCATACTTCCACTGGCAGAAATCATGTGGAATGGCAATGCCACATCCAAAATGCTTTTCAGGATTACATTTTTTAAATTCCGCGGCATTACGTAAAGCATTTCTGTGTAAACCGCTGAATAATATTCCACGGATCGCATAATCCATGAAATACTCTGCAATTTGTGAAAAATTAATCTGCACTTAACATTCCACTTTCAGAATTTTGGAATTTTGTTTCTGATGGAATTCCATGGAATTAGGCAGAATTTCAGAAAATTCTGCAGAATTCCAGCCAAAGCAGAATTTGAAAATTCCATGCAGCTTGTTTTACAAGGATCATCGACTTGCCTCCTGAGATACAGCTGCTCATCCTCATTTGCAAATGGTCAATCCAGATGTTACTGGTTACATATATGCTGTAGACCAGGGGTTCTCAAATGGTAAGGCCAGCCTCCCTGGGGAGGCCCCAGCCTGTTCCAAGGGAGGATCAAGCAAGTCTTGAAAAAGTATTATATTTCAATTTTGAACTTTATAGATTTTGTGTGAAGTGATAAGGCAAACTGAAAGAGGATAACAGTAGGTGAATTTATGTATTTATTCACAAGTCTCTGACCAGGGAAGGTACTGTACACTGAGCCATGGCTTATTTCAGGTGTACCCAGGGAAGGGTAGTGAGAGAATACAATTCAAAATGTAACTGCAAAACACTTAAGCAATACAAAATGAATAAAAGTGCAAACAAATTAAGAACAATAAACTAACAATGTGAGGAACAATTGATCAATTAGATTGGCAGCAAAACTATCTAAATACAAAAGTTAACCATACAGGTACTAAGAATAAGAGCAGGAGGGAGCAAAATGATCCCTGAGAAGTTGCTCAAGAGCAGGGTGAGAGGGGGAGAGGCAAAGGTCATCAGGAAGGTTATTCCTGTAAGTGGGGAAACAGAAAAAGCAGTCCGACCCATGAAGGTTTGGCAGTAATGGGAAACAATGGTTCAAGAGTTAAAATATTGGAGCAAGTAGGTTGTCCTGTTGGGGGGGGGGGTTACAATAAGCATAATAACATGAAAGCCAGCTATGCAAAGAGGTTTCAATTTATTCCTGATGTACTGTGAAAAGTAAGCTATTTTTTTCTACGGGGAGGCCCAAAAATATTTCAGTATTTTGGGGGAAGCTCAACATCTTTTCCATGGCTTAGGTGAGGCTCACTATGACAAAGTTTGAGAACTGTTGCTGTAGACCACTAACAACGTGGAATGCAACAGACAAAGGAGTTGGCTCACAGCATGGCATCAGGTGAAAGGTACAATGCTTTGGTCCATGCCCTGGGTAATCATTGTTAATGTTGTTGTCTGTCCCCCTCGCCCCATACCTTATGGCTGCCTTTGTGATATATTACATCCATCACAGGTCCTCCCTGCTGATGTAGTGGCTGCTAACATGCTCCTGTTTGAGAAATCTTTCTCTGGTGTCCAGTGGATCTCCTTTTCCTAGCCCTGTTTCTGCATCTGCCAATATCCAGTGGTTCTGTGAGCCATCTAAATCTTCCCCCCAGCTGGAAAACTGGTCCTAGCTTGCAAGGCAGTTGTCTCTTGAAGAACTGCTTTTAGAAGTTCTTCAGTGGCTGGGGTCACTGCACCTCGCGACGAGGGAATGAAGGTCTAAGTCTGCAGCTGGGTATAGCACAGTGCCTCTGTGCATAATGGTACCCTCTTTAAGGAGAACAGCCCCTGCTCCTTTTCCAGTGTTATCACACTGACCTGTGCAACAGCACTGGGAAAGACTGGCGGATCTTTTTTTTTGTATGGTATAGGACAAATGGGGGGCAACACAGTAATGTGCCACAAAGTGGTCTTTGGGATCACTTTGTGGTACCCAGTTGCAACTATGTATAAAACCTCTGCTTCCATTGAACTACATAAAAAAGAAGGATTTCAGAGGACTGTCGAAGATTGACAAATTATGTAAATTACACCAAATCTGCTTGAAAATTGTAAAGTCTATATTATGGAATTCTATACGGGGTCAATATGTCGCACACTATTAAGCATATGACATTAGCACTAATCTGAAATAGCGCTGTAGGGAAGAGCGAGTGGTGCAATATCATGAATGCTGCTGTACGTGGTATTGCACCATCTCGCTGTCCCAGGCAGAGGATAAGACCTCTGCTAGGACAGGGTTCCACTGAGCAGCTGCCGTGGCTCAATGGACTGAGTCATTGCAACAAAGAACCCAGATGCTGCGTCTGGTACTGGGTTTGATTCCCGGTCCCAGAACATTTTTTTATTTTTTTGGACTTTGTGCAATTTTGCTGTGAACCCCGGGTTGAGAATCATTATTGGGGGGGTTCAAAGCATAACCCCCATAACTGAGGATACGCAGGGTGGGGTCCACTGCAAAAAGGACTTATGCGCATGCAAAAATCGTGCTGTAAATACAGCGCGATTTTTGCATGCGGCATAATGTCTTGTGACATTATGACCACATGCCGTGGAATTCCATGGAAGGCTTTTGAAAAGTTCCATGAAAATTCCACAGTGCATGAATTTGCCCCTCATTTAGCTGCTGAGACCTCAGGAAAAAAACTGTTTACTGGTCCTGCTGTTCTCCCAAGATATGTACAGTTCTCCGTAACTGAATTTAGCTCCAGGGGGGCAATGGGACTGGCAAACAAACAATCAGAGCTTATAAAACTCGTAAACATACTTGACTGTTGGATCTTCCACAGTTGTACTCCAGCTCTAATGTCAGTGTCAGGAGATTCTGGGATTTTGGGTCATAGCAAATGTAAGGGTTGGAGTCAGCAGGCTTAGCCTGACACAATCTAATATACCGCAGTGAACAGTAAGGAAAAAACAATTTCTTGCAGCAAAATGTAAATTGGGACAAGCTCCATACGTGGATGTGGGGTTGTTAATGCTGATTGTTCCCTTTAATGATCCTTCAGTGTTTCTCTGTCCCAGCAGCTCATTCCTCACTTGAAATCGTGATCCTCTGCTGTGACTTCACAATCTGTTGCCATAGAGTCTGGTGTCACTAGTAGAGTATTATAACCTCAAGTGAGGAAGAAGCAACTGAAACAGTTTAACTCTTTAAGAACACAGTTCCTGTTTTCATGCAAATTACCTCAGTAATAAATACTGAGCCAGAGAAATACTGTACAGAGTGAATGTGAAAAATAAGAAGAACTGTGTCTGAGTATTGTGTTCTTTAAAGTTCTCCTGATAGGGTCAGCTGCTCTTTAATAATATCATTGAGTATTGCACAACAGGCCTTTACCAGTAAACTCAAAAATCAAAGGCAGCAAATGTGACTCATTACAATTCTGCTCCAACCTGATTTCTAGGAACTGCATTCACACCAGATTCTCCAGAGGTGCAAGGTCACAACAACCATATCCCTGCATTGGATTTTCCATGGAGAATGTTTTCCTACACAGCACACACAGCACCATTCCGGCAGCATGTTCTCTATTTCTTGCACTTGGCCATAGGCCAATGTTTATGAACCTTTGGCATCCATAAGACTCAGCATAGATCAAGGAAGAGCTTCTGACCAATAGGAGCACTCCATTCCTCTGCATGTAAAACACTATTATTCTGTGAAGAGTGTCTCACATTCAGCTGCCGTGTAAATGGGCACGTTCCGGGTAAACTGTTTAAATTTTTAATATATTATTGGTAGATCTTGATCAATTATATCTTACCATGACTGCTAAGATCACTTTTATGGTTGAAAGCGTGGTCTCACTTACATCCCAAGGGTATCAGAACAATTAGCCTTCCATTTGTGGTTCTCATACTCTAGGAATGCATGTGAGACCACGTCTGCAACCATGAGAGTGGTCTCAGCGACCATATTCAACCTACATAGTATGTCACCTTTATGTTACCCCTCTATTTGTGAAACAGACTCTTTCTGTATTATTTTGTCTTTATTTAGATCCATGTTACTGTTTATGTTTGAATGCAAACGCATGCGCAGCAAACATTGTGTTATGATGAGCTGCATTTCAGAGGTGTGTCACTGTCAGGTCCAATGCAACTTAGGCTACAATGGGCTTAGCAGTGACAACCCCATGATCAGCAAGGCTGATCGTGATGCATGTCTCTTTCTGCAGGGTGAAAACTTCTTGTAGTTGAAAGTAACCAACCATTCAATTCTTCTCATAGTTGAAAGGAGCCAGCCACTCCATTCACAAAGCAGCTCGCTCCTTTCAATTGCATAAACCCACCTTTTATGCTTCATTCACATTCATCTGTTGAAATAATATTAATCAGAGCCCTGTAAAGCATATTTTTAGTTTTATAGCACTTTCAGTTCCAAAATGTGCATGTCTCCACATTTTAGCCGTGGGTATATAATGTTGTTATACTATCCAGTCTAACTTTTTCATGATAGCTTACCTCATCTATAAAATTGTAAGCATGAAAGTCTTAAAGGAAAAAGTAGAAAAGTAAATATGCAAATTCATGCTGGCTACATTTAAAAATATTTTAACTGTCCTGTTTTCCGTGCATTTAATTATGTCTTTGCACTCATCTTGATAGAAAAAAATTATTTTCACAGCATATATTGAAAGAATTTACTAAGCACTGTATAGTGCTGTCAGTGGCGAAGACACTCCTTTTACCTACTCTGTTGAGCTGTATTCAGTCTACCAGCAGCACAACGTGCTGTTCAACAACCCTCTTCAGCCCACAAACCAATGCATGGTACATAAGAAGAGTGTCAAAAATACCTGAGATAGGCATGAGGTAATCGTAGGGGGTGGTGGGGGGGACACAGTGCCACAGATCAAGTAGGATCTGCAGCAAAAATGACGGTAGAAAAAAAATGGACAGACTGGGTGGGCCATGTGGCCTTTTTCTACTAACAGATTCTATGGCCGGGATATTCAGACTTCGCCAGGCTGGGGTGCAAGCCAGGCTGCAGCGCAACTGGGACGCACCAGGGTGTATACTGGATGATATTCAATGGTGCTGCACCATGGCTCAGCACTGTTGAATATGGCACTCTGGCCACCTGCATTGCGCATGGTGCAGTGGCGCTACACCAGCGCAAGTGACAAGTGAGGAGCAGGGGGATGCACCAGCGCAAGTGCAGTTGCGCTAGGTGCAGAAACCACGATATTCGTGGTGGATATGCAAATGGGGCCATTATGCACGCAAGGCACAAATGGGGCCATTTGCATGTCATTATGGCCCCATTTTCATGCAGGTGCGCCGATCCCCAGTGACTTGCACCTGGTGCCCTGCCAGGCTGCAGCCGTTGGGGACCGACGCCAACTGCACCTCGGCAGCAAAGCGCCCCAACGCCCGATCGTGGGCTTTGTAAATTTGTAATATCCCTGGTGGTCCAGTGGAACGTAACCAGCCTGATTGCAGGCTTATACAAGTTAAATCCATCCCTGATGGTCCAGTGGACCTGCTCCCCAGCCCGATTGCAGACTTAATAAGAATAAACTTATCCCTGGTGGTCCAGTGGACCTGCTCCCCAGCCTGATCACGGGCTCAATAAAAATAATCCTATCCCTGGTGGTCCAGTGGACCCGCTCCCCATGCCCGATCGTGGGCTTTGTAACAAACAAACCCTGGTGGTCCAGCAGTACCCCCTCCCGCCCGCCCACACAGACCTGCCACCCGCTCCCCCTCGGTCAGCGGCGGGAGGCAACTCCCCACCACAAGCCACCTGGGCGCCGCCGACTGACAGTGTACGATGCGGCTGATGCCCATTGGTCCACAGCATGGGCCAATGGGCATGCAGATAGTACTGCCTACACAATCCGATATGTGAATGGATCCATTCATTTGGGACTGTGTAATGCGTCATACAGTCCGCATGCCTGCGCTGTGGACTAACGGGTGTACAGCCATGCTATGCGCTGTCAGTCAGCGGGCGGCCAGGTGACTGCGGGTGGGGGCTGCCACGCCGCTGACTGGGGAGTAGAGTGGTAATTCTGTGGGCAGGTGGGTACCACTGGAGCACCAGGGTTTTTCTGTTACAAAGCCCGCGATCGGCTTGGGAGGTCCACTGGACCACCAAGGATAGGATTACTTTTATTAAGTCCGCGATCGGGCTAGGGAGCAGGTCCACTGGACCACCAGGGATAAGATTAGTCTTATTAAGCCCACGATCGGGCTAGGGGGCAGGTCCACTGGACCACCGGGGAATGAATTTATTTGCTTACACCCATGATCAGGTGAGGGGGTAGGGGTCCACTGGACCACCAGGGATAGGTTACATTTACAAAGCCTGTGATCGGGTGGGGGGGCATGATGATGACAGACCATGGCTCTGGAGGTCGGGTGGCCACCCACAGCTGGTGGCTGCCATGTTGCACCCTGCAATATGGCAGCTCACCTGTGGGTGGCCAGGCCTTGCTCCTGGTTTTTCTCAGTGGATCTTCGTGCCCCCTCTCTGCGGCGCAAGGCGGGTATGTGCCTGCATATGCGCCACACATCCCAGGCTAAATATCGGGATGTGCAGCTTATGCATGGGCACGCCCCCTGCACTTGCACTGCATACATTACCGGTGCACCCAGGCACATCGGGATTTGCGCAGCGCAACATCCTCTTTTGAATATCGTGCCGGGGCGCATCAGTGGGTTGCTCACCATGCGTAACCCCTTTGAATATCCGGCCCTCTGTTTCTCTGTTTTTCTTATCAAGTTTATTCTGCCATTTCTAGCTTGTCCCTAAGATTAAACAAGCATTAGGCTCAGAATTTGGCCACCCACATTGCCCATTAGGATGTCAGCATTGTGGCCACATACCTGGTCCTTCTAACTTCTGCCCCAAATATGACACTGAAACTGAGGTGCCCAATCCTCAGTGTTGGTCCCTGAAAAAAAGGAAACCATCCCTTACAGTCTTTTTAAATTTTTTTAATACTTGTAAGAAAGAAAACAGTCCATTGATGTTTGTTGCTACCATCCCTCCACCACCATTACCCTTCCCCCACCCAACACCCCCACTCAGCAACCTCCCCTTTCTTACTTACTGGGAGTCCAATGCCATAATCCTCTCTGGACTGGAGACACATCTTCACTCTTCAGCGCCGGACTGGGATCTGAGAAAACCAGGTATGCAGTCAATGTATCTCAATGCGTTTTGAACTTACACTCATAAGTTGGTCATTTTTTTAAATATTTTTTCCCAAAATTTTCAACATGGCCTTTTTGGGACCCCACCTCTTGAACAAGATATGTGAAATTCTTCAAATCCAGCCCTCAAAACAATTTTGCAGTCACTCCATGAAATCACCTTTTGAGTGAGATTTGAAAATTTTCACCTATTACAGTAGGTTCATGAGGTGAGGTTATAAGAAGATCGTGATGAAAATCTGGGGTCCGAATTTTTGGAAAACAACACATTTATGAAGGTGCACTGACATTTTTCAGCACTGATTCATAACTTTGGTAGTTCTCAATAATATATTCTCACTCCAAATTCTTAATATGGCCATTTTTGCATACCCCCTGATGAACCCAATAGCTAGCAGTTTTTGAATCCTGATCAAAATGTGATTTCCCACTTCTGGTACCAAATGACGTTTCTTCCAGTATTTTAGAAATGACACCTCTCATGTTCAGAAGTGGGGTCATAAAAAGACTATGTTGAAATTTTGGGGTTAAAACTAGTAACAAAACAAAATTTTTAAAGTAACGCTGTTTGCAGGGATGGCCGTTGGCCCAGTAAGGACCAAGTTGCCTTCCTGTGTCAGTGACCTGAGTTCGGGTGCTAGCTCAGTGAGCCAACTGAATGGGCCTAGGCTGTGGGAAAGGTGCTGCAGCATGTTGCACTAGTCACAGCCAGAGGAGGTACAGAGCAGTGTTCTGCTACACACACGACACCTTGTGGAGGGCTGGGGAGCCTTCCCTCACAAGGGATTGATGTGTGTGTCAAGGCCTGATGGGCTCATGCACGGATTCTGGACAAGTAGGTTAGCCTGACAGTTTTAGATTACAGCACAGGCATAGACTCACAGTTAGTTGGAAGTCAGGATCTACCTCAAATTACTCATCTCACTATGCATGTCTGACATACATACACACCATACACAAAAACATTCAGCATTGACACGTGCTTGTTCTTCTTGTTTTACTTACTGTAGCTCTTACATAGCTATGCAGAACCAGGAAAGAAGATAAACAAAAAGGGTAAAGACATGTAAAAAGGATACTTCTAAAAGGATTTCTTAAATAGTAAGTTACAAAAGCACTTATATCAAAAATGAGTTTCATTATTATAGGCCGTAGGATTCCCTTACTCCTCTGGTCAAATCTGAAAGTTGTTTCTTGTATTTTTTTTCCATCAGCATAGATTCTGTGGAAGCCCCCCCCCCCCAAGCTTACAGGCTCACCTGGTCCATCTCAAGAGTGTTACCACTTAATTGGGACCTGGACAAAAGGCTTATGGCACCATCAGTCATGGGTGGCTGCTTCTCACCCTTTTGTTTTCAAGAATAATCTGAAATACTTGGCTTCATACACCGGCAAGCACATCAGGCTGCCATTGGGCAAAATAATTAGGGTCTTAGAGATTTGATGGCTTTTGAGTAGACTTGATGGAAGAAAAAGAATCTGATACATACAGTACGTTTTATGTTCTGTTTGATCAGATGGGGTCAGGTTGTAGCAGGCTGCTAAGGCAGATGCTAGACTTTTATGTTTTCTCAAGCATTAGGCCAGTGCTGTGGAGAAGCTCCTCCAGGTATTCCATCTGACACTAAATAAAACATCAAGTGTAGGAACATGCTGATTTCAGAAGCACTTCAGGCACACGTAAGGGCTGCTGCAGTTATCAAAAGAAAGAAGGAGAGACTCTCTACACCTGATTTACTGTAATGGTCTTTTCATGCTTTTTGCTGTGTTTCTTCAGTAGACATTTTTACATAAGCTGGCCCAGTTACTTTCCTCCCAACATGAATTGGTTCCCAGTGTGACCAGCTGGGGAGTGGATTGAACCACAAGTTTGTCAGAGTGTCAGATATTGGGAAGAAGAGAGTCTGTGCTCAAGAAGAACTTACTGAAAATCCAGAGCAGTGCCCTTAAGCCACCATGAGCCACACCCAGGAACCTGTATTCAGGAAGACAATGACAACTGAGGCCACATTGAGGCGGTACCTAGCCCTCCCCCATTCTGATACATTTTTCTGATGCCCCAAGCAACCACAATACCCTTCATTCCTGTCCCATCCATGCTTAAAACCACTGATGGTTTTCGCACCCACCACGTCAACTGGCAGCCTGTTCCATGGTTCTACCACCCATTCTGTAAAGTAGTACTTTCTCTTGTCCCTCCTGATCCTCCTTCCTGTTTTCAAATTAAATAGTTCACCGAAGACCATCTTGTTAATTCATTTTAGGAATTTGAAGGTCTCTATCTTATCTCCCCTCTCCCTTCTGGTTTCCAGTGAGTACGTGTTCAGTGCTTTGACCACCCTCCCACAGGGCTTAGTGTCAGATTCCCTCACCAATGTCACTGACGAACATGATGAAGAGAACTGGCCCCAGGACAGATTCCTATGGAACCCCATTCATGACCTCCCTCTCTTCTGGTTTAGCCCCACTGACCACTAACCTCTGCTGCCTCCCCTTTAGACATTTACCTATCCAGTTTACTATGACCTTTGCTGCACCCAGAGTCTCCATCTTCTTCAGGAAGCTGAAGAAAAGGGAATAAGGGCAGCATAAACCAAGTGAGGTCAACTTCCAGGCCCAGTGGTTACACAGTTAATGAAAAGGATCATGGGCCAGAAGATCTAAATTCCAAACCATCTCCCTAGTAATGTGTCCTTAAGGTTCAAGAAAAGGACCTGTAAATTAGGGAGGGATAGTGAGACTGAAGGGGGAGGATGGAGGTCGCGTGGAGGATAACAACTGTAAAGCTGACATACTGAACAAGTATTTCTGCTCAATTTTACTGAGGAAGAGGAGGGTAATGGGTTTGAAGGGTGTACAAGGGGTGGGAACAGCGCTGAAATGGACACAAGTCCCTTTACATGGGAAAGGGTCCTGAAGGAACTAGAAGGAATAAGAGTTGATAATGCAATGGGGCCAGATGGGGTGCACCCCAGGGTCCTAAAGGAACTAAGAGAGGTGGTGGCTGAACCTCTGGCAATCCTGTTTAGCTGATAACTGGAAACAGGGGAGGTACCCAAAGACTGGAGGACAGCAGATGTAGTCCCCTTATACAAAAGCAGGAACAAAGAGGAAGCAGGGAACTACAGACCAGTCAGCCTGACTTCGGTAGTGGGGAAGATCATGAAAGCACTACTGAAGGAGAGATTTGTGGAACATCTGGTTGCCAACGGACTACAGGACCCAAGGTAGCATGGTTTCACCAGGGGGGTCATGTCAGATCAACCTCATTGAATTTTTCGACTGGGTGACAAGGGAGAAGGATCAGAGGAGGGCAGTGGATGTTGCCTATCTGGACTTCAGCAAGGCCATTGACACTGTACCACACAGAAGGCTATTAAACAAACTGGGGAATGTGGGAGTGGGCAGGACAGTAGTGCGGTGGGTAGGTAATTGGCTGGGCGGCAGGACACAGAGGGTGGTGATAAATGGCTGTCACTCTACAGAAGAAAGAGTGACCAGTGGGGTACCACAGGGATCAGTGCTGGGGCCAGTCCTATTCAGTGTCTTCATCAATGACATTGCGCAGAACCTAGAAGGCAGAATTTCCCTGTTCGCTGTTGACACAAAGCTCTGTCACAGAGTGGACATGCCAAAGGGTGTAGACAGAATGAGGAGGCACCTGCAGAAGCTTGAAGAATGGTCAAGGGTTTGGCAGTTAAAATTCAATGCAAAGAAGTGCAAGATAATGCATATGGGGCACAAAAACCCTGGAACAACTTATCAGTTGGGGGGTGAGGAAATAGCATGTACCAATGAGGAAAGGGACATTGGGGTTATCATCTCTGGTGACTTCAAGGTAGGGAAACAGTGTGACAAGGCAGCAGGTAAAGCAAATAGGATGCTAGGATGCATAAGCAGGGGCATCACCAGCAGGAAAAGGGAGGTCATTATTCCACTATACAAGACACTAGTGAGGCCCTGCCTGGAGTACAGAGTACAGTTCTGGATACCTTACCTACGTAAGGACATAGACAGTGTAGAGAAGGTTCAGAGAAGGGCAACAAAGATAGTACAGGGATTGCATCACAAGTCCTATGAGAACAGATTGAAGGACTTGAATATGTACTCCCTGGAGGAGAGAGAAGGGAGAGGGGATATGATAGAGACATACAAGTACCTTACAGGGAGGAACAGGGTGCAGGAACACACTATTTCCCAGCAAAAAATATGTTCCAGGACTAGAGGGCATGTGAAGAAGTTGGAGGGAGGGCGATTCAGAGGAAACATGAGGAAGAATTTCTTCACAGAATGGGTGGTGGACAAGTGGAACACCCTGCCAGAGGAAGTGGTAGGGACCTGAAACAATCACAGGATTTTAGAATGCATGGGATAGACATAAGGGAATTCTGGAGGTCAGGGGTAAGGGACAACAGACTTCTAGGAAATCATAAAGTGAACTTATTAGCTCAAATGGGCAGACTGGGTGGGCCATAGGCCCTTATCTGCCAACAGTGTCTATGTACCTATGTATCTTCTTTGAAGATCAGCTCACAGAGAGTGTGGTCAGACTGTGAAAGGACTGTAAACCAGGATCTAAAATGGACTAGAAACTGTTTCCCATGAATTCAACTATAAAGTGTGATTTATATATCAAATGTTTGCCACGGGCATTGGGTGAGCCCCACTGGAGTAATGTGCAAGAGCAGACAGGAGAAGGATAGAAGGAGCTCAGGGGACTGCACAAGAAGGGAAGGAAGTGTAGGAGTGGGCATTGGGGGAGCTCCAGGGGGCTCTGTTGGGGGTGGTCCTGAATACAAAAGGAGGCCAGGCTGCTGGCAGGTTGTTAGGAGCAAAGGTCCAAAGTATACATGAAAAGGAACTGATGGGCGGGGGGGGGGCACACCAGCAGGGAAAATCAAGGCAGTAGGCATGGAACAAAAAAAAAGATTTGCACCACTAGTGCAGATAAATGAGAAGGAGAATGATGAATTTGAAGTAGAGGTGGATCCTGGGGGGAAGCGAGAGTTGGGCACGATAGAAGATTCATTAGTCAGGAGGAGTGGGGTTGTTCCCTTGCAAAAGGATGCAGAAGGAGGGTATCCCATGAGGTGGGTGCATGGGGAAGGGCACCGTCCGTAACCGGGAGTCATTCCCCGCGAAACCCCTCATGGCGATGGGAGGGTAGGGTGACCGGTGGGGAGTGGCCATGGTGAGCATGGGCTGGGAGGGGGTGGAGGAGCCATAGGGGGTGGTGCTGTGGTGGGTTGCCGAGCTGAGTCGTGGTGTCGGGGGTTGGCCCCTGGTTGGGGTGGGTGAGGTACCAGGTTGGGGTCCGGGTGCTGGTGCGATTTTATCACACCTGGCCCGAACCTTTAATTACATGTTTCCACACTGACATGCACCTGTGCTTGAGAATCCATTGTAGGGGGGTGCGAGGGTGAAGCCTCCACTTGGGAGGGTGGGGGTGCAGCCCCCACTGAAAACATTGAAATTTATGTCCCTGGTGCGGTTGTCCTATGCACCGGGGTGTCAGAGTGACACAAATGTTTTTGGCACTCTGACTGTGCATAACGGCAATCGCCTTTAGGCTTTTGCCGCTATCACATACAACCCAGAAGGGGCAGGAGGAGCAGTCAGCTGTGGACAGTGCATGAGTGAGGAGGATAGCGTAGGTAGGGTGGTGACAAGAGCACTGGGGCTAAGGGGGGAGTAGGGGGTTGCACAGGAAGGGCAGCTGGGAGTAGAGAGTGCCTAGGTAGGGAAGACATGGATTCAATAAGGACGGGGTGTGTATTGCAGGGGGAAAGGGACCAGTAGGGATACAGTGAGAGGGATGTCAGAATAAAAACAGTGAGAGCGTGGAAATGAGTTCCTCTCTGGGGCCGGAGGGGATACTGATTACTGGGGGCAATGCCGGGATGGACCAAAGTGACGTAGCGGGGGGGAGGTACCTGGGGCAGTGAGGTCAGTTAGGAGAAAGAGCTGGAAGAGTAGGGATAGGGCAGCAAACGCTACTCAGAGAGGGGGCATGGCCAGCACTCTGATAGGGGGTGAGTCCAGGGAAACCGAGGTAGTGGGAGGAAAAGGGTGGGTATTTGAGAAAGGAGGTAGGTCTAAGGATAAGTAGGCAGTTAGGGTGCTCCTGCTGCAGGAATCTATGATTAGAGGTATTAAGTGGGAAGAGCAGGGAGAGAGGAAATGCTGTGTTGTCAGGACCAAGAGCATTTTTGGCTTGATTGTGCATGAGGCCAAGCACCTGGTCTATGCTCTGGTGAAGGAATGTGGTGGATCCTCTGACATATTAGTGTACCTGAGCACAAATTATATAGAGGGAAATAGTGTGCTGGAGTGGAGATTCAGGCAAGGTTCTGGAAACTAGCCAGTGACTGTCATGCCGTAGGGTGCTCGGTCTCCTTCTTGGAGATACTACCAGTGCCTAGAGCCAGTATGGAAAATAAACAAAAAATTAGAGAGGTAAATGAATGGCTTGGAGAGTGGTATGAGGCTAGGGGATATGGGCTGGAGGGGGACTGGGATGCAACTTGGGAAGACAAGTGGCTGCATGCAAGGGATAGGCTCCACCTCAATTTAGAAAGGGAGCCAAAGATTGTTTCCAGATGTGACCTGGTAGCACAAGAAAGATGAGTGACTTGTTCAGGATCACACTGTATGCACCTAGGTGTCTGTGGCATTCAAACCCAGGTCCCCAGATCTGCAGCTCGGAGCCTTAGCCCCCTGCACTATACTGCCTCCTTGGGGGGAAGGAGGTGTTAAAACAAAAACTGGCTGGATTCATCCAAGCTAGGTGGGGTTTAAACTTGTGAGGGGGAGGGCTAGGGCTTGAAGCTGATCCTAGAATGCTCATCAAGGATGGGCTTGGCCTTCTCCCCCAAGAGGTGAGGTGGAGTACAAAACTGGAGTCCCCAACTGTACATATGGGAGTTCGAGCAGGCAGCTGCCTTGGAGCTCTCAGGTTGGGGAAATGAGGGAGGGTAATGGAAAGGGATGGAGGGTGGTCCTGATTAACACCAGGAGCTTGGGTAACCAGATGCCTGCACTTCAGGCAATGATGGTAGAAGGGGAAGTGGATGTGGCGGCTGTCACTGAAACTTGGGCCACTCCTGGACATGACTGGGGTGTAAACCTGATGGGGTACACTATGTTCAGAAAGGACAGGATTGTAGGAGGAAGTAGTACTCATCATTAAAAACAGCATAGAGATAAGCAGGGTGGAGGGGGCAGAGGGAAATGTGGAGGTGGTATCGGTCACCTTGCAGGTGCCGGGGGGCAAGAGGGTAAAACTGGGGGTGGTGTATACCCCACCCATGCTGACAGAAGATCTAGAGGAAGGCTTGGTGGCAAATCTTAAGGACCACTGTAGTCAGAGGGAGGGAAGAACGGTAGTGCTGGGTGACCTAAACATGCTGGGGGCTGATTGGGGAACTATGGTGTCCTCATTGGCCAGGGAGTAGTGACTACTGGACATCTTCCAGGATGCGTTCCTTGCCCAACTGGTGGTTGACCCAACAAGGGAGGGACGTATCCTGGATGTGGTCCTGCCAGACTGCGATCTGGTTAGGGACCTAGTGTACAGGACCCACTGGTGGAGAGTGATCATGCCACAGTCTGGTTTTCCCTGGACCTTGGGGGAGGAGAAGATCTTACAAAAACAGTAGTAGTGGACTTTAGGGGTGCGAACTTCAAGGGTATGGAGCAGATCCTTAAGGGTCACTTGAAGGGGGGGTCGAGCTCAGCATGGACACTGAAAGCAGGTGGGAAATTATTAAAAGGGAGCTCCAGAAAGCTACCAAGGCTGCATGAAGGTGCATTGCAAGTTTGATAGGGACAGGAAGCTGAGCTGGCAGACCAGGGAGGTCCAGGAAGCAGTGAGGGAGAAGAAGGATGTTTATAGCTAATACAGGCACTCGTGTGGGGTTATGGACAAGGAGAGTATGATATGAAGGCCAGAACAGTCACCAGGGTGGTGAGATCGGCCAAGGTGAGAATGGAGCAGAAGTTGGCCCAGGGGATTAGGAGAGGTGATAAAGGGTTCTTTAGGTATATTAGGGAAAAAAGGAAAGTGAAGGGGCAGATTGGTAGACTGAGGTCAGGGAGTGGGTGGGTTGAGGAGGCTGAGGAGCAGGCAAAGGTGCTCAATGATTACTTTGCCTCGGTCTTCACTAGGGAGGATGGTGGGGCTGCACTGTACAGGGGGGCAGACTGGACCTGCAGTTGGGAGGGGAGTCACAGATGTTGAAATCCCTGTTGGTAGAGTGTGGGAAGCACTTAAGTCCCTAAGATTGGAGAAGGCACCGGGGCCGGATAGTCTTCATCCCAGGGTGCTATGGGTATTTTCCCGATGTCCTGGCTGCACCCTGGTGGACCTTTTCAACTCTTCCCTTCAGCTGGGGAAGGTGCCTCAGGATTGGAGGATGGCCTACATTGAGTCTGTCCACAAGGGAGGCTCATGAGAGGAGACAGGGAACTACAGACCTGTCAGCCTGATGTTGGTGGTAGGCAAATTGATGGGGGCCATCTTAAAGGAAAGGCTGGGGGTGTTTCTGGGGGCACAGGGCTACCTGGATGATTACCAACATGGGCTTTATTCAGGGCAGATCATGTCAGACCAACTTTGTGGAGTTCTATGATTGGGTGATGAAGGCGCTGGACCAGGGCAGGCCAGTGGATGTCCTCTTTCTAGACTTGAGCAAGGCAGTTGATTCAGTGCCACATCCTGGGCTGTTGGATAAAATGAGGGAAATAGGGGTGGGAGAATGGATGATCAGGTGGATAGGGAACTGGCTAGCTGGGCGTTTTCAGAAGGTGATGGTCAGGGGAGGTTTCATCTCCTAGGAGGGTCATTAGTGGAGTCCCACAGGGATGAGTACTGGGCCCACTCCTGTTTAACGCTTACATCTCAAACATCAGGAACCATATCAGTAGTGACATGAGCCTCTTTGCTGATGACTCAAAGCTGGGGGAGATGGTGGATGGGGAGTAGGGTAGAGTAGCCCTACAAGGGGACCTGGAGACTCTGGAGAGGTGGTCATGCACCTGGAAACTGAGGTTTAATAAGGAGAAATGCAGGGTTCTCCACCTGGGGTTCAGGAACCCAGCTCATGTGTATACCTTGGGAGGGGAGACACTGCAGTCTTTGAGTGGGAAGAAGGACCTTGGAGTGGTTGTGGATGTCAAGATGAACAACTCTGAGAATTGTAGGAGGGCTGAGGCCAAAGCAAATAAAATGTTTGGGTGCATCTGCAGGTGGATAACCTTGAGAAGCTGGGAGGTGCTTCTCTCTCTATATAACTGCCTGGTTAGACCGCACCTTGAATACTGCATACAGTTTTGGCATCTGCACCTAAAAAAGGACATTGCATTTCTGGAGAGGGTCCAAAGGAGGGTGACCAGGATGATACAGGGTCTGGGAGAGAGGTCCTATGAGGAGAGACTTGAGGAGCTCAGCTTGTACTCCCTGAAGGAGAGGAGTGATAAGGGTGATATGATTGAGGTCTTCAAATACCTTAAGGGGGTAAATAGGATAAGCCCAGATAGGGTGTTGCAGCTGAGGGAGGCAGGGGCCACCAGGGAGCACCAATTGAGGCTGGTTGCAGGGAGACTTAGGGGAGAGACAAAAAGATATTACTTCACTGAGAGGGTGGTGAAACCTTGGAATGCACTGCCTGCAGAACTGGTGGATGTACATACTGTGGGGGGGGGCTTGAAGTGAGGCTGTGACAGGTATAAGGGGAAGGTGAAGCTGAATAGTGCCAAAACTGGAGGAGAACTTCAGTCGGGGGTTGGGGGGTTTACACGGGAAGTGGGGAAGGCAGCAACAGTGCCCCTAAGGGATACTGATCCTTGAATAGACTCGATAGACCACAGGGCCTACTCTGCTGGCATTTTAGTATGTTAGTATGTGTAATGACTGTCACAAACCTACTCAGCAGGTCAGGCCCTCTGCTCCCACAGTGCCAACCTCCGAGCACAATATTGAGAACAGTTAACAGAACAGGATAACCCTCCTGTCTGTTTGTGAGTCTGAATCACCTTTGGTCTCAAGTTCTGGAGGGATTCAAACTGTGAACCTTATGCTAGCGTACCCAAATGTACAGGCTCAGATAATTCTGCTCTTCGGGGAATGCCAGATATCTTTCGCTTAAGGGGTCATCCCAGAAGCACAGGATGTCTCATGACAGACAATCACACACTACATTTTTATTTTTCAAACTCATAGAGCAATCAGAACCAGCTGGCCAAGCATCACAATGACTAGTATGCATGTAAGCTGAGAAAGTGATATATGTGTAACACTGTTTTACTAGATGACCATTTGAGACAGATTTTTTCTCCATCTTTCTACCTCCTAGTTCTAGTGATTAACTTCATGTTGAACCCCTAAAGTATCCCTATTGTGATAAAAATAGAGAACTAAGGGGTAATCATGTGGTTTGTCCTTGGCCTTTTTCTATCTACAAACAGATTTTTCTTTAATATATGTTATGTCAAATTAATCTTCTTAAGTAGATATGGCATGAAAGGGATAGTTTCTAAGTGTTTTAGTTGTATTAGAGACAGCATACTAGGCATGAATGATTTAGGAATGGTAGCAGTAATGCTAAATAAATATTCACTAATACAATTTAGAAAATTGGTTAGAAATATTCTGGTCTCTGATTGGCTGAGACCCCTGCCAAGGGGGTACATTAACTAACAACAGAAGCCGAGAATTAAGTTCAGTGCCAACCTGCCTTATCACGGTATAACTGTGCCTACTTTAAAAAACATGAAACTGCTGATTGTTTTCTCTCACTAAGTGAGAGGAGTGAGCAAATCTTTGCCCCCCCCACACACACACCTCAACTGTTATATATAATTGCAACAAACTCAATTTTGGCACCTCTCCCCACAACAAATCACTTGTTCTTTTTCCATTTACTCATGGCTAACTACTACCACTATCACAAATGTGCGCTACTCACTTGTGCTTCTTCTGAAGTACAGACAGCATCCACCGCTAGCACTGACTTTCCATGCTGCAGAAAAAAAGCCAGTATCCTCCCCCCAATAAAAAGACACACAACTTGTACCAATTCTTTTTCTGTCCTTTCACTGCTACTGCCAGACCGCTATACTTCCTGTTAGTAGTACTCCTCTGTCCTGATCATGCTACTCCTGTCTCCCAAATGCAAAGAGAACTGCCATAACAAAACAAAAATCTCACTGCACTGCTGCAAATTGCTGGTGCAAAGGAGGACAGACAAAACAAAGCACATCTTAGTAATGTAACCAGCCAGTCCTCTGGGGTTACTAGAATACCATTAGTACTAGTGGTAGGCAGGTAGAACAGGCAGCTGATAAGGAGCTCATTTAGGGGCTTCTTACATAATGACATCATTGTTTACTTAGCTAGCCTGAGGGAAGGATGATTATGTCATTTAGAACTCTCACTGCAGCATAACCATTTCTGGGTCAGCTGCTCTGGGGAGGTTTAGAATGTTCAGTTAGTCTTAGTTTGGAAGTCAGAGTGGCAGGAGCTCTGCCAGTGGGGCTCTGTGTCAGAGAGCCTTTATTTCTCAGCCTAGTTTGGATTACAATCACCAGCTCCCAGTGAAGTGTTGGAGACTTTTCTTCAGCAGGATTCCTTGATGTTCACTCCAGGAGAAGTGAAAGGGACTGCTAGTGCATTGGATCCAAGGGGCAATCCCCTAAAGGTCCTTGTGTGTGTACAGGTGCCTTTGAGAGGGACTTTGTGTGAGATTTCTGACACGCTAAAATGGAAAAGGGTGTTTTCTGGTTGTTCCCATGTCTGAAGGAAGGGGCAAGAAATCTGTGAGCACAGAACGGAAAAGGGTGCTTTCTGGATTGTTTCCATGCCTAAAGGAAAGAGCAACTAACCTGTGGAAAAGTATACTTTCAGGGTTGTTTCCATGCCTAAAGGAAGGAGCAATTTAACTGTGAGTATAAAATTGGGAGATAAGTTCTTTAGTTAGGGGTTTGTTCTGGTGAGTGTATGCCCAAAGATAAGGCTAGATCACACCTGTCAGGACCCCTGTTCACCTAAATTTGGAAATTTGAAGTAAAGGTCGGAGTCTTTAGCATTTCAGTGGAGAATGAAGGCTTCTGGGTTGCAACCCTGAAGGAATGGCAGAGACTTGGTTGGAGCAAAGGGTGGGAGAAATGCCATCTGGAAGCTTACAAGGCAGGACTAACTGGTTCATTTATGGGCACCAGGTTACTCTGAGCAAAGGCCTTTGTTGCAGAATGAGGTGGGTGATAAAATTCACAAGCATACACCTATGGGAAAGAAGATGTTCTGAGTGTGTGCCACAGTCCACAAGCATGCACTCTTGGGAAATGGAAATGTGTCGGGTGTGTGGCAACAGTCCGTGAGGATACACCATGGAGGAGAGAAAGGAGTTGTTTCCATGGAGAATTGTACTGCCGAGCAAAGAGTTGTGGAAAGAAAATGTACTGGTTTGCCATGACCAACATAGTTTAGTAACATCTGTGAATAAAGTCATACTGCACAATCCCAGCTACTGCATTGGACAATCTAATCATTACTTCTGTGTGGAATTAATCGGCACCCTCAGCAGTTAGGTCTAGCATACACCTAGTATCCTCTCCCCTGGACTTTGTTGTAGTTTACAAAGGTTCATTTTTATTTATTGCACCCCCACCCCCTTCCTCCAGATAATGAGCTTGGTATACATCCTAACGCTAGGGTGGTACCAATCTAAGTAATTCTGCTAAATGTAAATGGTATGCCATATGTGGGTACTAGTTCTGTTTATGGTGGGTACGAACTAGCCAAAAAAGTGGCATGGGGATTACAAAAAATGGGTGCTTGTCCAAAGATATATGTTTTGGGTGAGAGGTAAATGCTGAGGTTATGTCTGGGATCTTCCTATCTGGTGGCGATGCACCCAATCAGAAGATCGTTGCAAGAAAAGCAAAGTCTGTGCCAAGAAAAATGCCACCTGAGAATATTTTGCTGCCTGTGGTTCTGTGAAAGAAAGTGCTGCTTGTGTGCTTAAAATGGAAAAATGAACTGTTGAGCTGAGCAATGATTGCCCTTGTCTTGCCACTTTAAGTGCTTGAAAAACTGTTAAAAGTTGAAATTCCGAGAGAAATGTATTTGTGGACTTTAAAAACAGTCAATTCTAAGTGCCCAGAAAGTTTCTTGTGTGTACAGTGAAAACTGGGGGAGTTGCTAAGGAAAATGCATGAATAACTGTGTCAAAATGTCTTAAAAGTGCTTGCTGCACAGAAATTGCCAGCTGAGAAAAAAAGTGACAGTTTACGTTTTAAATTTGCCTTCTTGACGATCGCCATGCAGGAGTGCAGCTGAGAGAGAGAGAGAGAGAGAGAGAGAGAGAGAGAGAGCTCATTTGCATGGCGTCATGTGATTGGTCCAGTGAATCTAAGCCCTGCCCTTTGCCTGAGTCTCAATGTTGTGGAGCATTCAACGAGGAGCAGCCAGCAGTGTGCAAGCAGCATGCTAGTTCATGCAACAGCAGGAGGAATCGACGAGAGACAAAGTGTTCCTAAAACAGTATGTTTTTTCTACTTTCACAGTTATAACTGGGCTCAACCCAGTTTAGACAGCCAGTAGCAGTGATCTTAGTGTTTTAGTGACTGATCCATGGGTCTGCCAGCCTGATCATTGGAAAGGCCTACAAAACTGGCAGCAGGCCATTCACCATCAGTGGCGGGAACCAGCTACTGCCTAGTAAGTACCAAGTGCAAAAGTAAAATGGATTGTGGTGCAAAAAGTTGGGAAAGAGTAAAGCAATCCGGCAAAGTAACAGAGAGAGTATGTGAACTTTTAAAATTGGACTGTGTGAGTAGTAACTGTTTCAAAAGAGAGACAGCTCGAAGGCAGTACTGATTCATCAGGTCCAAAAGAAATGCAGAGACAGTATGAATGTGCTGGATAGTGCTAAAAGTAAAATTGAAGTTGTGCCTTAAGTAAAACAGTTAAAAGCAAGATTGGACAAGCGTTCTAACAATTTTGAGCTGTGTGTGTGATGAAAAACATTGCAACTGCCGTTTTGGGGTGTAGTCAGGAACTGTAAACAACCCAGAGGGAAGTAAAGTGTCCAAAAAGTCACTACATAATGATATTTCAGTGTTACTGTAGCAGTGTACACTTCCTGCGCACTTCATTTCAGTCTGTTCTCCATGAGTGGTTAATCAGTGTACCTGTAGGGTTATGTTGGTGTACATGCAGTGATGGTACAGTGTGTATGAATTATGTTAATTAGCACTATAATCACACTGGGAAATGCACTGCAATGAGCAGTGTTCTTGGTCAGTAACTGCCTGAAGCAGTGTTGCATTGCTTTTTAGTGTGTACGAATTACTTTCGTAATTAGCAGACTGAATCAACACCTCTATGCACTTCAGTGTGGTTTGGTGCTCAGTAGCGCTCCTGACTGCAGTGTCACAGTGGTGGTGGGGGGCAGCTTTTCCGAAGTTTTGCTGGAAGTCTTGTGGAGACCAGCATAAGGACGGATGGGCACATTTGACACTGGCTGAAGCTAGGAGAGGAAGGAGATAAGCATATGATGGGGATAAAACAGAAGCATAGAATGGAGATAAAACAGAACAGAAAAAAAAGTCAAACCTTTAAACCTTTGAAGGTTGTCAGCAATCGATTATGCAATGAGGCTCCCACTGTAATCTATCTTAATAGGCTGTTTCTACATCCTATACAGCATAAAGACAATTTTAATACTCTGCCACCTATTAATACGAGAGGAACTGTCTTTTTTTCTCAATACTCCAGGAGCATGCTGTCACACCTTAGGGTCCAATGGTGGCCGCTCAGCCCTGTCACTGCCATTTACTCTGCTGTCAAATGGCAGGGCCTATAGTCAGGTGGGTACTACCACCTTCTCATCCAGAGTACAGCTGGGCACAGGAACAGTAAAGCAGACATGGGACCATGCCTTCCATGGTTTCATCCTGCTGGCCACTCACATTTTCTGCCTTTCTATCCAAGACAAAATCAGCCAGGGCTCACAGGCACATGAATACTGAGGCATGGGAGCAACTTTGCTGTATAAGGCTGTTGTACCCTGTGCCTGGTAGTCAGCAGGAAGCAGCTATGGAGCAGTCAACTCTAACCTTCTCTCCAAAGGCTAGGAGCATACTTGTGGACACCTTACCAGCCTTCTGCCAACAGCAACAACTAACCATGTTCATGGTGCGAATATGGGTTGCCAGCATAGTAAGCAGTTCCCCAGTGCTGCATTATTAGGACAGCCTATGTGACCCTTTGTGGTGAACCCAGAACTTAGCAAGGGGCACCATGGTGCCTTATCAAGTGACTGCAAAGGCTGCTGGAAAAGCAGCCAGAATAGTGACAAATGCCACCAGTCCAGTTTCATTGTATCTACAGTGCTATTAGTGTATACAAATAATACTTACAGAAACATATGCTAGAAAGGTGTTTAACAGATTCATTCCCTTGGTATAAAGTTAAATCTTTTTACTTGAATGCTTTAACAATCTTTTGTGTATACCCCAACTGTGAAGCCCCATGAACTTTAAGGATAAGGTGCTGTACAAATAAAATTGCCTTGCCCTAATCTGACACACACAACAAGCTCTGGCAGAGCCATTATGACTGTGAATGCATTAACTAGATAAGGGTGTTTCATGGGCTTAAACATAAACATTTATTTATTTATTTAAAAAATATCAGATTTACAAACCTTTGAGTCAGATATTCATTTACGCAGGCACCACATCAAGAAGACCAAAGCAGTTCAAACAATATAAAATAGCTAAAGCAAATAGACATCAGGAGTCAAAGAGAAGCCCAGAATGTTCACATGAAGGCTGTTGCATACACTAACTGAATCAAAGTACAATACATTGAGACAGGGCATATTTAAGCAGAGGCGAAGCCGAGTGCTTCCACCACCCCAGAAGTGACATTATTACACGATAACACACACCCTGGAGTGCCTTATTGCCACTATACAATGGTTTGTTGTTATATACAGAATTTAAAGGATGTTTTTGTTAGTGTGGAAAAATATTTCTTAAGAGAAAATGTAAGGAATGATCCAAATCCAAAGCCACGGTGATGTCACTGTGTAATAACATCACTGTTTCAATGGGTCAGCAGGCAACTAACTGTTGACATTTGTGCTCACTGGATAAGATCAGCTACAAGGCTCTGCTGTTGCTAAGCTAATTTTTAAAGCAGTACACATGCTAAATCTAAGGGCATGGCTACATCACTGTCACATGAGACAGGGGGCATCGTAGGAGAAAGAGAGCCAATAAAACTACTTGTTATAGAGATCCCCAGGGGTTGTAAAACTACCATACAGCTAGCAAGCTAATTTAGGAAAAACTCTTAATAGCAGACAGAAGGAAGGACACACTAGGATTTAACATACATATCAAAACACTCTACATAACATATGTATTTTGCACATGCTGGGTGGAATACTCCTTTAACTCTCTGTGGTTTCAATTAACTCCTCAAGCCAGAAGAACAATAATGCTTTAAAGCTTCCTATATACCACACACAGGCACAGAAACCTGAGTAACTGGTTCCAATGAGTATAAACTCAGCAGGGATGATGGTGGGATAGCAGCTCTGGTAATTGTTCCAGTCTATCTTTTCACTGATAGAAACCGAGCCAGAAAAAAAGTAAAATACATTTCATCACAGACTGTTTACACCAAGTACATGAACCTGCATGATTTATCTGTAAAGATGATTAAAAATGTATAGATAGAATATGGTAAACACATATTGTTAATCCCAAAACCTGAACTTTGTTTTTAGTATATAGATGTTTAAGAAATACCTGAAAGCTGAGTCTTTCCTTTTGATACACCAGCTGACTCTGATAATCATTTGTTCCAAGGGTTTTTAAGTCAGTTTGAATGCATTAAGTATTATCTGTTCTCCTAGGGACTCCACAGATTTGTTTTTCCTTGGCCAGATACCAAACTAGTGACTCTTCTTTTAGCATGATAGGATCCACCTCATGCCCCTCTCACATGAATAAAAAAAAGGTGGTCTGGATTTTTAGGAGCTTCTTGGTGGAGGTGAGTTGGTTCTTACTTCCCCCAAAAAACAATGCTGCCTCCCACTACTCAGGTTCCAGTTCTTGTACCACCCATTTAAGAAAAAAAATAGTACCCTACAACCATTGACTAACATGAAAGCGTATTTATTTGAGGGCGGAAAACATTTCTTGGAGGAGGGTAAGGTGGAGGAGACTATTTACACCTTCAGTCAGTTTCACGGACAGAAAACATGACATCACTCATTTTGTACATGCAATACTCCTCTATACTCTGCCCACAGTCATAAAAATTGGTGCAATCATTCACAGCAGTGGCGACATCTATAATGCTATTCTTTGCAATTTTCCCAGCAGCCTTTGAAGTTGCTCAATTCAACACCATGGGATGCCCTACTGAGTTGAAGGTTTGAGTAAGGATATTGACTATAACACACAATAACATATAAAAAAATTTGTTTTTATACTGAAAGGAATCCAGGAGCAGCCTACTATTGTACATTACAGTGGCAGCCTCGTAACATAATCTACTGTTACCATTAATAAAATCTTGATCTGCCACTTGTGGAATTGCAGTAGCGAAGCAGCTACTGTATTTGAGCTGAAGTGGTAGCCATTGTTTCCACAGGGGTAGTCAACTTTTAGATAAAAACTGTATGCTTTTTGTAGCTAAATATGGTAATGCTTAGCAAAATGCTGCTTCGTTAGTGACTCTGTGATCCAGATTTAAAAGAGAAATTTCTAAGACTGCATTTTGGGCCTTATAGCCCATTACATTACTGTGGCAGTAGTCTTTTCCTGCATAAGTTAGATTTTTTCAGATAGTCCAGTTCAGGTGGGAAGGGATCATAATCAGGCCAAACAAATAGCCAGTTGATCCCTTCTACTTCCTGGTCCACTGGCCCAGCCCCTATTACTCAAGCAGTAGCTTTCATTTTTTAATCACAGGATGCTATAAAATATGGAAAACACTTCACTCCTATGGGACATGATCCCATGCTCTTCCTGGTTAAACGTCACAGAACATCTGAGCAAGGGAGGCAGGGCTGGAGGACCGGGACGTCGAAGTGATCAACTGGCAATCTGTTTGGCTGGATTTATGATCCCTTCCCTTCCAAACTGGACTACCTGAAAAAATTTAATTTATGAAAACAAGACCATTGCCACACTAAGGTAATGGATTATAAAGCCTAAAATACAATCAGTGTAATCTTAGCAATTTACCTTAATGGACACAGCTGTAACTCGTTATAGCCCACAATCTGTCTTTTAAAATCCAAAAGTACATATTTACTTGTCTGGGATCCAGATCCTGATGGAGAGGCACCTGTAAAATAAAAACAATGAAACAGTTCACAAAGGATCCATAGTTACATAAAATACAGGCATGTAGTGGACATGTAAACAAAATATTACTTATCTGATAGATGGGAGGAGACTGGCACAAAGTCGGGTCACTGCTATAAAATAAAACAGCAACATATTATTACTAATTTAAGTAAAAAAAAAATGAGCTAGAGGAAAGAAGGTTAAAGCAGCAGCAAGAGGAGTGAATAATATGAAGTAAATGAGGGAATACAAGTTGACATAAAGGGATGAAAGGCTTCAGTGGTCAGCATTATTTTGCTGACTCGGTTATGACTAAAAAAGAAGTGAGAACCACACCACCTATTTATTTATGGTATTTTGGTAACTGGGTGAGCCCACTGAGACCAGAGGTCCTTTTTTCAAGGGCGATCCAGAATTAGCTACATAAATGAAACTGCTCTCTGATGCCGGTTTACTTTGTGCCACTTGCAATGCACGTGAATGAATGTAAAGTCATGTTGGCATCACTTCCATTTGTATACTCTCCAAAAAACAGCTCAAAGCCTCCATGCATTAGAGAATATTGTAACATGGCAAAAATAATAGCAGTATAGGGAACAAAGCTGATAGGTGTAAGAGCATCAGGTGGTACAAGAGCAACATGGCATTATGAGACGATAATGCCGTGTTGCTTGTGTAGTACTAAAACGAGACACAGAGGAGAAAAGAGCAGTATTGGAAAAGCCAAGAAGCAGAAGATATAGTAGATGTTCTGTAACGCATGGAGGGAAACAGTCATAGTACTCAATGATACTGACATACCTGTGCAAGCTTGTGCAGCACAATGGAACGTGCCCGCAGAGGACATAGAAACAAATGTGGTCATTGTCATGAAGTGTAGAAAGCAGCGACACTAGTCCCAAGGTACACAAACATGAGTCCCTCACATGTGAAATAGTACGGTGGTGAAACAGATGAGCAGGGAAATCAGCATGAACATAAAAAAAGCACACAGCAAGAACAGAACAAGAACAGCAGAAATATCTGGAGGGCAAGTCGATGCAGGAGACACACGAACCTGACACCAGGTCACGCCTCCGGAGAGACAGCATCCGGAAATCAGTATGCAGTGCACTGTGTGACAGTCCACGGAACCGCAAGGTTTATCTAGCATGCACCAGTGACTGTGAGGGAAGAGAAATAATAGATGTGGTAAGGGAGATGTGCACTAGCGATACAGTAAGTGCAAAGAACATAAAATGTAAATGGGAGCAGTGTTTGGAAAGCAGCAAACTAACGGATCAGAGGTCATATGCAAATTAGACAGAGACGCAGAACCGGACAAAAGAAAAGCTGCATACTGCAGTCCCCTTGAGCAGGGTAGAAGGGAAATAGCTGTGTCGAAGTGGGAAAAAGTAATACATTTCGTTCAATTGCACAGTATTGTTGTTGGATGCAAAAGTTTGATACAGACACTTCTGTACGACAAAGTGTGTGCTGCATGTCTCAAAAGTGCAGCAAAGTTTTGTTTGTAGCTGAAATACAGTTATTGAAGCATTTATGAGGAAATGGCGGAATCATTTCTGACAGTTCTAGTTATGCAGACACCATGTTACAAGTGCATTAATCCACTCCAAAGGTGGCATCTAATGTGGAGTTAATGCATGGTTGGGCATTGTAGGCACTCGGCCGCAATGGCCCCAACCATGCATTAATTCCCCATTAGATGCCACCTTCATCGTGGATTAATGCTTACTTATTTACTGTAGGCATCTAAATTGCGTATTGGGTATGCATTGTTCTAAATATTGTTTGTGTGAGAGTGGTGAAGCTGAAGCTCTCCTAGTTGAGCAGCCCTGCAATATAGTATGTGCATATCCTTTATTTCTGTAAATGTTGTTTCCATGGCTTGTTGGATTTGTTGCTACTAGCAGGGTCAGTCCAAAATAAGTCGTCAGCTACTAGCAGTAATTATGCAACAAACTTTGACCCTGCTTTTTAGTTTTTTGTAAAATTGCAGTTTTTTTCCTCATGTTTCCCATATAAAGTTAAACCAAAAAGTGAAAGATCAATTGAATTAAATCTGGTCGCTATGAGTCAACCGGCTGAAAATAATAACACAGCAAATGGATGCGCTAATAAAGAACCATTTGCGTTTTGCAATTTTGAAACATTAGCACAAGGGAAGTAAAAAATTAACAGTGGTTCAAATGAAAGTACTGAGGCAAATGCATCAGATAATGACCAAATTAATGATCAGTTAAGTGATCATTTTTTTGAATTGGAGAAACTTTTGTTTAAAGCAGTTCATACAGCATACAATATATCTACATTGGAAACCTACCTTGAATGTGAATTATTTCCAAGAGGTCTAAGGGTGTTAAGGACTCCATCTGGTGGAATTGACACATTCGAATTTTAGAAAGAATGGGAAGA
Source organism: Neoceratodus forsteri (assembly GCA_016271365.2). NCBI lineage: Eukaryota > Metazoa > Chordata > Ceratodontiformes > Ceratodontidae > Neoceratodus > Neoceratodus forsteri. The sequence goes on from CM028137.1 coordinate 745,662,249, forward strand.
GGAGGCTAAAATATGCACAAAGTGTTCATTAAGTTAATCATTAAGGCCGATTTTAAAAAACACCAATTAATCACTTCAGAACGGCAGGCTGTTAAGAATAAATGTAATGACCTTGTTCAGGACCCTCTTTTTCATGAGTTTGATAAATGCTTGAAAGATAGACGTGAAGCTTATTAGACAAAGTTAATTGTTAGAAAACAAAGCAAATTAACCAGAGACAAAGGTGACAAAGTGAGAGGCATGTTGTACAATTGGCCACGAGATGAAAACAATTGCAGCTAAAGCAGGGGGAGATCAAGCAATAGGAACCAAAGTCAGAATAGAAGAAAATCCAGCCAGAGTAAACAATCCCATTCTGCGTCATTTCATGTGAATGCTGAAGGCAATCATTATTTATTTATTTAGCTTTTGTTGACCAGGTAGGTACACTAGACAAGTTATATGCCTATTTTCAGGTATGACCCAGGAGAGCACAATGAAGATACAGGTTCAAACAGAGTTCATAACAATGAGTAGATTCAAAAGGACAGGCTAACGTACATAGTCTACAGTAAGCATATATATATGTGTGTATGTGTATATGTAATAAATATACCACTCTGAGGTGTGCGGTCGCGCTCTGATATACGCAAGCCTTGGTGTGCGTTGCACGCACGAGGCCGCAAGGCTGAGTGCATCAACCGCCAAGGCGCAAGCGATATCAGGAGCGCCACCACACACCTCCTCAGGAGTGGTATATCTATCTTATAAAATGTCAAAAATTGTTTTGAGGGGTAAAGTGCAGGTGTGCAGTCGCTCTGATATACGCACGGTCATGTGATGCTGATCATGCAATAGGGCAACAACAATTATCCTACCCATTTTATAAATATATATATATATATATATATATATACACACACACACACACATAAAATAAGTAGTCTAGGTCATTCAATGGCAGGGGCAGTAATCACAGTGTACGAGTGACCATTAACAGAGCCACAGAAAAAAGTTAGTTCCTCAGTATTTAAATCAAGCAAATCACATGCATCCCAGTGTGAGTCCAATTCAGAGACCATGAACAACAAAAATGGAAAGAGACCTAGAGGTAATCATATCAGATGACCTTAAGGTTGGCAAGCAATGCAAGAAGGCGGTAGGGAGGGCTGGGGGGATACTGGGATGTATAGGGAGAGGTATCACCAGCAGAAAACAGGAAGTTGTTATCCCTCTGTACAGACAGTTGATGAAACCCCATCTGGAGTACTGCGTCCAGTTCTGGAGACCCCATCTCTGCAAGGACATAGACAGGATGGAGGCAGTTCAGAGGAGGGCAACTAAAATGGTGCAGGGTCTGCAAGAGAAGCCATAAAGAGAAGAGACTAAAGGAGCTTAATATGTATACCCTTGAGGAAAGAAGGGGGGGGCATGATAGAAACGTTTAAGTACCTCAGTGGAATCAACAAAGTCCAAGAGGGTAGCATCTTTCAGAAGAAAAGATGTGCAAGAACAAGGGGACACAATTTGAAGATAGAGGGGGGATGGCTCAGGGGCAATGTGAGGAAGTATTTTTTCACAAAGAGGGTGGTGGATGCATGGAACAGCCTTCCTGAGGAGGTTGTGGGGTCTAAAACTGTGGGAGAATTCAAGAATGCATGGACAGACATAAGGCAATTTTTGTGGGGGTAGGAAGAAATAGGCTGTTGGTTAAATAGGATCTGCAGCTTATCCTCTAGGTAGGGAAATGGGCAGACTAGGTGGGCCAAGCGGTCCTTATCTGCCATGAAAGTCTATGTTTCTATGTTTCTATGATTAAGATGGCTTAGGACACTCTCATGCAGAGGTCAGCTTCAGGTGCTCCCACAGAGAATTCCAGAGGCACAAGTGGGAGGGGGAGGAACGAACATGGGCAGGAAGGGAGTTCCATAGCCTAGGAGCACTTGTAGCAAAGTCCCTATCCCCCATAAGTGTACGAGTAAAAGGAACTTTGAGCACCCCAAGACCCTGAGACCTGAGGGAGTAGAAGGAGGAGTCAGCAGGCATGAGAAGCTGTGCCAGCCCTGGAGGGGGCGCCAGTTCTGATCACTTTACCCATGAAACAGCCCAGCCCAATGTTCAAGTGATTTGCCGGGGAAAGCCAGCCAAGTTTGTCATATAATTCACAGTAATGGGTGAGTCAAGGGGCAGCCAGGACAAAGCGACAGATATTATTATAGGTCATGTGCCACCGAGTAAGGTGAACCTTGGAGGTGCGAGCAAACTGGAGAAGGCTGTAGCTAAGCGAAGGGAGCAGCACACCTCTGGCTAGTGCCTGACGAGCAGAAGATGTCAGATTTTTCTTTGCCCTGTAGGCAAGTCCCAGTTTACAGTTTATGGTTCTGCATACATTTAGGATTTGACACCCCGGGTCAAATGTCACCCCAAAGTATTTGATGGAAGCTGTGGTTAGGAGGGGAGCACCATCCGCACCACTGACACAGAAAGGGGCAGAGGAGGCCTTGATCTTGGCTGATGACCCAAACAGCATGGCCTGAGATTTTTTAGGTTGAGGACCAGCTTGTGAGATGTTACTCAGGACTGAATGTTCTTAAAGTCCTTAACAACTGAAGGCTGAGAGTCCCAATGTCCCAGGAGTGTGCCAGGATGACCAGATCATACGCATACAGGGTGGCACTACAGTTGGTAGCAGTGGCTGGGAGATTGCCGATAAAGTTAATGCTAACAATCAGATGGGTAATCAAAGCACCGGAGGTTCTTTTTTGTACCGATAGGAAAGATACTGCATGTGATTCTTATTTACATTATAAAAGTGCACATCCTGCAAAGCTTAAAACGTTGTTACCTTACAATCAGATGTTACATGCAAGGCACAATTGCAGTGCGCAAAGTGATTTTGAAATTGAAGTAGATAAGATGGTGCAAGATATTTCTGAGAGAGGTTATGAATGGAATTTTTTACAAGAAGTGAGACAGAAAGTAGCACCTACATACTGGACAGATCTCTTAATTCCTAAAAAAACAAGTGAATGCAAAGAACCCATTACATTTTGCACAGAATTTAATTCACGTGCTGGTAAAATAGGCAGTGTCATATATAAATACTGGCCAGTTTTAACAAACAATTCAAGACTGGTTGAAAGTGTAGGAGCTAAACCCAGAATTTCTTTTAAATGGGCAAAAAGTATTAAAAACAAAATAGTGCATAGCAGATTTGAATCAAATAATACAATTGGTGCAACCTGGATACCCCCACCCCCACAGGGCTTCCGAAAATGTAGAAACTGCAACATCTGTCAGTTTGGTATAGAAGGTGCAGAATTTCTTCATCCAGTAAATGCACAGAAGTTTAAAATAAATGAATGCATTACTTGCAGCACTACACATGTTATGTACGTTCTGGTATGTCCTTGTGACATGTTGTGTGTGGGCATGACAGAACGCAAGGTAAAATTAAGAATTCAATTCAAATCCAGCAAGAATTAAATTTATAGGCTTGGAATGTATTAAGAAAAAGGATAAAAGAAGCAATTTGTCATTAAAAACAAAGTTGCAGCAACATGACATTTATTGGATATGGAAGTTGAAGAGCTTAAAACCAAAAGGTCTAAATAATATATTGGACCTGAAACCGTATTTATGATTGATGATAAATGTTTTTTTGTAGAGAATTGTTTAAGCTTTGAGGACAGATTGATTGTGTGACATGGTAATGGAAGGTTACTTACTGATATATGTTCTTCATCTCCCTAGAAAAGAAAATGTGCATCTTATGAAATTCATGGCAGCACATACAGATAAAGAGCATGAAGAGCTGAATCAAAAGAAACAGAGCTGAAAAAAGCAACAGCAGAGCATCTGCTGAACGAAATTAATTACTCTGAATGATTTATTGTGAAAGTTAGTAAGTGCTGAATGTAGCATTACAATATGAGTATTTATATACGGTTGCATACTAAAGTGAATAGCAAGCAAGTTTAATATATTAATACATGGTGATTATGCTGCTAATAATTTAAATTATTCAGACTAGGAGTAATGTTAATTGTTATGTATGAAGCATTTTAACACTTGGTAATAAATGTTCAGCTCTTGTTTAAAATATTTAAAATGCATGGATGCATACTTATTACAGGATAGGCTGCCGTCACTTTAAAGGAGCAGGGTTGTCAGGTTTGTTGCTTAATTTAATGTAATTTTAATTGACTATCACATGCACTTTGTGTATAAATAGGTATAAGGGGTTATAGAACAACACCCCCCAAGAAAGCCATACTAGCAAAGCGTAAGGGTTATTAGTGGCTGGTACACTGGACTGGGGTAGGTCTAATGTACATGGTAGTTAGCAATGCGTATATATTTTTTTGAAAAGCATTGAAAATACTGGAAGCACTTTATTGCAACTGTTGAAATTGTATGAAAACAAATGTTATCTTTTTTGCATATTTGAAGTGCTGTTGAGTTATTAACAGATGACCCATTCAATTTACTCATCAATATTCTTTCTCTAAATATTGTTTGTGTGATAGCAGTGAAGCCAAAGCTCTCTGGGTTGAGCAGCCCTGCAATATAGTAAGTGCAAATCCTTTATTTTTGTAAGTATTGGGTATGCATAACTTCTGTAATGCCAGAATCCATGCAAGTGGTAAATGCCAGAATGCAAGAAAAAATTGTGTGTGTTCCTGCATTCCAAATTCTAAGGTTTTCCCACTTTTGTGAGTTCTGGTATTTCAGTCATTTTCCTAAGAATCTTGGAATGACCAGAATGCTAGAACTCATGCAAACAGTAAAATTCAGATAGCGGGAACCCACACAATGCCAGCACAGTGGCACTGGTGGAGTGTATAAAATTCATATGTGGGAAGCCAAGATTCACAGATAGGGATGTGCAGGCCAATTTTTCTAAATCTTTCAAATTGTGACAAAACTAGAACAACACCCAAATGTGTAAGTAAAAGAAATGGTGCAATCAATAAAAGGAGTAAACTTAAGCAGTACCTCTGGATCTCCTGCACTCAAAAGACCAGTGTAAACCAATGGCTTAACATTCTACCCCTTCTAGTTCAGTCCAGTGGTATCAGTTGGTTGTGCAACTGGTGGGGGACTCCATTGTTAGTGGGGGTAGAACTGGGGGGAGGAAAGGGAGAGGGAGGTAAGGTGCCTGCCTGGTGAGATGGCTTGGAGGGACAGGGAGCGAATCCTCAGGATCGCTGGAGCAGCTGCACAGGGGAGGGAGCTGGATGTCATTGTCCACCTAGGGATAAATGACCTGGCTGAGAAAGGGATCAGAGCAGTACAGGAAGAGTTTGTGGAGTTGGGGAGGGGGCCTTAGACAAGTAGCACACACAGTAACCTTCTCGGAGGTGCTGCCTGTCTATGGCAAAGTCTGACAAAGTCCATTATGGATTGCAACCTCCGTCAACAATATCAAACCCATGAATAAGACTGACTACTCTGTTTAGATGCTTTCTCAAGCTAATAATATCTTTCTGCTGTGATGATGTAAATATCATCATCCAAATGCTGTAAATAATGTCTGAAAATATCTACATCCAAATACTGTAAATAATGTCGGTGACAAATGTCTGTAACACATGCTTAATGTAATTGTTGTTATACCCTGTCTGTATTAGTTTCTGTCTTACATGTGATGAAGTACCTTTGTAAATGAGCCTCTGGCTCAAAGATTGTAAACCTGATATATCAAATAAATAAATGTCATGGATGAGGCTAGGGTGCTCCACACCATGGGATTCAATCAGTGGTTGAAAAACTAGTGCATAGCTCATGGATTTGGCTTCACTGGGGACAGTGGGTACACCTGGAGTAATGCAGGCCTATTCTGGCATGATGGTCTGCATCTGTCCAGGAGGGGAACCAGGATCCAAGGTGATAGGTTTAAATGCTTCATTGGCAAGCATTTAAACTAGCCAAGGGGGGAGGTACTGGAAAGGAGCAGGGAAAACCTAGCCCCCCCAAAAAAATCAGGGTAGTAAGTGAGGTAAACTCTGAGATAGAGTTGTCGATAGGAAGAAGGGCAGGGGTAAATGGAGAAAATGACAAAAGCAATAAGGACAGGGATGGGGCAAAAAGTGGTAAGGCCATCAAGAAATGGAGGGTAATGAGTACCAATGCCCGTAGTCTGGGCAACAAGCTCTCTGAACTTGTGGCATTGATGGAAGAGGGATGCCCGGATATCGTAGCACTCACAGAAACATGGTACACAGAGAACCATGACTAGGATGTTAACATACCAGGGTACACAACCTACAGGAGAGACAGGGAGGGTAGAAGAGGGGCAGGAGTAGCTTTCTATGTCAGGGAAGGGATAAAAGCAATGGAACAAAAGAGTAAACAAGGAGGAGAGGAGGCACTGTGGGTCACCTTAGAGACTGGAAATGACACCACACTACGCACTGGGGTTGTATACAAACCCCCATTACAGGGAGAGGGAATGGACAAGGATACGATAAAAGGCATCCTTAGGATGGCAGAGAAAAGGTAGATACTGTTGATTGGGGACCTGAATATGCCCGATGTTAACTGGAACACCTTTGCTGTAGCCACATCCAAGAGCAGGGCCATTCTCGATGCCCTACAGGTGGCATGCCTCAGACAGCTAGTTTTGGAACCCACTCATGAGGGAGCAATCTTAGACCTCGTACTCTCAAATGGAGACAGTGAGAGGATCTCAGATCTGGAAGTGGGTAGCCATCTGGGAACAAGTGACCACCAAATGGTGTGGTTCACAATAAACTCAGCTACAGAGTCAAGCCATACAAAAGTGAGGGTATTGGACTTCAGGAGGGCTGACTTTGGCAAGATGGGAGAGTGCCTTAGAAAAGCACTAGCAAACAGGCTAGAAGGAGGGGTTAAGCAACAATGGGGAAACATCAAAATTGCCATCTGAGTGGCAACAGGCCTTTGTGTGAAGCAAATAAATAAACCTAAACAAAAGGAAAAGCCACTATGGTTCTCAAAAGAGGTGTCGGGGAAGGTTAGGGAGAAAAAGATAGCATTTAGGAAGTATAAGGGAACACAGAAGAAGCGGGACAGAGAACTGTACCAGTTAAGGCAGAAGGAAACAAGGAGGGAAGTCAGAATAGCAAAGGTCCAAACTGAGGAAAAAATAGCCAACTCGGTTAAGAAGGGAGATAAAACCTTTTATAGGTACATCAGAGAGCGTAGAAAGACAAAGGGAGGGATAGTGAGGCTAAATAGAAAGGACAGTGGGTGGGCAGAGAGGGACAGTGAAAAAGCAGGGATATTGAATGAATACTTCTGCTCAATATTCACCAAAGAGGAGGACGGGGAGGTGCCTAATCCAATTAAAAGAAGCACTCTGGATAGGGAGGTCGATCCCAGTTCTTTCTCAGAAGAAAGGGTTCTGAAAGAACTCCTAAAACTGAAGGTGGACAAAGCAATGGGGCCTGATGGAATTCACCCCAGAATTCTAAAATAATTAAGGAGAGAACTAGTGACACCTCTGACTACCGTTTTTAACAAATCATGGGAGGATGGTGTGGTACCTGAGGACTGGAGGAAGGTGGATGTGATTCCACTTCACAACAGTGGGAGCAAGACAGAGGCAGGAAACTACAGACCTGTCAGTCTGACCTCTGTAGTAAGGAAAGTGATGGAATCACTTCTGAAGGAAAGAGTTGTTAAGTACCTAGAGGCCAGTGGGGCACAGGACCCAAGGCAGCATGGGTTCACAGCAGGACGGTCATGTCAGATGAATCTAATTGATTTCTTTGACTGGATAACCAAAGTAGTAGACCAGGGAGGGGCTGTGGACATGAAAATACAAAATCACACATGCCCCCACAATGCAAAGCATCATGGGCTGCATATGCAAATCACCACAGAATGTTATGCTGGTCCAACTTTAAGCAGAATTGCATGGTGCCAAAAGGCCTCTCACACAGTTTGCAAAGGGTGCTAACAGAAGACATAGACACGTGTTTCGTCCTACCAGGACTCATCAGTATGTCTTGCCTGTTTGACACCCCAGTGGAATGGACCAGCTACCCTAGAGGCAGTGTGCCTTGGATATATTGTGGTGAACCCATTAAAATAAAAAAACTATTTAAAAGACAAAGAACCTCTGTGCGCAAACACTGAGGCAAGGGTTACCCCAAAGGGCATTTGGCTGGGAAGCCAAGTTTCAAGAAAATACTGTGGACATGGCCTACCTAGACTTTAGCAAGGCATTTGACATAGTCCCACACAAAAGATTAATAATCAAATTAACCAGCCTGGGAATGGGTCCCAGGGTGGTAGCCTGGGTAAAACATTGGCTGGACAACAGGACACAGAAGGTAATTGTAAATGGAGTCCACTCTAAAGAAAGCGGGGTTACTAGTGGGGTACCACAGTGTTCAGTATTGGGTCCAGTTCTTTTTAATGTCTTTATAAGTGACATTGCAGAGGGACTGGAAGGAAAAGTATGCCTCTTTGCAGATGATACAAAGATCTGCAACAGGGTTGATACACAAGAGGCATGGAAAGGATGAGAAGGGACTTGGCAAGGTTGGAGGAATGGTCAGACGTATGGCAGCTTGGATTTAATGCAAAGAAGTGCAAAATAATGCACCTGGGAAACAAAAACTCAGGGGAAGATTGGGAAGATTACACAATGTGGGGGGAGGTAGTAACAACAACAGAAGTGGAAAGGGACCTGGGGGTAATCATATCAGATGACCGTAAGGTTAGCAAGCAATGTGAAAAGTCAGTAGGGAGGACTGAGGTGGATACTGGGATGTATAGGGAGAGGCATCACCAGCAGAAAACAGGAAGTTGTTATCCCTCTGTACAGACAGTTGGTGAGATCCCATCTGGAGTACTGCATCCAGTTCTGGAGACCCCATCTCTGCAAGGACATAGACAGGATGGAGGCAGTCTAGAGGAGTGCAACTAAAATGGTGCAGGGTCTGCAAGAGAAGCCATAAAGAGAAGAGACTAAAGGAGCTTAATATGTATACACTCGAGAAAAGGAGGGAGAGGGGGGACATGATAGAAACTTTTAAGTACCTCAGTGGAATCAACAAAGTCCAAGAGGGTTGCATCTTTCAGAAAAAGAGATATGCAAGAACAAGGAGACACAATTTGAAGATAGAGGGGGAACGGCTCAGGGAAAATGTGAGGAAGTATTTTTTCACAGATAGGGTGGTGGACACATGGAACAGCCTTCCTGAGGAGATTGAGGGGTCTAAAACTGTGGGAAAATTCAAGAATGCATGGGATAGACATGAGGCAATTCTTGTGGGGGGTGGGAAGAAGAAGGCTGTTGGTTAACTAGGATCTGCAACTTATCCTGTAGGTAGGGAAATGGGCAGACTAGGTGGGCCAAGCGGTCCTTATCTGCCATTAACATATATGTTTCTATGCATTGCACTAGCATGCTGGAGACTTGGGATCGGGTCTTAATCCTTATGCCTGGAGAGGTGAGGCTCAGAACTCAGTGCAGAGGCATTACACACTGGCTCCATTGGGTTGAAACTGGTGGTGCTGACAGTAAGTGACCATGCAACATCTGGCATCTCCCTCACCAACAGGAGCAGCGCTGTGGACATTAGCCTCAGACTGGATGGTAAATGGGCATTGGGGAGATAAACTTCCACCCCACTTTGGTGATAGTGGCTGTTAAGTCACTGCACAGCCACTAAACCCCCAGGACCCTCCTTGAACCCCCAGGTCCCTCCTGTCTGTCATCCTGCCTGGCGTTACTTTTGTTATTTTAAATCATCTTCCTTTGGCCCTCCATCCTAGCTGCTGAAAAAAAAAAATCAATGATACTTTTCAAAAGCTACTACTTTCCCCACTCCCAGCTGCTGCACACTACAGACTCCATGTATGCCCTGTCCTTCAGCCACCGCCCCCCCCACCCCCACACCAGATCTGGCAAGGTCAGAACATCAAGTGAGATAATGGGACAGAAAACAAATATGTACCAAAACGGTGAGAGGTACAGTATTTTCAAATATACCACAGGTACTGCATGCATTGTAAAACTCTTGATTTTCGAAGATTAAAAATTATAGAAGCACATGTGACAATTACAGTAGTTCTCAGTGCCAGAACAAAAGAGGTAGCTCCATAATATCCCTGTTACTGTAAGTATTGTCTCCAATTCCCAATCCATCCTGGTGCTAATTATCTAAGACTCCAGCCATATACACTCCTCAGTCTCAGTCTCCTTCTATTTATATCCGTAAATAAATTTTAAGAATAAAGAAATACTGGGAAGTCAATCTTTTCCCCCACCCTGCCAGTTCAATGGCGCCTCTCATCTGCCGATGCTATAGTTCCTCCTCTCCTGATCCAGACCCTTTCAGCCCATGCTGCACCCGACCTGAGCCAACCTTTTCAGTTTATGTCAAATTAATTTACTGCTCTTTCAATCACAGGAGACAGAGTTTTTTGAGACTTTCCTTAGCGGCGACTCTCTGCTGATCAGCCCTGCTGTCCCCACCAATGCCCCATCTGCTGTTCTCCACTTAATTGAACACTGTGCTGTAGCTGCTATTCTATACCAATTGGGAGCAAAAAAATAGCCACCATCATGTTGCTCGAACAGCGGCAAAACTTGCTCACACTGTCCCTGCAATATCTGCTCACCACCACCACCCACGCTTAGCTGTACGTTCTCATCATACTACTTATTTTTACTATATTGTGAGGGTAATAGAGCTGGTGGGTGTAATAAGCTTACCTGCACAAAGGCTGTTTCTCATGTTTCATTTACACCTCCACTCCGTAACTGCTGCTCTCCTCTTTTCGAAAGGCCCAACACTCCAGCTCATTGCCCATCACTTATGGAAGTGAAAACTTATTTTTAACTATAGCTTATCATATTGCAGACAGTATTGCAGTTAATGCACGCCACCATATACAACTTTCACAAAGCAGCGCAAACATTAACTTCTGCGCAAAGAAAAATCTTGCATGTTCCAAAATGAGAACTCTTGCGACACCAAACTTTTTGATCTAGCAAGACTTAGTATTTACTGTCGTTAGGATGGGCACTGAACTCAGCTCAAGTGGCAGCAGTGCTATAGGTTGCAGTTTTTATGCAGGAGCTAATGGGTAAGGCGAGGGAGACCTTTACATGCCGGAGAGATTGAGGAGGTTGCGAGGGGTTTGTGAATCCATGTTGCTGATGACCCTGTTCCTTGGGGCAGTCACATAGCAGGCTCGACTACAAATATGGGAAAATATAGTATGTCCTCATGCGTATACATATCGTCAAATGTGGAATGACAGACTCAGAACACTGTTGAAATAGTGCCTTTATATTTGTAGTGTTTCACAACAAAAATAAACAGGGGAATGAACCGTAGAGATTTGTTAGTGAAACATATGGGATAGTAAAATCAATGTGAACATTTACAAGGAGTTTACATTATACTACTGAAAACAAATATTAATTATAATATGGAAGTACAATAAGTGAACAATAATTTAAAAGTGTGCTAACATAATTTCTAAGACAGTGCAGTGGTAAAGAAGTGTGCAACAAAACTTGCCAATTACTTGCAGTGCTACTACAGCGTGCATCTAAAATTAGGAAAGATAATGCAGTGGTAAAGAAGTGGAACACAGTCAATGGGGTGCATTTACACTGCAGCGAATAAAAGCAGTGGTATGTCAGTCTGGACTGTAATAAAACTGAAACAAGTCTAAAGACTGCAGTGTGCACTCCACTTCCCTCTGGGAATGCAGCACCATCAAATGTAGAAAAGTTTCAAGTGGTTTTGCTAAATGCTGTGGAACAAAATGCAAAAGCCAGGCAGCCTGTTAGAGAATTGTTACAAACGTGTTTAAAGCCAAATCTCAGTTTAATTGCAAAAATAGTAATCTTGGGACTTGTGTGTTTATTTACAGAAAATGGCACATCAACATCCCCACTGCCCACTCCTTGCCAGGGTGTGGGTTACCCAACAAGAAAAAGAGTTGTCTCACTTTGAACAACTGTACAATTGTGAGTCAGCACCATCTGATGTGGCTTTACTGAACTTTCTGGTCAATGTATGTATTGTTTGTTTGAAGCCAGGGAGGGATGTTCTGTTAATCCCCATTGCACAGGCTGTCGCAAGAAATTTGGAATAAATGAAACAGGTGGCACAGTAGTAGCAAAAGCAAAAAACATCCACTTTGCCCCAACATAGACACTGGCAGGGGACCCTGCCAGATCAGAACAGCAGCAGGCTGGGTGCAGTCAGAGAGACCCCACTGAGTTTGTCAAGGAGTTTTGGGAGAATGTCTGTGCAGATACCTTGCATGGCCAGGAAGAGATGGAATTTTCCTCTCCACAGAGGGTGGATTTGGATGCTGCAGATGCAGGTTCTGTGGATCCTTGGGTGGAAGGCCCAAGCCTCATGGGAGAGTCTGAGGTATAAGAAGCACTGTGTTGGGAGGACAATGCCTCCGAATGCAGTGAGAAATGGACAATTTCAGGAGCGGTTCAACTGTCAGCTCCTAAGCAGAGATCGTAGAACAGGAAGAAGTTGCAATGGCTATGGCGGGACCCTGTGAGTCATCATTAGCATTGGCTTCAGTGGAGCCTCCCGAGACAGAAATGGAGGGAGGCTCTAGAGATGTGCCATTGAGTGTAAAGGTGGACTGCTTTTACTCTACATTGTGTGTTCAAAGCTGGCTTAACCAGGAATGGCCACTCCAAAGCTGTGCCACTTGGTAGGAGCTGGTCAAAAGCAGCAAGGATGAATGGATAATTCAAAGACAGGCTGTGGCCAAAAATGAACAGACATAACCTTTCGTCCCTTGGAAAATTTGGGAGCAATAGAGGAGAACCGGCATGCCTGGCTGTGGGAGGAAGCTTGTGCCAACCTGCATCCAAAAGTAAATAAATTTGTAAGAATAAAAATATGCAATGAGAGACTACAGTTTTGGAAGCATTGAAGAACTTTGTTAATTGATTCAGTGCGAACTGTGGACAAGGCTGGCCAAGAGACATTTTACAATGTTCCTGTGGTTCGTCTGGATGGAGAGACAGTCTATGCCCAACACCCCGAGTGGTACTAACCATGAATGGTGCCACTCATCAGTAAATGTGCCCACTTGCCAAGTTGAATGCAACAATGCCATCTCAGTATCTGCCACCGAAGAGGCAGCAACCAAGGAAGAGGTGCCTTTCTTCTGGTGTTCCAGGTTCATCTGCAGCAGCATTCAGGCTCATTAGCCCAGCGATAGGAGAAGATTTCCCATCCAGGTCCAATAGGAGGTAGTGGAAGCATCTGATCAGAAGATGTTGTCTGTCCAGTAACAGCAGATCATCAGGCCGCAGGTCCAGAGAGGTTATGTTGACATCCATCTGTCACATAGAAACTGGTAAGATGCATTTTACATTTTCATTTGACTGTTTTGCCTACAATTGAGGATGTTCCAGGAACTTTGTGTCACCAATAGACACTCTTAAACTGGACTGCAGTGTTAGCAGGCCTTGTGCCTGCCAAGAACTGTGTTTCAGCAGGCTTTGGCCTATGAGAAACTCTATGTGTAGTGCCTTGGCTCTCTGGACTTTCTCCCTAGAATATCGAACTTGTAGGGCCTTCCCACCAAAATGTTTTTGTAAATGCTTCTATGTTTTCTATTTTTGTACTTTTATAGAATAAAAACCTTTTAAAAAAATAGCTTTTTGGGATTGTGTAGTATCTGTAGTGGGAGGGCTTGGTCACTGTGTGGTTTTACATGTGTTTGTTTGCAGAATGTGTTTTGCAGTGTTTTCTTTTGCAGGTATTCCTGAAAGAAGACAAGAAGAGGATTTTTGGGACTCATCGGAGTCCTCCTTGTTTAAAGTTGTTAGGTTTTGTGTAACTGTGTAGTATAATACTCACCATTTTTCTGCTTTGTAGGTGTAGAGTTTTTGTAGTTCTTAAATTTAGGAAATGTTCCTGTAAATGCATGTTTCTATAGTGGGTTACAGAGTTTTTGGTGTAAAATGATTTTGGGTATGGGCATCCGGTAGGCAGCATAGGTCAGATAGTTTTTCCCTAGAGGGCTGGGGGGTAGACAGGCTGGGGGTCCTGAGCCATGGTAGGGGCCTTTAGTGCTGGACTATTAGGTCATGCTTCAGGCAGTTTCTTGGAGCCACTGAGAATCCATAGATAGTACAGTAGTAGGAGCTGAAGTATCTTCAGTGGGGCTCTGTCCTTTAGTGTTACCTGCCTATGCCTAGCACATGGTGGGGGAGACTTGATCAACCCTCCTCATAAGGAGCACAGAGGCAGGATGGCCTGGTACTGGACCATAATCTGGCTGTGGACAGCCAGTGGCCTGGTTGTAGTGAATGTAACCAACCAGTCCCCTGGGGTTACTAGAATCCCATTAGTACTAGTGTTAGGCAGGAAGAATAGGCAGCTGGTAAGGAGTTCATTTAGGGACTTCTTACATAATGACATCATTGTTTACTCAGCTAGCCTGAGAGATGGATGATTATGTCATTTAGAACTCTCGCAGCAGCATAACCATTTCTGAGTCAGCTGCTTGGGGGAGGTTTAGAATGTTCAGTTAGTATTAGTTTGGAAGTCAGAGTGGCAGGAGCTCTGCCAGTGGGGCTCTGTGTTAGAGAGCCTTTATTTCTCACCCTAGTCTGGATTACAATCACCAACTCCCAGTGAAGTGGTGGTGACCTTTCTTCAGCAGGATTCCTTGATGTTCACTCCAAGAGAAGTGAAAGGGACTGCTAGTTCAGTGGATCCAAGGGGAAATCCCCTGAAGGTCCTTGTGAGTGTACAGCTGCCTTTGAGAAAGACTTTTGTGTGAGATTTCTGACAAGCTAAAATGGAAAAGGGTGCTTTCCTGTTGTTCCCATGTCTGAAGGAAGGTGCAACAAATCTGTGAATACAGAATGGAAAAGGGTGCTTTCTAGGTTGTTTCCATGCCTAAAGGAAAGAGCAACTAACCAGCAGAAAAGTGTACTTTCAGGGTTGTTTCCATGCTTAAAGTAAGGAGCAATTTAACTATGAGTACAAAATTGGGAGACAAGTTTTCTAGTTAGGGGTTTGTTCTGGGGTGTGTGTACCTAAAGGTAAGACTAGATCATACCTGTCAGGACCCCTGTTCACCTAAATTTGGAAATCTGAAGTAAAGGTCAGAGTCTTTAGCATTTCAGTGGGGAATGAAGGCTTCTGTGATGTAGCCCTGACGGAATGGCATAAACTGTCGGCTGGGGCAAAGGGTGGGAGGAACGCCATCTGGAAGCTTACAAGGCAGGGCTAACTGATTAATTGATGGGCACCAGGTTACCCTGAGCAAAGGTCTTTGCTGCAGAATGAGGTGGGTGACAAAATTCACAGGCATACACCTATGGGAAAGAAAATGTTCTGAGTGTGTGGCACAGTCCACAAACATACACCATGGGGAAGAGAAAGGAATTGTTTCTGTGGACAATTGTACTGCCTAGCAAAGAGTTGTAGAAAGAAAATGTACTTGCTTGCCATGACCGACCCTTGGGGATCCACTGATTCTTTAGTAACATCTGTGAATAAAGCCATACTGCACAATCTCAGCTACTGCATTGGACATTCTAATCATTGCTTCTGTGTGGAATTAATTGGGACCCCTCAGCAGTTAGATCTAGCATGCACCTACCATCCTCTCCCTTGGACCTGGTTGTAGTTTACAAAGGTACACTTTTGGTTATTGTACCTCCACCCCTGTTCCTCTAGATAATGAGCCTGGTATGCATCCTTACACTAGGGGTGGTACCAATCTAAGTAATTCTGCTAAATGTAATTGGTATACCATTCGTGGTTACTAGTTCTGTTTATGGGGTGTGCCAACCAGCCAAAAGTGGTGCTGGGGTTACAGTAACATAGGCTGAGGTCAGGGGGCAGGCGGCAGGCGGAAAAGAAAACAAAGCAGGCCAAAACCAACGCAGAAAGCTCTCAGAAAAAGCAACACCTTTTACTGGCAACTCCAGCACTGGAAGAACTGTTTTACAGAAAATGCTTTTTTTATTCAATTGTATTTATTTTTTTGCCTTATTGTTAATTCTTGAATATTTTTAAAAACTAAACAAATACCCATTTTCTAAGCACAATAATACCCTCCAGAGTGGGCAGTATGGGAATGTCGGACCTTCCAGGGACTATAAGGCCATCCGCTTGTGGTGTGAGACCTCATTACACCCCTGGACAGTCCAGCACAGCCCAATGTCATCCAACCTGGTGGGTATTATTGCTTATTTGCCTCTTGTGATCTCTACTGAATCTTAAACCTCCTGTTGTGAATTGTTTTCAATATATACTAGTTTGTGTGCTTTTAATTTTTCACTAATGTCATTTTGAACCCTCTACTCTAATATTTACTTTATGGGCTACTGGCCCTTTAATTTATGTATCAACTATCTGATCCATCAGAATATACAGGGAGGGCCTATGTCTCCATAGATCTGCTCCATGATGAAGTCTGTGAGGTTGAAGCACTGAGGCACTTGGGTCAGAATACACAGTCCCATTAATTCCAATTGGAGACAAGTATTTTGTATTTTGCACTGTATATTGCACCTCATAGTATCTAGAAGATAGCCTTGAGTTAAGGCTGATGCAATTGTATTTGAATCCTTAACATTTTTGTACAACAGATGATCCCATGTTTTCCAGAAGAAATGTGTCTCAGTGTTTTCCTTTCTAGAGTGCAATGTGTATCTGTTTTTATGTTGTCTTGCGCATGCATCACAGACAACATATTGTGGCAGCTTGGAGTGGAGAAGCAGGTTTGGGAGGTGCAGCGGTGCTGGGCCAATGGCGCCACTGCTTTTTTGGGGAGGGGTCTTTTGCACCAATAAAACAGAAAATTGTCTATGGCAGCAGTTGAGAAGCCTGCCACCAAGTTGAAAGAAATTCACCTCTGCAATCAGGGAGCACCCCTTAATTGGAGAATCAACTGTTTTTGCTGCTGGGGCATCCCTGATTGCAGCAGCAAATAGCAACTTGACTTGCCTGGTGTAACATTTCAGGAAAAATGGCGGTGGCTGTCGACCATGTGCCTTTCACAGTCTGCAGCAAGCTGACTTCGGAGGTGGCTGTACCCAGGGCCGGCATTAGGCATCCACCAACCCCATGGCTGTGGGAGGCCCCCAAATATTGGCAGATTTTGGCATAATGTCCCCCAACCCAAAATCATTTGTCTGCTGAGGGAGGTGCCCAATCCCCCTCAGCATCATGTCCACCCTCTGACACAGACCGTTTTTACTTTGTTGATGGGAGGCCCAATACCCATTGGCTCCAGTCCCCCCCAAAAAACACCCAGGTGGCATGTTGGGAGCCCACCCCAGCATACCAATTCTACCTGCAAAATAAGAAAACCTTCCTGCAATGTTTTTACATTTTCTTTTGTTTTTCTGAAAAGTAGAAAATGGTCCCTCGTTGTGTCCGGTCACCCCTTCCCAACCTGCACCCACCCTCTGCGCACCCCACTTCCCCATACCACCCCTCCACATCCCATACTTATCTTCAGAGCATGGCGCGATGATCTTCAGTGGACCAGGAACACGTCTGCACTCTTCAAAGCTGACCACGAACTGGAGAAATGCCGGCAAGCTGTATAATGGCATAAATGGAGTTTTTTCAACATAGGTGGATATCTTGGACCTTTTTTGTAAATATTGGCACCAAATTTTCAACATGGGATCCTTGGAACCCCACCTCATGAATTCAGTCACTGTGATGTCATTATTCGGTCCTGAAAGGTGATTCCGTAGTCACTGCGTGGAATCACCTTTCAGGACTGATTAATCAAACAACAGTGTCGCTGTTCATGAGGTGGACTCCAAAAAGCCTAAGTTGCAAAGTTGGTGAAAAAATTCCAAAAAATAACTGTTACGGGTGTGCATTGAGCAGTTTACATGCACACTCGTAATTTTGAGAATTTTTAATATTTTTACTTCAGATTTTCAACATTGCCATTTTTACACACCTTCTTATGAACAGTACAGCTGTCATTTTTCATATCCTGCCTGAAATGTGTTTTTGCACATCTGGCACACAATAGTGTGGTCGCTGTGGGAAATCAATGTTTGGGACAGATTAAGAAAATCACAGTGACACCATTAATGAACAAAGATCCCAAAATGACTACATTGAAAATTTGGTGAGAAAATGCCACAAAATGAGTATGTTACGAGCGTGCATTGTGCAGTTTCCTTGCACTCATAACTTCAAGAATTTTTCATATTTTCACTCCAGATTTTCAACATTGTCATTTTTGCACACCTCCTTATGAACAGTGTAGTGATCATTTTTCACAACCTGCCCAAAATGTGGTTTTGCACATCTGGCGCACAATGGCATGGTCACTGTGGGAAATCAATGTTCAGGACAGATTAAGAAAATCACAGTGACACTATTTATGAGCAGAAGTTCCAAAATAACTAAGTTGAAAATTTGGGGACAAAATTCCACAAAATGAGTATGTTATGAGCGTGCATTGCACGGTTTCCATGCACACTCGTAACTTAAAGAATTTTTAATATTTTCACTCCAGATTTTCAACATTGCCATTTTTGCATATCTCCTTATGAACAGTACAGCTGTCATTTTTCACAACTGGCTCAAAATGTGGTTTTGCACATCTGGCACACAATGGCGCAGTCTCTGTGTGAAATCAATGTTTGGGACAGATTAAGAAAATCATAGTGACACTGTTCATGAACAGAAGTCCCAAAATGCCATTTTTGAAAATTTGGTAAAAGAATTCCAAAGTGTGTCAGTCTCTGCAGGGTGGGGTGGGGTTGACGTCAGTTCCATACTTCACTGCCATTCCTATTATGCACCTCTCTAACTCCTGCACTTCAAATGCCAATGCCAGCAAGACAACATTTGGCATTGACAAATGCTTGTCTTTTTTTGTGAGTGTCTGACTGAGCTTGGCTACCTCTAACACTAGCACTGGCAACTCATTGTGTGCACAGCCTCATATTTTCATGGTAACTGTGAACCAGGCAAGCTCTGATTTAAATTGATGACACTGAGTCTCATGTTAGCAGGTGTGTCTCAGGAGTTCCCCCTTGGTAAAGGCATTTATAAAGGGTCTAAAAAGGTATATTTTTGAGTTAGCTTATGGTACTGAAGCCTGAACAGTTAAAGTACCATACCTCTGATTATTTTTACTGTAAAATGTTTTCTCGGCTGTTTGTTTTATTGAATTTTAAATTGTTTGTTCACTGCTAAATGCCCTGAGCCTTTGTGAGTAGTGCACTTTGCAAATAAAATTTGCCTTGCCATGACATAATAGTTTGAATTAAAGAGTTTGAACCAGGAAATGAAGTTTTGCATTCTAGTTCCCAGGCAGAGAAACATAGAAACATAGACTTTGACGGCAGATAAGGACCGCTAGGCCCATCTAGTCTGCCCATTTCCCTACCTACAGGATAGGCCGCAGATCCTAGTTAACCAACAGCCTTTATCTTCCTGCCCCCCACAAGAATTGCCTTATGTCTGTCCCATGCATTCTTGAATTCTCCCACAGTTTTAGACCCCACAACTTCCTCAGGAAGGCTGTTCCATCATCCACTACCCTTCTGTGAAATAATACTTCCTCACATTGCCCTGAACGCCCTCCTTCTATCTTTAAATTGTGTCCCCTTGTTCTTTGCAAGTCTCTTTTCTGAAAGATGCTACCCTCTTGGACTTTGTTGATTCCCTTGAGGTACTTGAAAGTTTCTATCATGTCCCCCTCTCCCTTCTTTCCTCAGGGTATACATATTAAGCTCCTATAGTCTCTCCTCATCGGCTTCTCTTGCAGACCCTGCACCATTTAGTTGCCCCCTCTGGACTGCCTCTATCCTGTCTATGTCCTTGCGGAGATGGGGTCTCCAGAACTGGACACAGTATTCCAGATGGGGTCTCACCAACTGTCTGTACAGAGGGATAACAACTTCCTGTTTTCTGCTGCTGATGCCTCCCCTTACATCCCAGTATACCCCGGCCCTCCCTACTGCCTTCTCACATTGCTTGCTAACCTTAAGGTCATCTGATATGATTACCCCAGGTCCCTTTCCTTTTTGTTGTTGTTACTACCTCCCACCCATTGTGTATTCTTCCCTGGGTTCTTGTTTCCCAGGTGCATTATTTGCACTTTTTGCATTGAATCCTAGCTGCCATCGTCTGACCATTCCTCCAACCTTGCCAAGTCCCTTTTCATCCTTTCCACGCCTCCTTGTGTATCAACCCTGTTGCAGATCTTTGTGTCATCTGCAAAAGGCATACTTTTCCTTCCAGTCCCTCTGCAATGTCACTGATGAAGACATTAAAAGGACTGACCCAATACTGAACCCTGCGGTACCCCACTAGTAACCGCCCTTTCTTCAGAGTGGACTCCATTTACAATTACCTTCTGTGTCCTGTTGTCCAGCCAATGTTTTACCCAGGCTACCACCCTGGGACCCACTCCCAGGCTGGTTAATTTGACTATCAATCTTTTGTGTGGGACTGTGTCAAATGCCTTGCTAAAGTCTAGGTAGGCCATGTCCACAGCCCCTCCCTGGTCTACTACTTTGGTCACCCAGTCAAAGAAATCTATTAGATTCGTCTGACATGACCTTCCCGCTGTGAACCCATGCTGCCTTGGATCCTGTGCTCCACTGACCTCTAGGTACTCAACTATTCTTTCCTTCAGAAGTGACTCCATCACTTTCCCTACCACAGAGGTCAGACTGACAGGTCTGTAGTTTCCTGCCTCTGTCTTGGTCCCACTTTTGTGAAGGGGAATCACATCCCTTCCTCCAGTCCTCGGGTACCACACCATCCTCCCATGATTTATTAAAAGAGTAGCCAGTGGTTTCACTAGTTCCTTCCTTAATTCTTTTAGAATTCTGGGTGAATTCCATCAGGACCCATTGCTTTGTCCACCTTCAGTTTAGGAGTTCTTGCAGAACCCTTTCTTCTGTGAAAGGACTAGGATCGACCCCTTATCAAGAGTGCTTCTGTTAATTGGATTAGGCACTTTTCCCTCCTCTCTTGTGAATACTGAGCAGAAATATTCGTTCAGTATTCCTGCTTTTTCACTATCCCCTCACCTGCCCACCCACCCATTCATTCTATTCAGCCTCACTATCCCTCCTTTGTCTTTCTCACGCTTTCATGATGTACCTATAAAAGGTTTTATCCCCTTCTTAACTGAGTTGGCTATCTTTTCGTCAGTTTGGGCCTTTGCTATTCTGACTTCCCTCCTGCTTCTTTCTGCCTTAATTGGTACAACTCTCTGTCCTGCTCCTGTGTTTCCTTATACTTCCGGAATGCTATCTTTTCTTCCTGACTTTCACAGCCACCTCTCTTGAGAACCATAGTGGCTTTTCTTTCGTTTGATTTGTTTATTTGCTTCACACAAAGGCTTGTTGCATCTGTGATGGCAGTTTTGATAATTCCCCATTGTTGCTCCACACCTCCTTCTAGCCTGTTTGCTAGTGCTTTTCTGAGGCACTCTCCATCTTGCCAAAGTCAGCCCTCCTAAAGTCCAGTACCCTCACTTTTGTAGGCTTGACTCTGTAGCTGAGTTTAACATGAACCACACTGTTTGATGGTCTTGTCCCCAGATGGCAACCTACTTCTAGATCTGAGATCCTCTCACTGCCCCCGTTTGAGAGTACGAGGTCTAAGATTGCTCCCTCACGAGTGGGTTCCGAAACTAGCTGTCTAATGCCTGCCACCTGTAGGGTGTCAAGAATGGCCCTGCTCTTGGATGTGGCTGCAGCAAATGTGCTCCAGTTAACATCTGGCATATTCAGGTCTCCCATCAACAGTATCTCCCCTTTCTCTGCCATTCTAAGAATTCCTTCCATCATATCCTTGTCCATTCCTTCCCCCTGACATGGGGGTCTGTACACAACCCCTGTGCGGATTGTGGTGCCCTTTCCAGTCTCAAGGTGACCCACAGTGCCTCCTCTCCTCCCTGTTTACTCTTTTGTTCAGTTGCTTTTATCCCTTCCTTTACATAGAGAGCTACTCCTCTCCCTCTTCTCCCCTGCCTGTCTCTCCTGTAGGTTATGTACACTGGTATGTTAACATCCCAGTCATGGTTCTCTGTGTACCATGTTTCTGTGACTGCTACGATATCCAGGCATCCCTCTTCCATTAAGGCCACCAGCTCAGGGAGCTTGTTGCCCAGACTACGGGCATTGGTACTCATTACCCTCCATTTCCTGATGGCCTTACCCCCTTTTACCCAGAGTACCATAATGGCTATAGTAAAGGACTAAACTGGAAAATCCAGGTCCAAATCCTAGCTCTTACAATATATGGTCTAACTGGCAGAGCAATATGAGGTGAATCCGCTAGAATTTCCTCTGAATCCCTGCTCCCAGGCATAGTGGTCTAAAGCTAAAGCAATGTGTTATGAATAGGCAGGGCTTAGTTTGAACGGACATGGATATTTCGCTTGGCTCTGAATGCTGCAGTGACATGAATGGCATGGGGCTAACACCTGGGGTCTGTTTTTGTCCAGCATTTCTGATTTTCCCATGAACACCAGCTCCCCTTAGTCGGTGCAGTCTAGTAGAATAGAGCAAAATGCTAGTCTGAATGCCACCTGTGATGCAGTGGAGTCTCACCTTAGAGGTAAGGGTATTGCAGCAGGATTCTAGTTTTATCCTGGATATGTGTCACTAATCCACCAACAGTTTGACCTGGCTCGATAGCTGTCGGTTTGAATCTATATCCCCATCCCCAAAGGGCGAGGCATAAAACAGGAAGGATTTCCTAGCCCTCCATTCCGGATAACAAAAACAAAATAAAACATACAAAACAAATGCCTAGGGAACTGCGCATAATGAGAATTTTATACATGCTCAAGGTGTGGGATGCTACATAAACCCTGAGAGTGAAGCTTGAGGGGTTTATAATAGCATCTCACCCCAAGAGTATGTATAAAATTTGAGTCTTACACAGTACCCCATGCTTTGTTTTATTTAAGTGCTGGGGTCTGATTTTTTTCTGCGAGCCCCCTCTCCAGCCTGCATGGAGCACACCACAGCTTGAACTCTGCATAGGCTAGGATTGAACATGCTGGTTGGCCCTTTCACTTTCCAAGCATATATCTTGCAGCAGCTTGAGTGTGCATGTGGGCTCTTAGGGAAACCTGGCACCTGAATGCCGTTATAACAAGCTGGTTATAATGGCAAATTAAAACTGGGTTCCTCTATGGAAAAAAAGAGGCCAGTTATTATCTGTAAATAATGTGTCTACTAAGAAAGAAAGACATTTGGTTTCATAGAGCACTTTTCATACTAACCGTACTCCAAAGCACTTTACAACCCAGCAGAGGAGGGGAGAGATGTTATGCTGAACCATGGCTAATGACTGTCATGACAAATAAGTACCACACTTAACAGTGTTGCTCACCATGGAGGCCTGAAATGTCACAATTAATGTGAAATGGCATCTCAGCACAGCAGAGTGATTTAATCTACCTACCTAAGGTTAGGTAAGGATGGGCCTCACCTGACAGATAAAAAGCATGGGGGGCACTTAAGAACATGACTGACAAAAAAAAATCCAAATTCCAAATAAATTTTTTTTAACGAACTAGGTCTGTCATGCAGGACATCTGTTGTCCTTTTCTAGCTGGGTCATCCAGTTCAGTAGCAACATCAGTGGTGGCCTCAGTAGAATTGTAGCAAGCTCAGTATGCAACATTCAGGGTGGAAGTGACCAGGTAATTTAAATCACTCCACAAACAGACATGTGCATGCCATTGCAGTGCTGGAAAACAGATGTGTGAGAGATCCAGGACACATGTTTATCATTCAACACTTTATAAATGAAAAAATAAATATTTTTGATTTTTTTCCATGAATCCACAGCAGCTGCTAATGATTATGCAGGTATGTACATGGTCCGCCACGATGGATGATCGTTATTGTCAACTGCAGTTAACCTGGACAGATAATAATAGGATTGACATACAGTCAATCTGGCATCTGTACATTTCTAATAATAATAACACAGAGAATACCGGTTGGGTAACCATGGACAACTAGTCTGTGCTGCCACATATGGATTCTAATTCTGGTTATATCAGACCTCGAGAGCAAAGCTTGAGAGGCTGATGTAGTCAGAACCATGAGCTGCAGCACAGGTTAGTTGGACATTTTTGTTGCCAGCCAGTAGTTGTTATAGAGTATAGAGTAAGGTTCATACCTCTCAACCTCCTGCCTCATAAATCAGGGACAAGGCTTAAAAAAACCAGGGACAAAGGACCAAAAATCAGGGACACTTCTTCAAAATTGGAGATATCCACTCAGGAAGCTGGTAGAATAAAGGGCTTAGTGTAAAACGCATTTTCTAAATAAGAACAAGTCTGGAACTTTAATGTTTGACATTAGTTTGTGCTTATAACCCCCACTGTTTGGTCACGAAAACACAATTTTTAGGAGGGATAGAGTAAAATTTTGAGGCAAAATCAGGGACGTCCCTGAAAATCAGGGACACTTGAGAGGTATGGTAAGGTTCCATGTCAATTCAGAGCAAAACACAGCAGCGCGGTAAAAACCATCGCAGGCATTACGACGCAAGTCAAAGTTGCGCTGTGTAATTGCGCTGCAATGCGTCTGCGTGCAAGCTGTTGCCGAATTGAGTGTAAGTACAGGAATCATGAGTCAGTAGTCAGGAGTACGGAATCTGGATGCCACTGGAATTTGTTCTGAGATCTACTGGAAGTGCTGCCAGTATGACAGTGCACGACGTCCAGCGCAAGTGCACACGGAGAATGATGACATTTGCAAGTTTCTGTATGTGGACAGTCATGTACCAGATGCAGGTGCAATTGCTGTGCGCAAGGTAGTACACGAGATAAAAAAAAAAGGCACAGTGCTCGCAGGAGGCAACGGAACCAGTGATACCATTACCTATCTACGTGGTATTGCTCATTGCATCCAGCTTCAAGTTTAGATTTAAAGAAATAAAGATATAACTTTTTAACTGCCACACAAAACACAGTGGCAACATCTATATTTGCTAATGATGTGCCCATTAGATGTCACACAGTACAATGCAAGATACAATTCGCAGTGTGTTTTTTGACGTTAATACGTCATGTGCCATTCTCTTTAATTCTGCACGGTATATGGCAAGCGCTGAAATGTTCCATGCTCGGTATTTGCTATGCGATGAAATGTTCCATGCTTGTATTTCTTATGAGCTGTATTGATCGCGCTTAGTTGTTGGCGCTGTTATGCTTGTGCTGAATTGATGTGATACCATAGAGTAAAACATGGTGAAAAAAAATTACTGATGCTAAAATCTAATTAATCTGTTTAATGAATAAAACAGTAACAGCAAACAACCAATCATGGTAAATGTCACAGTTGAAGCACAGATAAAACTAGTGTCAGTTACGATCACAAATGAAGCATGGCTTACTGTATTTTGCAGTGTTCTTTTGTTCTCATTTTCCTCTACAAATAGCTGATGGTTGTCAGACAACTTGAAACAACTTCTACAGCTATCTTTGTATTTCACTTTTGGTTAGTTTTTGATGTGAGTGCTGGAGGCTTCCACAGCTGAATAGAAAAACGTCTTGTGGAGTGTCCAATCAGCAGGAATGCTGATGTACCACAGAAGTGTAAAACAACATTCCTAGACCTTTTAACTGTGTTACAACAGCATTTTACTGGTGTTGAAATCCATGCTGAACAAGCACTCTCTATACAGTATGATAAATAACATAAAAACATAGAATTTGATGACAGATGAGGACCGCTTGGCCCACCTAGTCTGCCCATTTCCCTACCTACTGGATAAGCTGCAGATCCTAGATAACCAAAAGCCTATTTCTTCCTACCCCCCACAAGAATTGCTTTATGTCTGACCCATGCATTTTTGAATTCCCCCACTGTTTTTGACCCCACAACCTCCTCAGGAAAGCCGTTCCATGCGTCCACCATCCTCTCTGTGAAAAAATACTTCCTCACATTGTCCCTGAGCTGTCCCCCCTCTATCTTCAAATTGTGTACCCTTTTCTTATACATCTCTTTTCTGAAAGATGCTACCTTCTTGGACTTTGTTGATTCCCTTGAGGTGCTTAAAAGTTTCTATCTTGTCCCCCCTCTCCCTCCTTTCCTCAAGGGTATACATATTGAGCTCCTTTAATCTCTCCTCATATGGCTTCTGTTGCAGACCCTGCACCATTTTAGTTGCCCTCCTTTGGACGGCCTCCATCCTGTCTATGTCCTTGCGGAGATGGAGTCTCCAGAAGTGGATGCAGTACTCCAGATGGGGTCTCGCCAACTGTCCGTACAGAGGGATAACAACTTCCTGTTTTCTACTGTTGATGCCTCTCCATATACATGCCAGTATCCCATAGCCATCCCTACTGCCTTCTCACATTACTTGCCAACCTTTAAGTCATCTGATATGATTACCCCCAGGTCCCTTTCCATTTTTGTTGTTGTTACTATCCCCCCCCCCCATTGTGTACTCTTCCCCTGGGTTTTTGTTTCCCAAGTGCATTACTTTGCACTTCTTTGCATTGAATCCAAGCTGCCATACTTCTGACCATTCCTCCAACCTTGCCAAGTCCCTTCTCATCCTTTCCACCCCCTCTTGTGTATCAACCCTGTTGCAGATCTTTGTGTCGTCTGCAAAGAGGCATACTTTTCCTTCCAGTCCCTCTGCAATGTCACTTATAAAGACATTAAAAAGGACTGGACCCAGTACTGAACCCTGCGGTACCTCCTTCCTCTTGCTGTTCTCTGCCAAAAGCTATATAGGGCAGTTTTTAAATCAAAAACACCTGGCTTCCTTCTGCCTAAACCACTCCCCCTAATTCACAGTTTACTTCCACAGCTAGTTAACTGCACAGATAGCAATTCACTTCACCCATCTCAGACAAACACAGTAACTCTCTTTTTTTTTGTTTTTATCCTAAATTGAAGGTCCCAGTAGTAGAATTCTAGTTCCTTAGTCCCAATAGAGTAGTAAAGTTCTAACAGCACCTCCTTCCTCTTGCTGTTCTCTGCCAAAAGCTATCTAGGGCAGTTTTTAAATCAAAAATACCTGGCTTCCTTCTGCCTAAGCCACTCCCCCTAATTCACAGTTTACTTCCACATTTAGCTAACTGCACAGATAACGATTTACTTCACCCAACTCAGCCAAACACAGTAACTCCCTTTTTTATGTTTGCTTGTGTGCATGCGCAAGAAACATTATGTGGCAGCTTAGGAGAGAAGTGGGTTGTGGAGGTGCGGCACTCTGGCAGCCAACGGGGGCACTGCATTTAGGGGCTTGGCACTGGTGGACCAATGCAGGCCCAGTGTCTTGATGACACTGGTTCTGCAGAAGTGCCACCAAGTTAAAATGTTTTTGCTGCTGCAATCAGAGGCCACCTAGTAATTGCAGCGTCAGCCATTTCGCTGCAATGAGGGAGCGACCCGTCATTGCAGGGTGGTACCTTGCCATCCGTATGCCACTCCTGATCCAGTACATTTGCCGATGGGGGAGCCCACTCCCCATCAGCACACTGTAACCCCCTCCCCCATTTGTTGTGTGCCGAGGGGGTGCCCAACCCCTCTCAGCAGCATGCGCCCCCCCAACAGTCTTTCTTTGCTGACGGGGGCCCCAATCCCTGTCGGCTTCAGTCCCTCCCAGTTCAATTTGACAATGGGGGAGCCCACTCCCCGTCAGCATAATACACTCCCCCAGTTTGCTGTGTGCTGAGGGGGTGCCCAATCCCCCTTGGCTCTCCCCCCCAACTGGTATGTGCCAACAGGGGTGCCCAATCCCCCATCAGCTACAGCGCCTCCCCAAAAGACTCAGGTGGCATGCTGGGAGCCCACCCCAGCATGCCAAATGTCCCTGAAAAAAAACAGTCCCACAATTTTTTTTTTAACATCTGTAAAACAGGAAACGGTCCCTCGTAGAGTTCGGTGGCCCCTCCTCCAACCTGTGCCCACCCTCTGTGCACCTCACCTCCCCACCTCCCCGCAACCCCCCTCACCCCATACTTACCTCCGCAGCCCAGCGCGATGATCTTTGGTGGACCAGGAACACATCTGCACTCTTCAAAGCCGACCACGAACTGAAGAAATATGACGGTAAGCTGTATAATGGCATAAATAGAGTTTTTTCAACTTTGGTGCATATCTTGGGCATTTTGGGGAATTTTGGCACCACATTTTCAACATGGGGTTTTTGGGACCCCTCCTCATGTATTCAGTCACTGTCATTGTGTTCTTCAGTCCCAAAAGGTGATTTCGCGGTCACTGCGTGGAATCACCTTTTGGGACCGATCAACGAAATGACAGTACCACTGTTCATGAGATGGGCTCTCAAAAGGCCTATGTACAAATTTGGTGACGAATGTCCATAAAATGACTGTGTTACAAGTGTGCATTGTGCAGTTTCCACACACCCTGTAACTTCGCAAATTTGTAATATTTTCATGCCAGATTTTCAACACCGGCATTTTTTCACACCTCCTTATGAACAGTACAGATGTAATTTTTCACATCCTAGCTGAAATGTGTTTTCACACTTCCAGCGCAGAAGAGCACAGTCACCGTGAGAAATCAGTGTTTGGGACAGATTAATAAAATGACAGTGATGCTGTTCAAGAGCAGAGGTCCTAAAATGCCTATGTTGAAAATTTGGTGACAAAAGTCCATAAAATTACTGTTACAAGTGTGCATTGCGCAGTTTCCACGCACCCTGTAACTTTGCAGATTTGTAATAGTTTCACTCTAGACTTTCAACACTGGCATTTTTTCACACCTCCCTATGAACAGTACAGCTGTCATTTTTCACATCCTGGCCAAAATGTGTTTTAGCACTTCTGGCACATAATAGCACGGTCGCTGTGGGAAATCAGTGTTTCAGACAGATTAAGATCAAGTGAGTGAGAGAGGGAGAGTGAACGAGCTCAACTGAGCTCTGTCAGGACTGCTGTGGATTTCTTTGTGGGCAGAAAAAGGCTCCAACACAGGCAGGAGCCCAGTACAAAAGGGCAGCCTGCAGCGCCGGGAGAAACAGAATGAGCTAGTGAGAGAGGGGGAGGGAGTGAGTGATCTCAAAGGAGCTCTGTCAGGACTGCTGCAGATTTCTTTGTGGGCATGAAAAGGCACCAATGTAGGCAGGAGTCCAGAACAAAAGGGCAGCCTGCAGTGCCAGGAGAAACAGAACGAGTGAGTGAGTGAGTGAGTGAGGGAAGGGGAGTGAGCTTGCTAAACGGAGCTGTCGGGACTGCTGCAGATGTTTTTGTGGGCAGAAAAAGGTGTCAATGCAGGCAGGGACCCAGTACAAAATGGCAGTCTCCAGCGCTGGGGGAAACAGAATGAGCGAGTGATGGAGAGGGAGTGAGTGAGCTCAGTGGAGCTCTGTCGGGACTGCTGCGGATTTCTCTGTGGGCAGAAAAAGGTGCCAGTGCAGGCAGGAGCCCAGTACAAAAGGGCAGCCTTCAGCACCAGAACAATCAGAATGAGCGAGTGAGAGATGGGGAGTGAGCGAACTCAACAGAGCTCTGTCGGGACTGCTGCAGATTTCTTTGTGGGCAGAAGAAATGCACCAATGCAGGCAGGAGCCAGTACAAAAGGGCAGTCTGCAGTGCTGGGAGAAACAGAACTAGCGAGTGGGGGGAGGAGTGAGTGAGCTAAACGGAGCTCTGTCAGGACAGCTGTGAACTTCTCTGTGGGCAGAAAAAGTTGCCAAAGCAGGCAGGAGCCCAGTACAAAAGGGCAGCCTGCAGCACCAGGAGAAACAGAATGAGCGAGTAAGAGAGGGGGAGTGAGCGAGCTCAACAGAGCTCTGTTGGGACTGCTGCAGATTTCTTTGTGGGCAGAAAAAGGCACCAACACAGGCAGGAGCGCAGTACAAAAGGGCAGCCTGCAGTGCTGGGAGAAACAGAATGAGTGAGTGAGAGACGAGGGAGCGAGCAAGCTCAATGAAGCTCTGCTGGGACTTTAGAGTTGCCCACCCTCCTGCCCATTGTCCTCTGTGGTCTTATATTACAGCAGGGTCTCTGGGTGGAGACAAAGCAATAATTGGATATTTTGAGGAGTACTGTAATAATACAGATTTAGTTGTTCTGTTTATTTCTCTAACTGAGCTGAGTAATACTTGGAGTGCAATAGGATTTCTAACTGGGCTAAGTGAAACTATATGAGAGCTGAGAACAAAAAATATGGTACCTGAGGGGTGAAAAACAGACAAGGAGGCTTTAGGATTGCTACAGTAATACAGTATCTAATGGATAAGATTTGAGACTGAATTAACCCGGTCAGCAAGGGGGCAGTAGGGGGACTTCTGTGTGGGGGGGAACAGGAATTTGAGTAAATTGGGGCCTAACAGTTGTCGTAGGGTACAGAACCTGGGAGTAAGAGCCCGTCAGATAAGATCGGGGCCAAAATGGGGCAGGTGCCACATGTCAATAGGGCCGGCATCTTTGGAAAGGTGGTGGGGTGTACAGGGTGTGGGTCCGCCATGATCCTGGACTGGGCTTGGAGGATGGAGGGGGTGTATGGTCTGCAGACGACTAGCTAGTTTGACGGAGGAACTGTGGAGGTTAGGGATTAGTCTAAGTGACAGGGCAGATGAGTATGGTAGGCATCCTGGCTGGTGGGGGAATAGGGGGGATGGAAGAAGAACTAGGGGCTGAAACTGACCCCAGTATCAGAGGCAGTAGTAGAAAAGAGAGGACAAGGGAGGGGGTGCCCGAGGTGAGGGGAGCCTCCTGTTGGGGGAGGAAGAGACCACGAGGAGTACCAGGGGAGAGAGCAGATGCTGCAGGTAGGAAGGGACCAGGGGCGGGACCAGGGGTGGCACGGAGTGGAACAAGTGGGGGGACTGATGGGAAGAGATGTAGGAGGAGTATTGACTAGGAATAGATTTGAGCCTCTGCTATGGGGAGAGAGGGGGAGCAGGAACATACTGAAGGGGGGAGGACAACTGGGGCATGAGAGGGATGGCAACAGCTAGGGGAAGAGACAGTGAGGATGAAAGGGTAGAAGGTGAGCTAGTAAGGAAGGAGGGGGTGGTGACTGAAGGAGAGAAGGCTACGGGAAGGGGAAAGGATTGGAGGGGTATCACTGTGTGGGGTAGAAGAGAACAGGGGCTCTAAATCGACAACAGCTGGGATAGGAGAAGGGTTGGAAATCAGCATGGGAGGAGGGGATGTTGACATGGGAAGCCCAGTAGGAAGTAGTCAGGCTGGGAAAGGGTTCAAGGGGGATGGGAGGAATAAGGCAGAGAAAAGGGGCGAGGCAGAAGTAGGGGGTACAGATACAGAAGTCACAGAGGGTGCAGCAGGCGGTGGTAAGGGGCAGGGAAGATCGAATACTGGGGTGGTGGAAGGGGCATTAGTAGGGAAAGGGGCTAAGGGACGGGGGAGGTACTCATCCTAGTGGATTGTATACTGAAAGGGGTGAGATGGGGCGGAAGGGGGGAAGACACAGCCGTATTTGGGTTGAAGCTAACCCCAGGTTCACTGCAGGAGGGGCAGGGCAGGCACTTCTCAAGTTTGCAGCAAGGGGGAGGAAGAAACCTCATTTACTGTTGCATGTGGGTACAAACGACTTGGCAAGGGAGACTGTGGAAGTAGTGAGGAGGAGGTTTGAGTAGTTGGACAAGCAGTGTGAGGGAGTGGGGGAGTCGGTGGCATTCTCAAAGTTACTCCCCGTACCATGTGCAAGCATGGGGAGGAAGGGTAGGATTGAGGAGTTCAATGCGGGGCAGAGTGATTGGTGCCCCACCAAAAATTATGGGTTAGTGACTAACTGGGTAGGGTCTGGGGAAATAGTGACTTGTATGCGGGTGACAAGGTACACTTGAGCAAGAAGGGGAGGGGAGTATTAAAGGCTGGATTAGAGAGTTATATCTCTACTAAGGTGGATTTAAACTAGTGAGGGGGTTGGCCAAAAGACTGAGGTTAGTAAAAAGGTCCAGACAGGGGAGCCTAATGAGCTCACCACCCTAGATATAGGTAAAGGTGGAGGAGTAGTAACCCTGGGAGGGGGAGGGCAGAGTGGTCTGAGTGTAATACTGAAGACACCACCATCCGGTAAGAATAAGGAGGAGAGAGGGTGTGGACTACCAGGAGGAGGGACACAGACCAAGGAGGAGAAGAGTGAGGAGAAGGAGGGGTACGGGTGGAAGGTGGTCTCTCTCAATGCAAGAAGCCTGGGGAACAAAACTGCAGAGCTTCAAGTGCTCCTTTCAGAGGGGAAGGTGGGCATTGCTGCAGTGACAGAGACTTGGGCCACAGAGTACCACGATTGGGGCTTGGCAATCCTGGAATACAGGATATACAGGAGGGACCAGGGGGGTGGAAGGGGGGGTTGCACTCTATGTGAGGGAAGGGATTAAATGCATAAGGGATGAGGGAGAAGAGGAGAGGACAGAGGCGCTTTGGGTGCAGCTCCTGAACTCCAAGGGCAGAAAGCTCAGGCTGGGAGTGGTGTAGAGGCCACCAGCCCAATCCGGGGAACTGGATGGGGAGTTGGCAGAGCAGGTAAGGAGGGTGTGTAGAAGGGGGAGTTTGGTGATAGTGGGGGATTTTAACCTACCACGGGTTAACTGGAGCACCCCGTCATTAGCAGTACCAGGGAGCAGGTGTTCCTTGATGTAGTCCA
The DNA here is from genome assembly GCA_016271365.2 of Neoceratodus forsteri. Classification (NCBI taxonomy): domain Eukaryota; kingdom Metazoa; phylum Chordata; order Ceratodontiformes; family Ceratodontidae; genus Neoceratodus; species Neoceratodus forsteri. The sequence continues at coordinate 745,694,806 of CM028137.1, forward strand.
GGACAGCCTTCTCACGCAATTGGTAAGTGGGCCTACAAGGCTTGGTAGCACTCTGGACCTAGTACTGGCAAATGGGGAGGTGGTGAGGGAGGTAAGGGTGGAGGACCCACTAGCAGGTATTTTTTAGTTTAGTTTTTAGTTGTTTTTTTTTTGTTGACCGGGTAAGTGCACTAGACAAATCCTGCCTATTTTCAGGCACAATCCGGGGGAAGGGAATACAGATGAATGCCAACTGACCTTGAACCAGATTAAGCTGTTGGTGATATTTTTAGTGAATGAGGGAAATTTGGCCAGGACACCGGGGAAATTTCCCTACTGCTTGGCCAGTAGGGGGACTTGCTGTCGACTGACCACAGGATCAGTTGGTGGCCTGCTCTGCTGGAGGATGGATGGTGAGGGAGCTACTGGAGCAGCTGAGGCTGCAAGTGAAACAATGAGTATGGCTGTACAAGAGGACATCACCCTGAAGAACACTGAAACAGAAGATGTGGAGTTACTTGATTCTCTGGATAATTTAGCGGATGCAGAAATGGTGAGCAGTAACTGGCTACAGTACAACGTTTACGGAGGCGAGGAATTTACAATTAAAATTGGAAGCATTACGTGAGAACAGAGGACTGTAGTGGAGCAATTGCAAGAGTCAAATAATGTGGAATCTATGAAGCTTACCAAGTTAGAAGGCGTTTGAACTGTAGCAGATGTAACCCTCCTGATCAAAGAGAATCTCTACTGGTCTGCCGTGCTTACAGTACAATGGAACATGAGGTTAACAGAAAAAAATGCACAAGCTGTGGCTGGCAGTTCTTTGGGAGTAAAATCCCTGTGCAGAGAACCAGCAGAGAACAGCACACAAGAAAAATGCACCTTCTGATTACAAGTTGCATGACAACATCCAGGAGGAAAGGAAGTGAGACAGGGAACGGTTTCAGTGACGCACAGAACAGTCCGCAAAGAAATCATCGGTTTACTTTTCGAGCTACTACTGAAGCTCGGTGAGTACTACACCACTGAAACATTGTATTTTCAAACTGATCCGGGACACAGGTTGGGTGTCGGAGTTTTCTTTTTCAAAGCGACAACTGGATAAGGTAGGAGAGGAGGAAGGAGAAAAGAATGGCCTTGACATTTGCAAAAGACATTTAGTATTACCTATTGCTGGGATAGGTGAGAAGTTACCAGGAAAAGAGCAGTGTGGGGAAAGGAAGTTCAAACTAACGCTGAGACTGAGCCTCTCAATGATGAGAACTGGTCCCACAGAGAGCTCTTAGTGAGGCTGGTTGGACTTTGGACAGTGGAGCTTGGAAGCCCACTCCTGATTGGGACCAAAATTAAACTTCTCCCAGAATGAACCAGCATGGAGACCCAAGCTACAAGACATTACTGTTTTAAGTGGGTTAAAGAGGTGGTGGGTGGAAATGAGGAGACTATTCCTTTTGTAGTTTCATCTCCTGAACAGCAGAATGACTACGCCTGTCGTGAGAGTTACAGGTAGAGGCACAGGACCAGAGGGAGGAAGGGGAAGAAACCATTGATGTCAGAATTGTTTTTCAAAATTAAGGGCAGATGCTGCACCGTGAGAAATGCGTGCGCCTTCGCTACAAAGGAGGTTTAGAGGTTAGATCTGATAGACAATATGTTGGTAAATGTTTGATTGAAAGATTCTTTGCACTTCTCTCCTAGGAAGTGTTTGCATTTATTAATATTTCTGGGAAGACAATTTTGATGTTAGTTTTCGTCAGCATATGCTCTTGACCTTTTTGGGAAAGATATACTCAGGTTAAGTTTTCCCCTTTGGACACCCTTTTAGTGATACGTTAACAAAACCTTTAATAAAGTATGCAACTGTAATGTTTAGGAACGAAGGGGTTCATATTGATGATATTACTTATTGGTTGAGCCAAAAATGCGAGATTTTTAAGTTCCCCAGAAGCAATTCTGGATGCAGAACAATTTGGACAGGGGCTGGCGGTTTAAATTAAACTTCGACAAACAGCTGCAGGAATTGAGCATATCGAATTCCTTTATGTTGGGTAGGGACAGAGGGTATGTTTTATGCTGGGCAACCTCGGGCTTGTTATAAATGTGGTGCTAAAACTCATTTATCAAGTTCCTGTGACAAACCAAGATGTGATAACTGTGGAAGTAGGACATATTACTTTTCAATGTGCTAACGTCACAAAATGTGATCTCTGTGATGAGACAGGACATGTGTTTGCAGAATGTACATAGGCAGCCAAAAATAAGAGTGCTGTAGTAATCCAGACCTATTAATACAAAAAGCCCAGGATTCGATAATAGGGAAGGTCATGTGGGTCACGAGCAGCCAGTTGGAAAAGTACCTTCTGTTATTGAGTGAGGGAGATGTGGTAGAGGTGGAAGATTTAGTAGTTCTTGACAAGGAGCCTTGGAACCTATTGGGGTAGAATTTTGCCTGAAGAAGAAACAACAAAAGAGGTCTTTTAGGGCACCGTGGTGTCTGCAGTTCAAGGTCTTCCAGAAATATTAAGGGCCTTCCACAGCAGTCTGCTATGAGTGTAGAAATAAGTAATTCTTTGCCTTGCTATCAAGTCCGTGGGGGAATCGGATATGGATTGCCCAGATAATGATTCGCAGCAGGCGTTGGATAGTCCACCGTCCCCATTAAGGATTCAGGAGGATTATAAGGGAAAAAGAAGAGGCGGAAGAAAGATAGGTGATGGGCTGGAATTGACTGTACCTGATGCACTTTAGGGTTGGGTTCGGTGAATGTTCATAGTATAGTGAATTATAAGAGGCGACAGATAGTTTATGACTTTGTTCATGCTAATCAGATTGATGTCTGTTTATTACAAGAAACATGGATGTATACTATGGAACAAACCAGGTGTTTTCAACAGGAATGGTGCTGGGGGCCTTCGTATTGGTCCTTTGGCCAGCAGTCGGCAGATGGCATAGGGTTTCTGTTTCACTCGTATGACTTCTCTTTAATTAAATTGATGGATCTAATACCGGGACGGTTAATGATTTTAGATGGTTTGTGGAAATCAAGATTGTGCCGGTTTATTAATGTCTATGGGTCACAGCTCAAGGCAGAAAGGGTGGCGCTCTGTAATATGATACAACCTTATTACTGACCTCCTTTGAGGTGTTTTGTTGGGATTTTAACTGTGCATTAATAAATGCTGGTGACTTTATGGTGGGAGTAGGTAGGAAAATTTACTGTGATTCCAGGGCTTTATACAAACTGGTACACTCAGTGGGTTTAATAAATGGGAGTAGTAAAGAAAGCTCAGGGCCTAAATTTACTTATAAAAGGAACCGGTTTACTTCTACGATAGATTACATTTTTTTATCTGACAAAATTCCCTTTACATTTGAAACATGTCCTGTCGCATTTTCTGACCATCTCTTGTTGCTCTGTACCGTTTCTTCTCATGCCAGACTGATAGGTAGGCGGGTGAGATGGAAGTTGAATCCTCTATTATTAAACTCTCGGGAGGTACGGGATAGAGTTCAAGCATTGCTGATGGCAAGGCTTTCAGTAGCCTTTTTATATGACTCAGTGGGTGAGTGGTGGAAAGATTCTAAGGACGACCTTTGTCACCTATTAAACAACAAGGAAGGTTAAAGCAAACAATGATTTTCCAATATTTGAAATTAAGACAACAATTATATTATTTATTTTCAGTAGCCAATACTTCTACTTTGGATTATAGTTCCAGATTAGATCAATAAAAGATCAACTCCTAGAGGTTCAGTACAATAGGGCTCGGACCCTACTGCTCTTCTACAATATGGGGTGAATAAAAAGCCGGAGGTGATCCATATGAGGCCTTTAAGTTTATACACAATCTACTACCTTAAATGCCCTACGGAATAAGGTGGGAAAATTGGTACAGGATCAGAAGTCACTACAACATATTATTAAACAATTTTTCTGGATTATGAGCCAGTAAGGGCCCAGAATGATCAGGACATTTGGGACTTTCTAAACGGATTGAGGTACCCAGACATGTATTTGATACATTAATATTGATACAGCCTATCACTACACAGGAAATAATTACGGCTATTAAAAATCAAAATAAAGTACTTCTCCTGGAATTGATGGTCTGACAACAGATTTATATAAAGCCTTTCCAGTGGAATTTGCAAATTGTTTAGTGTTAGTTTTAATGCTTTTATGGGACAATCAGATTTTCCAAGTTGGTTTGCCAAAGGGCTGTTGATTTTTACATAAAGTGGGTGATACATTTGACTTGAATAACTGGAGACCAATTACACTATTGAATTCGATTATAAACTCTTTATGAGTATTTTGAACACCAGATTAAAACAATTTGCAGTCAAAGTTCTTTCCCATTTCAGTTTTGTGGAGTACCTGGGAAAAAATATATCAGGCTCATATGGTACTGAGAGACATTGTGGAGATAGCCGGTTTTCAAAGAATTTCAGGATGCATTGTCTCTACGGACCAGATGAAAGCATTTGATAGAGTTACCATCCATTTTATTTGCAACATTGAGACATTATGGATTCGGAAGTTTTCTTAACCACCATTCAATCAATTTACAATTCGGCTATTACCCACCCAGTGATTCAACTGAAGATTGGGGAAGGGTTTCACGTTCCGACAGGATACGTCAAGGTTGTCCATTGAGTCCCCTGTTATATGCTTTACTATTGATACTTTAATTAGATCATTAACACATATCCCTCGTTGGGTAGGGATAGGTTGGGCTGCTAGTGAAGATAGGTTGTATGTGCAAGCTTATGCGGATGATTTGTGTGTATTCTTCTCTGATAGTACACAAGTAAGCATTTTTAGATTTTATGGATGATTATGCTTTGTTAACAAATTCTACTATTAACAAGAATAAGAGTAAAGGTTTGTTTATAGGTACAGGTGGTCTCCCAGAACTCATAATACAAGGTATTCATTATTTCTTGTGACCGATAAAAATTCTAGGATTATTTTACGGACCAAAATGTACCAGAACTTAACTGGGGATTAGCTTTGACTTCAATAGACAAAAAATCCAGATTTGGAAACAATGGAAATTGGATAAAATTAAGCAGGTCTCAATCATTAAAAATTTATTATTCGAAGTTATTGTATACAGCACTGATTTTTCCCTTGCCACTGAATTTGGAAACCAGAATATATAGCTTATTTTTCAGATGTTATGGGGTAGTAGACTTAATCCAATTAAAAGACAATTTACATATCTAGATAAAAGAAGGAGGTTTAGGAATGATAGATCCGGTTATCTTTTTTTCACCCTATTTATTTCAACAAATGTAAAGTTCGGTTGGGGGTACCCACGGAAAGATGTGGATGCTACACCATGAGTAATGGGGCAGTATTATGGTTGTTGGGATGAGAGACCCTCGAAACCAATTCCTAAGTTGTTTCTGCCAACATATTTTATACCTATTGCAAAAAAAGTATTTAAATGGGGTTGGTAGCACAGGTGGTTAAAGTGAAATACGGGTCCACAGTTATACAAATCAGTAATGCTTCAACTGTATCCCAGTGAACGGTGTTTAAGAACTGTCCTCTCTGTTGTGTGGATATAGTTTTAAGTAAATTAAACAACCCAAGGTTACCTACTTATATGTGAAACGCTATGGCTTATGGTATAATGTGAATTGGAGTCTGAGGCATGAGCATAAACCGATACAAGACAGAAATTGTCCATTTTTGGAGTGTGTGGCACAAGAAGAAACGGTTGATCACTTTCTTTTTAAGTGTTCTTATGCTGTTTCTCTGTGGAAATTCTTGGCAGTACAATGGAGTATGAAATGGTTAGAATACAGGGATTATGATACATTGGTACTGGGTCATTCTCCACAGTTTCGATTAATATATCATGTTGACACTTTTCAAATCTTTTGTAGCACATTGATAGACTACTTGTGGCAAGCTAGGTGCCAGTGGGTGCTATATCAGAAGTTGATGCCCTATGACAATGTCCGGAGGTTGATTCACGGGGCAATGTACAGGATTTATGTTCAAGACACAGCATTCTTCTCATCAAGGAAGGTGAAGGAATGGTGGAAAGGGTTTTTGAAGTTTATTAAATATAAATAAAAAGTTAAGTAATGTGCCTTTGTTCACCTATGGCTGAGTGGGTTACATATGGGAGAGGTCATGATTGTTAGTTGGGAGTATGTATAGGATAGTATTAGTCAGATGTGCAATGTTACATGATAGTAGAAACTTTTGTTACCTAATATTTGGGGGTTTATTATATATATAAAAAAAGGTTTCTTTGTGAATATATGGCGTAATGATTGTTTGAATTCTTTTTGATTTCAATATTTGTTAGTATAGTTTCACAATATGGGTATTATTACATGTTTTCTTGATGTACAAGGGTTTGTGGAGTGAATCTTCACTGTATGTAATTTTGAATTTTGATGTTATTCTAATAAAATATTCCCTACTCTTTTCAATAAGTGCCATGGGATCTTTAACATCCACCTGAACTACCACCAATCCAGGCAGATGGGACCTCGGTTTAGCGTCTCATCTGAAAGACGGCACTTCAGAAGTGCAGCACCCCTCTCATGCTGCACTGCAGTGTCAGTATTGGGATATTAACCCAAGTGCCAGATGTGGGAACTGAACCCACAGCCCTCTGATCTGCCGGCCTCAGAGGCGAGTGTGCTACCTACTGAGCCACTGACACTGGTATTGACACTGGTATTGACCACCAAACAGTATGGCTTGTTGTCGTACTGGGCAGGGAGACAGAAGGCATGGGCACTAAGGTGGTGGACTTTAGTAGGGTGGACTTTGGGAGGATGGGATCAATACTGCAAGGAAGACTCCAGGATATAAATCCGGGGATGGATGCAGAACAAAAGTGGGGAGTCATAAAGACTGGGCTAACAGAGGCCACTGTAGCCTGCACCAGGGCCAGGAGTAAGAAGAACAGAACCAAGAAACCATGTTGGCTGAACAAGGAAGTGCAGCAAGGGATGAGGGCAAAGACAGCTACATACTGGAAGTACAGGAGAACAGGGAAGGCAGAGGATAAGGAGGCTTTCGGGAGTTGGTCAAGGGAGGTTGCCAGGAGCATGAAAAAAGCTAAGGCCTCCAGGCAATTAAGTTCTGCACAGGGCATAAAAGCAGGGGACTTTTTAAGGTATGTCAGGGAAAAGAGGAAGTGCAAAGAACATATTGTGAGAATAAAGCAGGGAGGGGATTGGCTGGAAAAGGGGGAGGAGCAAGTGGGAATTCTAAATGAGTACTTCTGCTCCGTTTTCACTAAGGAGAGGAATGGCCCACTACCAGAATGGGTTAGGGCGGTGGGGAAAGGGGGAGGTGGAGGTGACGGACAAAGTGATCACATTAAGTAGGGTGCTAGAGGGGCTGAGGGCAGTAAGAGTGGACAAGGCACCAAGTCCCAATGCAATCCACACCAGGGTGCTGAGGGAGATGGTGAAACTGTTGGATGAGCCACTGGCAGATCTGTTCAACTCCTTCCCTGAAACGGGGTGTGTGCCCCAGGACTGGAGGGTGGCCCATGTGGTGCCCATACACAAGAGTGGGCCTAGGGAGGAGCCAGGAAATTATCGGCTGCTAACATAGAAACATAGACTTTGACAGCAGATAAGGACCACTTGGCCCACCTAGTCTGCCCATTTCCCTACCTAGAGGATAAGCTGCAGATCCTATTTAACCCACAGCCTATTTCTTCCTACCCCCCACAAAAGTTGCCTTATGTCTGTCCCATGCATTCTTGAATTCTCCCGCAGTTTTAGACCCCACAACCTCCTCAGGAAGGCTGTTCCATGCGTCCACCACCCTCTCTGTGAAACAATACTTCTTCACATTGCCCCTGAGCCATCTCCTCTCTATCTTCAAATTGTATCCCCTTGTTCTTTAAGTCTCACATCCATAGTGGGTAAGCTTGTGGAGACGATACAGAAGGAAAGGCTGGTGGCATTCCTAGACAGTAATGGCCTCCAAGATGGGCATCAACATGGGTCCATCTCAGGGAATCCTTGTCAAACCAACCTAACAGAATATTGTGACTGGGTGACAAGGGAGTTAGACAGGGGCCATGCGATACATCTCCTGTGCTTGGACTTCAGTAAGGCCTTTGATACAGTGCCTCATGGGAGACTGGGGGGGAAGCTGATGGCAGTGGGGGTGGGGAAAAGCTGATTAAATGGATAGAGAACTCGTTACAGGGGAGGGTGCAGAGGGTGGTGGTGGGGGAGCTCTCAGCACCCAGAGCAGTGACAAGCAGGGTGCCGCAGGGGTCAGTGCTGGGCCCGGTGCTATTTTGGCCTTTATCTCCAATATAGCACATGGAGTGGGGAGCAGGGTTAGTCCATTCGCACATTATACCAACTTGGGGTGGTGGTGGACGGAGAGGACAGATGGGGAAAACTGCAGGGGGACCTAACCAAACTAGAGACATGGTCAGTAGAGTGGCAGCTAGGATTCAATGCAAAGAAGTGTAGGGTGATGCACTTCAGGGCTAAGAACCAGAAGAGGGACTATTGGTTGGGGATCAGAGAGGGGAAGAAGGACCTAGTGGTCTTGGTAACTGGGAGCATGAACAACTCAGCCCACTGCACGAGAGCAGCAGCGAAGACAAACAGGATGCTTGGGTGCATTGCAAGGGAATTCTCATCCAGACACAGGGACGTGATCCTACCTCTGTACAGATCATTGGTCACACCGCACCTAGAGTACTGTGTGCAATACTGGAGGCCATACCTGAGGAGAAATATAAAGTTACTGTAGGGGGTGCAAAGGAGGGCAACAAAAATGTTAAAGGGGATGGAAGGAAAGAAATATGAAGTTAGGCCAAGGACCTGAACATGTACACCCTGGAAGAGAGGAGAGACAGGGGGGATATGATTGAAGCTTTTAAATACCTGAGGGGGTAACTAAACCTAGCACTGAGGGGGTGTTTAAGCTGACGAGTGGAAGAGAGATGAGCGGGCATGGACTAAGGTCGAAAGGGGGACGTTTCAAGAGGGAAATGAGGAGGCACTACTTCTCTGAGAGGGTGGTATCTAGGTGGAATGCGCTGCCAGAGGGGATGGTTACATGTAGGACAGTCAATAGCTTTAAGGAGGAGTGGGATAAAGCAAGAGGAAGACTCGGGGGCCAGGGGCTGGGACAAGTGGGGGAGGAACTGAGGGGGAGGAACTGAGGGGGAGGAGGCTGGGGCAGCTGCAATCTAGGGTGCTAGCTGCACACTCGGGCAGACTTACATAGACTGATTGGTGTGTTCTTCTGGCAGATTTGTATGTTCGTATGCAAAATCACAGTGACTCTGTTCATGAGCAGAGGTCCTAAAATGCCTATGTTGAAAATTTGGTGACAAATGTCCATAAAATGACTGTGTTACAAGCATGCAGTTTCCACGCACCCTCGTAACTTTGCAAATTTGTAGTATTTTCACTCCAGATTTTCAACATTGCCATTTTTATAAGACCTCCTTATGAACAGTACAGCTGTCATTTTTCACATCCTGCCTGAAATATGCATTTATCCATCTGGTGCAGAATACCACGGTTGCTGTGGAAAATCAATGTTCTGGATAGATTAAGAAAATCATAGTGACAGTGTTCTTGAGCAGAGGTCATAAAATGCCTATGTTGAAAATTTGGTGAAATAATTCCACTAAATGACTGTATTACACACATGCATTGTGCAGTTTCCACGTACGCTCGGAAGTTTGAGCATTTTTAATACTTTCACTACAGATTTTCAATATTGCCATCTCTTCACACCTCCCAAAGAATGGTACAGCTGTCATTCTTCACATCCTGCCCGATCTGCGTTTTTGTACATCTGGCGCACAATGGCACGATCACTGTGGAAACTCAAATTTCAGGACACATTGATAAAATCAGAGTGCCACTGTTCATGAGAAGAGGTCCCAAATGCTTTCATGAGGTGGGGGCCACAAAATGCCCATGCTGAAAATGTGTACTGCAAATACCAACACATGCCCGGGGCATTGCAGTTTCTAACCATAACGTCCCACCCTGTACAGACTGACAGGCATCAGGGGTGTGCCTTTGGATTGCCAACTGTAATGCTCATGCCATTCCAACCCCACTCCCATCCTGCAGCCGCTGACAGCCATCGAGCTGTGCCTTGGACTCTTCGGCCCCACAGTTCACCCCATTCTATATTGCACCCATTTCAGCGTATGTCCTTATGGAGTGGGGTGACTGTAAAGCCGAACACCCCATGGCACACCTCAACACTTGTCAGTGTCTACAGGATAGGGTGAGATGAAATGGCATGAACGTTACAGGCAACAACCCAAACACATGCCCCAGTGCCTGTCCGTCTCTTCAGGGTGGAGGTAGGGTTGGCGTGAAGTTCAATACTTCACTGCCATTCCTATTCTGTATCTGTCTAACTCCTGCATTTCCAATGCTAATACCAGCAAGCAAACATTCGACATTGACAAATGCTTGTTTTTGTTTGCTATTACCCTCAATTGAAGGTCCCAGTAGTGGAGTTCTAGCTCTCTAGTCCCAGTAGAGTAGTAAAGTTCTAACAGCACCTCCTTCCTCTTGCTGTTATTTCTTAAGCACTTTACATTAAATGTTCAAAGCAACGCACGTGGTAAAATGAACAGCAGGTAAAATACAGTAAAAGCTATGGAGTAAACTGGTCATGCAACATCGTAAGCCAATCAATGCAGAAATGTTTTTAGCTTACATTTAAATGTACAAATTCTAGTACATGAGTGAATGTCCATCGAAAAACTTTTCTATAGATGGGAACAATGTTCAGGAAAAACACTGTTACCCTAAGTGACATATCCGGGAAGGCAGCACAAGAAGAAGATTTGAAGAGGTTGAGCAAAGGGATCCGACTGTAGATGGGCCATGAAGGAATTCACACACATTAACAGGAGTAATAACATTGTGGCTTAAAAAAAAAAAAAAAAAAAACTTAAATAGCATTTTAAAACAAATATGCTGCTGCACTGGGAGCTAATAAAGGCTGGTCAGGACGGGTGTTACATGATAAGATATTTTGGGTCTTTAAGTACACTAGCTGCATCATTTTTGACTGCTTGTCGTTTCTGGATATTTGGCAACCCAGGGTTAATGGAGAAGCCAGCCGCAACTGAATTGCAATAATCAATCTGTGATAAAATTAACAAAATAACTAAAGTCACTGTAATATTAAAGTGTAGGTATGTTTGAAAGTTAGCAATGTTTTGCAAATAAAACAAAATCACCTTAACAGTATTACTAATATGGGTATCAGATAGTACAGCAGAGCCTGATCCCAGTGGACCCCAAGGTTAAATACAGTCTAAGTGGGTCAAGTAAGATTACATGCAAATGGAAACCCAAGTCAAATAGCGGTAAGGATTTTGACTTAAATCTTGTGTCGCATACAAAGACAATAGTTCCTTGTAAAAGGAAAGGAAGCATCATTTATGACTTTGCTATCTTTCATCAAGGAACCATCTGGGCCATTGACCACTACAATTCGGGACCTCTCCTAGCATTTCTTGAGTTGTAATGCCAGGAGGCATAGAGGTTTTTCTCCAGCCTCCCAAAATACTTGTTTGACTCAAAATAAGGTGTACTCGTGTACTCCACCTTTTGGTGCAGGTATTCATTGAGTTTATTAAGCAATAAGGCATGACCAAGGGTTATGTTAATGGTCTGTTAATCACCTTCTAGGGGTGTACTGCGGCACGAGGTATAGCCGAGTGCCACATGCCCCTAGAGGGTGATTAACTGACCATTAACATAATCCCTGGGAGTGCCTTATTGCTATTATAATAAAAACATGTTTTTAAACAGTCTTAAACCTGGTTCAGCTTATGGCTAAGCTCTACATGTATGTTAATAAAAGATTAACATAAGGGTGTTAGAATGTTTGCAGCCAATCAGAAAGCTCCATTTCTCAGACCCTTTTTATAATACAGGATGACCATGACCTGCAGGAGTACTAAAGAAGCACTGTCTCTGGGATCAGCTTGGCACTTGTCATTGGGACTATAGAGCTTGCTTCTCCTTACTCCTGTTTTTTTTTTGTTTTTTTCTGACATGCAAGGAGAAACTTATGCATCAGCCTCTTATGTAGGCCTTTACAGTGCCCCACCTGGTAGCTGCCAAAGTGTCATCAGGTCTATTAAGGTGCAGGAAGTCCTTAATGTCCGAGATCAGGGTCTTTCTGAATGTCTCATCTTTCAAAAGAGAGACATTGGGCTTGATTCTCAAAAGCCCAAAATTGGTGCAAGGTGCCTGCATCACACAGCAGTGGTACAAGGGACACCTTGTACCACAATTTGTGGATTTCCTGATTCTGGAAGGCCCCCTGCACCAGAGCATGACCAGTGCACCAGACTGGCCCTGCACCGTGTCTGTGCCAAACTGCTGAGTGTGCCAGGGCGTGAGGGGGCTTGCGGCAGACACAGGCTGCCATATCCCCACCATCAAGATTCTGGAAACCATCCCAGAGGGCACACTTCCAAGTACCATTAGACCAGCCAGGGCTGGTCTAACTATCCTTGTGCCTCCCCCAGCCCCCTCTCTGGGCAGGAGGGAACATGTGCTGCCACCCCTCCCATGGTCTCCTATGCCCCAGGAACAGCATGGTATGTACACTGGCATTGCATTTACCTAGTGCACACAACTGGAACACAAAAACAACTTACAGAAATAAAGCTGGAGCTCTTTGTGATATGGTGCTCGCAGCATCCTTCTCATGGTTCCCAACATGCAGGCACCTCCCCAGCACACTGGCACAGCAGCTACCCTCTACAGCCCCATTGAGGTGCTGGTGCCACCCCTCTCATCACCCATCTGCATCCCACCAGTCCTTCCCATGCACTGCCCCATTCCCCATGACCCCAGCAGCCTCCCAGTGGGTCTCTGTTTATGGGCGCACCTGCCACCCAATCACCCTGCAACTTCCAGCGTACCTCTCAGGTGTGCTGTGCATTTGTTGCACAGCCACATTTGCTGAAAGCTGTGTGACTTTGATGCTGGGACCCTACCCAATAGTGCATCAGGTGCAGGGTCCATGGTGCACTGTCAATTGGCACAGTCTGCCATTGGTGTAGCTTGCACCACCCTTTGAGAATCAGGACCATTAAGTCTCCACTGCCCCTTTGTGATTTGCAGAGCCGCTGAGGGCAACCAGGTGAACATGACTGTGCATGGTCTGAGGTAAGTATCTGACCAATGATGACATCTAGTGTCTCCTCATTTAGCTCTGTGGAGAATAACCAAAGGTCATTTCTGGTGTAAAGCTGATGGGGGTGAGAAAAGAAGGAGTAGTCTTGTCTTTTAGGATGTACCAGCCTCCAGATCTCCAATAATCTCAATTCCTTTGCCAAGTTCTGCAGTGCTTTCGGGGCCTAGGAGGCCATGTTCTGTGGGGGCATGCTCCAGTCCAGGAGCTCATTCCATGTTCATATCATCCCTGAACACCAACTGCCACGTCATAGTTCAGACAGTTTCTGTGTCACAGAGGTGGAGAAATCTGATTGAGAGGTGTTCTGATGTATACATTGCAAAGAGTGACTTGCACCTCATCAAGTTCTCCCTTCACCATAAGGTATCTCCCCTCAGGATCCCTTATCATCACCTTCTCCTGAAAGGATATCCCTCTGCAGATTAGGATTATCATCCCTCTACTTTTAGAATTGTAAGAACAACTGAAAACCTCTGCCTACCCATCCTGTTTTAAGCTTTTCTACCTCCTGCCTAAGCAGATGTAACTCCTGGAAGAAAAGTACACCTGCTGTCAGTCATTTGAGGTGATCCAACATTTTCCTCCCCTTAATAGGGGAGTGGCTACTCTTTATGTTCCATGAAACATATTTGATTAGAGTGCTAGCCATAATCCTCTGATTCAGTAGAGGGTGAGTAGCTTAGGGCGGTGACTATCTTGAGGCACAAAATAATCATACCCTCTAGGCTGCCTGCAAATGGGGGTGACTGTAAGGTAGGGGAAACGATTCTTTCTTCTATGCAGTATAATCCCAAACTTGTGCTTGTCAGTGCGCCCTTGCTGAGAGACCCCTGTGGCAGTTCTTTCTACTCAGCATAGACATGAAAACTGAGGCTATTGTGAACTGAAGAAAGAAATATTAACGACAACAGTAGCTTATGTTTTATGAACAACAAATTAACTGTAGATTTTTATCAAACCCATGTCAAACTGCAAAGCTTCTGTCGTCCAGGAGAGTGCAGTAAGAGCAGGAAGATAATGCCCTGATCCCTTGTTCTCCTTAGACAGTGCTAGTGTGTAGCATCAGGAATTATTGTTATTCAATCAATCAGTCAATGAAAATCTTTATTTTTCTAGGAGGAACATCATTGAGACAAGCTCATTTACAATATGGACCTGGGGAATGGTAGAGCAGCATGATAATCAGAACAAAGAACAAGCATTTGTCAATGCCAAATGCTTGCTGATTGTGAAACAATTTTTTTTTTTGAAAGTTGACCCCCAACCTTTGAAGATACTTGTTTTAGGATTCGCCTTATAGACATGACAGGTACCATTTATAGTATATTGACCGAAATGTCATTTCACACCAGAGGTGCAAAAACATATCTCATCCAGGATTTTAAAAATGACACATCATGCTTATGAGGTGGTGTGCATGTTGAAAGTTTGAAGTCAATATATTAAAAATCAGCAAAGTTATGAGTGAATGCTGAAACAGTGTAATGTTCAGTCATAATCTGAGCATTTTACCATATTTGGGCACCACATTTTCAGCATAGCCTTCTTATTACCCCACCTAATGAACCTGATGAACATTTTCAAAACCCTTCCAAAACACCATTATGCACCACCGAAATGTCATTCCATGCCACAGGTACAAAAACACATTTTGTCCAGGATTTGAGAAATGACAGCTGTTTCATTCATGAAGTGCTGTGAAGAAATGGCTATGTTAAAAATTTGGGGTCAAAACACTGAAAATTACCAAGGTTACGATCCTGCATTCGCAAATTTCTATGTAGGCTCATAACTTTGTTGTTTTTTAATATTTTTAAGCAAGATTTTCAACATAGTCTTCTTATGATCCCACATCATGAACAAGTACAGAGACAATTTTCAACTCCTGCCTGAAAGGTGATTTCATGCAGTGACTGCAAAATCAACTTTCAGGATACGAAAACACATTTTGGGCAGGATTTGAAAAATTACACCTGTCACATTCATGAGGTGGTGTAAAAAGACTGGTATGGTGAATATTTTGAGTCAAAATATTTAACATTGCCAGGGTTGCAAGGGCGCATCGCAAAATTTTAGTGTAAGAGCATAACTTTGGCATTTTTACATACTTTGACCCCAAAATTTCAACATAGCCTTCTTATGACCCCACCTCATGAACAAGGGTGGATGAAATTTTCAACTCCTGCCTGAAAGGTCATTTTGTGCATAAAGTGCAAAATCACCTTTTGGGACAGATTTGCCTAATTTTACTGCTATTGTTCATGAGGTGGGGTCCCAAAAAAGGCATGTTGAAAATTCAGGGCCAAAGTATTCAAAAATGGCCAAGTTATGCAACTGAGTTCAAAACCTCCGTTGAAATACATTGAAATGCATATCTGATTTCCTCAGTTTGTGGTCTGGCTTTGAAGAGTGAAGACATGTCTGTGGTCCAGAGAGGATTACATCATTGAACCCCCAATGGGTAAGTAAGGGCTTGGGGTGGGGTGGTGGGTACTGAGTGAGAAGGTCTGGTGGGGGGGGACTAACAGTGCAACAGACATCAATGGGTGATTTTTACAGAGTTTAAAAAAATATAAAATTGAAGGACAGTTTTCCTTATTTCAGATACATTCCAACACTGGGATTGGGCACCCCAGTGTAGGGCTTATTGGAGAATGGGGGTGGATGACCTGGATTAAAGGGGGGGGTCAAGGGAAGCAGTATCTGGGGTTTGTACCCTGGATTACTTACATTTAAAAAAATACATATATAAAGATGGGAAGGGTAGGCAGGCAGGCATGTGAGAGACCTGGAGGGGATGGGGAGACAGAAGTGATAGTGGTGGTAGGCACCCCATTCCGTTTATGTTAAAGGGACACGGTCAGTCCCTTATTACTGTGTTCAATGGGAAGGCAGCAACCTGCATTCACTCATTGAATCAGTCCCAGTGGTGCCATAATACAATTAGGCACAATGCAGTCCACATCAAAATGATTAGTTTTTGCTTATTTTACTAAACTCTGAAACTGCTGCAGCCCACTCCGATTTCTGTGCATGACGCCAAAGCACGCGCTCAGCTGTAAATGGCACTGAGGCTCGTGGGCAGATCACTGTACCGGAGTTTAGCTAAATATGTTTCCAGGTAACAGAAAGAAAGCGGAACTCAAGAAACTAGTTTTTTTAAACATGGGCCAAAAAGTACTTTATTCGTGCTCCGAAAGTGCAGCCATGGTATTGGGCATATGTGTATGTATATGGGATACAAATATGCATACACACAAGCCCAGTATCACAGCTCCACTTTCAGAGTGTGATTAAAGAACTTTTTAGCCCTTGTTTAAAAAAAACCAACTAGTTTCCCAAGTTCAGCTTTCTTTTTTGTACAAAAAACTTATTTAGCTGAGCTTGGGTACAGTAGTACACACACGGGCCTCAGCTCTCAATTACAGCTGTGAGCATGCTTTGACATCATGTGTGGACAATCGGAGTGGTCTGCAGTGCTTTCAGGGTTTAGTAAAATAAGCAAAAACTAATAATTTTTGTGGGAACTGTGTTGTGTCTAATTATATTGTGGCACCACAGGGACTGATTCAGTGAGTGAAGGCAGATTGCTGCCTTCCCACTGAACACATAACAGGGTGTAACCAGGAATTCAAAAGATGTGCTGCCCAACCACACAAACATAGCCTCCCACCTTATAAGTCAATAGTATGTAGTAAGCCAATGTTAATACATTAAACACATTTTATCTATCCTGTGTAACTGACACACACCAAACAGAATTTGTCTGGCTTTCAGTTATGATGTTTAGGTTACATTGTGATAAGCCTCCATACCACATCAAGGTAACCAGCCTTACAGAGGTACGTTTACACCAGCACGCACGCATGCATATTTGTACAAACAGTGACTCTAAGTTTAGCACCCAGACATCTTCCAATGATCACTCCCATCACACACAATAAAGCATCCACTCAGTCAAAAATCAGCACACACACATGCGTGCACACACGCATACACATTTTCTGTCTAAATGGGACTGCACAGAAGATGTGAGGATGAGCTGAATGCAAAACCCTTAAAACCAGCAATTTTTTGAGGGGTGTGAGGTTTACATCTAATTTGCCCAGGACTGTCCAAATGGAATGGATACAACATCTTGTTTTCAGAGCAAGCAAAGTAAAGCAAACTTAATTTATATAGTGTCTTTCTTAAACCAAGATGCTTTACAAATTAATTACAGTGAGACATAGAGATTAAAAAAAAATTACAAATATATAAAATTAATTAAAATCATCTGGGAAGGCCATCTGAAAAAGATAAGTCTTAAATTATGACTTGAATCTCTCAACGGTCAGGCATTCTCTTAACCGGTAGAGAATTCCACAGGTGGGGGCCGCAAAGGAAAAAGCACGAGCACCAGATGTCTTCAAGCATACCCTGGGAGTCTCTAGCAATCCCTCATCAGTGGATTGGACAGTGGGGACCTACTTCTACCCATTTCTGCTGCTGTGTGTGTTGGAGCACTTTAAAGTTAAGTGATTTGCCCAGGGTATTTGGCTCCAGCAGGGTTTGAATCAGTGATTTCCTGGTTCTGACCCAAGCTGGTGCTCTAACCACTAAACCATGGCTTAAAGAGCAGCTTCCTAGTTGCTGCCAGCCCAAATGTGGTCTATAACTGACCTGTCTCTGAGTCTCCATATAAAATTTGGCAGAAATCCGTCCTTGCAATAAAAAGTTATATCACTCGCAAATTCTATTTTCCCTTAGCACTGAAAAAAGGACGGATTTCCCAGTCTGCAAACCACGCCCCCATGCTGACCCACACAGCCCTGTTTTGTGATGTCACAAAATGAAGGCTGCATGAGCATGCCCCATTCACTACAATGGGGCCAATATATTCACATGTTTTTATACCCTTTCCTGTTGGGATTTTAATAACTCAAAGCGATCGATCAACTAATAAGGACCCTATTAGTTGACCGATGCTTTGTTAAAAATCCCAACAAAGAAAAAATAAAAACATGTGAAAAATGGCCCCATAGTAGTGAATGAGATAGCTCATGCAGCCTTTGTTTTGTGACATCACAAAACAGGGCTGCAGATGGCTGGTGGGGGGTGGTTTCATGGACCGGAAATCGGTTCTTTTTTAGCGCTAAGGAAAATAAGAATTGACAAGTGATATAACTTTATTGCAAGGATGGATTTCTGCCAAATTTTATATGGAGACTCAGAGACAGGTCAGTTATTGACCACATTCAGGCTGGCAGCTATTTCTTAACTAGAAAGCTGCTCTTTAAACCACACTTGACAAAGCCACACCTGACTACCACCACATTCCAGGGAATGACTGCTGAGGAACATGTGTTCTCTGACCTTAATGGTGCAGTTTACAGTTTTAAGAAGTGAGCTGAATCATAATTGTTTCCAAAAACAAAAATCCCAGGGATGGCTTCAGACAGGGAAAGACATGCCATGTTTTCATTTTAACACACTCTTGCTTTGGACCAACACTAGGGACAAAATTGCCTTGCTATTTTTTAAGCTGAATCTCTGCAAATTTGCTTGGAAAAAAAAAATGACCTGCAGTATCCCCAGGCTGGCATTGCTATCAGATGGGCTGTGACTGACACTGTGGCTAGTCTGGTACTGCCTCAAACAGAGCAGGGCTCCACAGGTGACTCTGACACTCTCTTTCTGATTTCAGGCCGCAGCAGCCCGCGGTCTCAGTGTTTGAGTGATGGCCATCTTTTTTCAATTGGAATCTGACTGACCTTGCTACTCTTCGTCCTTCTGCGGGTTGGTTGCCTGCCTTTGCTCACATCCTTCAGGTGTCCACCACCACCACTAATAGTGGCTCTACTGACTTAAGTCACTGCATACCAGCGTAGCTCTCTGTCCCTCTCACTGACTGATGGAGTCCGAAAGTGGATGAGGAAAGGGCCAGGTTGTTAAACTTCCTGCTGGCTGATTTTCAAAACACAAACAAAGCGGCCGGCAGAGGTAACCTTCTGTTTTTTCACTGTATGCAATGGAAATGTGATTCAGGGCCCACACAGATAATGATAGAAGCATACTGGTGGCAGCCAATGGGCGAGTGAGGCTGGACAGAGCTCCAGACCGCCATTTCAGATGCCTGACTCCCTCCCACTGGCAAACCAAGGGAGTATGTTGTATTAGTGCATGCAAGGCTAAGCAGCACAGAAAAAAACAAAGGAACCACTGACAGCCACAACCCCGTGCTTCATGGCGTACTACAGCCCCCCACCACCAGCTGATCAGTCCTGTAACACATAAGTTGCATAGTGCTGTCACATAAAGGCACAAAAATAGCATGTTTATTTATAATATAGTTTTTATTTCTTGTATATCATTTGATCCCGAATTTGTTGCTCCCTCTGTTTTCAGAATTTACACAGTACGAGTGAACATACTGAGTATATGCCTGTCAATGGCTGTGTTCGAATGGTGACTGGGTGCTGGGTGCTCCAAACATCAGGACAATCAGTGGGGACAGCAGTGGTGGTGGTGCTGTGATTGACGTTCGGTGTCAGGATATTCGAGATTGGAGTCCTGAGCTGTCCAGTGAACCCTGGGTTGGGATCACTGGCAAGAAACTGGGGAATCGAGGCTGGAGAGGGAAATGAGGAGGTAGCCTCACTATCATCAGTCACAAAACAAATTAGAAAAGGAGCAGCGTCTGAGTCTGCTGAAGTTATTGTACCTACTACTGCTACTAATGCCAAAGAAACAGAGGATGGAAGTCGGATAATTGTGCCGAGATTGGAGTATGGGAGCCTAACCTAGAAACACATTTATTGCTATGTTTACTGTGTCCAGACTGATCAGAACAGGTTTCGTTCCATATTGAACTTGGGCGAGCAAATCAGCCTGTCGGATTCTGAGCAGGTAGCAGAAGCGACAACAGTTGAAGACACCTTGTTACTTGTCATGCTATCCTGCATCCAAGTAAGGGACTGACAGTGTCCCTGACAGGCTGCTGGTGTTGAAAGCTGATCAGCTGCTTGCTGACTGGCTTCAGCAAATGATAGGACTGAAGTCCCCTCTGACTGGAGCGGTTCAGTCCTTTCAAGTACACAAGTTGCTGCCCTGCAATCAGCGAGTGGTGTCATGACCACAGTGTGTGGCCATTGGTCTGGACTAACGAGCCACTTCCAGTTTGAACTGCAATGGGCTCAGCAGTGATGCACTCCCCCGAAATCCCCTTTTAGCATGCCAAAATGTTTCTTGCGAATGCGCAAGCAAAGGTAACAAGCACTTGTCAATGCCAAATGTTTGCTTACTGGTATTAGCATTGGAAGTGCAGGAGTTAGACAGATGCAGAATAGGAATGGCAGTGAAATATTGAACTCACACCAAACCCACCTCCACCCTGCAGAGATGGATAGGCATTGGGGTGTGCCTTTGGGTCGTCGCCCATAACGCTCACGCCATTTCACCTCACCCTATCTTGCAGACACTGACAAGTGTTGAGGTGTGCCTTGGGGTGTTTGGCTTTCCAGTCACCCCATTCCATTAGGACATACTCTGAAATGGGTGCAGTATAGGAGAATGGGGTGAACTCTAGGGCAGAAGAGTCCAAGGCACACCTCGATGCCTGTCACTGGCTGCAGGGTGGGGGTGGGGGTGGAATGGTGTGAGCATTGCAGCCAGCAATCCAAAGGCACACCCCTGACACCTGTTAGTCTGTACAAGGTGGGACATTATGGTTAGAAACCCTAATACCCAGGGCATTTGTTGGTACTTGCACTACAAATTTTCAGCATGGCCTTTTTGTGACCCCCACCTCATGAAAGCATTTGGGACCTCTGCTCATGAACAGTGGCACTGTGATTTTGTTAATCTGCCCCAAATGTTGATTTCCCACAGTGACTGTGCCATTCTGTGCCAGATGTGTGAAAACACAGTTCAGGCAGGATGAGAAAAATGACAGCTGTACTATTCATAGGGAGGTGTGAAAAGAGGGCAATGTTGAAAATCTGGAGTGAAAATATTAAAAATTCTCGAACTTATGAGCGTATGTGGAAACTGAGCAAATGCAAACTCATAACACAGTTATTTCGTGGAATTATTTCACCAAATTTTCAGCATAGGCATTTTGGGACCTCTGCTCATGAACAGTGTCACTATGATTTTCTTTTTCTTTTGTGTGATCTTTTTACCTCCTCCAACGCTCCGGTGACTGCCTCTCCTTTGGGCCTCCAAGCATTCCCCATCCCCACCAGCCTCTTTCCTGAGCCCTGCCATTCCACCACACAACCCAGCCAACCCTCTGAGACATCCCAGAGTAACCCATCTCCGGGTGGGTCCTCCTCCTCCTCCTCCAAGGGGGAAGGCACCGGGTAAGGGGAAACCCCAACACTCTATTATTCTACTTGTCTCGGGGTGCTGCTCTGGAGGTGCAGGCTCACGGAGGTTCCGGGTCGTGGAGAATGTGGAAGCCGTCATCCAGCGGCCACCTAAGTGTTTTTCTGCTTTTCTTGTTGGACGTCCCTCCTGCGCCACTATGTAGTAGTGCCCCTGGTCTCCACCGGGGACCGCTACAAGAGCGGAGCTGCCTACCCTACCCACCCCAGGAGAGGAGAGCAGTCCTCCGGACGCTCAATCCTCTCCTTCCCCAGCCAGCCCCCGAAGACCTGAGTCCGTTCTCGAACCCGGGTCGCCAGTGTGGTTCGAGCACTATGATTTTCTTAATCTGTCCTGAACACTGATTTCCCACAGCGACTGCGCCATTGTGTGCCAGATGTGTGAAAACACATTTCGGGCAGGATGTGAAAAATGACAGCTGTACTGTTCATAGGGAGGTGTGCAAACATGACAATGTTGAAAATCTTGAGTGCAAATATTACAAATTCTTGAAGTTACGAGTGTGCGTGGAACTGCACAATGCAAGCTCGCAACACAGTCATTTCGTGGACTTTTGTCACCAAATTTTCAACATAGGCATTTTGGGACCTCTGCTCATGAACAGTGTCACTGTGATTTTCTTAATCTGTCCCAAACACTGATTTCCCACAGCGACTGCGCTATTGTGCACCGGATATGCGAAAACACATTTTGGCCAGGGTGTGACAAATGACAGTTGTACTGTTCATAAGGAGTTGTGAAAAATGCCAATGTTGAAGATCTGGAGTGAAAATATTATAAATTCTCAAAGTTACTAGTGTGCGTGGAAACTGCACAACACATGCTCGTAACACAGTAATTTTTTGGAATTTTTTCACCAAAGTTGCAACATAGGCTTTTTGAGAGCCCACCTCATGAACCCTGACACTGTCAGTTCATTACTCTATCCCAAAAGGTGATTCCATGCAGTGACCGTGAAATCACCTTTCTGGACCAAATAACCAGATGACAGTGACTGAATTCATGAGGTGGGGTCCCAAGAACTCCATGTTAAAAATTTGGTGCCAAAATTCACAAACATGGCAGAGATATCCACCTAAGTTGAAAAAACCTATTTATGCCATTATACAGCTTACCGGCATTTCTTTAGTTCACGGTCGGCTTTGAAGAGTGCAGATGTGTTCCTGCTCCACCGAAGATCATTGTGCCGGGCTCTGGAGGTAAGTATGGGGTGAGGGGTGTGTGTGGGGAGATGGGGTACACAAAGGGTAGGTGCGGGTTGGGGAAGGGGCAACAGACACAACGAGGGATGATTTTCTGTTTTCACAGGTTTAAAAAAACACAAAAAACATCACAAGGAGATTTGTCTACTTACAGGGACAATGGGCACGCTGGGATGGGCTCCCAGCATGCCATCTGGGTATT
Organism: Neoceratodus forsteri; assembly: GCA_016271365.2. Taxonomy (NCBI): domain Eukaryota; kingdom Metazoa; phylum Chordata; order Ceratodontiformes; family Ceratodontidae; genus Neoceratodus; species Neoceratodus forsteri. Next base: position 745,717,772 of record CM028137.1, read on the forward strand.
TGGGGGACTGGAGCAAACGAGGATTGGCACTCTGTCAGCACATACAATGTGTTGGGGGTGCATGAACCAAGGAGGTTGGGCACCCCCCTTGGCACACAATGAATGTGGGGGACATTATGCCGATGGGGATTGGGCACCACCGACGGCTTTCATTCGGACTGTGGGAGGCGAATGGTGACAGCGGCTACCATGTTTATTGAAATGTGACACCAGACAAGGAAAACTGCTATTTGCTGCTGCAATCAGGTACTGCCCCAGCATCAGACTGTTCAGGAAAAACAGCTGATTCTCCAGTGAAGGGGAGCTCCCTGATTGCAGCCGCTAATTTCTTTCAGGTTGGTAGCATGCTTCAAAACTGCTGTCATCGACAGCGTGCGCCTCCATTGGCACCACAGAGACCAACCCCAGAAAGCACTGCTGGAATTGGCCACAACACTGCCACAGCTCCACAACACGCTACTCCAGCAACCTGCCACAGAATGTTTCTTGCGCATGTGCACAAGCAAACATAAAAATTACCACAAATCTCTTATGAGTTACTGTCAGGTAATCCACCCCCCCACCACCAAAAATGCAAACTTTATTTCATGTGTGGAGCAGAAAGATTACCTTATAATAACCCTCACCTGGAGGTGACTTTTCTTAGATAGGGCTTCTTCCAAGTACCAGTTTCTAGATCCATGGACACTGATTCTGTTCCGCTCCTTTACATTACACCTTGTCCAGTCAAGTAGAAAAATGTACTGATTAGCAGAAGCACTTCACATATTTAAACACAACAGTTTATGGATTGTGTGGGTGATGTTGTCAGTTTGGCCTGGCCTACAGAAGTGGCACTGGAGACAACTGTCCATCACAGGGGCAGTGGGCAGGGACAAAGGGAACACACATGGAAAAGAGATAACCCAGGGTCTCAGACAATGGACTCCAATTCCCTGCCAGCCCAGCCCAGGGTCTCATATGATGACTGCCTCCAATCCACTGACGCACCCCTGGATCCCACTACCCCAAATACAGTCATGCCATGCAGGCAATGCTTCCTTCTGGTGAAAGCAGCACCTTTTCCCCTTCCCATGCTGGGATACATCATTGACCCTTGATTGCAGAAGCAACTGAGGAGGAGACAAGATCTAGGAGTCTGCAGTGCCCAGACAGGCATAGACAGCTCATAGCAGAAGCATGTCAGTAGGCACACTGGCAGTGTGTGCACAAAAAATAAAGCAACAGCTGGCTAATACTTTTTTTCACCAAGGATGATACCAGCTATTTAAATGCTGGCAAAGATGTAGGAACTATATACCGTGCAAGTCGTGATGTACACATTTTTTAATTATTTTACAATTTTTGGCCAGGAAAAGACACACTAAGTCAAAGCTTGTTTCTAGGTGTGTCCTGGGAGCACAGGGAAGTTAAGTAACTTGCTTATGGTCACACCATATGCAAGTGGTGACTGTAGGATTAACAAGCTCAGGCAGAGCCACTATAACTGTGAATGCATTAACTAGATAAGGGTGGTTCATGGGCTTAAACATAAACATTTATTTATTTAAAAAATGTCAGATTTACAAACCTTTGAGTCAGAGACTCATTTACAAAGGCACCTCATCGAAACTAATACAAAGACAGCACAGTTAACAAGTCCAAAAACAATGGCTAGGAGAGCAGACAGTTATAACAATCATTTATTGGAGATACATGGGTAGCAGTAGATAAACAGATGACATAGTTTAGGCACACAGGCACCCCATCAAGAAGACCAAAGCAGTTCAAACAATATACAATAACTAAAGCAAATAGACATCATAAGTCAAAGAGAAGCCCAGAGTGTTCACATGAAGGCTGTTGCATACACTAACTGAATCAAAGTATAGTACATTGAGAAAGGGCATATTTAAGCAATAAGGCATGACAGGGTGTGTGTTATCATGTAATAACATCACTCCTGGGGTGGGTTGAAGCATGAGGTGAAGCCAAGTATTTATTTGCACATATTTATTTGATCCACTGGATCAGCAATATTTGCACAAACTGTGCCCAGTGCAGATTTTACAGCACTGGTCCTGGTCTGGTGATCTGGGTTTTACCCATGCCACACTGCATATGGCTTAGTGATATACTGTACAGATGGCTGCAGAGTCTAACCCACTGAAGGCTGAAGTTTCAGAAAACCATTATGCTATAAATATCAAGACTCACTCCCTCCCTCACCCCCAGTCACAATTAATCCTCTACCGAAGTTATGTTTAAATACTGGTGCCTCTACATCCACGCCACTAAGCTTTTAATGCAAACATGCTTCTTCTGCTGCTGCTGTGAGTTAAACTCATTATTTAAAAGCATTTTGTTGAGAAATTTTTGTTTTAGTATATCCATGGTCAGGAAAAATAAATTTGTAGAAGAAACCAAAATCCCCATTTATCAGTTCATTGAATCACAATACAGCATGTTATGAATTTTTCAGATTCTATGTTGAAATCTAGATTTAGTATTTGCTGTATTGGTCCTTGCAAGAACAGATCCAGAAGCAAATGATTTGATACCTTTTAATGGACCAACATAGATGTAACAACAAGAACAAAGTGCTCTAGCCTTCGGACCAACCAGTCCTTCTTCAGAAGCCTAATGGCCATTGTTTAGAAAAAAACAATACTTTTAACAGCTAGATCATGCAGAAAAAACTGAAAAAATCCCCATTGGTTTAAAATACTCATTTAAAAAATACAGATGATGATGTCAGAGAAGCTTAGCAGTACCATATAACCTTCAGCCAGGAGGTTCCCAGGGTCAGAGGTGCTTGGGGCAAAACACATACAAAGAATCCTACTGCCTATAAATTTAATTGACATAAGATAACACTGCTGGAGCAGATGACTCTTAAATCAAGCTATGAGTGTCACAGTGTGTATAAGGATGTGATTACTGAAAAATAACCCCCCCAGATTAAAGACATATTAAGAATGTCTTACAACTCCAAGAAGTTTCAATGCATGCATTATAGACAAGAAATAACCAGTAAAGTTGTCTTAAAAACATCAGTGCACACTGCATGATGTGTAAAACTTTGCTTGACCTATCATCCAGCTGTACTCTCCACCTAGATATCATGCCGCATAATTTCAAAAACCTCTAGTATAGTGACAGGACTTTATAAATGATAATTTAAATATAAATTGACAGTATTAGTGTCAAACAAAAAACTCTAGTTGAGGACCACCAAGGAATTATGACCATGTAGTCTGATATGTACTGATGTCAATATACACTGAGAATTTAACAATTTGGTGTACCGTAAGTGTCTAAGGAATCTGAAAAAGTGATACCAATTTAATTTTTATCAGTGTCAGTGGCTCAGTAGGTAGCACACTCGCCTCTGAGGCCAGGAGATCAGAGGGCTGTGGGTTCAGTTCCCACATCTGGCACTTGGGTTAATATCCCAATACTGACACTGCAGTGCAGCATGAGAGGGGTGCTGCACTTCTGAAGTGCCGTCTTTCAGATGAGACGTTAAACCGAGGTCCCATCTGCTTGGATTGGTGGTAGTTCAGGTGGATGTTAAAGATCCCATGGCACTTATCAAAAGAGTAGGGAAATTTCCCCGGTGTCCTGGCCAAATTTCCCTCACTCACTAAAATTACCACCAACAGCTTAATCTGGTTCAAGGTCAGTTGGCATTCATCTGTATCCCCCTCCCCCGGGTTGTGCCTGAAAATAGGCAGGATTTGTCTAGTGCACTTATCCAGTCAACAAAAACTAAATAAATAAATAAAATAAATTTCTCTCCTCCTCTTCACACAAATAATGCACCCTACCCCACCCCACATCCCCACAATGGGAGGGATAACTAGCTTTAAGGAGATACTCTCTCTCTTTATCTCTCTCTCACACACACACACACACACACACACACACACCCACTCTCCTAATGAACCTTTATTCACATCAGTCACTGCAATTGTTCCCCAAAGGAATTCAACTTGTCATGAAATCCTAAGTAAAAGGGCTCATGTACCCTAATACCTACAGAGTGAAAATGTGACACTATTTAACTGTACTCCTATCTGCATAGTATTATTAGGAGCAAACTTTCACCAGAACAGAATACCATGTCACACAATGGCACACAACCCTGCAATCAATGCACCTGTAAGACTTGTGAGCTCATTTCCACCTCAGACTGTGTGGTTACATCACAAAACAGACAATTCAAGGTGCATGGGAGTTATACACGCACATCACGACATGTTGTTTATTTCATTCAGTGCAAAAGATGTCCACAAACAGGTTATGTTGGAGAGACAAGCCAACAGCTCCGCACTAGGATGAACTTGCACAGACATACTATTAGAACAAACAAAACTGAAAAAACAGTGGGGCACAATTTCTCCCAGCCTGACCACTCAATTTCAGATATGTCAGTAACGGTCTTAAAAGGAAATCTTGAAAACACACAACAGAGACAAGCTTTTGAGATCAAACTTATTTTACATTTTAATATAGTAGCAGATGGGATGAACATTGATTTGGGTTTTATGGGACATTACAGAAACTGACATCCACAGACTTCTTCTTCAGACTGGCATATTATAGGACTTCAGCATGTGTGGGATGTGGGTGTGTGTGAGTATGTATATATGTGTGTGGGTATGTGTTGTGAGGTACGTGATAACCGGTGTAGGGCTTGCTGTCACAGTGAGGTAGGCCTCTATTTAGATACATGAAGTTACAGTGTGTTACTACTCTTACTTCACACACATAATGAATATTAATTCCTCCTTACTTTTTATCTTTGCCCGTGAGTGGGGTTGATTCTGTTGTACCATATTCAGATTACCTAGCCTGTTACTGAACATACAGGAGTGTTATCATAGACTGTTATATATTCTTTTAACTCTGTACATATTGGGGTGTGATATCTCATTTGCATGGGGGTCCTGGACAGATCTTTTTACATTAGGGTAATATTGTAGTGATTTGTGGAAATGTAGGTATGTTAGACCTCTGGTCTTACACATATACTTTATATTTACTTCTAGTTACCTTATCCTGGGGAGGGTGGCAGTTTTATTTCATTGTAGTTCTATCCAGAATCCTTGGAAGTGTTACTACACAGATAGGAGTACAGTTAAATAGTGTCACGTTTTTGCTCTGTAGGTATTAGGATACATGAGCCCTTTTACTTAGGATTTCATGACAAGTTGAATTCCTTTGGGGAACAATTGCAGTGACTGTGATGTGAATAAAGATTCATTAGGAGTGTGTGTGTGTGTGTGTGTGTGTGTGTGTGTGTGTGTGTGTGTGTGAGACAGAGAGAAAAGAGACAGAGTATCTCCTTAAAGCTAGTTATCCCCCCCTCCACATTATGGGCATGTGGGGTGGGGTAGGGTGTATTGTTTGAGTGATGAGGAGGAGAGAAATAAAATTTGTATAACTTTTTCAGATTCCTTAGACACTTCCGGTACACCAAATTGTTAAATTATCACTGTTTATTGACATCAGTACATATCAGGCTACATGGTCTCAATTCCTTGGTGGTCTTCAACTAGAGTTTTTTGTTTGACACTAATACTGTCAATTTATATTTAAATTATCATTTATAAAGTCCTGTCACTATACTAGAGGTTTTTGAAATTATGGGGCATAATATCTAGGTGGAGAGTACAGCTGGGTGATAGGTCCAGCAAAGTTGTACACATCATACAGTGTGCACTGATGTTTTTAAGACAACTTTACTGGTTATTTCTTGTCTATAATGCATGCATTGAAACTTCTTGGAGTCGTAAGACATTCTTAATATGTCTTTAATCTGGGTGGGGGTTGCTTTTCAGTAATCATATCCTTATACACACTGTGACACTCATAGCTTGATTTAAGAGTCATCTGCTCCAGCAGTGTTATCTTATGTCAATTAAATTTATATGCAGTAGGATTCTTTGTATGTGTTTTGCCCCAAGCACCTTTGACCCTGGAAACCTCCTGGCTGAAGGTAATATGGCACTGTTAAGCTTCTCTGACATCATCATCTGTATTTTTTAAGTGAGTATTTTAAACCAATGGGGATTTTTTCAGTTTTTTTCCTCATGATCTAGCTGTTAAAAGTATTGTTTTTTTCTAAACAATGGCCATTAGGCTTCTGAAGAAGGACTGGTTGGTCCGAAAGCTAGAGCACTTTGTTCTTATTGTTACATCTATATTGGTCCATTAAAAGGTATCAAATCATTTGCTTCTGGATCAGATTCTATGTGTAACCTACAGTAAGTCAAACAGAAATTAGACACAAATGCCTACCTATCTGCAAGTCAAGCAAATGTGGTTATTATCATTCAGTTGTAAACACCTATAGTCACAGCCATGATTCACGTTGCTAGACTCTGGGTAAGTATGACAAGTTTCCTAAATACTGGTACCTTATCCAACTGTGTTCTGCTTTGGGTGTGTGTGTGTGTGTGTGTGTGTGTTTAAACATGTAATTTTCTATAGTATATTGTATAGCACTGTGAATCCTGGCTTCAGAGTTTTTTTTTTCTGCTGTGGCTAAGCAAAACACTATAACAAGACAGTGACCTGCTGTAGTGGCTATTAGACATAAAACCAAAGGGTACGCTGTGAAGACTAACTTGGAGAAGATGCAATAAAACAAACTTGAATGACAGCCCCCAGATGTCATAAAACACCCAGAGAAAATTAGAAAAACTCCTCTAACAGCCTAGGTAGAAACAAAACACTGGACTGAAGTGAGAACTCAAAACTGGTAGTAATACATATATTCCTGATTTTAACGTGCAATTTTCCTTTACGAAGATTCAGTAGAATATAAACAGTAGCTTAGAACTGCCTGCCTGAGAATGAAGTTGGTATATTATTTGGAAAAAGGGATGGGTAGGTCTCTTGTTGTGCAATGCCCTATAAAGTATCACACTAACTGCTCTTAGGATGTTGATGTCAAATGCTGTTAGGTGCCATGGGGAACTCGTTATGCAGGAAGTTCCAGGAAGTGTTTAACCCATTCTACTTCTAATAGCTTTCCCAAACTTAAAAAGAAAAATACACTTCATCACAGACTGTGTTTACCAAGTACTGTGCCCATGATTAAAATAATTTGAACCCCATCCCCCCAAAATGTGCCCTCACATGAACATGTATGATTCATCTGTAAAGACAATTAAAAAATGTATTTCTAAATGCATTAGTAACAGCTATGCTTTCAAGATTGTCTGTAAAGACAATAAAAAAAAGTATTTCTAAATGCATTAGTAACACCAATGCAAGATTTTGAAACTACGTAAAAAGATAAACTGCTGTATAGATAGATAGATAGATAGATAGATAGATAGATAGATAGATAGATAGAATGAATATGGTAAACAAATTTTGTTAATCCCAAAAGCTGAAATTTATTTTTAGTATATACATGTTTAAGAAATACCTGAAAGCTGTCTATTTTCTTTAGTTTTTAGACACTTCTTAGTTTTTCCTTTTGAGACACCAAGTGACACTGATAATCATTTGTTCCAAGGGTGTTTAAGTCAGTTTGAAGGCATTTGAAGTATCTTCTGTTCTAGTCCTTAACAAAATGCAGGGAACTTCACAGAATTGTTCTGTTCCTTTGTCCATATCCAAAACATGTGAGTCTTCTTTCAGGATAATAGATCCACCTCATGCCCCTCCCACATGAATAAAAAAAAAGGTGGGATGGACCTTACTTCCCCCAAAAAAGCAATGCTGCCTCCCACTACTCAGGTTCCAGTTCTTATACCACCTATTTAAGAAAGAAAATAGTACCCTACAACCACTGACTAACATGAAAGTGTATTTATTTAAGGGCAGAAAACATTTCTTGGCAGAGGTTAAGGTGGAGGAGACTATTTACACCTTCAGTCAGTTCCACGGACAGAAAACATGACATCACTCCTTTTGTACATGCAATACTCCTGTAGGCTCTACCCACAGCTGTAAAAAACAGTTCTCAAGGTTTGCAGCTCAGTGGTCTTAACTAATACCCTATACTGCCTTCCACAGAAAATTTATTTCAATGGGCAACATTTGCCCCACCTTCTGATGCCATGAAGAAGGTGTGTTGGGGGGGGGGGCAACAAACAGGGTTGGACCAACTGGTATACAAACTTTATTTTCCAAGCTACACACCCCTGAATGCTGGCTGCCTATTCACTGTTGGCCAATATTATGTCAGCCTCTGCAGAATGCCAAAATGTAAAGCCTGCAGTCTCGGATGTTGGGCTAGCAGGTGAGACACGAGCACAGGCATACCTCTCAACTGACCCTAATTTTCAGGGACGTCCCTGATTTTGCTGCAAGATTTTCCTTTGTCCCTCGTAAAATTTCTGTTTTTGTAACTGAACAGTGGGGATTGTAAGCACAAAATAATGTTAAACATTTAACTTACAGACTTGTTCTTCAGAAAATGCTTCTTACACTAATCCCCTTATTCTGTCAGCTTTCTGAGTAAACATTACCAGTGTTTAAGATGTGTCCCTGATTTTGGATCTTTGCTCTGCCTTTTTGAAGCCTTGTCCCTGATTTATGAGGTAAGAGGTATGAACACAGGTATAGCAGGAATATGTTGTAGTAAAATGGCAGAAGTAAAGGGAAGCCAGTATAGCGCAGTGGATTAAGGCTCTGAGCTGCAGAGACCTGTGTTTGAATCCCACAGCTGCCTCGGTGCATACTGTGTGATCCTGAGCAAGTCACTTAACTTTCTTGTGCTCTCAGGTCGCATCTGGAAACAAGCTATGGCTTAGTGTGCTACTCCTGGTTAAACAATGTTCCCTTCCCCTTACATCATAGGGACATGTTAGTTGTAAAATGACTTTCTCCAACCTTTATTTTACAGTTTGAAGTTGCATGCTTTATTTTTTAATGTTAAACATTTTGCTGAACTTTGCAAACAGCAGACTAAGTTGCAGCTTTTAGAATGCAGAGATGGAACTAAGCACACGACTCACCTGCCTTGAATGTACCTGCAGCTATTTGGCTGCCCATGTGAACCCATCCTGCTGCAGGTACTTGTATATGAGGGGCATCAGCTCCTTGATACAGACAGGCATGATGTCATCACTGTGCTAACAATATCACTGATGGTGAGATTAGCTCAATCAGTGAAGGCAGATAATAAGACATTCTACAAGTATATTAGTGAGGGAAGAAAGTCCAGGGGGGAATCACTAAGATCAGAGGGGACAAGGGAGAGAACTTAGAGGGTGATCAGGATAAGGCATGAATCCTAAACAGATATTTTTTCCAATTGTTTAACCAGGAGTAGCACACTAAGCTGAAAGCTTGTTTACGGGTGCGACTTGGGAGCACAGTGAAGTTAAGTGACTTACTCAGGGTCGCACAGTATGCAAGTGGGGGCTGTGGGATTCAAACCCCTTCTGTTCAGTTTTCACAGAGGAAAGGGAGGGTCAGGGATTACAATTAGACATCTTAGACACTGAGGAGAGGGAGGTGGATACCAGTCCTTTTACAGAGGATTGAGTGCTAAAGGAGCTTACAAAACTAAAAGTGGACAAAGCTATGGGTCCAGATGGCATACACCTCAGGATCCTGAAGGAACTAAGGAGGGAGCTGGCAGCCCCACTGGTGGTCCTCTTCACTGACTCCCTAAATACAGGTGAGATCCCAGAGGACTGGAGAAGGGCACATGTGGTCCCTTTGCATAAGAGTAGTAGCAAAGAGGAAGCAGGGAGCTACAGGCCAGTAAGCCTTATGTCAGTAGTGGGTAAGATCATGGAGACACTCCTTAAGGAATGGCTTGTGGAACACCTGGAATCCATAGGGGCACAGGATCCAAGGCAACATGGTTTCACAGCAGGATGGTCCTATCAAACTAACCTGATTGAGTTCTTTGACTGGGTGACAAAGGTGGTAGATCAAGGAGGAGCAGTAGATGTCACCTACCTAGATTTCAGCAAAGCCTTCAATACTGTTCCACATAGCTGTCTGGTCAACAAGATGGGTAGTCTGGGGATGGGCTGCAAAATGGTGAACTGGGTTAGTAGCTGGCTGAGGGGCAAGAGGCAAAGGGTAGTAGTAAATGGAGCCCAGTCAGAGACATGGAGGTGACCAGTGGGGTACTGCAGGGATCAGTTCTTGGGCCAGTCCTCCTCAATGTCTTCATCAGCGACATTGCAAAGGGGCTGGACAGGAAGGTTTGCCTGTTTATATATGACATCAAGATCTTCAACAGAGTACATACTCCAGTGGGAGTGTTAAGGATGAGAACAGACCTAGAAAGGTTGGAAAGGTGGTCAGAAACTTGGCAGCTGAGGTTTAATGCAAAGAAGTGCAAAATAATGCACGTGAGGAGTAGGAACCTGAGTGAGAGCTACAGGATGGGGAGGAGCTGCTGGCAGTCACCAAGGAGGAAAGAGATCTGGGGGTCATTATCACAGATAACCTAAAGGCCACCAAACAGGCAGCAAAGGCAGCAGGGAAGGCCAGTGGGGTGTTGGGTTGTATAGAAAGGGGCATCACAAGCCGAAGAGGGGAGATACTGGTCCCACTGCACAAAACACTGGTGAGGTCTTATTCAGAGTATGCCGTGCAGTTTTGGAGGCCGTACCTTTGTAAGGACATTGATAGGGTGGAGACAGTGCAGAGGAGACCGACTAAAATGGTGCATGGTTTACAGCATACTTCATATGAGGAAAGGTTGAACGACCTCAATATGGCTGTTAGAGCCACTAGAAATCAATGCACCAAACTAACTAGGTCCAAAAAGGCAAACTTCTTCAGCTCTGAACTTGAATCCTCGACCACATGTACAAACAAAATTCTGGAAAACTCTAAAGGACATAGAAGGTCACTGCTCGGCTAGTTCGATGCCACCCAAAATTTCTTCAGGCGGTACCATTACAACTGATAAGCATGAACTACTTGACCTCTTCAACAACCATTTTGACAAAGCAGGGTTAATGTTTGATGCCTCTCTGGCCAATAATCTACAGGCGCAGTTGTGCAGTCAGAGCCCTGACTGTCTTAACTCAGTTTCACCTATTCAAGACAGAATTTTCTCATTCTGCCCTGTCTGTGAAACAGTTGAGGACCTACTTCATTAACTGTACACTAGGAAAAGCATGGGTGCTGACCTTACTTTCTCAAACTTGGTTACTACATCTTGTCCCCACCAATCATTCACCTTTTTAATATGTCCCTTACACTGGGAACCCTCCCCACTATATGGAAAACAGCCCACGTCATTCTGTTAGTTAAATCCGGTGACTCAAGTCACCCAAATAATTACCATCCGATATCCCTGCTTCCTATCCTGTCTAAGTTGTACGAAAAGGTAGTTACCACTTAGCTCAGACAGTACCTGAAGAGCTTCAGCCTGCTAATCCAGGTCCAATCTGGTTTCAGTCCCTGTAACAACACAGTTTCAGCACTTGCTAAGGTTACGAATGATTGGCAGAAAGCTTGGGATGCCAAAAGCTATGTATGTGCTTTGTTTCTTGACCTTAGCAAAGCCTTCAATACGGTGGACCATAATCTGCTCCTGGTCATTCTAAAACACATTGGGGTTGACAATCTGGCCTTTAAATGGTTTACCAATTACCTCACTGATCGGTATCAGCAGGTCAAGTCGGATGGTGACCTCTTTCCAATGAAAATCCTCCCAAGAGGTGTGCTTCAGGAGTCCATTCTTGGTCCACTATTATTTGCCATTTATATAAACAATCTAAACACTGGAATCTGTTCTGCAAGCATAGACCTATTTGCTGACGGTACAGTGCTGTATATAGACAGGCCTACCCCAGAGCTTGCATGTAAGGCCCTCCAAATTGAATTTAACCATTTACAGCAAAATCTGTTGCACTTAATGCTCCTGTTAAATGCCAAAAAACAAAGACTATGCTCCTTGCCCCATCAGTCAATGCATCCAAACTTTGCACCACAGGGATGATTCCTTAAGTATTCACTCTACTGGGTGAGCCCCTGGAATATGTGGAGAAATTTAAATACCTGGATGTTTGGATAGACTTTAAATTGTCATTCACAGATCACATAGAGGAATTATCCAAAAAATTAAAATAGAGACTTGGGCTTTTCTTTCAAATCAGACTCTTACTTACACAGGAAGCCAAAAAAAGATTAGTTCAAACTTCCTTCATGCCACTCCTGGATTATGTCGATTTTCTGTATGGGCATGATACGTACACAGCCCTTTCCAAGCTTGATTCCCTATACCATAGGGCATTTAGATTTATTACTGTTGCTTCTTATTCCACTCACCACTGCACACTCGATTCTTCTTTAGGTTAGAGTTCACTCAGTTATAGAAGGCATAAAAATGCAGTCCTATGTACTTACAGAGCCATCATTAACAAGCTCTCACAGTATATCAATGACTGCCTGCCTATTTGCACCCCTGGTAACTACCCTTTAAGAAGTCTTTCCTATATTTCATAATCCCAAAGGTCAGAATGCGTTACGGCTGATCGGCAATAAGTCATGCCCTTCCTGTCCGCTGGAATAATGTACAAAAAACACTGAGGCTTGCTCTCCTGGTGAAACTGTCTATTTTCAAAAACCTGTTCTTGCAATCATTCAGGGAGATGTGTAATTGTTTCTGTTAATGACCTTCAATAAGCAAGCAGCATTTTGTATTTACTGTAATTATTGTATATAGATTAAGACTGTAAAGTGTATAAGCTAGTTTGTACTTTGTGTGCTGCCTTGTTTAATTAAGTAAACATTCCTATTGCTGTACCTCAATGGTTGTATGTAACTTTATGTGGCCTGGTTATGAGGCTCCTAGTTGCTATGTATATCTAATGTATAGTTGTATTTTATGCGAACCGTGTCCAGGTCCACCTTGCAAATGAGTTCATCTCAATGGTGTTCCGCCTGGTAAAATAAAGACTTTATTGATTGATTGACTGATTGATTGATTGATGTATACACTGGAGGAGAGGAGGGAATGGGGAGGATATGATTGAGATGTTCAAGTACCTCAAGGGCATAAATAAGGTGAGAGGGGAAAATGTATTCCAGTACAAAAAGATTACTAGAACAAGGGGACATGACATGAGATTGGAGGGGGGCTGTATATAAGGGGAATGGCAGAACGTTCTATTTCACTGAGAGGGTGGTGGATACAAGGAGTGGACTGCCCCAGGAAGTGGTGGGAGCATGCACTTTGGTGGGATTCAAACATGCATGGGATAGGAATAAGAGAACCATAGTGATGGGAAGGAATAGCTAGGAGAAGGAATAGCTAAGCCAATGACCAACTAGAGTCATAGGCCACTAGTACAGCTAGGGCAAATAGGCAGGCTGGATGGGCCCAGCAGTTCTTTTTCTCCCAACAGTTCTTTGGTTCTATGACACACATGACCAAACTATAGGCTAAGATATACAGTCCTATTTGCAGCCAATCGCTACATGTTAAATACTTCCCTGCACTTTCACCCTCTTACAAAAGCTCTTCCTCATCCCCTGGAACTTTCAACCGGGCTGAGGCATTCTGGGAAATGTAGTTCTATGAGTCGCATGGCCTCTAGTTGATGAAACCTGTGCACAGAATCTCTGGATAGGCATCCAGTAAGGTGTCTGGTAACAAAGATGCAGGAATGCAGTGAGTGTGTGTGCAGAACGTCCAGCCTTTCTTTCATTCTCCCCAAATGGGGATTTTGTTTCAGAAAATGTAGGACAATAAGGAACAATGGGGGACAGTACATTTCATCAAATCCTTGAGACAGAAACACACTGAACAGCGATCAGATGCCAGAGACTCTGAACATCAGGACAGTCGGCAGGGACAGCACTGGTGGTGGTGCTGTGATTGCTGTTCAGTGTCAGGATATTCAAGATTGGAATCCTGCACTGTCCGATGACCACGGCATTGGGCTCGCTGGCAAGGAATTGGGGGATTGAGGCTGGGTAGAAGGAGATGAGGAGGTAGTCTCACTATCATCAGTCACCAAACAAAGTACAACAGAATCAGCTTCTGAGTCTGCTGAAGTTACTATACCTACCACTACTAATGCCAAAGAAACAGAGGGTGGGAGGTGGATAACTATGAAGTTTAGAGTATGGGACCCTAACCAAGAAACACATTTATTGCTCTGTTTACTGTATTGAAACTGATTAGAATAGGTTTCCTCCCATATAGGACTTGGGCGAGTGAATCAGCCCATCGGATTCAGAGCAGGTAGCAGCTCCAACAGCAATTAAAGACGCCCTGTCACATGTCCATGCTACCCTGGATCCAAGGCTGCTGGTGTTGACAGCTGATTAGCTGCTGACCGGGTTCATGTAAATGAAAGGACTTGACTGGAGTGGCTTTGGTCCTTTGAAGTACACAAAGTTTCCACTCAGCAAGCAGTAAGTGGTGTCACAACCACAGTGTATAGTCGTTAGTCTAGACTGATGAGCCCCTTCAAGATTGAAGTGCAATGGGATTGGCAGTGACACACCCTCAAAATCCCCTTTTACTTGTCACAAAACATTTGATGTGCAAGTTCAGCAAACGTAAAAACCTTAATTTGCCCTGATAGGGCTACTGTACACTTACACAACCTACATGTACAGTTATGCAAAATTGGAAAATTTTAAATAGCGAAATATTTAAGCTTAATTAACACATCCTCTGAAATGTTTCACTGGGTGAAATACCAAAATTTAAGCACGCAGGTTGGAGTCGAATTTCACCTCAAGCCGGTTGGACTCACTATGGGTGAAATTTCACACTAGAGTGAAATTTCATTTCACCAGTGGCAACATTTCTCTACTCAAGGGAGTAATTTTGCCTCCTGCTGTGAAATCTTATAGCCACTTGGCCAGTGGCCACTGGCCAAAGTTCTCCCTGGTGTCCAGTCATTCCCTCCCAGCTGTTCACCAGCTGTAATTACATTAAATAAGCCCCCCTAAGTTACCCTGCCCCCTCCATTTGATTAATGAAAAAAAAAAATTTACCTTCATCTCCCTGGTGTCTAGTGGACCCCCCACCCCATCATTAGAAAGCAGCAACCACCCAGTTCCCCCTCGTACCCCGATCTGGCCCCAGACACAACCCTCCACTCACCTCCATGGCTGGCAGCCCGACTACGTGCCACTAAGTGCTGAATGAATGAGCATGGTATGCGCTTATTCATTCAAGTGCTCAGTGGCGCTCAGTTGGGCCACTGGCCAAGGAGGTGAGTGGAGGGCTGTGCCGGTGGCCCCTTAGGGTTCTGAGGGGAGCTGATGGGTGCTGCTATCTAATGATGGGGTGGGGGTCTACTGGACACCAGGGAGATGAGGGTGATTTTCTTTTTATTAAACAAATGGAGGGGGCAGGGTAACTTGGGGGTGCTTATTTAATGTAATTATGGCCAGTGATCGCCGGGGTGGGGGACCACCAGACACTAGGGAGATGAGGGTGAATTTTATATTCATTTTTTTAAAGTAAAACAAATGGGGGGGCAGGGTAACTTGTGTGTGGGGGTGGAGGGTTCAATTTTCTGACTTGTGGTGGCTGGCGGTGGCGAGTGAAATTGCGGGTGAAATTTTGCCACAATTTTGCGTAACATTTCACCCAGCAGAATTGATGCTTTTGCAGCAATTCGCCAGTGAAATTTAATTTAGCTCCATCTCTACCTACATGTGGCTGATCACTAAGTTCCCAGAACCAGTGCTTGAACTAGGATTCTCCATAGGCTGATCGAGGTGTGGGTGAGAGGTGGTATGGGTCTGGAAGAGTGTGTGACTGCAGACAGAAGCAGTGAGTGGGGCTCTATGCCTTGCCCTAGGGTCTGGTTGTATTACTCAGACATTGTCTGGATCAGTGGTTTCTACAACGGTGGGTGCAAAGCAAGGGTGTCAAGCTGTGCTTGAGTCAGAAGACTCCATTGCAGTATACATAACAGGTACACAGTGGTCCTGGTGGGATGTGCACCTGCTCCCCTTCTTATAATGCAGCAGTATTGTAGGTTTGGGTTTCTGCACTTATAGCATCTGGCAGTGGAGGGGACCAATAGGGAGCCTGCTAGTGCTGATCCTGAAAGTGAGGAGCTTTGGTATGAGCCCAGGAGGGAGAGTGAACTCATCCTCAGGCAAAGGGATCTGCAAACAAATGTTGGGTCACTTGCCACTGCTTCCACCATCCACTTTCTATACACTGCTGTGCTAGCTAGTGCTTGAGCTCAAGGGATCATCCAGTGTTTATCCTGCAACTGCACTATGCCCTGGCCACCTCAACTACACTGTGTGGAGCGGGATAACATGCAATGTGACAGAAGGAAACTAACCTGTTCACGTGCCTGTTCCAACTAAGGTGGGTGCTATAAAGTGCGTCGGGGGGGGGTAGTTGTGAGGAAGGGTCAAGCAAGCAGAAGGAAACTTCTATGTCTGCCTCCCCGGCATTCCTCATCCTCTTCTCCCACACTGGAAATCATTGTCAACTAAATGTGGGTTAGACTAGGTTGTGGAGTCTTTGGGGCACATCTGGACACTGCAGAGGTCACTGGTTGCTGTTACATGTTGCTTAGTGTCTACACTGCCTGAATTGCCAATGCCGTATGATCCAGACACAGCCTGAAATTGGCACCGTCTACAGGGAAGATGAAAGCACTACAGTCTGCCCTTGTTGTAGCCAATGGCTGTGTGTCAGCCACAAGGAGTGAAGGGGAAGAGAGGAGTAAATGGGGGATCAGTTCTCAGTGGCTGTTGAGGGTCCTACCTGTTACCCAAAAACATTCCTGTCAGGTAGTCTTCAGCACAATGATGTATAGGGAAGTGACAGAATTTGGAACTTAATAGATGATTTTGTGTCCCCACAGTCCCACACTAGCTCCCCACACCTGCTCGTTCTCAAACAGACTCTCAGCAGAAGTGGTAGGCACCAAAATGGTAGCAGGATTCAAGCATACACAAGAGGACCTTAGTAACAGGGTGGGGGGGTGGAGATTGAGTAGTATCTGCAGTAACACAGTATGTAGGGAAAATAAGGCAGACTAGGTGGGCCAAGAGTTTCATTTCTGCTGACATCAATGTTTCTATGTTCTCACCATCTCAGATCTCATTGCCACCATATGTGAATCTCCAGGCACTTATCTATCAGAGGACTGGGAATGTCCTCAGTTTGGGCACTCAAAGACCTGAGGTTGGTGAACCTTGGAATTGGGGGGGGGGTTGGGAACACAGAACCTCTAAGAACACTGACTTGAAATTCAAATCATAGTAAGCTTTAAATATGGTAACTGCATTTTACCATTAGATCAAAGCATCTCAGTCAGGGGACTGAAGACTAAGAGTCAGTATACATTGTTCACAGTTCAAGACTGAGATGCTGCAGTGCACTGTGTGCTTGCTTGTGATGTTGTTTTTGTCTGATCCTCCACAATGTCTGCCCACAACTGTGCAAGAGTTTCTACCTTGACCAGGGACTTGGAGGAACCAGCCTGACTATTTCTTTGCTGTGGCTGGAGTGTTGCTGGTTCTTTCATTGGGGGCTGCAGACTCAGTTCTAGCCTCTTGGTTTCAGGTTCTTCTACCGAGTTTGTGCTGTCCGCCAATCCTCCTGAGTCCCTGCTTCTGTCCCAGTCTCTTAACATTGCTCCTTGTTGTGAATGACCACTGTGATTGCAATGTCTACTGCTCCTATTTCCCCTCTTTACCTTGGAATCCTACCACTCCATTGTTTGTGCCACTATCTGCAGGCTACATTGAATTTACCTAGACTGGGACAATGTGGGAGGGGGCAATGTGAGTGTTTCTGTTTTTGTTCTTAGATGTTTCTATAAATGCTTTGACCTCTTAGGCCAATTCTTTTGAATATTAGTGGCTGGCTTCCAAAGGAGGTTGGAAAGAGCTTGGAATCTCATTTGTGCTGATTTTAAATATTGTGTAATTGATAGCTGATAGTTAATTAAGAGAATATAATGTTTTTCTTCATGATTTGACAAGATTTTTGCCAGTCGGAATAGTTTTTTTAACCTACCGCATTGCACCCTGTAACAGCTGGTGAGGCAGTTACATCATCGCAGCACCCTTCCTGTCCACAAAATGGACATCACAACTTTAGAAGTATTTTTATTTGCTTAGCGGATGGTATTTACTAAATATAATGAAGCAATCTAAATGCTGGATTTGTATAGTAACATTTACAATAATAATATAGGAACTGTTATGATTTATGTATATATTTATTTAAAAGTTAGTAACTGGAAAAGGCACTCTGAACCGAGGCTCTTTTGCAGATGCGACCAGGTGAAGGGGTTGTAGGGAGTGACAACTTACAAAACAAATACAGATGCAGCATTACATTACAAGATTATGGTACATACAGAGGCATCAGTAAATGTGCTAGCACAATATAATAACAGGTTTTATAAAACAGTGAACAGTGAACAATTATGTGGGAGACAAAATGCACAGTGTGTGTTGGGGTAGGGGGTAAAATGGTGAAAGGCATCAAGTTAGAGGGCTGAGCAAGGGAGGGTCGAGGGAGAGAATATAGGATTAGGAAGGGGGTAAACAGGAACAGGAGGTTGCAGGAAGTTGCCTTAGGTGGTGTCTAAAGACAGGGAGAGGTGGAAGGGGGAAGGGCACATCATCCAGAGGGAGGGGAGGCAGCTGGGCCAGCAGAACAGTGAGGGTGGGGTTTGTGAATGATCAAGACTGAGCAGCTATTTTTGTATTTGTTGTATGTTCTGTGTTTATTTGTTGTTATGTCTGAGTATTGTTAGTTTTTCGTTCTATTAAGAATTATTCTTCCCTCCCTTGCTGCCCCTCTCAGGTTGCATCTCTAAATTAGATTTCTATATGCTTACACTGTAAAACTATTTTCAGACAAATTAGTATAATAAAATCACATTTCACTGTAATGGAGATAATTTATTCCCAAAACACTGCAAGCACATAGAGTCAATTTGATTAGGCAGGTTTTGGCATTCCTGCATTTTCTTTTACAGTTTCTTTGGGGAAACCCTACATTTAAAGTAATGTTCTAGTTTTCTGTAAAACAATGACGGCAGGACTCAGATGCCATACCATTTTGAAAAGTTTTGATTTCATGACATTCCATTTTTAATTCCTAAATACATGCCCCTTTGGACTTCACCTGTTCCTGTTGCTTTTACTTCCTGGAAGCCATAATCCTCTGCTTGTGACATCAGAATCCTTTCCATGGCATCAGGGTTGTGATGTCATATGCAGAGGAACAGATGTCCTCTCGGGAGGAGTTCTGTTTTTATGAAACTGTCCTAAAAAATACAAAGAGCACGAAATTCCAATTTTGGGGGAAGTGTCTGCAATTGAGTTCTGTTGATGCCAACTCTGAACATTTGGCTAGGAACCTGAAAATCTCTTCAAATAATGATATAGCATTATAACATTATAAGATCATCAATATTATAGAAGATAAAAATCTAGTTTTCTTGATAATCATGAAAGAGGGAGCAGGCAGGGCAACACTGGATAGGAGACAATAGTGCAAATGTTATTGTCTGCTCCTAGATGAGGCCTTTGAAACTTAAGATGTGATGTCTCAAACCACTTAGACCCTAACGAGCACAGAATAATCTGCAGCTAATAAATTAGAAAGCATGGGCACACATTTAAATTATCCCAAGGAACGAGTGGCAGCTTTAGAAGGAGACAGTCAATGAGGTAGTAAAAAGTAATCCGAAACCCAAAGGTCAGTAAAGCAAAATGTAAAGTCACTGGTTCACCCCCTGAGGGGTATGCACTCTTAATAAAACACAGATATAAAATTATTCCAACTTTAGCAGGGTTAATAATGAAGCTTGCCTGGGGGAGAGGACAAGCTCTGTAGAAGGGGTTTGTGAGAAAACCATTTCACAGTTACCGCAGTTTGACAAAAAAAAAAAAAAAAAATCAAATATTGACGGTCCTAGCATGGCAGGGCAGGGATTTTACAGTAACTTTGGCTCAAAGCCACAGAAAGTGTGTGATATAATGGATTATATCTTATTGACAAACACTACTCACACAACAAAGATATTGGAATTTTAGAACCTCTCTCCATCTTTTTTACTTCACTGTATTTTTGGAGATGAAAAGGAACATGAGAAAGGGAACCTGAATGCATATTTGCTAAATGTTGCAGAAAGTCTTTTCAAAATAAACATAGACTGTTTGACTGTGTGGCAAACATTTATCTTGGAATGTGCTTGCTTGTTTTATTTCTGTCTTTTGTAACGTTGTCAACTGACGTGGAACCTTTGTAAAAGAGGACTTCTGCTCAAAGGTATTATTCTGAATCTTTCAGTCAATCAATCAATCAATCAATTGATCAATCAGTCAACCAATAAAGACAACTCAGATTAATTGCAGATAATAATTTTGCTGGTATGGGAGCTCTTTAGGAGATCTTTACAAACTAGTATCAGGGGACACTCATTTGGAAAGAGGTAGCATATTGGACTGCCATACAGATGACCTGGGTTGTCAATAATATAGGTGGCCATTGATTACACAGAGCTGCCGGCTGCAGTTCCTCAACTGAGAGAGGCCAGTGCTGTGCTCCACAGCCACTGCAATAGCCTGCAGAGGCCCCTGAAGTTTGCCTCCTTCTTGGGGAGGGGGAGCCAGACTCATGAGTCTAGCCACTTGTACACAGTGCACTGGGAAGTGGGAGAGCATGGGAAACCCAGGATTGAATCCCACCCGGGGCTCTCTGATGGTTATTGGTACTTTCTGGCCTTGCACCATAGAACAGAAGTGTGCCCTTGGTTGTTAGGTATGGGTAGTTTCCAATGCACCTGACAAGGGGGCATGCATGGGAGATGAAAGCATCTATGGAAAAATGCTTGAATCAAGAACAAAGGGGATTTCATATACAGTGCACAGGACAAAACTTACAGAAGGAAGGGAGGGGCGATAAGGAAGCAAGAGGCACATTTTTGCAATTAATGTTACCTCCTTCTGCCCACCTACACCCCAGCCCCACTCTTGCCATTTCCAGTATTTATTTCCTCACCCGGGGGGGGGGGTCCACAGTGTGCAGCTCCATGGGTCACCTTTCTGGTCCATCTTATGTGTAGGGTGAGGACTGACCAGTAGTTTTGGTGGGGTTCAATGGATGTCTTTGTCATCCTGCTTGCTCTGAAGTGTTTCTATACAAGTTTTTCTCCATCCTCTTGGATGCTGGAGACATGAGCACCATGTGCCCATGTGCACACAATTGCATGGCTGCAAATAGCAGCAGCTGGCATCCTTGCAAGCTGCTCCCCTGTACTGCCACCTGTGATCTCACTGGTGGCAATATTGCAGCAGAACCTTCCACTATCCTTCCCTGGAGGAGGAGTGCTACCTCTGAAATGGTATATTCTACTTCCCTTAGCTGGCTGTCAACATCCCACACTCCTTTCTGAACCCAGGACACAGGTGTCACAAGCAATAGCACTACTGCCATGCCAATGGGTTGACTTTCAGTCAGTTTTTTTTTTAACTCAGACAGCACAGGGCACCATGCCAGGGATTGGGATGTTCTTTTTGTATTATAGATCGAGGGAGCTCTCCTGACTAATCAGACTGCTCCTTTATTCTGTGCATGAGGCTCTCTTATTCAGTGAAGAGTATCTCACGCACACTTGCCCAAGAAATGGGCATGTTCGAGAATGTTTTATTAAATTTCAATATATGGATTTTGAAAATAATATGGTTCTAAAGCATACAAAAAAATGCCCCATAATAGTACGCTTCAGAGTGATAATACTATCGTTCTGACCCCATAATAGTAGAGTTTGGAGGTCTGAAGAACAATATTATCACAGATTCTCAATAGCACAAGCGCCAACTAATGGCTCATGCTGACTGCTAGCCAACTTTTACACAACAGAACACAAGCTACTTTCTGGCACTCTCACCTCTGTGGCCACTGTGGGCCGACTGATGCCGCCACCGAGGCCCTACAGTTGACTTTCAAATACAGAAAAAAAGCAAACAGAAAAATTAAAACAGACCTAAACAGAGCCCAGAATGCCACCGGAGCCTTACCTTTACAACCCCATGGAATTACACTGAAGACTGATGCTCACAAGAACCACACTTCACAGTTGGACTAATGACACGCACATGGACCCACCAACTCAACCCACACACTGGAGGTGAGTCAATTCACATTGAACACATATATAAAAAAAAAATAACAAATAGGTTAGTGTGCATTAGAAGGGAGTAATCCCATCTCGAGGTTCTGGGGACATTGGAACCTCTCAAGCTTTGCTCTCGAGGTTCTCAATGGTATTACTCCCTTGTAATGATGGTTTTACTCCCAGGGTCACTGGACACTTTGTTAGGGAGCTTAAACAGGCAGACTGGATGGGCCTAGCAGTCCTTATCTGCTGACAGCATCTATGTATCTATGTAATGCACACTAACCTATCTATTATTCTATTTTTAATATATTATTGCTCAGTCTCAATCAATAATATCTTAATACATCCACAGAGAACAGAGTGGTCTCGCTTTTATCCTTGGGGCATCAGAAGCACTAACCTTTGTTTCGTGGTACTCATACCCTAAGAATGCACATGAGACCACTATTGCAACCATAAGAGTGGTCTCTTCAGTTGTATTAACAAACTAAAAAGTCAGAGAAGTAGGGTGGAAAGCAACTAGGGTGGGGAAAGGGGTGACCAGAGGACTAGCTTTGGCCACCTGAGAAGGGCTAGAGTGTCATTTTTTAATTATTTGGCTACTGGGCCAAGTCTTTTTGAACTGGCCAAAAATTCAGTTGGGCCGAATTGAAGGCAAATGTGACAAATTTCCACACATTCACCAAATACAAATCGGGCATCCTTACTCTCCACTCTCTTCCCAAAAAAATTAACTTATGTGGCCACCAGATTCCCAACCCAGGTGACTTGCTTACAGTGCCCCATACTGCAAATTAACATACAGACCTCATCTTCACCCACCCTCTGACACATATGTCTCCATCATCCCTGCACTGCCAAGTAAATCCTTTTCACCTACCCACTGTGGAAAACTCCTCCATCCTCTTCTCCTCACCTAGCTCACTTACCAAAAATGGAATCCCCACCTCTGACACGCCAGCACACCTCCTACCCTCACAACCACCAGAATACATGCCTGAATTTAGGGTCCCATGGTAGGCGACCAATAAAGCCCTCCCTCCACTTCACTGGTTGCTGCCTTATTCTCTGCCATCCATCATCTACCAGTAACCAAAATAAAACCAAACATACTATGCACATGCAGGGACTTCAGGTTTTTTTGTTAATACAAAATTACATTTGGTGTCAGTGAAAACGTATTTTTGAGTAAGTTCAACTCTCGGAATTAAATGGCCCGGGGTGGGGGTGATAAGCACCCTGACTCTCAAATTTGGCCCAAAACAAGGTCAGAACGTCCAAGGGTCAGATGGTGGGGGGAGGAGGATTGCACATCCAGCAGACAGCTCTCCTCTTCCAGGGAGAGAGGGCTGTGCTGCTCAGCAACAGCCTGACCCTTAGTGTTGGCTGTGACTGGTAAGCAAAAGACCCCCCGGCCATATAATCTGAGGAGTTGAACTTACCCCAAAATACTTTTTTATGGACACCAAATTTAATAATTTTTGTATTAACAACAACAACAAAAAAAAAACCTTAAGTCCTTGCACGTGCTCAGTACATGCCTTTGTCACGTCAAGGTTGGACTACTGTAATGCATTGTATCTGGGGCTGTTGGGAGGCAATCTCCACCATTTGCAGCTGGTGCAGAATGCAGCGGCCAGGCTATTAATGGATGCATCAAGATTTGAACATATTAAAGTATCTATTACGCCGGTTCTCTGTGGGCTGCATTGGCTGCCGATAAGGTGGAGGATTGCCTTCAAGGTTGGATCACTAACCTATAAAGCCCTGCATGGTTAGGGGCTAGATTATCTGCAAGACCTTCTGGTCTCTCACTGCCTGGCTCACTCTCTCCATTCCTCAGAGGGAGGCCTCTTGGTGGTCACTGAGGCTAGGCTGCAGCTGTGGGGAGACCGTGCTTTTTCTGTTGCTGTGCCAGCCCTGTGGAATTCATTGCCAGGTCATTTGAGAGAGGCATCCTCATTGGAAGCCTTTAAGAGGGGTTCAAGTTATTTTTATTCAATCAGGCATTTGATCTGACATAATTACTGAAAGTTTTATATGTCTTACTGACTGCCTTGTTATGTTTTATTTTATATATATATATATACTGTATATATATATATATATATATATAACAAATATAACAAGGCAGTCAGTAAGATATATCATAACCAATATATATATATATATATATATATATCTATATGTATACTATATATATATATATATATATCATGATTTTAGGCTTTACATGCTCTGTAATATGAAATTATGAAATGCTTTATTGTTGTATTTGTCTTATATTTTGCACTGTACAGCACTTCGAGCCCCTAGGAAGAGGCGCTATATAAATAAACTATCTATCTATCTATCTGTCTGTCTGTCTGTCTGCCTATCTATCTATCTATTAATCTAAGGAGATTAGAAGCGAGGCAGATGATGGTTTGTCAGGCATGGGAGCATTCCTGACTTCACCCAGATGTCATTGCACATCCTCTCCTCCAGGGCGAAAACCAATGTAGAAAATGGCTATCAGATGGGAATTTGATGCTGCTCCTGCCCACCTTGGCCTCCACCGGATTTGACCTGCTCAGGCTTGGCTGCTCCTGGTCTTCAACTCCACCTATGGTCAAGCAAATATGTGGGAAGGCAGCCATGGTGCTGAAGGCAACCCCAATTTTGGGGCAAGAGAAGGGGACCTGGCCACTAGGTGTGTCATGGGTAGACCGGGGGGGGGGGTCCAGATCCACATGAGCAGGAGGGTCTGAGCAGGACAGGATAAGGGTGCTGGAAACTGGTTGATGGAGATCCCATCCCATGGTTGTAAGAAGAGTAAAAAGAGTAAAAAAAAATAAAGAAAAAAGAAAGAAAAGAAACGAAAAGAAAAGAAAAGATTCTCAGATTGCATTATAAGAAAAAAAGTGTGAAGAACAAGTTTAGTTCTCACACCTTATAGGTACTGTGATGCCATGGGAACACTCGTGTTTAATTCCCATGTTCTGTGACATCACAGTACATACTTGGTTTGAGAATCAGCTTGTTTTTCACAGTTGGGAATAATTTATTCTCTAATTCACTCTGCCTTTGATTTATGAGAAGAATTAAACATGTATTTGTGAGAAATTTGGTCTACAGTTCTCCTGCAACCATATACAGGAGGAACAGTGGTCATTGCCTGGCCCATGCAGTAATTTCCTTTAAACATTAATATACAGTATCAGTGGAGTATATTCACTTAGCTCATCTAAGAAAGGGAAGGGGGGATGAGAATCTTAACCTATCAGTCATTCTCACCCTGCCTGGTGGTCCAAGGCACCAAAGATATACTGAAACTCCCAAGAGAACCGTTACAATAATAAATGGAACCCAAAGGTCAGAGGACATGTAAAGGCCTAGTTACAAAAGCAACCAGCTTACAACAAATGATAGGAAGAGAGGCCAGTTTTGTTACTGTAATTAATCACTATGTCTCTCATAGTGTCATGGGATAGTGGGAGCGGGGACATCAATTCCAGAAGTTCAGAAGTTTCCTTCCCATCAATATTCTAAACTTCCCCTAAGGTGATATTAAAAGAAAGGCTGACAGACAGAAATGATGGACTCTAGATAAAATCCATTAAGGGTGAAGTTACATAAATCCTCAAAAAGATCAACAAGAAGATACTGAGACTTTATTCCATCCCCCACTTACTTTTTCCATATCTCTCTCACACTCTTTCTGTAGATATAGCACAGTGACCCAGTCTGGGTTGAGAAGGTACTTTATTTTTACTGAGAATCATGATTTTCAGCCTCTTATAACTGTGCCACCATTAGATCAAGGTAGCTAAAAACTGGCATGCACACCACCTGTGACAGGACCACCATATCTTAAAAATTTGGTGAAACTGGGTAAAGTAGTTGTAACCACTCTCCTAGAGCAGTCTGACATTCTGCTCCCCATCCTGGAGCACTGTAGTTTGATAGCCCTGCGTAACTTTAGCAGCTATCATCAGCTTAACCTTGTAGTTGAATGCCACATGTTTATAGGCTGGGCAAAAGAAGGCAGCTTCTTCTTTCTTCTGTGCCTGTCCAACCCACACAGACCATGAGACAAATTTCACACCCATAATGAGAGACAAGAATTTAAACAAGCATTTGTCAATGCTGAATGTTTGCTGCTTGCATTGCTATTGTACCAAGTCTTGTGTGTACACATTTTTACTATATATTTACCAGGACAGACAAGATGAGATACAATACCTCATTTTCAGTGGTGTCCCACTTTTACATATTTTTAGATTGTATTTACCCAGAATAGGCCAGCCAACTGAGAGGCAATATTTAATTTTCAGTGGGCTCCCACATTTTGACTCCAAATTTCCAACAGTCTTTTTATGACCTGACATAATGCTCAAGAAAGGAAGAACTTTTTAAATCCCCTATGAAAGATGATTTTGCAGTGTGACTGTGAAAACAAGTTTTGGTGGGGATTTGAAAAATGACCCCTGTCATGTTAAGGAGGGGAAATAAAAGGGATATGTTGAGTAATAGTGGCCAAAATCTGCAAAAATAAAGTTATGAGTAAACATTGGAACAATTCAGCATTTCTTCATAACTTTGTTATTTTTAATATTTTTATTCCAAATTTTCAACATAGCTTTCTTATGTTGCTGCCTCCTGAACAAGGGTGGAGAACATTTTCAAATGCTGCCCGAAAGGAGATTTTTGTGACTCAAGTGTGAAAACACATTTTGGTCAGGATTTGAAAAATGACATCTGTCACATTCATGAAGTGGTGTGAAAAATGACTATGTTGAAAATTTGGGATCAAAACATTGAAAATGACCAGAAATAAGAGCAGATGTTAAAAAATGTCAACTTACATTCATAACTTTGTTGTTTTTTATTATTTTTAACCCAACATTTTAACATAGCCTTTTTATGACCCTACCTCAATAGCAAGGGCGGAGAAAATGTTCAAATCCTGCCTGAAAGGTGATTTTACAGAGCGATTATGAAATCACTTTTCAGGAAGAATTTGCATAATTTACTACATTGGTCCATATGGTGGGATCCCAAAAAGGCCATGTTAAAAATTTTGGGAAACAAATATTTAAAAATGACCAGGTTATGAGGACCAGTTCAAAACCAATTGAAATACATCAAACTGCATACCTAATTTGTTTGTTTTGTTTTGTTTATTTGAAATCTGAAAATGTCCATAGACAACAGACCCATTTACATGGGTTACCAGAGCAACCAACAAGTAAACAAAACAAAAAATTAATCAATAAACAGTAAAACATTCAAGAAATATGCATAACCAGTGCATAGGAGTAACCATAAAAAAAAAAAAAAACATTTGCAATGACAACTGGACAAAAGATTCTTTTTCAAAGCAAGTCTAAAACTGTGTATGGAGTTACTAACACAGCTAAGGATGGCGGTAGTGATTGAAAAAAGGTTGGTAAATTATAGAACATTGTTTTTTTGACCAGGCATAGTCCTCATCCTGGGGACAGAACATTGAAAATGCAGAGATGACCTGGTTGAAACAGTACTAGTGTGTTTTTGTATTTTTAAAGCATGGAATGATATTGGAAATCTAGCTAACATTACTTTCTTGGCAAGGATACCTGGCTGGAACAAGTACCTCTCATCTAGTTGAAGCCAATCAACGTGTTTATATAAATCACAGTGATGAGTAGTGTATGGCAAATGAGTGGCAGATATTGCTATCTGATTCAATGAGGTCCTCATCCTGCCAACACCCCCTCTCCAGCTGAGTTGTAGAATAGCAAGCCATAATCAGTCACTGGAGGGAGGAAGCTCTGGGACAGAAGCAACCTTGTAGAAGGAGTAAGGGGAGAGTTTAATCTATATATCAGTTCAGTTCAGATTATTTATTTCTCATAATATATAATATTCAATAGAATTTTATTTATTTATTTAGTTTTGTTAACCGGGTTAGGTGCACTAGCCAAAGTTGACTATTTTCAGGCACTACCCAGGAGAATACATATATAAAATGAGATGAGATTATACAATACATAGTATATAGTACAGGTACATAGTATATAGTACAGATAGGTTAGAATACAGATCAAGTCAGACAGTACTCAAGATAATACATATAGCTATGCAGAGATGACAAAAGTGACATTAGTACATGCAAATAACAACTAAAACTGGTCTAAGTGACAGCTATAAAGACATTTTATAGCAAAACTTGTTTAGAAGTGCAGCAGTGTCTTGGGCAAAATAGGGTGGTCAGCTGTGAGGCATTAAGTGGGATCAAAGCATGTGCAGGGGTCACGGGATAGGTGACGATATAGTTTTTTTTTGAAGATTGGGTGGGAGTTAGCCTGCCTCAAGGCAGGAGGAGGGAGTTCCAGGTGGCTGGGACGGTGCAGTGAAATGCTCCAGAGCTTTTTGAAGGAAGACACCTGGGTACGGTAAGTAGAAATTTGTTTGCCGGGCGTAGTCCGTGGGCAGGTGTCTGTGGTACAAGTACAGCTGCAAGGGAGGAGGGGGTTTGGTTACGGATTACAGAGTCTGTGAGAGTCCCTAGGGAGTATAGTTGGTAGGCAGTTGGGGAGAGCCAGCCTAGGTCACTATACAGTATGCAGTGGTGCTTGAGGCGATAGGAAGAGGAGGCATACTGACATATGTTGTTGTACGCGACATCCCATTTATGGACAGCAGTCTTATGGGCATTAGCAAAAGTGGAGACACCATATGTCAATGCTGGAAGCAGAATACCCTTTGCAATTGCCAATTTGGCAGATGATGTTAGCTGGTGACAAGTCTTAGAGATGATTCCAAGTTTGGCATTTGCTGCTTAACAGGTTGACTGGATGTGCAGACTGAAATCAAAGAATTTGTCAAGGAGGACTCCCAGGTATTTGAAGGATGTGACACAGTCAATGAGAGACCCCCCAGAGTCATGGATTAGGAGGGGTTCCTTACAGGCCCTGAGTTTGGGGGCAGTGGCAAATAGCATGGCTTGGGTCTTTTTTGTGTTGAGGATGAGCTTATTAGCATTTAGCCATGTTTGCACATTCCTGAAATCTGAGTAGAGGTTTTTGTTAATGATGTTAACTTTGTCAGCGCTGGAGTAGAGGATGAGATTATCATTCTATAGGATAGCTGAGCAGGAGAGTATGGCATAATCTATGTTGTTGATGTATAGCGAGAAAAGAAAGGGTCCCAGGATGGAGCCCTGGGGTACTCCGATGTCAGTGCTGGTCACATCCGAGAGAGCGGAGCTGAATTTAACAAGTTGTAATCTGTTTAATAGGTAGTTGTTAAACCAGTCAACTACTGAGGATGAGAAGTTAAGTCTATGCAGAGTTGAGAGAAGCAGGGGATGATCAACAAGATCAAAAGCTTTGGCAAGATCGATAAATACTGCTCCAGTGAGTAGGTCTTTGTCCATGTTGCAGAGTACATTGGTGGAGAATTTGAGAAGAGCGGTTGAGGTACTGTGCCATTTTCTGAAACCATGCTGAGTGCCTGAGATAAGGTTGTTCTTTGTGAGATAGTCAATGGTTTGGGTTGCAACAAGCTTCTCCAGTAGTTTGCTTAGCACAGAGAGGATGGCTATGGGCCTGTAGTTGTTGATATCCTTTGGGTCTCCTTTTTTAAGGATAGGTGTAACTCGGGCAATCTTCCAGAAATCTGGAACAATGCCAAGAGAGAGAGACAGAGTGAAAATCTTGGCCAGTGGCGAGGCAATCAATGGTGCCGCTAGCTTCAGGAGTCGTGGCTCGAATGAATCTGAGCCGGGGCTAGTGTTGTCGGATATGTTTTACAATAGCCTTTGGATCTCGGATCTAGATATAGCTTTAAAGTGGAAAGGGGGATAGTAGTTAGTTGGCAGTGGTCAGCACCAGATGCAGATCTGTGGGGTGTGCAGTAAGGCTGAGATGCAAAAACAAGCATACATAATAGTAGTATAAAACATCAACAATTGTGTCATCATCTCGTAAAATCACTACAACTAATCATATTAAAAAAATTGTGACATACCATATAATACACAATTCTTCTCAGAGGCAGCAAATGCAAACATCTCTCATTTTCCATCAATGACTGTTTAAAGTCAAATAACAGTGGTATCCATTTTGACCTTCCTTTATCGAATTTAGGACAATCCAGCAGTAAATGAAAATTAGGGACACCACTGCCTATATTACAAGTGCATTGATTGCTCCACCTGCCGTCTATTAAATGTGTTTGGTTTCCCATAAGGAGCCTTAATCTACATCTATAGATAGCAATCCTGTGTTTTTTTTTCCGTAGAATAATAGATATTTTTCAGGGCCTATTGTAGCCTTGAATTGTAGGTAATAATCCTTACAGTCCTAGCACGTACCATACCTATATTTTGTTTTAAAATGGTATCTATAATTCTCTGCACAAGTTCTGTACAATACTCAGTAGTCCGCACCTTGGCTCTTTCAGACCATAATTTTAACAGCTCCAAATTTTTGACTATATTGTTCAGTTTGCCAAACCAGTTTTTTTATATTTCTATTTTTCTGTGCCTTATTTACTATCTCTATCTAACAATTCTTGAGTAATCTAGCATCATCCATTAATATAATTTTTTGCCAGAAATTAAACATATGAATCAAAATTCTGGCTTCTAAGGTGAACAGTCCTAATTCCAATCTTAACAAAGCAGACAAGGGGGGTCACGTGATGCCTTTGGCAGTGTAGCAGCTCTTCACCTTAGCTCCCGTTCCTCTCATAATTAATCTCTTTTTTTGGCATCTAAAACTCAACTTTTGGTTTTAACCCTGTGTTTTTCTTTGGGCACGACATCGACTACTGCTTTCATCTAATTGCTGTGTAATACTTGGCATTACAGAGGCAGAAATGCATCAACCACCTCCACGGCACACACTGCCTCCAATGCCTGACAAATCTTTTAAGAGACCCAAGACCCAGGGACCCACTAGTGGGCACACTGGTATGACAGCTCCTGGTTCCAAACCACTCTCTGAGGAGAAGATGCTTTCTGAATTTCAACCCTTCAAGGACTTGTTACGGGAACTCACTGCTAAGCTAAAATCACTTAGATCAGATTTGGGTGATATGGGCTGAAGAGTGGGGGATGTGGAAGCCCTTACCACCTCAGTAGAGAAATAGCATGATCATATGGACCCCAATGTGTGTGCACTTCGGTAGAAGCTGGGGAAAATTGAGGCTAAACTCGAGGACCTTGAAGGGAGAAGCCATCAGAACAACTTGATTATCTTCGGCCTCTCTGAAGATACTGAGGGTACTGCTCCGATAATATTTCTTGAGAGGCTACTTGCTATGGTGGCAGGCCCATCCCTGAATTCCCCAGCCTACATTGTTGAGCGGGCAAACTGATCGTTTCGTCCTAGGCCACCTGAGGGATCACCACCCCGTCCACTGATTCTGAAGCTTTTTAACTTTTTAGATAAACAACATATTCTAACCAAGGTTAGAGATGTAAAAGAAATTACCTGGGAAGGCTCTAAACTTCGCATTACTCAAGATCTCCTGGCGGTAACCCGAAAAAAGAGAGTGGCATTTCACCTGGTGGTCACAAAGCTTATTCCCACTGGTATCCACTTCAGAGTGCTATATCCCGCTCATCTTCAGGCCCATTTATGGGTGATTTGTCACTCTTAATACTCCCCTGAGCAGGCAACCTCAGACTTGAAAAAGCTGCTACCAGACTTGTTCAAGGATCGCTGAATTTCCCCAGCAGCTTTTTTTCGACCTTTGTCATCCTAGGTCAAATGAGAATTATTCATTGCCATCTCTTTATGTGGACAGCATATCCAGGACTCTGTCTTCATTAGTGACATCAGCAAGGGCATAAATGGCAACATCGCCCTATTTGTGGATGACACGAAACTCAGCGGAAAAGTGGATAGTATGGAGGGAGTCAGACAACTTCAGGAGGACCTTAGGAAGTTGGAAAAGTGGTCACAAATGTGGCAATTAAACTTCAATGCTAAGAAGTGTAAGGTGATGCACCTGGGTAGGGCCAACCCCAAGGAAGAATACTGACTAATCTGAGTCCAGCTGAGCTCCTCTGCTGAGGAACGTGAGCTGGGAGTCAACATTAGGGATGATCTCTAGCAGCAAAGTTAGTGCAATAAGGCTTACAGCAGGGCTAGCAGGGTGTTAGGATGCATTGGCAGGGTGACAGACAGTAGGGACAGGGAGGTGATACTACCACTTTCCTAGTCATTAGTGAGGCCTCATCTGGAGTACTGTGTACAATTCTGGGGGCCTTACCTAAGAAAGGACATTGATAGATTGGAAGTGGTCCAGAAAAGGGCAACAAAAATGATATATGGCCTTCATGAAATCATCTATGAAGAGAGGTTTGGGGCTCTGAAATTGTACTCACTAGAGACTAGGAGGGAGAGGAGGATATGATTGAGACCTTCAGGTTCACTTAATGCATCAACAAGGTGCTAGAAGTGCAGCTTTTTCTAGGAACGTCAATTCTACTACAAGAGGGCACGAGTGATAATTAAAAGATGGAGTGTTCAAAAGGGATGTCAGAAAGTACTACTTCTCAGAGAGGGTGGTGGAACCTTGGAATAGATAACCTCCTGAGGTGGTGGCTACAAAGTCAGTATCATGCTTTAAGCACAGCTGGGACAAATATTGGGAACAAACACATGGAAATGGCAAGGGCTAGGCTGGGTGTCTAGGAGGACATTGCACTTGGGCAGACTCAGTGGACCATAGGTCCCCTTCTGCCATTATCTTCTGTGTTTCTGTTACTGGAAAATTGGGGGTACTGCTTACCCTCCCACAGTCTCCTTATATTGCTAAATTGGGCCCCAACTAAGGTCAGTAATTGCAAGCCTCTGCCTCAATTACTATGCTGTGCCGAGCACTGTGCAACAAGGGATTATTCTTCGGTATGATATTGGCACGTACTATGGATTCTGCTTCGATGCAGAATCCCTCTCTGGTCTAATGTCCACTCTTTGGATTGGGCTCCTGGTTCGATTAATGAGGGTTGCACTAACTTTTTGGTCTTTGTACCCCACTTCAGTTATTCCTTTTCAATCGAGGATTGTACATCGGTTCTTTTACTTTGTTATTGAATGGGGGACTCTACATTATTTTCACGCTACCAGAGTACACCTCTGTCTTGATCCTGGTCCTCAGTTGTGGACAGCGTATCCAGGACACTGCCTACTCTGCACTTGGATCTCCGCATTTTGCAATTCAGGATTACTCTTCAATCTCCAGTTTGCAGAGACTGTGGATTCTGCTTCGATGCAGAATCTCTATTCGCTTTATCTCCCTATCCTTGGTTTGGGCTCTCTGTTCAATATAGGAATGGCTCTTGGACCTCGAAATCTGCTTTGTTACAGTGCATAGCCTGGATTTTGTCCTGCTTCTGGTCCTTAAGAGGATTATTTCAGGGTTGCTTGGTGTCTCATGCGCTCCTGTTTATTTAGCTGCAGATGGGAATTCTGACTCGGTGCAGGATCTGATCGCTGAAGGTGTTATTACACTGAGTGTATTCTGTGAACTGGATATCCAGTTTTCTCTTTCTACACCTGCAGCCAGGCATAGTAATAGTTTTGTCTTTATTGGTGGGGGGTTTGCTGGGTGGGATCACATGTGGTTACCTGAGCCCAGACGTTCTTTTCTTTCAGTTTTCCCTCTGCCATAGGATCCACAGCTTGATCAGACCTGATGAGGCAGTACTTAGTGCTCAAGGTGTGAGGTGCCACAGGGATCAGTATTGGGACCGATGTTGTTCGGGATATTCATAGCTGATATCTTCCACGGGGTCCAGAGTAAGATGAATCTATTTGCAGATGACACAAAGATGAGTGCCGTGGTAGATTACATCGAAGGGTGGAGGGGGCTGCAGGAAGATCTGACCAAATTACAAGAGTCGATGCCAAAAAGTGCAATGTCTTCCACTTCAGGGCTAACAACCAGGGGAGGTACTATCAGCTGGGGGATGTACATCTAGAATGCACCAAGGAGGAAAAGATCTAGGGGTGCTTATAACAGATAGTATGGACAACTCAGCTCAGTACAGTAAGGTGACAGCAAAAGCCAACAGGATGCTGGAGTGTATAGCGAGGGGAATCTCCTCCAGAAACAGGGAGGTGATTCTGCCTCTTTACAAGTCGCTGGTCAGGCCACACCTGGAATACTGCATGCAGTACTGGTGCCCATTCATCAAGATGGACATCAGATTGTTGGAAGGTGTACAGTGGAGGGCGACAAAGATGACCCAGGGATTAGAGAGATACTCCTATGAGGAGAGGCTGGGCGAGCTGAACATGTATTCCCTGTAGGAGAGGAGGGATGTGGGGGACATGATCAAAACCTTTAAATATTTAAAATGGATTAACAAGGCTAGTAAAAAAGGGATTTTCCAGATTAGAAGAGGGAGGGTCTTGAGGGGGCACCAGATGAGATTGGAGGTGGAAGATTCAGGATGGAAGTTAAGAGACATTATTTCACTGACAGGGTGGAGGATAAGTGGAATACTAAGCCAGAGGAGGAGGTGATAGCCTGTAGCATGGTAGGTGGTTTTCAGAGGGGATGGGACAGAATGAGAGGGGGGTAATGGTGAGGAGGAGAAGGGTGGGTGGGGTAGCTGCAATTTGAGGGGCTAACTCCACAATCGAGCAGATTTGATAGACTGTGAGGCCTATTTCTGCTGGCATTTCCATATGTTCATATGTTCAAAAGACCTCCTTGTTTCTATACAACATCTTAATAAATGGAGAGCCCTTCCTCTCTCCCTTTGGGCGAGGATCAACATTATTAAGATGAACATACTCTCAAGACTATTCTACCCTATTAACATGCTTAACTTATGGATTCCCCTCATTTGGTTTCAATTCAGCCACCGCATCTTGTCAGATTTCCTCTGGTTGGGCAAACCTCCAAGGTGATCTTACAAGAATCTAGCAGCTCCTAAACACTGTGGTGGTTTGCAACTCCCTCTCTTCACAATTTATTATTTGACTAGCCATACAAGTAAGTACTTTCAATTGCTTACTCTGGACTCCCCAGACTCATCACCTACTTGCTCTCCGATTTGATTGGAGCTAGAGCTTGAACTTGTATGGAAGGCTAGGTTGTCTCCCCTCTCTTTGCTTCATATTTCTCCAAAATCTCTTCCTGTGGCACTAAGAGACTCTGTTATTGGAACTTCACTTTGTGTTCATGCGTAATTGTGCTCCATGATGAAGTATAATTTTACTAGAGACTTTATTCAGCCTATTTTTTTGGAATCCTAATATTAAAATTGGAGGTTAGTTTATAAGAGATTCCTGGCTCCCCCAATTGGCTAATTCTAGGCTATGTGACCTACTCCACGAGGGAGTTTTGGGGTCCTCCAAGGATATTATGGCCTCTTGTGGATTAGATGCCTTGGCCATTTTTAAGGTTTTCCAACTGTGTCAAACTTTTATTCAATGGTTTGGGGTGACCGTTGGGAGGTTAATCATGCAGAGTTTTTAAAATCTATTTACAACATGATTTTGAGACCACGTGTAGTGGTTAATCTTTACTACATTATATTTCCAAAGCTCTTTCCTGAATTGGATGGAAAAACTCATTATTGGGATAGTCATTTCCCTTCCAACTCTTTCAGGTGGCAGAAGATCTGGAGAGATTTACATACCTTTATTTCCCAAGACTGACTACATCTTATGCAATTTAATATACTTAGTAATCTCTATTTTACACCTATGAATCATTCTAAAATAGGTAGACTCTCCTCCCCTCATTGTACTAGATGTGGCCAATAGGAAGGTACTTTGAAGCAAATCTTTTGGGAATGCCGTAAGGTTGCCCCACTTTGGCAACTCATTGAATCCAAGGCAGACTCCCTTTTAGGTGTAACCCCTTTGTTACCCGGGGTTACTAGAGTCCCAGTAAGACCTAGTGGTAGGCAGGGAAGGCAGCTTGTGAAACTCCAGTTAAATAGGTTTCACACTGTCTCACTCTGTCCTCAGTCACAGCTGAGACTTGAGAGATGACATCACTATAGAACTGTCGCAGCTGCATGAGCCACTTTGGAATCTCCAGCTCAGAGGTGAAGTTTAGAACTTTGGGAAATTCAAGGAGTCTTCCATTTGTCCTTAAGCAAGAAGGAAGCATCAGTCTGCTGTTTGATCTCTGACTAAGAAAAAGGAAGTGTTCCTGTGTTTTACCTTTTTTTTAAGTGGTGGAGACCGCTCCCCTGGTCTCAGTGCCCCCTCCCTCCGGGGGGGAGGAAAAGTTCTCTGTGGGTTCCAGGGGCAATCCTCTTCTCCCACCATGGAAGGAAGCTGCCTGATTTTGTTTTGTCTGTTCTTGTATAACAGCAAAGGTTACAGTGCTTCACCTGTGGGGCACCTGCAACGAATGGGTGAGTGTTTGGCTCCATTTGAAGGGGCAAACATCTTGTTTTCTTCAGTTGGGAAATAAATGTGGACTGCTATTTGGGAGGACTATGTCAACTAGGACAAACAAATAGAACAGTCAAACAGTTTAAAGTTTTAAATGGATTTAAAGTTCGCTGTAGAGGGGGTGCTTCAGGTTATCCACCGTTCAATCTACATTTTAAAGTCTAAAGTTTTCTGTGTGTCCAGAGAAATGGCCGAGTATGGGCTGTGGGAGCTGGAGGTGGGAAAACCCCCCAACTTTAGTAACCAGGTCCACCTCTACGGATTTCTTCTGTGTTTTTGCTACTTGCCTCATGCACTTGGCCAGTGATGGGGTGGGTACCCAGACGTGGGTTGCAACTTGAAAATCTCTCTAGGAGTCGCAGACTCTAAGTGGTGTGGGGAGCCACAGGATGGGAAAATTACTCCTTGTTTGATGGGAGCTTGATTGAAAGTACGAAAACAAATCTCTCTAGGAGTTGCAGACTTCAAGTGGTGTGGGGAGCCACAGTTTGGGAGTCTCCTTGTTTGATGGGATGTCTTTCCTTTTTTTTTTTTGTTCAACACATCTTTATTGATTTTAGATTTACAATCAACAACAAACAAAACTAAAAGGAAAAACCTGGACAAGCCAGGGTATACAGCCCAAAAACTGGCTGTATGACTGTATACAGCCCCACATTTACAAACACAGCAGGAATCCATTACAAAAACTGTACACTAATCAATTAGCAACTCCTGTATCTAGATTACAATTCACATTCCCTCTTGGTCAAATATCACCAAGGTAAATAGTCCAAACGAATAAATAGAAGGCAATTCACAATCAACATGATATGAAGAGAGGAAAAAGAAAAAAAGAAGGGAAAGATAAAACCATATCAGGAGTAGACTCCACCATATCAGGGTAAGTACTATTTTAAAATGTAACTTCAGTGGCAGAGAACAATACAATCCTTAAGTTACATTCAAGATGAAGTCCTGCCATGTCCCCTAAAGAGAGAGAGAGTCCCCATCCCCACCTATAATCTGGAAGGCCAACATTCCAAACTCATTTGACTTCCAATTGAATCACATATTGTCTGCACAACAACCCTACTACTCAATCCAATCCAGAAAAAAAACAAATACAGTTTGACCTCTTCACATTCTAAGAAACTAAGCACCTGCTACTCCGAGCCTGACAGACGGACCTGCAGAAGCCTCTGTGGTAAATAAATTATTTCTAGGGGTGACCACCTCTTAGCATATAACCTAATATTCCCCTTCCCCCAGGACTGCCTCCTTATTCTGCCCAAAAAAAACACCAAGTCCCGTACCCACTGTCCATAAGTGTACTCCTGATCATCTTTCCAATGCTGAACCAGAAAAGATTTCACTATTGCAGACATCAATGCCAGGTGGAACTTGGGCAGAGCTCCGGGTACTTCTGAAAAGTCCCCCAAAACACAGACCTCTGGTGTAATAAAGTCAGAATAATTCAGAAAGGGGTCCATATGCTGCCTAATTTCAGACCACAGAGGAGAAATTTTGCAACATTCCCACATCACATGCAACAAATCTCCTATCCCCATCCCACATCTAAAACAAAGGTCCGTCTGTCTCAGCTTCCTGTCACATAGCTTTGCCGGGGTAAAGTATAAATTGGAAACAATAAAATATTGCATAATCCTGAACTTAAGAATTGGAACATACCTATAGCTTTTCCAAATTAAGTCCCAAGCAAGCTTCCTGGGATCCATTACTCTGTCCCAGTCGCTACTTGTACAGGTAAAGTGGACTGTTAAACTCCACCAGCACTCTATAAATCTGGGAGAGAGCATTTGCCTTGGTCCACCTTCAGGATATCCCAAGTAAATAAACCGTCTGTAAACCCTCCAATTCTTTCCCCACCCTTCCAACAAGCGGGTTAATTGCAATCTTTTAAAGAAAGGCAGTCCCACCATCGAGATTGGCATAATAACCCTTCCACCTGGATAAAGTCTCTCACCTTAAGGCCCCTCACCTGAGTTGCCCATCTCCCACTTACCATCTGCCCCCAAGCTTAAGAGTAGGATTGCCCACCAAAGGCTGGTCCCAAGCTCTCAACTGAACTTTCCTCTGTCGGCGTAAGGAAGGACCACCACACACTCATAGATTTCCCAATTGGATTCCCTCCCCCTTTAATAAAATCTTTCACAAAATTAGCATACAATAATGCCTCCGGCGAGAAACCCCGCTCCTTCAACAATTGTCTCTCCATTTGTAACCACGTTGGGGTATACGTTCCCCCGTCCGTCTCCCTAACCCAACGAAGCATAAGACCCAATTGTCCTGCCACATAATATACTTGAAGATCAGGTAGTTTAATCCCACCCATTGGTTGAGGCAGACTTAACAGCTCATATTTCTTCCTGAGGGGTTTAGAGTTCCATAAGAAATCGGAGAGAAGCTTCCTGATAACCCTAAACCAAGTAGCGTGGAAATCACAGGGGGCAATGTATAAAGGATATAGTAACCTGGGCAGTAGGTTCATTTTGATGAGGCCAAGTCTAGCCATAAAATTCAAGGGGAGCTTATTCCACCTCATTACGTCTCCTCTAATTGCCGATATCACCCCTCCCATATTTGCTTCAGCCCTCTTTTCACTGTTTGCTAAAATCCGAATGCCCAAGTATTTAATCTCATCCGACCTCCACTGGAGATTCCAGAGAGCAAAGTCCCTTGTATACATACGAGTCAGGGGAGAACCTGGGTTTTAGTTAGATTCAATTTATAATTTGCTACCTCGAAAAGCCCAACTAAAACCCTTACTCTTTCAAAACTAGGAACTGGGTCCTCTAAGTGCAGCAAAATGTCATCAGCAAAACTGAAAATTTAAGTTCCCTCCCCTAATCTTACCCTTTTATAAGTTTGTCTCCTTTATAGCTCTTAACAGGGCTCCAAGTAAATATTAAATAATATTGGTGACAAGGACATCCCTGCCTAGTCCCATTTTCAACATTATTTCTCGTGAGCTATACCCATTACACAATATCTTAGCCATTGGGGCAGCATACAGATGTTTAATACCTTTGAGCAAACCCTCCGGAAATCCCATCTTCTGCACTGTAGTGAACAGAAAGCCATGGGAGACCCTATCAAATGCCTTTTCAGCGTCTAAAGATATCAGGGCTAGTGGTAGTTGGGAATCTGGAGCATAGCTAAGTATATGATGCAATTTCCTAAGAGCATCCTGAGCCCCCCTCCCTGGCATAAATCCCACCTGTTCCTCACTGATTAAGCTTGGAGCAATGCTCAAAATTCTATTGGCCAGAATTCTCATTAGAATCTTAATATCCTGATTCATTAAAGCTATAGGTCTGTAGCTGTCTACCCGATCCCTGGGTTTGTCAGGTTTGGGGATCAAAGATATAAATGCCTGGTACAGTGGCGAATGAGACAGCCCCTCCTGCATAATAGTATTATAAAACTCTAGCAGAAGTGGCAATATAATCTGGATGTGTGCTTGATAAAACTTAGCCGTAAGACCATCTGGGCCCGGCGTTTCTGCCAGACGGTAAAGATTGTGCCACCTCCAGTATCTCCCTTTCCATAATAGGAGCCGCTGACTCTCTAGCCTGAGCTTCCCCCAGCACCGGGAGGGGTATTCCCTCGAGAAAGGCATTAATTTCCTCTTCTCCCACAACAGTTCCCAACCCATAAAGATCTGTAAAGTGGGATGCGAACGCATCTGCCATCTTTTGGGGATCTGTTAACAACTTCCCCCCATACCATATAGAGGTGATAGTTCTACTAGCTTCCCATTCCCTGACCCTAGCTGCTAACAAGCGACCCGGAACATCCCCCTGCAATAGATATTTAGCTTGAATCTTCTCCAACCAAAATTCCACTTTGCCATAACATAAGTCCGCCCATTCCCCCCGTAAAGACTTAAGTTCCAAATCAATTTCTCCCGAGGAACCCTCCAGAGGAGATAGCGATTCTATCGCCCCCATAATAAATTCTTCCTTTGCCTTCCTCAGTCTATTCCTCCTGGCTGCCAAAGCCTGAACTGCCCCTACATATAACACTTTGCACGTCGGCCACGCCAGCTTATAATCTTGTAGGGATGGTAATTGAGACTGGATAAATCCCCTCAGGGATTCATCTAACTCTTCTTGCACTGTAGGTTCAGAAAGCAGCAAATCATTCAGTCTCCATCTAGCTGGTTTGGGAGGAACCGGCTTGGCTCCCACAACAAAGAAATGGGGGAATGATCCGAAAGGACCCTCACCCCTGTCGTCATGTCTTCCACTTCCCGAAGAACAGAACCACTGACCAAAAAAAAATCGATACGTGAATGAATCCTATGGGGCGCTGAAAAGAAGGTCATAATACTGCCCTTCTTTGAGTGAGTCTTACTCGGATCCACCAGAGCAACCGCCTCCATCATCCTCTTTAAAGCAACCTGAGCCTTACTTGGGGGCCTAGCAGATGGAGGTGTCCCAGCTTCCAAGTTGCTAGCGCATACGTTCCAATCCCCAGCCAAAATAAGGAAGTCTGTGGGTATAGCTGCAATATCCCTTTCTATGGAGGCAAAAAAATCTTCGGACGATGGGGTGGGGCCATAAATAGAGGCTAAAGAAATTACTTTGCCAGCTAAAGCCCCAAACAAATATAGCCCCCTGCCATCCTCCCTTAGCAACACTTGTTCAACCCTAAAAGGACAATTGTTGCGTATCAGAATCGCCACCCCCCCGATGCCTTTTCCCTGCCCTGACCATAGACCTGGCCCACCCATAATTTCTTAAGACAGCTTAATTCCTCCATTAAGAGATGGGTCTTTTGCAGGGCCACTATATGAGCTCCCAAGTAGTTAATATACCTCAGGATTACCATTCTTTTTCGTCTACCCCTAAGGCTTTTAACATTCCAAGAAGTTATGTTGAAACGAGTCATCATTCACCAAATAAAAACATAGTATGTGACCCAATTCCATGACCTTACTGTTCACACTAGGGACTCTCTCTCTCTCTCTCTCTATCCCAACCCCCCTGGCCCCCCCTCCTCCCTGCCCCGATCCTTTGATTGACCTCCTAAGAATTCTCCGGTCATGGATGAGCCTTCCTCCGGATACCTCCCGCCCGCATTCCCTGACCCTATCACGGCCAGAGTCTGCCCATCCCTTGATCTTCCATCATCCTGGTGCCTTCCTGTTGCACTGTCCCAGATCACATGAAGTACCCCTCCCATTCCCAGAAGTTGCAGAGCAATAGCATAGTAAAAATCTTAAATCTAATCTCACAGAAAATAACTCTGTTTAAAACTATTTTTAACAACTATGGGAGGAGTCAAATCGCACTGTCCTGGTGTAATACTTTAGTAAAATAAAATCCTCACAAAACCCTAAATTTAGTCCCAAAAGACCAGATAGCACCTCAAAGATCCCTAATCCAAACCTTATGGGACACCCATCCAAGCCAGACCGACTTGATGCAGATAACCAGAATCCCAACCTAATCTAAAAGGAGAGTAAAAAAGAGGAAATAGATAACCATAGCTACAATAAACAAAACATCCTATGGAGTCCATATTCTTTTAGTCCCATTATGACACATGTACCACCTCTATAGCTGGGTAATCCACCTCAGGTCTGAGGCTTAAATAAATTAGGGAGCTCAGTCCGCAAATTTTCCAGTGCATCCCTCGCGGTCAGGTATCGCTTTTCACCTGATTGTAGTCTCACCAACAACGTTGCTGGGTACTGCAGACAGAATTTAATGCCCGCCAAATAAAGCTTGTTCTTAATCTCTGCATATTCCCTCTGCTTTTCTCTGACTGAAGGGGTTTGATCTTGAAACATCCAAAGCGTCGCCCCATTCCATTGAAGAGATTTATGTTGTCTGGCCTTCCACAGCACATGCATCTTCTCTTTGAAGTTGAGGAATCTCATAATGATCACCCTGGGTCGAGCACCCGGTGGAGGTATCTCCCTTAGTGCTCTATGGGCCCTCTCAAGATTGTATGCTTCTCCAAAAGGTGACTGGCCCAACAGCTTAAAGAGCAAGTCTTGCATAAAGGAGACACAGTCTGCCCCTTCAGATCTTTCTGGCAGCCCCGCCACTATCAAATTATTTCTCCTACTTCTCGATTCCTGATCCTCTATTCGATCCTCCAGCTTCTTGATTTGTTTTTTAGCTGAAATCAATTCTTGTTCCAGAACCAACGACTTTCTTTCCTGGGAAGCTATCCTGGCCTCAGCATCCCCCATACACTGTGCAAGGGATTGCAATGCAGGCTTCACAGCTGCAAAATCTGCCACCAGACCCTGAGGTAGCCTCTTAATATCCTGCAGGTCCTCGTTGGTCTGACCCGTTGCCCCTCCTCTGCATATCTCTTCCTCCGGTTCTGTAGGGGTGGGGGATTGTGGCTTAGGCCTCTTGGATGCAGGAGACCTCGCCGCGAGTGGCTCCGTAACTTCGGGCTCCATTTCTACTCCCAGCCTCGGTCTATCACACACACTTACAGCGCACTCCAGCTCGACCGAATAACGGACTGTGCCCAAGGTGTTTTTAAGCAATTACGGCCCAAACTCCCAACCGCTAGAATTAGCGCACACAAACGTATACGAATCACTCGCTATTCGGCAGACTCTTAGCGTTATAGCATAAAATTAATAGCTCGGGCCTAGGAGCAGCTCAGAGGATGTCTAACCCGACTCAGCACATCACGTGACCCCCGGGATGTCTTTCCAAGTAAAGTTTGGGTTCATTCTTCAAGTGGACCGTCAGTCGAGTGGCCAGCAGGGGAGCCAGGCCAGTCAGGCTATGTATCCAATGCACATGCAAAGTCCGGGCTGAGTGCCTGGTGGGTCCAAAGCCAGACAACTGTAGTAATGTGTTCATTCCTCAAATGGACCGCTGTGTTAATCTCTAATCTGCACATACAGTAACGTAGCCCTTTGGGGGACCATGCAATGCTTTGTTTACGTTCAGTTAGTTAATAAATAAAGCCACACTGAAAAATCCCAATTCTGGTTCTGGACATTACAGTTATTTCTTCCTGTAGTTGGATTTACTTGGGTGCCCCTGTGCAGAGTAGCCAAACCTAGGTCCCTTGTGCCAGGTAACCTCATCCTTCCCCGAACCCGTAGATATGTTACATAGGTATCAATGGGCTTTTTACTCCAGAGATATGTGTAATTAGCAACTACAGTGTGGTCTTAGTGAAGGAAAGAAGGTATTATATGGTGCTGATTTCCTTATTGGTTAAAAAAATTGTTCTACATCACTGGCTTGATCAAGTTTCTATCGCATACCTGGAATGGTGGCAGGATTTACTTTTTAACCTCTGGATTGAGCTTATGGTGGCAAGTCTTCGTAATAGACCCATATCTTTTGTTAAGAGGTGGAGCAGGTTGCATACTTTATATACATTATCGGGGTTTCCTTTTCTTAGGGTAATATCAATACTGTAGTATTGGTAGGGTATTTCAGGTATCACCCTCGTATTTTTTTATAGAATGCTGATGGATGGCTCTTGTCTTTATTGGTAATATTGATGGGCTCCTTTCAAAAGTATTTCTATCACTATTTTGCAGCCACTCCACTAGGGTGTGTTGGGTGGGTGGGTGGGGATGTTTATTTGTAGTGTTTTGTCATCTGGTTCGGTTGCATTGTATTATTATTCTCATTCTCAATAAAGTTTAATACATTTAAAAAAAAAGCACACGAGCAGTCCTTTGGCAGATTTAATAAATGTTTAAAAAAGAAGTTTTGAATGACTTCTAAATTGGTAGACTTAATAATTTTAGAATTAATGCCCACATCTCACTTCCATATAAACTTTGACTAACAATTTTGGCTTTGTATGTTAACTTCAATACTTTGAAGGAGTCATTGGCAATGACAAATTTATAACCAATCAATTGATTGCTATTGATAGCTTATATGCATTTTCTTTTACATTCCATATTTGCTGCTTCCATGAAAGATGTCTGTCAAACAGTACTCCTAGGTATCTGTAGTCCAGTACTTTCTCAAACTGAAGCCCATCTATGACCTATCTGCTTAACTTGTTGACCTCCTCGTTCAGTTTTTCAGGCACTGATGCTGTTCTGGCTAAGAGAATTGAGGTTTTGCTACAAAGTGTTATGATAAATAAGGGAAACATAGTTATCAGTAGCACAATCTCAATTCCCTTGACCAGAACAGCATCAGTACTTGAAAAACCGAATGACGCCAAATATTTACTCTGCACTAACTTTAACTATTAGTGCTGTAATAAACAAATCATTAAAACTATTAGTCCCTTACCACATCAGAGTTGCTTTTTACAGTGTCTACATGTTCTATGTCAACACTGTGTGGGAAATACAAGTTTTTGCCTATGCCTACATTTTTATAATCTAGTACTGTTGACATTGCTTAAAGTAAAGAATCCCAATTCAAAATAGTCCTCATTCAGACTAATTCAGCTTGGCTCCCTTTAAACACCCTAGTGTAAAAAATTAAAAAGTATACAAAGATAGTAATAAATTCCATTAATGCTATATGAAT
Source organism: Neoceratodus forsteri (assembly GCA_016271365.2). Classification (NCBI taxonomy): domain Eukaryota; kingdom Metazoa; phylum Chordata; order Ceratodontiformes; family Ceratodontidae; genus Neoceratodus; species Neoceratodus forsteri. The sequence goes on from CM028137.1 coordinate 745,762,730, forward strand.
TTTTTTAATACAATCCTGCTTAGCCATCAGCTCTTGACATGTGTGTCTTGATTTAAAATAATGCAGCTAAGTTAAATGTAAATCACTGATGTGACTAAGGGAATACTACTCAGTTTCTGATACTAGATAAATGTTTATCATAGCCCAATACAGCTGTAAGTGCAAACAGAACTATTCAGCCACTTTTATTACTAGAGCCGGTGTGACTAAGGCTACTGCGCTTACTGTTTGCTTACATATATGTTAATTTCACCCAGAAATATGGTGTTAGACTGTCAGTCAGTTACAAATGCTTATCATAGCCTGATACAGCTGACAGTGCAAAGAAATCAGTTCAACCACTTTTATTAATAGCGATGGTGTGACTAAGGATACCGCGCTTACTGATTGCTTACTGCTATGTCAATTAAATATGGTGGGAAACTATTAATCAGTTACCCTGAACTCATCACAGAGTTTCTTTCAAATCAATCACAAAACCATGTTTGGCTATGCTGGCATGACTGTAGGATTAGTATAAAGGTTTAATGCTGCCTAGCTTGAGCCATGCTCCCTGAGGAAGGCTCAGGCTCCAGTCGAAGCACTGGGGGGAGATCTCATGATGAACAATGAAATTTTACTGTCAGACTTGCAGAAATGAATTGCAATTTTTGTATGAAGGCAGGGTGTGTCATTTGTACCTTGAAGGTGTTTTGTCTTCACTAATTAAAAGAAGTTGAGCACACGATCTGCCAGTGGTCTGGTTGCCTATATTACCAGGCTTGCTTTTTCTTTGGGAAGAGTTAATGAATTATACCACAGAAAGAAATTCCACAGAACTAATCACTGAACTGCAGAATAATTACATGTATTGTGGAATAATCCACTAAACTTCAGAATAAAATTCCTCAGAACTGCCATTCCACAGTTTATGTATATTATTCAGTAGTTCAGCCCCAAAGCTCAGCAGAACATCGGGGAAAATCCACCAGACACAGTCAGTAGATTCTTATCTTGCCAAAGGCGGAAGTTTGGAAAATTTCTTGAAATTTACAAAATGTCACAAAAGGTTGCACAAAAGCAGATTTGCAACTTTCACCCAGCTTTAACTTGGGTGTGTGGGTGTGTGATTGAAGTGGTGCACCAGCAGTAGCAACAGATATCGATGGACAGTCTTCTTTTTTACACGGTGTATCAAAATAGAAAACAAAAAAACTACAAAGGATGGTTTTCTTTATTTCAGGTGGGCACCTCAGTGTTGGTATTAATGTTTGTTGGCACCACAGTTGGGATCCCTGGTGTTGCACAGTGAAAATGGGTGGGGTGGGGGGTACTAGCTTGCATGAAAGACTGGGCACCCTGTTGTTGGAAAATGAATAAGGAGGAAGCAATGGGAGGTGGGAGGAATACTTGGCAGAGGGTGGGAGGGATTGTTTTTACATTGTGGTGGGACCACAGCATGCTGAACATGATGCTGATCAGCTCTGCTTGCTGGTCAGCTTGTGCAAATCAAAGCAAAGAGCCACCCTATGATTCAGGCAGTTCTTTTCTTTGAACTATATGATGTTTGTACCCAGAACTTTCAGAAAAGTGTCGCGGCTAATGATTGATCTGACACTGTTGAGCCCCTTGCAGAGTGCCCTGCATTGGACTGATAATGAGACACTTTTTAAAACCCACTACCATACCAATATGTTCACTTTTTGCAGGCCTGCAGGCAGGCAGCTGTGGACCAAACTGCCACACTTAAAGTGCTGGAGTACTCACATACACTCTAAGGAGCTAAGGAACTGCCCCCAGTGATATACTGTATGTAATAAAAGTCTAGCATTGGGCAGTGCCATTCTGCTGCCTCTGACCCAAGAGTACTACTGCAAGGGTCAGGGGTCCTAGCCAATCAACAGGCTCCCAAAGAATCATGTGGCAGTGACCACCAGCCAGAAACCAGACTGGGCAAGATGAAGCATATTGAGACTTATACTATAAGTAGTTTACTTCAATTGGACAAATCTCATACTAATAAGCCAAATGTAGACCCCGGAGTCCCTGTTGGACTTTTTCAGCCAATAGACACTGCAAATTGGTGGCTGGGATGTCTGTAACTTTCAGCACTATTTTCAGATCTACTTGAGAGGGAAGTAAAGAGAAGATGTGATTTCTTCTGCTTATCCATAGGGGTAAATAGACATGTTGCAATGTCTTAATTTGGGTGGCCCCCTTTTGCTCAATACCCCAACAGCGAAACATGGAAAAAGACCACTACAGTGACAGTTGCTGTAATGGTCTGTTTCCATGTCTCGCTTCCCCAGTGTTCTGCCCCCCTCCCTGGACCAACTCTGACTTGGAGTTGAGAATCAAAAAGTCCAGGGGTGCAGGGGACAGAGCCCCCCACATGGGGGGTGTGGGTGGCATAGCCCCCCACAGAAAACACTGGGGGATTGGGCAGCACAATACCTGCATTGGTATTGTGACGTCACTGTGCAGGAGGTAGGCATTTTTACTGTCGACCTCCCTTGGTGCTTCCCTTAATTCACAGGTGAAGTTATGGAAAAGTCACCAAAATCACCTCCGCAGATCATTTTACCAAGTTTTCTGATTTAATAGGAAATTTGCCATTGGTAACTTCACCTGTAACTTCTCCTTGGTGTACAAAATGGTGAAGTTGGATCAAAATGACTTCCACCAGCTACTCCTTTTGTTTTATTTTAAGCATAACTCTATCAAATTGTATCAAATTTGTTTGACATTTGGTATGGTTGTAGACCAAGAGGAGGTGTATATTAAGTGTATCTTTGATGATTATTGGATGCAAAATGTGGATTTGGCACCATTATCAAGTTAGAAGGTGATTTGGGGGTGTTTTGCACACCCCATTAATTTTTCCAGGGGTATTATGTGTTACTATTGTAGTACACATTGAGACCCTTCTTTGGATATATCGAATGTCCCTTAACTACAAAGACTGGTGGAGTTATGGCTTCTTAAAGTGCAGTGTTATCCTAAGGAACATTAGGGCTATGGTTATGGTTATGGTTATGGTTAGTGTGTTCGCTTGGAACCTATGCAATAAAAATATCCCCCTGGTTGTTTGCTGCTGCTTCTCTTGTCACCTCTCACATTCCCCCACCAGCATGGATGCCGCAGATGTGGCAGAGAAACATTTTGCCACACTAATGCCATTGCTGCCAACTACTCCTTTGCAACTACCAGCCAAGAAGCCCATAAAACACACTGCCGCAGACATAGTTTTTTTAACTGCAGCACTATTTTGCCCCACAGATTTTGAACACTTCTTTGCTGCCACCCCAGCATTTCTTGCTTTAGTAGAGCATCTCTTCCCAGTCATTCTTATATGCTAATTGTAACCTGATTTGGAATGAAAAATTACTGTATAAAATGTTAATAAAGCCTACAGTACAAATAGATACCAGGAGGAGACAACACCTCCCTCTAGGGAATCAGGGATCAGCGGTGAGATCTGAAAAAATAAAAACACTACTGGGATTAACATGACCTACAGCAGGGGTAAAAGGGTTAAACAAGTTATTAATTACCAGCAGCAGACAACACCTTCCCTTAGAGAATCAGGGATCAGCAGTGTGATCTGAAATACTACTACTTAAAACAATCAAAAAAGTTATTGTGATTTTTTTTTTTTTGGTTTTGTTTTAAACGGAACAGGAGTTTCAACATGGGTAATGGGTAATTTAATAATAAGTATAACAAAAAGTGACAGAACACCATCACTTTAGGAAAAATATAACTAAAAATAACTAAAACTGCTACAGAAAGACACTGACAAAATACTGAGAAATTACTTACTACAGATCAAAAATGATGAACAAAAAAGAGTGAGAAAACCAAAATATAACACTAATCTCCTGCTTAGACAAAAAAGCTATGAATCTTTCTGGGTTGCCTTGCCTTACAGTACACCTACTCTCCCCCACACCACTGCTTCACAGACTGACAAAATATGTTTGTTCTCATGCTTCGGTTATTACTTAACCTTTTTTTTTTTAATTTTGTAAACTGGGAGGCCTTTTCTTTTTGTGTTGAGGTCTGTTTTGTATTCATTCTTACTCTGGCCTGGAGTCCCTTGTCCTTACACGATTTGCTTGGGAGTAGTGAGAAGGGGTTCACAAGGGGAATCCACGGAGAGAAAGGTTAGGGACTATGCTTTAATAGAATTAATTTATTTAATGTATTTAAAATGTGTTTTTTACTGCAAGGATATTTTAAATTTCACACCATTGAACCCTCAGAACTTATGTGACAACAGAGCATGAGATAGCATGCGCTGGCATCTTGCTGCAGACGCAGATGCCTATTGTTTTCTCGTCAGCAGCTTTGTAAAGCTGTGTATTTTTCTTTCACAGTGTTTTTCCAGAAAGTGATTTTATTGCCTACTTATTCAGATTTTAGAGTACTTTTGAGTACTTTAGCTCTGTGTTGGGAATTCTCTGTCAGTGGGTCTTTTGTTTTACTTACTGAATTTCCTTTGAAGCAGTCAAGATTGCTGAGCTGTGCCTTGTCATATCAAAAGCAAATATCGATTCAATTTCATACACTGATGTCTCTAGAGAAGGTATTTTTCAGCCCTTAAATAACTTTAAATTACTTTATTTTAAAAACTCCAATTAATTATAGTGAATTCCACTTGAGGATATTATGCTTATTAAATACTGGCCTTGGTAGCCTCCTATAAGGGTGAGTATTATTGAGCAGCTCAATATGAGTGACTCAATAATACTGCGATTGCTTAGGGCGACTGCCAAAAGTGAGCAAATGATCCTGTATAGTGAGTGTAAGAGTGAACTACACTCATTAGGACAGGATATAGGAAGTTGTGTGGCCAAACTCCACTGAGCTGGCCATTTGGTGTAGTGGCTAAAGCCACCAGCTGTGGAGCCAGCGGACCCAGGTTCGGGTTCAACAATGGAAAATTAAATATTCTTTTTTTTTTAAGTCCACTTTTTTTTTTTAAGTCCACTTCCCCCAGAGTTAATAATATAATTTTGGAGAGTGTGGGAGGTCTGAGGACCATGACTGTTTGTGGCGTCCATTCTTTTCGGTCGCCCTTTTGGTTCAGGTGATATTTGTGCCACTCTTTGTGTGTGGCACTGTTAGGGACTCGCTCTTATCATATAATATCACTGGTCTCACCTTACTTGGCTCTTTCTTTATATCTTAAAATTCTTGAAAACACTGATGTTTTGGACAGACTAGGTCTATATATAGTTGTGGAAAGAGGAAATTTGGTTATAGAAACACCTTTGTATCCTTTTGTTGCAGCAGACTGCAACAGTATGGACAATCAGTTACCTCCAACAAAAACTGACTCCTCTGTATTGCTTAAGAAACCTCAGTACCTTGTGTTTAACATTGCAACAAGTAACAGATTTGCAGCATTAATGGGGCAGGAGTGTTGACTAATGGCAAGGCTTGTTCCTGGGGAAGGTAGTAACATTGCCTGTACTAGCATAGGTTTAGCTTCTAAATTTTCTCTGATCTCTTGGAATATCACTTGGCTAGTAGCTAAATTGGCAGACCATCAATGGTGTAGTTTCATTAGGAATTTTGATATTATTTGTTTGCAAGAAACATGGCATGAGCAAGATATAGATGTATCCTTTAATGGTTATTGCTGCTATCAAACTCCTGGTTAAAAGAAATGTCTAAGATGGGCAGAGCTTCAGGAGATCTAGTCTCTTGGTTCAAAAATGGACTATGATTTGAAAGTGTACTTTATATTCAGCATCTCTTTTGCTCAAGCCTTTCTCATAGAGATAGCATGCTTTAAATTTTGCTTGGTGAGTACCTATGTCCCTCTTGACACTTCTAACTATTATAACAGCACAGTTTGGGATGAAATAGATTCAGTGCTCCCTAGAATTTGTGAGCAAACTGGAATAAACACTGTTTTACATAGCGGTGATCTCAATGCCAGAACTGGGAAGTATGATGGCTTTTCTGATAATGATATTCATAGCTGGATGAATGCAGAAACTTTGAGTTTTCAGAGAGATCCATCAGATCTAAAAACAAGTATGACAGGGCTCCGATTGATAGAATTTATGAAAATGTATAATTTGGCACCTTTAAATGGAAGAATTAAGGGAGTTACACCAGGAAACCCTACCTTCAGTAACTCTAGTGGACCTTCAGTTATTGTTCTGATGCTTTGGAATGGATCAGTGAAGGTTTGTGACTCTTGTAGAGTAGCCGACCACCTTCCAGTAATTATAGAATGGGATGGTATAGAAAGACTGACTACTAATGTAGTCTATCCCACCCTAAATCAGTGCTCTGAGGTAAGAAATTCCATCAAAATTAGGTGGATTCAGCTATCTGAAGTGGAAATAGGTAAATATCTAATTGTGTCCCTGTCTCCACTTGCAGACAAAGAGTAGTCCCTAAGTAAATTTTCTGCTTTTAACTCAAAATTGGCAGCTTGCAATATCAATCTTGAAAAACTCCTATACAAACCAGTCAAGGCAAGACATCACACTCAGCCATATACATCCTAGTTTTAATCAGCACTGTGAGAAGGCAAAAGCTATTTTTTCCTATTTTATTTGGAAAACAAAAGGTTCTATGAACAAAAATAATTATCAGTTACTAAATAAAGAATGGAAAAAATACAAACTTTTCTTAACACACACACACACACACACACACACACACACACAAAATTCTATTAAAACAATGGAGCTGAATGCTGGCTATTATTATAAACAGAGATTCTCAATCCCTTTGGCTTATGGTAGCCAAAGGTATAAACAATAGCAAGTATGAAATAGATACTCATATTGTGATGGAACCCTTTAATAAACTATTATACAAATATTTTCTATAATCCAGACACAACTGATATTTAGCCATTTTCCCAAAGTTTAAACAATATGATGCACGTTCCTCCTTTTCAACCAAGTGAAGTATATCTTGCCACTGTGCCCCTTAAAAAGAAGCCCTGACACTGACATTATCTCTCCTGAGGTCAATTTGTTAAATCCCTCACTTTGGACCAAGCTTCTTCTTCAACACTTTAATCTATGCATCCTAAACAGTTCCATTCCAGATGCATGGAAAGGTGCCACAATAATATCCATATACAAAAAAGGTGGCAGAAAAGACCCTTAGATGTACGGACCTGTCTCCTTATAGGATACAGCTGGGAAGGTATTTGCTAAAATTATCCTGTCTAGATAATTAGCACAAATGGAGCTTAGAAAATAAAAACTATGCTTGTCTTTTATTGACTTCAGTTTGACTTTTGATACCATTTCTCACTGTCTGCTTTGGGAATTTATGTGGCACTGGGGCATACACCCAAACCTTTTTTTTTTAAATAATAATTTCTTTATTTTTCTTTTAGGTATAGACCCAAACCTAATCAGTATCATTAGAGTACTGTACTTAAATATCTGGGCTCAGATCCAACAGGGGACTAAAAGCCATCTTTCTGCAACCTTCCCGACAAACAAGGGCACTAGGCATGGTTTTGTTTTAGCACCCACATTGTTTTGTATCTACTTGGATAGCTTTCTTGTAAGTCTGGAAAAATCAGAGACAGACTCTCCGAAAATTGGCAATACCTACTGTCCTGCACTAGCCTACCCTGATGAACTGGCCATATTAGTGTTAACAAAATCAGACTTGCAGCAAAAGTTGGACTTATTAAATAGTTATACTGATAGATACCAGCTCAAAATAAATGAAATTAAGAGTCAAGTCCTTGTACTTGGCTCAAATAAAACAAATTTGGTTTGGAACATCTGTCTAAACAAATTAAACTCAGTTAAATTTTACACTTCTCTAGGTCTAACCTTTGTTAACAATGGCACTGGGGCTAAACACATCAAACATGTTTCCATAAAATTACGACAAACAGCAGGGGCACTGTTAAGGTTTAATAGGCAATATGGTGGTAACAGTGTAAGATGATTGTTGGAAGCTATTAGAGCTAAATATATCTCCCAAGCTCTCCATTTAATTGAAATATGGGAGCCTTCTAAGTATGATGCTTTAGAGATCCCACTAAATAAAATGTATAGATTACTACCAGGCATGAGTAACTCTGCTTCTGTCCCCTATATGAGAGCTGAACTTGGTACTATAAGCCTAAGAGCCCTAGCTTCCCTAAGTAGAGTAAACTTTTGGCACAGAATTACAAGAATGATGGATCATAGACTACCATACAAATGTCTGGTTGAAAAAAAATGGCTAACCATGGGTTGCAGACTGTCTGACTGACCTTGGAGAATTTCCATAGATCTCAATCAGTATGGTTTGGGCTTTTGTATAGATATGTTAAAAAATGCATTTCTCTCAGTCTTAAATGTAAAACATATATAAAGAGTAAACTTGGTAACCTTAGCAGTACTGAAGATATGGAAAAAACAAGCATTTGTAATGCTGAATGTTGCCTTGCTGGCACTGGCATTGGTAGTGCAGGAGTTAGAGAGACGCATAATAGGAATGGCAGTGAAGTATTGAACTGACGCAAACCCCAACCCCACCCTGCAGAGACTGACAGGCATTAGGGTGTGCCTTTGGGTCGTCAGCCATAATACTCATGCCATTTCACCTCACCCTACCCTGCAGACAAGTGTCACAGTGTGCCTTGGGGTCTTCAGGCCTTCCGCTCACCCCATTCCATAAGTAAATACACTGAGATGGGTGCAGTATAGGAGAATGGGGTAAATTTAGGCCAAAGAGTCCAAGGCACACTTCAATTCCTGTCACTGGCTGCAGTGTGGGGGAGGAATGGCATAAGCATTAATGCTGACAGTCCCAAGTCACACCTCTGATGCCTGCTAGTCTCTACAAGGTGGGGAGTTATGGTTGGAAACCTTAACACCCCAGGTATTTTCACTCCAATTTTTCAACATTGGATTTTTGTGACCCTACCTCATGAACAGTGGCACTATCAGTTCATTAGCCGAAAGATGATTTTGCACAGTGACTGCACCATTTGGCGCCACAGGTGCAAAAACACATTTTGCACAGGATATGAAAAATGACAGCTGTACTGTTTGTGAGGAGGTGTAGAAAAATGGCAATGTTCAAAATCCGGAGTGAAAATATGAACAATTGGTGAAGTCACGAGCATGCATAGAAACTGAGCAATGCACGCCTGCCACACAATTATTTTGGGGATTTTTTAACCAAATTTTCAACATAGGCACTTTGGGACCTCCACTCATGAACAGTAGCACTGCACTGATTTCTCACAGCAACTGTGCCATTGTGTGCCAGATGGGTGAAAACACATTTTGGACAGGATGTGAAAAATGACAGCTGTGCTGTTCATCAGGAGGTGTGAAAAAATGGCAATGTTGAAAACCTGGAGTGAAAATATTAAAAATTGCCGAAGATATGAGCTTGTGTGGAAGCTGCGCAATATATGCTTGTAACACAGTCAGTTTTTGGAATTTTTTCACCAAATTTGCAACATAGGCTTTTTGGGACCCCACCTCATGAACAGTAGCACTGTCATTTTGTTAATTGGTCCCAAAAGGTGATTATACGCAGTGATCGCAAAATCACCTTTCGGGGCTGAATAATGAAATGACAATGCATGTGTTCATGAGGTGAGGTCCCAAGAACCCCATGTTGATAATCTGGATCCAAAAATGAGGTCGATGCACTAGGGTATCACTCCTATCACAGAAACAGGGCCAACAAAAGAGGGGGAGAGGTACTTATCTATGTAAAAGATACCCTGAACTCAGTACAGGTCAACCTGGAGCACAGTGTCTCCACTGACAGTGAATCAATCTTCGTTCACATCACCCTTGGACTTTGCAAGCATTTTACTATTGGGTGTGTATACAACCGCCCTAAGAACACTCTCCAATCCTTGGAGGCAGTCCTAAAGGATATAGTCAAGGAGGTCTCCTTGGAACTCTTCATCCTGGGAGCCTTTAACCTGAATTGGGCCCAGGACGGAAACTTGTCTCTTAAATGCCTGATTCAAGAAGCAAACCTTGGTCAGGTTATCTCCGAACACTCTAGACTGAACCCCAAAACGGGAAACCGCTCCACCCTCGACTGGGCCATGGTGACCAATCCTTGCAACATTTGGACAGCTGGTACAATGGCTGATACCCTGAGTGACCACTCTCCTATCTTCTGCATCTGGAAGAACAAGGAGCCCAGGGTTCAACCGCGAATCCTGTCTGCGTGGGATTATACCCACTTCTGACCTGAAAAATTCACTGACCACCTCAGCAGCCTAGACTGGAGCCCAATCAAACTCCTCCCCACTCTGGATGAGGTGGTTGCTTTCTTCCAGTCAACAGTTATCACGGCAGCTAACCTGTTCGCCCCCATGAAGAAGCTCCTTGCCAAGGGAAGCTGCTAGAAATGTATTACCCCCTATTAAAGGCCCTGATGATTAATCGGGACAAGGCTTGGAAATGGTTTAAGAACTCCTCACTACCTGTCGACCTCTTGAACTACAAAACTCTCAGGAACAAGTGTAAATTGGCTATAAAAACTGCCAAAAGTGAGTATGTCATGTGCCTTCAGAGAAAAAAAACCTACGGAACCCTAGACTCTACTGGGCTTACATCAATGGGCTGTTAAAAGGGAAAGGCAAGTCCAAACCTGGTCCCATTGAGGGTAATGGACAACAGCTGACTGATGAACCCCAAATTGTCACTGCACTCAACCTCCACTTCACCAACCTTGACTCATACAAGGCTGGCCTACCTCCCCCAAACACTAACCCTGGTACACGGGCACTTCTGAACCTAGGATGCCCTTCCTTCCACCTTAGGCTTGTCAGGCCAAAAGAAGCTCTCTCACTTCTAATGACCCTAAAAACCTCAGTCTTGGGGGGACCCAACAGGATTCACCCTAGGCTGCTGAAGGAAGGGGCCCCTGCCTGGTCAGACCCCTGACTTGGCTCATCAACCGCTCCCTGACAGAAGGTGCAGTACCTAAGCAGTGGAAATAGACACATGTGGTCCCAATCCACAAGGGAGGCCACCGGGAGTCCATTGGTAATTATAGGACAATCTCCTTCCTCTGCATTCTGTCAAAACATCAGAAAAGGCTGATCAATGGACAACTCCGAGACTACTTGGAGGCCCATCAACTTCTGGCTCCCTCCCAGCATGGTTTCAGGACCAGGCACAGGACTGATACTGCCCTGACCAAACTCTCAATGGATGTACTCCGAGATTTTGACCAGGGGTCCCCTACTGAATTGGTCTTCATCGACCTCTCTAAGGCCTTCAATTTGGTCACCCACAATCTGCTTCTAGCCAAACTGGGCAACATAGGCCTCGACTCCCATGCATTAATGTGGTTTGAAAGTTACCTAACTGGCCGCACACAGAGTGTAAAATGGATGGACGCCATATCAGACCCACTTCCACTAAAAGAGGGAGTGCCACAAGGATCAGTACTTGGCCCTCTCCTCTTCTCTTTGGTCACTATTGAACTAAGTGGCCACTGCGGAGGGAGCACTGACATCCAGTACAAGGATGACACCGTCATCTATCGATCCACGGCCAACCTGGCTGACCTCAGTCCCTTACTCCAAGATGACCTATGATCCCTTTAGAACTGGCTCATTGAGAACAAAATGGTCCTTATCATGGACAAAACCAAGGCCATGTTGTTTGGCCCTAGATCCCTCGGTCAGGACAGAAAACAACACCTAAATCTCACCTCCATGTCTGGCAACTGCACAGAAGTAATTTCCTCCCTAAAATACCTCGGCCTCACCCTAGACCAGGGTCTCACCCTTAAGAACCACATGGACCAAGTCATCAAAACCATACAGGGGCAACTGGGCACCCTCTACCGACTAAAAAGATCAGCTGGTAGCAGAAGCCAGGGTCTCTATTGCCACCAGCGTCCTCCTCCTGGCACTCACATACGCTGCCCCAGTCATATATGGGCTGGCAAAGACTGAGAGGAATAGACTCCAAGTACTCTACAATAAGGTGGCTTGCTTTACCTCCCTGGCAAACCCCAGGAACTACCACTGTGACACCCTATCCCTACTAAACTGGCCATCACTGGACGTCCACCTCCAGTATCCTCAGCTGTGCCTAGCCTACAAGTTAATCAGTCTGTCTTCTCCCCCTAGTCTCTCCAGACTCATTGCTCTGAAGTCCAATCCCTGGCTCCTCTGCACAATGGGACAAACTCTCCTACATGTCCCCAGAGTAAGAACCAAGGCAGGCGCTAAGTCATTTGCCCACACTGCTCCCATCCTATGGAACATACTCCCACCTGGGGTGCAGGAAGCACCCTCTAACAAAGATTTCCGCACTAGGCTTAAGGCTCACATGGTGGCAGCCAGTACTTGCCGCTGCATCTGCCCCTGAGACCACCATCTGATAATAGCTTTTCTGGACCTATCTAGACTCTAGTGTGTTCCTTTAGGTACAATACTACTTACCAGCATCGCGGATCACTCTATTTACCTATGTATCACTACTGTATGTCTGACTGTATACATGTAACTCATGCTCACTGTTTCACAACGTTGTTTATTCTGTTGCTATGTAACCCCAGGTCGCCCCTGAAAAAGAGACCTCCAGGGCCCAGTGGGCTTACCCGGTCACCAAAATTTAATAAATAAATAAAAATAAATAAAATTCAAAAAAATTGCTGAGATATCCACCAAAGTTGAAACCCCAGTTGATGCCGTTATACAGCTTACTGGCATTTTCTTCAGTTCACTTTCAGCTTTTGAAGAGTTCAGATCTCTCCTGGTCCACCGAAGATCACCGTGCCAAACTCCGGAGGTAAGTATGGGATGAGAGGGAGTTGCGGGTAGGTGGTGTGCGCAGAGGGTGGGTGCAAGTTGGGGGAAGTGGGGTGTCCTGACAAGGAGGGACCGTTTTCTGTTTTACAGGGACAAAAAAAAAAAAACACGTTGGGGGAAGGTTTTTTATTTGCAGGTTTTACAAATACATGTCGACAAATAAATTAAACTAGGGTAGGGGGCATTATGCCAACGGGGATTGGGCACCACCATCGGCAAACAAATTCAACTGGGGAGCATTATAGAGATGGGGATTGGGTACCCCATCAGAAAACAAATTGAACTGGGGGGACATGCTGACAGGGGAACTGGGCACCCCCCAAAGTTGGCTTTCTGAGGATTATGTGGTAGACGGCAGGAGCCGCCATGTTTATTGAAATGTTTTACCAGGAAAGGGATGTACAGGAGGCATATCATCTGTGCCGCTGCATGACAAGCTTGTCTCTGATTGCAGTTGCATTTTTCTTACAAGTTGTGTCCACTTTTCATAAAACTTGTGTCAGTGCTAGCATGCTGGCTAATTGGGGAATGAGGGACGCACCTACTAAAGCATGCCCTGCATTTGCCAACCCTGACACACCTCTGTATTTCTCCTACTGCTGCAAGATGTTGCTTGTGCAAGTGGAAGACAACATGATAAGCCTTTATAAATTCTCCCCATGACTCGTTATGAGTGATATTAGACCCAGCTTTAGATATTATTTGGATTTTTTGACAGATCCCTGTAAAAGAAGACTTTATACTATGTATATCACCTGGAGTTATTTAAAAGTAATGTTTTGAAAACCAGTTACAACAATCTTACTGAACAGAAAGATAAACAATGTTCTTGTAATTAGCCCATGAAAATCTGTCTCATGTCATGTTTGACTGTAGGTGTACTAGACCAAGACAGGCTTGGTAAGTCCCATTGTGAAAAATAATACAAACTCAAGACAGAAATGACCTTCTATGCATTATGTTCACCTCTGAAGATGACCATACTATAACCAAAGTAGCTGAATATCTAAAGGATATTAATAAACTGCATTTAAAACATTGATCCTCTGGGCTAGTGATAGCTGTATCTCTCTTTATGTCCCTTTTGAGACTTCTGTGCCCATTTGTTCTTTGCATCTTGTATTATATATTATGCATTCTGCTAGCTTACTATTTATGAATGTTGTACTCTGATTCGTGTACTATTGTACACCTGTTTTTTTATATAGTGTACTGAAAATTGTAATGGTCTTTCGACCGAGCAATAACATCGAATTGATATTGACTGACAAAAAAAAAAAAGAAACTACTGCTTTAAAGTAAATAATCAACAAAACAACAAACAAAAAATGCAAATCTAGCTGCACAAGGACCTTTAGAACAATTTGTGAACAGTTTGGATTCAAAAAACTCAGTTTTGAGATGTATTTCAAAAGAGTTTTGTTTCTCAGACAAGCACACACATACTTCTTTCCTACTTAGTCCTCAAGACTGCACTGAAGACTACCTCCTCATGGTACACAGCTTGTTTCAGCAACATGGACCTCCAATCCCATAGTACATTGCAAACTTTGCCTCTGTACCAAACTTTGCCAGTGATCTTACCAACTTCGCATTTCACAAAATTATCAGTTTACTGGAAATTTTGACTTTGTAAGGTGGATTTACTTTGCAAAATGAGGTGAATTCGCAACTTCATTCATGAAGCAAAGTTTTCCAGCTTTGCACATCGTTAGGGGTGAGCAATGCCAGTTTCTGAGTATTAAGGATTAGGGTTTCTGCCCCAAACATCAGCTTTTTGAGTAGAGATTACCTTACCAAAAACTCCAATTCCCAGAAACTAAAGCCAGTCTGCTTTTCTCTTACACTCATCCTACAGGGATTCATCCCTATCAAGGGTCCTAGCACTGAGACCCTGAGTGACTGCAGGCTTTCTAATGGGGGAAGAAAGAGCTCCCAGTGGAGTGAAGAGGAGCAGTAGTTTCATGATTCATCATGGTCCATACCCTTCTCTATCAGAGATGTGGTGGGTTGACTGTTGACTACAGTCTGCTACAGAATCCACATGGGAGATGCCCCAGTAGTAGTTGCTGCCCAGCTGCATTGTGAAGATTGTGAGTACATATCAACGCCTGGCCCTAGGACATCTTGTAAATAGCTGGTTAGGAACTAGTTAGGTGGGGCAAGAAAGACTAGTACCTCTCCCTAAGAAACACTGGATTGACCTTTGACTTATTTAAGTTTGGGACTGCAATGCAGAATCAAGATCCCACAGTAAATATCCACTCTGTAGCCTCTTCTCTGTCTAATTATTCCTCTCCTTCTTCCTCATCTGAATGGTCTTACTCTAATTTCCACTCCACCTTACAGTATGATCCTACTACTGCTGTCAATCCAACCAGAGCACTTGTCCTATGACTGTTCATTCAAACCTACACTGGCACTTGCTAACCAATTTTTTTAAAGTCGTGCATGGTTGTCTGTATGTATGATTGTGTGAATATTTTGTAATATAATGTACCATGTTTTACCTCTATGTAATTTTCCACACTTGTTTCTATTGTGACTAGGCTTCACATGAGCTGATTATATCTGTAATGTCCTCCAATTTGATGTGGAACCCTTGCAAATGAACAATTTGTGCTCAAAGGTTGTTACTGAATCTTCAATAAATAAATTTAAAAAAAAGCTCCATCAGTACCACATCATTCTCAACTACCAGGCCTGTCACCTGTTGTAGTTTGTACACAGTGGGATAAATTCATGATGGTGAAAGTAGTGTATGTTAAATAAAGGGACCCCTACCATTTCTGCAGTACCACAAGATTCAAGAAGTGACAGCAGCACTGCAGCTATGCGTAACAGTTGTGTCCATGAATCACGTGGTGCAGTTGTGCTAAGGCATATTAATATTCTTGAAGCCATTATTTTGTAATCTAGGTTGCAGAAGTTTGCCTCAGTCACAGGCACTACTGCAAAAGAGCCTGCAGTAGTGCAAGCAACTTTTGATTCTGAATGGTAAAGGAGCATGCAGTATGAGACTTCAAGGTAAAGTCATCCAGCAGTAGCAGTCGGTCAATTTCATTTACACACAGAGCTGTAGTACCTTGCATAGTAGATTGTAACATACTAATTTTGTTTACTTTTAGGCTGACATTTTCTGTTACTACAAATCCCAGCACCCCCTGCAGCTGACATCAGATCTGTAGGCTGCAGTGGGAGATTCAATAGCCTGCAGTCCATGTTTGAGTTTTTATAACCTCTGATCAGGTGTTTTCTGTTTCTGCTTTTCTCCAGGGGCTATGTCTAGTGGTTCTATGTGATAACAGAGACTGCCTAAAGGTGAGCCACGTTATTGCGATGTCAGAGTGGCAAAAACCTTTTCAGCACTCTGATATCCTCAGCGCATGGAACAATGGCACTGGAAACATACACTAAATGCCCCACAACCCCCCCATGCAGGGAGCTTCACCCCCCAGACCTCCCTACTAAAGGATTCTCAACTCCAGAGGGTGCATGTCGGGGGGGGGGGTGAAAGTCTAAAAAAGAAAGTTTTGGGATGAGTGCAATAAAATTGAACCAGTGCCCGGACCCGAACCTGGTACCTCACCCACCCCAACCACAGGCCAACCCCTGATGCCATGGTGCAGCTCGGCAACCCACCACAGCACCACCCCCTACAGCCCCTCCGCCCCATACAGCCCACGCTCGCTCCCCTTCCCCTTGCATGCAAGTACGTATAGTGACATCCTGTCACTAAATTCGCCCACCCCACATCCAGTCGCCCTACCATCCCCATCGCCATTTGGGCTTTTGCCCATAAAGTGTCACCATTTTGGACGTCACCCTTCATCATGCACCCACATCACAGGCTACCATGTCCAGTTCTTTGTGACTGTACTTAGTCTAGGGAGTAAAGCGGAACCAACAATCAAATGATAAGATCTTATATAAGATGTAATATGCATTGCAAGCTACTGAATCTCCCATGGCTGCCTGCTGCGCTGATGTCGGCTGCAGGGGATTCTATTTCTATTAACAGAAGATGTCAGCCTAGAAGTAAACAACATGAGTCTACTACAATGTAATATACTACAGTAAATAGTAAGTAAACCAAAATGTTTTGCACACAAAGTGCACACTGGGACCAGCCCCCCACTTAAGTGTGAGACCCTTTGTGCTATCTGTTCCCCTTTAATGTTCAAAGTGTCAGAAGATCTGATGGCCTGGCTAGTATTGGATGAGCAGAAGTGGGAGCTTTGACTACAGCTGTTTACTTAGGAAAGTAAGCCTGGGATATTTTCTTCTCACTATTAGATGTATTTGGCTCAGTCTCTCATGGTTACTTTAATGAGTACTGTACATTACTTCCATGACAAAGTGATTGTCTGGTCACTTCCTATGATGTCAGTACCTCACCTGCTCCAATTACAACTGTAAGAGTGAGAGCTGGTGTGACTCTGTCTAACATCATAGAGACCCACCAGTCTTCTTTAAAATGGTCCCAGTGGTGACACTTTCACTAATGAGTGGTACTTCTCCTCATCTGTCAAATCAAGGAAAAGGGTAAAATTAAAATTAGCAACAATATGGGATAAATAGGGAAAAAACAAGGGATTGGGGTACTTATTTTCAAAAAGTGCAGATGAGCATGGGTACCACTTTATATTTTGGGTGCCACAACCGGGAAAATGGTGCTGTCTAATCTGAGTAAGGATCTCTCCAGTGTTATGAGAAATAAACATGGACTGTGCTGCCCTCATTGAGAAAGTGAGACTAAGGAGTGTGGGCAAGAATCGATTCATATTGAATTTCTTTAATTTGAAGGTACACTCTGTTAGGTTATTTTTCTTTAACATTCATACAGACAGCCACAGGAAAGGGATAGAAGGTGGTAGACATCTCATTTACAGAATGATAGCTCCAACAGGACAGCACACCCCTCCATGTCCTGTAGTATAGTGTCAGGCAGTATTGAGTATGGGTCTAAGTCTGTGAGTCTAAGACCTTTTTGATCAGGACATAACAGTTCTACAACTGAACTGTGCTACCACAAACACTAACATCATCATCATGATTTAAGCAATGAGACGTGACCAGTGGTTAGATTAACAGTCTGCTAATCACTCTCTAGAGATGTAATGTGGCAACAGGTGCAGCCCAGTGACATATTGCCAATAGAGGGTAATTAACTGACAGTTGATCTTACGCCTAGGAGTGCCATATTGCTATTATAAAAAATGATAAAAAAAAACTGCATTAGAAGTGTACCTTTTGAATGTTTTCCTCACTGAGAAGAAGATTTTTAATAAAACAGTTCATCCACCAGCTGTTTAAGAATGCTGGTTCAGAATCAGAATGCATCATTCCAGTTATTCAGCAGTGCTAGAAAATGCGATGTTGACTGAAAGAATGAATGTGCCACGGTGATCAGGATGTACAAGACAGTGTATCAGAGATTTACAGTAGGCTGTCAGAATGCTGACAGTCAATCAAAATGTATCATCGCTGAGACCCTTCCTACAATTTTGCTAATCTGATCAACAGAATGGTAGCACTGGGCACAATGGAGGCATTTTTCTTGGAACTGATCCACTCAGTTCATGGATATGTGGGGTCACTGGACCAGCAGGCAACAAAGCATAGCATGACATGCTTGTGTAACACAGGTTGATTGACTGACTCAGGATGTGTTTTACTGGAGGTATGTTTAGGTGTTTATTATGTAATTATTAGCTTTCTATGTTTGCGATACAGAGATTGCGACTCCTTTGTGGTACTGTGCAGGAACAGAAACTAGGGATGCACTGATAGTAAATTTCTACCAGATACTGGATTTCAGATATTTGTTTCTGAGAACCGGATCGGATTAGATTTTACCGGATCAGATAGTTAGGGGGGAAAAAATACCGCAACCTTAATTATTTTGTCTTAAATATGTTTATTCAATTAAAAAAAAATTTGTGTATTTCTTAAAAAGACTGCACACACAATAAATATGCCTACTGACACATAAAATCTTCTCATGATTTGAATTCCAGTATGTTGTGCTTTAAAAACAGAAGCATGTTTGCATTTTCTGGTGCAAGTCTTGATCTTCTATCTGTGATGACATCTCCAGCTGCACTAAACACACGTTCATGTGGGACGCTGGTTGGTGGTGCTGACAGAATTCTCTTAGCTATTTTTGACAGCGTTAGAAACTGGTGCTCATTTTGTGGCTGGTACTGAAGAGGGTCTTGTATTGATTTCTTAGGAACTATGCCTTCAGAGATGTAGCTGTCCAGGTCTGTATTCCTCTGTTTGCCATCAACTGACTCTGAAACTGCAAAATAAAAAAACTACATCACCTAAGTGCTTACTAAAATAAACTAAATTTACTTAAAATGGCACTGTATACATATAATCCTGTGGTATAGAGTTGTTCTGCGTGAAGGCCTCCCATGGGTCATCACCACTTCAATTTCTGCTTCCAACCTTGCTGGCACCGGTATCACATTATTATAGCAAGTACGTTACAGTGACTGTAATTGAGCGAGTACATTACAGAGACTGCTTAAACAGCGATTGCTCAGTTACAGCGTGCACACATTTCAGCTACTGTCACATTCAGTATGGGGTGCAATTAGAAAGACTGCCTGTTTGGCGACTGGTGTTATAGCCTACCCCCACCATCAGGGTGTGACATGGTGTCAGAATCCTAGAGATTGGGGGGTTTGGGGAGCAGGGGGGGCATAGCCCCCCCATGTGACAGAGAAGCATATGATTATTTAAGCTGTGATGTATGCTGGGGTAGGTTTTTGTGAGGATGGTGGTCAAATTTCACATTCACATTTGAATGGTGGTGTTGTCGCTGTGATGTACCGGCAGCACAAGATGTATTCACTCTGGTGTGCGGTCGCTGGGATGTGTGGTTGTGGTAATTACTGTCGATGTATTATTTTTGCCCAAATTGTAGTCATTTCTTAAACTTTGCTGTGTTGACATGGAACCGCTGGCACCACATGATGTTTTTCAGGG